>JAGIQG010000004.1:100209210-101561080 GCA_024679065.1 Sphyrna mokarran | reverse complement strand
AAGTGGACCTTGACCCCAGATTGATGAGTTTGCTTTTTGCAATCGCACTCAGATACCTTGCTCACTGAAGATCAGAGTGCCAAATTAAGACATTCCTCCGAAGTCCAGAAAATTCCTGACAGACTAAATTTGTGATGAGTTTTTTGCTGATGGGATCTCTTATGTTTTGTAGCATGTCTACTTGTTTCATTCATAGGTGAACTCAGACATTAGGAAGGGAAGGAGTATGATAGCCCCTTTAAGGGGGTGATCTCCAATGGCCGCATATCGTGTTGGACCCAATGGATAGTTAGTGTGGGAAGCTGAGTTGCTGGAAAGCATTGTTGAATTTTACCTACACATCTCTGGATGCTAAGGGCAATTTAGTATACTCAATCCATTTCGTCTGAACATTTTGGACGGTGGGAGGAAACCGGAGCACCCGGAGGAAACCCACGCTGACCCGGGGAGAATGTGCAAATTTCAACACATACTGTCACCCGTAGCTGGAATTGAACCCAGGTCTCCGGTGCTGTGAGGTGGCAGTGTTAACTGCTGTACCATCGTACAGTCATCCTCCTCAGAGTGTGGGGCTCTTCAGGCCGCATGAGGGGAAATACAGCCCATTCTTGATTGCCCTTTTGTGCCCTGGCAGTCTGGCCTCTCATGAGACCCTACCTGGATAAATCATCATTGCTTCCTTTACAAAGCCTTTTGTTTTCAAGCTCTACCATCTTCTGTTCGCTCCTCACTAAGGTAGGGCATTCTGTCAACTGTGATATCGACAGGAATTCCAGTAGGAGAACATGGGAAGCACTGCTTGCGTATCTGTCCACACAATCTCTTTAAGGCAAGAGGCATCCGAAGTAAAGAGAAGGAAAGGCATGCAAGTGATCCCTGTGGACTCCTTCCCCTTCACCATATGGAAATTGTGGAACACACATCCTCATGTACCCACATCCTCTCCCTCCTTCCTGAGCAGTGAACAATCTAAAGAGTGCTGGCTGCCTGAGCACTCACATCCAAATTACTCCTCAAAGGTGAAGGCACCAGGCTCATGCTTATGTGGAGCTGTTGTAAATGATGTCGGTTTTACATTGTGCCAGTGCCTGCTGAATGTCCACTGAGGGGGGATGTCCTGGAGAGAGGACTCGCTAATGAAGTGCTAATATATTCAAATCAACTTTCGTGTGTAGTTTTGGTTTCCTTCTCTGAATTTAAGTTTATTTATTGGTGTAATAAAGTTACTGTGAAAATCCCCCAAGAATTTTGAAGGAAGGATGTTCTTACTATTGAGGGAAGATTTACTGAGCTGTTACCTGAATGGCTGCATTGATGTATGAGGAGAAATTGAGTCATTTAAGATACAAGATTTTAGAAAAAAAAAATTTTGATTTGATTTGATTTATTATTGCCACATCTACTAATACGTAGACACAGACAAAGCATACCATACATAGAGCGGAAAGAACAGAGTACAGAATTGTAGTGCATACCTAGGGTCTAGGGAAAATCAATGCAAGGTAGGCCCATTTAAAAGTCTGATGGCAGTAGGGAAGAAGCTGTTCATGAGTAGGGTGATACATGACCTTAGATTTTTATATCTTTTTCCCAATGAAAGAAGGTGGAACAGAGAATGTCTGGGGTGCGTGTGTTCTTAACTATGAGGCTGCTTTGCTGAGGCAGCGGGAAGTGTAGATAGGATCAGTGGGTGCAAGATTTGTTTGAGTGATGGACTGGGCTTCATTCACAATCCTTTGTAACATCTTGTTGCCTTGGATGGAACAGGAGCCATACCAGGCTGTAATACAACCAGCAAGAATGCTTTCTATGGTGCATTTGTAAAAGTTGATGAGAGTTGTAGCGAGTGTGCCAAATTTCCTTAGTCTTCCGAGAAAATAGAGACGTTGGTGGGCTTTCTTAACTACTGTGTCTGCATGAGGATTCCAGGGCAGGTTGTTGGTGACCGAGACACCTAAACACTTGAAGCTCTCAACCATTTCTACTTCACCCCCATTGATGTAGACAGGGACATGTTCTCCTCGACACTTCCAGAAGTTGATAACTCAATTGACATTGAGGAAGAGATTATTGTCTCTGCACCAATTTACCAGTTTCTCTATCTCTTTCTTGCACTCTGTCTTGTCACTGTTTGTAATCTGAGCCACTACAGTATTGTCATCAGCAAACTGAAAATCGATTTGGAGAGAAATTTGGCACATAATCTCATAGAAACCTATAAAATTCTAACAGGACTAGACGAAGTGGATATAGGAAGGATGTTACTGATGGTGAGAGAGGTCAGAACCAAGGGTCACAGACTGAGGATATGGGATAAACTATTTAGGACTGAGATAAGGAGAAATTTCTTTGCCCAAAAAGTGGTCAAACTGTGGAATTCACTACCAGAGAAAACAGTTGAGAACAAAACATTCTTTGCAGAAAGGAGTTACATATACCTGTTGGGTCTAAAAGGATCAAAGTTTATGGGGAAAAAGTAGAAACAGGCTTTTGAGTTGGATGATCAGCCATGATCATAATGAATGGTGGAGCAGGTCTGAAGGCCAAAGCGCCTACTCCTGCTCTTATTTTCTATGTTTCTATGTTTCTAAAGAGTTGATGTTCCACTTTCAGAAAACATAAATTATGCAATTTATTTGTCTCATTGTGCAGGAGTCATGCCAACAAACATATCAATTTCTCACAGGCACTATTCCAACAGGAAGTTGGGAATTTTTTTTGTTCTCTGAAGTGATTTTGGAGTGATAAACATCATCGAGATAAGATACATGTAATAAAAGCCTTCAGTGCTTTCAAATATCCATTTGCCAATGAAAATCTGAAGAGGACATTCATTCTTGAGAGATGAAAAATGTTATTGCTCATATTTATAAATAGTAGAAAGGGAGAGAGCTAGGTATATATTGTAGGGAAATCAAGTGCACAGGTTTAAGAGAGATAGACATACCACTATATAAATATATCACACGTTGTTTATTAATGTGTGTCTGCCTATCTCTCTATGTATCTGACTTTTTAGCAGATTGCAAGACAAAACCCCCAATATTGAAGTTCTTGATAAGTGCTGTATACCTGGCGTCATTCATGTTTCTTAGACTTGGGTTGGGCACATGGTTTGCACAGAACATCCCTTTATACCAAAGGCAGAAGTCATTGGCCAGTTGAGCATGGGAACCAACACCACGGGACATCCCTAACTTAAATACATAGACAAATTAAAAAGCAGTGTCAGAGCTTGCGAGGTGGATCCCAATAAATGGGGAGAAACAACCTTGGACAGGCCCAAATTGAGCGATCCTCGTCATCAAATAATTTTGACATGTGAGGAGAACAGAACAAAAGGCCTCCAGGGCAATCAAGCATAGTGCAAAGCCAATGATTCTATCCATCCCTCCAACACTGAATTCAGATGCAATATTTGCAATTGGTTCTGCAAATTGAGACCTGTTCTAAGCCACACATGAGACAACAGAAACTAAGGGCCTTATTTTACCACTGAGTTGCACCCATTTTCGGGTGAAGTCAGGTTTGAGATAATGAATGCAATGTGTGCCTGCCTCCTCGCTGGTTCCCCCTTTACCAAGGCCCAAAAGTGGCTGTGATTGGGACAGCACCCAAAATGGGCACGACGGCCATCTAAATGCATTTGTATGCATTTCAATTGACTTAATGGGCTGCAGACCCAACCTTACCAGCATTTGTTCCTTTAACACTATGTTCTCCAGTCTGGGATTGGCACAGAACAGAAATGCTCCATAAAAATCCAACTCCAGTGCTCCATCAGTGAGAGTTAGTGAGGAGGTAAGAGCCTAGTTTCTGACGGCTTTCTGCTCCTTTCATTGTGGAGGATGTGTGACGGGATGAGGAGGTCTGTTACTCAGCAGGGGTTACTCCAATGTCCAATTTGCAGCATGGACCCAGGTCTCAACACAGATCTTGGTTTTTTTGGATGCTGCTGGATTCTAATGCACTCAGCATTCTGTGAGCTGAAGAATGTGCAAAAGGCCCTTTTGAATTGCACTGCCACAGGCTCTGAACGTTTCAAGGAACTATGATTCTGGGGAGCATGAGAATGGAGTAATGGGGAATGTGTGATTCTGGAGTGTATGTGGGTGAGGGAATGGGGGGCATCTGTGATTCTGGGGAGCATATGTGTGAGAGAGTGGGCAGTATGGATAGTGATTGTTGCTTGTCTAGGGGCAAACAGCATTCCTTAACTTCCACAGGTGTTCCTGTCCATATCCAACTCGCCGAAACCCCCTTCAGAGTGTCTAGGTGGCTTTTGTGATGCAACCAATTGACCTTGCTTCTTTTGGTTGCTGCTGTAGCTGAGGAGGAGGAGCAGGAGGAAGAATTACGAGCACAGGGGCTCGGGCAGTACCACTTGCAGGAGAAGAGGGAGACAACACCAGAAGCAGGAGTGAATGCCATTCTCCCAGATGGTGGGTGGGTTGGGTGGGGGGGGGGGGGGGGGGGGGGGGGGTGGTGTGCTGGCTAGGAGGGAGGGTTGGGTGGGAGTGTGGGGAGCACAGATGATGGAGTGAGCAGAGATCCCTGTAGTTCCATGCATGAGTGTCATTTGAAAGATGTTGGACATTGTGTGCCATCGACTTCTTCACCTCCAAAAGGAGACAGTGCAACACCTGTGCCACCTGTTGCAAGACCTGGCATCTCAGGGAGGGGTGGGGGAGCACCCACTTTCAATGACTGTCAAATTGATGGTCGCTCTGAGCTATTATGAAACTGGCTGCTACCACACCCTGAGCAGAGATGTATGTGGCATTTCCCAGTCAGCTGTGCACACCTCTGTTACGCAGGTCACAGAAGCCCTGTATGCCTGGGCTATGCAGTACATTAAATTTAACCTGGATCAGGCCTATTAGGAAGCCCGAGCTGCAGAGTTCGCAGCCATTGTGGGGATGTTTAATATACAGGGAGCCAAAGACTGCACACACATATCCTTCTCAAGGCCCTGCTGCAGAATCCAGGAAGATTCAATAGAAATGGGGTTCCACTCCCAGAATGCTCAATTGGTGTGTAATCACAGTATGAACATTATGCACGTCTGCGCTCTAACAGCATGTGTGACAGCTTTACTGTCCGGAGGCATTAGAGGAAGAGCCTAGTCTGCAGGGTTGGCTCCTGGGTTGTTTGGGTTCCCCGTTTCAGACATGGCTGATGACCTCTGTGTGGAGGCTTGTGACTGAGGTGGAGACCCAACATAATGACGCCCATGTAGCCACCCGCATGATAGTGAAGAGATGCATACGGTTCCTCAAAATGTGCCCTATGTTGCAGCCCTCTGATCTCTTCCCACATTGTGGTGGTGTGGTTTGCCCTGCACAACCTGGCACAGCAGGGGGGTGTCTTATTGGAGGGGAAGGAAGAAGAGGATGTGGAGGTTGACCAGCCAGGCATCGCTGGGGAAGAGGCTGCTCAGCAGGAGGACGAGGAGGAGGAAGCAGAGGAAGAGCACATCAAGGAACATCACCCAGGCATTGGAGGGCTGATAATCAAATGAGGCATGCGAGGTTGGCCAGTGAAGCTCTGCTCACTAGGCTGTTCAGTTGCTAGGAACTTGTGTCTGTGGGTTCCATTTCCCACACCTCCCCCACCCCTTCCCAGCAAAACCTTTCCATCTCCTGCAACATCATTACTCCAGAGTGGTGGGCCAGGATATGCTGTATTAGCAAGTTTCTTTGACAGGCAGGAGGATGATGACTACTCACTGAGCACCATTATGATGGTGCCCTGGTTCAAACTAGTCTGACTTCTACCTGAGCTCCATATGCGCGCTGGCCCCTGGGCCCACGTCTGTGTGATGGACAAAGGATCTGAAAACCCCATACAAGGCCCTGGAGGAGTGGGAGGAGGGGGGGAGGTAGAGGAGGGAATCGGTCATGGGTTCTAGGGAACCAATGGCTTCATTTTCTCACTGACAAAGCATTGAGGGGCCTCCCCAATTGATATCAACATGAAGCATCCCTCTGGAGATCCTCAATGGAAGAAAATCCCTATTCGAGACAAATCTGAGAAAATTAGTCATGGATGGGTGATGAAAAAAGAAAGAATAATTGCAATAAAGATTTAAATAAAAGGTTCTAATATAAAAACTTGTGAACAGTATATGTAAAGGTGCTTGAAGATTTATCTGCAGCCCTTCCCCTGTGCCATTTAAGTGTAACTCTAATTTCCTAAATGCATGTGGCCTACCACTGCCTCTTAGTGACTACCCAGAGTGTATTTTGGGGATGAAGGGGGCCAGCTGCCTACCATACCCCATGGTCTGTGATGTAATGGCGGAGACCCTGGATCTTGAGAGCAAAAATTGATCCAGTGTGACCGTCAGCCCCTCCTGCATTCCCTGGCTCTGTTGCTGCATCTCCAACACCTGGGGGAGAAGTGGACTCAGAAGACCAGCATCTGGCTTGAAGCCAGCTGTATCCTCGCTTTCGGCAGGCTCTTGCATTCCAGAGGTTTCAGATGTTTCCTCCTTCACCCAATGTACATTAGCAGATGTGTCATGCTCACCAGAAGCCTCATCACTAACTGTTCCCACCGATGCGTTAGTATCTGTATGGTGAACTGCAAGTGGAAGTTGGTACCAAAGTAGTGCCATCCTTAGGTTCTTTCACTCCAGGAACTCATCCAAGCTGTTTGGATCAAGATGGATCAGATCCACAGAGGGGGCCAAATACCAGATGGTCCTGGGTCATCTGGGTCTGTCCCTACAAGGTTAAATACAAGGAGGGAGAGGAATCTGGGATCAAACATTTGATTCACATTTCACCGTTGAACATTAAATAAAGCACAAAGAAGATTACATCACAGGAGCAGGCCCTTCGGCCTTCCAATCCTGCAGCAACCAGTCTGCCCATCTGAATGGTAACTCCTTACCTTTCCATGGATCATGTTCCCATTCCATTCACATAGCTGTAAAGATATTCCTTAAAGGTCATCCTCGCATCTGCCTCAGTGACCTCTCAGGGCAGCATATTCCAGGCGTCCAATCCACTCTCTGTGCAAATGAACATGCCCCATAATCTCCTTTAAACCTTGTCACTCACACACAAAATCCATGCCCCCTAGAAGTTGCCTCAAATAAGTGGAGGATTGACAAATACTCACTTCTTGACTCTAGCCTGACCGTGAGGTGGTGGCCTTTAGAGGGTAAGTGCAATGCTACTTTTTTTTTGGGGGGTGGGGGTGGGGTGGTGGTGGTAGATAAGAAGCTGGAGTCAAGAGCTGGATTCATGCAGGGTGCTGGGGCTGGGATAACCTGGGGGTGATTTGGGAGAAGATGCTAGATGGGGTTAAGCACTCACTATTGCTGCATGGATGACTTCCTATGGCACTGCTTCCCTTTTCTGGGGGCCAGTGCCATGGCACTAGACTAAGGCAGCAACTGCCTCCCAGACTACATTGCCATCAGCCCCTTAGGTCTGTGGTCTCATGGGGAAAGAGGGTGCACTGCCTTTCCCCTGCTCAGTTAGCAGCCTCTCCAGGTTGCCCTCAGTATATCAGGTACTTTCTCAAAAGACTATGGAAATTTGGCATGTCTTTTACAGATGCACCATAGGAAATATTCTTTCTGGTTGTGTCACAGCTTGGTATGGCTCCTGCTCTGCCCAAGACTGAAAGAAATGACAAAAATATAGCCCAATCCATCAAGCAAACCAGCCTCCCATCCATTGACTCCGTCTACATTTCCCGCTGCCTTGGTAAAGCAGCCAGTATAGTTAAGGACCACATTGCACTCTAGACATTCTCTCTTCCACTTTTTTCCATCAGGAACAAGATAAAAAAGTCAGGTCAATTTGACAGAGCATTCCAACAAGTTACAAGCATTTTGCTTAACATTGAGGGGAAGGCAAGTGAGAAGTTGCAGGTGTGCTGATGGAGGGGGAGGTGGATCAGTGCCTCTGATTGTGGATAAGAGAGAGAGAGGGAGCTGTCATACAGCCATCAAAGTCAGGAGGAAATGGGGGCCTGTGCAGGATAGTCCAGGTTGAGAGGGAGGGGGATTACTCTGTCTGAGATCGGTTGTGGGGGGGTATCTCTTTGCCTGAGATCAGTGGGAGGGAAGGGAGAGTCACTGCCTTCCTGCTTGGGATCAGTGCGGGTGAAGGTGGGTCCACTGCCACCCTGTCTAAGATCTTTGGGGAGAAAGGGAGGTCAACTGCCATTCTGGCTGAGATCAGTGAGGGTGAAGATGGAGTCAGCTGCCATTCTGCTTGAAATTGGCGGGAGGAAAGGGGCTGGGACTGCGATCCGTCTGGATGGTGGACATAAAGAGAGGGTAAGGGGACCAATAATATTGTGAGAGTAGGGCAATGTTTGTGGGGCCAGGAGGAAGCATTATCTGGTCTAGGGGAGCAGCATTGTATCTTTTCTTTACGCATGTGCATTTGTTGGCTCTGATTGGAGCTGCAGGGTTTTAGGCACATTAAGCCCTGTCTACAGGTTTGTGCAGTGTGATTCAGAGCCACTGATATTTTTGCAGTCAGACCGCATGTGCAAAAACCAAAGAACGGACCTAAAAGTCAGATCTGAAATGTTCCCAGTTTCAAATCCGCCAGCATTTATAAAAATGATAAAATCGGGATCCTAGATTGTGAACCATGTTTTTCTCTTGCTGGTCATATATCCAGTAAATCATGTGGGAGAATCCATTGTTTCATATGTATTTGAACTAGTCTGTTGAAATGTTTGCTGTTTCAATAATTTTGCTATCAGCAAATTAGCTGATAAATTTGTTTGCATTATATCTGGAATTACACTTTAAAAGTAATGAATTAACAGTGAAGTGCTGATGGATATCCTGTCAATGTGATAAGGATATCTAGAAATATAAATACTTATCTTTCTATTGTGCACCAATTAACCTTTGATTGTACCATCCTGAATAAGAACATAAGAAATAGGAGCAGGAGTCAGCCATCTAGCCTGTCGAACCTGCCCTGCCATTCAATAAGATCATGGCTGATCTGAAGTGGATCAGTTCCACTTACCCACCTATTCCCTGTAACCCTTAATTCCCTTATCAATCAGAAATCTATCTATCTGTGACTTAAACATATTCAACGAGGTAGCCTCCACCATTTTAATGGGTTGTTATGATCCACGTTAGAACCCAATTCAAATGACAAGTTGAAAATATTCACCCTCAATACTTCACAGAAAGAAAAAAATAGTATTACAGTTCAGGTTATCATTGCAGTGCTAACTTTTCCATCATTCATGCTGCACCCTCTGCATCTTTTACAATATGTCAAAATTATCAAATAATCTAGTCCAATTCATCTGCCGGTGCAATCTCTGCTTCACAAACTGTAACCTTAACAGCACAAGTCTGTTAAACAGCAATATTTGATGTAATTATGGACATGGATATTGGAATCCAAAATAGTGACTGCTACAAATTAATATCTTAAACAAGTGAACAAGTCTCCTTCAGCACAGACTCCCTTCATTCATTCCCTTTAATGTGCTATAAACAATTGATACTGAAATTGGAATTCAGTGCAGTTACTTTAAGAAGCCTGTTTCCTGTTGTAATCTAGTTGGTTGTCATCATGTAAAAGCCAGAGGTGAAATATAACACGACTAGCTAATGAAAGCTAAATTCCTTTGAGAAGATTTGATTCACAATATAGAAGTCTAAAATGAAAAGCTATTAGAATAACAATGCCTAAATCTGCACATCCTGACAGCTGATCAATATTAGATGCACTCTACATTGGGCCATTTGGGTGGGTCAATAGTGAAAGTCGTTATGCTGAAGTCACAGGTTTAAGTTCCACTGGTGGCTGGCACTCAAACTCTCAAGCATAAAAGCATAATGAATTTTCTTAATTCTTCGCCAAGATGGCAGTGGGAACTCACGCATACAGCCAGGAATAATTGCATTACAAGATGACCCCAGGTATATACCAAAGGAAGTATCAAATGACATAATGCCAACAACATTGTCCTTGTTCCTTGACTTGAACAATTCTAAATCCATTGAGCAGCTTATCAGATGAAATTTTGTCTGTGTGAAGGTCAGGAGTTTGAGATTTTTGATTTGCTGTTGAACAAGAGTAAATAACTCTATGTTTACTGTATATCTATGAAGGTCTGAGTTATGAATTTGAAGTTGCATTTTCAGGATGGCTACAAAATTATCCTAGGAAGTCAGGAAAACTAATTTAAGATTCTTGTACCTCAGCATTAATATGCCGATCATGGAGCGACAGGCCTACAAGCTATCCATGATCAAATGTAGAACGGCATTTGAAATGGAACACGTGGGCAATGGCTGTAATTAAAGAAATAATAGCTAAGAAGCTCTTAAGATGAATCATACAGACACAAAACTTTAATTCTATTTCTCTCTCCACAGTTACTGCCAAACATGGTGAGTTTTTCCAGCATTTTCTCTTCTTATTTTATTTATAGTTAAAAAGCCATTGCAACAAGCTGTCTAAGATGTAGGATTATTACAGAAATATCACTGGAGATTCCCCCCCCCCCCAAATAAGTTACAAGACAGTAGATGAAAAACATGAGATGACTTGTACCAAAAACTGGGAAAATGATTATGGAATCATAAAATCCTGTAATGCAGGAAATCATTTGGCTGTAATGAGTTGCTGGCCAAGGACAGCTCATCACCAATGGATCAGCACATTGCCATCGCATGCTTAGGTCACAAATGGCTTTGCTTATAAACAAAGACCATGGAATTGGATAACGGCCTAAAATGGGCCCTGGGAGTGCAATGTAGGATTACCAGTTTTGCCATTTGCTCCTGATGAAATAAGCAAGCAAGCTTTGTGCTGCCTTCTATTTTAAATGAGTGTTGCATGCACCTTGCATTCTGTTCAGTAACTGTATGACAAGTCTTGGCAAAAAATCATGAGTGGCGTCTACTGCCCTTGTCCTTTTTAGATGGCAGAAGCTGTGAGTTTAGATTATGTTGTGGAAGAAGATTTGGCAAGTTCCTGCAATACATCTTGTAGACGGCACACATGATTCCAAATGTGGGCCTTTGGGGAAGGGAGTGAATGTTTGAAATGCTAGAGTGCCAATTGAGTGCACTGCTTTGTCCCGGATGGTATTGAGCTTCTTGAATGTCATTGGAGTACTCATCCAGGAAAATGGAGAGTATTCTATCAAGTAGCTTGTAGATGGTGGGCAGGCTTTGGGGAATCAGGGGGTGAGTTAATTCCCAGCAGTTGACCTGCTCTCGTAGCTATATGTTTATCTGCAGTTAATTTTCTGACTAATGTTGATCCTGGGATGTTGATGGTTGGAGAAATTAGTGACTGGAATACGACTTAATACCAAGGGAAGGTGCTTAGATTCTCTCTTGCTGGAGATGGTCATTGCTTGGCATTTGAACGTGTCTAAGCCTGAATGTTGTCCAGATAGTGTTGCATAAGGACATAGATTACTTCAGTTTCTGAAGAGTCAAAAATGGTACTGAAGACTGTGCAATAATCAATAAACATCCCTACTTTTGACATTATGTTGGAGGGAAGATCATTGATGAAGCAACTGAAAATTGTAGGATCTCGGACACAATGCTGAGGAATTCCTGCAGTGATGTCTTAAGGCTAGGATGATTGGCCTCTACCAACCACGGCCATGTTAATTTGTGCTCTGTTAGATTAAGCCTGTGCCTTCTATTTGTTAAATTTCTGGGATGGATCAATAAGACCCCTTCACAATCTGATCCAGATGTCACATATTGTGCACGGCCAGTGTATGTGAATGATTCTTTCCATCAGAAAGCTGGTATATGTTATTGATTCTGTCTGGTATTAACCTGGTGGACCCCTCCAGTCTCTTTCAATTTGGACTGAAAATAAGCCAGCTAAAGTCTGTTCATTTCACCGCAATTGGAAACCTCAAGCGACGGTTGTCATTGAACTCATTTAAGACAATTAGTATAACTTGCCTTCTTTGAGTGAAAAGACAAACAGCAGGGGTCAAATTTCTCAATCTGCCCACCCAGCATGGGAATTATTACAGGCTTGGAGCAGACCATGGAAAAGTCTGTTGACCTTGAGCATGATTTTCCGGTTTTAGAGCAAGCACACCTGGAAAATCCTACTCTTCGCGTCTCACGAATCATCTTACTTAATGCAAAAAGCCTTTGAAATCCCCCTCTTCAATCTGACTTCCTGACTGGTAAAAGCCCTGTCCTTGAAGCCATTTTGGTTAATAAATCAACAGTCAATGGATACTTCTGCCACTGTTTTTATCTCCATATTCATATCCTATGATCTATGCAGTTGACCCCTGCTGAGCACCTGGAAGCAGAGACTTCCCAAGATAAAAACTAATAGATATTTATTGATTAATTAGTCATAGTGATTGCTTATCATCATCAGTTTTTGGGAAAAATAACACATTTTAATCATGTCTTATTTTCTAAACTTCTGTGAACATTTTTGCTTTAACACCCAAGGTCTAAATGTAGATTTTCTGAATCCTTTGTAGGGAAAATGATCAGGCTTTCAACTGTGACAACCAACAAAATTCTATAATATGAATCAAATGCTACTTAAACAGAATTTGCTGTTTAATGAATAATTAATCACAAAAAAAAACACTTTTTCAAGTTTACATGAAAAACAGACACCCAGAAAATAAAGTGCAAGTTCTCTTCATTTGAATACTCCAGTAAAAAAAATATGGTATGCGATATCATCCCACCTATGTCCAAATAAAACTTAACAGAAAAGGGAAAATGCTGGAAAATTTCAGCAGATCTGGCAGCATCTGTAAGGAGAAAAAAGAGCTGATATTTCGAGTCCATGTGACCCTTTGTCAAAATGAGGTCTGAATTTTTTGGATGATGTGGGCTCGATCCCTGCTATCTGCAGAGTTATGATGCGGAAATGCTGACGTTGAACTGGGGTAAACACAATAAGAAGTCTCACAATACCAGGTTAAAGTCCAACAGGTTTATTTGATAGCAAACACCACTAGCTTTTGGGACGCTGTTCCTTCATCGTGTGAGTGGAGAGTTTGATCAGAAATAGGACATTATATATATATATGTATATATATATATATATGTATCCGAAAGCTAGTGGTGTTTACTATCAAATAAACCTGTTGGACTTTAAACTGGTGTTGTGAGACTTCTTAATCTGCAGAGTTAGCAGGGAATGTATGCCTGCTGATTCCCAACAGGCTCACTGCCATTTTATGCTCAATTCAGTGTTGATTTGCAGCACTTGGGCAAGTGGTTACTTGGAAGTAAGTCCTGCTTTGCACAGATGTCTGCGGTGGATGATATTGGCCAACAGCTCTCCAGCCCATCCAGGCACAGCGCTGCGATGGATGAAAGAAGCATGACAGAACCAGACCCTCGTCTAAGTGCAGAGAGCTGGTGTGAAGGTTATTGGTTGGGATCTTGGGGAGGGGAAAGTAGGAGATGCCCTGGGGGTTTTCCAGGGGAGGGGAGTAATTCTGGTGTCAGCTGATTTCCTGGGTGGGGTGAGCAGGAAGTTCAGAAGTATCTGGACTGTGGAGGGTGGAGGGTGTCCCCATGTGCCCCAATTTCATTGAGGTGTCTATCCTTGACTCACTTTCCCTCCCACAGTTGAGAATGTTAACTTTTTCCATTTCCCATCCTGATTCACCCACTCATTTAAGGACTTGCCTGCCCCACTATAAAACCATATCCAGATTGATGCAGGCAGGATCTCAGATTGAATCCTGTCCATGCAATTTCATGCTCCCTCCCTGCCTCAAAGTAAATTTGTAAAATTCAATCCACGAAATGGTAAGTTGTTTTCCAGCTTTGAGAGGGAAAGGGGCCTTGGATCTAAATGTGATTCAAATATAACTTTTGGTTACAAGTCTTCAGTTAGAACTAAGCAATACATTAAAGAAGAGTTAATTGTTAATTCATGAAAGAAAAACTACATGTATATGAAAGCCCTGAGTTTTCTTTAAGTTAGCATTTGAAAGAGATGCTGTTGTGGCAAATGATACTTGTGGATGCAGCAGGGATTCTAAAGTGCAGATTTCATAGAATCATAGAAACCCTATAGTGCAAAAGGAGAGCATTCGGCCCATTGAGTCTGCACCAACCACAATCCCACCCAGGCCCCACCCCCATATCTCTACATATTTTACTGACTAATCCCTTTAACCTACACATCTCACAACTCTAACAGTTTTTAGCACAGTCAATCAAGTTAACCCACACATCTTTGGACTGTGAGAGGAAACCAGAGCACCCAGAGGAAACCCAGACAGACACGAGGAGAATGTGCAAACACCACAGTGACCTAAGGCAGGAATTGAACCCAGGTCTCTGGAGCTGTGAAGCAGCAGTGCTAACCATTGTGGTGCCATGCCACCCACAGTATTTCTGCCTGCATAATGGAATGCCAAAACAAAATCACCTTAGGTAAGGTTAAAACCCTGATATATGTAATTTATACATTCCAGAGTAGGTAGAGAAGGCAGTCCAGCCATTAGCACTAGCTTTCCTCATCTTGGAGCAGAATTAATGTCAACATACCAATAGTGCAAGATAATGAAAATGCCTTTTCTTACTGAATATATAAACTATTTTACCATCATGCTTGCAAAATGCAACCTTGCTCTGATTGTTTGAAGAAGAAAGTGAACTAGTTACTTTTAACTATTTTTCTCCCAAATACAATATCTCAAAACGTTTGGATGCTTTATGAATATTACATCAGAACTGTCTAATTTTCTCTTTTGTAAATGAAAGTCAACCTTCCTCCTTGCTACCAATGACATACAATCTGTTAGTATTACCCTTATGCTGCTGAAAGATCACATAAAAATTGATAGGATATCTTTCAGCTGTAAGATGTCAACAAAGGAAATGGCTGAATTTTCTCATGGGAATTGAGATCCCCAAAATCAGGCCTATATGTGGGTCCTGAACTAGCCTATGTTGTTGAAGGTTAAACAATGTAACCTCTTGGGAGGTGATCATGTATTTGGCCACCGACAGTCTCTGCCTTATTAAGGACAGTGGTAGTTTTGCAGGTCATAGAATCCCCACAGTGCAGAAAGAGGCCATTCAGCCCATTGAGTCTGCACCAATCACAATCCCACCCAAGCCCCACCCCCTTATCATTACATATTTTACCCAATTATCCCTCTAACCTAAGCATCTCAGGACACCATGGGGCCATTTAAGCATGGCCAATCATCCTAACCAGTGGGAGGAAACCAGAGCACGCGGAGGTGTCTGGAGGTCCAATCAAAATTTTGATACGAATGCCAGGATACCAGGATAGGTGGGCTGACAAAATGTAGTCCCAAGTAAGACCTTAATTGCCCTTACTGGCTCCCCCATTTTATTGGAGTGGACAACTGATCTGAGATTGAACCTTCTCTCAATGAAATCAATTTGTACTTGCTCATAAACTATAAGATATTAGGAGTATGAAAGCCAATTCAACATTATTTGGTTATATATTGCTCCTGCCAGCTTTATACAACTAACAGATATCACAAGGGAAACAATTTTTCATTATGGAATTTTGCTCAAAGTGCGAAACATTCTGTTTTCAGAAAAGCTGAAGTTTGTCTGGTTTCAAGTGGAACTTTTCAAGATTCCTAAAGGGAAAAAAATGTTGGGCTGAATCTTTTGTTCAATGGCAATTACCTTTTTTTAAATTTCATTTTGGTTTGATTTGATTTAATTTATTATTGCCATATGTATAAATATTCTGTGAAAAGTATTGCTTCTCATGTGCTATATGCCTATGTTGTATAGTGTATGCCACTTTGACAGCCTTATCAGGATAGGTGGGCTGACAAAAAATAGTCCCAAGTAAGATCTTAATTGCTTTTACAGGCTTCCCCATTTTATTGGAGTAGGCAACTGACCCTAGTTCCATTCCAGCTGAGATTGAGTTTCCTCTCAATTAAATCAATTTGTAGTTGCTCATACACCAGAAGGTATTAGGAGTGTGAAAGCCACATTATTTGGCCACAAAAGAAGACTGCTCAGGAGAAGGAAAGGGGAGAGTGCAAAATGTAGTGTTTCAGTTATAACTAGGGTGTAGAGAAAGATCAACCTAATGTGAGGTAGATCCATTCAAAAGTCTGACAGTTGCAGGGAAGAAGCTGTTCTTGATGCAATTGATCCGTGAAGTCAGACTATTATGAAGAAGGTGGAAGAGAGAATATCCAGAATGCATAGGGCCCTTAATTAATAATGGCAGTGAGAAGTGTGGACAGAGTCAATGGATGGAAGAGTGGTTTGAATGATGGATTCTAAATGCCATTCATCTCCTTTTCACTTACCCTAATCTGGAGCAGCACATTTCTCACTCTGAGGGAATGTAAGCATATGAGGTGCATGGATAAGGGGTAAGTTAGTGGTTGGTGGTAGAAGGTAGAACTTTCCAGCAATCAGAGGGGGAATCAGGCAGAGTGATCGTGAGTGGAGTGGGACTTGGAGGTCCACTGGTTGTGGGGAAGCCATTGGGGAGTCAGATTGGAGTCCGGAGATGGGATAATATTCTGGATGATGTGAGGGCAGTTAGGGGTTGGGGGGTCAGGTGTCGGGGGGTCAGAGGGATCAGAGTAGAGGGTTGATTTCCTGTGGTTATCGTGGATCAGATGATCTTGGTGCAGGAGTCGGTCAGGGAGTGGAGGTGAGTTGGGGAGTTGGTAACATAGTTGCCCAGGAAATTAAGTAGTTTTAATCCTTCTAACTTTTCCTGGATATCTATCTACTAAGAGAGTCAAAATTGTCTGAAGTTTCATAAGGTTCCAGATGCAGAGTAATTTCATAGTGTTCCAGACATAAGATAATTTCACAGGGTTCTAGATGCAAAATAGTATCATAGAGTTCCAGATGCAGGCTAATTTCACAGGGTTCCACATGCAAGGTAATATCATAGGATTTGAGGTGGAGGGTAATATTATAGAGTTCCAGATGCAGCCTAATTTCATAGAGTTCCAGATGTAAAGTAATCGTACAGGTTTCTAGATAAGAGTAATATCATAGGGTTCCAGTCACAGGGTAACATCATAGGGTTCCAGATGCAGGGTAATATCATAGGGTTCCAGGTGCATGATAATTGTACAAGTTTCCAAATAAGGGTACTATCATAGGGTTCCAATCACAGGGTAACATCATAGAGTTCCAGATGCAGGATAATTTCATAGACATCCACATGCATGGGTAAGCCAGAACTATGCGGTAGCTACAATGCAAAACAATCTACATGCAAGGTCTTTCCATGGATTCTGTGACATTTGCCCTTCTTGCTTCAAGAGACTGCTAAGAGAGATCCACCTGTCGTGCGATATCTGTTCCAGATTCAGGGTAATTTCACAGGGTTCCAGATGCATGTGATATCTTAGGCTTCCAGATGCAGGTTAATAACATAGGGTTCCAGATGCAGGGGAATATCATAGGGTTCCAGATGTGGGATAATATTCATAGGATTTCAGATGTAGGGTAATAACAGAGGGATACAGATGCAGGGGAATATCATAGGGTTCTAGATGAAGGCCATTTCATCAGGTTCCAGATGTAGGGTATTTGCCAATCGAAGTTGAAGCTTTCCGGTTGATTCCCATGCATCCCTTTCATGGGAACTTCCAGGGGATTCCCCTGCTCATCTTCCAGTGTACTTCTGGGATATGACCTCTTGAATGATGAAAGATACAGGCTGTTACCTTTATACTTACCACAGAATAACTAGCAAATCAATGTACACAAGTTGTGCTTTAATCAGTTTTTTTTCACTAAACCTCCAAAGATTAGATGCCTTGTATTTATCCTACAGGTGCTTTGGTCCACCTTGTTGTCTAACAAGGGGCATACACTCGATGGGTCGTGAGAGGGCTGCTCTTGGATTTTTCTTTTGAGAGTATCCTAGTGCTTCACGTTGTTAGTGTACGCTTGACCTGGACCATTTGATGGGCAACACGACAGCTCAGTGACTATCGCGGTGCTGTGCAGATACAAAGATTTGGGCCTGTGTCTGTGGGAGTTTGCGTATTCTCCCCGTGCTTGCGTGGGTTTTCTCTGGGTACTCCGGTTTCCTCCCACATCCCAAAGATGTGCTCTTAGGCTAATTGGCAAAATAAATCCTGCCTAAATTGTCTCAAATTTGGTTTTTAATCCATAGATCTATAAACATGGACAGGGATCGCAGGTAGAGGTGGGAACATCGGGGTGGCAGCGCGGGCTCGTTGGGCCGAAGGGCCTGTTTCCCGTGCTGTTTTGTTCTTTGATCTTTGTTCTTTGCCTTTTTTATCCCATATTTACACTAATATTTATAATTCAGGGTAGTATTTGATTTGGGGAGAAGTGGCATAGGAGCTTACAAGTGACGTTCCCAGGTACTAGTTGCCCTTGAAGTTCTTAATACTATCAATGACCATGACTTGGTTCTTAACCAACTTTTTGGTTATTTTTATTTATGTTTGTACCTTACTCTCCCCCACCTTCACACCCTGATACTGCTGTTTTAGTTTATTCTTATTTTTCCAGCCCTATATATCCTTCCAGTTGGAATCTTAGTCGTAGTCCAGTGCAAGTGAAAATCATACCAAGTTCTCTCCTCACATCTCTGCAATATCCCAATACTGGTGTCAGTCTCCCATAATATTAAACTCTGCTTCTCCACATCAATTCTTTAGCTATGTGTTTTGTTACTGAAATTCAAACTAATAAATAATTATTCTTTTTCACTGCTAAACAGATTGATTATCAATCTGTAAAACCTTCCTAAGACTGCTTTGGGAGGTGGTAAGCCAAAACTATGTGGTAGCTGCAATGCAAAACAATCCACATGCAAGGTCTTTCCATGGATTCTGTGGCATTTGTCCTTCTTACTTCAAGAGACTGCTGGAGAGAGAGATCCAGCTGTTGTGAGATATCTGTTACTCACTCTAACTTGCAACCACAATACTCGACTGTTTGATATACAATGGACCCATTAATGTTATTAATTACGCATATTGGGGCTACACTTGATCGTATGTAAGAACAGCACTAGGATTGCTATGTGCAATTAACCCACACCCTTTGATTGTGAAGCAGATGAATAAGTAACTTAACTCAGGCAAAGAGTCATCCAGACTCAAAATATTAGCTCTATTTTCTCTCCACAGATGTTTCAAGACCTGCTGAGATTTTCCAACATTTTCTGTTTTTGTTTCAGATTCCAGCATCTGCAGTACTTTACTAAAGTAACTTTGTCTTACCAGCTGTTTTAAACTATTTCATCTTCTGGACAGTGCTATTTACATAGTTCACTGTTCAGACGTCTGGTAACAGGCAATATTGTAAGTGGCTAACATAGCTTAAAGCTAGTCTGCATCTCTTTAAGGGGACAAAAACAGTAAATTGTGGAAGTACTCAGACATCTTGCTCTTGTGCTCATGTTTCTGTCTTTAGGTGTTTGCAATGTTCCAATGAAGCCCACATGAACTTAAAGCCAGAAGGGAAAAAAACAGTTTGAACCAGTGTTCTTCTTTCTCTATTTTACTGTTTTTTTCTTCTAGGAGATCAGCAACACATCTTGCAGTTAGGCATTTTGAAACCTTCTGGATTCAATATTGAGTTCAACAATTTCAAACTATGAGCGCAGTCTCAATTCTGAGACTTATTTATTCGCCATGTTGTGTCTGAATCTTTTCATGGTTTTGCTTTGGGGCAGAGCTTCCCCCCACCTTTCAATGGCATAAAACTCATCACATTTCTACCTCCCTTCATTTCTAGAAGCTGGAATATTAAGGCAGTTCATGCCAGTTGGATTTTCCCATCCCACTGCAAAGAACGAAGATTTGGC
This sequence comes from Sphyrna mokarran, assembly GCA_024679065.1. Classification (NCBI taxonomy): domain Eukaryota; kingdom Metazoa; phylum Chordata; class Chondrichthyes; order Carcharhiniformes; family Carcharhinidae; genus Sphyrna; species Sphyrna mokarran. Next base: position 101,541,272 of record JAGIQG010000004.1, on the reverse strand, counting down.
TGGGTACCATTTCTCCGGCTTTGCTACAGCGGGAGCGAGGCATGAGGAGACGGTAAGGTTACACCCAGAGCCATATTCAACTTTAAACAGTAATTCTGTTTTTAATCTCTCCTAAATCTACTATATATTTACAAAACATTCTGTTTTTGATTTCAGATATCCAGTATTTGCTGTATTTCGCTTTTATTCTCTTACAGAGAAATTGTTTTGTGCTTGAAGCAAGTTGTTGAAGATTGAATAGCAAATGAATCTGATCTGGAAGATATTGAAGAACAATGTAACATGGGAAATAGAGGGCTCCAAGGTTTTCAGACCCAGCACTAGAGGCCACAGTGGAGAAGATGGAAATTAGAAGTATCCTATACCTGCCAAGGAGGTCAATGCCAGAAGTCGAGGACCTCGCTACAGTGTCGGAAGAAGTTCAATGATTTCAACACATAAGGTCAAGGTCAGCAATTGCATTGTCGAGGATCATATCCAATCAAGTCCCAGTAGTCTCAGACACAAAACAACTTACCACATCAACTATTTCTCACTTACCACAAAGCTTTATCAATCAGGACTCATTCCTAACTTTTGTATGTTCACTGCACCCTTATATATTTAGCAATACTGCAAGTCTTATAACCATGCCTCATAGCTTGCATATACAGAACACTGTAAGACTATGACAGTTACAACAGCCAAACAGATTGCACCTTACTCACTGAATGATCTTTGCTTCTCTTGCAGGACAAGGTGGTGCACAACCAAGGTAGCAGGAACTGGCTGAATGGTAACAGGCATGTCTGCATTTTGTGATGTCTATTCAATGCTAGCTGTTAATTGGGATACAAGGTGCTGAGGCCATGACCAACAACAGTGGTGAAACCACTGAAGGTGGCTATTGTCCTTCTCACCACCCTCCTGCCCATCATCACACAATTTCTTCCTATTCACACCTCTTTCTTTCTCCCTACACGCCCTTCAGCACAACTTTCAGGAACCTAAAGGTCTAGCCAGTCAGTGGCGAAGCAGCAAGATTAGAGTGACACTGAAGACATGGCATCGTCACTTGATTCCAAACTGATATTTACCAGCTTAGATAGCGTGAGTGATTTAAATGATAGCAGAGAAGAAGAATACATGCAATGAGAGACTGGGTGGGTTTTCTGTCCTAGCTCGTCCCAATGCCGTAAAAGCCCTGCCTGAGGTCAACAGACATTTCCATGGTCCACCTCTCACCTGCTCCGAGTCCCATGGCAGGCACGACAGTAAAATTCCGGCTACTGAGTGCAAGTGATCTGCAGACAGAGCAGGTAATCAGATTAGCATAGGTGTCAGCTCACCGGCCAGTTGTACATGTGTTCTGCTGCAAATGAATTAGTTGAACACTTTGATGGGGCAGCGGACAAAAGACTGATGTGTATTCAGTATAAAATGCTTGTTGTTTTAACCTATAATCCACATTGAAAGTCACAGAGGAGTCCAGCACCAACTTTGCATAGGGTTTAGCTCAGAGCTCCTCTTTTGAATTATGGAAGTGGTGGCTAACCCCATCAGCACACTTGTGGACGCTGTCAAGATGCAGGATTTGAGGATCGATGTCTTAGCTTGCATTGCTGCAAAAAGATCCAGCCAATATCAATGTGCTGCAATGGGAGCTCATGTTTCTACCATGAAAGCTTAGTCTGCTAACATCATGACTGTGAATTAATGTGGGCAGATGCTTGCAGCAGTCAGCAATCTGTCCTCTAGAAGATTTCTAAGATGCAATGCTTAGCTCATGGTAATGGCTCCCTGGAGCAGGAAACAGCTTTTGTTCTCCCAACACTGGCACTTCACCAGCAATCTTGTTAACTATCACTTAGCCTGTCCAGACTGCTGTCACCTATGCCAAGGTAGTGTAGGCAGAGCTAGGCCTTCTGGACTCAGAACTGCCTGAGATCAACTTCGAGGCCATCTGAAGTCTCCTCCACTATAAATCAGCAACCTTCTATGAGCAATTCTGTAGCTACTAGGTGAATATTACATTGGAGCAGCAAGAATGACAAAGGCAGACGGAAGACAAATACAAAAGAAATGCACAAATATGATTAGCTGACTTGTTTCTGCAATATACAGTAATTTGATTTCGAAAGAAAGTGGTGTTATCTTAATGTCACTGGATATTTATTGAATCCAGAAGCCCAGATTAACATTCAGGCTCAGGACTCAAATCGCAACTTGGCAGATGACAGAATTTGAATTAATAACTGGAATTGAAAATGTGGAGCAAGATTTTACACCACCACCTGCACTCTCTTCCACCCCTTACCCCATACCCTGCAGCTTAGTAGTCCCATTAATGCCTAACTAGTATACGGATGCTCCATGGATACCATTTTGGATTCCCATAGTGTACAAACAAGGGGTCCAAGAGATCATATTTTGTACCATATTAACTCATAAAGAGTTGATCAAGGATTCACTTGTTTCAAGTATTTTATAACTTTTTTTGTTAATATCATCTTGTTACCTTGTCAATGTAGGATCATAATATAAAGACAAGGACGATTGTTTGAGGGATATTGGTACAGGTAGCCAATAGTTACAAGAAAAGTTTGCAATATAATGCCAAACTGAACAAATTATAATTGAAGGGTCAGTTGCAATTGTTATGGTAAAATCAAAGTTTTGAATTATTGTACATTTATAAAGCATAATCCTGTGATATTGCTGTATTTGCTGGTATTTTGAATATTGATATTCCTTACAATCGATAAACTGGTAAAATGTAAGTATTAAATATAGCATGCAACATATATTGTTTCAGAAATTTTGTTGAAAGTGGTACAAAAGATTAACTTAAATGTACTGAAATTAATTGTCTGTTAGCCATCACTTTGACCACACATGGAAATGCAGTTCTTTTAGACTTTGATGAGGTTTACAGTAAACTTCATGTGGTGGTTTATTCATTACAATTATCACTGTACTTTGTTATCCAATTCCAGGTTTGTTATTTTTGTGTGGACTCAGACTGTTTTACCAATAAGTATCCCTGGATGGACAAATCATTTACTACTCCAGCACAAACAACAAGTTTGATTAACACTTCCATTGATAGTGTCTTATATCTCTAGCATGTTATTATAGTAGGCCTCTGCTTTCCTTGTTTGCATCTTCCTCTTGAGTTTCTTGCCATATCTTTTTCAATTCCCATCTCCAGCCCTTCCCACTTCTCTTCCTGAAAACTGTGTCTCCTCCCTCACCCCTTGTTGAACTTCCTTCTTCTTAACCTCCTCTTTTTCAGTTCTTTTCTTCACCCAACATCTCTTATCCCTACCCACTTCCACAGCCTCTATTTCTCCCCTCAATTTTCACCTCCTTCCTTTCTAGCCCTCAGCCCATGTCTCCTTTTGTTTGTCCTTTCTCTCCTCTCTCTACTCCTCCAGAAGACAATGGCTTAGTTGTGTTATGGCTAGACTTTTAATCCAGAATCTCATCTAATGTTCTGGGGATCCATGTTTGAATCCCACTTTGGCAGATGGTGGAATTTGAACTCAATAAAAATATCTGGAATTAAAAATCTACTTATGACCATGACATTGTCAAGTTTTGGAAAATCCCACCTAGTTCACGAATGTCCTTTAGGGAAGAAAATTTGCCATCCTTACCTGGTCTGGCCTACATTAGGGCTAGGGTTAGGGGCCGGTGACACTCAATTGTCCTCCAAAGGGCAACTTGGGATAAGCAATAAACTCTGGCCAGTGACACTCATGTCCAATGAATGAAAAAATCCTCTCAATGACGAAGAGTATTTTGCCATGGGAAAAAAGTGGATGTAGGCAGACTCTTAAAAAAAATTCCAGGAGGATGTGCTGCAGCAGCTAAATGTTAAGCTACTAAATTCCCTGCTGCCAAAATGGTTGCCAATACCTGCTGCACATTGTCCCCATATAGCAGCCATACATACAAATTTACATTCATTGGCAACAAATGCAGCCAACTTAAAATGGTTTTATTGCTGAATAGGTAGCAATAATAAATGATGCAAGTGAGGTTATCAGGCATTTCTGAAATATATCTTGAGATGCAGAACTCGCCGAAGCAACATTTATTTTTATTAATTTGTGGGACACAGGTATCTCTTTCTCTGGCCAGGATTTATTATCCTTCCCTAGTTCCCTTTGAGAAAGTGGCGGTGAGCTGCCTTCTTGAAATGGGCGGTCCTCCTGCGATGGGCTGACCCACAATGCCGTTAGGGAGGGAGTTCCAGGATTCTAACCCAGCGACTGCGAAGGAACAGCGATATATTTCCAGGTCAGGATGGTGAGTGGCTTGGAGGGAACCTCGCAGGTGGTGGTGTCCCCATGTACTTTCTTCCCTTGTTCTTTTAGAGGGAAGTGATCAGAGGTGATGAAAGGTGCTGTTTAAGGAACTTCAATGAATTTCTGCAATGCATCTTGCTTAAGAAAGGAGCAAGGCATTCAAATGAGATTGAAAAGAAATGTATATAGTTTTAATGTGGCTAGCTCATAGGTATCCCAAATAAAGCCCAGTAAAAAAGACTCCTGGCATCCTAGGAGAAGACTGTACAGTAGGTGGCTTATGTGCCATGTAGGTGGCACAATGTACCATTTGGTTCTCTAAAATTAATAGCTGTATGAGTTTCCCAGACCACTGTAGATCAGTGCTGACTGAGTCTGTAACATGCACTTTATGTTTCCATCTTCCCTAACAGTTACTTGCAATCAAAAGCTTTAAACCTATTTCCTGCACTTTGACAGGTACCAGCAGATCTTTGCCAATAATGCTACTATGAAGCAAACCTTAACTACTATTTCACCCGAGGCAATTTACTTTGTTACACCTCTGCAGCTATGGAATCTCCCTGCTCTCTAATCTTACAAGTTATCACTAATCCTCCAATTCTGACCTTCTGTCTTTGCCTAATTTCTACAGTCCACCACTGGTGGATTGTGCCCCTTTCTTTTCTTGCAAGCAGGCAAGAAATATCCCAATGCTCTCATAGGCCTTCAAGCTGTCAATGTGAAAGTCAGCTCTATTGAAGTGCAAAGTAAAAACCAAGTTCCTTGAAAGCTTTCCATTAAATTCAACACTGCCATCATGCTTTAGAAATGCAGCCAAACTCAGATTACATTCCCAAAACTGCTGGTATGTTCATTTTATTCTGCAAACTAATAAGTTAACAGAGATTTTTCATTACCTACACTTTGCTGCTACCTCCATCTGTGAAACATTCCTGAGACAAAGAGGGCATTTTTCCAGCCTTGCTGCACCTGACAAAATCACACCAATCCTAGAAAATGTGTGAGGGCCAAAAAAACGTGTTTCGTGCCCAGTGCCAAATGGTTTACAATTGGCCTGGTCCCTATCTACTGGCACAAACTGAAAAGGGCGTGAAGCCAATCAACATTCTTAGAATAACATTTAAATATGCTTAGCCCATTCAGTACTAGATTCTCCCAACTCCCGGGGTCTTCTGACTCTCGGGCACAGCGCAAGCCTGGCGAAAATCACTACTGGTCCCCGCTATGAGAGACTAGCACGATGAGGGCTCAGAGACTATTGAAATCTCTGAGTGATTGAGGATGTGGCTGGGCACTGGTGCCCACAAAGTATCTTGGCAGTGCATATCTGACATCATTTGGGCAGTGTCAATGTGCCACGGGCAATACCAAAGGGGTGGTACCTGAATGGGTTTGAGACCTAAATGGGGTAGAACCTGAATGAAAGCTATTTGGGGAGGAACGCTATAATGGGGAGCGTAGAGGAAGGGTGTGTTCATGAAGAGATGGGGCATGAAGGGTGGGCATTTCCAGCGTAATGCAGCGAGACCTATCGAGTGGGATCCAATGCCCAGATGCTGGAGTTCCATGTTGGGGAGGGGGTGAGAGAACATGCCATTGATGGGAGATATGGGTGGGAGGAGGGGCACTGTGAGATAAGGGCATCCTTTTAACATGGCACCCTAATGCTTTCCTGCCAGCCTCACTGGCATTTTGAGCTCCTGCCCCTCCCAAAAAATATGTGGGATGATTGTGGTGCGGACCATGCCGGACAGACTTGCTCATATGATACCAAGTCATTTACTGGGAAAATCACGGCCAAACTATTTCAATATAGATGGTTCTCATTTACAGATATGCAGAGAATTCTTTCTCAACTGGTGTCTTTAATTGTTTTCACTGATCTGTAGGATTGTCATACTTGAATGTTGTCCTTGGTTTCACAGTCCTAGACTATTAGAACTGTGCAGTGGTTGAGGCGTTGGAATAGATTTGATTTGTCCTCAGTTAGGTCTCACTGTTGTGCCTTCATGTGCAATGACTTCATAAGGCCTTCGTTCTGAACAAATTCTTGCATGTCAACTAAGTGCCATATAGCTACTGTGGCATTCTCAATTGGAACTTTATGACCCAATAGCAAACTTGACAAATCATTTTATTATGGTTGTTTGTTATCTTCTGTTGCAGTTTTAAAAGTTGTTTTATAGTTTCTGAGAAAGTTGAATGGATAAGATTAAATAGATTCTATCAAACATTAGGGGGGAGGCGATTCTCTCAAAAGTGCTGAATTGGTGGGAAAACTGGCCTAAATTCCAACTGTTTTTCAGTTCAACTTCCAACTTGAATCTCCCCACTTTGTGGAATGCAGAGGTTACAATCATGAATATCATTAAAAACTCAGGATGGGGCCTATTCACACAAGACTCTGACAGTTCTGGGATTTTGTATATGTTCAGCGACTCCGATCTGTCAGTCTCCCTGTTTGCAGGCCAGCTCGATCACTGACCAGCCGAAGACCTCCACAGAGCTGCCCCTCCAGCTGCACCCCCCCCAACCCCGGCAATCTTGCCACCCCACCCCCCCATCCCCCCCACAAGCATTCCCAGATAGTACTGACTTACACCCCTGTCCTGGAGTATCCCAAAGTCCAGTATCTCCTGCCCCCAGCAATGGCGATCCCCCAGCACCTTCCCCTCTGCTGACCACCTCAAGGAGGCAACCCCACCCTGGCAGACCAACTCCTGGGATGCAAACACCTGCCTGCAGTTCCCCATTCTGATCACCGGCGTCTCTCTCGCTCCAACTGATCCTCATGCATGGTGTCGGTGACACCCCCCACCACCACCACCACCACCACCACCACCTCCTCCTCCTCCACTCCCACTGATCACCCACTAGGCCCCACCCACGATAGGACCACTTGGGCCTTCCTCCTTGGCACTGCCCAATGCCTGGTGGGCAGTGCCAAGGTGCTCCCTGGGCATGGGCACTTCGCCTATTGAGCAGTGCCAGGGGTTATGGCTGGCACTGCCAGAGTGCCCATGCACAGGAGGCATCACCCTCCCACTGCCCGACCTCCAGGGAGCCTCCAATTGTCCCCTTTCACTCCAGCAGGGAGGTCTCCCACTAATTCCTCATAAGTAGGAAGATAGTGTAAACCTCATCAGAGTGAAATTCTCCTGACGTGGTGGGAGATGCTATCGGGCACGAAGAATATCATGCCGAGCTGATAATGACATTTAAATTTGATTTAAAATACATTTTAAAAAGATTTAAATCACTTACTCTCTTCCTGCCATTTTCCAGCACGGTCTCAACTACACCTCTTCTCTGCCTGTGGGAGACATGCATGTGATGGGAAGCATGCACAAATCCTGTGAAATGCCAACATATGATTCTCCCATCTCAACAAGCCAATCTGTGTGCATCAGGATGGGAAAGTTGCCCCCGTGATCTGCCGATGATGGAATAGTTGCGCATGAAAGTCTCACATTCAATGTCATAGTTCAATGCATTATTCTTGTTTGGTCTGTCTATGGTTAAGGTTTAGGGACTTTACGGTATGTATCCTCCACTCGGGTAGACCATTAGATCTCTGGTAATGAGGGAAAGAAGTAGTATGATTGATATTCCACTTCTCACATGTATCCTGAAATGGCTTAACAATAAGTTGTAGACCATTATCTTCAACAATCTCTCTACATAAACAAAATGAACTGAAAATAGTACTTAAGATTGTGAATGACAGTTTTACTTGATTCCTTGTGAAATTGTTGAATAATGGAGTACTTGGTAAGGTAATCAACAATGGCAATGAAATCAGTGCCATGGACAAGAAAAATATTGAAGGCAATTTTGGACAAAGAATGGGTAGAAATTTTGAATTTAATCATCAGTTCTACGTGTTAATTTGGCATATATTCTTGATAGGCTTTACATTTCTTGAGGATGGCATCAATAAAAATGATGCACTTGGACATGCTTGCTCATCCCAGCAAGGCTAAAATTGACCCTCGTGTTTATGGATATTCTGAATTGAATAAGGCAATCATTTAATGATGATTTCCACAGTTTCTACTGTGTGGAATATTTGCTGTTTCTTCTTCTAGTTTTGCATTGAACAAAATGTACTGCATCAGTCGATGAAACTTGCATTCTGCTGCAAGTATAATGTTTCAGCCCTCTTGAAATTGCCAATTTTTGTCAGAATATTTTGGATATTTTGATATTAGCTCATGAAAAGAGGTGATGAACTGAGATGATTAGAATCATTTCTGAGGTTAATCCGCTTTATGAGGTCTGACTGATTTCATGCAATGATACCAGTACATGGTGATGGTCTGCTGATAGAATGACAATCACTTAGTCTTTTGTCTCCATGGTGTGGAATATCTAGACACCGAGGGGAGGATTTGTTGTATTAAGAATGTACGAGTATCAGAATTAGGAGCAGGTGTTGGTTGTTGGCCCCTCAGACCTGCTCTGCCATTCAATAAGATCATGGCTGATCTGATGGTAAGCTCAACTCCACATTCCCACATACCTCCATAACTTTTCATCCCCTTGCTTATCAAGTATTTATCTATCTGTCTTAAAAACATGCAAGGACTCTGCTTGCACTACCTTCTGAGGAAGAGATTTCCAAAGACTCAAAATCCTCTGAAGAAAGGAATTCCTTCACCTCTTGTCGTAAATGGATGGCCCCTTAATTTTAAACGGTGATCCCTATTAGTAGTTTCTCCCACAAGAGGGAATATCCTTTCTAATTCTACCCTTGATATATTTATCTCCTTAAGATCTTATATGTTTCAGTAAAGCTGCCTCTTACTCTTCAAAATTCCAATAGATACAAGACTAACTATCCAACTATCCACATAAGACAACTTGCCCAGTCAGGTATTAATTTTATTAGCCTTCTCTGAACTGTCTCAATCCAATTCCATTCTTCATTATATAAAGGGACCAACACTGTACACAAAACTCCAGGTGTGGTCTCACCATTGACCTGTGTAACTGAAGCATTATCTTTCTACTTTCCATTCTTTATGTAATAAAGAATAATATTCTATTAGCCTTCCCAGTAACTTGCTATACCTGCATACATACTTAAACCAAGAAATCATGGGCCCAATTCTCCCATCATGACCTGCAAATTCTCTGGCCGCTCTGGTCCTGGGAATCATGTGTCACCCATTTCGCAGGATTCATGCGTACGTTGGGAAGCATGCACATCTCCCAGAGCTGGAGAACTGTCACAGTCGAGACTGCACTGGAAACCGATGGGAAGAGAGGAAGTGATTTGAATATTTTAAAAATGTATTTTAAATATATCTTGCATGTGATTAGCGGGCCTGGTACAGAACTTGCCAAGTCCGATAGCATCTCCCACCCCACCAGGAGTACTTCATTCTAGTGGGGCTTAGAGTAGCTCCTAATTTAGGGAATTAGTGGGAGACTCCGTCTGAGTGAAGGGAAGGAGCAATCAGGGCCCCCCATGGGGTTGGATGGTGGGGGAGTAGTACCCTGTGGGCGTTGACATCCTGGCAGTGCCCAAGGGGCAAAATGCCCATGCTCAGGGGACACCTTGGCACTGCCCACCAGGCATGGGGCAGGGCAAATGGGTGGGCAGAGCCGAGGAATGACTGGTGGGGGTGGGATTGTCTCACTGCCACTCCACATGAGGATTGGACTGGGATGGAGGGAGGGCAGTGATTGGGATGGCTGGAGGGGTGGTCTGTATGGGGAGGCCTGCCTCTGGAGGAGGGGTGCCTGATGCAAGGAGGACGTGTTAGTGGGGGAGGTCCTGCCAGGGTGACAGGGGAGAGGGATCGCCACTGCTGGTGGGATGGGGGGGAGGCGTTGTTGGACTCGATGTCGAAGAGCTCGGACCTGGGAATTGTTGTGGGACTGGAGAAAAGTAGCTAACCTACAATTTGATCTCAAAATGTTGAAACATTACATGGGACTATTGGGGGGTCGGGGGGGGTTTTGATTCTCCCAAAGACACAGACACAGACAAAGCACGGAGTGTCGAAAGCTCGCAAATTTACTATCAAATAAATCGGTTGGATTTAAAATTGGTGTTGCTAAATTCTTACTGAATTGTTGTGGGAGCCATGGGATGGGGGAAGGGATTGGGGAATGCTGCAGGGGTGGCACTTCAGGAACCTTGGGCTGGCCAGTGATTGAACTCGCCAGCAAACAGGGAGACTGCCAGATCAGGACAACTATGCATGTGCAAAGTTTGGGAACTGTCAGACTCCAGCGCAAATTGGCCCCGTCTCCTGGGGTTTGTAATGATATTTATGATTGTGACTTCTGCAGTGCACAAAGTGGGGAGAATCAGGTCTGAAGTTGAAAAAATAGTCATGATCTAGAATGGTTTTTGCACCAATTCAGCACTTTTGGGAGAATCGAAATCTCCCCTCCCCCCAATAGTCCTATGTAATGTTTCAACATTTTGAGATCAAATTGTAGGTTAGCTACTTTTCAATTCAAACTGGCAATTTTGTGAATATTTAGACAATGTTCCATTGACTTCCCTCCTTGTTTTACTCAATTTATTGTTCAGCAATTCCTGAAGTTACCCGTTATAATCACAGTCTTTGTGGCCTTAATTTTTCACATGACTTGTTTGACTCTGTCTTGCTTGCTATCAATCCAGCTCACATCATTGTCACTCATCTTTTCTGACTGAGCTAAGCGGTGCTGGTTCTCTCAAAGTGCAGCATTCATTGAGCTGATAGTTTATACATGACTCAATGTATAACATCACCATGTATAACATCATCATTCTCACCATGTTGGGAATATACTTGATTTCAACATTCTGAAGCTACAAAACTGTTTTGTCTGACCAAAATCTCGAGGGGTGTCTCATGCTGTGTAGCATGACCTAAAATTCTTCACCATATCATACTTAATCTTGTTGCCATGTTGTTTGACTTATGCTGACCACCGTGATTTTTAATATAATGATATGAAGGCACAAATCACTCATAAGGGATGAACTGTGAGTTCATTTATTGAAGTGAGGCACATGAGAACATATATTTATGAATGTTTGAGGAATTCAGTGAAGTCCTTAGTACCGTTCACATGCCAAAGTGAAATTGAGGTTGACACACTTTCCAGCTAGTGATGCTATGCTTTAAAGGCATATTCCAAAAGCATCCTGGTGAAGGGGTTCCGCAATCCTAGTGGTGGTGGAGCCGGATTTGATAGGGTCTTTTAAGAGACTTTTAGATAAGTACATGGAATTTAGTAAAATAAAGGGTTATAGGTAAGCTTAGTAATCTCTAAGCATGTTCGGCTGAAGGGCCTGTATTGTACTGTAGTTTTTCTACGTTTCTATGAAGGGGGTAGGGCACAGAAACTTGAGCATGGGATTGAGAAAGAACAGAGTAAGAGGCCACAGGAGGGAGAGAGTGCACAGTATGTAGAAGAAATGGACTTCTATTAAGAAGCGGCAGGACAATGAGTACAGGATTAGCAGCCCAATTGTCATCATCATAGTGTAAATTTCCAACATTTATTGCCCAACCCTGAGGGGATTTAAGAGTCAATCACCTTGCTGTGGCTCTGGAGCTCATGTAGGCCAGACCAGATAAGAACATTTAGTTTTCTTCCCTAGAGGATATTAGCGAATCAAATGGGGTTTTTCGACAATCAACAATGATTTCATGGTCATCATTAGACTTTTAATTCCAGATTTCTTTATCCGTCAGTTATGTTGTCTGTAATGGAAAAGTGATCTGCAGCATAGTAAGAACAAGAGCCAAGAACAGAGTAACCTGAAGACTGTCTGTGTTTGGAGTGCCAGTAAAAGGAATTGGAACAGGCAAACAGACGCTCGAGTCCAAGGCAGCATAGAACACCCTTAGACTAGAAGCTCTAAGGTGAGGAAGGTATGGCAAGGTAACATGACTCACATGGTCAAGAAGAATTAGCAATTAGTGACACAATCATTGCAGCTCCCAACCTGGTCTCTTGCAATGGTTACTAACTGCCTCCCTATTGGACGCAAAGTGCCTCTGCTCCCAATGTTCTGCAACCTACTCTGCTACCCAACAATTTCAAAACCACAATTTGAACTCTCAATGGTTTTCTTAAATGTCTGGATTGTCAGGCAACAGCTGTCCATTGCTGAACTTTTGATGTAGGTGGAATAAAGGATCATCATGCTGGAATGTTCATGAATTCCGTGTTTTAATTCTACATTACATTTGTATCCCACTTTCTACTAAAATTAACAACAGCAGCGAAAAACCTTCCCCAATGGTGGATGCCATGCCACCACTGCTAACGAGAATGGAAAGTTGACCAAATCATTGCAGCGGGACCAGAGAATCCCAGCCACAGATGAAATTGGAGAATTTTAGTACCTCTCTTTTAGAAATGACCTATCATGAGCATCATTCAAAAAATATCCTTGGATTCTTAAAATTCTGAATCTACAATTTGTCTTTCTTAACTGTTTTTTCAGCAAGTCTTGACTGACCTTTGCATTATTCACAATATTTTATTTTCTTAACGTCCATTAAAATCTTTCCTTTTGCTCAATAGGCTAATGTTTATTATCTATTTTAAGCACGTGTGCATGAACATTTTCTGCATTTCCCTTTTTCTGCCTTTTAAATACATCTTAAATTAAATTTTCTTGTTTACTTTATTTTCTAACTGTATGTTGCATCTACTGCTCTTATGAGCTCTTCCCGAAACCAAAATGTATTCTTCTCGGGCAATGTAGCTCTGAAGCTGCTATCTTCTGGCTTCTGTTCTTAAAACAAAGTTAAATCTGACAACATAATAATCATTCGAATTCAGAAGCAAAATAAGCTATCTGCATGTAGTCATGCGGTTAAAAAGGAAAGCTCACCTATGTTACTAATGGTGTGACAATGTCAAGTGATTAGTGAACCATTTAAATGATTATTCTTCATTTTTGGAGAAATTTGTAATCGCTGCAAATGCTTGTATAAAGGGTGCAAACAGAAGATTTTACCACACCAGACTGCTATTGGTCAAATGGGTAAGATTTCAGTACTTGTATTCGACTTGAGCCATAGAAAATAAAAAGCAGAATCACCAGTATTGAAAATCTGAATTAAAAACAGAAACTAATAGAACTGTAGAGTCAGTCAGTAAGGGTGTGAAAAAGAAAGAAAGGTTAATAACTCAGGTGGGACTCTGTCAGAACTGACAAAAAGATAAGCACACAATATCACTTATGACTTATTCACATTTCAACCACCAGAAGAATAAAAATGAACAAACAAATGAGACTTCCTCGAGCCAGCTCCAAGCAAGATAATATTCATTTGACTAAAATTAAACTGTCATACATAAAAATCACTTTCCTGATTAATATTCTTTTTTTAATTATGAAAGTAAAGTGCAAGGCCCTTGTTAGGTCCTCATGTTAAAAAGGCTGCTGAAAATTTGACTATACTTAAGGAGTCCCTGGGTATCTTATTAATGGAACATTTGAGTTTTCACCATAGAATGTGAATGTCACAACTGTCAAGCATGTGTGTATTGAGAATTCCTGATGGCTTAGTTAAGGTAAGCAATAAGCAAGTATCCCAGTGGCAGTTGAGATTTAAATAGAATTAGTAAGTTGGCATGGGTACAAGTAAGCTGAGCTTTATCAGAGCTATTGTGATGGTTACATTAGTCAATCATGGCCCACTCATCAGTTGGCTGCACTGATTCTAATGCTGTTACATTTCCACAGGATAGGTTTGGATCGAGATATCTTTGATTTTATCCTTCTCAATTCCAAACAAATCCATCACTGTATTGAGAACTTGTGCTGAACTTGTCCTTTGCGACCTCAAACCTGTGCCCTCCTTTCTTGTTGTGTTACTCAGTATAGATTATAATCACAGCAGAGTTTAAGAAATTATAGAATAAGAAACATTACATTCAGTATGTAATGTAGAATTACATACCCATCTCCTAATCTATTTCTATTCCCTGATGAAGTGTATTGAATCGTGAAAAGTTGCAGTAGCTGCAACTGTTAAGGAAACATGCCTCTCTTTGCCCCCAACCCTAACATCCTACGATCCTCCTCCATGGACACACACAAACACACACACACACACACACACCTACCAGCCTGTACAAAGAACAAAGAACAATACAGCATGGGAAACAGGCCCTTCAGTCCAATGAGCCTGCGCATTTTAACGTTCCCACTTCCACCCATGACCCTTGTCTATATTTATGGAAATCTGCACTGGAACCAAATTGGGGAGAAAATTTAGGGACAATTTGTTTCGCCAATCAGCCTAAGAGCACATCTTTGGGGTGTGGGAGGAAACCGGAGCACCCGGAGAAAACCCTCGCAAGCATGGGGAGAATGCGCAAACTCCCACAGATATCGGCCCAAATACCTATATCTGCACAGCAACAGTGATAGTCACTGAGCTGTTGTGTTGCCCATCAACTGGTCCAGTTTAAGCGTATACTAACGACGTGAAGCACTAGACTACTCTCGAAAAATCCAAGAACAGCTCTCTCACGGCCCATCGCGTGTATGTTCCCTGTTGGACAACAAGGCAGACTCAAGTACTTGTAGGATAAGGGAGAAATACATTAATAACATGCACAAATTATACAATTCCCAGGAACGTCCCAAGGCTCATGATCCCTATTTAAATCAGTCTTCTATATCACTCCATCCGCTCATGTGCCTAAGTATCTCTTAAATAACTCCAGCATGCCTGCCTCCACCACCTTACTTGGCATTGTGTTCCATACCCCCACAACCCTCTGTTTGAAAAACCTCCCTCTAACATCCAAATTATACCTCGCCCCCCCTCACCTTAAGCCCATGGCCCCTCATGATATTTGATTCCAACCGAGAAAAAAGCTTATCACTGTTTACTCCATCTATACCCTTCATAATCTTGTATACCTCTATTAGATCTCCTCTCAGTCTCTGTCTTTCTAAAGAAAACAGCCCCAATTTGCCTAACCTCTCCTCGTAATTCAGACCTTCCATACCAGGCAGCATCCTGGTAAACCTCCTCTGCACTCTCTCCAGAGTCTCCACGTCCTTCCGGTAGTAAGGCGACCAGAACTGGACGCAGTATTCCAAATGAGGTCTAACCAATGTTTTATACAACTGCAACATTAAAGGCCAGCTCTTGTACTCTATACCCCTTCTTATAAAGGCTAGCATACCATATGCTTTCTTCACAATCTTCTCCACCTGCTCTGCCACCTTCAGAGACTTGTGCACCTGCACCCCCAGGTCCCTCTGCGTTTCTATTCTCTTAATAGGTCTACCCTTTATCATATACCTCCCCCCTACATTCTTTCTCCCAAAATGCATCACCTCGCATTTATCAAGATTGAATTCCATCTGCCATTTATCTGCCTAAGCTACCAGCCTATCTATGTCCTGCTGCATCGCCTGACAATGCTCCTCACTGTCTGCAAGTCCAGCCATCTTTGTATCATCTGCAAACTTGCTGATCACTCCACGTACTCCCTCTTCCAAGTCATTTATATATATTACAAATAGGAGAGGTCCCAGTACCGAGCCCTGTGGCACACCACTAGTGACCAATCTCCAACTAGAAAAACATCCTTCCACTATTACTCTCTGTCTCCCTTTTTAAACAACGGTACAACATTTGCTATTCTCCAATCCTCTGGGACCTCACCTGAGTCCAAAGAAGAGACAAAGGTTTGCCTCAGAGGCCCAGTAATTTCACCTCATGCCTCCCTAAGTAACCTGGGATAAATGCCATCAGGCCCTGTAGATTTATCAGTTTTAATGCTACCTAGAAGCTCTAACATTTCCTCCCTCAGTATGGATATTTCCCTCAACTGGTCTAAGCTCCCTCCAAGACAGTACCGGTCAACAAGTCCCTCTCCTACGTGAATACTGACACAAAGTATTCATTCAGGACTTCCCCCATTCCCTCGGACTCTAAGCATAGTTCCCCTCCTCCGTCCCTAAGAGGACCGATTTTTCCTCTAACCACACTTTTATTCCTAACATAGGAGTAAAAAGCCTTTGGATTTTCCTTAATCCTATCCGCCAAAACTATTTCATGCCCCCTTTTCGCTCTTCTAACTCCCCATTTGAGCTCCCTCCTACTCTCTCTATATTCCTCCAATGCTCTCTCCATTCACAGTTGCTTAAACCTAACATACGCCTCTCTTTTCTTCCTAACCAAGTCCTCAATATCCTTAGTAATCCACGTTTCTCTAATCCTACCTTTCCTATCCTTCCTCTTAGCCTGCACATATCTTTCCTGCAACCTTTTCAGTTTTCCCTTGAAAGAATCCCACATGCCCAACACGGACTTTCCATCGAACAACCTTTCCCGATCAGTTTCCACAAGTTCCTGCCTAATCCGACTGTAGTTAGCCTTCCCCCAATTTAGCATTCTCCCCTTTAGGCAACAAATATCTTTTTCCATTTGTATCCTAAAGTAGACAGAATTGTGGTCATTGTTAGCCACATGTTCCCCTACTGCAACCTCAACCACTTGACCTGGCTCATTACTCAGAACTAAATCCAGTATAGCCCACTCTCTTGTCGAGCTAGCTACATACTGCTCCAATGATCCTTCCAGGACACATTTCGCAAATTCCCCCCCCATCTGAACCCCCAGCTCTATATACCTTCCAGTCCACCCCAGGGAGCTTAAAGTCTCACACTATAACAACCCTATTCTTTCTGCACCTATCCAGAATGTCTTTACAGTGAAAACTGTTGAACTGAAAACTTGAAATTGGCATCTCCCACTTTTGGTTAAAGCCAGAAGTGGCATGATGACATTTTTAAATCAGCTCATGGAATGACAAGCCATCCAAACTCTACCCCGACTGCATGGCTGGGAACCTTACTGGGTGGAGCAGGGCTGGGTGGTAGGTAGCAAACACAGCATCCATGACATTTTGCTGCAGGCACCATTTGCAAACTAAACGCTAAGGGGTTGTAAAATCTAGTCCATGAGGTGAAGGGGGAAGGAAGGATTAAGGTAAGATACTTCCAATTTCATCGGGTCAGCATAGACACAAAAATTCAGATGAAAATCACCTTTTTGTTTGTTGCTATGAGTGCCATCTATCCTCCAAAATAGCTTGTGTGCTAGCTGCAGCCGGTGCCATTTTGCTGAGGGCATCATTGTACATGCAGGGTGCTCTGCCTAAAGTATGCAGAGTGCTCAGATCATAAATTACATCAATCAGCTCCTGTTAACTCCCCTTTCTTAACCTCACACAATTGAACATACATTCAACAGCAGGAATGTCCCTACCATCAGCATTATTAAAGGGATCACCAATTACTGTTCTTCCAGTTTTCAGACAGTATAATATTCTGCCATTCACATCCCCTCTAGACTCATTCTTTGTTCCTTTATGTGTTCTGTCAGTATTACCTTTGGTCTTATATCATGAACTTTTTTAATCACTTGTGTTTTCCGTTCTACCTCAGTGCTGTTCTTTTCCCATTCTCCTTTTAATTTGTTTAAAACCCATTGCTTCTCTAATTCTTCCCAGTTGAAGGGTGAAAGGCCTGGCTTGGAACTTTAACTCTAATTATCCCTCCTTCCTTTCTGCCTGACTGGCTGAGTTTTCCAACATTTTCTAGTTTTATTTCTGATTTCTAGCAGTTTTAGTATTTTGCTTTTGTGTGGAGTTTGTATGATTTCAGCCTGCGCTTCCATGGCAGGATTCAGATGCCGAGTGCCTTCTGAATTCTTGCAATGGAAGCTGAGACATTGGGTATTATATTATGTCTCATATCTCCCTGCTGATGTGTGACCAAACCTTAACAAGTCAAGACCCATTACCCCGAAGTTTAAACACAAAATGGGCAGAATTATTTTCTGGGGCTGTCTGAGATTGCCTCATGATTGGGCTAATCATTTGACACTTATTTTATTCATTTGTGAGACATGGGCATCACTGGCTGCCAGCATTTATTGCCTATCCTTAGTTGTGAGTCAGCTATATTGCTGTGGCTCTGGAGTTACATGTAGGCCCGACCAGTTAAGGACTGCAGATTTCCTTCCCTAAAGAACATTAATGAATCAGACGGATTTTTCCAACAATCAACAATGATTTAATGGTCATCAATAGATTCTTGATTCCAAATATTTTTATTGAATTCAAATTCTACCATCTGCCATGGCAGGATTTCAATCCAAGTCCCTGGAACATTCGCTGAGTTTCTGGATTAATAGTCAAGCAATAATACCACAAGGCCATCACATAACCCTGGGCTGGATGTCCAGAATTTATCCAGAAATTTATCTTGGGAGACTCACACTGTTAATCATAAATGTAGGACCTAGATTGATTGTGATTACAAACAGAAGCTCTGCTGGGAAGCTTGGAAATTTATTTAAAGCTTAATAAATAAGTAAGAGTTTTTGAAATAGTAAAGAATTCCTGAAGAACTTGGAAAGATCTCACCACAGCACTGTATCATGCTGACCTTACACCGAGTAACTTAAGCAGGTGACATCAGAAGTGAGACCTTGTTCCTTCTCTTTGTCTGCCCTGCTCCAGGATCACTGTAATGCCTTGCTCTTCACTCTGGAACAGGAAGTCTCAGTGGAAATGATGAAAAATGAGCTCACAATGAACGGCAATCCCCATGGTGAAGAGGGTAAGTTTCAAACTTTGTGCAACAACTTTCACTAAGTTCTGATATCTTAATGATCCTTAATATTGACTGAAAGCTTTCTGGCAAGTCCACCACTGCATCAATCAGCATGCATACTCATCAGCCTTATTCTGCATGCCACTGGATTGAAGACTTTATCTGAATACTCTGCAGCAGAGCTCATGTGTGACCTCACCCTTTGACATATTGGCACGTAAGCTATCCTGGCTCTCTTCTTTGATTGCAGATCATTAATGTCTTATGTATCACTACCTACAACTTCCATCCTTAAATGACACATATAACTTAAAGGGCACATGAGTGGCACTGGTTGCTCTTGCAGGGTGCTGCAACTCTGGTATAATTCCAGGATATGCGCTCTATCAATACTCGAACTGTTGGCTATCAGTGTGACAAGTGATAATGGTTCTTCATCTTCCCTGTCTTTCTATTTCTTTATGTAAGGATGCCAGCATTAGACTGAGGTAAGCACAGTAAGAGATCTCATAACACCAGGTTAAAGTCCAACAGGTTTATTTGGTATCACAAGCTTTCAGAATGTCACTCCTTTTTCAAGTGAGTGAGGAGTTGGTTTAAAAAGTTTTGATTACTTATATAGACTCGCATTCCAACCATTATCTTGTAGATTAAATTTGTGTCTATACATGCCCTGTTTGTAAACACAACTCCTCACTCACTTGAAGAAGGAGTGACACTCCAAAAGCTTGTGCTACCAAATAAACCTGTTGGATTTTAACCTGGTGTTGTGAGACTTCTTGCTGTTTCTATCTCTTCACCTCTTTCTCCTCTGTCGGGGGGTGGGGGGGTTTGGGGGAGTGGCAGTTCTGAAAGGAAAATGGCACATGTGTAGTTTTGGGATGAGAGGGGGTATACAAAAACAGGAGTTCATGCATACACATGACATTATTGCTAGACTATTAACCCAGGAACTCAGTGAATGTTTTGGCGACCCGGATTTGAATCTGGAGGAATTTGAATTCAACAAAAAAAAAACTGGAATTAAGAATCTACCAAAGATTATAAGACCATTGATGATGTGTCAGAAAAACCCATTTGGTTCACCAATGTCCTGCAGGGAAGAATATCTGCTGTCTTTATCCGGTCTGGTCTACATGTGACTCCAAAGTCAATGACAGAACAATGTCATTGAATCTCGACTGCCCTCCAAGGGTAACTCAGGATAGGCAGTAAATGCTGGCCAGCCAGTGATGCCCATGTCCCACAAATGACTAAATAAAAACATCTGCATCTTGTAAATGGGAAGAAAGTATTGAATGATAACTGGTGGATTGTGAGCAAGAAGACAGAAATGAATTTACCACCGTCTTCTAAGATTTAAATCCATCCACTAGTCACTCCCAGAATCAGGGTTGCTGTAATGATGGTGACCACTTCCCCTCCATGAAATGTCTGGTCACTGCTGGTGAGGTGCTGCTGCCTCTGGTTGTAAGCCACCTTGTTCTGGGATGGGAAAAAAGAGTGAGTCAGTGACTGGTGCAATGAATTTGGATAGTATGGCTGCCACGATTCAATAGCTGCCATACTAAGTTAAGTGTGGCATATGGGTGTGAGGGCTTGGAGCATGAGAGGTCCATAAGGGCAAGATGGTGCACATGATGTGATGTGACATTTGAAGATGCATCATTGACCTTGACACTCATGTGAGATCATTGAACTTTTTGTGACACTGCATCTAGTGTTCTAGTTTGGAAACAGATGTAGAAGAATAAAACTAGAGCAAACCATTATACACTTTCATAACCATTTAATTACAGACTATACATTGCAAACATGATCTCCTAACCCAGCAACCACAATTTCAGTCTGCTTTTTTTTAATTGTCCTTTGTTGAACCCATAAACAAAGCAATTATGTGCCCCGTTGTTTCTATTTATAGGATTACAAGTGAATCCCTGGTTAATGCCAACCACCTGCCCACAATTAAATGTAATTAACATACAATTAACATCCAGACCCCCTGGGATAGACTCTTAGCATTGATTGTCATGGTTATCCAGTCCTGCTAAGGCCTGAGAGTTTGTCTGGAAGGTGTCCTGGCCTCTTCTGGAAACAAAATGTCATGTCTCCTCCTCCACACCTTATAGCTTCTGTTGCATTGTCAGAAAATTCTGGAGTATGTTCTTTGCCACATTATGCCATTCTCGTTTCTTTTTCAGATCAAACTCACTTTATAATGACTTCTAGCCCAACTGCTCCAACCCTGTTATATTTCCTCTTTAAATGGTGAAGTGGTGTTACACAGTAAGAAGTCTCACAACAGCAGATTATCAGTCCAACAGGTTTATTTGGTAGTAAACACTACTAGCTTTCGGAACGCTGCTCCTTCATCAGGTGAGAGGGAAGTTCTGATCACAAACAGGGCATATAAAGGCACACACAGTTTACAGAATACTCATTAGAATGTGAGTCTTTACATCTAATCAACTAATCAAGTCTGCCCATTGAAATTGTTTTCAAATTTTTGATTTTCCTTGTGCATTTTCTGGAATTATCAATTTAAATCTAAGATTATGTTAGAATTTACTGTTTACTTTTCAGCATGCTTCTCTCTTAATCCATTCCTTAAGTTCTTTACTAGAGTCATTGAGTTGTAGAGGTTTACAGCATGAAAACAGGCCATTTGGCCTAACTAGTCCATGCCACCCTTTCTTTTAAAACCTCTAAAATAATCCCAATTGCCCGCATTTGGCCCATATCCCCCTGTACCCATCGTACCCATGTAATTATCTAAATGCTTTTTGGAAGATAAAATTGTATCCACCTCTACTACTACCTCTGGCAGATTGTTCCATTCACTCACAGCCCTCTGTGTGAGAAAACTGCCCCTCTGGACACTTTTGTTTCTTTCTCCTCTCACCTTAGACCTATGCCCTCTAGTTTTAGATTCCCCTACCATTGGGAAAAGATATTGACTATCTACCTTGTCTATGCCCCTCATTATTTTATAGATCTCTATAAGGTCATCCCCTCATCCACCTATGCTCCAGAGAAAAATGTCCGAGTCTATTCAGCCTCTCCTTATAACCCAATCCATCGAGTCCCGGTAGCATCCAAGTAAATCTTTTCTGCACTTTTTCTAATTTAATAATATATTTTCTATAATACAGTGACCATAATTGCACACAGTATTCCGAGTGTGGCCTTAACGATGTCCTGTACAATTTCAACAAGACGTTCCAACTCTTGTATTCAACGTTCTGACCGATGAAACCAAGCATACCGAATGCCTTCTTCACCACTCTGAACACATGTGACTCCACTTTCAAGGAACTATGAACATGTACCCCTAGATTTCTTTGTTGTGTAATTCTCCCCAACACCCTACCATTAACTGAGTAAGTCCTACCAAAATGCATTACCTCACATTTGTCTAAATTAACCTCCATCTGCCATTCGTCAGCCCACTGGCCCAATTGATCAAGATCCTGCTGCAATTGGAGATAACCTTCTTCACTGTCCACCATGCCACCAATCTTGGTGTCATCTGCAAACTTACTAACCATACCTCCTACATTCCCATCCAAATCATTAATATAAATGACAAATAACAGTGGGCCCAACACCGATCCCTGAGACCTCCAGTTTGAAAACTAACTCTCTATAACTACCCTCCGGCTTCTGTCAAGAAATCAATTTTTATCCATTTAGATACCTTACCCTGGATCACGTGAAATTTAACTTTATGCAACAACCTACCATATAGTGCCTTGTCAAAGACCTTGCTAAAGTCCATGCAGACAACATCAACTGCACTGCCCTCATCTATCTTCTTGGTTACCCCTTCAAAAAACACAATCAAATTTGTGAGACATGATTTTCCACTCACAAAACCATTCTGATGGTCCCTAATCAGTCCTTGCGTTTCTAAATGCCTGTAGATCCTGTCTTTCAAAATACCTTCCAACAATTTATTACCACAGGTGCGAGCTCACCAGCCTGTACTTCACAGGCTTTTCCCTGCAGCCCTTTTTAAACAAAGGCACAATATTTCCCATTCTCCAATCTTCAGGCACCTCACCTGTGACTATCGATGATTTAAATATCTCGGCTAAGGACCTGCAATTTCCTCCCTAGTCTCCCACAACGTCCTGGGATATACCTCAAGAGGCCTCTACGTTGATGCACTTTAAGACTTCCACCACCTCTTTCTCTGTACTGGTCTTTCTCCTTTGCATCCTTCTAATTCATTCTGAACAGATCTAATATGAGACACAGCGACTAGTACTGCTGCCTCACAGTGCCAGGGACCCAGGTTCGATTCCGGCCTTGGGTCACTGTCTGCATGGAGTTTGCACATTCTCCCCATGTCTGCATGTGTTTCCTTTGGGTAGTCTGGTTTCCTCCCACAGCCCAAAAGATATGCGGGTTAGGTTGATGGCCATATCAGAGGGATTAGCAGGGTAAACATGTGGGGTTAAGGGAACAGGGTCTGGAAGGGATTGTAGTCAGTGCAGACTTGATGGGCCAAATGGCCTCCTTCTGCACTATGGATTCCATTGATTCCATAATAAATTCTGAGAGATTCCTTCCCCTGTCTGGGGAATTGAAAAGTGGATGCATGGATAAGGGATACATTAAGGACTCAGATGAGAACACATTTTTTGATGAAAGACTTGTGAAAGTTTGGAGACCTCTGCCCCAGAAGGTTGTTGATGCTCCTTCTTTGAATATTTTTAAGGCTGAGATTCTCAGAACCAAGGGCAGCACATGAAGAAGATCAGCCGGAATGGCAGAGCAGACTGAAGGGACGAAAAACAGAAAATGCTGGAAAATCTCAGCAGATCTAACAGCATCTGTGGAGAGAGAATAGAGTCTAGACTAAATATGTTGCCTCTGTTCTCTCTCCACAGATACCGTCAGACCTGCTGAGATTTTCCAGAATTGTCTGTTTTTGTTTCAGATTCCAGCATCCGCAGTAATTTGCTTTTAGTCTTAAGGGGACATTTGGTCTGCTTTTGCTCCTATATCTTATATTGTTCTTTCAGTTGTATCTGGGATTTCTAAATTCAGTGCCACTGTTTCATTAAGTTCCCTCATTTAATTTTTTTTTGAATGTTAATATATTTTTATTCAATGTCAAGTGTAGGCAGAGTACAACATAATGACTAATGGTATTGTCTGGATTTGACACCCATGAGTGCAAATCTATTGCAACCCAGCCTTGCCCCATTAGTTGCTGCCTCTAAATTACTTACCTTGTTTGCCTTATCCCTGTCTGTGCAAGGTCTTCACATTTGTCGCAGTCTCTGTCATCATCTCCAACTAAAGGCAACAAGATTTCTGTAATTTCCTAAAGGGATTGGTAGTAAATTATAGATCCAAAGTTATTTGTGTTGATGTGTGTTTCAACTTTGAATCCCTTGAAACATTGGAATCCCCGTTGAGAAGTGAGCAGGAGGTTGACCGAATTTAGATGGCTAATTCTATCTTTGGTTCAATAAAGATTCTGATTGTGATTGCAAATTTAAATTGGACTAGCATGTTTTATAAATGAGCTGCTAATGGCTGGACCACTTTTGAAGTTCTAATGTTAAGACAATAATTGATTTTATTTCATGTGCGGATCAGTAACCAGGAGCTAGGACATGGTGACAATAATGAACTGGAAAGTGTGTATTTATCAGGAGATTCTAACATGTAAATAATTGTTCCAGCACCTGGCTGCAACCACTGATGTTGGAAACCGTTGATGAACGCTTGCCTTCCAGCTTATTTCTGCCAAGAGAAGGATTTGTTAATGTGCATGCTGCAACGCAAACAACAGTACACAAGCCTCAACAAAATGTAAAACAGACTCAAGATAAGTCAGGCTGAATGCAATCAGTAAGTGAGGGCAAACAAACAGGTTGTGTCATGACCTAATATGTGATATCAAGAATATCTCTACAAGTGAGAGTGATCTAGTAACTCTTTAGTCATACAATCATGAGTGAGCTATGGCCAGGTTCTCAAGTGAAGATATTTATCGTATCTCGCTGCTGGCTGTGACATTGTGTTTGTATTGTGTTTATGTTGTACGTGATGACAATATAATTTCTTCCAACGAATTTATGATTTTGGAAATGTGCATTTCTGAAAACCCTTCCACGTCTCACATAGCAATTTACAGAATCTTTGAAAATATTGTACTCTTTTTGAAGGGTGTCTCATAGCAAAAACCTGGCAAAAACAACAAATAGCAAAACAAAAAATTAACTAGCAAAAAGGATTTGAGAAACACATTATTAAGGAGGTCTGACTATATGTCATTAAAAAACAGATTTATTTACTTTCCATGTTTCATCTCAAAAACAGATACACTCAAATGATACCCAGTGGATTAAAAGGAAAACAAACTGTATAAGAAAAATATTGCTATTGGTTATTACAATGTGAGAGATTTTGGGCTTAAATACTGTAAGGGAAGGTAAGCGATAACAATTCAAAATATTTATGGTGCCAACGTTCCATTTCATAATGCTAAATTGTGGTACTCACTTGGGTTAATAGAAAAAAAGAAATTTTAGTAATGAGGCTATTCTGTAAAAAAAAACTTTGAGCCACATAGATTTTTTTTTATCTGCAGCACATGCTGTCACAGTGTGAGTTCAATGGTACAACATATGGTAGCAGAATTACCTTTGTACCACCCAGCAGCAGGATATAATTCATCCAACACCAGGGACTGTGCTGACAGGTAGTAGATTCCACACTGTACATGTTCAGCATTCCAAGATTATGGGTTGGTTTTTAAGATATAATAGAGAGGTTCAACTGCACCGATAGTTTATTAAATGCCATTGGCAGTATAGCTGAGTACAAACGGCTGAGGAAAATGTACCATTGTGTTATCATGTGCATGATGAGGACAAATAAGCTGTCTGGGGAAATTTAAAGTGTATTGTGTTCTCATCGAGTTGTCCCTTCTTGTCTTATCGTCTGTTTATTACCAGCCTGCATCAAACTGAACAAAAAACACCAGTGAATCTAAATTTAGGCCTTTAGGTTAGAGCTGAACTCCTGAACCAATCGAACTGTTTGTTTATTAGAGAATCTGGACTCAGAATTTTCTCTTTAAGTTGTGATTTGAGCGCAGAGACACCATCTTCTCCGAAAGCTGTTAGTTCTGCATTCTCAACTGCAGTTGTCTGCTCTTTCTTAATGTGAATAGTGCAATTGTTATACAGTGAAAACATACACACATTGACTGTGCAACTTTTCATAACATTGTCAAAAAAAGAGAAAACTGCTGACCCAAATCAGTCCAGATTGTGTATTTTCTCTCTACCTTTCTCTCAAGTTATTGTCTGTATGTATCCAATCTCAACATTCTTGATACAAAAGGTATGATGCATGAAAGCAAATTCTGGCAATGTGGATATGACATAACCTTTGCCGTATTATCATTTCTCTATTAATGGTTTACTTATATGGAAAGTTTAAAAAGATCATGTGCTAGTATGAAATAGATGCTGTTTTTTCATGATTTTGCAACAACAGCAAAGGATGATTTGCCTTTTTTTTCACTCAGACTCCCTTTCTTAATTTTTGGTCTGTATCTGAGATTTCTTACTCCTCACTCCATCTCTGAGATCTATCTGGTTTGTATGAAATTTTTAATCAATTTAACCCTATTGTGTTGGTACCATGAGTACCTTTCAAGCCCAAAATATTGTCTGAGGTACATGCAAATATTTTGATGCACTGCTACACTGTAAAGGTCCACTGGAAATTTCCAGATAAAAGTCACCAAGTCATGGAATTATTTACAGTGTAGAGGATTCACTTGACTCTTCAAACCTATGCTGGTATTTTTTCACAGAGCAATCCAGTCCCAGTATTTCCGTAGCCCTGAAAGCTTATTTCCTTCAAGTGCCGATCCAATTTTTTTCTGAATCACTTGTTATCTTTGCTTCCTCTTGTGGACCGTAGGTTCCAGGTCATTACCATTGAATTACTATTCAGAAATTCTTCTCCTTCCTCACGCCTAGCAGCAATTTAGGTAATTGAAGCCCCCCACACCTCCCCCATATCACAACTCTATAGTTCTTGAATATTTCTGGGAGGTTCCTGCAGATTTGCTCTTTTATTCTTCTCTCACTATTTGAAGGTCTTTATTCCAGCACTGGCATCCTTTTTGCTTCACAATTCTGGATTCTGACCATTCTCCCAGCTATCTTTGTTTCATTCTTTTCTAGGAAAGGAACAAGGCCAATATTTATTGCTTTTTCCTAATTGCCTTGAGAAGGTGGTGGTGCGTCTGCTTCTTGATTCACTGCGGTCTATCTAGTGTAGATATATCCACATTGTTGTTATGGAGGAAGTTCCAAGATTTTGACTCAGTGACAGTGAAGGAATGGTAACATAGTTCAAAGTTTTGGTGGTATGTGACTTGGATGGGTATTTGTAAGTTGTGGAGTTCCCACACATCTGTTGCCCTTGTTCTTCTCAATGATATTTGAGTTTGGAATGTGCTGCCAAACAAGCCCTGATGAGCTGCTGCAGCGCATCCTGTGGTTGGTATTCTCTGCAGCCACAGTGTGTCAGTGATGGAGGGGATGCCGATCAAGTGGTCTGCCTCATTCTGGATGGTATCAAGCTTATTAAGAGTTGTTGGAGCTGCTCTCATCCAGGCGACTGAAGAGTATTCTATCATACCCCTGACTTGTGCTTTGTACTTGGTTGACAGGCTTTGGGAAGTCAGGAGGTGAGTTACTCACCACAAAATTCCCAGCCCCTGACCTTCTCTTGTAGCCACAGTATTTATGTATCTGGTCTGGTTACATTTATAGTCAATGGTAAATACAAGAGTGGTGAAAGAAGATTCTTTCTTCAGTGATTCTTCAGGATTCAGTGATGATAAAGCCACTGAATGTCAAGGGGCAATAGTTAGTTTCTCTCTTGTTGGAAATGGCCATTGGAAATGCATGATACAAATGTTACCTGCCATTTATCAGTCCAAATCTGAAAATTGTCTGGGTCTTGCTGCATATAGGCAGGGACTACTTCAGTATCTGAGGAGTCAGGAATTATACTGAATATTGCAAACTTCCCCATTTCTGAGCTTATCATGGAGAAAAGATCATTTTATGGTAGGACCACAATTTTGGTGAATTCCTGAAGTGATTTCCTGGGGCTGAGTTGATTGGCTTCCAATGGCCACAACCATCTTCCTTTGCATTCAGTATAACTCTATTCTGTGGGGAGTTTCTCCCCTAATTCTTATTGATATCAATTTTGTTGGGCTTTCTTTTTTTTTAATTCTTTCATGGAATGTGGGCATCATGAGCAAGGTTAGCATTTATTGGCCATTCCTAATTGCCCTTGAACCAAGTAACTTGTTAGACCAGCAGTTCAAAGTCGACCATATTATTGTGACTCTGGAGTCACATGTAGGTCAGGCCAGAAAAGAATGGTAGATGAACCAGGTGGATTTCTGCAACAATTGAGAATGGTTTTGTGATCTTCATTAGACTTTTAGTTCTGATTTTTATTGATTTCAAATTTCACCCCCTGCCATGGTCAGATTTGAACCTGGGTTCTCGGAGCATTACACAATGTCTCTGGATTACTAGCCCAGTGACAATGCCACACACTATACCACTAAATCCCTCCTCACCCCCACAATCCCTGCCACACTGTTTGTGCCGCACTCAGTCAAATGCTTCCATGATGTCAAGGATGATGATGTCTTTCACATCACCTCCTGAACTCAGCACCTTGGTCCGTGTTTGGGTGAGGACCATAATGAAGAGAGAACAAACTGAGCATCTCTGAGCAGGTTACTACTAAGTGCCAATTGATAGTATGTTGGCAACTTCTTTATCACTTTGTCTTCTCCAGGAGACCACTGTGCAGTGGTCACACATACCAATAAGGTAAAATACAGATGCCTCTTTGACAGGTAGTTTGGGGTGAGGATGAGGTCAAGTAGGTTTTTCCTTTCTGTTAATTCCCTCGCCACCACCTGCAGATCCAGTCCGGCAGCTATGTCCTTTAGAACTCTGTTAATTTGGTCACAAATTATGTGACTTTGGCATTCTTGGTAACGGGCATTGAAATGCATTATTTGCCCTTGTCACCCTCCCTGTTTCTTCCAGGTACTATTAAACATAAATTTTAATAATATCAATTCATCAACTGAAGGAGGATACCAGGTGGTAATCCACAGGAGATTACTTTGATATTTTTAATTGGATGCCATGAGACTTCATTGGGTTAATGTTAAGGACTCTCACAATTGAATACCACTGTGCTGTAATCTCCATTGGATCGCTCCTGCTGCCAGTGCAGGACATATCCAGGAATGTTCTTGTAGGAATCTGGGACATTGGCAATGGAATATGATTCAGTGAGTGTGACTATGGTAAGCACTTGTTCAGTCTGTACGTTAGCCTCCGAATACATGCAGAAGCCCCCAGATTATAGTGAAGAGGACTTGGCAGTGTCAACCAGTCAGAATGTGCCTTTGTTATTTCCAGAGCTCCTTTCTTTCCAATGTTATAATGTCTTCCTAATCACTTCTGCTATCCTATCTGCCTTCACCTGCACCCGCAACCCCCCCAACCTTTTCTGAACACTTTATATCCTTATATATCAGCACCCACGCTTCTTCATTTTTAAAGCATGTTTCTGTTTTTGTCATTATGCCAAATTCCTACATTACTATTTGTGCTTGTAACTTACCAAATTTATTCACTACATTTTGTGCATTTATCTAAATTCATTGTCAGCCTGCCCTTGCTGTTTCTCATTGCCCTTGTTAGTCTGATCCGATCTAATATAGAGCTACTCTATATTGTCCAACGCTCTCATGTTATATACCTTATTTCTCATTTCTAGTTCTACATGCCATTACCAGTGATGTCAATTTTGGAGCTTAGTTCTTCAGCGAGCAATGTCTCTTCATTACACAAGGCTAGGCACTCATTGAGCAGCAGGAGGGACTCCCACCCAGCAGTTCTATTTAAAGGGTTCATCAATTTTTATTTATTCATTCACAAGATGGAGCTGCCTCTGGCAAGAGCAGCATTTATTGTCCATCCCTGATTATGCTTGAGACAATTCAGTGTCTTGTTGAGTCATTTCAAAAGGTAGTTAATAGTCAGTCATGTTGCTCAGGATCTGGGCAGACCAGCAGATTTCTTTTCTGAAAGGACATTAAAGAGCCAAATGCGATTTTAATGACAATCCTGTAGTTTCATGTTCACTGTTACTGAGAATTTTTTTTCTTCCAGACGTATTCAATTTACTCCTATTTCAATTCCTTGGGTTGCAGTGATGTGTTTTGAATTCATGGATGGAATCTTGCCATTATACATTTTTTTAACCAAACTGCATAGTGTCTTCCAGGCCTCAATGTGTGAATAATGGGGAATCTTTTCAGAAAATGTCCAATTAGGAATGGTTGGGGGGAAAAGGTGGCTGGAGGGGAGGTGGGAATGATGGTTGTTGAGTCAGGATTCTGACTGAGCACGAAGGATGGTGACACAATGGTTATCACTACTGTCTTACAGTACCAGGGACCTGGGTTCTATTCCCAGTTTGGGTCACTGCCTATGCAGAGTTTGCATGTTCTCCCCATGTCTGCGTGAGTTTCCTCTGGGTACTTTCATTTCTTCCCACAGCCCGAAAGGTGTGTTGGTTATGTGCATTGACAATGCTAAATGCTCCTTCAGTACCCAAATGAGTGTGGCGACTAGGGGATTTTCACAAAACTTCATTGCACTGTCAATGTAAACTTACTTGTGACACAGATGAATAAACTTAAAATTTTATTTAAAGGGACATTGACAGCTTTCACAGTGACTGCACAGGGATTTCTGCTGTGGTGACTTAGAGGTGCCAATTCTGGAGGAGAGATAAGGAAGCTCTGGCATTATGTTGAGTTGTGAAAACAGTGGGAGGATGAATGATATTATTGTAGGGACAGCAGAATTATATTGCACAGACCCACAGATATTTTCATAGGGTGATATTTTATCAAACCTAGTCATCCAAGTGCTTATCAGAGTTCCCGGCAGCAGAACACATGTGCAATCTTAGGCTCCAGTGAGTTGGCATCTGTGCTAACCTTGAACCTGCCTGGCTATTGATCCCATCTCTAAGCTATTCTCTAAAGAATATATTATGCCAATATCTGAATTGATGGTTGCAAGAATGAGAGTGAGTGATGGTGTTTCGTTCCTCATCACTGTTTTCCTGCACTTCCACCTCATGCTCTTCAATTGGAACATAGGAACGGGAGGTGGCCATTCAGTCCCTGGAAGCTTTTTCCCTTGCAAGCCAAGTCAGAGGTGATCTAAGACCTAACTCCAAATACCTGTCTTTGCCCTACATCTCTTAATAATATTGATTAACGAAAATCTATCAATCACAGATTGAAAGTAAAAAGTCAAATTAGCATCAATTGTCATTTCCAAAACATTTTCAAATTTCTACCCACAACACTACCAGCATTTTTCCCCTGAATTTCATTCTAAAAGTTATGGTTCCATTTTTTAGGCTATGTCCCACAGTCTAAACACTTTCCTTCCACCACCTCCTCCCCAACTCATTACCCCCTCCACACAACGCCCTCCCAATGCCCCACTGAATAGTGGACATGGTTTCTTGCTGTTCTTTAAATTTCTGTCAATATCTGAAAATCACCCCTTAATCTTCTAACTCCCAAGAAATACAATCCTCATTCATCTTCCTTTATGCCAGGTATGACTCCAGCCAGTAGAAAGTTCACTCTAATTTCAATTTGCTTGCTTTTTACTAGAGCTCCAAATGCTGCCTCGATGTCATGGGCAGTTACTCATACCTCACCTCTTGTTCATGTTTGAGCCAAGGCTGTAATTGGGCCAGGAACTGGGTGGCCCTGGCAGAAATTGAGCATCAGTGAACAAGTTATTGCTCAATAAATGCCATTTGATAGTACAGTTAATGACCCCTTCCATCACTTTATTAATGATTGAAAATAGGCTGATGGGACAGTAATTTGTCAGGTTGGAAATGTTCTGCACTTTGCATACAGATATATCTGGGCAATTTTACATATTACTGGAGAAGATGTCATTGCTGTTTCTGTGCTGGGACATGTAACAAGTTCTAGAGAACAAGTCTTCAGTTGAATTGTCAGAGCATTGTCAGGGTCCATAACCTTTACAGTATACAGTGCAACATCAGAGGAGCTTCTCTCCCTGTTTCATTAGAATCAATGCTTCTTCCTGCCCAGACTCCCTTCCATTAATAGTTCCAACCCCATCTCCAGCAGGATATACTTCTTTAAACACGCAGTTTTGGTTTTAAAAAGTATAGGCCAACGTTAAGTGATGCTATCCTCTCACAGTCTTGTGACTCCTGATGAAATGTGCAGCCATTCAGCTACAGTCTGTTTGCAGCAATAATACAAACTAACAGACATTATGAAGCATGCATATTGCCCACATCAGAAGCAACGTGCATGGGTTAACTTTGCATCACTTGCACTTATTCTTGGGATGCATCTTGAGTTTTTTCTTTCAAAAGAAAGGGAGTGCTAATGTTTATCTTTAGCTATTGATCAGCTGACCAAATTAAGGGACTGTGACATTGATATGGACATTTTGATACTATAATTTTTGGCTTGGCTTCTTAGTTAAATGAGTATACTGCTACTGTGTGTTTAATACGATTTCCAACCTCATGTTCTTGGTACTTTTGCTTTGAGCACTTTTACATTGACACTTGTTCAGCTTGGGGTTTTGGCACTGTTTTTCATTGGTTTTCGATAGGATTCTAAATAAATCTCCTTTATATCAGGGACAACATCGTAAATCCATGACAACTCAATTCTACAGTTGCATTAAAGGAGCTGGATTTTGAATGTGAATGTGAGAAGCCAGCTCAAAAATCCTTGCTTTCTGGAACATCTACTAAGAAATAATGAATAAAAAATACTTTTTTTTATTTTTGTGGTAACTGTTTATCTATCTGTTTCACTCTTTAACTGAAGAAACATGAGCTGCAACTTAAACAATCTGGATCTCTTACATATAAAATTCTGCATTGGAAAATCATTACCAACTCCTAAAGCTTTTCTTCAATTACATTTTTATTACTTCATGTTTTCCAATAAATAAACCACGGAGCCGACATAATTTCAAGTAAACAATGCCACAAAGGTATTGACAATTTCTACACAGTAAAAATATTGGATTTCAACGTTTGGCTAATTGACTTTTCTACCCTCAAGTTAAATCTGGTTTATCCACATCAATTGTATTTTTTTTTGTTTTCAGTCCCATGACATTTTTAAATATTGCCATTTTGCTCAAGATGCTGGTTTTAGACATTTATTAGACAGTTCAGTTCGCCAAACATCCTTTGACAGCATCTTCCAAACCCAAGACCACTTCCATCTAGAAGGACAAGGGCAGCAGACACATAGAATACCACCATCTGCAAGTTTCCCTCCAAGCCACTCACTAGCCTGAATTGGAAATATATCGCTGTGCCTTCGCAATCGCTGGGTCAAAATGCTGTAATTGCCTCCCTAACAGCATTATGGTCAACCCACAGAATATGGACTGCAGTGATTCAAGAAGACAGCTCACTATCACCACTTTTTCAAGGGCATTTAGGGATGGGCAATGAATGTTGGCCAGCCAGTGATGCCCATGTCCCACAATTGAATAAAAGAAGGCGCACTTTGTGAGATTGAATTAACATCCAAAAATATATATTGCATATCTATTGCATAAAATGCACTTTACTTTGAAAATCGAAAGACTTGGTCGGAATCTTATTACCATTAACGGATTTTCCCAGTAAACAGAAATTTGGCTGTTTAAAAATAAGGAACTGCCTACTTAGGACAGAGATGAGAGTTCTTTTTTTCTCTTGGGGTTTGTGAGTCTTCAGAACACTCTTCATCAAAAGGCAGTCAAAGCAGAGGCTGTGAACATTTTTAAAGCAAGAGGGAATTAGATTCATGATAAGCAGAAATTATCGGGGTATGTGGGAATATGGGGTGAAATTTTACCAAAACAAATGGCAGAATGTTGAGTATGGCACAAAACATACAGTATTACACACTGACGGCACCTGAATGCTTTCAGATTGGATCTTATGACTCATTACTATTAATTTCTATTCCCTTGAGTTTCACACCACTCTGGTGGCATATTCCTCTAATTTGCCCATCTTGTATTGACTTAACTGTTGCAGGCCCTGGGGAGATCCATATAAATGGCTCCCCAGCACTTGTTCAAAAACAACTACAGGAGATGGCAGCCAAGATGTCAGAACTCTAGAACCACACTTCACAGAGGGGGTATTGACCAGACTACATGGGAACACCAACACCTGCAACTTTCCCTCCAAGCTACTCATCATCCTGACTTGGAAATATATCACCAGAGATCGGAAACCCTGTACCAGCACAACCGGGTGACCATCCCCACCTGGGATGCAGTGCCAGTTCCAATGAGCGCGAGTCCTCTGTAGAAAAGATAGGGTAGAAATTCCAGAAGAAGATGAATGATCTTCCTCACTCAGCCAGGATGAGCGAACAACCCCTCGTCTCCCACTGGACCAACTCGCACACTCCTTGCACCTCCAACACCACCTCTCACTCAACTACCTTGGCTCTGCCAATGCCAAGCACGTGCCATATGTTTCAGACCCCTCCATTTGCAAAGGGCAGATCGCAACTCAGAAACTCACTGACATGAATCACGTTCTCCGGGATTTGAGCACATGCCGCTATTTCCGCAGATGGAGAGTGCGGACTCAAAATTGCTCCCGTAGAGTTGCTGAAACAATCAGATTTTAAAGGGCTGAGTGACCTTCTCCTCCTCCTACTTTGTAGATTCATGTGCATATCACAGTGTTGATCATCATGCCTTGCCAATGATTGTTAAAGTCACTGTGGCCTTGCACTACTTTTCTTCTGGCTCCTTCCTAGTACAGACATGAACCCCTCAGTGGCATCTCAAATCCAGCTTCACATCATTGCATTTTGCTGATGCTCTCTTTGCCAAAACTCGACAGCATATTTATTGCGCGTCAGTCATGGCCTTGCAGTGATAGATGGTATTGGGTTTGGACCCCATTGTTGGTTCTCCCAGTTGCAAGTCATTAGTGATTGCATCCATCCAGATACTCCACTGACTGGCCAGTGAGATGAATCAGCAGGAAGAGTTTCCATTCCCTCAACTAGTCTGTGACCACAAGGGCTGGAATTCTTAATAAAAAATTCTAAGGGCCCAATCTTATCATTAAGTTCTGCCCGTTCTTGGGCGCGAAAACTTGGTGAAGTTGGGTGTGAGGTGAATAGCGTGATTCATGACTGCCCTGTACTGGTTTCCCCTTTACTAATGGCTGAAAAGAGCTGCAATTGGGACCGCAACTGAAACGAGTGTGACAGCAATTTAAACGTATTTGAATGCATTTACATTGAGTTAATGAATTGCACGTCCAGCTTTACCAGCACTTGCCCCTTTACTACCGTGTTCACCAATCAGGAATTGGCACAAATCAGACATGCCCAATAAAAGTCCGATTTGGGTGCTCCATCACTGAGGATTAGTGAAGAGGTAAATGCATAGTGTCAGGCGGCTCTCTGTTACTCACAGATGTCCTGTTGCTGCAGTCATCTTCTTTCTTGGGTCAGTGGCAGCACTGCGAGTATGTGGTGGGGTAATGGAGCTGTTGCTCAGTGGGATCTCTAATGTCCAACTGGCAGCACAGGTCTGGGTCTCAGCACTGGTCTCAGCTCACTTCCAGCTGAAGGATGTGCACAAAGCTCTTGCAAATTACACTGCTGCAACCTCTCAATTTTTCAAGGTGATTGTGGGAGCATGTGGCTTAGGGATTTTTGGGGGAGGGGGTTGTGATTGTAGGGAGTATGTGGCTGGGAGAATTTTCAGGGGGAGGAGGTTGCTGTGACAAGGAGCGTGCAGCAATCCCTAACCTCTACATGTGTTCCTTTCCATCTCCGGTCCTCCCTTCAGAGTGACAACATGGCTTTTTCTATGCAACCAATAGATCAAGCTGTCCTTTTAGTTGCTGCTGGAGCTGAGGAGGAGAAGCAGAAAGAAAAATTGTGGGCACAGGAGACTGGGGCCTCACCACTTGCAGGAGTAGAGGGAGATGACCATCAGAAGCAGGTGGTGGCCACCATTTACCCCAAGGGGGAATAGTAGGAGAAGGAGAGATCCCAGCAGTTCTGTGCAGGAATGTCTTTCAAGCAGATGTCGGACACTGCTGATGCCTAACTCCAGAAGAAGTGACGCCTCTGTAACCTGTTGCAGAATCAGATACCTCGAGGCAGGGCGTGGGGAGGGGGGCACCCACTCTCAGTATTTATCAAATTGACAATTGCTCTAAATTTCGACGTGACTGTTTCTTTACAGATCCTAAGCGGAGATCTCCCAATCTGCCATGCACACCAGGGCAGGTCACTGAAGCCCTGTATGGCTGGGCAGGGCAGTTCAAAAACTTCAACCTGGATCAGGTGCAGCAGGAAGCCCAGGCTGTAGGCTTCGCAGCCATTGTGGGGATGTTGAACATGCTGGGGCTGATCGACTGCACACATGCCACCCTCAAGCTCCCCCCCACAAAATCTGCAGAGATTTGTAAATAGGAAGGGGTTCCACCCCTGAATTTCAACTAGTGTGTAAACATAAACTGACCACCATGCATGCCTGCGCCAGACATCCAGGCAGAGTACATGATAGCTTCATTGTCAGACATCCTGAAGGCATTTGAGAAGGAGCCCAGGATACAGGGGTGGCTTGTGGGGGATATGGGTTACCTGTTTCGGACATGGCCTGTGTGGAGGCCTGTGTCTGAGGCAGAGACCAGCTATAATGAGGCCTATGTAGCCACTTGTGTGATGGTGGAAAGGTGCACTGGACTCCTCAATATGTGATTCCGGTACCTGGACCGCTCTAATGGGGTCCTCCAATACAACTCAGTGATCTCTTCCCGCACAGTGGTCACGTGCTGTGCCTTGAACAATCTGATTCTGCAGCAAGGTGACCTCTTGGAGGAGGAGGAAGACATGGAAGCTGATGAGCCACGCATGTTAGGGTGGATGACCAGCAGGAGGAGGAGGAGGAAGAACATGCCGACAAACACCAAACTGCATTGGGCAGCCCAAATGAGGCATATGAGAGCGGCAAGGGAGGCCCTAATCACCAGGCGGTTCATTCACTAGGGGCTTGTGTCTGTGGGTTCCATTCCCCACCGCACACAATTTTTTTGTATATCCTGCACATTGTCATACCAGATTGGTGGGCCTGGATATTCTGTGTTAGCGAGTTTTTTGGCAGGCAGGAGGGTGATGATGACTTGCTAAGCACCATCACGATGATGCCCTTGTGCAAACTAGTGTGACCCTACCTGAACTCCGCAAACACTCTGGCACCTGGGCCCACATCTGAGTAATGGGTAAGGGATCTGAAACGCCCATACAGGGGGTGATGTACGCTGTCTGGATGTCTGACAGACAACTTCATGATGGTCATGTTATGGTCACACATTAACTGAACATTCAGGGATGGAACCCCTTCCATTTACAAATCTCCGCAGAGGCTGTCGGGGGGCCCTGCAATGAGTGGGGTAGGGGATGGGAAGGAATCTCTTGTATGGTCTGGGGAACCAATGGCTTTCTTTTCTCAATAAACAGATTTGCGGGGACTCCCCAACTGACATCATGAAACATCCCCCTGGTGATCATCAGTGGAAGAGGATTCCTATTTCAGACAAATCAGTCACAGATGGGTGATGAAAAAACATTTATTTACAATAAAGGTGTTTAAATAAGACATTCTAACATAAAAACATGTGAACAGAAAATGTTAAGGTACTTAAATATTTTTCTAACTAGCGAAGTCCTTGTGCCATTTCAGTGCAATTACAGCTTCCTAACCTTATATGGCCTATCACTACACATCAGTAACTCCCCAGAATGTACATCAGAGGTGGAGGGGGCCAGCTGTCTATCATGCCCATAGCCTGTGATCTGCGTGATGTGCATCCTCTGGTTATCCAAGACCTTGAGGGCCCTGGCCTGGTTCCAGGTACCATGTTTCCATGAAACCTTCTTTGTCCCACTGTCCCTGAGATGCCCAGGTGTCAGCAAGGGCGAGTCAGAAGGTATAGCTGCAGCCATAGTCAACTGACTGAAAGGCCCAGGCATGGGCTCGAGCCCATCCTCCTCCCTTGGGGCTCCTGTGGGCCCCTGGTTCATTCCATGGGATGGTGGTGCTTCTGTAGTGAGCTCCAGAATCTCTGGCATCACCTGGCACTGCCAGTCCTGGAAGACCACCTGTGTCCTGCCCATCGTGGTCGAGTCCTCTGCGATGGCCACTTGAGTTGAGGCGCACCTCTCATTAGCCACAACAAATGCCATTTGAGATAGGGCCACACCCTGCAAGCCCTCAGCTGTGGCCCTTTGAGACTGATTTCTCAATAGCAGTTACCATAGCCTGCCATGTCTCGCTGTCCCACTGGGTCTCCGGCAAGCTCTCGGGCCTCTCAGCCATGGGCCGCAGAACCCAGAGAATCCTGTTCAGTCCCTCAGCTGTGGCCTGCTGTGCCTCAGCTGTCATTTGGAGCCTTCCACTCATGGTGAAGGTTTCCTGCCTCAGGCTTTCCATTGTAGGTGCCACCCTTGCAGTGTTGGCCTGGGAAGCACACATAATGGGCAATAGCTGGTCTGCCTGAAAGCATTGGGTTCCTTCCCATCAACCCTGCAGTCGGTCCAGTGTCAGCCCCTCCTGCATTCAGTACCTGCAGGAGAAGTGATCTCAGAAGACCAGTACGTAGCCTTGGGCCAGCTGAATCCTCACCTCTGGCAAACCCACACATGCTGGAGGCTTTGGACATTCCCTCCTCCACCTAATGTACATCAGCAGATGTGTCATGCTCACCAGAGAGTGACCCAGAAGCCTCACCATCAACTGGACTCACCAACATGTCGGTATCTGGGGTAGTGAGTTGTGAAGTGGCAGCTGACACCAAAATGTTACCATGCTTGGAGGTGCCTTCACCCATATCCTCTGAGGGCTCATTTGAATTGTCTGGGCCAGGATGGGCGAAAGCTACAGCAGGGGCCTGTAGTGCAGAAAACCCCAGGACATCCAGATCTGTCCTTGCAACACAAAGCACAAGATCAAGTGCAAGGGAGGAAGAGGAATTTGGGATGCCAAAAACATGATCCACATGTCTCCATCGAACATAGTACAAAGCACCAAGAAAATTACATCACAGGAACAGGCCCTCCTAGCCTGTAGCGACCAGACTCCGTATCTGACCTGTAACCTCCCTACCTTTCCAGGCATCATTTGCCTCTATTCCATTCTATTCACAAAGGTGTAGAGATGCTCTTACAGATCACTATTGTATCTGCATCCAAGACCTCCTCCAGCAGCAAGTTCCAGGCACCCCACCACCCTCTCTGCAAATAAACATGCCTCATATATCTCTTTAAACCTTGCCCCTTACACCCAAAACGCATGCCCCAGGAAGTTGCCTCAAAGTGATTGAAGGAATGACAGATGCTCGCATCCTGATGGCAGGCCGACCATGACAGCCTGCATCTCCCCTTCTCTGGAGAACTCTCGCGTCCGCTTTCCAAAGGGGGTGGGGATCCGGAAGTT
The DNA here is from genome assembly GCA_024679065.1 of Sphyrna mokarran. Taxonomy (NCBI): domain Eukaryota; kingdom Metazoa; phylum Chordata; class Chondrichthyes; order Carcharhiniformes; family Carcharhinidae; genus Sphyrna; species Sphyrna mokarran. The sequence goes on along the minus strand of JAGIQG010000004.1, from coordinate 101,501,700 downwards.
TGGTCGCCAGCCCCCGTCTTCGCCCTCTCACAGGTATTATGGTTGGTTTCTCCTGTGGAGATAGAAGAAGCCATAAAGAAATGATGACGTGATTGCTGCAGAGTATCAGGTGGTGACCCTTGAGGGCAAGCACAGTAGGATTCTTTGCAGGGAAAGGAAGGAGATTCTGCAGAGGCCACCAACATGAATATCAGTAGGTGGAGGCTATTCCCACCTGAGAGGCTGAAACCAATGGGTCTCTGCACATGTGTAATGACCCCATACTGTCAGCCTCCCAGTTGCTGGCCAGCTCAGTCACTGGCCAGCTCAGTCAATGCTCATTCGCCATCCATTCCACAGTGTGATTGCAAACCACTGACTGTTCCTGGGCCTAGCCCCGACCCACCTCCCCCATCCTCGACCTCTCTGATCTCTAGCTCCCCGACAGTTACACCCCACCCCCAGCAGTGCTGATTCCTTCCCAGTGGCAAACAGTCCCCCAGGCAACCCCGTCACCGAGCTAAACACCCCATCTCAGCAGGGCATACCCACACGCACGGTTACCACCACTCAGCCTGCCCTGATTGCTGACCTCTGTCACGAATAGACCAATCCCAATGGCAGAGTGGCAGCAGGACCCCCCATCCTCATGGGCAGTCTCATAGGCCCCACTCCCCTATCAGTCTCTACACTCTTCGCACTACGCAAAGCCCGAAGGGCAGTGCCAAGGTGTCCCTTGAGCATGGGCACTTTACCCCTCGGGCAGTGCCAGGGACACAAGTTGGCACTGCCAGGGTGTCCATGCCCAGGGGCACCACTCCAGCACTGCCCTACACCCTGGGGGACTCTGATTGCACCCATCCATTCTCTCCAGTGGGATTGGACAACCAGTTCCCCGAAAGTGGGGAGCTCCCCTAGACTCTGCTGGACTGAAGCACGCTGGTAGGGTAGGAGAGGCTAGCAGGTCTGGCCTCTAATATCGTTTAAGTTATATTTAAAACATCTTTTAAATGCTAACCCCACTTCACCGCCAATTTCAGTGCTAGAAATCCAGCGCTGGGAGCTGCTAGTGAGGCAAACTCTGGCATAAATCCCACTCCCCTGTACGATTTTCCCCAGCCTACTGCGCTATAACATTAGCGCAGCAGGATGGGAGAATCGCAGCCAAGAACTTGTTCCATCTCTGAGCTCATTTTCCTGGCAGCTACCATGACTCCTCAACCTTCAACAGTTCAGGCAGTTTCAGCTCTTCTCTCCACTCCCAAAGTGCACGGATAGATTTTAATTGAGAAGGGTCATGCCTTGAAAAGATGGCTACTGATTCCCAAACAGAATTATAGAGGCAATAAAATAGAGTGACCTGTTGAAATAAAATAGATCTTGATAAGCAAGGAAGGAAAAGGTTATCGGAGAGAGGCAGGAATGTAAAACTGAGGTTAAAAATAGATCAGCCATGATCTCATTGAATTGCTGAGCAGGCTCGAGGGGCCAAATGACCTACTCCTACTTCAAATTCATATGCTTGTATGTCTGTACGTTACCAGCAAGTGAATATCAGAAAGAATAATTCTAACCTAACGCCCACACAACAACTGAGTGATGCCCTCCGACGCTCTGCCTGATTTCATGTGTCTTTGAAGTCAATGGCATGTGTTGTAAACCAGAAAGTGGAAGATAACAATGAAATGGTGGAGAAAAATGCAACATCAATAACTTTAAGTTTTTTTTCAGGATTTTTGTTACAATATATCCTTTTGGATAATGTAACTGAAAAAGGTAGCATGGCATGGAACTCAGATAGAAAAGACTTCAATTCACAGACTCATGACTCCAAGCCCTCCTGGAAAAAACTGAATGGAGGCTTGGCAATGGATTTTCCATGTCAGGAAACTTGCCAGAAATGTCACATCTGCCGCCTGAAGAAATGTGGCACAAGGCACCAGGTGCCTACACTTTCACCCTCACACTGCCAACCAGTGCCTCAAGAATGTCAATACCTCCCAGGAGAATACACTAGACAATTGCCTTTTGCTTCCTGATCTAGCTTGAAGAATATCCAACAGGCACTCTTCACTCCTTTGATGCAATTCACTTTTATAATATACTCCAGTTATGAGAACATCTCACTCGGGATCTTGCTATCCAGTTCCCGTAATGGTAATTCCTTACATGCACAACTCTAAAATCCCTTCCACCATCACTTCAACAAGGTGTAACCCCCACATCTCTGACCTCAGCTCCACCAAGCCTTCCTTCTTTCAATAGGAAATGCTGGATAATGCCCTCGACCAGGAATGACTAACCAGGCTGGTGTTTTGTTTCTAGAAAAGGCTGAAGGATGAACTAATAGATGTCTTGCAAATTTGGAAAGAGCTTTATGGATTAGAAACAGTAAAAATGTTTCCATTTGCTGGGGAAATCAAAACCAAGGACTATAACTAAAAGATTGTAAATGATAAATACACTGGCAAATTCAGAAATAATTTATTGACTCAAAAAGTCATTAGAAATAGTCATTTAGTAGTACAGAACTTGACTACTTCTAAAAAAAATTCAAAGCCTTTCATCTTGAATTCATCAGGACAATTTGCAAAAATATCAATATTTTGTGTTTGTTTTGACTTGATTTATTATTGTCACATATATTCACATACTGTGAGAAGTGTTGTTTCTTGCGCGCTATGCGGACAAAACGTACAGTTCATAAAAAAAGGAAACAAGAGAGTACAGAATGTAGTGTTACAGTCACTGGTAGGGTATAGAGAAAGATCAACTTAATACAAGGCAAGTCTATTCAAAAGTCTGACAGTATTAGGGAAGAAGCTGTTCCTGAATCGGTTGTTACATGACCTCAGACTTTTCTATCTTTTACCTAAAGGAAAAAGGTGGAAGAGAGAATGTCCGGGGTGTATGGGGTCCTTAATTATGCTGGCTGCTTTGTCGAAGCAATGAGAAGTGTAGACAGAGTTATTGAATGCGAAGCTGGTTTGCACAATGGATTGGACTACATTCATAACTTTTTGTCGTGTCAAAAGATACAAACTATCAAGGAAAACAACAAACTTATACTATAGTTGAAAGGGATGTTGATTGATGGCAAATAGATTATGATTAATGGAGGAACAGCCATGAAGAGTACACCTGTTGATGGTAACTAGTGGTTAATGGCTAAGCTTTATTTGAAATTTAATTGACTTTGTTTAGTCAAAGCATTGTGCCGAAGAACAAATCAGTGAATGGCTGTCATTTCTTTTGTTTAGCAGAAATAGATGCTATGTGCACGTGTTGTTTCTGTATGCAAAGAAGAGGGCCTTGTGTGTTAAGATATATAACTTTCGGACATACAATTGTGCCCCACCGTGAGCCTGAATGACAATCATAAATTGGTTGTCAGTGTAATTCTGAGCATACTGAGAATTGTTTAGTAAATGTTTTCCAATCACAGAATTACATCAAATGTTGAACATTGTGTATTGAGTTTTACGAGCATGAGCCAGTTGGAAGTGTAAGGTCTGTTACTTGCCTGTTGTGAAGAATGGAAGGTGTATGTTATTTGATACAGTCTCAATCTTTGGGACGTACAGCCTACATATGCAGCATCACACTGACATTGACATTCATATTTCACATTATTCATTTGTGTGATAGGCGGAAAGTCTTTTTGGTTTGATGTCAGCATCCTGTCAGTGGTGAATGCCACTCATGTTGCTATTGCAGAGTACCAGTGTAAAATAGCTAGCTTTGCCTCTTACTCACATTTTTGACATACCTTGCCTTTCCAGGGTCATCTGAGGTAGACTGGACTCAAAGTGATGGCCTTCAGCCTGATCATCAGTTTATGCATAATACAGCACAAACTGATCCCATCAGGGTAGCCAAAATATAACAGAATTCCTTTGATGTGCTGTACTTCAGCATCAAGCTTGCATGGTGAACAAATAGCTTGGACTCTCTTCACAAGATTGCCAATAAGGCCAATCTTACAATGCATAGAACTGCAAGAATCCACATGCATATACATCATAAATTTGTTTCTTTTTTCCCCTTACATTGACGTTCTTCCAAATTTCTTGATAAGTGAGGCATGAAAAGTTTTGATGTTTCTCAAAATGTAGCACTGGCAACATTCTTATAAACTTCCTCAGCATTCTCTCCAGAGCAATTATGTGCTTTCAGAACTGAACATAATACTCCAATTGTAGCTTCAGCAGTATTTTATACAGTTCCAACATTATATTCTCACTTTATATTCTATATGTCTGCCAATGAAAGAGAACATTCCAAATGCCTTCTTCCCAAATTTGTCTACTTGAATTGCTGCCTTTTGGGACCTGTGTATTTGTATGCCAAAGTCTCCCACCTCATTTACCCTTCTTACTGTATTCCCTCTTATTGTGCATTCCCTATAACTGTTTGATTTCCCAAAATACATCCCCTCATGCTTCTGTATGTTAAAATCCATTTGCTTTACCTATTGCTTTACCGCCCACTCCACCAACCCATCAATATTGTTTTTGTAGTTATAGTTATCCTCTGCGCTATCCATTACTTGGCCAATCTTTGTGTCATCTGCACATTTTCCAATTATGCCCTCCACTTTCACAACCAAACCATTAATATATAAGACAAACAACAAGGGTCCCAACAAACAACTCTGTGGAACACCACTTGAAACAACCTTTCATTCACAATGGCTTCCATCGACCATTCCACTTTGTTTCCTACTACGAAGCAAACTTTTGATCCAGTTTGCTACATTGGCCTGTATGATATGGACTTTTGCTTTTTTGACCAATCTGTTAAGTGGGACCTTGTCAAATGCTTTGCTAAAATCCATATGCACAGCATCCACTGGATTACCTTCATCAATCTTCTTGTCACTTCCTCAAATAATTCAATCAAGCTGGTGAAGCAAGACCTTCCTTGACAAAATCATGCTGACCATACCTAACATGCCCATGCCTGTCTACACACCAGTTAATCCTGTTTCTCAGGATTGATTTTATTAATCTGTCCACTACAAATGTAAAACTAATTCATCTATAATTGTTTGATATTTCCTTCAATCCCTTCGTTAACAATGAAACTATGTTTTCATTTCTCCAGAGCTCCAGTACATCCTCTGTATCAAGATTGGAAAATCATCCTCAGACATTTTCCATCTCCTCCCTGACCACCTTCAGCAGCCTCAAAAACAGTCCATCTGACCCTTCTCAACTTAAAAATTCCAACTCTTTGAATACTTGCTCTCTTTTTACGTTCGTTCCATCCAATATCTCACAATATTCCTCTTGGTCTACTAAATCTGCATCATCTCTTTCCTTTGTAAACATGAAGACAAAATATTAATTTAAAGCTCTTCCCATTCTCTTTGCATCTACACACAAATTTCCTTCTTCATCTCTGATAGGTCACTCTTTTTCCTCAATGTATCTTTTACTATTAATATATTGGTAAAACATCTTTGGGTTTTTAAAGATTTACTTGTTAATCTTTTTCATGCCTCTTTGATTTCCTTATTTGCTTTTTTACCTCTGTACTTCTATTTATTTAAGCTATCTGTGGTCCTTAGTTCTTTTGAGGTTATTGTACACCTTCGTTTTCTATTTGATCTCCCCTTCCGTTCTTCTGGACAACCAGTGGTGTTAGATTTGACATTACCACTCTTTTTTGAGGGAAAAGTCAACTTTGTATATTTAGAATCTCACTTTTTAGTGCTTCCCACTAGTTTTCAATTCATCTATCTCCTAGAAGTGCTGTTCAGTCTACCTCAGCCTAGTCCCTTGTCATTCCTGCAAAATTTGTCTCTCCTACTTCAAAACCTTTATTCCTTTATTTGCTTCATCTCTGTCTCATTTTCTATGGTAATGTTAAATTCAACTGAATAGTGATCACTATCCCTGAAATGGTTGTCAACTATTACTTCACCCACTTGTCCTTCTTTGCTCCCTGGGTCCAGAATTGCATCTCCTCTTGTTGGGTTTGTCACTAATTGGTTGGAACAATTTCCCAGGATACACTGCATGAATTCCTCTCCCTCAATGTCTCTTATGTTGTTTGAATCCCAGTTGATCTTGGGATAGTTAAACTCCCCTCCTGTTAATCCTCTCTTGTTGCAACAGCCAAAATTTGCCTATATATTTGTTCTTCTAACTCCTTTCCATTACTTAGTGGTCTGTGGTGTAGTCCCAATAGTGTGACTGCCCCATGTTAATTTCTAAGTTCAACCCATCAGGCTTTGTTTGTTGGCTGGTTCAGTATATCAGCCCTTCTCACAACTGGAATTGATTCTTTAACCATTAGTGTTCTCCACCCTAACTAGCAAATGATCTACAGTTTGTAAAAAATAATTTTCTATCATTTAAACTTCTGCTACTCACTCACACTGAGTTGCAGAATCTCTACAGTGCAGAAGAAGCCATTCAGCCCATTGAGTCTGCACTGGCTTTCTGAAACAGCATTCTGTCTGCTGCCAACCCCCTGTGTAATCCCCATAGCCTTGCAATTTCTTTCTCTTCAGATAGCAATCCTTTTGGATATCTCGATCAAACCTGCGTCCACTATCTTCTCGGGAAGTTCCTTCCAAATTTCAATCAATTCTGGATTCAATCTGTGATTAAAAATGCTTATCTTTTGTAATAAACTCTTTTTCAGTTGTATTGATCAACCTCTATTAATTTACTACAATTAAGGAAAATTTTCAAAGCATTTATTTAAAAATTACATTTCAAAACACCACCATTATTATTGATCCATGACAAATTTTGCATCTGACGATTTGAAAATGAATTTGGGCTGAACTACAGAAAGGAAAACAAAACGGTTCTCAAAATGGGTGAAATTCTGACTATTATTTTCACCTTAACCATCAAAATTGTCAACTTGCCCATTGTGAGCAGCAATGTATCTGAACTCCATATCTATACATGTCAGTTCTCCAGGAAACTAAAGATATTGCAACTCATTCAAATTGTCAGATATTTCTAGTCCAGCCTGGAGAGAAATGTGAAATTGTATTTCTAAATACGTGATATTTTCTTTATATACTGGCAAATCACATGGCTGAAATTTAAATAAGTATTATGTGCTGTACTGCTTTTACTTATTGAACTTGTAGACCTTGAACTCACAATGTACAAAGAACTGAATCATTTGACAGCTATTTCAAGTTCTAACAGCATCCCTTGGTTCTTTTATGGTGCTTATGCATTTTTTATGTGTGATGGACCATGAATGAGCATGTGCACTTTAAAGAGTCCTGGTAAAGTCTGAGCTCCCTGATGTAGTAGGGAATCTTCAAAGCTGACTGTAAGTACCATGGAACAACCTCGTCAGTTGCATAAATTTTTTTTTCATGGGACTGGAGCTGAAGTCTCCCATGGCTAATCTGACATGAATTAAAATTCTAAGCCCAAGAAGGCTGACACATGCAATGACTTCCAAGCCACCATGATGGATTTGTAAGTCCTGAAACATTCTGGATTCAGTGTTCCAATTTAATCTATAGCCTGGACATACTCTCTTCTGCCTTCTTTCACCAAGAAAAAGATACACAAGTCTGAGATAGTATACCAACTGACTCAAGAACAGTTTCTTCCTTGTGTCCATCAGAGTTTTGATTGGACCTACCTCTACTAAGTTGATCTTTCTCTACACCTTAGCTATGACTTTAACAGTACATTTTGTACCTTCTCCTTCCCTCCTCTATGAACTGTATGCTGTATCTATATAGCATGCAAAAAACAATACTTTTCATTGTATGCCAATATATCGGACAATAATAAATCAAAATCTCTTTGAGTCCTAAATTTTTTAAAGTAATAATCCCAAAGTCAAGATTTTTTTCAAATAATTAGTAGCAACAATAATTGCAAAGATGTACTATTTCTATTGCACCTTGATTATGACATCCCAAAAAGTATTACAAAAGGTAAGAGAATGCGAAGAGCTTAGAAATGAGGCAATAATACAAATGTTAACAACAAATCACTTTGGATTTCTACTTTTGAAGTTAAAGAAGCCCTGTGAAAATTTATTTAAGTTCATAAGTTTATCACCATAGAGCCAAGAATCATTAAGTCAAACTCATGATTGATTCCAAGGGCTTTAATTAAGCACTAACGAGAATATGCATAAAAAAGAGTGCCTTGGAAGTGTTCATTGTTGCCGTGGAGACAAACATATTATCTATACTGATCTGTGGAGGTCAAGATCCCACAAATACTGAATGAATTAATGACCTAAATATGTTTTCTTAGTTGTACAAGAACAAAGTGTTGTGGATACTAGAGATCTGAAGCATAGGAGATGGAACACCTGCCTTTTACCTCCTCTCTCTTCAAGATCTGAGACTACAAATACTCCTTCCTGGTGAAAACAATGCTTTACACATACTTCATTCAGTTCGCTGTACTGTATCTGCAGCTTACAATACAGTCTGCCCTATACGAGAGAGTCCAAACTCAGCTTGAGTGGCAGCTTTGTGGAACACTTCTTTTCTGTCCACAGGCATAATCCAATTTTTCATTCATTTGTAATTTTAATTCCCACTTTTCTCCAACTCTGACCTTTCTGATCTCGCCCTTCTGCAGTGTTCCAATGAAGCTCAGCACAAGTTTGAGAAACACCACTTCATCCTTTGATTAGGCATCTGACAGGCCCTTCTGTCTTAACATTGAGTTCAACAATCTAGGACTATAACCTCTGCCCTTCCTTTGTTTTCTTTCTCTTAGCAGGTTTTGATTGTACTCTTTTTCATTTTTTTTTTCTTTTGGCTGGCATTTCTTACTGTACTGCTTTGAGACACATATTTTGTTTCTTTACATAGAATCATAGAACAAAGAACAAAGAACAAAGAACAACACAGCACGGGAAACAGGCCTTTCGGCCCAACGAGCCCGCGCCGCTGTCCTAACGTCTTAATGACATATGGAGACCAATATAGGGACAATTTGTTACCCAATCAGCCTAAGAGCACATTCTTGGGATGTGGGAGGAAACCGGAGCACCCGGAGAAAACCCACGCAACCACGGGGAGAATGCGCAAACTCCCGCAGACACAGGCCCAAATCCATGTGTCTGCACAGCAACAGCGATAGTCTCTGAGCTGTCATGTTGCCCATCTGATGGTCCAGTTTAAGCATACACTAATGACATGAAGCACTAGGCCACTCCTGAAGTAACATCCAAGAGCAGCCCTCGCACGACCTGCCGAATGCATGCGCCTTGTTGGTCAACAAGGTGGACAGAATAGCCTGTGGAAACAAATAAAGTATTTAAACAGTCCTCCTATATCCCTCTATCTGCAGACCGCTCATGTGGCTGTCCAAGAGACCCTTAAACAACCCTAGCGTGCCTGCTCCCACCACCCCACTCAGTAGCGCATTCCACACTCCCACGACCCTTTGTGTGAAAAAATGCCCTCTAATATTTGTCTTATACATAGCCCCCCTCACCCTAAGGCCGTGACCCCTCGTTCTATCCGATTCTAATGGTGGAACAAGCTTACCACCATTTACTCTATCTATACCCCTCATAATCTTATATAGCTCTAATAGATCCCCTCTCAGCCGACATCTTTCAAGGGAAAACAACCCCAGTGCGTTCAATCTTTCCTCATAAGACAGCCCTTCCATACCAGGTAGCATCCTGGTAAATCTCCTCTGCACTCTCTCCAGGGCCTCCACATCCTTCTGGTAGTATGGCGACCAGAACTGGACGCAGTACTCCAAGTGAGGCCTAACCAACGTTCTATACACTTGTAACATCAGACTCCTACTCTTGTATTCTATACCCCCTCCTATGAAGGCTAACATACCATACGCTTTCTTTATCACTTTCTCCACCTGTACTGACACCTTCAGAGACTTGTGAACCTGCACCCCCAGGTCTCTCTGCGTCTCTATACTCCGGATAGTTTTACCTTTTATCCTATAACTCCCCTCTACATTATTCCGGCCAAAATGCATCACCTCGCATTTATCCGGATTAAATTCCATTTGCCATCTATCTGCCCAGTCTACCAGCCTATCTATGTCCTGTTGTATTGCCTGGCACTGCTCCTCAGTCCCCGCCAATCCAAGCATCTTAGTGTCATCAGCAAATTTGCTGATCACACCACCTACCCCCTCTTCCAAGTCATTTATACAAATCACAAATAGAAGAGGTCCTAGTACTGAGCCCTGTGGCACACCACTAGTGACTGACCTCCAGTTGGAAAAAGAGCCTTCCATTACTACCCGCTGTCTCCTCCTCCCAAGCCAGTTCTCAACCCATCTACATACCTGGCCCTGTATCCCATGCGCCTTCACCTTTTTTATCAACCTACCATGGGGAACCTTGTCAAACGCCTTACTGAAATCCAAGTAGACGACATCAACGGCTTGTCCTTCATCAACCGTTTTTGTCACCTCTTCAAAAAATTCCACTAGATTCGTAAGGCACGACCTCCCCTTAACGAAGCCATGCTGCGTATCCCTGATCAGATCGCAGCGCTCCAGATGCTCGTACATCCTGTCCCTGAGGATCCTCTCCATTAGCTTACCTATAACTGAAGTCAAGCTCACCGGCCTATAGTTCCCTGGATTATCCCTCTGACCCTTTTTAAACAACGGTACTACATTTGCAATCCTCCAGTCCTCTGGGACCTCACCTGTGTCCAAAGAAGAGACAAAGATTTGCGTCAGAGACCCAGCAATGTCATCTCTCACCTCCCTTAGCAGCCTGGGATAAATACCATCAGGCCCCAGGGCTTTATAAGTCTTTATGCTACCTAAAAGCCCCAACACTTTGTCCCTCGTAATGATTATTTCCTTTAACGGGTCCTCAAAATCCTCAAAGCTGGCATCAGACATCAGGCCCCTCTCCTGCGTGAATACCAACGCAAAGTATGCATTCAGGATCTCCCCCATTCCCTCAGGCTCTAAGCATAGTTCCCCTCCTCTGTCCCTGAGAGGTCCAATCTTCCCTCTAACCATTCTTTTGCTCCTTACATAGGAGTAAAATGCCTTAGGATTTTCTTTAATCCTACCTGCCAAAGCCATTTCGTGGCCCCTTTTTGCCTTTCTGACACCCCTTTTAAAATCCCGTCTACACTCTCTATATTTTTCAAGAGCTGCCTCTGTCTCCAATTGCCTGGATCTAACGTACGCCTCCCACTTCTTCCTGACCAAGTCCTCAACATCCTTAGTAACCCACGGTTCTCTAATCCTACCCTTCCCATCCTTCCTCCTTACCGGCACGTGTCTTTCCTGCAAAAATTTTAGTTTTCTCTTGAAAGACTCCCACATGTGCAGTGTCGACCTACCCTCGAACAGCTTATCCCAGTCGGTATCCCTAAGATCCTGCCTAATCTGGCTATATCTAGCCCTCCCCCAGTTTAACACCCTCCCCTTAGGGCAGGCTTCATCTTTTTCCATTAATACCCTAAAGCAGACAGAGTTGTGGTCACTATTAGACACATGCTCTCCTACTACAACGTCAACAACCTGCCCTGGCTCATTCCCCAGAACCAGATCCAGTATGTATAGCCCCCTGTCTAGTCAGGCTATCCACATACTGCTCCAAGGACCCTTCTAAAACACACTGTACAAATTCCTCCCCGTCCGCACCTTCCGCTCTCGGCACTTTCCAATCTACCCCAGGGAAATTGAAATCTCTCATTACAACTACCCTATTCTTCCTACACTTATCTAAAATTTCCTTACATATCCCTTCTTCCACGGCATGCGGACTGTTGGGCGGTCTGTAGTACACACCCAACATAGTAACCTCTCCCTTCCTATTCCTCAACTCCACCTGTAGCGACTCAATTCCTAACTCAGCCATACCACCCTCCTTCTGCACTGCTATGATGTGATCCTTAACTAATCATAGAAGCATAGAATCCCTACAGTTCAGAAGGAGGGCATTCAGCCCTTCAAGTCTGCATCTACTGTCTGAAAAAGCATCTTACTCAGGCCCACTTCCTGCCTTATTCCTGTAACCATGTTTTTTACCATGGCCAAGCCACCTAACCTGGATATCTTTTGACACTAAGGGGCAATTTAGCATGGCTAATCCACCTAACCTGCACGTCTTTGGAATTCATCTCTTATTATTACTCTATTTGATCTTACACAAAAAGTTCATTCATCATTTCATCTCGCTTGCCTTGCACCCCATCATAGGCCTTCCCTTTCATTCTTTTTTTGCCTTTCCTCGTTTTGCTTGCTTCAAAACTATGATATTTCAAGTTCTTTTCCCAAGTTTGTTGACGCAAACCTGACCTGTGCAGTATTTCCAGTGGTTCTACTTTTATTACATTTGAAACCACAAACATCTGATTGTAGGTAAGGTATTGAATTAAACTTATGCAACGCTGTAAATCAAGCATGCGTGAGGTTTTCAGCATCTGAAGTGCTCTACACTCAATTTCCTGACCAAAGACTTTTAGAAATCCATATAACCAGAATTAAGATCTATATGTCATGTGGATGAGGCCATAATAACTTGACCTCAATTTTTACAACCGTGGATGATTCACCTCCAGCTTCACATTTCCTGCTCTTGCAAACTCCATACGATTAAATATAGAACCACCCTCTCTTCCACTGGCTCAGTCTACACTTCCCACTGCTTCAGCAAAGCAGCCAGCATAATTAAGGACCCCACGCATCCCAGACATTCTCTCTTCCACCTTCTTCCATCACAGTGCAGTCATTGCCCTTAAAATATGATGCAATGGTTTTCGAGCTTATTGTCTCTGGGAGGAATATTAAAAGGAAAATTTTTCTTTGAAACTTTGGCCTTGAGCTTGGCAACATGTTAACCACTTTACTGCAGAAGGAGGCATTAGGTTAGCACGACACATGGCTTTCACATTGAGTACAAGGATCCTTCATATTAACCCAATCATCTTCATAAAGTAAAAGACATCTCATTCAGTTAATGAACTGGTGGTATCTGACTACATCTCATATCGTAGTATATTTCATATTTGTTACCTATATGCTTACATGACAAAGCATTACAACACACAGAGATGAAATAGCTAACCATGAGGTTATAACAACTAATTCCCGTTATTGCTGAAAAATTTGTACACTTTTAGAAAATAAAGCCATCGGGTCAGTGCATTCACCTGTTTGTTTTTATTTTTTTAGCTTTGCCATTTGCATGAGTGGAGTTTGTATCATGTTATGAAATTCAAACACTCATAACACTTAGTGTCAACACTTCATCCAATCTACCCACCTCATCCAACTACCACCACACTCACACCTTATCTCCGGTCATTATTGATGGCTACAGGAAAGTGAGGGGTATTTTCTTCATTGTGGAAGGAACAATGTTCTGTTTTTGTGTTCACTCTTTATTGATAATACATGTTAGTGTTCATTGTTGTACTTGTCACTCTGTTGAACATGGTTGAATGTTCAGCTGGCCTTCCCTTCTGTGCATTGCAAAGGACATTATCCAAGATCACTCTTGGATAATGATGCATTTCAGGATAACTGAAATGCTGAGGGTGAATTCAAAGCTACCAGGAGGTGGATCCACATTTAGAGAATACAGTACCAGAGATCTGAATTCAATTCCCTGCTTGGGTGATTGCCTATGCGAAGTTTGCATGTTCTCCCCCTATCTGCATAGGTTTCCTCTAGGGCTCCAGTTTTCCCCCACAGTCTGAAACAGTGTACCCAAACAGTTGCCAGAATATGGTGATAGGGACTTTTCACAGTAACTTTGCTAATATAAGCTACTGTGACTCTAATAAATAAAATCAAAATTAACTTACTAACACATCCCTTTAATTCATCATTTTATTTATTTATAACTGTCACAAGTAGGCTTACTTTAACACTATAATGAAATTACTTTGAAAACCCCTAAATTGCCACACTCTGGTGCCTGTTCAGGTACACTGAGGGAAAATTTAGCATGACCAATGAGTTTAACCAGCACATCTTTTGGACTGTGGAAGGAAACCGGGGCACCCAAAGGCATTCCACGCAGACAAGGAGAGAACATGCAGATTTCGCACAGACAGTGTCCCAAGCTGGGAATCAAACCTGGATCCATGGCACTATGAGGCAGCAGTGCTTTTGACTGACTACCAGCGCCACACTTGCCCACCCATAGCACCCAGGATGCCAGGACTCTCTCTCCTCCATGTGTCCAATTCCACTCAAAATGCTTTACAGATAATGAAGGATTTTTGAAGTGTTGTTATTGTTATTGTGTAGGAAATATTTGCAAGCAGTATTAATGGCGTGAAGATATTATTGTGTTTATCAACCTCCCTTGCTGATGACTCAGTTTATCAGTCTTGAACCTCTGTGCAATCTGCCATTCCCCTGCTTCCTATCCTCCAACAAAGAAAATTGCTCACCTCAGACACAATTTCACAAAGGCAAATGGTGCCATCCATAAATTAACATGAACCAGGTATCACAGGCTGCTGACTTTATTTGAATGGTAGAGTGAAATTAAAATACTTTTTACACATATGAATATTCATGTACTTCAAATGCATTACAAGTGCATATCTGCTGCAGAGCAGCATAAGGTCTAACACACAACAAACAGGAGTAAAAGCAGAAAACTCTGCAAAGATGGAGTGAATCTGGCAGCATCTGAGGAGGGAGGAATAGAGTTTCAAGTCCACATGACTTTTCTTCAGAACGACGACTAGGGAGCTGTCTTCATTTATTTCTCAACTTGCCATTGGGAAACTGAAATTTCAGCCTCACATTTCTGGCTCTTGCAGACTCCATGTGACTAAGCATACAACCAACTTCCGATTCATTGACTCTGTCTACACTTCCCACTGCCTTGGCAAAGCAACCAACATAATTAAGGAGCCCATACATTCTCTCTTGCACCCTTTTTCCATCAGGAAAAAGATATAAAAGTCTGAGGTCATGTTGCTGTTGTTCATCCATCATCATCAATGAGGACCTTGACACAATTAGTCATTTTGAGGCTGGACGCGGTGTGTCCGAAGAAACTGGGTGATGGTGATGATGATGATAATGATGGTGATGATGATGTCAAGACTAATGCTTGATTTGGATTAAAGTGAGGAAGAGTTGTGCAGCGTCAGATTCACCCTCTCTTCCCAATTCCCATCTGGACCCAATAGCAAGACAAGAGTTGAGACTGCTGGAGAGGGGACTAGGTGCAGTGGATGACCAAGACATCTTCTGTGTCATACCCTGTACTTCATGTACCAGGATACTTGCAAAGACCACCTTCTTGATTGTTGAATATTCCATTGGTCTCATCCACTCAATCCGCGGGAGTCTGTCTTCACATGCTGGGATAGACATCTCCCTATCTCAACAACGGCGACCCTCACCTGGTTTAGCCGGCTTGTCGAAGCAGTTTCCCGGGATGTGGCTGCTGTCACATGCAAACAGCTACGGGGAGCCACAGGTGACAGCTAAGTGCCAGATGGGACCAAAGGTGGACAAACGACTCTGAAAAGGACACAACATGCTCCCCCATTAGAGATACTACCTTCCCTAACCATGTACCCAATTAGGTTATGTACTGACTGACTCAAGAACAGCTTCTTCCCCGCTGCTGTCAGACTTTTGAATGGACTGACCTTGCATTAAGTTGACCTATCTGTACACCCTAGCTATGACTGTAACATTACATTCTGCACTCTCTTGTTTCCTTCGCTATGAATGGTATGCTTTGTCTGTATAATGCACCAGAAATATTTTTCACTATCTGTTAACACATACGACAATAATAAATCATGTCAAATCAAATCAAAAAACCCTTCATCAACGATTGCCTTCTTCCTGCACTCCCCACCCCACCAATCCCTTCTTCCATCTTCTGGCTAGTCAACAGCACTGACTTGAAGAAGTTAAACTTTAATTAAAATAACTGCTTGCTCAACCCAGAAGAATTGCCAGTCAAATATACCTTTTGCTTAAATCATACAAAATTTAATTTAAGTTGGATAACTCTTCCCTTTGGATGCACTAAATGATTATTGCAACAAAATCAAACAAATTGAGTTGGAACCATTTTTTTCTGTGGATGTAAGCATAGCATTTATAATTTACTTAATCTACTGAAGCCTAAACTTGCCACAAATCAAAAAGAAGTTCAGTACAAGTTAATAATGTTAAAACAAGGAGAAAGATTCATATTTGTATCATGTTATTCATTTTTGCATGTCTCAAAGTGCTTTACAGATAATGAAGGATTTTTGAAGTGTTGTTATTGTTATTGTGTAGGAAATATTTGCAAGCAATATTAATGGCGTGAAGATATTATTGTGTTTATCAACACAAATGAATCCAATGTGTTATCCTGATACTGAACCAAAAAACAAAAATGAATCTATTCATGAGAGGATGTGCAATGACTTTTCACTGTGGATTATTGCAATTTTTAACCTGAGAATTTCATGTGGAATATATTGTTGTAGATACCCAATTTAAATCCTTATCAGACGAGCAGCTACTGGGGAGAATTCTGTTGAAAAGATAAAATGATATGTAATAATTTAGCCAAAGCCTGATTTGGCTAAACTCTTTAGAAACTCTTTACTGAGAGTAAAGAAACTCTTTACTGGATTTTGATGAAGTGCCGCAACCAAACAAATCTGTACCTGGGGATATACAACAATGGGTTAAAGCAACAGGTTTGATGCTCCCAAAGTGTCACTTCCCATTGGGTGTGACTCTACTCATTCAATAATGAAGTTCATACTTCACGAAGCCCAGGTGGAGATTTATCGACAATCCCCATATCCCTCATGGCATGGCACCCCTTCCCCTTAGTTCTGTTTCACCCTAGTACTCCACTGTGAGTAAGTCTTAATGATTGATCTGAGATCTGTCAAGAGTGGGGCTGTGTTAGGCCATTTAAACCTAATGTTTCCAGAAGGAGCATGCAAGGTCACTGATGCAGGTTCTTCCTTATTATTAATTGTTTTTTCAAAGAAAGCATTTGCTTGGGGAAGATCACTACGGTTGCAAGAGCTTTTTTTTAGCAAACAGTTAATTAGAAAAGGCTATTATTTTTATTAATGGTTTCCTTGAATGATCATAAATTGTCTTATTAATGACTTTACATTTCATGGCTGAACTTCAGTGCTTAATTTCAATCAACCTATAGCAATCTTCCTCCTTCAGCCCAGATGCCTGTTTCTTCAGCTTTTATCTTCAAATCCATGCCATCACTATCCAGTAGGGTGAATGAGGATTTGACATCGAGTTGAAGGCTACCACTAGAAGTGGCTAATTCCATGGTAGTGAGACTTGCTCAGGTGTGAGCTTCCTGTCTATGAGATGATCGAAGTGTTTCTCAAGGTTTTACTCTGGACTTTAACCTTATAAGATATTGGCCCATAGAACATAGGATAATTCTGCTGGGATGACTCCTGTTGCTGTGTGCAGTATGGTCCGATAGTCAAACACAAATCATGCCAATTCAGCTCCTATAGATGCTATTGATTGGGTTAATGCCATTTTTGAAGGTTTACACTGCCCCGCCAGCTGGTCCATCTGGCAATGGATGATAAGGTGTTGTTTGCACTGTTGGATATCATTGGACAGCACAAAGTTCTGGAAATCACTGCAGGTAAAGGCTGTGTCATTATCAGAAACCAGGATTCCTGGAATTTTGTGAGTACAGAAGTTTTGGCATAATTTCTCGATTTGTAGCTTGAGAATTCGTGGAACCCATGTAGGGCACATCCAACCATTTGGAATGTACATCTACCATGATTAAAAATGTGGAATATATAAAGGACCCCACAAAGTCCACATATATGCTTATTTACTTAAGTAAAATCCAACTTGGTCATATTTACTTCAAGTGCATGTCTTTCATATTAGATGCTTTGATGATCTAAACTCTGCAGTCTGTTTTCACATATGTTTGGAATTTTACTGTATTACCTGCCCAAGACTCATAATATTGAAGCCAATGGAGAATACTGATCTGCAAGCCTTACCTGGCCCAATCCCAGGGTGGACATGCCGATAAAATTCCAGCCATGGATACACAAGCCCTGTTTCACATAACAACAGAATAAATCTCAAAAATATAGGAAGAAACACTCTCTTCACAGTTTTCAGATGTGCCTAGAAACTTCATTGCAAACATGATTTAAAAACATATTAGGCTATCAAACTGTTCCGCTTTTATGGGAGTATGACGCAATCCCAGTGACTCTGCGGAAAACAAATGTACAATTCAGATGCTTTGGAGTGATGGTCTATTCACGTAACACTGATCAGTAGGAATAGTGTTCTCTGGAACTTATCTGTGCAGCCAGACAACTAATGAAAAGGTATCAAGCAGGCCACTCACATTGTTCCCTTTAAGTTACCAAGCATGTGCAGCCACTCAAAAAGTATTCCAAGACATTGTACAGTCAGATGAACAGTCCCACACAATGCAAAGAAAAAAATAGAGGAGATAGGAACAGCAGGAGGCTGTTCAGTTCCTTGCACTTGGGGCCGGGTGCCGAAATGACTCAGATGTGGAGACAGTACACAGCTTACATGCTGCCTGCCTCAATCGAGCAGGCTGATGATCAATTGCTATTCCCATGTCTAAAAATGGACCTAAGATATCTTCTCCTCTCTATTTCAAATCCATTTTATTGGAGTATTAAGACTTAATGAAATAACAAGTCTTAAGTAGCTCAGCAAGAATTTATTTTCTGCTTAAGAAAATTACTGCAATTCACAATTAAGCAGCATTTTGTTCCAAAATCTCTTTCAAGTATCAATTAATAGGTTAATAAATCAATTTCTTATTCAATTTAAATTATACTTGGTTTACTAATTTGGAATAAAATCTTGCTGATCCAATTCAAAAGGCATCCACAAATTGGATTCAGAGTCACGATTCAGTCTGGGGTTGTCTGGGGCTGTGAAGTTGAACATCTGTGTCAGAATGTCACCAACCCCTATCTTCGCCTCCTTCTGATTTCAGAGGGAGATTAGGAGTCGACATTTAGACCATACGGCAGAGGGAATACCTCTGTGGAAAAGGGAAGGGGGTGGGGCTATATGATGGTTTATGATGATTGTCCCTTTATGGGCAACATAGTTGAGTAAGGGTCACTTAGTTTGGGGGATCAATTGGAATGCAGAGTTGTTGATTTTCTCTCTTAGGTTGGAGATATGTAAGGGACTAGTTGCAGTTGTGCTGGCTGCTTCACCATTGGACAGCTTTTCTTATTAATGAATACCTTTTATGATTCTAATAAATTCTGTGAAATTGCGTCAATACAGAGGGTCACATTCATTTTAGGATTTTTTTTTCTACAACATATTTGAGCTCTTGAGCAAAGATTGTAGCAAATCTTGGGTGCCAACTTATTATACCCAATAGCTCTTTGTAATGTGAAGAATGGACATTGAAAAATCAATGCACAGAAACATTGCACACTTCTGAGATACTTAGATTAGAACAGGTCAGAGTTCACTTATTTGTGAACTCTTCAACGGCAAAGAAGTATGTTTACAGTCTGAAAGAAACACAATGGTTAGCATTGCAGTTTCACAGTGGCAGGGACCAAGATTCGATTTCTGGCTTTGGTCATTGTGCAGGGCCTGTACATTCTCATGTCTCGTTGGTTTTCTCCGAGAGCTCCAGTTTTCTCCCACAGTCACGTAAGGCATGATGGTTAGGTGCATCAGCCATGTTAAATTCTCCCTCAGCATACCTGAACATGTGCCAGAATGCAGAGAACAGGGAATTTTCATAGTAATTTCATTGAGTGTGAATGTAAGTGCACTTGTGACAGGAATAAATAAGCTTCAAGAAAACATTGGAAACATTGGAGAAACCAATGCAGAACCTAAGGAGACTAATTATGAAAGGCAATCTTGATGTGAGAAATAAGCTTCAAGATCAGGAAGGTAACTAAATTAACTAACGCAATGACTGGGAGAGGAATGCAAATCAAATGAGCAGTGTGAAAATAAGAAAACAATCAAAAAAATCCTCCTTAGGTGATAGCTGTTGAAAGGATTTTTTTCTATTGAAGATTGCTGCATGGTGGGCAATCTTGTTGCTCTGTTACCATGCCAGCCAGTAAATACAACAATACTCTGGTGAACTTGTGATATGAAAGGCTGCTTCTCCAAGCTGCAGTTCGGAGAAGTCTGGCCCGTCTATGTGGTCCCTGAGTCAACTGGTGAAAAAAATCGAGAAAACGTCAGTGAGTCTAAAGATTTGTACAGGAGACCGCTCCTATCATCACAATCTGTTTCTTCCCTGTATTTGCAGCTGATAGACTCATCAAGAGGATGATGGTGAGGACAAGAGAGAAGAGAGAGGTTGTGTGTGTGCGTGTATGAGTGAGAGAGAGTGGCATGAACATATATGAGAGGTGAAGTTGCTCATGTCTGTGTGCATGAGAGTAAGAGGTGTGTGTATGTGTATGTGTGTGTGTGCACGCACGCACGTGCGCATGTGAAAGGAATGAGTGTGTGTGTCTGTTTAAGGGGTGTGCACTTGTGAGAAAGATGTGTGTGTGTGTGTGTGCATGTGTGTGTGTGAGGAGTACGTGTGCTGACCTCAGGTGGGATTTTATGGTTCTGGAATGGGTGCAGCTGTAAAATTCTGTCTTTTGTGTCTGGCTCACTGTCTCAGGGTTCTCATTTGCCCCACACACCAAAAGACACTTTCTCTGCATGTGAGGGTGAGTGAGAACTCTGAGGCTGAGAGCAAACTCTCACCTTTAACACTCCAATGATCATATTTATTTATTAATCATTTGATAAGATTAGGACTGATCTGTTTGTGTTTCAAGTTCCACATTCCTATTTACTTCCTCCCCTGAGTTCCAAAGTCATATACAATCCCCTGAGGGAAAAAAATTCTTCTCACTTCTATCATAAAAGGGCGGCATCTAATTTTAACCCAAGATATTCAACCTCACTATCAATCACACAGACAATCTTTGTGTTATCCGCAAATTTACTGATCCTACCTCCCATATATCTATGTCATTTATATAATGACAAACAATAGGAGGTCCAGCATGGATCCCTGTGATATGCCACTGGTTATTGGCCTCCAGTCACTAAAGCAGCCATTTGTCACCACCCTCTTGTCTCCTACTGCTAAGCCAATTATGAATCCACCTTGTCACATCACCCAGTGATGTGAAAAGGCAAATGTGCATTTGCCTTCTTGATAACTCTTCTATGTGGGATTTTGTTAAAGGCTTGATGAAATCCCTGTAAACTTAAAAGATAATTTACTTATTGGTCATAAGTAAGGCTTACATTAACACTCCAATGAAGTTACTGTTAAATTTCCCTAGACATCAGCTGCACTCCCCTCATCCACACACTTGGTTACATGATCAAAAAATTCAACCAAATTTGTTAGGCGTGACCTCCCCCTGACAAAACCATGCTGCCTGTCTCTGATCAAATTTTGCCTCTCCTTTTTCCGCCACCTGCATGCTCCTAAGTGCATCCAACTGTTGTAGTCTGTGAGGAGCTGCCAATGGATGTACTTCCCACAGATCTAGACATCCGGAATGCTGGAGGCGACAGGGACTTCCCACATCTCACAATTACAGTGCTGAACCCTGCTGACTGACATTATTAATGTTAATTAATCAACTATTTTGAAGAAATAGTTATTAAATTTAGCATTAATTAAGCCCTTCTTTCCTCGTCCAACCAATTCCAGCTCTTATCGATTTAAACCAGAGTACATAGATTCAAAATATCAAAAGGGATAAAGGTTGTAAAGGCTTATTGACCTGACCCATTGCTTACCAATCAGTACACTCCCTTGTAGTATCTGCTGCCTGATTCACCTAACTCCCTGTTTCCACCAACTCCAAAAGCACTCTCACTCAGCCAGGCAGCACGCACAGTGCAGACTGAGCAGCACTTACTGGCATCTGTTTCTATAGGTTTCTACTTACAATGCCCTGGAACTGGTTTGAATCAGTTGTTAAAAAAAAATCTGGAAATAAAGATCTGCTGATGATCATGAAACCATTGCCGATTATCGGAAAAAAACATCTGGTTAATTAATGTCCTTTAGGGAAGGAAATCTGCTGTCTTTACCTGGTCTAGCCTACACGTAACTCCAAAGCCACAGCAATGTGGCTAACTCTCAACTGCCCTCAGGCAGCTAGGGATGGGCACTAAATGCTGTGATGTGGAGATGCCATGTTGGACTGGGGTAAGCACAGTAAGAAGTCTCACAACACCAGGTTAATGTCCAACAGGTTTATTTGGTAGCACATGCCGCAAGCTTTCAGAATGCTGTTCCTTCATTGGGGGAGTGGGAGTTCTGTTCACAAACAGGGCATATATAAAGACACAAACTCAATTTACAAAATAATGGTTGGAATGCGAGTCTTTACAGGTAATCAAGTTTTAGAGGTATAGTCAATGCGAGTGGAGAGAGGGTTAAGCACAGGTTAAAGAGATGTGTATTATCTCCAGCCAGGACAGTTAGTGAGATTTTGCAAGCCCAGGCAAGTTTTGGGGGTTACAGATAGTGTGACATGAACCCAAGATCCTGGTTCAGCCTGTCCTCACGTGTGCGAAACTTGGCTAAAAATCTCACAATAAATGCTAGCCAGCCAGTGACGCCCATGTCCCATGAAATGAAACAACAATTAGTCTTTCAATTAGAAACAATTAGAGTTTCAGCTGAGAGCTGACTCCTGTTTCAGGAATGCACTAACTGAAGTGCAGCTTTTAATTTCACAATTAAATAACTAATTTAGCTAACCCTGAGAGCAAGCTTAATGACTACTTACCTCCTTATAACTTATCACTTGAACTCCCTGCTTCCACTCAACTCCAAAAGCACTCTCACACAGCCAGGCAGCACTCACAGTGCAGACTAGTGACAGAAGTAGGCTTACATTAACACTGCAATGAAGTTACCGTGAAAATCCCCAACCATCACGCTCAGGACCTGTTCAGGTACACTGAGGGAGAATTTTGCTTGGCCAATGCACTTAACCAGCATGTCTTTTGGACTGTAGAAGGAAACTGGAGTAGCTGGCAGAAAGGCATGCAAACATGGGGAGAATGTGCAAACTCCACACAAATAGTGACCCAAGCTGGGAATTGAACTGCGAGGCAGCAGTGCCTCTGTGTCACAGCTCCACTCTGAAAAACGTTCGGAAACGTAGTTCTAATTCAATAGAGGCATTGATGAAGCTGTACACCACAGAAATTAAGCTGAACTCAGAGTCCACTTTTGACTTGTTCATCATGTATACACAATTATATTTTATTTATACTGTTTATGTTGTAACTCATATCAAAGAGCATAATTCTGAAAGGTAATGCTATAAAATATATAATATTTATTCACTGACATGATATGTCATAAAAAATACAGCTCCACTATGACATCTTAAAATCCTGCAACATTAAACAAAAGCATGAAAAATTGAATGTGATTTGCAAAGCAATACTTTGTGGTTTTGATGTACCATGACAACAAAGTTGTTGAGATGCAAAATGGCATTAATAGTAATTGGAAGAAGCACTGAAAGTGGCAGCGGCTCAGATGAAAACTCTGGATGTATGGTTTACAACTGTCATTAAATAGATTTCTGAAGGTATCATTAGGTAATTTTCCTCCACTTTCCATTCATTAGTTGGCCAATACATCCATCTTTGTTCTTTCCTACACCAATTGGAAAGTAAAAAGACTAATTAGCCAATCGGATGACTCTTGGCTGTCAGCCAAACAGTCATTTTTCTTTCGATTTTCAATATATTTATATCTGGTAAAAAAGAAATATTCAAAGAAAATGACAAAAGCCCAATATTTTTTAATGTCCCATTGATTTTTCTCCAGGGTTGCACATATTAGTGTCCTGGAGATTTATCTTGAATTCCTGGAGACCCCAGCCCACTTCTGTAGCATTGGTAACTCTATTCATGTGGGAGGGGCTTCAGTGTCCATTGCCAGGAGTAGTGAATAGCACATTGCTGACTGAGCTGGCTGGATCCTAAAGGTTATACTGCTAGACTGGGTCTGCAACAGCTGATGAAGGATCAACAAGAGGGAAAAATTACTTCCCCCCCAACCCCAAAAGGGCAATATAGTCTGGCCTAGTCCCTGACTTATAGAATCATAGAAATCCTACAGTGCAGAAAGAGGCATTGGGCCCATTGAGCCTGCACCAATCACAATCCCACCCAGGTCCTAGCTCCATATCCCCACACA
Organism: Sphyrna mokarran; assembly: GCA_024679065.1. Taxonomy (NCBI): domain Eukaryota; kingdom Metazoa; phylum Chordata; class Chondrichthyes; order Carcharhiniformes; family Carcharhinidae; genus Sphyrna; species Sphyrna mokarran. The sequence goes on along the minus strand of JAGIQG010000004.1, from coordinate 101,477,526 downwards.
TTTACCCGCTAATACCTCTAACCTACGCATCTCAGGACACTAAGGGGCAATTTTTAAGCAACCTAACCCGCACATTGTTGGACTGTGGGATGAAATTGGAGCACCCAGAGGAAACACATGGAGACAAAGGAAGATAGTGCAAACACAGACAGTGACCCAAGCCAGAAATCGAACCCAGGTCTCTGGAGCTGTGAAGCAGCAGTGCTAACCATTGTGCTACTGTGCAGCCACTTCCCCGAAGCTATGCTTACCTTTGTACCCCCAAGGTTTACACGCCCCAGGGAGACCCCTATGATACGTTCATCTCTCTGTGAACCTATTGTAAACTGAACCAACATGACATTGCATTGGCACAGCTTGAAGATATTGAGAGGGGGTCAAGATACAGCAGGGCAGGTTAATAAAATTGAAGTATATGCAAATGCATGTAAAGTAGGTGCATGCCCATTGTATAGTGAACCTAATGATGTCACCAGCGAGGGGCAGGAAGATCCAAAGTCACGTACTTGTCAGCAAGAACTGCGACTATTGGATCTTGAGTGCCTTGCTGGCAACCTTGCAGATGGATCAAAGTTTTACCCAATAAGTGTTACCAAGGTCAATTTGAAGGTGTGGCTGGAACCAATCATGAATAGTCAAATAGTTAGAGGGCAGAAGTGGAAGCTGGTTAGAGGGCGAAGTGAAAGCCCAGTAGAATCCATTAAGCATTATGGGAGGGATTTTATAGGAATTCCTGCCCGAAGTCAATGGAGATTTCCGTTGTCGGAATTCCTCGCCTGCTCCAATTCTATGGCAGATGAGGTGGTAAGAGTTTTGGCCTATTTATGTGTATCTTATTGAGTGAGGCATTTTTTCCTATTCCCAGATGTCTCTTTAATTGCATAATCTAGGTTGCCAACTTTATAGTCCTGAAGCAATGCTGAATTTCTCTCCATTGGCTGAATAGTTGTGTCAATGTCTTATTATCAGCCTAAGGCGGATCTCAAAACACTATTTGATGAGGAATAAGGGAGTTTTCTCATGACCTGGACAACATTTATTCCTAAAGCAACGCCATCTAAACAAATGAATGAATGGTTTACCCAATTGCTCCTTGTGGAATATTTTTATATATATGGGTGTTATGTTTGCCTCCTTAGCAGCAGGGGCTAATAATTCAATGGCTGTGAAGTACTTTTGAGACATCTGTGTCGGAATTTGGTGTTCTATAAATGCAAGTTCTTGTTTTTGCATCTCTACTTTTAGCTGTTGATAAACCAGAGCCGGAAAAGACTTAAGCTGATGATTTTTGACAGTTGAAGTTACCTCTGTATTTGTTGACAGAGTAATTGCACACAACCAATAAACAGTCAAAAAGTAACTTGTAAGTTAAAAAAATAACTTTTCCTCATAAGAAATTTCCAGAACGTACCTAGTTGTTGTCTCATATGAAGGTTTATTCTCTCAAGACTAGCTGTGGTGGCCTTTTTAATATAAGCAGGATGTTTTCTGGTGTGAATAACTAATTGACTCAACTACGTCATTTCTATTATTGAACTCAAGAGAATTGTCAAAGTTTGGAAAGAAAATATGTGGTGTTGGAGTAAGGATCAGTTTTACTAAATTAAAAGAAATTCCCACAAGTAACAATCATTGCAGCTATGATCAAGTGAGGAGATGGTTGCATGGCTTCCTATTTTCCCTCTCTGCACTTGAGCATAATAGGTTTCTTTGACTGAAAAGGATGTTCCTGCCAGTTAGAACATAGAACATTACAACGCAGTATAGACCCTTCGGCTCTCGAAGTTGCGCCGACCAATGTAACCAATTTTATGATCGTCTATGCTAAGCTATTCCAATGCTATCCATGTGCCTATCTACTGCCCATTTGAACGCCCTTAAACTTGATGATTCCACAACTGCTGCAGGCAGGGCATCCCATACCCTTACTACCCTCTGAGTAAAGAACCCACCTTTAGCATCTGTCCTACAACTACCACCCCTTAATTTAAAGCTATGTCCCCTCATGCTATCCATCTCCATCCGAGGAAAAAGGTTCTCACTATCCACCCTACCTAACCCTCTGATCATCTTATATGTCTCAATTAAGTCACCTCTTAGCCTTCTTCTCTCTAATGAAAATAACTTCAAGTCCCTTAGCCTTTCTCATAAGACCTACCCATCATACCAGGCAACATCCTGGTAAACTTCCTCTGCACGCTTTCCAATGCTTCAACATCTTTCTTACAATGTGGCGACCAAAACTGTACACAATACTCCAAGTGCGGCCGCACCAGAGTTTTGTACAGTTGCAACATGACATCTCGGCTCCGAAATTCAATCCCTCTACCAATAAATGCTAACACACTATACGCCTTCTTAACAACCTTATCAACTTGAATACCAACTTTCAGAGATCTATGCACCTGTACACTGAGATCTCTCTGCTCAACTACACTACTAAGAGTCCTAACATTAGCCCTATATTCTGCACAATTGAGTAATTAATCCTGTATAGACTGGAATCATAAATGAACCAATCGGACACATTTTCTTGAACTTAACAAACAAAGAGATTAGCTTTATTATGATCAAACAGGTTTAAGTAAAGAAATAAAACACACACACAGAATGCATTACTGCCTCACGGGGACAGGGACCCAGGTTTGATTCCTAGCTTGCGTCACTGCCTGTGCGAAGACTGCACATTCTCCTCATGTCTGCATGAGTTCCCTTCAGGTGTTCCAGTTTTCTTCCAGAGTTCGAAAGCCACGCTGGTGAGGTATATTGGCCATGCTAAGTTCTCCCTCAGTGTATGCGAACAGGCTCCAGGGTGTGGCAACTAGCGGATTTTTACAGTGACTTCATTACAGTGTTAATATAAGCACAAGCTAAAGTGCATAATAAATAAACTTTAAACTTACTTTCATGCACATGCTGGCACTTGAAAGTTCACACACGCACGTACATCCAGATTACAGAGTGGGAAGGTTTTGTTAGTCAATTTAAGTCCGTAAAAACTGTGAAAGAGTGCAGTATCTAGTTTGCTAACTCAGTTGGCATGAGATTGAACTTGATGCTCTTGATGCTTCCGTTTAAAGATGCAGATGACTGAATTTATTTTTTTCCCCCGGGAGATGGTAGTTCTGGGTTGGATTCTGTGAAGAAATGTCTGTCTTCAGCAATACAGTGTGGGATAATCACAGCCCAGGGTAATCACAGATAGTAAACAGGACTAGGAATTTACCGAAAGGGTCGCAGGTATAAAGGAACAATGAGGGATCTGACTAAGGGTCTTCTTCCTGAGCTGTTTGCTCTCAGTTCTGCTGAGAAAACATGTGCTTAAAACGTACATTGTAGGCTTGCCGTATGATCTTCCTTTTCAAATTGGCAATGGGATTTTTTTTTAATAAAAGCAAATTACTGCTGATGCTGGAATCCGAAACCAAAAGAGAAAATGTCGGAAAATCTCAGCAGGTTTGGCAGCATCTGTAAAAAAAAAAGGTGATGTTTCAAGTCTAGATGAACTTTGCCCAAGCCAAAAGGCATAGAAAGTTGAAGATATTTACACTATAAGGTGAGGGAATTAAAGATGAATCATAGCGACAAAAACAAGGAAGAAAGGCTAAAGGTGTTAATGTGGCGTAAATGTAAAGCAGCGAATGAGGGCACCCCCTTTTTACAGCATCAGCTGCCATAAAGCGGGTGAGTTTAAAGGGATTAAACGTAGGTAAATGCGATGTGGGATTGGACATTCCCAATCGGCCAATGGACGATTTGGTGGGAGTGAGGAGTGTTGATTTGGATAGGAGGAAGTGGATCAGTACGGATGTAGGAGTGAGGGAAGGATGTTTAGTGTCAGCCATTGGCTAGGGTAGAATGATGTTGGACTGGTTTGGGGGTGTATCTCGTCAGGGATGTCTGGGGGGTTTTCCTGGGGTTGGGGATGTAGATTGCTTCCCATGCAGAGATTAGTCTGGGTGTTTAAAACAACTACTCTGAAGTTAGCAATGTTTCTTTTTCCTTTTAACTCTTTCAGAGTAGCTACGAATGTAAAACAGATAGAAATATTCAAAGTTAGCTATTTGAATCACTTCTGTTGGATGGTTCCTAGATCACTGCAATTGTCCAGAGGAAGCTAGTCCTTCTGGCCAACTGTTGGATAACCTCTTATGTGGGAATTTTCAGGAGGGATTCCCCAGCACATCACTGGGGTAACTCTCCCAAATGTGGCTCTTGGGAGCCAGGAAGTTATAGCCAAAGTAAACTACTGCAAATATACCCTGATAGGGCTTTTATGAAACCTGATTGTATATTTTACTCAATTATATGTATATTATTTCTGTTATGTACTTTAACTTGTGCATGGATTAATTTTCCTGCAGGTTAAATTATACAACTTTGATAGCTTACCATTTGCGTATATTTTTCTGTTACCATGCAGTAACCAAGAAAGAATTTGAACTGTCCTTATCAGTGATCAGTACCCATCTCAAAATGTGAGGAGTGCCATTGTCAATCAGTAAAATTATTGCAAAGCTCAGACTGGAAATAGACAATTAGACCCATAACTTTCATCCTGTATCATGATTTATGAGGATTGTGTGCTGCGCAATCATACAATACATGTGTGCATGTGCAGGGACAATTCAGAAGTGCCGAAACATGGACATGCATGCTGAAAATGCATCGCTTTCAAGCTTCGGTAGGGCTATGAAGAATGAAGTGTTGTGCTGAAGTTTCTCAAAGAAAAGTTCATTACTTGCCCTAATAATAGGTGAGTATTTCAACTTATTTATTTGCACACCATTTTTCTGCTTGAGGTGCAGAGAATAGAGGCAACAGACATTCTTTGGATAGGTTAATTCTTTTGTAAGTTCGTTTAAAATATATGCAATGCACAGAGAGCGAAAGAATTTTTTTTTTCAGTTTTTATAACTTTGTTATTATACACGTTAATTCCAGGACAAAGTATGTTCACATATCACAAAATGGATTTGCAGTGTTTGTAATAAGTTTCAGCTAAAGTTCACTTGGATTTTGTTATGTATTTTAAACAGTGTTTTTTTATCCCGATTTGAAGAGTTTTTCTGATGCAACCTTGATCCTTGGAATCCTCTTAAGATATATGGTGAAATGACTTCTACATGTAAGTGGTAAGTATGCAACTTGGGTTATTTCAAATGCTTTAGGAAAGTGTAATCGTTGAATTGACATATGCAAGCATGTTGTAAGCTGATGTGAGCTATCTCTCTAATAGGTATGGCAGAATCCAATGCAGATTGAAAATATGAAGTCATGTTCCATCACCGTTGGTACATCACACTTTAAGTTTGGCTCCTTAAAATCATTGAAATTCTTTTGAGGCTTCGACATGGGTGCAGACATTATAGAAAAGAATCAGGCTACATGTAAAATGTACAATTAATACGTCCAAACTCTACCTCTCCCCTTCTCCTCCCATCCTCTCCTTCCCATTCCTTCTGAGTGCCTCGTCAAATCCCTTCCACCTTACCTTCTTGTTTACAGGGACAACATTATTATTGTATTAAAGTAAAAAAAGAGTTAAAGAAAAAAAATATATTTTGTCACAAGAAATTTGGTAAAGATAAAACAATGAAGTGAGGGCCTGAATTTCCCATCAATTTGCACCATTTTTGAGCGTGAAAACTTGGTAAAGTTGGGCATGAGGCAAGTAGTGTGATCTGTGCCCACCTCTACCTCCCTTTTACCAAGAGCCAAAAATGACCATCACCGGAATTGCACATGAAACAAGTGTGACATCAATTTAAATGCATTTGTATGCATTTAAATTGGCTTAATGGGCTGCATGCCCAAGCTTACTGGCACTTCTGCTTTACCATCATGTTCGCCCATCCAGATTTGGCACAAAACAGATATGGCCTGCAAAGGTCCAATACGGGCACTTCAGCTTGTGGGGAGGTAAGTTCTGAGCACCTGGTGGCTCTCTGCTTCAGATCGATGGGGGCAGTTGGGGGGCAGGAATGTGGGTGGGAAGGAGGTGGCTCAGATGGCTCTCTGATGCAGGTCGGGAGGGGAGGTGGGTTAGACGGCTCCACTCAGATAGGTGGTGGGGAGAGGGTGGAAGGGAGGTGGATCATGTGGCTTCACTCAGGTAGATGCAGGAGAGGGACAGGGCAGACCCACTACCACTCTGCATGTGATTAGTGCGGTGGGAGGGTCCGCTGCCACTCCACGTGATCAATGGGGGGAAGTGGGGGGAGGGGTGGGGGGGGGTGGTCCACTGCCATTCTGCTTGTCATCAATAGGGGGAAGGGGGGGGTCTGCTGCCACTCCTTGTGTGATTGCTGGGGGAGAAGGGAGGTAGGGGGCACAATTAGTCTGGGTAGCAGAAGAGGATGGGTGGATAAAGAAGTCATTAATATTGCGGGGGTGAGGCAATATCTGTGGGGGCCAAGGGGAGACATTATCCAGGCCCAGCTGCAATGTGGGAGGAGAGTGTTTTTCTATTTTTTTCTAACTGTGTATGCGCAGTTGGAGGCTCCAATTGGAGCTGCAGCGTTTCAGGTGCATTAAGCCCTTCCCACGGTCTTTCAGAATCGCTGCTACTATTGCAGGCAGATTGCGTATGGGGGAGGCCTGAAAATGGGTCTAAAAATCAGATCTGAAACACTCCCAGTTTTCAGTCCTCCCAGCACTTAGAATCAAAATGGTAAAATGGAGCCTGAAATGTCAGATTGCAGCTGCTAACATTAAATATTTAGTTAATTGTCAACGTTATATCAAAGTTTTGGACTGATGGCATTATTTTTGTTAATAAATGTTTGCCATTAAACTTTACAAAATTCTATAAATGCTTTATTGAAAATCAAAACACATGTAAATATGAGATAATCATACATGACATACACAAGAATGCCAATGATAAAGACATTGTGGTTTCGATTATCCATGACTTAGAATGTGAACTCTCCTTTGCTTAAGCCTCCTGAAATAAGATATCTAAATCATGCTCTGAGAATTTCTCACCTTTCTACTCCCCAGTCTGATGGTAGTGGATTATCATTGATATTTGCTTCCCGATTACATTTTCAGTTATCATATTCTAAATTAAAACATACAAAAACTTATAAGCATTCCACACACAAAGTTACATAATAAAATAATGTAGATTTGAATAGTAGTTTTACAGATTGAAAACAAATAACAAAACATATGTTAATTTATTTGCATTAAATGATACTCATCATCAATCATAAAAATAAAACTGAAAATTACAATCTACATGAGCCAATGACAATATGATCAACTACTGAAAAAAAAACCACACCTCCCCCAAATAAATCCACAGACCTTTATAATGGCAGGGACTCTTTTGATCTCTCTGTCTTTACTTTAAAACTGATGTTTCAAAGCTAGATCTCAATGGGCATTCCTGATCCATAAGGGTCCACAGCTAATGTCCTCCTGTGCCACACTGGGATCTATGGAGATTGTCCCATTTAAGGCCAAAAGCTGCTGCTCCCATTGGGAATTAGATCATGATTTAGCAAAGCAGGTAAGTGCACAAAAAATCTTCTATATTTAACGGCTTTATATATATACATGGCTTTCTGCTGTTAGGTGGAAGTTATGAGCCTTAGATTTATCTAGGATCCAGAAAGATCAGCTCCCCATGTAAACTTCTGTTTGCAACTTGTTGTTTTGTAAAATAATTAAAATGTGAAGGACAAGAAAATTTGTTTTTTAACTTGCACAAAAAATTAATGTAGACCCAAAACCAGTGCTGGTGAAAGCAGCAGACAAATTCTTAATGTTCCCCGAGGTATTACATTACCAGTTTAACAGAGGCATTAACTCATTTAGTTTAAATTAATGTCTCCATTAAAATAGCAGACAAGTGAACATTGTGTAACTTCATTGAACATTTATCACCAATATTAATATCTTATCTTATATTTTAAGATTGCAAAACAAAAAATATTTATAATGCATAGCGAGCTATCTAACATCTGAAAGAGAAAAAGACAGGTTGACACATAGTTGTCAGCTTTCATTTGGACTCAGCTTTAAGAGTTTTCTTCAATTATACCAACTCATCCTCATCTCCCCTGCAGCTACTTCATATAAAATTGTTTATTTAAAATAGCCACAATCCAAGTAATATTATACTTGCCTGCGGCGTCAGAGAGGAAACATTGGAATAATGAGTCAGTTTTGTCAACATATTAAGCACAACAGCTGGGGTTTTGCACTTCTGTAAGTCTGCAGTAGCTCAGTGGTAGTACTTTTGCCTCTGACTCGGGAAAGTCATACATTCAAGTTGCACACGAGAGACTTGAGCACAAAAATCTATGTTGACATTTTAGCTCCGTGCTGTCGGTGAGGTCATCTCTTGAGTGAAATGTGAAATCACGGCCCCCACCTCAGGGATTTGAGCCATGACACTATTTCAAAGAAGAACAGAGCATTTTATCAAAAGAGAAAATGCTGGAAAATCTCAGGAGGTCTGGTAGCATCTGTAAGGAGAGAAAAGAGTTGACGTTTCGAGTCCAGATGACACTTTGCCAAAGCTAAAAGTCATAGAAACTGGGAGATAGCTATACTGCAGGCTGAGGGAATGAAAGATGAGTCATAGTCACAAAGTCAAAAGTAAAGGCTGCCAATGGCAGTCCATAGGAAGAATAGAAGGTGTGAATGGCCAAACAACAAAGAAGCTGAAATTAGAGGGTAAGCTGCGGGAGATGAAGATGTGGGAGGGTTAAAATAAAATTTTCCAGCATTTTTTTCTTTTGGTTTCAGATTCCGGCATCCACAGTAATTTGATTTTATCCAGAGCATTTTATCCTCAGCCTATATTGTTAAACATCATTATGCAGTTTGTGAGAGCTTGTTATGGTTACTATGTTTCCTATTTTACAATGATGAAACAAATCAATGTCTTTAAAGCTCTTTGGGATCTCCCAAAATCGTAAAATTTCAGGACCATCAAATTGGTGAAATGTCTTCTAGCTTGTTTACTTCATTTATAATTCACTCATGTTTTAATGTTGTGTCTTCAATAAAGCATTTGTCAGATTTTGTGAAGTTTAATAGAAAGCATTGATCAATAAAAATAACATAATTACAAAACTTTGATACTTTGATACTACTTTAAGCATTTAATTTTAGTGGCTGCAGTATGACATTTTGTTTAATTGTCCAATCTTTAGCAAATTTCTTGCACTAATTTAAACTAAATTAGTTCATGCCTCAGTTAAAATGGCAAAGTAATATCACTTAAATGCAATTCTTTCTATTGCTAAAGAAAAGCATTGCATTTCATGTATTTATCTGATTTATCTGGATTTAGATTCCCAATAAATAGAACTAGATCCTACAACTTCTCATTCCAAAAATAACTTCTATCATCCAATAATAAATGGAGTCAGGAGAAACATGGAGATAAAAAAGTTATTAGAGATCACAACCTCAAAATAAGAGGGGGGCAGTTTAGAACAGAGTTGTGGAGGAACTTCTCTCAAACGGTGGTGAATCTCTCGAATTCTCTGCCCTTTAAAGTGGTGGAGTCTACCTTGTTGAATATGTTTAAGTCACGGATAGATAGATTTCTGATAAGGAAATTAAGGGTTGGGGAGCAGGTAGGAAAATAAAACTATCCACTTCAGATCAGCCATGATCTTATTGAATGGCAGGGCAGACTCGAAGGGCTGGATGGCCTACTCCTGCTCCTATTTCTAATGTTTTTATGTTCTTACTCAACCTATCTTAATTAATTCATCCAATTAAGGCTCTAGCTCTTCGAGTTTGCCCTGCCATTCAATAAGATCATGGCTGATCTGAAGTGGATAGTTTTATTTTCCTGCCTGCTCCCCAACCCTTAATTCCCTTATCAGAAATCTATCTATCCGTGACTTAAACATATTTAACAAGGTAGACTCCACCACTTTAATGGGCAGAGAATTCCAGAGATTCACCACTGTCTGAGAGAAGTTCCTCCACTACTCTGTTCTAAACTGCCCCCCTCTTATCTTGAGGTTGTGTCCTCTAATAACTTTTTTATCTCCATGTTTCTCCTAACTCCATTTATTATTGGATGATAGAAGTTATTTTTGGAATGAGAAGTTGTAGGATCTAGTTCTATTTATTGGGATTCTAAATCCAGATAAATCAGGTAAATACATGAAATGCAATGCTTTTCTTTAGCAATAGACACAAACCTCAATTATTGCATCTAATTATTTCTTTATTGATTCTGGTGTTGCTGTCTTCACCATGGTGCTTGGAACACCATTCTAAATTTGATCACTCCTTCTATTAAGGAGGATATCATCCTGAAAGTCACCTTCTATTGGTTTGAACATGTCTGCTCTTGTCCAATCCTATGGTTGGTTCCAAAGGCAGTATTCCAAAATGTACCAAATAAAGTTCATTTTTTTCTGGTTCAAATTCATCTTTCATATGTCATCCTTCAGTAATTCTCAGCCCATCTCCAAAGGAGATACAGCAATATGGTTGATTCTCAACTGCCGTCTATTTTCTATTTTGAACAATTCAGTTCAAGGGATGAGCAATATGTGCTGGCCAGTCAGCAATACCCATGCCCCATGAATGAATAAAAAACATACATACTTCAGGTTTTGTTTTTGCACTCTAATCTACTGTTAAATTGTGACAAATTTGTGTCATAAAACCATACAGTGCAAAAGGAGGCCATTTGGTCTATCAAGTCTGTACCAAGCACAAACACACCTATGTCCTACCCCAATAATCCCAAGCATTTACCCTACCTAGTCCACTTGTGACTAAGGGGCACTTTAGCATGGCCAATCGGCTAATCCACACATCTTTGCACTGTGGGGGGAAACCAGAGCACCCAGAGGAAACCCATGTAGGCATGAGGAGAATGTGCAAACTCCACACAGATTGTGACAAAAGCCAGGAATCAAACCCAGGTCTCTGGCACTGTGAGGCAGCAGTGTTAACCACTGTGTCACCGTGCTGTCCTTGTCATCAAACACTTTCAGTCTCAGTCTACACCTTCACATGACATGAGGCCACCATTCAGAGCCATTGTTCAAACTCAGTAGGATTCCCTCTCCCACAAGGGATTTTCATAGGAGCTAGACAATGGGTGTAGTTGATCATCACATTATTCTACAAGGTTCAACAGATATTCCTTAAATGAATCCTTCGTGGGCATGGAGATTAAAGTTTGTGGAAGATTTTTCTTGTCCTTTATTATTCTTAAGGGATAAGAGAGCTTGCAAAAGAAGCACCCTAGTGCTTATGCAGTTAAAACAGTTAACAGAAAGTCCTCCACATTCAAGACTGCAAATTGCCCTGCAACCATTCAAAGACAGCATTAAAACTCTGTACTCCTGCTCATTTAAACGGTTCTGATATGCAGCCCAGTGATGACTGTGCAGCTAAATGACTGCATTTAGTGAATGGTACCTTGTAGTTTAAGTATATCTCATCATTTCAACTCAAAGTCATGAGTATGCAGTCAATGATACCTTATAACGTCAGAATTCCAAATATCTTGGCAAATTTATGAACGCATTTATCCTACTTCTCTCAATTTAAATGAATAATTATCCCCCACTGACCCCTCTTGGATGGAATGTTGAACTATGAAATGTTTGCAATGTTGCCATGGATCTGCTGTCGAAAAGGTTCATGGCCATAGTCATCTTGATAGCCACTGGCAGTGTTTTCCTTTCCCTGCAATGAGGTTGCAGACCTGGATTTTAGAGATGGCACATTTCTGTGACTACCTCCTTGGTTAATATAGCTACCAAGCACATTGACCCTGGTTTCAGTGCATATGGGAAAAATACTCCCTCAAGATTCTAATTGGATAAGGCATCTTGCTGAGAGCCCTCTTTCCCCCCCCAATGAGTAACTTATCTTCTTTGCTGTTACTGTTACATCTCCTCTGATACTGCAGCCCAAGCGATTTCCATTTAAGAGCACCCATGACTGCAGTAAGTGTTGTACACAGAGGCCTTTCAGCAAACAATGCTTTCCCAAAGTCTCTGCAGCACCATTCCCTGCAGACTTTACCAACCTTTCTCAATCCTGCCAACAACTCAGTTCTTTCATAAACTCAGAAAGAGTCAACCGACAGTAATAAATTACTAACCTTCAGGTTGGATGACGATGATAACCTGGGGAATGGGGTTCCCTAGTGTTGCTGAGCCCATGGTCATCATGTGTGTTTAAGAAACAGCTTCAACTAAAGTGGCAAAGATGGAAGTGGCAGATTGAGTATCACATCAGCACTAGATACAGCATAGCAGTTGAAATGTAATATGTTTAAGTTGGCGAGAGAGTGGAATTGTATGGCCTTAGATGCTTACTTAAAATCATTTGGTTTGTACAGCAAATACCCTGTCAGTACATCATAGATTATGGGCGACACCATAGCACAGTCGTTAGCACTGTTGCTTCACAGCACCAGGGACCCAGGTTCGATTTTCGGTTTGGGTTACTGTGTGGCGTTTGCACATTCTCCCCGTGCCTGTGTGGGTTTCCTCCGGGTGCTCCAGTTTCCTCTCACATTCTGAAAGACATGCTAATTAGGTGCATTGACTCAAATAGGTGCTGGACTGTGGCCACTCGGGGAATTTCACAGTAACTTCATTGCAGTGTTAACATAAACCTACTTTTGACTAATAAATAAGAAAACCTTCAAAAAATTTGTGAAACAAGATAACCTAATGAGGAAGATAATTGAAAGTGCTCGTAGTATTTTCACATTTAAAATTCATTGGCCTCAGCAGTCTAAGCAACAAGTATGATAATGACTGGGAGAGATAATAAGTATAGTGCTTCATAGTTAGATCTGGAAAAGGACAGTATCATGCAAAAATAAAACTCCAATTCTCACAGTAATCAACTTCCCATTTAACCAGCAAAACAAAATTGTTTAAATGAGGAAATCTGAGATAATGAGAAAAATATATCCTCAAGCAATAATGAAAACTCATTATATAAACAGTCAAGCACAATACCCTTTAAGCTTCACTGGCAACAAATGGGGAAAAAAACATATAGTGCAGCTCAAATTGTTTACTTTCAGAAATGTACGTTTAAATCTGGTTCAGTGTGAGAATGAGAAATCTACTGAAATAATTATGAGCCATTGTTAACATTTATGTGAAACCTGTTATTTTGTTTTGGTCCAGCCTTCAGGCCACTGCCTGGCTGTGTTGCAGCCTATTTTTACAAATGTATCGCCCAGAGTGCGGCAGTTAATATATATCTGTCGAACTTTATATCCTTTATTAGACACCCTTAGGCCTCTGATTGAATATGGGCCCCGATAAAGGTTGATAGCTGAAGCGGGGAGACTGTGGAGAGGTGTGGGGCACAGGTTGGGAGTCACGGCTGATGGGAGGAGTTGGCAGCAAGGGCAGAGAGCCTGGCTTGCAGCATCTGCCTGCTTTGTGATGCCAGTTCCTCGGCCAGGCACTGAGTGCCTTTAAATGAGGGGCTCCCTTGCTGGGAGCCCTGAAGCAATGCTGTATGATGATCACACCACCTGCATTACATTAATACCTGCAGCGAGAGATTGAATTTTCTTAAGGGCCTCAATTGGCAATGGGTGAGAAGTGTGTTCATGGGCCTTCCCATCACAGATTTAATTGGAGTGGATGCAAGAAGGTGGCAGGGTCCCCATCTACCATCTTTCCACCTAATTAAATGCCTCCCACCACCAAATGTACCAAAGGGAAGGGCCCAAGGAATCAAAATTGCTACTATTCCATTTTGAACAATCACACACCAATCTCTTAAAGTTTAAAGTTACAGTTTATTTATTAATCACAAGTTACGCTTAAATTAACACTGCAAGGAAGTTTATTGTGAAATTCCCCTAGTTGCCACACTCAAGAGCCTAGTTGGGTCAATGCACCTAACCAGCACATCTTTTGTACTGTAGAAGGAAACTGGAGCATCCAGAGGAAACCCACACTGACATAGAGAGAATGTGCAAACTCTATCCAGACAGTGAGCCAAGCTGGAAATCGAACCTGGGCCCCTGTGCCTCCATGCTGCCTGTCCATTTTTCCTTTCGATGGAAAATCACTTCACAAAAATGTTCAAAAGTTCTTAATACATGCAGTTTCCCAGCTATACATCGTCCTCCCCATGCGTGCCCCCCAACCATTGTCCAACATAAGACAATCAAAAGAGAAAGATTTTCTAAGAGTGCTTTCATAACAAAGAGATGAATTGTTTTTGGATCAAGAGAAATGCAGTCAAACTTAGCTTCCAGCTTTGTTCACATAAGTTGGAAAAACAAGCTGAGACCGAGAAAATGAAATACATTTTTGATAAACAAAGCCACAGGTATTATCTCTAGTTGTTGTCTAACTGAACAGTTCAAAATAAATATGGAACAGCTGTTAAATTTTTAAATGAGACTTGCTTGAAAGAAAATTTTAATAACATAACCTACAGCTCATTTAAAGCCTTTTTAGGAAAAGTGATAATGCTCAGGAAGACTCATCATTCGGTGCAGAGGGTCACCTTGGAGTAGCAATTTGACTTCTGTAATAGTCCAGAATAGTGCCTAATTTTGCTTAGGATTCACTTCCATTGCAGTCAATAGAATTGAATACTAGATGCTGCATATAAGCTGTGGCCAATCCAATGCGGACAAGAATTGAAATGCAGCCCTCAAACTGTAGGTCACTACTGGGGTTGTAGAAACAGTAAATAGGAACATGAGCTCTCAGCTTTTGAAACTGCACCGTGTACCAACATGGAACCCCAGGGAACATCTAGTCCTAGTCTTCCCCAATTGTCTCATGGGATCTCTCTCTCTCTCTCTCTTTGATTCCTGTGGCTATCTCACTGAGTCTTAAAAACTGACCCTGACTATAATGGACTGTGGTGATGTCACTGCAGTTGAGCTGGGGCCTGGGGCCTGTTTGAGCCTAACCCCAACCACCCAGGCACTGTGGAAATCCCTGGTTTCCAATATTAGCCACCTGTTCTGCTGCTTCAAACCCAAGGTCCAGGAACTAGAATGGCTGCCAACAACTAATGGACCAAAAAATGTATAAAATAAGAACAATTTGTACTTTATAAAACAGATTTTCATATTTTTCTGATGTATGATATGTCGCTTTAGAAAAACATGGATGTTAATAATTCTATATAAATCATTACCGTGCTGTTCTAGTGCTATGTTCTAGTGTTCTATGTTTTTGCTGACTTCTGGGTCACATTAATTTTGAAATATTATAATGGGGTCAAATTAAAAGTGCTGCCCTAGAAATTTCAGTTTCCAGGTTAATAAAAGACAGATTTAATTATCAAAAGGTTAACGTTTATTTATTTGTCACAAGTAGGCTTACATTCATACTGCAATGAAGTTACTGTGGAAATCCCCTAGCCATCACATTCAGGCACCTGTTTGGATACACCGAAGGAAAATTTAGCATGGCCAATGTATCTAGCCAGCACGTCTTTCAGACGGTGGGAGGAAACCGGAGCACCTGGAAAAAACTACCACAGATAAGGGGAGAACGTGCAGACTTCACACAGGCTGTGATCCAAGCTGGGAATTGAACCTGGGTCCATGGTGCTGTGAGGCAGCAGTGCTAACCACTGTGCCACAAAGTCCATTGAGTGATTCGATTAACTCCCTTGTTTTTTTCACTAGAATGTTCTTCTTATAGTTCAGACAGCATTGGCTGTTCCTGTAAATCCATTATAATTTCTCACTGGCCCTCTCAACCCTTTTTGCAGTTCAGACCTTCTCACTCCTCACCTCCTCTGCTCTTTTACTTCCCATGAATCAGCAATGTGTCATGGACACTTCCATCCTGGGATTAAGTCTTATGCAGGAGTGTGGAGTGTTTCTCATTGTAGAGGCTGGTGGAAAAACACCACAAAACCTCCGACCTGACCTCATTAATTATGCACCAAGAGGTTTTGAGCTGTATTCTGTCCTGGGACAGGCCTGAAAGCATGTAGTCTGCCAAACTATTTATGAGCCATATTAAAAACGCATCCAACATCACTGATCTACTATTGAAAAACAAAGGTGGACTTCCTAAAAAGGAAGAAAATTCAGGAGCACTCTGAAGTTAGAAGATAGACCTTTGGAGAAAGAATAAGGATTTCCAGGAATATTCAGAGGCTGTAAGATGGACTGTCCCCTGCACACCAAAGTTTAAAAATCCACCTGCAGATGCTCCTGTCACCCATTGCTGTGGTGCTCCATGGTTCAGAGTTGTCACTGACCTCCATCCTGAAGCCCAGAGGCAACCGAAGGCATTGCTCAGGTGAATCCCAACATTTGCACACCAAGTTTTCCAAGTGTTTTGCATCAGTGTGTTTTCCTATAGGTATCATAGAGAAATGTAACTGAGTTTCACATCAGCCTCCAGTGAGTTTTCCAGTCTGCATAATGAATACCAGTGGAAGATTCTGGGGGAAATTCACACTGGTGTAAAATTAATCTTTTATTTCATGTTGAATTCTCCCCGTGCCCATTGCTGCACATGCCATTGAACCTTCTAGCAGGAAGTGAGAAAATTCTACCTGAAGCGACAGTTCAAGGAAGGATGCACTATTTGTAGAATGTTGGGGAAGAGAAAAATCAGCCAAGGTTCCATGTTGCTGGTGTTACTTGATGCATAGTCCATATATGGGCATACATGCTCAGGAATTAGATTGGGCTCAATGGTACACGCAACAGGCTTTATGTTCAAAACATCCATTTGATCAAGGAACAAAAAAATCAGGAGTACTCATACAGTCATAAAGGTTTACAGCATGCCCTTTGTCCCAACTTGACCATGCTGTCCCTTTTATTAACCTCTAAGCTAGTTCCAATTTGGCCCATATCCTTTGATACCCATCTTACTTATGTAACTGTCTAAACAATTTTTAAAAGACAAAGTTGTATCTACTACCTCTGGCAGCTTGTTCCAGACGCTTATCTCTCTCTGTGTGAAAAAAATTCCCCTCTGGACCCTTTTGAATTTCTTCTCTCTTATCTTAAACCTATGCGCTCTAGTTTTAGGTTTTCCTACTTTTGGGAAAAAGATATTGACTACCAAACTTATCTATTCATTTCATTTTATAGACTTCTATAAGATCACCCCTAAGCCTCCTGCACTCCAGGGAAAAAAGTCCCAGTCTATCCAGCCTCTCCATATAACTCAAACAATCAAGTCCCAGTAGCATCCTAGTAAATCTTTTCTGTACTTTTTCTTGTTTAATAATATCATTTCTATTGTAGGGTGACCAGAACTGAACACAGTATTCCAAGTGTGGCCTTACCAATGTCTAGTACAACTTCAACAAGACGTCCCACCTCCTGGATTCAATTTCTGATCGATGAAACAAAGCATGCCGAATGTCTTCTTCATCACTCTGTCCACCTGTGACTCCACTTTCAAGGAGCTATGAACCTGTATCCCTAGATCTTTTTGTTATATAACTCTCTCCATAACTGAGAAAGTCCTGCCCTGTTCAATCTATCAAAATGCATCAACTCACATTTATCTAAATTAAACTTTATTTGCATTCGTCGCTCACTGGCTCAATTGATCAAGATCCCATTGCAATTAGAGATAACTTTCTTCACTGTCCATTGTGCCACCAATTTTGGTGTCATCTGCAAACTTACTAACCATGTCTCCTAAATTCTTATCCAAATCATCAATATACATGACAAATAACAATGGACCCAGCACTGATCTCTGAGATACACCGCTGGTCACAGGCTCCAATTTGAAAAGTGACCATCTACAACAACTCTCTATCTTCTGTCATAAAGCCGGTTTTCTATCCTGTTGGTTACCTCATCTTGGATCCTGTGAAATTTAACTTTATGCAACAATCTACCATGGGGTACCTGGTCAAAGGCCTTGCTAAAGTCCATGTAGACAATATCAACTGTACTGCTCTCGTCTACTTTCTTGGTTGCTCTTTTAAAAAACTCAGTCAAACTTGTGAGACAATTTTTTCCACTCACAGAGCCGCCCTGACTGTCCTAATCAGTCCTGACATCTCTACATGTCATGATGTAGAGATGCCGGCTTTCGACTGGGGTAAACACAGGTTTAAATCCAACCAATATATTTGATAGTAAAATCATAAGCTTTCGAGCCTCTGCTTTTCATCAGGTGAATGAGGTGTTCTGGTCTCAAACAGCACATATAACAGCATAGATTGTTTACTGATCTGTTTACAGGATCTGCAGGCATCTCTAAATGCCTGCAGATCCTGACTCTCAAAATATCTTCCAACAACTTACCCAATACAGATGTGAGGTCACCGCCCTGTAGACCTCAGGCTTTTCCCTGCAGCCCTTTTGAAAAGATTTGCTACCTTCAATTTTCAGGCACCTTTCCTGTGACAATCAATGATTCAAATATCCCTGCTAGAGGATCCGCAATTTCCTCCCTAGCCTCGCACAATGTGTTGGGATGCACTTCATCAGGTCCTGGGGATTTACCTACCTTGATGCACTTTAAGACTTGCAGCACCTCGGTCTCTGTTATATGTACATTCCTCAAAGCATTGTTATTTATTCCTCCAACTTCCCTAACATCCATGCTTTTCTCAACAAAGAATGATTCTTCCTCTGCCTGCAGGAGAAGAGCGAATTGAAATAAAAATCTGGCGTTTTGCTTGTTGCTTAAATACCGTGTTTGTATTCTCCATGAGTGGTCAGGGATGGTGGTAATGTAAGGTTCTACCCTAAAGCAGTCATTGAAAAATGTTAATTAAAACTCTCCATAAAGTACATTACCCTGAGGGTAGATATCTGAGTACCTCAAGGCTCTAAAAGGGGGCAAAAACTCTCGAAATCCATTTCTTCCCTAGATTTCTCTTTACATAAAAAAGAAACACTTTGAAAATGCACACATTCAAGTACAAACTTTCAAACTATCAGAATGATGATCACAGTTTATTAGTATAGCATTACTCAGGAACCATCGAGTAAAATGCAAAATAAACGAATATCACAGGAAAGAACTGAACTTTTAGTTATTCATAGTTAATTGTCTGCACTGATTAATGAAATGTGAAGCTCTGGAGGCATGCAAGTCATTCAAATAGTCTGACAATGTTCAAACATGTTTCGGGTAAGAAGACTTGGTAAGGATGAACATTGTTTTTCTTTGAATGAGTGCTAATGATCTTCTGCTCTGTGACTGTGTGAAGCTTGTCTTGCTGAATACAACAATGGGGCATAAGGTCATTAGCAGGAGTTCAACTCTGTTAACAGCCGTGACTGCTGTATTTCCTGTTAGTCTGATCACAGGCAAGGCTGATCTTAACACCCATGAGGAACAGGCACATAATAATCAATTTATTCTTCGCAGGTTCCTCGCCTTCCTCCCTCACTCACCAATTCTATTAAAAACATCAAAACGTGAAAACACTTTGCTGTGGTAAGAGTCTCTACTGAACATCTGCAGGAGCTTACATCATATCTAATTTGCATTTTCCTTTGTGCATGCCAAAAGGAATCCCACAGGTTTAACCCCAGATTACCCTGTGCTTTGCAGTGGTAGGGGAGAGAGATATAGCAAATCAAGGAGCTGGTGCGTGATATTTTGATAATGTAAATACTACTGATTTGTACACTGCAGATTTTCATGCTGATATGAGTTCAAAGGTGTTGCAAAGCAAAGCCGATTTCAGTGACAGCAGACAAACTCTTTAATATTATTTTGCTGCCGCACAATTTCTTCACCACACAATATGAAACCAAAGAGTGAATTGTTTGCTATGATTCAAAGATTAAAAACTAACCTCATGCAGATTGAATCTCAACCCTCAGCGCCCTTCCTATATTTTGCAGATTACTCGCTGTGATTATGCAAACTCTTGATCACCATATAAATAAGGGGAAAAAGTGATCTTAAAGATGTTGAGACAAATTTTCTCACTCAAAGCTAATCCTATTCCTGTTTACATGGTTTGCATTACAATGATTCAATGCACGTTTTCTTCTGTATGCATACACTGAAGCTAAGATTTAAATGAGCAATTTGCACTGAGGTTCAAGTTGGGGATCAGAGATGGGGGTTAAGGGTTTGGGCAAAGTTCAACTTCACGTGAAAATCAAGTGGTGGTCGCAATGAGCCATTAACTCGAGTCTGTTCCTTTGGTGCAGAAAGCAAGCAAAGTTTGTGTTGCCCCCCACTAAAGGCATTATTGATAGGCTGCACAAGGTTAATGTTGATGTGAGGCCAGCACCATTCAAATCTGACCTGAATTACTTAAAATCAGTTTTTTAAAGAGCATTCACTGGAAAATATTCTGAGCAGGAAATAAACTGGGTACAATGGGACAGAGTGAGTAATCCATGATTCTCATGTGCAACGCTAGGCACCATTCTCTTTCCACAGGGGCCAGGAAGTCCTCTGTACAAACCTGAGAAGGCAATGGGAATTAGCTGTTATGGTCAGTGTAAGTGTGGCCCTGAGAACCTGTTCGGAGTGCTGTAAAACATGTAATGAACTTGCACGATTGGTTAAGGTAAGAGAATTTATCTTCAAATGCCATATTCTCATTACTGAACTATTAAACCTGAACACTGCTTAATTCACCAGACCTGCTTCACTCAGCTACGAAACAACCTGTATCAATTAC
The DNA here is from genome assembly GCA_024679065.1 of Sphyrna mokarran. Lineage (NCBI taxonomy): Eukaryota > Metazoa > Chordata > Chondrichthyes > Carcharhiniformes > Carcharhinidae > Sphyrna > Sphyrna mokarran. The sequence continues at coordinate 101,456,928 of JAGIQG010000004.1, read as the reverse complement.
TAACATTCGTAGCTTCAACTAGGACCATGAAATCCATAGAATCCCTACAGTGCATTTGGCCTATCAAGTCTGCATCAACTCTTCAAAAGAACACCCCATCTTGACCCACTCCACTTCCTTATCCCTCTAATCCTGCACATTTAAATGGCCAACACATCTAACCTACACATCTTTGGATACTAAGGAGCAATTTAGCATAGCCAATCCACCCAACCTGTACATCTTTAGGCTGTGGGAGGAAACCGAAGGAAATCCACATAGAACCTTCATTTCCTTAGAAAAAGGGTGACCAAAATTATTCAAAATATTCAACATGTGGTCTAACTAGTGCCTGATATAGTTTTAGCAAGACTTCCCATTTTATATTCAATTCCTTTTGAAATAAAAGCCAACATCCCATTTGCCTTCCAAATTACTTGCTGAACTTGCATGCTGGCTTTTTGTGATTTATGTGCAATGACCCCCAAGTTTCTCTGTGCTGCACAGAGTCCCCCTCTATCTAAATAACATTCCGCTTCTTGCGCCAAAGTGCAAAACTTCACATTCCCATCATTTTATTCCATCTGCCTAATTTTTGCCCATTCATTTCAACTGTCTGTAACAAAAAGAGAAAACGCGGAAAATCTCAGCAGGTTTGACAGCATCTGTAGGGAGAGAATAGAGCCAATATTTCAAATCTAGATGGCCCTTCATGGTTTTTGCTTATATCTCTCTGTAGACTCCCTGGGTGGAATTTTCCTGTCTTGGTTGCCATAGGAATTATAGTAGTGGGGGTCTGGGCCATGCAAAAATCCACAGACCTCGAACAGGAATTTCAACCTTGGGATGAACACAGCAGGAAAATCATGCCTATATTATCATCACCACTTGCTTTCCCATCTATTTTTGTGTCATGCGCACATTTGGCAATTGTATATTCACTTTTGTCTTCCAAGTCATTAAACTCCATTATATAAAAAATTGGCCCCAGCACTGATGCCTATGGCACCCAACTAGTTACAAATTGCCATCCTGAAAATGCCTTTCTTATCCCAACTCTTTGTCTTCTATCAGTTAACCAATCCATGCTAATATACTACCCTCAATACCATAGGCCCTTATCTTAAAATGTAGCCTTTTGTGTGGCACCTTAGTGAATGCTTTTTGGAAATCCAAATAAATTACTTCTATTGGTTTCCCTTCATTTTCGTGCTTGTTACCACATCAAAGAATTCTAAAGGATTTTTTTTGGCATGATTTTCTCTTCATGAAGCCATTCTGATGCTACTTGATTATATCGGCCAGAATCCTCCGGCTAGCAGAATATTCTGGTTCTGCAAATGACACACTTCCACCCTGGGTTTCCAGGCAATGTAAGGTGCAGTCAATGGCTAATCCTATTTTACTTGAAGATCTTGCTAGCGGATGGTGCACTGTCTCTCACCACGAGAAACACATGATGGGGAGACCAGAGGAACCACCCCACCATTATGTATTTCTGAGTGCTCTGCTTTTACATCCTTTTTAATGGGGACTCCAACATTTTCCCAATGAAAAATATTAAGCTAACTGGATGAGACATGGCCTTTGTTTGTCTCCTTCCCTTTTTGGATAAAGTTACATTGGCAGTTTTCCAATCCTTTGGATCTTTTCTACATTTTAAGGATTCTTGACAGATTAAAGCCATTACATCCAAGATCTCATAGCTACCTCCTTTACCTTCAGAGGATGCAACCCATCAGGTCCATGCTACTAATTGGCTTATATCTCCATTAGATTCCCCAATGTTTTTTCTTCAGGAATAATTATTATATTTATTTCCTCCTCCCACTGTTTTTTGCTGCTAAATTATTTAGTATTTTTGGAATTTTATTAATGTCTTTCACCCTAAAGACTGTCACAAAATATTTATTTAACTCCCCTGCTGTTTCCCTGTTCCCCATTATTGTTTGTAGAAATGCTGATGTTGGACTGAGGTAAACACAGTAAGAAGTCTCACAACAGCAGGTTAAAGCTTTAACCTGCTATTGTGAGACTTCTTACTGTGTTTACCCCATTATTGTTTCACAGTTGGCTTCTCTCAGGGGCTTATGTTTGCTTTGGCCTTTTTTTTATAAATTTCACTGCATGTTTGCATATTACTTGTTGGTTTATCCTCATTGTTTATGTTTTCAGTTCTTTTTTAGTCATCTTTTGTTGATTTTATAACTTTTCTAAATAATCTGGCTTACCACTAACCTTCATCACATTGTATGCTTTTTCCTTCAGTACAATACTATCCTTAACTTCTTTAGTTAACCGTGATTGATTCTTATCCTTCCTAGAATCCTTTTTCCTCACTGGGATATATCTTTGTTTTAAGTCCTTAACTATATTCATATTCATTTTAAATTACCCTTATTTAAGATCAGCATAATTGTTTCTAACCCGAGTTTCAAACTGAAAGCTAAATTCTACCATGTTTCCTTGGTGATCTTTTACTCTGAGATTGTTCATTAAACCTGCCCTAGTACAGGTTATCAGATCCAAAATAGCCCGATCCCTGGTTGGATCCACAACATATTGTTCTGGGAAACTCCCAAATACACTCTATAAATTCTTCTTTATTGCCAGATCTTCCAATTTTCCAATCTACATGAAGATTCAAGTCATTTATGAATAGAGTACTGCCTTTTTGTATGTGCTCATTATCCCCTGATTTATTCTCTGCTCTTCAGTATAGCGACTATTAGGGGGCCTAAGGACAAATCCCTTCAGTGACTTCTTCCCCTTGTTATTTCTTGCCTCCACCCATATTACTTCATCATTTTTCAATCCAAGATCATTTCTTGCTATCATACTTATTGAATCTTGTACTAACAAAGCAAAGGCCACAGTTAGAGTACGGTGTGGAGTTCTGGTTGCCACATTATAGGAAAGACATGAACATATTTGAGACAGTGCAAAGGAGATTCACAAGGATGTTATCTGGGATGGAACATTTAAGTTATAAAGAGAGGTTGCATAGGCTTGGGTTGTTTTCTCTGGAGCAGAGAAGATTGAGCAGTGACCTGATTAAGATGTTCAAGATTATGAGAGTATGGACAGGGTGGATCATCTGTTCCCCTACTTGAAAGGTCAGTTACGAGGGGACACATTAAAAATGAAGGTGGGAGTTAAGGGACGTTTAAGAAAAAACTTCTTTACCCAGTGGGTGGTGATAGTCTGGAATGCACTGCCTGGGAGGGTGGTGGAGATGGGAACCTCACATCCTTTAAAAAGTACCTGGATAAGTACTCGGATAAGTTCAAGGCTATGGGCCAAGTGCTGGTAATGTGGGATTAAGTGGGCAGCTCAGGGCTTTTCATGCATCGGTGTGGACTTGATGGCCGAAGGGCCTCTTCTCCACTGTGGCATTCTGTGATCCTGTGATACCTCACCACACTTACCCTTCTACCTGTCCTTGTAAAAAGTCACATACTGCTGAATATTTAGTTCCCTGCTTTGATCTCCCTGTAACCAAGTGCCTGAATGGCTATAAGGTCATAGCCATTAATCTCAATTTGTGTCATCAATTCATTTATTTTGTGCCAAATACTCTATGCATTCAAATAAAAGGCCATTAACTTTTTTCTTCCAGCCTTTTTTTACCTTTCACTATATTCCCTGCTTTTTTTTATGTTTGTAAACTCTGTCCTTTCCGGTCACACTATAACAGGAATGCTGTCATATCATTTTGCTTTGTACACCCACATATTCCCAACCCAGAACCACGCTTCCGTCCATTGTTCCCTCCTCCTCCAGACCAATCTATTTAGCTTAAAGCCCCCTTGGCTTTCCTAACTATGCAGTTTGCATGAACACTGATCCCAGTATGATTCAAATGTAAGCTGTGCTAACAGTACAGTTTCTACTTTCCCCGGGACTGATGCTAATGCCTTAGAAACCAAAAGCCACTTCTCCGCCAATCTTCCAGCCATGTATTGACCTCTCCGATTACACATGCCCTATGCTAATTTGCACACAGCTTAGGTGATTGCCATCAGGCATAGAAACATCTCAAATCGTCACAGTAGATGTTGGGTAAGGAGAAAAAATTTCATTTTGAAAAGCGATCAATTTCAGTGCTGTCAAGACCTTGCTATATCCCAGTGATAGAAGTTCACATAGAAATTTGCTGAGTCAGACTCCCAGCGCCAAGAGGGAAATGTCACAGTCACAACATTACCAGAAGATATGGGAAGAGGATTAAAGCAGAATTATGTGAAGCTTCAGAAACACATACTTCTGCCTCAATAATATCTGGTCTTTAAGGCAGCTCAAAGCATAATGAGCCAGATTTTGCTGAAAAAATAACACAGCCACTGAACAACACAAAGCCTGATTACTGCATGAATCAGCAAGATATTTGTGGGGTGGAAAAAATATCCTACCAACTGCAAATCATCACAGATTGCTGGCTGATTTGCACTCCTCCGCCATTAGTTCCATCAATACAACGTTTCACTGTGACCCCCATGTGATTTTTGTGAAGTGCCACATTTGCACTTTAATTGTCCAGTTAATTTGCCACACAGTGTTTAGTCTCATAATTAAAAGCATTAGAATCCTGTTAACAAAATGATAATTATTAACTACCAAAAATCTCTTTTTTTCCTGAAAGTAAACAATTGCGGAATTTCATCCAGGTTGTGATTTCTTTAGGAGGTGTTAAAAAAGTCATATTTTATTCTAGTTGTCCTTACATTTTCTCACTCTCTCTCTTAATTCTCTCTTAACCTTTTCTCTCTCATAAACTTTTTTTTACCACTTTTTATTTCTTCTTCTGTCTTTGATTTGATACTAAACTCACTCTAATCAGTTTTCTTTTCTGTCCTTTTTTTCTCAATCTTTGCATCTTATGGGATTCAGATAGTCGTTTTGTTGTTCATCAAGGCCCACAAGGCTCAGCTGCTCTCGTGACACCATGAACAGTCCACACTTCCAGCAGCTTTGTGGAGAAAATATCATGCAAACTAAATGCATACTACAAAATTTAATTAATGGGGCATTCGCTCCAACAAAAACTGGCACATTACAAAGTCACCATATGTTAAATAATTGTATCCTAATAAGATAATTGGATAAGAGCAATGGCACTTTATCAATATCTGCCTGCAGTTTGTTCTAATGGTGCACAATTATTAATTCACACACAGTGCTGTGTTAAAACACACTTCTTTAATGTTTTTAAGTAAAGATATTTCCAACTATACTTGCTCCAGATGGAATTTCATCATTCTGCATCTAAATATGAGATTTTAGGTTGGCATATTTTCAAAGACTTCCACCATCCTCATTCAGGATCATAGAATTCCTGCAGTGCAGAACAAGCTCATTCAGCCTATCGAGTCCACACTGAACACAATCCCATCAGGCCATATCCCCATAACCCATGTATTTACTCGAGCTAGTCCCCCTGACATTAAGGGGCAATTTGACACAACCAATCCACCTAACCCATCTTTGGACTTGAAAAGAAACCAGCGCAGCCACTGAGTCTGTTCTGCCATTCAATCATGGCTGATATTTTTCTCATCCCTATTCTCCTACCTTTTTCTTGTAACTCCTGATCCCCTTATTAATCAAGATCCTATCTACTTTCTGTCTAAAAGACATTAAATGACCTGGCCTGAACAGTCTTCTGTGGCAAAGAGTTCCATAGATTCACCACCCACTGGGTGAAAAAATTCCTCCTCATCTTTGTTTTAAAGGATCGTCCCTTTACCTTGAGGTTGTGCCTTCTGGTTCTAGTTTTTCCTATAAGTGGAAACATCCTCTCCACATCCACTCTATCTAGGTCTCGCCGTATCCTGTAAGTTTCAAGAAGATCTCCCCTTATCCTTCAAAATTTTGAGTACAGATTCAGAGTCTGCTGTATGTAGCCAGGACCAACAGCCTGCAGCTGTTCATGGAGAAGAATCACACATGGAGGAACAATATCTCCCGCCAAGCAGCCAAGAATCTTCCAGCGTTAGTGTTCCTACCTTCAAATGTCCAAGCTATGGTGCAAAGAAAGACTATATCTATCCCAAGAGTCAGTGGATCACATATTACATGAGCTGGCACCACATGGAACTGGAGGACACCAGCGCCTGTTTCACTCATAATTCAGATACAATGAATGATCTAATGTTGCTATACATACTTCAGAGACTGGAATTAAAGTTGCTAGTAGGCGATTTTCACAGTAACTTCATTGCTGTGTTAATGTAAGCCTAGTAAAGAATACGCTAATAAATAAAATTAAAATGTAAAACTGAAGGTCCTGTTCTAGACTTTTTTGATTGAGTTATAATAATTAACACTTAATAGACAATCTCCCTGGCATTGAAATTAACTTTTACAAATTTGGAGTCACATTCCTTCGGCCTTTAACTGGAATTTTATTGTTTTGCTTTTCTTTCCTGTCTCTGTTAATTTAATCTTACTTTTCCCTTTCCTTATTTTGCTATTTTTACTGATTTGACATTGATTTTGGTATTTTAATTGTCACTTGTTGTTCAGACTCTCTATGACTTCATAAAGACTCTTCATCTGATTGGTATGACGATCTATAGTTACTTACCCTATTTTCACAGCTTCAGATACCCTAAAGAGGGCTCCGCATTTTTTCTCTCTCCAGTTACATTGGGCAAGATTTAATAGTCACATCGGTGGATTCGTCCTCTAGCTGGAGAGCAGATAGCAACGTCATCATGGTCATTCCAACTTCACCAACTCAATATAACGACAATCGCACCGTACCTAGGTTGCAAAGGGAATTTTGTGCCTTTGGGGGATAATTTCCCCACTTCCGAGAACTGCATGCCAAGCAGAGATTGGCTGCTATCCATTACCAGCATCGCCACCAGACGTGATGACTAGGTCCTATTCCTGTAACCCTTCACATTTATCCTGCTAATCTCCCCAGCACTAGAGTCAAATTAGCATGGCCAACAAAGCTAATCTGCACACCTTTGGATTGTGAGAGGAAACCGGAGCACACGGAGGAAACCCATGTAGACATGGAGAGAAATTGCAAATTCCATACAGACGGTGACCCAAGACCAGAATTGCATCTGGATCCCTGGTACTGTGAGGCAGCAGTGCTAACCATTGTGCCACTATGCTGTCCACATAATTTATAAATGCTGGTATGACAAGGACATATTAGCAAAACAATAAAATTATTCTAAATGGCTGAGATCTTTCCAGCCAAGGTTTTGTTGTACATTCAGTTTCTAATCTTCTCCCATTATTGGTGCAGCAAGGATCCTAATGTATTGTAAAAAAAAAGTTGTTCTGGGAAATGCAAGAGTTGTGGAAATCATTTGAGAAGAGTTTTTCCATCTGTTACAGAAGACGGCACATTGGTGAATAGGGAGAATAACCTAAAGCATAAAAGTTATATGACACAATTGTCCTAGAGGAAAAATATAGTCTAATTCAGTTGATTTGAAATTAAGCTGGCTTGCCATCTAAATTCTGGATTTTGTACAAAAAATCTTTGAAGAAAAGCAAGGTTAACTTTGTACATAATTTGTTTGGGTCATGGTTGAAGTCTTCCATGCAACTCTGCACATTAAATTATAGGGCACATTTTATAGTCATCAAAACAATACAGCATTGATTTACTAGAATAATATGAGGTTAGAATGGTTTTGTTAACAAGGAAGCTGAGACTATTTCATGAGGAAAAATATAGTTAAGGAGAATTTAACAGAATAAAAGAATTTTTCAAAATGATGGGAAATATTGAGAAAATAAATGAAAGATTATTTCCACCATTTGATGAATAGTGTTGCCAATAGTTGAATGAAGTGGAAGTTTAACATAATTTTTTTTGCTCTGACTTATGGTTTACAAGTGACCACTGAAGCAGAGCTAATATCATTTAAAATGGAATTGGATGAGTATTTGAAAGGGAAGCATATGAAATGGGGAATAGATTGGGAAATAGAATTCCATAGTTTCAATTGAATATTTACTTTTGACATTGATAAATGGCCATGTTCTGTGCAATGAATTGAATAATTCTGTAAAAAAAAGTACCAAAAAACAAAGGTCTTTCTTTTCCAATTTCATAGAATCATAGAATCTTTACAATGCAGAAGGAGGCCATTTGCCCATTGCATCTACTCCCACTCTGGCATTATCCCATTAATCCCAAGTATTTTACCCTAATAGTCTCCCAAACACTGAGGAGAAATGTAGCATGGGCAATCAACCTAACCTGCACATATTTGGAGTGTGGGAAGAAACAGGACTACCGAAGGAAACCCACCTGAACAAGGAGACAAAGCCCACTCAGACAGTTACCAGAGGCCAAAATTGAACCTGTGTCCCTGGTGCTGTGAAGCAGCAGTGATCACCACTGTGCCAGCATACCATCAAATGTCATAGTTGTCTTTCATCACTTATATGACTGGATCAACAATTGCGATGTTATCTGACTTTTTACTTCTAAGATGAAAGAGAATTAAGAAGAAAACTAGTTAGCATTTCTACCTGGATGAGAAGTGTGTGTTGTCATGGGGAAGAGGGCAGAGGAAGCCACTGTTGAGATCAGGTTGCACACTTCCCTACAAATCACAACCAGACAACAAAGGTTCAATTTGATCAGCAGGGATAAAAGACTGCTTGAGTCTGTGTGCTCCCAGAGCTGGATTCAGGAGAAAGACAGTCTCTAATTGAGGAGATGCACTGGCAGTTTTCTGTGGATTTTGGGAGATATGACCTTGCATGGCTAGGGGAAGAAGGATCATCAAAACAGGTTTTACTGCTGGTTGTACATTTAAGGAACTCACTGAAAACGGAAGAAAGCATCTGGAGACAGTCACTCAGAGTTAGAACTCTGTAATACGGTGATTGTGGAGCCATTGGAACATGTGGATTGTTTGCTGTAAGGATTACAATGCTGCAGAGACCGTGATATAAAAGAAGGATGGCTTTCTCTGTGGTTTAAAGTATAAGTTACTTACAAAAATAAAATAATGATTGGTCATGGTGTTTTTAATAATTTGTGAAGTAATGATTCAAAACGTGAAATATTGACGTCATTTTTTCAGCTGTTAAATTAATTTGAATTAAGAAATTTAAATGTATTTTTAAAAACTATCAGTCTCTACTTGGATCCCAACACAAATAGAAAATATACATGGACATGGGAGAGGCTACAGGGCAGATCCACCAGAATAATGTCAAGGTATAGACAATTGAACAATGATGACAGATTAAATAAACTTGGTTAAAGTGATAAAGGCATGCAAGTGTACCAATATGGAGGAGTTATTTCCTATTATGGGGAAATGCTGTAAAAGCGTGCACGGTGTTAAAAAGCTCAGCCACTTAGGACTAAAATCAGGATGGACTTTTCATAGAAATTGTCACAGAAATAAAGAAACTTTCTCCCAAAGAGCTGTGGAATTTAGGTCAGTTGAAGTTATCTAAAATGCATTAGATATCTGTTACGTTAAGTTATCAAGAGGTATTGGGTGAAGGCCAGTAAATGGAGTTGAGCTTCAGATTTACAGCGATTTAATTGAATGGGAGAAGTGTGTGTGTGTGTGTGTGTGTGTGTGTGTGTGTGTGTGTGTGTGGTGTGTGTGTGTGTGTGTGTGTGTGTGTAGTTTTCGGATGGTCTGCCCCAATTTCTATTTTCTGATGTTTCTTGTAATTGTTTGGTGCAGCAAATTCAAAACCAATTCACAAAGATTTTCCCTGGTCATTAGATCTCGCATTCAAATAGGTTCATTTAACAGCTTGGTAGGTTTTCACAAGAAACATCAGTAAGAAATAAATCTTCACGAATGCATTAGCAATATCCCCAGAAACAGCAACTAGGGCAATGCTTCTCCTTATGTGTTTATCAATAGTTTTGGGACTCTTTCACAAGTGTTTGCAATCCATTTTGTGGCAGCTAGCTCCCACCTGGTCCATTTGCAGGCAGTATTAAATTACTTTGGCAGTTTTCTCTATCTTCTTTCATTTTGGCCCCAACATTGATTTTGGCAGCCATTTTCCCCAGGCCATTATGTTCCTTGTAGAAGTGGGAATGTGATGCATTCTCTTCCAAAGCTTTTTCTCCTCAGCTTTATGGGATTTCATCAATTAAAAGATGTACTTCATGATATTTACATTTTCTTTTCAGTTCCTTACCCGCTAGCACAGCTAACAGGACAATTCCAACAATGCTATCCTGTATAATCTGCGTCTTTTTCTTATACATCCTCCATTGATTTACATATTACTTTCCCTCAGCTTTGGGAAGTTACGCCAGCACAGTATGTGCCATCTCAGAAGTGAAAATGAGTACTTTGTGCCATTATGTTCTCTCCTGTGATACTGCTGAGCTTGTATAAAGGTTCATTGCCGTTGTCAGGAAAGAAGAAAATAAACTAAATACACTGTAAACAGATTTAATCTGAGGATTGAGTGTCTGGATACATTCTGATGTTCAGCAAATTTATTTAAATTTGGAGAACAGGAACCACATTTTCAGGTATAATAGCAGAAGAGTCTAGTTTACTGCACAACTCAAGGCATGCTAAGAGGATTGTTTAAACACAGGTTTTGGGAATGTGTGATTCCTGAGAATGTTACTTCATTAGCAGTGATGAAACAAGTAACAGCTAGTCATGATACACTGGTACTGATCCTTTGCTGCTTCCCAAGGCAGCTAATGAGCCTCTCAACAAGTATGCTGTGTGGATGTACAAAATTTCTGGAGCATTATCCTGCAAAAATATGATTAAGTTCAGTACCTTAATACTTTCAGTACTGTGCCTGGAACCTATGCAAGTCGCTGAATGGAACACCTTGAAAAGATTTTTATTAGAGGAAAACAAGCCCAAAACTTCACAAAATTAAGGTCTCAGGCAAAGTAATATGGGCGGCATGGTGGCACAGTGGTTAGCACTGCTGCCTTACAGAGCCAGGAAATTGAGTTTAATTCCAGACTTGGGTGAGTGTCTGCAGAATTTAGACCACCCTCCTTGTGTCTGTATGGGTTTCCTTTGGGTGCTCCGGATTCCTCCCACAGTTTAAAAATGGGAGGGTTAAGTTGATTGGCCATACTAAATTGTCCCTTAATGTCAGGGGCATTAAGAGGATAAATGTGTAGGGTTATGGGGATAGAACTGAACCTGGGTGGGATTGCTGTCAGTGCAGGCTCGATGGGCCAAATGGCCTCCTTTTGCATTGTAGATTCTATTTTTTAAAAATTGTTCAATCCTAACACTTCTTAAATTTGCCTTCTTGATGGAACCAGCCACAGTTTTCACCACTTTCTAGTCCTTTGAACATTCATCCACAGTAAGCATATCAACTGTGGTTGTAAGTGACAATTCCTATAGATTTTTTTGGCAATGTATTTTTCAAGTTGGCCTTTGATCCCATTTATTACTTTAGTCAGAAAGCAGAGTACCAGTGTGCAATGAAGATCTCTGATGCTCCATTCACCCAGGTGGCATTCTCAATATCTGACCTCATTAATGAAACCTGCAATAGCTTCAGCATTCAAATGTTACAGAATAGCAGTGTTCTGACAGGTGTAGGAAGCAATTGATGTTATACATATGGCCTTGAGAGTGTCATATAATAACCCACTCAACTTCATAGAAAAAGATATTCATTCCATTAACACCCAGCTAGTGTGTACATGTGTAATGCCAATCACCTCGTCCAGCAAGTTGCAATAATAGCCCCAACCACGGATCAATCTTGACGCTTTTGTTAGCCATTATAACACACTGATAAGTCAAAATTGGACATTGGAAGGGTTGACTAATGATCATGTATGTTGACTGAAATCATGGCTAGTAGCTATCACGTAGCTGCACAGTTACGAGGGATAGCTAATAAAATGAGACACATGAAACTATGAGAGCTCTGATGGCATAGGCTTTTGTAATTCAGAATGCTTCCATGGCCTAGAGAAATTTGGAAGAACTCTACAATACTGCAGCTTTCTCAAAGTTAGTATAATGTCAGGGTACAAGAAGACCTATTACTTCCTGAGCAGAGATGAATGAAGGAATAGGTATATCATTTTCATGCACAAGTGAGATAGGAGTTAGGGACTGTTCAATTAGCATGTGCATTTGCAGGGTTGTTGTATACCTTATCTATCTCAAAATAATGCAAACATGCTCTAATTCATAACATAAAAATATCTTAGAATTCACAAATTTCAACACATGTTCACAGTTATGAGGCCAGATCCTTTCTTGAATGTTCCCTATGTTGTGTCAGGAGCTCTACCTACAGGCTTAAGTAATCGATAAAGTGTAAAAAGATCAAATAGCAGACAAACATTATCAAACACAGATCAAACTAATTTACCACGACTTATTCTTTCCCACTTTTTGACCAAAGACTATATTTTGGATCAAATCGTTCTAAACAACAAACATACATCAGATCATTTCTCAGAGTTCAGTTGTCTTCAGTAAGCATAGCAATAGTATTTGAGATACAAATGTCTCTTCAAAATATGATTAGATAAAGGAATCTGATGTAATTTTTCCGTGTGATCAATTTGATGAGGTGGATGATCAACATCACTCATAGGAAACAGAAATATATCCTCAGAGGCCAAAACTCTATCCAAAATGGGAGAATGCTGGTTCTGGTGAGAAAAAGAGTGTGCTTCTCTCCGGATCTTATCACACTTAGTCACAAAAAAACACTGGGTATGTTTCATGTTGTCAAATATGGGAGTGGGGCCTAAGCAGACTGAGAAAGCAAGGCACCATGTTAAAAGGAGGCCATGGTCAGACCAAAGGATGAGTTCTCTCACAGCCCACATGGAGCCTCAGGCACTTCCCACCACTTCATCTCCACCTGCCTGACCCCAGTGCCGGATCAGAGCTGGCATTGGCATTCATCCCCCAATCATCCCCTGCCCTACCCTACCCTGATCAGATCCAACATTCTGCCTTCCCTCACCCCCTGATCAGGGCTAGTATTTATCCCCCCCTCCACCACCCCAAACACAATCGGAGCCAGAATTTCTTCCCCCTCAGCAGTCAGTCACCCTTCCCCCCACTTTCCCCTGAACATTGTTCCCCTTTTCCCCACCCAACACATACCCCATTTCCCCACAAATCGGACCACATCCCCCCACTCCACCACCACTCACATAATCAATGCTGGCAAGCATAAGACCATTTTTCTATCACCATTTAATATCACTGTGAAGGCATGCCATTCTTACGTCAATTTACAGAATATTCAAGTGGAACAGAACCTTGGCCTTTCTCATGGAGCTATGAACCTTTTCCTGTAGCAGTATGTAAAGTCATGCAATCTGCAAGAGTTATTTGAGTCTTCTTATGAGCCTCTTTACCTCAATCCAATGAGTTTGCTTCCCTTTGATTTTTTTTTAAGCGATGAAGACGTTATTGAAAAAATGAGGGTGCTCCCTGCTGCTGACACCAACTTCCTCCCATCCCCCACCCATCACAAAGGTGGCTGTTCCTTGGCCTACTGTTCATTTTGCTTCCCACTTCAACATGACAGGAGTTCCTTTTTCCAGTGGCAGGAATCAAACGAGGAGCAGTTCCAATGCTCCAAACTGCCCCAAATTTATAATGGAGCACATTTTAGGAAAACCTGCAGCTTTGCAGTGCTATAAAATAGACAAGTAAGCGTCTCCCCTGATACTACCGATCAACGTTTGTAATTTCTAACCCAGGTCTAATATTTGTGAGTTATCCAGATGGCTTCTGTCTCTCTAGTTCTTAAAAAGAAACTTCAGAACATGAAAGAATCTTGAATGAATGTCAAATAATTGATTCAGTCCCAAGAAAAAAAAGAGAAAAATAAATGTCTCAATTTTTCTCTGAATATTTTTCTTAGTTTCCTCCCACTTGCATCATATTCATGGCAAGTTATTTTAATGCTTTCATCATTTGAATTCTCACTTTCTCTTCTTCCAATTCATGTTTCAAGAAGCATTGAAATCTTTTGCCATGGCAAACTGTATTTTATTTTCCTTTGAAATTTTAACTGCCTTGCTGCAACTCTACATATCTGTTAAAACAATTCTTACTGCAGCAATCATGTTTGTTCTTGTTGTGTGAAGAGGTACCAACTGATATGACTGAGTTCCAGAGATACCCAACAATTGTGGATCTGCTAAAGCACTAAGTTTGGAATTAATGAAGCCACCATCAGCCTTGGCTGCCTTTATTTTTATGCAGCCAAATTATGTGACTCATACTCAACTGAAGTGGTACCTGGACACAAACTAATCCCCTGGGAGTATATGATGTATACACCGCAGTGCAAGATTGCAAACACCACAGAAATATTTATTAAATAAGGATTGCCATTCTTCCGGCAAACAGTCAGACATGCTTGATGAATAGTGAACTCTTTTGGCTGAGGATAATTATCCCCCCGCTGCCTTACGCTGAATTGAGAAAATCTTTGACTTCCGCAAAAGCAGGATGTGTCTTGTTCTGATTCTTCCCATTTTAGCATTTGTTCTAGTGATAGCAGCAGCTGATGAGCATTGTGTCCCTTGCATTAGATTCTGTTTGTTGCTTTCCAGATTTAGATATTTGCTTTTGCTTGATCATGCTAATCTAGGCCAAGAATTCATCTCTAAGCATTGTTCCCATTTAAGAAGAGGAAAAGGCCATGGGTAAATGCTTTCTGAATTCAGCACCATCTGGTAGGTTAACTATTTATACTGTTTCCATTTACTGAATCGTAGGTTTCCTCAAGGACAATTATGCTGTTACCACACGCTTGTTAAAAATGCTTTGCAAAAGATATTGCGGATTAGAAAAAAAATCACAAAAGCGCAAGACAGGCACACAATATACTGTCAAAGGCAGCAGGATTAAAATAATACACAAATGCAAAAGTTTCTTTGTTGTGTTTTGCATAATACTATCATAAACTTGAAGGCAAGCTGGATCCAGTGTTATTATTGAAATAGCTCCATCAATGTGAAGAGAACCAGTCCAATTTTCTTCGGTGCACCTTCATTACATATTTATGGCAGACTCCTGGCACTGTTAAGTACATTCTAGAGGCAGCCTGCCTCAACTCAATGTTTGGAATTCAAATGATGTTACAGCATCTAAAAAGGCCGAGATAGTCATTTTTTTTGTCTATAACAATGTGTCTCATACAGAGCCTGAGGCAGGTGCTTAAGGCAATGAATCCAGAAGTTTAAAGATGCTTCCATTGCGATGTTGCTGTCTGTAAAGTAGGACTCAGCTTTTTGGCCCTGGGGGAAGAAAACTATTGAAAGGCATGATCCAGGTCCATGGAATGAGATAACTTTGACAACGAGTGCCACCTCCAGCAAGAATCACACATCTACTACTCAGCATCAGAAAAAGTTTACTAACCTCATCAAGTAGCCAATAGAATGCAAGACAGTTATAGCTTGCAACAGGGCAGTTGCAGTTGCAACAAATGTTACCCTCTCTACACTGAATACATACAACTTAACACCTAGATGAGGAAGTACAGCAATACCCTTTGCATCTTCTTGCTCCTATCTGTATTCTTAGTAATACAATTAAAATGTAGGGAAATAGTGGAAGTAGTGAGATGATAGGCAGTTAATTGCCATAATGGAATGTCTTCTAGATCCTAGATTGTCATCTCTATGGTAGCATGTCAAATGCCTTCACTCTCTATTTCTCAGAGTCAAAGATAAGGACTGGATAAAACCTCTAAAGTTGGCTATATACTTCAACAAAAATACAGTGAATAAACACGATAGAGTTTTCACAGTGAAATATGTTCATTATGTATTTCCATCCTAACCAAAACCTCACATTACCCGATTCCCTCTTGGAATTTTGAATGGAATTTTGAAAACATGCAATATTAAATTTAGTAGCTGTATGTTACAAAAATTTTAAGGTCTCCCTGCTGACACATTTGAAGTTGGAGAAGCATGTAAAATTGAACAGGTAATTAGTCCACTGCCTTCCTGCACTACCCTTGAGCTGAATCTCACAATAGGGTGGCAGGTAAGGCATTAGCCAGCCTGTCAAGCTTTAGGCCTAGCAAAGTCCTTGAGTGACCAATTAATTGTCAGTTAAAGGCCATTTCTACATCTGTCACAATGACAAAGGCAGACAGGAAGTTTTTCATTAACTTAAACTAAAAGGTGGGAAAGATGGTACCTCTATTGTGGAATGGAGGGCATCTTCAAATATGGCTCTCCTAATACCCTTTCCAGGGTGCCCTGTCCCTCCATATCCAAAACTTCTGGAGCTACCTTTCAGTCCACATCTTTTTTCTTTCTCTTCTGCTTTTAATGCTTACAGCGGACACCATTGAGTCGCAGCATTGCTCAAACTGTTTAGCTGCCTTGCTCTCGAGTGCAGAAATTTCTTTCCTTGGGCAGCAGAAGACATTGGCCATAACTCTCTGGCCATTCATACAGGAGGGATCTTTCCAGTCCCCACAACAGCGCACTCCATCATGGGTTTCCTGTTAATGAGGGGTTTATTCAATGGGAGACTCCATTGACAATGGCTGGACCAGAAGATCCCATCACTGATCCATAGTGGATTACCCCCACCACTACAATACATGAGGCGGGTTGCATGGAATATCTTGCCAAGTGACTTCAGATGGCAGTCAGAGGTCACCTGACTAGTGCAATGGCACATTGGTTAAGTTTCAAATTTTCCAATGTGGATTACAATTATTTAGATAAACATTCTGCAAAATTTCATTTCTGTTGATGTCAAATATGGACTGAGACTTAAAACAGCTGTCATAATTTGTATTGTTATAAAGATTGCATCAGGCAGGGACAAAGTCTACAGAGACAATGACTACATTTGGGGTGTTGATATATTCTCACAGGGAAAAACGGATCATTCAAATGTGATGGCTTGGGCATTGAAAAACACCCATCGAGGCAATAAGATAATAGCCAAGGTCTATCCAGACATAAATTAATCAACTACCTTTGTGGAATATTCAAATCATTATGGAAAAAGAAGAATGTGATTGGGCTCTCCATTTTGAAAAGTTTTATAATCATAAAACCTTAACTATTTTTGAAGCAGAACTATTTTTCTAACCATAAGGTTAGAATTTATTTATTAGTCACAAGTAAGGCTTATGTTAACACTGCAATGGAGTTGCTGTGAAATTCCCTGATTGAGAACAATTCTCTCTCTTTCAAATAAAATGAACTCTGCTAGCTTTTATTATACTGAGAACAATAACTTTAAAATTCCCAAATTGTGTTTCCAGGGGGGAAAAAACAAATATTGCCATTTAAAAAACTTTCTTAACCATGAATAACAGGAAAGGAATTTTATCAAACAACTTTCCATTCACCTGTTTTTTATCACTAAATCTTAATTTAGCCAAAACTTATAACTTGTAATTTTGTATGATTGCGCATGTGTACACATGTTGTAATGGTCGGGATGCGTGTTGCCCTCTTTTTATATCTTTACCGTTTGTGTTTAAATTCAGAGAAGACTCTCAGACTGAGCTATTTAATCAGCACATATATGGTTAATTACATACACTGAATTGATATATTCATCCTCACAACGCTCAAAAAACACAGAGTAGGGCAAAAAGCGAGTCCATGCATCCATTCTTACCTGGTCATAACAGGCAAACATTTTAAAGCCAGTCGGTTCCTTCTGCAGGCAAAGTGTTTGGAAGCTCCCCCCTCCCTTCAGTAAAATTAATTTCTTTGATTCCAAATCTCTGTGGTGATCCTTCTGATTTACCTCTTTATCGTACAGAAAGGCAATAGTTCGAAAGGAGAATCTTTGTTCAAAACAAGGCGGTTAAAATTCCAGCCAGGCAGGTACAAAACAATGTGACTATGGTCATTACTGGCTAGAAGCTAAACATAAAGATTTTGACATTTGCTGTTGATAAGTAACTGTTCTGCAAATGCATTCAAAATTCCTAATTTTATTTATAACTGCACGCAAACTGTTATTAGTAGGATTATTTTGGCCAGTTAAAAAAAAGGTATCCTTATCTATGTATTTTAAATAATCAATAGAGTCCATGGATTCCTGTTATCATGATTGAAACCCAGCTTTAAGAATATAACATGCATTTCAAACAACATTCTGCCTACTATTCAATGTTGATGCTTCCTCTGGGTTTTGAAACTCGTGAATGACCTTTCACCGAGGATGTTCAAAGAACACATTGCAACAAGCAGTAATTACAGGCAGATACAAGCCCAATTGTGATTCCTACAGTTCAGCTATTTACACAGAACAGCACAGATTAATTTTGAAATGACATGCCAGCCTTTGAAAAATAAAAATGTCAGGAAACGTATTATTTATTGCAAACCAGGAGCTAAATGGGTTGCAGTTTGGCTTTTGATTGCATGATGGAACATACGCTAAAAGGCACACAAACTAATGAGTTAGTAATTATAAATAGAAGCATTAAATTAGTAGAATAACAAACAGTTCAAAGAACAAACAAAATGTGAAACTAAGTCTTGATTCAATGAAAGATATTTTTGTATCCATACAAGAGACTTAGTAATCTCCATTTGTTATTTTTTTCATCACATCAAATATAAAAGAAGGGTTCTTTTATGGGATCAGATTTATGCTATTAAGAGTACATTGGGATCTCATTTCTCCCACACCGCGGACAACTTATAAGGCATCAGTAAACATGTTGGGTTTCCAAAACATTGATACCAAAGACTTATAACAAAGGGTAGTTTATTCACCAGCTTCACAGCCAATTCATGCTTGTATTCTGCCATTGTTCCTGGGGAAAGCTCCAGTGCCCCTGACCCACTCTTGAGTAGGCTACAGCCCCAATAACATAGTAAAATATCTCAAGTTGCTTCACAAGAGTGTTACCAAATCAAGTATGACACTGAACTATTAGGGTCAGAACCCCAAAACTTCGTCAAAGAGGTAGATTTGGAGAAAATTTTTAAACATGGAAAGACAGCAAGAGGTGTACAGCAGTTTGGGGGTAGCAACTTGAGAGCTTATGGTCTTAACAACCTGGCAACATGGTTGTTAATGATCAATTGATTAAAATTGAAGATCCTGAAAAGACTAGCCTAAAAAGTGTACAGATATTTTTGAGGAATATCAGGCTGGAGGAGATTATAGAGCAAGGGAAGAGTGAGGCCATGGAAGGATTTGAAAACAAAGATGATCATTTTAAAACTGAGGTATTGTTGAATCAGGATCTAATGCAGTGTAGTGAGCACAACTTTAACTATTCAATCATTGGTAGCCATGCCTTCAGTTGCTAAGGCCTTAAACTCTTAACTTACTCAAAAGGAACATACTGCAATGTTGGAAATCTGAAATAACAACAACAAATGCTAGAAATGCTTATAATATAAGAAGCTAAATCTAACTGTGATATGCTAATAAGATCCAATATATATAATCACAGGAAGTAGTGCAATACCTCATGATTTTGCTTTCTTGTTGAAGTTCATGACAAAAAGAAGACAGAGTGGGCCTGATTTTAGCATCAAGTTGCACCCGCTTTTGAGAGCAGAAACTTGGTAAAGTCAGGCATGAGATGAATAGTGTGATCTGCAACTGCCTCCATATCAGTTCCCCCTGTACTAATGGCAAAAAGTGGCTTTGATAGGGACTGCATCCGAAATGGGCACAATGGCCATTTAAATGCATTTTAATGTATTTAAATTGAATTAATAGGCTGGATGTCCAACTTTACCAGCACTTCCCCCTTTACCACTGTGTTCGCCAATAGGTAATCAGTACGAATCTGTCATGTTCAGTAAAAGACCAATTTGGCTGCTCCATCAGTGAGAGGAGACAAGAATATAGTGCCCGACGGTTCTCTGCTATGCATGGGTGACCAGTTGTTGTGGCCATTTTCTTTCTCGGGTCAATTGCTGCTCTGAGTGTGTGAGGAGTGGGGGGCTATTGTTGCTCTGCAGAGTCTCTGATATCTGACTTGCAGCATAGACCCGGGACTCAGCACTGACCTCGGGTCTTATGGTGCTACTGGGCCATAGTGCACTCAGCTCACTTCCAGCTGAAGGATGTGCACAAAGCTCTCGCAAATTGCACTGCTGCGGCCTCTCAACTTTTCAGAAGCTGTGACTGTGGTGTCCATGTGACTGGAAGAATTGGTGGGTTGTGATTGTGGGCAGCATGGGGCTGGGGGATTTGGGGGAGCTGTGATCGTGGAGAGCATGTGGCTGGGGGAATTCGCAGGTTGTGATCGTGGGGAGCATGTGGCTGGGGGATTTGGTGGGTTGTGATTGTAGGGATCAAGTGGCTGGGGGAATTGGGGGGGCTCTGATTGTAGGGAGCATGGGGTTGGGGGTATTGGGGTATATGGACAGTGATTGTTGATGTGCTAAGGGCAAGCAGTGTTCCATAACCTCTACATGTGGTCCTCTCCATCTCCCCTCCATCCCCACACTCTCAGAATGACAACATGACTTTTTCTATGCAGCCAATAGGTCTAGCTGTTCTTTTGGTTGTTGCTGGAGCTGAGGAGGAGGATCAGGAAGAAGAATTGTGGTCACAGGAAGCCTAGGCCATACTTAGGTGCAGAGGGAGATAACCGTCAGAGGCAGGAAGTGATCGTCGTTCACCCAGAGCGGGATTGCAGGAGGAAGAGGGAGCAGAAACCCTGGCAGTTCTGTGTATAATTATTCTTCGAGCAGATGTCAGACACCGTGTTTCTGACTCCGAAAGGAGACCATGTAACACCTGTTGCAGGACCCGGTACCTAGAGACGGGAGGGTTGGGGTGGGGAGAGGTTTGGGGGGGTGGGGTGGCCAGGGTTGGCTGGGGGAGGGGGGGTGGGGGCGTGTTGTCGAGGGGAGTGCTCCCAAACTCGGTGGCTGTCAAATTAACAGCTGCTCTCAACTTTTACGTGACTGGTTCTTTCCAGATCCTGAGCAGAGATGAGTGGCATCTGCTGTGCATACCCTGTGTGAGACAAGTGACTGAAGCCCTGTGTGCCCAGACTAGGAGGTTCATCAACTTCAACCTGGACCAGGCACAGTGGGACACCGGGGCTGCAGGGTTCGCAACCATTGCGGGGATGCCTAACATGCGAGGAGTGATTGATTGCACACACATCGCCCTCAAGGGCCCCTGATAGAATCCATGGAGATTTGTAAATAGGAAGGGGCTTCACTCCCTGAATTTCAGCTAATGTGCGACCATAATATGACCATCATGCACATCAGTACCAGACACCCAGGTAGCGTGCATGACAGCTTCATTGTCAGGAGCTCATTTTGCTGGAGGTGTTTGAGGAGGAACCCAGGCTTTGGGGTGGCTTGTGGGTGATATGGGTTACCTGCTTCCGACATGGCTATAACTCCTGCCTGGAGGCCTGCGTCTGAGGCAGAGACCCGCAATAATGAGGCCCAGGTAGCCACTCACGTGATGGAGGAGAGGTGTATTGGGCTCCTCAAGATGTGTTTCCGGTGCCTGGGCTGATGTGGTGGGACCCTCCAGTACAGCCCAGTGATCTGTTTCTGCATAATGGTTGTACACTATATCTTGCACAATCTGGCTCATTAAACAGGTGACATATTGGAATAGGAAGAGGAAGTGGAAGATGATTAGCCAGGTATTGTTTGGGAGGATGGCCAGAAACAGGAAGAGGCAGATGAGGAAGAGCATGCCGGGGAACACTAATCAAGCGCTCGAGGGCTAGCAGCCCAAATGAGGCATCGAGGGCAGCACAAAGGCCCTGGTTACCAGGCGGCTTCACTTGCTAAGGGTTTGTAACTGTGTGTTCCAACCTCCTTCTCCCCCGCTGAACTCCTTCTATCTCCCACAACAATGTCACACCAGAGTGGTGGGCCTGGGTACACTATTCTAGTGAGTGACAGGCAGGAGGATGACAATAACTTGCTAGGCACTATTATGACGATACTCTGGTGCAAACTAGTCTGACTCCTACTTGAGTTCCACCTCCATGCTGGCACCTGGGCCCGTGACCTGAAATCTCCATACATGGCCCTGGGGCAGGTGGGCTGGGGATCGGGAGGGAATAGCTTGTGGGGTCTGGGGAACCAAATGCTTCCTTTTCTCAGTGACACAGCATTGAGGAGCTTCTCTAATTGGCATCAACATGAAGCATCCCTCCAGCGATCATGAGGATTCATTATTGAGACAAATCTGAGACAAATTAGTCCCAGGTAGGTGGCGGAAAAACATTTATTTAAAAAAAGGTGTCTAAATAAGATGTTCTAGCATAGAAACATATAAACAGAAAACACTAAGGTACTTAAATATCTTTCACCTGTGCCATCTCAGTACGGCTACAACTTCCTAACTTTATGTGGCCACTTCTATAATCTCAGTGATTTCCCCAGAGTATATATCGGAATGGAGGGCGCCTGTTGCCTACCGTGCCGTGGGCCTCTGATATGCATGACAGGCATCTCCTGGAGACCCTGGACCTTGAAAGCCCTGGCCAACTTCCAAGTATCAGGGATGTTTCTGTGATACCCTCTTCATCCCACTGCCCCTGAGATGCCCCGTTGTCAGGAAGAAGGGTGTCAGAAGGTGTAGCCACAGACTCCTGGCTGGAAGGTCCCAGCATGGGATCGAGCCCTTCCTCTTTCCTTGGGTTCCTGTGGGCCCTGGGTCCTTTGGATGACAGTGCTGCTGCAGTGAACTCCAGAAGCTCTGGCATCACCTGGCATTGCCATTTCTGGAGGACAACCTGCATCCTATCCATGATGGTCGAGCCCTTTGCTACGGCCCTTTGAGTCGGGAGCCACTTCTCAATGGCTGCAGCAAGTGGTCTCTGAGTCTGGGCTGTGCTCAGGAAAATAAACATACCTTGTGCTTCTCTTTTAAACCTTGCCCCTTGCACCAGCAACACATGCCCCCAAGAAGTTGCCTGAAAGTGAGTGGAGGAATGACAGGTGCTCATGTCTTGATGGTTGCCTGACCATGCTGTCGCTGACAACCCACATCTGCCTTTCTCTGGAGAGCTCTAGCACCCACTCCTCAAAGCAAGTGAAGACCTGGAGGTCTGGCTCACCCCTTCCTGTCTTCGCCCTTTCATGGATGTTGTACTTGGTTTCTCCTATAGAGAAAGAAGGGGCCTCAAAAGAAATGGTGGTGTGACTCCTGCAGTATCAGGTAGTGGCTCTTAGAGAGAGCAAGCGCAGTGGGGTTCCCTGGGGAGAAAGGAAAGAGATGCTTGGGGGTCAGGAGTTGGAAGAATTCAGAGTGCTGGGGGGTGGTGGGAGGATCTGGGGGAGACTTGGGGGCAGATACAAGATGTTGGAGGGTCAGCATTCACCCTTGCTGCATGGATGAGGGCTTTGACTTTTTCTATACTGTTTTCCGTTCAAGGGACTGGTGCCGTGGCACTGTCCGAGGTGGCAACTTCCTCCCAGATTGCATTTCCATCAGCCTCCTTCATCCTCTTGGGGGAGAGAGGATGTCCCACCTCACATGTGCTGCATCCAGTAGCCTCCCCAGGTCGCTCTCAGAGAATTGGGGGGGGTGGGGGGGAACGGCTACTTGTTTGCACATTTTGTGCAAGAATTTCTGTCTGCCTGAACATTCTTGAGTTTTTAATGGAAGTCTAATGACAAGCTTCTGGAGTTATCAATCAGGTGGTAAATGTTGAACATGCAGCGGAATGCACGGGAAGATCTGGTAGAGACCTGGAAGGGTCTGTATGCTCTGGTCTCTGTCATCGAGGAGCTCCTGCAGAACATGAGTACTGCGTCAACCCTTTGCTATGAATGCATGGCCTCATTTATTGAGACAATGGTGATGCTCATGGAGAGGCATTACCAGGAATGGAATGAGCCATTCAATTGAGCTTGGTGCAGCAGCATTAACATCCTCCCAATCCAGAGGTTCGTCCCGAAGAGAGTGAAATTAGGACAGATACAACAGGCAATAACAGTGAGTGAGACTCAATCAAGCAGATACTGCAGGGTGCCTAAGCATTAATCCATGCATTAGAACCTTATCTCCAGCAGGGAATAGTCCTATCCATCAGCATTCTTGTGTATACATGACAGCTGGTGTATCTCTCCTCTGCCTCTATCCTTGGGCATCTGACATTCTTCATCAGTTACCTTTTCAACGAATACCTCTTATCTCCAACCACCCGCCTGTCGAGATACATTGTAGCAGTGAAGAACCTTGACGCTGTCTGGGAACTGCCCTGGTATCTTGTACAGAACTGCAAAATCTGGGTCACAGCTTAACAGAATGTTCATTGAGTGAAAGTAATTCCTGTTCATAAAGGTTTCCAGCTGGCTGGTTGGTACCTGGGTGGCCACACTGGTGTATTGATGCGGGGGAACCCTGCAAGTGCTGCAACACATCTGGCTTGCTTAGCCTCGCTTACTTGTCATGTACTGAAATGAAGGAATGTTTCCACCTGCCTGAATGAAGCATCAGTCACCAGTTTATACAGCTGTATACAGCTGATTGTGAGATTCCACAAAGATACCCCACAGAGTCCCAGAATGATCCAGAGGCATAAAGGTTGAGTGCCACAGTAACCTTGAGAGCCGCAGGCATTGGGCATCCATCTGCACAATTGGAGACTAACTCTGGGCCAGTCATATGCATTGCATTTCCATTCAGAGTCATAGCCTCCTGTGGCACTGGACCTCACTATGTTGAGTTTGTTAGACCTGGCAAGGCAAGCTGGCAAGCTGGATGGTGACATTTTCAGTGAGCATGTTCCCTTGCCTCCTGCTGACCCTGATGAATCTGTGCCTGCCCCTCTGCCTGAGAGTGATGCCTGCACCAACTATGTCTCCTACTCCTTTGTCCCTTCTCTTCCTGTTTAGAGGTGCTCCCTGCTGAGTAAACTATACCCATCTGCAGGTATGCAAATGGAACTGTCCCATACACTAAGGATAACAGAGGGACCTAAATCCCTAGTCACAGAAAAAGCACTCTCAATACTCAAAAGCACACCTCACCTCATTCCCAGAAACTCTTAATTCCTCAGTAAGCTTGCTTTAGCCCCCTTCCATCCTGTACTTGATTGGGAAAAATGCAAAAATGGTTGGTCCACTTGTCTGTGTTGTCTATACAATTTGATTAAAATCACACAGACAGCATGATATACAAATTGATCCATGCCTGTGCTCACCAACCCAGATAGCATATAAATACACAATGATGTTGAGATGCAAGTGCAAGGTCATCATGCACCAAATATTATGCTTCCGGGTCAAGTGCTCGCCTGGTTGGTACATATGAAACTTTGCCCTCCGTGTCCAGATTTAGAGGGGTGTGAAAGGGTAGCTGAGAGGTTTGTTGAAAAGAAGAGTGAGGCAAGGCTGTCCACCTTTACCCGTCTTATTCAATGTTTTCATCACTGACATTGGATAGTGTTGGATAAAAGGGTAACCATGTCTGACAATCCCAAGGGTTTGAAGTTTAACTCTGAATAACTAACAGTTTTGGCCAATTGTAAAGGTAGAAGAAGTGAGGCTGTGCATCAAAATATGACCCCACTAGATGTCAACAATATTCTTTGGGCATAGCTTTGTTTTCTCTGGTCTTTTCCTGTTGTCAATCTGACATGAATCAGCCCAGGTCTGGACCCTCAGGTCCTACTTTAAGTTGTTGTTGGCTGCTCATTACAAGTAGTTGTGAAAGAAATTAAATACTATGGACAGGTCAGTAAAAATCACAGTTCTGAATTTATGATGGAGGGATAATCATTGCTGGAGCATCTGGAGATGGGAGCTTCTCTGAGAAATTGCTGCACTGATACGCTACTGCCATGTTGATGTTATCTGAAAATCACAACCACGGCTGAACCATTCCGAGAAAAGCATCATTTTGCATGCCATGCCCATCTTTTCACAAGGAACTCTGTGACCACCATTGACTTCAGCAGGGCTTAAAGATTCTGCTGGTGAGAAGGGCCGGAAAATCTCTCCATAAGTTTTTTTTTTGCTTTGAGTTTGTTTCCAGCCAGTGGATATTTTACCCTTCAATTTGAGTTTTGCTGGGACTTCTGGTGTTGTGCCTGGTTAAGTGCTGCTCTGATGTCAATGATAGCTATGCTAGCATTCAGCTCTGTCCCTTATGTTTGATGTAGAGATGCCGGCCTTGGACTGGGGTAAACTCAGTAAAGTTTCACAACACCAATTTTAAATCCAACCAATTTATTTGATAGTAAATTCGCAAGCTTTCGACACTATGTGCCTTCGTTAGGCAAATGCAGTGTTCATTATGTTTGAATCAGGACTGTGATGAAGACTGGAGCCAAGTGATTTCAGCAAGAGCAAAGCTAAACATCAGTGCGTAAGTTATTGGTAAGTAGATATTATTTGATGGTACTATCAATAACTGCTTCCATTGCTTTACTGAAAATCGGCAAGAGGCAGATTGAATGACTAGATTTATGAGATTTTTTGTGGATCTGACATATCAGGTCCAATGCCAGTGTTTGCATCTGTGTGGAGAAGCATGACAAGTGGAGTAGTTAGCTCTGTTACATGGGTCTTCAGTACAACAGTTAGGATGTTATCAAAATGGGTATATTTTGCTGTGTCCAGCTACTTGTTACTGGCACAAGGACTGAACTGTGTTGACTGGATATCATGTATATCAGGAGGAGGTCCATTTGGATAATTCACTGATCATTATTGATTGAAATTTCAAAATAGTGACACATGCCCTGTGGGTCTACCTGAGCTGAGCGGATGTTTGTGGAACTTCCTTCTTCTATGTTTTACCTTATTGTCAACCATTATTCTTGACTGAATGGATATGCCCATTGATTAGAGTAACACTTAGCTGTAAATCAAGCCTCCTGTTCTGATTTTCAGCTTGCAAGTAGCCCTATGTGGCAGTTCCACTTGGTTTTTAGTTCATTTTAAGATTCATGACACATTCTTCAATATTTCACATTGAATCAGAGTTGGTCACATGGCATATCTTAGAATGAGCTATGAACTTCAAGAAGCCACTACACAGGACTACCTGCATGCTGGTTTCCTGGTTTGATGGTGATCAAGGATTGAGAGATGTTCTGGCCATGAGGTTATTGACTATAGTGGCATACAGCTATCTATTGCTGCTCTTGGCTTACAGTAGTACATGAACGCCTACATTTTGGGTGTTCAGATCTGTTCTCAGCACAGTGGTAATGCCACACCAGATGATGGAAGATGTTCTCATGATGGTGTTGAGACGTTGGCTGGAATCCTACCTCCTTCACACTGGCAGGATTTTCGGATTTCGTTGCAGCGAGTGGAGATTTGATTGGACGCCAAGTTCTCCATCCTTGCTGCATCAGAAACAGTCCACGAATGGCCAATAAGATGGCATCTTTTGGCTTCACTGTAAAGTACTCAATTCTGCCAAATTTATTCATGCACGGATTTGCCAGTGACAGGTGAAGATGAGGTCAAGTCGGTCTACACACTGATGGGTGTTCCTTCACAATCAGATGCAGGCGCCACATTTAATTTCCACCTGAGGAAGTAGCCATTTCATGCTCAAAGAGATGTCAGGTGCTGAAATATCTTCCTTTGTTAAATCTAAAACTAGCACCCTTGCTCTCAGGCATGGGGAGATTGTGAGAATGCAGTCTGGGTATGTGTGTGGGTGATATGATATGAAATATCTATTGCCTCTGTAAATATAAAGTATCACATTTATGTAAGTAATCTGTGAGGGCATGCACATATTAAAACGAGTCACGCTTCTAATATTCTTTCAGTGTATGTATTGATACACAGTATCAATGTGTATCAGATACACAGTTATCTTGATTAATCATATGAAATCATTAAACCATTTCCGGACATACATGAAATAATGGTGGATGCTTGCACTGCCTAGATCATCTTTCTTCATATAGTTATAATACCCACTTGTTGCTACATTCACTTCTTGATTTTAAATTAACAAGCAGGTTATCAATCAATGCATTCAAGAATCTGAGCATTCCTCTATCACCTGAACTCCACCATCTCTATCCATCCCCTTTGCTCCTTTTTGCTCTTCTTTGATTTTTCAATAATTCTGTTTTTGTCTGCTTTTAATATTTTGCAGGAATTTACAGTTCAAGCCATCGGGTTTTTTTTTATATTACCGTAGCACAGCACTTGTGGCCTCAGCAGGAGAGTCAATGAGAATCTAATAAATGGGGCTATTCCTGGAAAGTATATATATATATAAAATAGGAACAAAGATAAGTCATACGGTCCCTCGTGCCTGCTCCGCCATTCAATATGATCATGGCTGAACTGCTTGTGTTGAATTCCACATTCCCATCTACCCTTGATAACCTTGGATTCCTTTGCCCATCAATAAATCAGTGAAAAGTCTCGCAACACCAGGTTAAAGTCTAACATGTTTATTTGGAATGATGAGCTTTTGGAGCACTGCTTCTTCATCAGGTGAGTGATCATAAAATACCCACAGCACTCTGAAAGCTCATGTTTCCAAAGGAACCTGTTGAATTTTAAGCATGGTGTTGGGAGACTTCTTAATGTGCCCACCCCAATCCAACATTGGCATCTCCACATCATGGCTACCGACAAAAATCAATGTACCACTGCTTTAAAAATATCCCGTGACTTTGCTTCGAGGACCCATTTGAGTTCCAAAGTCATTTGTGCACTGACTCATATGTCAACAAGTTTGTTAACTGACTGAATCCCTTCCCATACATGGAGCAGGTGAAGGGCCTTTCTCCAGTATGGATTCACTAATGTTTCAGTTGTACAGATGAATAAGTAAATCCTTTTCCACACAAGGATGTGAAAATGAGATGGAAATTAAAGCAGAACACTTCTGGAAAAGCTCAGCAGGTCTGGCAGCACCTGTGGCAAGAGAAAATGAGCTAACCGCTGAAATGTTCTGGCCCTTCCTGCCAGCAGGATTTTCTGGCCCTGTCGATGATGACCCCCTGCCTGTCACTGTTGGCTGGAGGTATAGGACATGCAAAATCTTGTAAACATCAGTAGAACCAGAAGTCCCACTGCTTGCCAATGGTGGGCCATCTCTGCTGCTGGAGGCTAGAAAATCCTGCCGAAACGTTTTGAGTGTGGATGACTCTTGATCAAATGAGATGGGTTTCTGCTGGGGTCACAGTTACTGACTGAATTCCTGTCCTGTCATATTTCTAGCAGGAGGAGAAAATTCTTATGAAAGACGTCCTGAATAAGCAGTTAAGTAAACTATAGCTTAAACACTTCTTGAATTTGAGAAGGCCCAGTTTAAATGGTTCACTGTTATGAGGCTGCTTTGAAATATTGATCAACAGGCAGTTTAATAGTTTGAGTAAGACTTCTGAGACTTCAATGCACCCTGGAGAAATTAATTATCACATGTGTACAGTGATAAACCAGCCCTTTAAACAATGTTTTAAAAATAATTGATATACATTACTCATCAGCTGAGAACCAAATTGTCATCAAAACGGTTGTAAATTATTAAACTTAACTGAAATCTGACAAGTTTAGTTTATGGTAGGCTATGTATGAGGATAGTCTTTCTGATTGTTTGCAATACTAACAGAGCATGCTGGATGGGGTTAACCCAAACAGTGCAAACATTCAGGAATTTTAAATGAATTATTCCCAAAATCATTTTCCTTAGCATTTTCTGTGATCTTTTTCACTGATTCTGGATTAAATTTGCCCAGATCAGGTCTTGCCTTACAAAACTAGTTATGCACCGAGGTCAAATTTGAGAAGCCATTGATTTGGAATGGCTTCACAAATTGTATTGATTTTCTCAGGTGCATAGGCTCTTGTCAGCACATTTTAAAAGCTTTCACATGTCAAAAAGTATTTGTTACAAAACTGGCCAATGTACATGACTGGCACTATTGAGTGACTCATAGAATCATAAAATCCATACAGTGCAGAAGGAGGCCATTTGGCCCTTTGAATTCTTACTGACCATAATCCCACCCAGTCCCTCCAAATGCCCCGGCACTAGAATGAATTTTAGTATGGTGAATCATTCTAACCTGCACATCTTTGGACTGTGGGAGGAAACCGGAGCACCCAGAGGAAACACGGGGAGAACATGCAAACTCCACACAGTCACCAAAGCCAGAATCAAACAAGAGTCCCGGTGCTGTGAGGCAGCAGTGCTGACCACTGTGTCACTGACATGCCCAGGTATGATTTTAAGTCATTTACTCAAACAACACCCTTATTATGAATACTTATTTTTGATGATAAACACCATTTTAGCATATTAATTTAACCTGTACTTGGTTACGGCTGTTCAGTACAGAAGGAAGTATTTTTTTTAATGTAAATACAACAAAATAAGTAATTATTATGCCATTCTATTTCACTAGTTCATGGAAGGTTTTACATTTGTGATTGGGCAAATGAATTTTAGCAGAAAGTTCAACTGTAACCTAACATAATTGCAAACACATTTTGGATGGTAATTTTCCCTTCCTGCCGAAAATGAAAGCTCTGCCCCTTGCTACGTTGTCTGCTAAAAGTGAATGCAAATTCAAATGCAGGACAAGGGTCTCCTTACTTGAGAAAGGATGTACTCATATCGGAGGGGGTGCAGAGGAGATTCATTAGATTGACTCCAGAATTGAGAGGGTTGGCTTATGAGGAAAAATTGAGTAGACTGGGGTTTTACTCATTGGAATTCAGAAGAATGAAGGCAGATCTTATGGAACCATATAAGGTTATGAAAGGAATAGATAAAATAGAAGCAGGGAAGTTGTTTCTACTGGCGGATGAAACTAGACCTAGGGGACATGGCCTCAAAATAGGGGAAGCAGATTTAGGACTGAGTTGGAGAGAAACTTCTTCATGTAAAGGGCTATGAATCTGTGGAATTCCCCAACAAATGAAGTAGTTGAGGCCACCTCATTGAATGTTTTTAAGGCAAGGATAGATAAATTTTTGAACAGTAAAGGAATTAGAGGTTGTGGTGAATGGGTCGGTAAGTGGAGTTGAGGCCACAAAAAGATCAGCTATGATCTAATTGAATGGCGGAGTAGGCTTGAGGGGTCAGATAACTTACTCCTGTCCCTGGTTTGTGATGTTCTTATTAATTACCACTTTGATTCCTTGATCCAGATTTGAAGATTAAATGCAAGAGTTTGAATTTAGATTTGAACACTGTACTCAACTGTATTAGTGATAGTTTTACTTTTTTATCATTAATACATAACTGAAGCTGAAAGAACTACAGTAAATTCCAATAGTTTATTGCCACACTCCATTCAAAACCGGTCAATAATATCTCATATATTAGAATATTGCTTTGTGCATAGTTCGCCTTGAGGCTGGACATGAATAGAATTTGAAAGTAATTGGCTACATTCATTTGACAAAAATTTCCATATGGAAATATAATTGATTTATTGTACATTCCCCACATTCACTTGTTCACATTTAGAAACAATTCTGTTGGAAGGTAAATCTATTTAAAATTGAATACAAGCATGTATCTGCTGTAATTAGTAGCAGAAATAAGACAATGAACAGTCAAAATATGGCATTGAACTGCAACACAAAACAAAAATCTGTAAAGTAATTGTTGCTTTCAAGTGTGTCATTAATCAAAACTAAAAGCAGTTGGAAGTGTGCGCTGCCAAATTACAAGTTCTCTCTCTCACACCATTGCATTTGAATATGTGCATATTACTGAACAGCCTAGAGCAGTATGATTATTTAACAGTATTTAGCTTTCTGGTTAATATGTGTACTATTTGTACATCATGAATAATGCATATCATCCATCCAAGAAAATATGCAATGGGAATTAAATAAGCTACCTTTGCGGATCTGTCATCACAGATGGCATGACATAAGACTGCTTGCATAGCAAGACTAACATTTAAAAACATCAAATTAATGTTTCAAGTTTGAACCTGTACCAGGAAATGTGCTAATGAAAACAAATTCAATTCAGATCCAAAAAGATTGTTAGATGAAAAGAGAAAAACAATTAAAAATTCAACCCGAAGTGTGTGCACTTTGTGCAAATCACAACCAAAGTCCAGATTTTCACAGCAATTCAGAACTTTAGTGCCAGTTACAAAACCACCCACTGCTCTTAGAGTGAGCTGAGGTCTGAAGAGTCAATGCCAACAGGTATATGGTGGGATCAGCTTGTTGGCTTCTTGTGATTGAAGAGGTGTTGCTGTTGGAGAGAGAGAGAGAGAGAGAGAGAGATAAAGCTGCAGGCAGGACAAACCTGGTATTTCCTTGTGGAACTCCCACCCACTTGATGAAGAAATAGCTAGTTCTGAAAGCTAGTGATGTTTGCTACTAAATAAACCTGTTGGACTTTAAACTGGTGTTGTGAGACTTCTTACTGTGTTTACCCCAGTCTAATGCTGGCATCTTCATATTATTTCCTTGTGGGCCAGTGCCTAGGCCCCAGCAAGAAAAGTGAAAGAGCAAGTTTATAAAGGATGAACAAACAATGCTGGAAATGTTCAGCAGGTCTGCCAGCATCTATCAGAAGAGAAACAGGGTTAATGTTTCGCGTCCATAGACTTTCCATCAGAACTGAAAGGAGAGAAGATGTAGACACTGTAACAAAAAGTGGCAACTTTAAAGACACATAGCAATTGCCCAATTGTGTGGGGTAGGAAGCAGGATGTTTCCATTGAAGCAATACAGGTATAGAATTTTTTTTAAAGAAAGGGAAGTTTAAAATAGAGGAGAAAAGTCAAAATCTAAACTTGTTGAACTCAGCATTGAGTCCCAAGGACTGCAACATGCCAGAAGATGAGATGTTGCTCCTTCAGCTTGTGCCAAGCTTCACCAGGCCATTTGGTTTAAAACTTGCTACTTTTCTTTGCATTTTATATTCTCCCTTCTTTCTGATGGAGAGTCTATGAACTCGAAACGTTAACTCTGTTTCTCTCCTGACAGCTGTCAGATCTGCAGAGCACAGAGGCACAATGGTCAGCACTGCTGCCTCACAGCTCCAAGGACCTGGGTTCAAATTCTGTCTTGGGTCACCATCTGTGCGGAGTCTGCATGTTCTCCCCGTGCCTGTGTGATTTTCCACCAGGAGTTCCAGTTTCCTTCCGTAGTCTGAAAGTCATGTTGGTTAGATGCATTTACCCAAATAGGCACCGTAGTATGGCAACTAGGAGAATTTCACAGTAACTTCATTGCACTATTAATGTAAGCTTTAATTGTGACTAATAAATAAACTTTAACTTTTTGCAGTGTCCTCTTCTTGTTTCGGATTCACTGCAGCATCATGGTATTTTGCTTATTGTTGTTCGTAAAATAAACCTTTCTGACCCTCTTTCAACCCCAATCCACTTCTTCATGATGTTGGTCTGTCAAATAAAAATGAAGTTATCGTCGGGACTGATATGTCTACGTTTAACAGGATCCAGTCAACTTTTGATACATGTTCTAGCCATTCAATCAGCGTAGCCATTGAAAATCTAAAACGGCAATGCAAAAAGGCTCCAGGAGGGTAAATCAGTTGGTCAATCTTATCTGTCTTTCTGTCAGTTGGATAGTTTTAAAATCACCACCCCCTCCAAAAAAAAACTTTATTTCAGTTTGCTGGAAGGAAAATTGAGGAGAGAATTTTTTATTCTGATCTGAAAGCAAAAACACTTCACAATGGCTCTTAAAAATAGAAAACACGAGTCTGATTTCTGATGCATTGTAATGAAGTCAATAGCAAATAATCGGCTTCCCAACAGTTTTCAGATACTGAATCATCAAGTGTTTAGCATTGGGTGTTCAAAGTAAAATTGCAAACCTGAAAGAAAAGAAACAAAACAACATTGCCCTGTCGTGAGTTGTTTACCTCGTATGTTGATTTTCAAGTATTTGTCTGAATGAGGAAAAAGATAATATTGGATGTCATAAATTGGTTAAGTGCTTTGGTACATTTCATTATAGTTAAGTGATTAAACAATGCCACGTACAGAGAAATAACAATGAAATTTCCAGTGGCTGACAGAAATTACGGGGGATAAGGTTTCACATTTTAAGACATTTGCTGTAGTAAACAAACAAATGAAAATCAATGTAGATCAAACATTACATAACAAGCACAAGTACACCAAGCTGAATAAAAGGTACTTTCACATTAATAATTAATGCAGTCTAGATACTTCTCACACCCACTTTTACTATTCATCACACATCTAGCAGATGTGTTGCATAACAATATCAAGTTCCAAGTTACTCCTAGCTTTCTGTCGGCTCACCTCTCCTTGTCATACTGGGTCAAAACTTCCTTCAGAAGTTGTCCTACTCAGCTTGAGTCGTCTAGACTCGATTTCAGCGACACCTCATCCCTTAAATCTCCAAAAGTTCTGTCAGTTTCATTCCCTTTTTCAAATAAAAAACTAGATTTCCCAAGCATCCTGTCTGATTTTATACGAATAACTTGCTTTCTCTGCACTTCATAGCAGTTGTTGCTTTGATCCTCCACACTGCAGTAGTTAAATTGTTTTTCTTCCTGCATCTGAAGAAACTACTGTCCCTTCCTCTGTAAGTCACAGTGTGAAAGTGTGAAAATTATCACTCCATAATTCAATAGGTTTTAGTTTGAGTTTCTACCCTCATGGGAACAAAGAGTGCAGTCTTCCACTCTGAAGTCCAAGTCCAGTTGTGGAAGTGGGACTGATTCCTGCTGGGTGGTGGAATAGCTGAGTTGTTTAGCTCATTACTTGTTCTCCCACAAGAAGCACAGTGAATCCGTTGGCAGGCTGCACCTGAAGTCTCCCTCCCTGCCATTGGCTTGAGTTTCTGTCAGTGGTTCAAACTGTTTGCATTGTGACAACTCCAAGGGTGTGGAGCCCAAATGTGCAAGATTTTCCTTCTGTGATCACAAACGAACTGAACGTTCAGAGAGTGGAATCATTTTCGATTGATGAATTGGCTGTGCTCAAGGTCACGTGCGTGCAGTCAATTGCACTCTGCACTTGTGGACAAACAGATTTCTGAAAATCACATTGCTCTGACTGCCTGGTTTTCAGGATCCTGGTGGAATTGGTCGCTCTCCCAAAGATGGCATCTGTGACGTCCCATATACACTTGTGTGTCATTGAGTGGGAGAGGATGCACAGAAACCTAGTGGTATCCTGGAAGGATCTATTTAACAAAATACTTCAATGCGGCAGTGATGTGTTAATCCACTGAGAAAGCCTTCCAAGTCCCAGCAGTCACAGCTCTTCCTGGAGAAGCTAGCAAATGTAAAATGCCATATCCTGGATCAAGCAAAGGTGTTGCTGTCATTACCTTCTGGCCATTTTTAGATGAGAGCACTCTCTACGGTACAGATTTGTTCAGGCCATTGGTTGCCTCTTTGCCAGCATCTTAACCTTCTTGAGGCCCAGCTCCCGCTTGCTGCTCAGGTTATTGCTTCTAAGACCCTCTGTCAATTTACAATGGACCGTTCTCCACACTTGGATGAGAATCAGTACCTGAAGCCTGTATTAGTGATATCCCAGTGGATCTATGAACACATCAGATTTATATATTTGTTGAGCATATTCTTCACAGGTCTATTGAACAAATCCTTCACAGGTTTCCCACCTTCTTCAAGGTAACAAACTAGTGTGTTTGGCCTCCATCTCGACATGACATTCCCACTCCTGTCCTTATACTGCATTTTGAATGGAGTTCAGGCAATCATGTGCGCCAACTCTATCTTAGACACTTTTCATTTTTCCTGTTATCTGAGATGCTTTATAGAGAGACCATTACCTTGGCATGATAGAAAGACTTACGCATAAGAATTATTGTCATCCATGACTGTTTAGCAGGCAGGATGGAGGTTTGGAGTGTGGTTTTAGCTGCCACTTAGCAACTATTCTCTTGGAGTCATATCTCTTCATCTTTTCCTTCATCCTTGCCTCTGGCAAGAGCAGATGATGAATCACACAGACTTAATGTCAGCTCTGGAGCTTGATGGGTTCTTGTTGGAATGTGACCAATTAGTCATGAAGCAATACTCCTTCATTGGACATTTCAACCTTGAAAGCAATAATCAGTTGTGCCTGGTTCACCATGAAGTGAGCTAATAATTG
Organism: Sphyrna mokarran; assembly: GCA_024679065.1. Taxonomy (NCBI): domain Eukaryota; kingdom Metazoa; phylum Chordata; class Chondrichthyes; order Carcharhiniformes; family Carcharhinidae; genus Sphyrna; species Sphyrna mokarran. The sequence goes on along the minus strand of JAGIQG010000004.1, from coordinate 101,420,964 downwards.
TAAGCTTCTGGTTTTACTCAATGCAAAAGATGAGTTATTAACACCTCTGATCCCTTCTGACAGTCCTCCCTTTTACCTGGGCAGCAACTTTCATGATTGGATGATTGTGTGCGTAAGGTTTGTAAGTGGATATAGCATATTCCACCCTCCCCCATCACCAACCAAGATCCCTCCATCTTCCTCCAAAGTCAATATCTCGTTACTCCTGTCCCTTCTGTCATCATTTAGCTGTTCACCATTACACCAGACACAAATATTGCAGTCAATATCCCTGCTGTCTTCTCTATTCTCTTCTCTATTGACACACCAGTGCCTTTCCAAATCCTGACTCCTTCTATTCTGGAGCACAAACATACCCTGACTTTGAGAACACCCACATAAGACCATTTACCATCCCCCTCCCATAAATAATGCACTACCATCCTCCCAAATGCTCCCTCCTCTCTCTGTACCTGTCTCTTCTAAGTTCCAACATTATCCTTCAAATGCATTGCAGCAAATTCAGTAACTCATGAACCATTTCAACATGCATACCTAGGATAGTCACTGCCCAGGGAGGCCTCTTGCCTGCCCAACACTTGGACTAAGGTACGCATAACATGCTGAGCTCTGAAACAGGCCCTGGACAGTCCAGTTTCCTTCTGGTCTTCTGTAGGTGCTTGGGATATTCTGTTTTTATTTCCAAAACTGTGCTGCAAACTTGCCCGGACAGTCTGTCTTCCTTCCGCAGATAACCTCCTTCTCTACCCCGCTGATTCTACCTAACCCCCAACACCCTACCTCTACTCCACCCTCGTCAATTGGCGCTGCCTCCCATTTGCAGGCTTGGTGAAACTTCTGCTACTGGAACACAGTGTGACTGAGGCTCAGAATGATCCAAAGGAAGGTGAGAGCAACATCAACCGACCTCAAAGTCATGGAAGAAGTGAAGGTCACCAGGTGCACGCCACTTACGTTCATTCATAAAACTGAATGTTCTAAATTCTCGATTGCAGCAGAGCTTAATTTGGAGGGGGACGTTAATTCCAGTGAGATAGTTTTTTTAACAAACATGCATGACACACTAATGAATGCAAATAGGCTTCTTGACATTGTTAATCAGGAAGTTTGACCTACTTTCAAAGTCCTGAGAACAAAATTACAACAGTTCATCCTAATGTTGGAAAAAAATATTGGCCTCCTGATAAATTATGTTTTCCATCTTGTTACAATTCCCACTACCGGTGGCAGAGGAAAATTTCATTCCAAATCACATGGGCCTCTCTTTGAGCTGAAATGCTTAGTAGGACCATTCCTCTTTTCATAACATTCTGTATCACCTTAAGTTAAAAGAAACATTTTAAAAGATAACTGTCATGTCACATTTAGTATTTGTAACACCAGCATTTTGCAGGATTTTGGGGAGTTAAGTATGTACTCAGAGTGGGAACTTAAAATATAAGTTTAAGTCATGTTAGTAAAATAATATAGCAGAACTACAATAGAAAGAGGCCTTCGGTCTATTGAGTCTGCACCTACCACACCCCACCCAGGCCCTATTTCCAAATCCCCATGCACTTACTCTAGCTAGTCCCCCTGACACTATGGGATAATTTAACAATCCACCTAACCCACACATCTTTGGATGATAGGAGGAAACTGGAGTACCAGAGGAAACCCATGTAGACAGGGGGAGAATGTGCAAACTCCACACAGACAGTGACCCAAGGTGGGAATTGAATCCAGGTCCCTGATGCTGTGAGGCAGCAGTGCTAACCATTGTGCCACTATGTTGCCTCCTAGAACTAAAACTATCATCAGCCTAATCTTTGTTGCTAGTCGATGGACTAATTTTGCAGCACTCTCCATTGAAGAGATAATTTTGGCGGAAACTGAAATAGATATCAAAGTTAATTATCTAGTCTTCATATGTTTGCTATAATAGGAACTGCTCATCATTATATAGCCTCGAGCTCCACCAGGTGCAAGTAACAATGAATAAACATTTGATACAAAGGATATAATTTCCTTTTCCGCAAACAGGATTATTACAGGTGGCCTTTATCCACATAATGTAAGCTTTTGTGTGCATCAATAGGCATTAAAATATGATACTATGCAAATAAAACATTTTGTAATGGTTAGAATCTATACTCACATGATCAATATTTGAAAGACAATAGCCAGAATTAATCATTATCTGTGCAGCCATTCAGCACACCTGACGTCATATGAAATAGATGTGATAATGTTGGGTCAGGTTCCCAATGTCATTGTACTGCATTGTGATATTATAATAAACAGACATGCCCAGATGCCAAAGCTTGCCTGACATCAATGAAAGGGTCAATAGAGGCCTGTAAAGGCTTAATTGACTGCAATTTTGAGAGGACTGTTGATATTTATTGTTGGTGCATATGAAATACGGACTAACAAAGATAGCATGTTTTCATTTTCTCCATCCAGGGCAGGACGTAAGGCTCAGGAGGAATGGATAACTGAAAAGGTAGAAGTGCAAAAGTGATTTGAAAGTCTGAGCAACACTGATTTGTGAAGCATCCTGCTCATTTCCTATGTAGGTTCTGTGGTTTAAATCCATATACAGGCCTTTGTAGACAAGCCTCATCATGATGGTAGTTGAATCTTTGCAAAGCTTGGGGAATGTGAAAAAGGGATAGTGTTTCTTCAGCTGGAGGTACTTCTTTAGATGAAAAGGAGAGGGCAACAAAGGAGAGGAGGCCAGTCTACCATAGACATCATCATGGAAACTGCCCCTGAAGGAAAGGTAAAACAGAAACCATGTCTCCACGAGGATCATATTTGAGTGGGCAATATTTGCACAATCTACTGAGCAGATTCCAGCACCAACTCTGAGGAAGAACCTACCCAGGCATAGGGTTATGATGAGGATTAGACGCAGTCTATAAGATTTCAAAATCCAGCCAAACAATGATTTCCCAAGGCATGAATATAAAGGATTAATGAATTTCACCTGTCAGTCTTTCATCTATTGCCCTCTATTTCCAACCCCAATCACTAGAAACAGTATGTCTCAACATATTCTGTCTAATTTCAGTATTAACACCTTTATCAAATCACCTCTTTCCATCCTCTTCAACCAGGCAAAATAATTATCTAAAAGTTGAAGGAACATTTGACTCTGAAGCCACTAGAGAAAGCAGAAATCTGCAAGTTTAGAATCAGAAATGAAGAAAACAGTGGAATAATTAGTGAGCGCTTTGTGACATTGAAGGATTTGCTCTTTCATTGTCACTTTGATGTATGCTTAGACTGTACATTACCAGACATATTGGAGTGTGAATTTCTGAGCAATCAAATTCAAACTAAATAAAACATACAAAATCTTATAATTGAGCTAGCATGTAAGATTTATTTTACCATGGAAATTCCATCCAATGTAAGTTTCTGTTCAATGTCAAAAACTCTCGAACAAATTGAAAGCAAGGAGATCTGATTAAAAGAATGCTATTGAGAGAAGCTTACTGACTTGTTGGCCAAGATCTTCTGGTGTCCAGATCGTCAAAGTCTAGATGTAAACCACACCTTGCACTACCCCTCAATCCCTCCCAAACCAGTCCCTTCCCACCCCCCTCCAAGATGCACCACTGAATACCATAGCACTGACTCCATATGAATTGCCCAGGAAGTTTGAACATCTGATGAACAATTTCCCCAGTCTCTGGGACCCTCTGAAAAAGTCTCCAACTCTGAGCTGGAATTGGAGACTTCAACAATTCTGAATCACCTAGCTGATGGTTACACAAGAAATGTTAGAAACATTTTTATCTATCTCTTACGTAAGTATATAACTGACCTCCAAACTATTCATTGTGACCCAACCTGATTCCACCCTGACTCAGCTCTCCCCTGATTTGTCCTGGCTAGCCCCTTCCACCTCGTTCTCCTGACCTGACTAGATCCCCCCATCAAATTCCCTATGAATCCCTGACTGGGTGATTTGAACTGACACAACTTCACCAGTTTACCAAGATGCTACTCAACCCACTTGTCACCCAATCTATATCTCACCCACCTCTATCCCCTTACCCATTTATCTCACACATCCTGCTCCCTTACCACTTACCTCACACAGCCTACTTAATTATCCATTTAACTCACCTACTCCTATCTCTTTATCCACTTACCTCATATATCTTATTCCCTAATCTACATCCTTCTCTATGTAGCTATAATAGGTTTTATGGCATTTAAAATTTTACTTCATAGAATCCTTATAGTGAAAAAGGAGGCCATTCAACCCATTGATTTGCACTGAAATAATCCCACCCAGGCCCTATCCTCATAACCCCATACATTCACCCCACTAATTCCTCTAATCTGCACATCCCAGGACACTAATGTGCAATTCAGCATGACCAATGCACCAAATTTGCAGATCTTTGGACCATGGGAAGAAACCGGAACACCCGGAGGAAACCCACACAGACATGGGGAGAATGTGCAATCTTCACACAGACTGTGACCCAAGCCGGTCTCTGGAGCTGTGTGTCAGCAATGCTAACCACTGTGCCACCTGTGCTGCCCATTCTTACCAGAGTATGGCAGCTACTGCTATAAAAAGAGAGTGTGGCTTTTACATGGATATCCTTTAGTGAGGTTTCCTATGCTGATTGAATTTGGCAGGATCTCCCGTCAGAGGTTTGCCCAGAAGAAAATTAGACGGAAGTGAATGGCTATACCCATCAATATAGCTGCAAGTTGCTCAAATATAAGTAAAGACATGTACAAGAGCAAATTCAATGAAGCATCTCTAATTAAAAGCATAGTTCAGTTGAAAACTTACACTGGTGAGGTGTTTAAAATATGTGGACAAATGACAGAAATTTAAGGGCAAATTCCACAAGTTACATATTGTTGCAGTAGGGGATGTCAACATAGTTACAGTAATGGGTAAAGATTGACTTTGTAAGCTGAAGTTAGATTGGGAGCATTTATTTCAAGTTGAGACAATTAAGAGGCTTGATCAATGAATGGTAGCTGTGGCAACGTTTTTGAAGATAGTCACAAAGAAGTAATCGGTGTGAAAGCACACATCTGAATCAGGCTGGATGCAAGACCACTATGTTGCAAGAATCAGCCAGTTCTGCTCTCAAAACCCATGGAGAATCAATAAGATTGCATCCTGTCTGTTTGTAAACAGTGATCAAATTGATTGGGCAACCCTAATTGTAGTAGTGTCCAGTTTAGGCAAAATTGTGGGAGCATACAGAGACAAAGTCACAATCAACCAGACAGTCACTAATGAACAGTATCTGCTGCCAAATTCTCAAAGATTTGTATGCAGATTTAGCAGAATATGAAGCATTCACAAAATTGGATTTGTCCCATGGTCTTGCCCAGCTCAATGTAGATCGAGAGAGCCTCAATATCTCACAAAAAGCATGCAAATGGATTTATAGTTTGACATGACGTTGCCCTATATTGTGAAATCTTCAGCAAATAACTTCTTGATTCAGGCCACAACATAGCAAGAGAATCTTCAAGTGTTGAATGGAGAGCTTAAAAGAATTAGTCGTCACAATGTGAAGCATGTGTGCTTTTGAGCAATCTGAGATTGTGCACATTGGCCTGCGAATTAATGAAAAAGGGGTACAGCCAATGAAAAAGTAGATAGATGCTATAATCAATGCTTCAAAACCAAAAGATGTATCTGAGCAAAAATCTTTTCAAGATATGATTCAATACTATTCTGATTTCTGTCTGAGCTTGCAACTGTGATCATTCTACCACATGAGATTTTGAAGAAAGGTGTGAAATGGAAATGATCCAAAGCAAAACAAAATGCTTATAATGATGCACAACTTATTCTTTATATCACAGATCATGACTTGAAGTTAGTGTGTGATACTTCAAACTATGGGGTTAGGGCAGTAATCAGTCATATTATAGATGATGGTCAAGAGAAACCCATGGCATTTGCGTCACATGGAAAAGATTCATCATTGGAATCAAAAGGTTTCATAGAAATATAGAAAATATGAGCAAGAAGAGGCCATGTAGCCCAATCGAGCCTGCTCTGCCATTAAAATAGTCAGGATTTATCCTTTAATTCAACACCATACTACTGCTCTCTTCCCATACCTTTTGACACCTTCAGATTCAAGAAAGCTATCTATTTCCCTTTTAAATATATTCAGTGACTTGGTCTCCACAGCCCTCAGAGGTAGAGAATTTCTCAGATTCACCATCCTCTGAGTAAAGACATTACTCCTCAGTTCTGAATGGCCAACCCCATTTTCTGAGACTGACCCCTTGTTCAAATCCTCAGCCAGGGGAAATATTAACCCTGCATCCAATCTGTCCAGCTCTGTCAGAATTTTATATGCTTCAATGAGATCCCATCTCATTCTTCCAAATTCCAGTAAACACAAATCTTGTCAACCCAATCTCTCACCATGAATCAGTCAGTTTTTGTTGAATAGAAACTTCACACTCGTTACATATCATAAACCCCAAGTAACTATTCTGCACCCAAAGTGTGCAATATGCCCATGACAGCACCACTGATGCGATGGTGGGCTGCACTTCTCTCGCAGTCTAACTACAACATTGAATTTCATAGATCAAAGGAGATTGCTAAAACTGGTGTGTTGTCATATTTGCTGCGTGTTAAGGTGCAATCTCCATAGTTGGAGTTGTGCATTAAGACTTCTTAATCACTGCAACCAAAATTACAGCTGGAACTCAGAAAGGCCTGGTTTAAACAAGAATCATGATGTAGAGATGCCGGCGTTGGACTGGGGTAAACTCAGTAAAGTTTTGCAACACCAATTTTAAATCCAACCAATTTATTTGATAGTAAATCCGCGAGCTTTCGACACTATGTTGTGCCTTCGTCAGGCAAATGCAGTGTTCTGATCTGCAGAGGCACTCATATCCACACAGACAGTTACAGATTGCTGATTAGAATGCGAATCCTTACATCTAACCTGCTATTCAAGTGTTAAAGTGGCTAATAATGTGTGTGAAGGGAATCCTGAGCATTGGTTAGAGAATTGTGTATTTTCTCCAGACAGCACAGTAAGTGAGGTTTTTTGCTAATCCAGGCAAGTTACGGGGGTTACAGATAGTGTGACATGAAGCCAAGATCCCTGCTAAGACCGTCCTCATGTGTGAGGAACTTGGCCATCAGTCTCTGCTCAGCAACTCTGTGCTGTCATGTGTCACGAAGGCGCCCTTGAAGAACATTTACCCGCAGGTCGGAGGCCGAATGCCCATGACTGCCGAAGTGTTCGCCCACAGGAAGGGAACTGTTTTGCCTGGTGATTGTTGAGCGATGCTCATTCATCCGCTGTCTTAGTGTCTGCATGGTCTCCCCAATGTACCATGCTTCGGGACATCCTTTCTTGCAACATATTAGGTAGACAACGTTGGCCGAGTTGCAAGAGTATGTACTGTGTACCTGGTGAATGGTATCCTCACGTTTGATGATGTCGTCCATGTCTATGATCTGGCATGTCTTGCAGAGGTTGCTGTTGGCAGGGTTGTGTGGTATTATGGTCACCGTTCTCCTGAAGGTTGGGTAGTTTGCTGCGAACAATGATCTGTTTAAGGTTGTGCGGTTGTCTGAAAGCAAGAAGTAGGTGGGTAGGGATGGCCCTAGCGAGATGTTCATCATCTTCGATGACATGTTGAAGACTCCAGAGAAGATGTCGTAGCTTCTCCACTCCGGAAGTTCCCCGGAGCGGAGAAGCTACGGCATCTTCTCCGGAGTCTTCAACATGTCATCGATGACGATGAACATCTCGCTAGGGCCATCCCCACCCCACTACTTCTTGCTTTCAGACAACCGCACGACCTTAAACAGATCATTGTTCGCAGCAAACTACCCAACCTTCAGGAGAACGGTGACCATAATACCACACAACCCTGCCACAGCAACCTTTGCAAGACATGCTAGATCATAGACATGGACGACATCATCAAACGTGAGGATACTATTCACCAGGTACACGGTACATACTCTTGCAACTCGGCCAACGTTGTCTACCTAATACGTTGCAAGAAAGGATGTCCCGAAGCATGGTACATTGAGGAGAACATGCAGACACTACGACAGCGGATGAATGAGCATCGCTCAACAATCACCAGGCAAAACAGTTCCCTTCCTGTGGGCGAACACTTCGGCAGTCATGGGCATTCGGCCTCTGACCTGCGGGTAAATGTTCTTCAAAGGGGCCTTCGTGACACATGACAGCACAGAGTTGCTGAGCAGAGATTGATAGCCAAGTTCCGCACACATGAGGACGGTCTTAACAGGGATCTTGGCTTCATGTCACACTATCTGTAACCCCCGTAACTTGCCTGGATTAGCAAAAAACCTCACTTACTGTGCTGTCTGGAGAAAATACACAATTCTCTAACAATGCTCAGGATCCCCTTCACACACATTATTAGCCACTTTAACACTTGAATAGCAGGTTAGATGTAAGGATTCGCATTCTAATCAGCAATCTGTAACTGTCTGTGTGGATATGAGTGCCTCTGTAGATCAGAACACTGCATTCGCCTGACGAAGGCACAACATAGTGTCGAAAGCTCGCGGATTTACTATCAAATAAATTGGTTGGATTTAAAATTGGTGTTGCAAAACTTTACTGAGTTTAAACAAGAATCCACAAACTGACTTTGAATGGCTGGACAGCATTTGGCTGGTGTACAAATGAGGAATTGAAACCATTCAACAATTGATGTATTGAATTGTCTTGTAAACAAAGCTGCACTGTAAGACGTCAAAGTGGTAGTAGCTAATTCTTCAAGAGGTAAAATTTTGTGCAGAAGGAGGCCATTCTGCCTATCGATTTTGCACCAACCACAATCCCACCCAGGCCCTACCTTCATATCCCTACATATTTACCCACTAATCTCTTTAAGTGATGCATCTCAGGATATTAAGCGACATTTTAGCATGGCCAATCAACCTACCGCATATATCTTTGGATTGTGGGAGGAAACCAAAGCACATGGAGGGAACCCACGCTGACATGAGGAGAATGTGCAAACTCCATACAGACAGTGAATCAAACCCAAGTCCCTGGAGCTGTGAAGCAGCAGTGCTAACCACGGTGCTACCATGCTGTTCCTGATCAAAGAAGTGGAGGCCAGGAGGTGGCAGAAAGGAGTTCAATGTTGTGTACAAAACACATAGGAATGGTTAATGTAAAATCCAAGGCCAGAAATTTAGTCCATTGGTCTGCCCCACATAGCAGTCTAGAATCATTGGTTAGTAAACATGCCATTTGTCAAAATTGGAGAAGGAAGAAGAGAAAAATTGCTTTGCAACCATGGTTATGGTCGAGTCAATCATTTCAAAGATGCCAATTGACTTTAACATCAAAGATAAAGAAATGATTACAACTGGAATTGAACCAATACAGGGAGCAAAAGTTAAACAACATTAAAACTAATTCTGGAAATGTAATTAACCAGGATTGTTCATGGGGATCATAATGGCCTTTGTATTCCAGCCATTCATGCCAGTGGGATTCTCTAGTCCCACTGCAGTGAACAGAGATTGGGCTGTGCGCCAAATTCTCTCTCCTTGCTTGCAGTGGCAACAGGATGTGAATGGCCAGAGAATTCCAGATGTGGAGATGCTGGCTTTGGATTGGGGTAAACACAGTAAGAAATCTCACAATACCAGATTAAAGTCCAACAAAGACTCACATTCCAATCATTGTTCATGTAAATTGAGTTTGTGTTATTATATGTCCTGTTTGTGATCAGAACTTCCATCCACCTGATGAAGGAACAGCCAGTTCCGAAAGCTAGTGGCGTTTGCTACAAATAAACCTGTTGGACTTTAACCTGGTGTTGTGAGACTTCTTACAGAAAATTCTAGCCAGTTTGTTATTTAACATGCTCAGATTTTAAACCATAAAGATATAAAAACAGATTGGAAGAAAACAAAGCATTGCAATTGTACAAAGAAAAAGAAACAAGAGGCAGGATTTTCCACATGGCAAGATTTGCCCCAGATGCAAAGAAAACCAAAAACTTTTAATTCAATGAGAAACATCAAAAGAGTCACAACCACAGGCAAGGGAGGAAAACTTATAATCTAATTGGGAAGAAAGCAGCCCATTGAGGAAGGAACAAGCTGAAAATAATAGGTCAAATATGGTAATTCTCTTTGTATATCTTAGAAGAAATATAGTAACAAACTGTTTGAGGTTGGGAAACTACACGGTCGAAGGCCAGAAAGAAGATCTCCAGGACAGATTAGGTCAGTGACAAGCCTGGAGATGATGGCTTGATGTGGGGTCATGGCCCTGGAAGAGATAAGAGAAAGTATTGGACAATTTGTGTTCAGCTTCTGCTAGGTAGACGTCAGCATATCAGACAACAAAAGCACCATCTTTGTTAGCTGGGTTGATGACAGTATTTAGTTGAATTGCAAGAACTGAATGCAAGATGTTCATAATGAAACAGATGAGAGTGAGTCCTGCGGAATAGGAAAAATGAGTCAAATGATGCCATGCCAACAGTTCTCAATGAAAAGAAATAAAGAGGCCAGAGGAATGGGGCACAGTTGGTGAGGGAATATTGAAGATGAGTAAAAATAAAATCTGTTGAACCTCCATTCGACAGATAATACTTGATCAAAGAAATGGAGGCCAGGAGGTGGCAGAAGAGGAGTTCAATGTTGTGTCGAACTCAGAATTAATTCAGATGGAAGCAAAAGGGAATGAAACCAATGTTTTTGCTGAAGACAGTGTCCAGAGGCAGAAAAGGAAAAAAATCAGAGGTTGTTGTGAATGCATGGTCCAGAGAATGATTGGAAGGAGACATGGAGTTAGAAGAAAGTCAGGGAAAGAAGCATCAATATTAATAAAGCACAGGATGAGTCAAAGAATCAAAATAAATGATGGATCAGGATTGAGATAGTGAGTTGTTGCTCCTTAGTAAAGAGACAGCAAGTGTGCATCTGCTGATATATAGCATTGAGTGTGGATGTGGCGAGAACAAAGGTTAATGGTCTTTTGAATGTCCAGGAGCTATTGTTGATCATGAGTAAATCTGAGATAGAAAGAGTTGAATTTAGTTGCAATTTATGTGAAATAAGTTGGAGCCAGAGACAATTGCAAAGGAAGGAGAAATGGTTATAAAAGAATGTGTTGGTTATTTCCTGCTGAAACATGGGAAGAGAAATACAATTCAATAAAGGTGATGAAGGAAGAAGCGAAAGACAGAAATCCTGTGGGAAAGATGAGCAGAACTTCAAGCTCAGCATTCCTGCTAGAGAATTAAATGCTTGTGCAAAAGGTAGCACAGTGGTAAGCACGACTGCTTCACAGTACTAGGAACTTGAGTTGGATTCCTGGCTTGGTCACTGTGTATGTGGAGTTTGCACATTTTTCCGTGTGACTGCATGGGTTTCCTCCAGGTGCTCCAGTTTCCTCCCACATTCTGAAAGAAGTGCTGGTTAGGTGCATTAACTTGAAAAGACAAGGGATTGTGATGACTAGGGGAATTTCACACTAACTTCATTGCAGTGTTAATGTAAGCCTTACTTGTGACTCATAAGTAAATTAACTTCAGTTGAAGCTAAATACTGTGAATGCATGCAATCAAAAATAAAAGCCAAAAATTCTGGAAATATATATTTTCTGGTGCCACATATTCCCTGTAAATGGTATCAACTTCAAACTAACATTGGATTAGTGAATATCTGTCCTCTGGAGGCACAGAAATCTTTGAAGATACGTTTTATGGAGATCAGCAGTGAACGCTTTACCGCTGGCCATTCTCTGCTGGTCCTGCTCACCTTACATTCATTTCATTGCAATATAAAAAAGAAAAAGAAAAGATGAGATCTTTTACAATTTTAAGATGTCCCAGAGTGCTGAACAGTGAAGTACTTTCAAATAGTGGTCACTGTCCTCGTGTTGGAACCATGGCAGTCACTTTGCACAAAGCAAGCTCCCACAAACAACCATGTGAAAAGAATCAGATCATTTCTTTTAGTAAAGTTGAATGAGGGATAATTGTTTTCTAGAACATCAAGGATAACTTTCCGAATTGTTATGAAATAATGACATGGGAACCAGAATTCTCCATCTTCACCTGCGGCTGACATTCTCCGGTCCCGGTGACATGAATGGGGTTTCAGCTGAGTACCAAATTCTCTGTTCTCGCCGGCAGGGGTGTTAAAGACCAGAGAATTTCGGGTGGGACCTTTTACATTAGGCTGAGACTTTGTTTCAATATGTCATCTGAAAGACAGCACCTCTGACAGTGCAGCACTCAGTACTGCACTGGACTTCCAGTCCAGATTTTTGCATTTGGAATGACGAACGTTCTGGCTCCAAGGTAAAATTGCTACCAACTGATTGCTAACATGAAAGATACAATTAAAAAAATCTTTAACTTTAAGGTTTTAAAATATTTGACACAGCTTTGGCTTATGCAATCAGCAGCATTAGCACTCCTTCAAAGCTCCCTAACAGCTGACACTTTTCTGGCTGCCATGTACTGCAGAAAGTTCTATCTGAGTTAATTTGAAGAAAGCGCAGGACGTTTGTTCAGTGGTAGATGACTCTGTTCAGCATTTCCCTGGAGATACAGTTATGACTTTGTAGTCAGGCTGCGGATATATAAGAATTGACGTCTACTGTGACCTTCAGAGTCATTGGTATTGGGTGCCCATGAAAATTACGCATAGGATTCTGAACTATAAAACCTTTGGAACTCACTGCAGTGACCCTGCACAATAATAAACACATTTCTGAGACTCAGAGGAGTAACAGCATGGACTAGTGCTCCCCATGCGCCATCCTCAAACACTCTCACCCACCCTGCCCCTCACTTTTCTTTGCACAAAACACTCCATAACCCCTCCCAGTGAATCTGACCTGGCAAGTTGCAGATGGCCTGATGTTCACATGTCCAAACTTGGTGAGCTGTCTCTGAACGGCAGTGTTTTCATTCAAGGTCATTGACAGGGTTTTTGCCAAAGGCATTCTTCAGGATTAGCAGTATTTCCTATCATTTTGTTTCTCAGTAGCCTTCCACATTCTTCTCCTGAGACAACAATGGAATGTCTTCAACATATTTATTTATGACCTACGATGACAGTTAAATTAGTAGAATTTAGAATGCTGCAAACAAAGAAAAAGGGGGTGGACTTCATTTTGTAGATTTGGATGTTTTTAAGGTTTTGTTATGTAATAAATTATTTTAAATTCAGCGGTGTAGAAAACAGTCAAATAAGGTAATAAGATCCTTAAGGATCTCATGTAATTTATTCATGAAAACACATTTAATTTTGAAGAAATAGGTGAGGTAATGGGACAGAAATAAAGCTTTTAAATGTTACATTTCAGAAATGTGAAATTCCACAAAATGCCTGAGCAGCAATAAAATTCCCAGGCAATTATAGTCTTCGGGGAAACATTGTGCTGTTTATTATTAATGATTACATGGAATGACAATTTTGAGACACTGTTTCATAATTCAGAAAACTTCATGAGAAATCTGTCCATGGTGTGCAATAATGTGTTTACATTATACTCTACAAGTACAACCCTGGAGAAAGAAGGGAAGTACTTTGAAGTAGCTAAAAAATTGGAATAGAGGGATATTTGGTTTCTGAGATAGCATTGTTACAATATGGGCAATGTCTTATGAGCTGGTTATATTTTAAACTGCCTCTTTTAATTCAAGATAAAATGGAGCAAATAACTTTTTACTAGTTCTGCCTGGCAATAAGCTGATGTAACATCAATTCCATGGTGATCAGGGACCCAGATCAAATCTTTTGAAACGTATATTCCAGATTTACCACCTGAATACAAAGAGTTAGGCAGTTGTCCTTGCTATTTCAGGCTCATACAGTCTCGGGCAGTCAGTTTTAGAGACTCTGGACAGAAGAAGAGTATGTTCTGGAGAATGAATAAGAATGGCAGCTGTTGTGAACAAAAGGGGAAAAGGTGCCTTCTGTTAGCTATCAGGCAGTTTCATTTGGTAGGACATTTTCTGGTCAAAGAGATAGAACCCAAGTTAAGGGCTGGAAGATTATTAAGTAATTATTATTACTCTAGTGTGGCCTGGAGAAAGGAATACTTGAGTGGGCCTTACTGTTATAAGTTGGTTTGGAGGTCTAGAAAAACTGAGGGCAATATCATTGGATGTCACTGGATGCATATGACTCAGCAGTATGGAGAGAAATGTAGCTATTGAAAGTGGGGAGTAAATTTAGACTAGCTCCTATAAAGACCATAGATCTACTGAGGTAATGACATAAGGCATAAACATGGCCAGCAGTTATTGGTAGTAATAAGAATCTAATATAGAATACCTATCCAGTAATTTTGAATATTGGTTGCTCACTGAGTAACATTTAGTTGATGTTGATAAATAAGTCACTATAAATTCCAATCTGTTTTTAAAAGTTATAGTCTCTTGAAGAATCATGACAGCTTGCATTTTCATGTAGTAAAAACTAGATATTAGTGATATCTAAACTATGAAACCTAGTTCAATACATTCCTGTGAAAACAACCTGCATTGATTCCAAGATATTCCAGCAAGTGATTTAATAAAATCCAAATGTTTAGGCTCCCATTAGAATTAGGAATATTGGATTTGTGTATTTAATGATTTAATCTGTTTAAGGTTCCCTATTGCTGCATAAAACATATGGGGATTTTTATTAGAACCATTTGACCATTAGTAAATTGAATTATATTGTCAGATAGTTATTAGTCTGGGACTTGGTTCTGGGAATTGCAGACTTCAGCCATGTAATACCAGTTAGTACTTTACGATAATTGATCAACTAGTACAGCCTGTAACATGTGGCTGATAAGAGGTATGGAAAGATCGAATAAGACTTGAAAGTTAATTTTACTTCGTAACTTCTAAACTGCAGCTAGAATCTCAACCCGTATCTTGCATGGGAACAACTCTGCACAGTGCAACATGATGTGTCATGGGATTAAAGTTTCCCTGCAATGTTCACCATGTTAAAATTGCAATTTTAATCATGTCACTAAGAGTAGTTGATATATAACGCTGCAATCAAGCTTTGTACAAGAATAGTAAAACAATAAGACCACCAATTATATTACACATTTCACCATTTTCTCAATAACACACACTTAAGTAGCACCTAAACATAATAAAAGATCTCAAGACAATCCAGGGGAGCACTAGCAAACAGAATTTGACACCTGAGGCACGTAAAGAGATAATAGGGTCGATGGTCAAAAGTTCTAGGTAGATTTTAAGGATGTAAAAAAGGAAGCAGAAGCAAGTTTGATCCATAAAAGTAGCCATGTCCCCAACTACTGGGGGGTTTCCATTAATGGTCCTTATTTGCAAGCCTTTGAGGAGACTCTAAGAATAAACTGTACATTTTGAGTGTAAAGACCACTAAAAACTGAATTTTGAATGATTAAAAAATACTTAGTTTTACTTTATTAACTTTACAATACTTCACCTAAAAGTTAAAACAGTATCAAACTTAAAAAAAAAATGGATGTTAGGTTAGAAGATTAGACAGAATATGAAAAACAGCAAAGAATAGTGAAAAGATTAATAAAGAGAGAAAAAGTAGAGTACAAGAGAAAACTGGCTATAAATATGAACTTATTTAATTGTGTCACAAGTAGGCTTATGTTAATACACTGCAAGAGGTTACTATGAAAATCCCCTAGTTGCTACACTCTGGTGCCTGTTTGAGTACACTGAGGGAGAATTTAGCATGGTCAATGCACCTAACCAGCACATCTTTCAGACTGTGGAAGGAAATAGGAACACCCAGAGAAAACCCACGCAAACACGGTGAGAATGTGCAGACTCCTCGCAGACAGTGAGCCAAGTGAAGAATTGAACCGGGTCCCTGACGCTATGAGGCAACAACACTGTGCCACCATGCCACCCTATAAAAACAAATTGTAAGAGTTTCTACAGATATTTAAAGAAGAAAAAGTTAACAAAACGAGCATTGATCCAATAGAAAGTGCGACTGCGGAATTAGTAATAAAAAATAGGGAGATGGTAAATGAATTAAGTAGTTACTTTGCATCAGCCTATTCACTAGGAGCATCTCATCAATAGCCGTACATCAGGAAATGGAAGGGAGGGAGGAACTTTGGAAAATTATAATCACCAGAGAAATGCCACTGACAAAATTGTTGAGGCTGTAGACTGACAGGTCCAGATTGACATTTTCCTAAAGCCTTGTGAAAACTGGCTAGGGAAGTAGTAGATGTATTTGTTTTAATTTTCCAAAAATCTCGAGATTCAGGAAGGTTCCATTGAATTGGAAGATAGAAAATGTAATTCCTTAATTCAGTAACAAAGTGATAGAAAGTGGGCAACTATAGGCCAATTAGTCCAACATCTGTCATTGGGAAAATGTTAAGAATTATTATCAAACTTACTATAGCAGCTATAAAAACATGGAAAATTTCAAGATAATCAAGCAGATTCAACATGGTTCTGTCCAAAGGGAAATCATGTTTAACCAATTTATTGGAGTTCCTTTAAGGAGTCACATGTGCTGTGAATAAATGGGTACTGCTGAATGTAATGTACTTAGATTTCTAGAAGGTATTTGAGAAAGTGCTACATCAAAAGTTACAGTGGAAATTAAATGCTTATGCTGTTGAGTGAAATGTTTTGTCCTGGATAGATAATTTGTTAAAAACAGAAACAGAGTGTTGGCGTAAATGAGTCTTTTTCTGGTTGGCAAGATGTAACAAATGGTATCCCACAGGAATCAGTGCTGGGACTTCAACCTTTTGCAATTTATATAATATAAATTGAATGAAGGAACCAAAGATATGGGGAGGCAGCAATTCGCATACACACGCATTTCCCAGTGCAGATATCCAGCACCATCTGAGCTGAGCTGGAAACTGACAAAAACACCAGGTAAGTATTTTGCAACTGTTTTTAACCTTGTTTTATTGTGATTAGCGAGTCTGGGATTAAATTCTCTGGGCCCCCTCTCATCTCGAAGCCCATCAGGAGCATTTTACTCCAGACTGGAGTGAGTTCCAGACTGGTTCCTCATTGTTGGAGAATTAGCAAAACAACCCTGCTGGACTGAAAGGGGGGGAAATCAGAGCCTTTCAAGGTGTTGGGTGGCAGGGGTTGGTGCCCCCAGGCAGTGTCAGTCTGTGCCCCTGATGGTGCCCAAGGGCAAAGTATCCAGCATGCCTATGGAGCACCTTGGCAGGACCCATCAGGCAAGAGGGTGGGGAAAACTGGGGGACGGGCCTTCTGGGCTGGGGCCTGCAGGGGGCAGGGGCTAGGGGATGATCAGTGGGATGGATAGTCCCACTATCACTCTACCATTGCAATCGATGGTGGCTGGATGGATGCCAGTAATCGGGGCCAGCTAGTGTTTAATTGGGGGGGAACTGGGAGGGGATCGGCCAGGTGGGGTGGGAGGGAGGTCTGCTGGGGGGAGTGTCTGCCAGGACGATTCTGTTAGCGGGGTGAAGGGCTCATTACTGCTGAGGGGAGCTGGAGATCGGGTAGTCCAGGACAGAAGGAGTTGTGCAGGCTGGCCCTGGAATGGTCATGGGGGCCACAATCATGTTGTGGAGGGGATGGAGAGGCAGCAGGATGAGGGTCCCAGGCTGGCCAGCAATTGAGCTGGCTAGCAAACTGCAGGCTAACAGTTTGAGGCCACTGTGCATGCTTTTTTATTAAAAAAATTAAGAAAGCAATGTGATTTACACCAGTATTCCCACAAATTCGACACTTAGAACTATTTTGGGAGAATTGCAGCAATAGTTGCTAAACAATGATAATTGGGAAAGTAAATTGTGAAGAGGACATAAGTTGGTTACAAGTGGACATATATAGATTGTTTGTATATTTCTAAAGTAGAGCTGGATAGATTCTTGATTAACAGGAGGCAAAAGGTTATTGGGGGAAGGCATGAATGTAGTTGAAGTACAATCATGAAGGTAAAACTATTATCTTATTGAATGGTGGAGCAGCTCAAAGGGCTGACTTCAGCTGCTACTTCATATCATAGAATTATAGAACCTCTACAGTGCAGAAGGAGGCCATTTGGCCCATTGAGTCTGCACCGACCATAATCCCACCCAGGCTCTATTCCTGTAACTCCTATATTTACTCCACCAATTCTCTGACATTGGGGTTAACATGGCCAATCAAACTAACCCGCACATTTTTGGACTGTGGGAGGATACAAAATCACCTGGAGGAAACCCACACAGCCATGGGGAGAATGTACAAACTCTCCACTGACAGTGACCCGAGGCCAGAATTGAACCTGGATCTCTGGAGCTGTGAGGCAGCAGTGTTAACACTGTGCCAGTGTGTTGCCCATGGGTAGCATTTTTCTGATCTCACCACACCTGGTGCAGATCGTGCCAATCCCAGAAAACAATCAGCTTTGCGTCTAGTGCCAAACAGTTTGCAATCATCTTGGTCTCTTTTCAACAATGTAGGGAGGGAGTGTGAGAAAGATCCAATAACTGCATTTCTCTTCCCATGCTGCCAAAATTGACATTTTTAACAATTAAGCTTAATTAAGGACCCCACGCACCCCGGACATTCTCTCTTCCACCTTCTTCCTTCCAGAAAAAGATACAAAAGTCTGATGTCACATACCAACTGAGTCAAGAACAGCTTCTTCCTTGCTGCAATCAGACTTTTGAATGGACTTACCTTGCATTAAGTTGATCTTTCTCTGCATCCTAGCTATGACTGTAACATTACATTCTGCGCTCTCTCGTTCCCTTCTCCATGAACAATTTGTCTGTATAGCATGCAAGAAACAATACTCTTCCCTGTATGTTAATACATGTGACAATAATAAGTCAAATTAAGTCAAATTTAGATGTTCCCATTGATCGTTCGTACAATTTATGTATTTTAAAACATATCCTTTTAATTGATATTTCTATGCTGTTTTATATAAATTATTTCAGTGTTCTGGAGGGAAATAAAAGTTAAATGCCCTTTAAAATTTAGATATCTGTATCAATCAGTAGCTAACACTCTGGCAATATTGCCATCCTCTTGGAACCAGCAAGTCAATTTGATATTCTATTTGACTTCTTGTTTTGCACAATATAAGGATAACAGCTCTTTAAAATATATGGAATAACAAACAAAATCTTATGTGCTAGTTTTCATGTTAGCTCTTAATTTATAGCAGCTCTAGTCAATATATTCTTTGCGATTTTTCTCAAAATAGGTTCTCAGAATCTCAGTGCCAGTGAGTCACAATGTCTTTAGTAATTGTGTGTTACTATTGCAAATGACTTTGATGATAGTCTACATAAATTTGTGTGGGCTACTTTATGATAGAGGTTAATAAATACTTGCCAAAAAAAATGGAATTCAGGGTATCCCTATTTAGCATCATACTGTAGGATACTCCCCGTATATGCCAGTAAGCCTGTTACATTCTGGTACACATTTAATTGCAGTCAGAATTTACTTTCAAAAGGTACTGGTTCTAAAAGCATGAAAAAAATGGCATTCCAATTACAAAATGACACTACATAAGCTTCTGCTATGAAGCACAGCTAACAACAGGGTCATTCTTTAATTGGAAATTATTGTACCGTTATTGGCTTTAGATAGAATTCCCTGAAAGCCTTCATGCTAAAGTCACTTTGTGACA
This sequence comes from Sphyrna mokarran, assembly GCA_024679065.1. Taxonomy (NCBI): domain Eukaryota; kingdom Metazoa; phylum Chordata; class Chondrichthyes; order Carcharhiniformes; family Carcharhinidae; genus Sphyrna; species Sphyrna mokarran. The sequence goes on along the minus strand of JAGIQG010000004.1, from coordinate 101,401,322 downwards.
TCTCAGCCCTGTGCGATTGGAGGCAGGTTAAGTACAGCATTATATTTCAAACGTACTTCATTGACTTTAAAGTGCTTTGTGAAAGGTGCAAAAATGCAAATCTTTCTTTCTAGCACTCAAATGTGTGAAAAATAAAATTAGATATGTATCAATGTTGTCTTTATTAGCTTAATTTGAATAGAGGCAGTTCACAGAAGATAACTAATCTGGCAAGACAACAGGGAGTAAAAGGGAAAAACTGGAGATTTAAGTGCTTTTCAGCATTGAAAGAAGAAGAAGATCAAAAGGTTTTATGTAAAGTTAATCATAAAGTAAAATGAGATGAGACCAAGTTCATTCTATTAGAATCTAAATGTCAAGATATTGGGCAGATGTGCACAAACATCTATGTTCAGGCAAAAAACAGTAGATGCTGTTGCACAGACTGGCAACAACAAAACATCAGTGCAAATGGATTATCACATGTAGTTAAAAAGTTGAATAGCCCAAGGCTGAGGAAATGATTACTCTGTTGCTCCAATACGACTTATATTTTCAGAAATGCAGTTATGATTGAAGGTTGATTAGTTAATTACACACTGTTTATAATGATTCAATCTGGAACAAAGACACATGAAATACAAACTTTAGATGGCAATTTGAGGGTGTTGCAACTAGTTTCAGCACTACTGGTTATGGAACAGCTTAGGTGCATGGAGATTAAGCTGATACAATCCGTAAGCTTCAATCTTCTTTCATGGTAGTAGTGAGTTCTGGCTTTGTATTGTGCAGGCTTTGGTGTAAGGATAGCTATAAAATAAATTTGACTAGCTCTGAAAGATTTGGAATTATCTTTGAATAACTACTTCAGAAGACTTCACACAGTATGTGTAGAAGGTCCAGGATGCATGTTTCATGTCCTTAAAACAATGGGAAACTTCAAATGAATAACCTCCAAATCTAATTCATACCAAACAGTGCTAGTGGTGGATTTTCAAATGCATTGTGCTGTCATGTCAAATTGAACTGCTTCTTTGAATTTAACTTGCCCCATTTATAAAATAAACTCAAACGATGTATAAATGTCCTTGTAAATTCAGCAACTGCAGCTCACAATGTCATCCATTGTAATTGTGATAGAGATGCAGTATTTTCCTTTGTCTATGCTTAGTTTGTTATATGGCCTTTTAAATCTGGTCACAATGCACAAGGGTTTTGAAGAAAAAGATAAAATAATCAAAATTATGGCTGACCCAAACAATGCAAGGTCAGCTTGGGTTGTAAAACTGCAAACTAGAGGGGAGGAACCAAACAACTGGGAGATTTATTCAGTTAAGTGCGCAACATCCAATTATTTTTGACTCCTAACCTCCAGTTACGAAAATTCAAAGCAGGTAAGGCAACCTCTAAAAGGTTATATGGGTGGCTGGGGCTATTCATTAAACTGAGATGTGAGCTGGGCAGAATGACGCTGAGACAGCTAGCTTGGTATTCTTCAGGCTCTGATCTTTTATAGTTTTCAGTTTGAAGGATCCTGCGGCTATTAGCTTGACATTTAGATTTTTGGTTTGTAACTTGACATACCTTGAAAAGACTGGTGTGAGTCTGGACTTGGTTGCAAACTGTGGTTAACAGCGAATTGTTCAAAGAGTTGAAATCATGACTGTTTGGGAAATGTGATGTGTCAGGATTAGCATAGGTATCACTCTTAAAGTGACTTGTACCAATTAAATGTGATGGATCAGCAGAGATGACCACCCAAAAGGCGAATCTAGAAGGGCCATGTTAATCACAGTGTGCTCTCTTTTTTTAATAATTCATGGAATGTGGGCATTGCTGGCTAGGCCAACATTTATTGCCCATCTCTAATTCTCCTTAAAAAGATGGCAATGAGCTGTCTTCTTGAACTGCTGAAGTCCTTGAAGTGTTGATGTTAGAGAGGGAATTCCAGGATTTTGACTCAGTGACAGTGAAGGAGCAGCAATTTATTTCCAAGTCAAGATGGCGAATGGCTTTGAAGGGAATTTCCAGGTGATGGTGTTCCCATTTGGCTGGTGCCTTTGTCCTTCTAGATAGTAGTAATCATGGGTTTGAAAAGTGCTGTCTAAGGAGCCTTGGTGAATCTCTGCAGTAAAACTTGTGAATGGTACACAGTACTTTCATTGTTCATTGATGGTAAAGTTTGTGGAAGAGATGTCAATCAAACAGGTTGCATTGTCCTGGATGGTATCAAATGTCTGAGCATTATCAGGGCTGCACTCATCTAGACAAATGGAGTTTTCCTCAGACTCTTGAATTGTAAAAGGAGAACTTCCATGAGGAGTCAGGAAGTGAGATATTCACCACAAGATGCTTAGCCTGTGACCTGCTCTTGAGGCACAGTATTTATTTGGCTAGTCTTGTTTTGTTTCTAGTTAATGGTAACCTCCAAGATGTTGATATTGGCAAATTCAGAAATGGTAATGCCATTGTATGTCAAAAGGTAAATGGTTAGATTCTTTTTTGTTGGAGATGATCATTGCTTGGCACTTGTTATGGTCTGAATTTTATTGTCCACTTGTCAGCCTAAGCTCCAATATTGTCCTTTTCTTGTTGCATTTGGAGTGAACTGCTTCAGTATTTTTAAATTAATGAATGGGGCTGGACATTGTGTAGTCATAGAACATTACAGCACAGAACAGGCCCTTCGGCCTTCGATGTTGCGCCGACCAATATAAAAAGCAATGCCCCTCCAAACTAAACCATTCCCTTCTCTTCCATATACTTATCAACTAACCTCTTAAACGCCACCAAACTTGGCGCATCTACAACTGCTGCAGGCAGGGCATTCCACTCCGAACCACCCTTTGGGTAAAGAACCTACCTCTGATATCCGTCCTATAACTATCACCCCTTAATTTAAAGCTGTGTCCCCTCGTGCTAGCTTTTTCCATCTTAGGAAAAAGGCTATCACTGTCCACCCTATCTAAACCTCTAATCATCTTATATGTTTCGATCAGGTCCCCTCTTAGCCTCCTCCTTTCTAACGAAAACAACCTCAAATCCCTCAGCCTCTCCTCATAAGACCTGCCCTCCATACCAGGCAACATCCTGGTAAACCTCCTCTGTACCCTCTCCAATGCCTCCACATCTTTCTTATAATGTAGGGACCAGAACTGCACACAATACTCCAAGTGCGGCCGCACTAGAGTTTTGTACAGTTTTGTACAGTCATCAGTGAAAATCCCATTTCTGACCTTAGGCTGGAAGGAAGATCATTAATGAAATGACTGTAGATGATTTGGCCGCTACGTAATCATTCTCAGTGCAGTTAAATTAGCTGTAGATTGTATCTTTGGTATTAAACCTCATTTGTTTCATGGGATGGGAACATCATTTGCTGAAGAAATTCCCAAGCCTGGTTGTCAAGAAGATACTGAGACGAGGATGCTTTGGAGGAGACTTTTGTTGCTTTCCGCAGATCTTACTTTTCCAATCCATCACAATCTTCTCCTGGTGATGACTGGCTTGATGTACATACCTGAGTATAATTATTCAGTCAATACCTAACACCAATTCACTATTATAATCTTCATCTATAAGGTTTTTAACATTCATGAACAAAACGTATTAGATGCAAGCATGTTGGAAAAGTCAGCAATTGTTGCTCAGTCCTAATTGCACTTCAGAAGGTGGTGGTGAGTTGCTTTCTTGAACCACTGTAGCCCATTTGGTACAGTGCTGTTAGGAAGGGAGTTCCAGGTTTTTATTACCAGCAATAGTGAGAGGATGGTGATATATTTTATCATTTTCATTCTAAGTGCTGGGAGACTTGAAACTGGAAATGTTTCAGGTAACACTTTTAGATCCGTTGTCAGGCACCCGCATACACACTCTGCCTGAAAAATTATCAGCGATTCCGAATCAGGCTATAGAAGCCTGTGGGTGGGGCCGACCATGCTCAAAGCCCTGCAGCTCGGCACCTCTAACTGCGCACATGCAGTATAAAAAAGATAGAAAAATGCTCTCCTGCCACATTGCACCCAGGCCAGATAATGCCTCCCTGTAGCTCCCATAAATGTTCCCCACCCCACAACATTAATGACCCCCTTAACTCCCCATCCCCCCACTACCCAGACTGATTGTGGCCCCCTGCTCCCCTTTTCCCCTGCCAATCACATGGAAAGTGGCAGCAGACCCTCCCTTCCTCCTTACTGAGCAGAAAGAGTGGCAACGGACCACCTCTGACCTCCTCATGCCCCCCCCGCCCCCCCCCAACTGATCTATGTGGAGCCATCTGACCTACCTCCCTCCCTCCTGCACTGATCTGAGTCAGTGAGCCATCTGACCCACCTTCCCCGCCTGTTCCCACATTGTGTTAAGAGCCATCTGAGCTGCCTCCCTCCCCCCGCCCCCGACAACTGATCTGAGTCAGAGAGTCATCTGATCCACATCCTTCCCCAGTTCCGCCCCAACCCCCCCCACCCCCACATCCCCAACCCACCCACTGATCTGAAGCAGATTTGAACTGGAAAATCATGACCAAAGTTAATGGACCTTTGCATAGTTCCCTCACCCACCCGCCATCCCTCCCTCCATGATTCCCATAACAGGTGGGAGGACAAAATTGCACCTTGCAAAAGTTATAAAAGTAACACAACCTCCAATTTTAAGATGATAGGATGGAGGCATTTCTATTGCAAGTGTATGTTTTATATCACTGTTTACTCTTTGCATATTTAACTTGTGAAAAATATATTTACTTCACACTTAAACTTAAAATAAAGTTGAAATTGCAATGTTTTTTATTTACTAAAGATTGACAAAAGCATGTAGAAGTCTAGTATAAACCCAACAGCTAAAGCATTGTTCTGTATTTTCATTGTCACATTCACAATAATGTTTGCATAGGCAGGAAGAATAGTGAAGATATTTTCAACAGTCATTGGAAGTTAATATTTAGTTATGGGAATGATCAAAGGTACATGAGCTGTAAAGGTGTCGAATAAGGGTAGAACAGTGCCAAAACCATAATCGTAACTGAAACTGAAGTAAAAGTATGAAGTGCATTTCAACCTGCTGTGTGGATAAGTTTGGTTAGAAGTAGCAGGTTAAAACATAAGGGGTGAAACCCTCCCAAAGAAGCATTGTGTCGAATTTGCGTGAAAACTGGAGTAATTCATGTTGGTGTTTTCAGTGGAAATTTAGAGAAGAATCTCCCACACTCTGTGCACTTCAGAGGCAACCAGCGTGAATGTCACTAAATTTCAGGAGCTTGGCGTATTCCCACTGGAGAGGCTGAAATCAGCATGATGAGTAGGCTATTGGTCATGCACCAATCTGTCAGTGCTGAGATCGGCACGTGCACAGTGGCCCTGCACTAATGGCCTCCCGATTGCTGGCCAGCTTGATCGGGTTGCTTTGTCATGGATGGCGAAAAAGCTTCTTGAGTATTGCTGGAGCTGCAGTCATCAGGCAAATGGAAAGTATTCCATCACTCTCCTGACATTTACAACGGAAACTCTTGGATGCAGATTGGCCTTAGCAGAACCACACCAAACACCTTGGATATGAACAAGTGACAAACTAACTAGAGCTTACAAGATAAGGTCAGGGGGAGCAGTTTTGATCCAACACTGGTAGATGCTACTTAAATGAACAGTTAACTTGATGTTTGGATTAAGACGCACTCATTCTCAATCGTAGAAAAGGATTTAGATGGGGGAAAGGAGCAACAGAGATAAAAGATGGCTATAGGTAGACCAAAATAATGAAAAGCTGAGGAGCTTTTCCTCAGCTTGAAAAGCTGAGGCCCAGGAGCCATTTTCAATCCAAACAATAATTGTGTTTTTAAATTCACATCCTTATTTTCAAAACGCCTCTATGATCTGAGCCTTATCTGTGTCTGCAATCCCATCCTTGTCTTGAACCCGTGGAGATATCTGTGCACTTTTGATCCTGCCTTTTGAACATGGATGATTTTTATTGCCGCACTATTGATGGGCCTATGCTTTCAGCTGCATGGACCTGAATCTATAGAATTCCTTCCCTGAACCTGTCTTGCTCCCCGCAGGAAAGGAAGTTCAACAGAAAAAGTGGTGAATGTGAGACTGGAATACAGAACTGCTGATATAGTGATGTAGAGAGTCACCCAAGATTAGACTGTCTTGGAAGTAGAGTTTACAAAGAGCTAGCATGGGGACAGCAGTAATGCATGGCAGTGCCTTGGATATGTCAACAGACTAACAATAACGGTGATGTAGTGGTTAGCACTGCTGCCTCATAGTGCCAGGGACCTAGGTTCGATTCCAGCCTTGTGGAGGTGTGGAGGTTGCATGTGCTTCCCATGTCTGTGTGGATTACTTCAGGGTGTTCCAGTTTCCCCTGACAATTCAAACATGTATAAGTTACATGGATTGGCCACGCTAAATTGCCCCTTGGTGTCCTAAAATGTGTAGTTTAGCGGGACTAGCCATGATAATGGGATGGGATAGATGCTCTATTGGAGAGTTGGGGCAGACTTGATGGGCCGAATGGTGTCCTTTTGTCCTGTAGTGTTACTGCAATAACAAGTGGTTTATGTTTAACCATACAACCTCCAGAGGTCTCTATGACACCCAAACAACCTATACAACACTCCCCCCTTACCTTCCTGCTTTATGACACTCATTAGAACCTACCTCTTTGCTCAAGCTTTTGATCAAGAACCCTAATACTTACTTGTAGTTTTGTACATTGGAAAGCACTTGGGATTTTATCATGTTAAGAATGCAGCATAAATACAAGTTGTTGTTGATAATACTTCGAAAGATATAGAACAACAAGAATAAAGTATAAATTGTGCTGAATTAGGTTAGGCTAGAACACCACTTCCATCAGCTATCTAATTGCAAAAACATTCAATTAACAGTTTTAGCCTGGTCAAAATAGATTTCTGATTGATACATTCTGTTCTCTGGTTGGACGAGAGAGACAATGACAATTAAATAAAATTATTATGCAGGATTGATATTAAAGTCAATATTGGCACCGGTTTGTGCATATCTGGTCAACAGTCACTGGGACAGAAAGTTCTTCTTTAAAAAGCCAGGAATGCAAAAGGAACATTGAAAGTTGGACTTGTTTTGCTTGTTTGTTAAAATGCTGAAAAATCTACCATCAGCAGAGTTGTTTTCAACATTAGATGCAAGAAGCAGCAGAATAATGTGTATACACATGAGCACTTCAATCATTAAAGGTCAGAGTTTCAAGTTCATGTCCACTTAAATCTGACAGCTGCAATTGTCAATTCCCTGTGAGCCTAATGGATGAAGCATTTTACATACCTTCGCGGTTGGATATTTTACATGGAGTGAGGAATTGGCATCATTCTAGTAAAAGTGCAAGCTCCATTAGCTGATACAGAATACAGTATTTATTGAGCACTCAAGTTTTGATTGTATCCTCCTGTGGTTAGAGAGCTGTCACATGCAAATAAATAATCAGAGATAAACTAGAAGAAATGAGCATTAAAAAGAAAATAAAAGTCACCTCAAATGAAGGATTCGACTCATTTTAGGTTTATCATTCATGTGATCTGCTCTCACACAGTTGCATATGTGATTTTATCCCACCCATCTTGTAAATTTCACAGCCCTTAAATTGGGGGAGTAGCTAAAGTCTGCATGGCCTGGATTTTGCACTTGTAACAATGATGAAACTATTTGTGCTTATTATTATTACTCCTTTGAAATTCGCAGCAATCTATTCAGACCATGCATTAATGGTTAAAAGTGGAGATCCAGAAAGCTGCTGTGAGTGATTCTACATTTCTCCATTCGATGTACTGTGGAAGAATTCCACCCCCCCCCCCCCCCCCCCCCCCCCCACCCCCAATCCAGGGTAGAAGCCACTGAACTAGTCAGAACTTGTCATTTTACTCTATTAGTCTTGTGTAAAAAACCTTTTCAAAAATTCTATATTGCTGGCTGAGGTGTAACTGGGTTTTTAATGGTGGTCTCAGTTTATAATTACTGCTGAACAGCTTTACTTGTTATGAAAAGTTTATTTTATATTTCTAAAATGTGGAAGTTCCCTATTATAATAAATAAAATTTTATATATGTTACATACATTTCACTGGCAAGATCGCGATTTCAAGTTTTCAATCACCCCCTTGCTCGCGGAGTAATGTGAAACATGATGTGGGAACCGGGGAACTTTATTTTAATACATTAGCATGTTATTGGCAAGCATTCACTCCGTCTCTTCTCCTCACCCTCCCACTGAATATTCAGTAGCACCAGTGCCATTTACAATAGTTGGATAGAAATTTAAATCTGATGACCTCACCTCTAAAGAGTATATGGAGCAGAGTGCTCCTGTCACCCTAACCTTCTTGGTGCCGACCACAGAATGAGCAATGGAGAGGACACAAGAAAAGTTTGACTTGGGGTGGGGGGTGGGAGAGGTGCAGGGGACAGAGGTGGTTCTCAAGCTTTTGGCTAAGATCAAATTTAGTAATTGCTGTTCTGCACTTGTTAGAAGTCAATAAGATTACGCTGATGTTTCATTTGAAGCAATTTTTAAAAATGTCATCCAGGCTAAGATGAAGCTCAGATCAAGCACTGGAAAGAGTGTAATGCCTGCTCCTATCAACTTTGATCTTGTTGATCGAACCCAAGAAAGGAAATGGGGAGCCTGCCTTGTCAGCTTGGATCTATAATGTCTCTCTTTGTAGGGACTTTGATTGGATTTTGATTGGATATAACTAAATAAATAAAAGGGCCTTTTGGCTAAGATGAAGCTCAGATCAAGCCTGGGAAGTGGAGTAATGCCTCACCCTGTCAGCTTGGGTCTTGTCTCTCAAGCCCAATACGAAAAATATAACCTGTTTTCTCAACTTTGATCTGTTTTGAATTGGATTTTTGATTGGGAATAAAGTACCAAAATGTACACAAAAAAAGGGACCTTTTAACTAAGATCAAGCATCAGATCAAACCACAGATGACATGCAATGCCTTTACTTGTCAGTTGGATTTTGTTTGTCTCCTTGTGGAGGCCATGAATTGGATTCAGGACTATGTGCTGAGGGAGCATTCAAGCTTGGGCTAGTTATCACCAAAGTGCAATGGGGAAAGGCCATTTTGTAAGGCCTTTCAGCCGACATACAGTGAGGGGCTGGTGACTCTGCAAACCCCTTGGACTGTGTGCTTAACCCTAACTGTATCTAACTTTATTGAAGCACCACAGAATGCAATATGACTGATGTCTACAGTTTGAAAATAATTTTACTCTGTAATGAAAATATTGAAATGTATGCAATGTTCTTATTATTAAATTAAGTCACCTCAGAGGGCATCTTGATCTCATGGAGTCATACAGTACAGAAACGGGTCCTTTGGCTTACCATGTCTATGCCAACCATCAAATACCAATCTATACTAATTCCACTGACCAGCACACAGACTATTGTAGTGTTAATAGGTGCAGCGTTCGACATGGAGCAGGGTGAGGGTTGGTGGTGGTGAAAGGATATCTGAGGAAATGGGAGGTGTAGAATGTTCAATCTCTGTTGGATACCACCTAGAAGTTTGGTTAGGGCTTCCTCAGAGAAGCTAATTGATGGTTTGCAGGCTGCTATCCCCTCGAGTGGATCTGGAACAAATGCTGGGTAAATGTTTAAAAGGAGCATCCTAGAAAGTTTTCCCAGGGTAAGCAAGTCAGCAACAAACCACAACAAGAATGATGTGATTCATGTAGGAGAATTTCAATTCAAGAAACTTAATATTCTGTGGGGTATTCCACTGTTGGTGCCAGTGGGATTCACACTGGTTTTCTGACTTTGAAATAAATATCTAAAGATTATACCTGATATTTGAGCTTTCACATTAATCCCATGTTTATGTTCCAATCATTTATCTTGCTCTATATTATTTAATTATAAGTGAAAAATGATCAGTACATTTTTCTCCCTGGCTTGCTGTTTATGAGAATACTTCAAAGTGATTGGTTGTTTGCACTGTTGAATGGCATCACTTGTTGAATGCCTGGAGATCGCTTTGATCCAGTGTGGAATTCAAACTAACATTATGAAAAGAAGATTTCATAACATAAAAAAACTGCAAGATCTTGATGGGAAGCTTTATTCCAGAACAATGTCATTACTTGCTGCTGACTATGAAATGCAAATCAATATTAATGGACTTTACTATAATGTTTATGTTCAAGTTGCTAAATCCAAGTGCTGCAGTGTGTGATGAGTGGCTAAAAGGAACATAAATATACATTAACAACTGCATGTATTGTTTAAATTTGATTTTTTATGAAGTCAAAAATAAAGCCACCATCAATTAGTGTGCAGGTACCTTGGTAAAGAATAGAACATGTTTGGAGATAAAATGCTTTCCAATTATGTTGATGAGCCCAGTAGTTCATCATGTGTCCATCATGATTGAAAGACTTACCTTTAAGCCACCTTATAAAACCATAGAGTCACAGAGTCTAAAGTACGCATCGGACCCTATTTTACCATTCTGATTCAAATGGGCAGACACAAAACTGGGAGTGTTTTAGATCCGGCTTTTAGATTCGTTCTCAGGCATCCCAAACATACTCTGCCTGAAAAAAATATCAGCGATTCCAAATTGCACTGCAGAAACCTGTGGGCGGGGATTAAAAACCTTGCAGCTTCAATCGGCCCTTCCAGCTGCTCATGCCCAGAAAAAAAATGATAGAATGCTGCTCCACTGTCACCTCCCTCCCAGACTGGAAAATGTCTCTCTCTGGCCCCCACAGACATTGCCTCACATCCCCCCCAACACTACTGACCCCCTTATCCCCCCAGCCCTCCACCACCCAGACCAATTGCAGGCCCCTTCCCACCCTTCCTCCCCATTGATCTCAGGCAGAAGGTAACGGACCCACTTTCCATCACACTGATCTCAGGTAGAATGGTAGTGGACCCCCCCCCACCCCAACCGATCTCAAGTAGAAAGCTGTCGGATACTCGGCACTAACCTCCTCACTAACTGGAGCATTTGACTCAGGCTTATATGGAGCATGTCTGTTTCGCGGCAATTCTGGAGGGGCAAACATATGGTAAAGGAAGACAAGCTGGCAATGTTGGACATGCAGCTCATTAAGTCAATTTAAATGCATGCAAATAGCCGATCGTGGCCATTTTTGGGCCTTGATAAAAGGGGAGCTGGTGCAGAGGCGAGTGCGGATCATGCTACTTGTCTCACTCCTGACTTTACCAAGTTTTCGTGCCCAAAAATGGATACAATGCAATGATAAAATTGGGCCCATTGTATCTGCGCCCATCAAAGACAAACTATCCAATTATTCTAATCTCATTTTCCAGCACTTGTTCCTAGACTTTTATTCCTTGACATCGCAAGTGCATATCTAAATACTTCCTAAATGCTCTGAAGGTCTCTGCCTCCACTATACCTTAAGGCAGTGAATTTCAGACTCCCACTACCTTTTGGATGAAAAAGAATTATTTACATCTCCTTTCAACCTGCTACCACTTACATTAAACCTATGCTCCTTTGTCACTGATCCCTTTTTGGCACAAAAATAGGTGGGACTGTAAGTTGCAATGAGAAAATAAGAACCTTACAAATGGATGTAGAAAGGTTAGGAGTGTGGGCCAAAATGTGACAGATGGAATTTAATGTGAATAAGTGTGAGGTGATGCATTTTGGCAGGAAAAATGGAAAGATGACTTATTATCTAAATAGGGAGAGACTTCAGGCTGCTGCAGTGTAGAGGGATTTGGGTGTTCTCATTCATGAGTCACAGAAAACTAGCATGTAGTATGGCAAATGATAAGGAAAATGAATGGAATGTTGGCATTTATAGCTAAAGGAATAGAATATAAAGGTAAAGAAGTATTGTTGCAACTATACAAGGCATTGGTGATACTGCACCTGGAGTATTGCACAAAGTTTTAGTCTCCTTATTTGAAGGAGGATGTGGTGGCATTAGAGGTAGTTCAGAGCAGGTTCACTAGACTGATTCCAGAATGAGGGGTTTGTTGTATGAAGAGAGATTGAACAATTTAGACCTATAATCTCTGGAATTTAGAAGAATCAGGAGAGATCAAATTGAGGTATGCAAGATGATAAAAGGTATAGATAAGGTTTCCTTGGAGCAGATGTTTCTTCTTGTGGAGCATTCTAGGACAAGAGGCCATAGTCTAAGAATAAGGGGTAGCACATTTAAAACAGAAGAGAAACTACTTCTCCCAAAGAGTTGTGGATCTGTGGAATTTGTTACTCCAAAGGTGGTGGATGCTGGGACAGAAAATAAATTTAAGGAGAGTAAGACATATTTTTAACTGGTAATGGGTTGAAGGGTTATGAGGAGAAGACAGGAAAATGGGAAGGAGGAGCATATCAGTCTGGTCAAATGGTGGAGCAAACTCGTTGTGATGAATGGCCTAATTCCGCTCCAATATTTCATGAACTTATGAACTTATTTGCCAAGAGGAAACATATATATCTTATAATGTGGATTCCAGAACTGCACACAGTACTCTAGCTATCTAGACTTGTCCACGTACATCATTGAATTATAGCTGGGCAGCTGTTTTTTATTCATTCACGTGGCGGTGGATGTCACTAGGGCAATGAATGCTAGGACAGCATTCATTGCCCACACCTTATGATATTGATGTACTTGTTTTTATCTTACAGGTGCTTTGGTCCACCTTGTTGTCTAACGAGGAGCATACACGCGATGGGTTGTGAGAGGGCTGCTCTTGGAATTTTTTCCAGAGTATCCTAGTGCTTCACATCGTTAATGTACGCTTGACCTGGACCATTTGATGGGCAACACGACAGCTCAGTGACTATCACTGTGCTGTGCAGATACATGGATTTGGGCTTATGTCTGTGGGAGTTTGCGCATTCTCCCCGTGCTTGCGTGGGTTTTCTCAGGGTGCTCCGGTTTCCTCCCACATCCCAAAGATGTGTTCTTAGGCTAATTGGCAAAACAAATTCTCCCTAAATTGTCTCAAATTTGGTTTTTAATCCATAGATCTATAAACATGGACAGGGATCGCGGGTAGAGGTGGGAACATCGGGGTGGCGGCGTGGGGTCGTTGGGCTGAAGGGCCTATTTCCCGTGCTGTTTTGTTCTTTGTTCTAATTGCCCTTGAGAATATAATGGCCCATCGTGACCCTTTGAAAGAAATGTCCACTTAGACTCACTCTTTTCCAATAGACCTGAAAATGTTTTCTTTTCAGGTTTTTATCCATTGTGTTTTTGAAATTTATGAAGAAATCTCATCATGTTATTTGAGAGGGAATAGACACCAGTTGAACTCCTGCTCCTCTTTAAATAGTTTCTTGAAATCCCACACAGATTGGGCTGCCAGAACTGTTGTGTTTATTCAGCTTTTCGTTTTATTTCCAATTTCCAGCACCTGCAGTATTTTGCTTTTCTTAGACATGTGTGACACCCATTTAATGAAAAGATACTCCAGCAATAGAGTACTCCCTCAGTGAAATATTAGCATCTCTGCATAAATTGGGCCCTTAACTCCTAATTGTGTGGTATCAGGTCATAAATTACTGCCTGATAATAAAGGAATCTATCTTCTGAGACAAATGTTGTTTTATTTTAATTAAGTCTGGCCACTTTGCAAACAATTACAGGAAATGGGAGAATATCTCTCCACAAGTCCTGTAATGTCAAGTGGAAATGGCTCAGTTAGCTTTGTAACATCAATAAACCAATGATTTTCCCAATAACTCTCCTGCTAGGTTTTTTTTATATCGTCTGCTGAAGTAAAAGAAAAGACAGGAGTAGTGCTCAGGTTTTTATTTTACACTTGTCCCAAGTGAACTCCTCCCATCAATGAGAATATTTTTGAAAAGAATGTTAAGAACACAAGGTACCTTTAAAAAAGAAACAACTCATAGTCATTGAGTAATTTGTAAATAATGGCAGTTGCAGTATGATCCTCCAATCCATCCATTTTCCTTCACCTACATCTAACTGCTTAATGGCAGCATAATTATTCCCATTTCAATACCAGCCATCCCAATTAAAAATAACTCACCTTATCAAAAACTAAACAGTTCCTCTATTTTCTATAAAACCAAATGCTTTTGCTCAGTTTAGAACTCTTTTCTCACCACTAATATGCCAAAAAGAGTGTGCAAGTTTACCCTCATAAATATCCCAATTTTATTTAAGTACCTGGTTATTTAACTCTATCACCTATTTAAGCCATTCCATGAACAGATACAGTCCATTGAAGTGACCAGCATCACCATTCATGTACCTTGGCAAGAGGAGGCCAAATCAGATCCCAGTAACTACATACCAATAGTGTTATACTAAAAATAAAAGACAGAGGAAACAGGAAGTGGAAAGTTTGACCAACATCTTAATTGGAAACTACTGATTAGTGATTCGTTAGATCCAGGAAAAATAGAACAACTTTAGTTGCCCTTAATTATCTAATGCAGAAAGGTGCTGATTTTCGTGGCAACTATTCCAAGGGGCAGGTGGGAGTTTTAACAACCAAGAACAGGTGGGGTGAGTAGTTAGTGAAGAGATAATTGAAAAATTAATTACAACTGGTTCCAATGTGTCCACTTCTGCATTGAGGAGAAGTCCATTACTTTTCATGCATTACTGCATGAGTAAATGACTCATTGGAGTTGCTGCTATAATGAATACAGGCTGGTCAGCAATTAACATTTAACCCGCTTTCAAGAAAATTAGGGATTTGAACGATTCCTTCATGTAATGGCTCCAATATGACTTTCCTGACATTCTCTGCCAGTGTTGTTAGACTCAGCCATCAGAACACATCTTATCTTGAATAATGGAGCAGAGAAACTATGACATTTTCATCGGAGCCTTCAACATGTCATTGATAAAGATGAGCATCTCGCCAAGGCCATCCCCACACCCCCACTGCTTGCCTTCAAATAACCTTGAACAGATCATTGTTCACAGCAAACTATCCAGCCTTCTGGAGAACAGTGACCATGACACCATACAATGTTGCCACAGCAACATCTGCAAGATCATTGACATGGATACCACCATCACACATGAGAATACCATCCACCAGGTACATGGTACATACTCATACGACTCGACCAATGTTGACTACCTCAAATGCTGCAGCAAAGAATGTCATAAGGCGTGGTACATCGGCAAAACCATACAGACGCTATGACAATGGAAGAACGGACACCACACGATGATCACCAGGCGGGAGTGTTTCCTTTCTATCGGGGAATATTTCAGCAGTCAAAGGCATTCAGCCTCTGATCTTCGGGTAAGCATTCTTCAAGGTGGCCTTCAAAACACACGTCAATGCAGAATTGCTGAGCAGAAACCAATAGCCAAGTTTTACATACATGAGGATGGCCTCAAACAGGATCTTGGGTTCATATCACACTACATGTAACCCCCACCATTCGGCCTGGGCTTACAAATCCTACTTACTGCCCTGGCTTGAGACAATTCACACCTCTTTAATCTGTGATTAAACCTCACTTCATTTGCATTGTGGGCACCTCTAAAGACTTGATTATCTGTAAAGACTTGCATTCCTATCATTATCTTACAATTGCATTTTTATCTAAATATATGATGTTTGTGAACCCAACTCTCCACTCACCTGAGGAAGAAGCAGCTCTCCAAAAGCTCGTGATTCCAAATAAACCTGTTGGACTTTAGCCTGGTGTTGTGAGACTTCTTATTGAAACCATCCCAGTCCAATACTGGCATCTGCGCATCATATCTTCAATTATGGCTGAGGAGGGAGTCATTTGTCAAGAATTAGTGGTGCTTTGAGTGGATTTTCCACCGCCACCATTGTCTCTCCCTTGAATCGTTACCGTATTACTCCTATCAGCCTTCTGTAGACCAGCCTGCAGAAAATTAGTACATTACTGGGGACTGGTGATACTGTGTATTCAAAGGCTCTTGACAAATGCTTTGGAGACACAAGCTCAAATGTCACCAGAGCAGCTAGTTGAATTTAAATTCAGCTAATTAATAAATCGGAAATTAAAAAGTTAGTCTCAGTATTAGTAACCATGATACTTGTGGATTATTATAAAATATCTTCTGATTCCCTTCAGTCTGTTGAAGAATCACCTAGGCTCAAAACGTTGGCTCAATTCTCTCTCCACAGCTGCTGTTAGACCTGATGAGATTTTCTAGCATTTTCTATTTTTGTATCTGGTTCACTAACGTCCCTTAGGAAAGGAAGTTTGCCTGCATGCGACTCCAGATCCGCAGCAATAAATTAACTCTGAAGTGGCCCAGCAAGCCTCACAGCTGCACAAAACCATGACAGAAAAGAATAACACTGGATTGAGCACCATGCCCATTAAACCCTGCAAAGTTATACTGATGAACCTCTTGGAAATTGGACCAAAATTTGAGAACTATCTCATAGTCCAGTCAAGCAATACCCTGATGTTGAATTGTAGCCAAATCATACCTTTCAGCCAATGTCCTAGGACTTTTCATCATCATCCCTGGATATAAATTGTCCCTGAAAACAGTGTGTAGTGATGCACAGTCGAGAGAAATTTGTTCTAAGAGTCTTCAACATTGACGCTGCACCAGAAAGCCTCATGGCATCGGCAAGGAAACCTACTGATGATTATCAATCGCTGACCTCCCTCAGCGGATGAAGCAGTGCTTCTCCTTGTTGAATACCATTTGGTATAAACACTGATGGGAGCAAAGACACAAAGCCTATTCTGTCGATTCTGCTAACTGAATACCTATCACTAAGAGTAATTTTCTAGCATCATACCTAACTGAGCTGACTGAATCCTGAAGAGATACCTGCTAGTCTGGCTTATGGCAAGAGGATAAAATATGGTTGATCACATCCTCACCAATCTATCTGTTGTAGGTACATCTATCCACAACAGTATTGTTGAAGTGACACCACATTGTCCTTGTGAAAATGAAGTCCCCCATTTTCAGACTTAGAATACCATCCACCGTGTTACATGACATTAATATAGCGCTAAAGGGAATGGATTCATAACAGATCTAACAACTCAAACTTGGGCACCCAGGCAATGCTGTGGGCCATCATCAGCAGAAGATTTGTATTCAACCACAATCTGTAACCTCATAGTCCCTACTCTATCATTATTGTCTAACCAGGGAACAAATCCTTGTTCAAAGAGGAACACGGGAGGGTACACCAGAAAAAGCACTAGGTATATCTAAGAATGAAGTGTCAACCTGGTGAAGCTATAATACTATTGTGCAATACCACATGCATGCTAAACAGTGGAATCAGCATATGATAGACAGAGCTAAACAATCACACAATCAGTGATCAGGTGAAAACTCTGGAGCCTTGCCACAATTGGATGTAAATAATGTTGGATGACTTAATAACTAACCAGCTTCAATTACTTAATCAATGATTGGGTGGCATGGTGGCACAGTGGTTAGCAGAGACCCGGGCTCGATTCCCAGCTTGGGTCACTGTCCGTATGGAGTTTGCACGTTCTCCGTGTATCTGTGTGGGTTTGCTCCAGTTTCCTCCCACAGTCTGAAACCACATGCTGGTTAGGTGCATTGACCCGAAAAGGTGCTGGAGTGTGTAAACTGGGGGAATTTCACAGTAACTTCATTGCAGTACAAATGTAAGTCTTACTTGTGACTAATAAATAATTTTCTACTTTTATCTTTCTGCCATCAGAAGGGCAGAAGTGGACATGTTTGTTCTAGATTGCACAGTGTTCAATATCATTTGCAATTCTTCAGATACTGAAGCAGTTCATATCTGCATAAAACTTAAAGCAAGACCTGAACAATATCCATGTTTGGATTGTTAAGTGACAACCTTGTCCACCATCTATAAGACACGAGTCAGGAGTATGAAAGAATGCTTGACACTTGCTTGAATGAGTGCCGCTCCAACAACACTCTAAAAAGTTAACACCATCAAAGACACCGAGATTGGCATCTCATCCACCAGCTTAAACATTAATTCATGCCACCACTGATTGACAGTAGCAGAAGCATATGCAAGACACACTGCAGCAACTTGCCAAGGCTCTTCAACAACACATTCCGAATCTGAAACCTTTGCCACCTGTTTGGATAAAAGAAGTAAATGGATAGAAATACCACTTGCAAGTTACCCTCCAAACACACACCATCTTGGTTTGGAACAATATAGCCATTCCTTCACTGTCTCTAGGTCAAAATTCTAGAATACCCTTCTACATAATATGATGGGTATACCTATAATAAATGGACCACATCAGTTTAAGGAAGTGGCCCACCATCATCCACCATCATGAGGTTACAATGGAAAAATAATGAACAATAATGAAATATATAAAGTAAGGCATCTGCAGATCAGCTATCACTTAACGTGAAAGAATTGTTATTGAGTGACCCCTTCCCTTGCTCTCATTGAGTTATCTGGATTAAAATACAGATTCTGATTCAAATACTAAATTTGCAGATTTTTTTTATAAGATGTATCTTGTCTCATATCATATCCTGCATTACTTTCATTATTATTTGCAAGTATTCATTTTTACATGTTCCATATTCTCTTAATTCATGGGTTAAAGAATCTAAATAAATGTTCCAAGATGATGTAATAAAATCATCAAAAATTTGAATATTCAATATTCAAACAGTTTATTTGGAGTATATAAATAAAGACTGGGCAAGTCAGTGATATACTTGGGAAAAACTTTGATTGGGTTGGAATTGAACCTAAGAGTCCCAAATCCTCTTCTCACTTACCTGGTTTGGCTCAAAAGGTACAAATAATTCACCTGTACATGCCATTGATGGAAATAGATGTTGGAAACTGATGATGCTCTGCTTACTAAAAAAACTGTTTTTGTCAGGTGTCCTTCAAGCTTTCTCGGAAGAAATTAAAACTGGAACTAGTGGAAAAAGAGAACTTAAGCAGACAAGTTCCAAGCATACTTTAACTGTCTACCCTGTTAAAATTGCCCCTTTGGTTTCTCATTCATTGAAAATCAATTGTCAGAATCCAAATGTAAAATCCAACAGAATCTACGGAAGAGATCAGAGCAAGAAAAGCTCTCTCTGCAAGACCTTGAGGGAACTGAACATTAAAAGTCATTAGATGAGCAGTGAACAAGGACAAGGACTGCCACTACCACTGTCAAGGGATCATGTGCACACCCTCAGCATTTCAAAAAACCCATATTGCAAAAAGCATTCACATTGATTTCCTGCTTCAGTTCCAGTTAATTATTGACAGAGCTCAGAATAGAAAATGATGTTTTTTAAAAAAAATTAGATTACTATAATTATGGTGTTCTTTTTCTCCTCTGGCCTGTATACCAGGGCCCAGTCATGTCCTTTGTCACATTAAAAGCACAAAGTTCAATTTTCTTTATTTGAAGTTAAATTTATAATGGTTGCTTTTATAACTTCTTTTCTATCCATATCTTTTTTCATTGAATATTTAACTCTGAAATTTATTTCAGTGTATGTGTGAATGGAGCTATATTTTAATCTAACCCAGTTAGCTGGAAACTGGCTTCCAAAAGCTGGAAACTTTTGGATCTCACGTGATTTTATGTTCCACAAGCTTCAATGGATACAAATTGGCAAGAGTAAAATGCCAGCCCTTGACCAGCACCTTCATCATTTCTAATAACCTTCGAAATATAAAGGTTAAGCTCTGTAAAATACCATAAGAGTGGTTATTGCCACATTTGTACTAACGATATACATTTTAGGTGTATCTACATCACATGAACTGCAGTGGTTCAATCTTCGCAAGGGCAATTAGTGATGGGCAATGAAAGCTGGCATAGCCAATGATGTTCTCATCCCACAAATTAATATAAAAATGATCAAATCATCAATATGATCATAGAAATTACAACTGCTTGTCTCGCGGAACTTACTCTGACGGCTTAAATATTTCCTGGATCCCTCTTTGAATAACGAATGCCTTGTGTCACAGACAAGAGTATTCCTGGATTTTGCTTGGTGTAACTGTATTCTGTGCTGCATTTATTTTCCTACAGCTAGCAAGAAATGGGTCTGTTTCTAAACTTTATTTTGGCTTTTGGTCTTTTTAGATTTCACTACATATATAATTAAAGGTATACATGATTCTCTATCATTGATTCACTCTCCAGTAGTTAAAAATATATCTAGCAAGATTCAAGGAGTTTGTAATACGTTCTTATGCCCTTCGGTAGTCATAGTTGTTTCCTGACCTCCTATTAATTTTCATTAAATAGTGTGCAACTCAAACAAGAGACAGTCTACTGTGTATGCTGTATTTTTATGTAATATGGTTCTGAACTGATTTGCCTTGATATTCTTGTTTGGTTGGAGTCATTTCACAAATATCTTTTCACAGCATTCTTCTCATTCCACCTGCATTTTCTCTTTAACGTTCACCTTGATTGTAAAGTCAAAATGCACTCAGTTCAGTACTCTGCTGGTTTAATGAGCAATTGCATTCTGTGGTGAAATGCATAGCCCCATGTACCAGAAGGCTCCAGGCTTAAGATTTTAGTGAGCATTACAGTTTCTGCTTTGAAGATCAGGCACTAATGCAGCAAAACGCAAGAATTTTCCTCATATTCTAATGAAACTCACAGCTGCCAGGAACAAGCTGGAAATTCAGCTGTTCCCATGTATTTCTTTTAATTAGAAATTCACTTCATGTATATGTTTTTTGTATATATTGCTTCTTAGCAGGAAGCCCAATGGCACAGTGACAACATCTTTGTCTCTAAACAAAAATCTCAGGGTTCAAATTACGCTCCAAGACTTGATGATTAAGGAAGGTACATTTATAACATATCTAAACAGGTTGAGTATCAAATGTAAAATTCTTCCAACACACTCCAGTGGCCAGTGGTAAGCATGGGAAAAATTCTTGGTTATCTACATTATGTCACCTGCAGAAACCAAAAACAAGCCATTCCAGTACCTTGTGAAAGATAGCCAGCTCTGTCTTGGCACGGCACCTGAGGTGATATTTGAATAAATGTTTAACAATGGTGGCTCACTTATTAAGTAAAGAAATGATTAAACATTCATAAATATATTGTATAGCTTGTGGAGATTAAAATCACTTACATTCAAACAATTTAAACTGCTTCCTTGCATAGGGCCAAATCTTCAATTTTCTGATGATCTGAAGATTGACATCAAGTCCTGACATGCAGATCTATGGAATGCCCAATAGATTTCAACCCCCAATAGACAATTCCTTGAGACCCTGTACGATAGTGCTGGGGTAATTACCCAGGAAATGTTGGGCAGATTAGAAATATCTAGTCCTGCACAACACCTGGGTAACTGCACAATTGTTTTCCCTGAGCTGACTATGCCACCCACTTCTTGCTTCCCCACCCCCCACTGATTTGAAGACTTCTACTATGTGCCCAGGGGATGGTAAAATTTTACCCTTTGCTTGCATTAAAAGATGCCAATGATGAGTTTGCCAATATAATTCTGTCTGCATGTATCTTGTTAGTTGGTTAGTTAGTGTTATTGTTTGATGAGTTTTTTTATAGTTGCACTGTCAATAGACAGAATGCTGTTAAATAGATGTGAGCTTGGCACTGTGTGATAATGGTTTCCCAGTATTTATTCTTGCTACATCTGACAATTTGAGAATTAATCAGTAAAGTATTTTTCAACATCAAAGACCTATCAAATAAGAAAGCCCAGCACGCGGAGGAGTCTCCATAAGGCATTGATCCACTGTAAGTGTCAATGTATTCAAAACAAATAATGAAGAGGATGCTAGAATCTAATTGTGAGGTTGAGATTTTGGTTCCTTTTTAGCTTTGTTACAGTCTAATTAATACATAAATTTATGTAAAATTTTGTGAACGTATCATTGCTATGGAAAACTGAGGAATTTATTCTACAAGTGCCTGATAGCAGCAAAGTTTGGGAATAGGGGAGTTGGAAAACTTCTCTGTCTACATACTTGAAAATAGCTGATACACAAATATTTTTATTCAATTATTATTCTTTGATTTGTTTGTGGACCTGATGCACATATAGCCTGGATCTTCCTCGCAGCTGCTATTCAGATTGCTCAAAAATTCCTGACTCAACACTGATGCACATTTCTTCCAGGGTCTTCCAAGCCTGGTTTTCACAGCAATGAGCAATGGAATATCTCTTGAAGAATGCAGTCACATTACAGTAGAGTGGGAGGGTGGGGGAAGGGGAGGAATATGGGACATCTTCCTCTTCTTGCAGATTAGCTAAGTTTTAAAAACTAATGTTAATGAATAAGTCAGTGAGTGAATGGATAGTCGGGTTAAGAGGGGTTGTTAGTCTGGTGGTCAGTTCGGTGATAATCAGATTGGCTCTTGAAGTGGGGAGCAGTCTGGTCAGGAACTCAGTCATGTCATTACACTAATTCTAGATTAGACTTGACTAAATGCTTTTCATCTGTATAATACTTTCTGAGTGACGAGCGCAGAGCTGCCTAGTGTTCATGTAGGGCCCAAGGAATTCCATTGAGGGCAGAATCTTCCTGGGCAGTTCCCACACAGCGTCATATAAACTTATTGCTCAATTCCTTTTGGATTTTAAGAGACACCATCTGAACACTTGTATTTTGCTACATCAGTCAATTGTAGAGGAATGGGGAAATGTGCATATTCAAATTTATACATTGCCAGATAGAGACTTGGATACCCTATTGGCCTGTTATTTACAAGTGCAAATTGTCCTTGGCCAGATTCTGCACCTGGATTCATTGGCTACAGGACAGACTCTTCTTGTTTATAACTGCTTGCAGAGACTTTTTTTAAATATGCAGCTACTCAATAAGGATACCATGTGCCTGGGCTACAGAAGTGTTACAATTGTTTGGCGTTGCATGTGTTTTTGTCAGCTTGCTAGTTAGGCAAACTGTTGTGTAGTCTGTTGAGTCCACAAGGAATTTTCAAGTAATGTCCAGTCATTGAATCTGGTGTACCCCAGGTAGACTATCATTATGATTACCTTTACACCAGCCAGGTCTAAAGAGATATGGTCATTACAGAGACATGGTCATTCAGTTTTAAAGAGATATGGTCATCACAATAAAAGCATTTACAAACAGATGGAGACAAAAATCATTTCTGTTGTTTTGTGACTATGCTTATTTCAACCTAGTTTAAATTGCTGCATCATATTTATTTTTTCCTTCTGCCCATAAAAACAGTTAACACGAGATTGTGCATGAAATTAGTTTCAGCAGAAGCACAAAACAGGGTAATAGCAAATTAAGCAGCTTGTTTTACATTGTTCCTTATATCCTTTCCCAGAAATGAGACATGGTGTAAAATGGGCTGCTGATTCACTAGGAGTCATTTCACATTACTAGTAGAAACCAATTGTACCCATAATGTCTCTTTAAACAACAATCAGTGACAGGCGATTTGCTGCATCGAGAATCATACTTGATTCTCCCCTGCCTAATTAGTCCTGCTGTGTCGGTCTGATATTAAAGCAGTGAGGCATCTACAATGAAGCTGATTTTGAGTCGAGCAGGATTTGTCTCCTGTAACGATTGCTTGGATAATTATGTATTGTGGAGTGTGTAGCTACAAAAGATGATGTCATATGTTGTCAGCTGCATTTTAGCCGTGCGTGCACTATTTTGAGGCAAATTGCCACTGGCACTTTCTGCACAATGATTACATCCTGTGGGAAAAGACAACAAGAATTGTGCTCCAGTAACCAATAGTTACACTCCCACCAGCACTCGTCCTCTGATGATGTTTGGAAACACTCAAACATTCCTGGATGTAATTGCAAATAGCATCAGCCAAAATGCTATGAATGTGTGCGAGGAAGCTGCCAAAATGGTATGGCAGGACTGTTCCAGTACGACAGCAACCAAAAATAGTTGCAGGTAGATGCAACACGAATGGAAGCCACTGGCATCAAGATGCTGCAAGTGCGAAAACAACTAAATTAGTCATCATACTGAATAAGACAACTAATCTATCAGGTAGTTTTTAGTCTCCAAACACAGTGAAAACAGAACATGTAGGTATAAACTGATCATATTTCCTAATGAAGCCGAACTAGAAGGTGCCTGGGAAGTGAAATAGGCTACTTAGAAAATACAAAAGAAGATAAATAAGGTCTGTAAGCGGACAGAATACTGGCACATCACATTTCCAATGCAGAAAAATGAAATTCTGCACGGAGGAAAGTGAAATAGACTTAAACGAAACACAAAGCCAGAGAGGTGCTGAACTGCATAGGACGGAATGTTTTACTTCCACCAATAACCTGAATCGTGGTGAACGAGGGCACTAAATCTGGCATGAAAAAAAGGTCAGTTCTTGCCAGTGGGAAGTTAGTTTGGAATTTTGTCCTCCGGATTTTTATGGTGAATCAAAGGGGGAGGCATTTTCAACATGTAGGTCAGTAGCTGAAATGTCACTGGGAGGTATTGACGGTGTCACTGGGGAGGTTCCAGAAAATTCAGGACCCTGCTAAAAGAGAAGAGATCAGGTCAATGAAGTGTACGAGGACATGAATATTAAAGGATGCGGGGGGGATGTCAGAAATATCCATTTGGTTAATGATGAGTTCAAGTGTAACAGGGGTGGGAGGGGGAAATCTGGATACTGAAAAGAGGAAACAAAATTAGGAAGTCAGAAGTGGAATTAGTAGGCTGTGAGGACAGAGGAGGGTGGGAAGAATGTAGTGATAGTGGGGGGGAGAGTGGAGACTGATCTCCCATAACAAGGTTAACAGCAACATTTTCAAGCAAATCTTGCAATGAGACAGTTTGAAAAATAAGCTAGAAAATAGACAGGGAAATGTTTCAAGAAATGTGAGATGGGTTTAGCACAGCAAATCTTGGCTGATTGAAAGGGCATAGAAACATGACATTACGGTCCCAGGTCAGAAACCCTTAGGTATATTGTGGAGCCAGACTAGACCCTAATAATTTTTGTATATTGGCACAAATGTGAGGAAAGGATATTTACACTAATAAATTTGGTTTCAATCAAAAAAGTTATATTCATAACACAATTTAACAATTTTTTAAGAAAATGAAACCGTTTAACCATTGAATAATCTTTAAACATGAAAAGTAACAAACTCTTAACTTCTAACTTATTACTATTCAATTCCAATAAAGCAATATTTCTCTTATGAATTTTAACTCCTCTTTAAAAATAGTTAACAAATCTAGGCAGAACTTGCTTCAGCTTGGGTTAACAGTCCTGGAGTTCACAGAGAGATTTTGTAGAGTGAGAGAAAGAGAGAGGGCTACTTGTAAGCTTTTATCTTTAAAAAGTCGTCTATGGCAACTGCCTTTCTTAAAATGAAAATGAAACTGCTTTTCTGCTACAAGACAAGCTGTTCCCATTTCTAGTATCACATGACTCTGTCCCTATATACCTAACTCATCATATTACTTTAGTTAAAAACACCCCATTAAACCTTCTGCTAAATAAACACATACATGGCTAAAATGAGTAATTATCCTGTTTTCTCAGCATCTGCTTTGTTCCTAACAAACAAACAGACTGCTTGCAACAAAAGCTTGCATCTTAAAGCAATTCCTCCCGCCTCCCCCATTACAAACAATATATATTAATAGCAGTATATCATCACACAATAGAAACATGGAAAACTGGACAGGAGGAGGCCATTCAGCCCTTTGAGCCAGCTCCTCCATTCATTTTAATGATAGCTAACAATCAAACTCAATATTCTGGTCCCACTTATCCCCCCATTGATCCCCTTTGCCCCAAGAACTACATTAACTCCTTTGTGAAAACATACAATGTTTTGAAATCAAATGCTTTCTATTGTGCCATACCCTAAATTGTCCTGCTCAAACCAAGGGCAGCAAAGTTTAGCTGTGTGTTGGATTCAAGCATCTCTTGTCCTTTTCTAATGGTGTGCATTCAAGTGAAAATCCATTGAGCTTAAATTTAGGTCTCCAATTGGCATGGCTTAGAGAAGACTATTGCCTTAGTAACAAAAGCCAGTATAATCTCAGTGAAACCCATATGTTGATGAGGAGGGACAAAATGCATGAAGACGTTTGGCACAATCAAACAGTCACAGAAGACCTAGCTCATAAATCGAGATTAGCAAAAGACAGTATTGCAGGACCTTCATTTGTCAAGGGATGAAGTAGTTCATGTTTGCCACATTCTCCATGATGAACTTATGGGCTAGAAGGGCATTCAATGCTGGTTGCTCAGAAGGTTACTGCCAACTGAACTTCTTTAGCAGAGAATCCTTCCAATGCTCCAGTGGGGATCTTTGCAGAATCTCACAATCAGTAACACAGAAATGCATAAAGAAGATGACTGATGCCCTTTTCAACAGAGTTCACCATTATGTGCAGTTCCATGTGGATGAAGCAAGTCAGGTGCCAGACCAAAAGGATTCAGCAATCCCAGGCTTTCTACAAGTATAGGGCACACATTAACCACACACATGTGACAGCAGCCTGTGGGATTCAGAAATAGAAAAGGATTTCATTCTCTAAACATCCAGATAATCTGTGACTACAGAAAACAAATCAAGTATGTTTGCATTGGATACAGAAGGAACTTACACATCTTGTATATTTTGTGTCACTTCCAGTTGTCAGAGATATTTGAGGCAGTTCTGTACTTCATTTTGGATAAGTGCCCTTCAAGATGGCACCACATCACCACTAGTATTGCTAAGCTTCACATTTCAATCATCTTCACCAGTTGGAGATTGAATAGTTACATGTTAGACTTACCATGTTCTCATCCTTTGAAGCATGGTGAATCCTTGTGAGACTGTGTGTTTGCTAGGATGAAGTCTTAACTGCAAAGGAGGGTGAAGGGATGGGTTGTTCCAGCTGCACATGATTAAAGGTGCTTATATTTCAGGCATTTTTCCAGCATCCCAGCCTAAAGCAAAAGGCAGGAGTTGAGTTGCACTTCTCAGCTCATTGGTGGTAGTGTGCCTCCCAACTGACAAAGCGTCTCAAGGAGATGCATATTGAGTTCATACCCACTGTTCCATTGAACACAATATATCACCATATGATCTTAGCAAGTGCTGTCAGTGAGTTGGCATAATGTATGGACAAAAGCTGCATCCCATTTTGACAATAGGATTTGACAACATCTGTGTTGTGCCTACAAGGCTATTAAGAACATAGAACATAGAACGTAGAACATTACAGCGCAGTACAGGCCCTTCGGCCCTCGGTGTTGCACCGGCCAGTGGACCCTCTAACCTAAACTATTCCAGTATCATCCATATGCCTACCACCGAACATTTGAATGCCCCCAAAGTAGGCAAGTCCTCAACTGCTGCAGGCAAACAACATCATTTGACAACAATTTGACAACATCCTCGTTGTAGACAGCGAGGATGGATGTTACAGTTTGCAGAGGGACATAGATAGGTTGCAGAGCTGGGCCGTGAGGTGGCAAATGGAATTCAATATGCATAAGTGTGAGGTGATTCACTTTGGTAGGAATAACAGGCATATGAAATATAGGGCTAATGGAAGGACCCTTAATAGTGTTGTCGAGCAGAGGGATCTTGGGGTACAAGTACATAGCTCTTTGAAAGTTGGCACCCAGGTTGATAAAGTTGTTAAGAAGGCGTACGGTGTGTTAGCTTTTATTGGTAGAGGGATTGAATTTAGGAGCCGTGAGGTTATGTTACAACTGTACAAAACTCTGGTGCGGCCGCACTTGGAGTATTGCGTACAGTTCTGGTCGCCGCATTATAAGAAAGATGTGGAAACATTGGAAAGGGTGCAGAGGAGGTTTACCAGGATGTTGCCTGGTCTGGTGGGAAGGCCTTATGAGGAAAGGCTGAGGGACCTGAGGTTATTTTCATTAGAGAGAAGAAGGTTACGCGGTGACCTAATTGAGGCGTATAAGATGATCAAGGGATTGGATAGGGTGGATAGTGAGAACCCTTTTCCTTGGATGGTGATGACCAACACAAGGGGACATAACTTTAAATTAAGAGGTGGTAGTTATAGGACGGATGTCAGATGCAGGTTCTTTACACAGAGGGTGGTGAGAGCGTGGAATGCCCTGCCTGCAGCAGTTGTGGACTCGCCTACTTTGGGGGCATTCAAATGTTCGGTGGATATGCATATGGATGATATTGGAATAGTTTAGGTTAGAGGGTCCACTGGCCGGCGCAACATCGAGGGCCGAAGGGCCTGTACTGCGCTGTAATGTTCTATGTTCTATGTTCTTAATAGCCTTGTAGGCACAACACAGCCAACTCCAAGATGGAAAATGTTTAAAGATGTAACTTTGAGCATGAGGGCAAAAATATGCCTGTAAGGGACATAGCACTGGCACACTGAGGAGAGAAGAAGCACACACTTACTGGTGATTTTAGAAGATGTACACTCATAGAGTTAACAAAACATAGTGCAGACAGGAGTGCATTGAGTATGGTCTTTCAGATTGCAAAGCCTCATGGATGACAGAGACTACATGCAGTTCAAAGAATGATTACCCTTTTCCATGCACATCAATGTCTGTCCTTCTGAAGTACACCTTTCTACAATGCAGATAAGACAGGTGACTACATGACTGTTCATCCTGCACAGTCAAGGATGAACATCACTTGAACTTGCTAACAACTTGCCTTGCACAAGCACATTTTACATTGAGAGACACATCACTGAAGTCAGTAACAAACTAAGAAGGGACATACACTATGATGAAATGGCTGCACATAACATCGGCCACAGACAAATGATGTGAAGTCTGTGATAATTTGGAGGAGGTAACATGATATGACATGTGATTGACCACAGCACAAATTAGCATACAGAGGAGGCATGCACAAGGGGAAATGTGGAATGGAACAATTCTGTTTATATTGATGAAAAGTATGTGTGTGTGTGTGTGTGTGTGTGTGTGTGTGTGTGCTGAATGGAGTCAGCCTGCTGACTGCTATGTCCATTTGTCTGTGAGACTGGCAGCCATCCTCTGGATGGCAGTAACTTGGAGGATCCCAGGCTACTTTGGGTGGGCTATAGTGAGCAGTTACACTCTCCTCGGCTTGTGGAACGTGAGTTAATAGGATCACAGGCAGGGTGGAGAGAGATTGACTGGACACTTCAGGAGCCAATTAGGTTGTCCTGCAGTGTCTAACTGCTGGTTCTCATCAATATGGGTGCCCGAAGGTATGTGGCTGACTTCTTGAGAAGAAAGGGTCATTCTCCCAGTATTGATCTTGGTACACTGGCATGTTGGCACTGTTATCTCTGACTGAACATCGAGGGACTTCTCTATTGTATTTTGCAGCTGTGGAATACATCTGACAACGCTGCCCGGCATTCCAGTGACTGTCAAAATAGCTTCAAAATCTACATTAAGACTGAATCCACATCATCATCTGACTTGGACTCAACAGAATTCAGGTCTCTAGCAGTCCTCTGAATATTCATGATCTTAAATGACCGCATCTTCACCTACAGTGAAGCAAAATCTCTGCTGTGCTCAATAGATTGTGATTTGCTCTAGAATGAGTTCTTCCTGGGGTGTGGATCTTTGCACAGGTGGAAGTTGTAGGTGAATGCTGGAACTGGTCTTTCACTGTTGTGTCCTGAGGAACCTCACCCGAGGAGTAACGAGGGTGGAGAGAAGGGATTGCCTCTCAGGGTCCCTGTGTCAACTGGCATATTAGAGAAAACGTGTGCATGGCAAAAAGTACAAAACATCACACTGCGTTCACTGTTTTGCGATCTGAAGGATCAGTGGGTTCAGTTTCCTTATTCATGTGTAGTATCTGGTCTTGCTACCATCAAAGAAATGTGTCCTGGTCCTCTCCAGCCAATTGTACTGCACACTTATCATTCTGGGTGAGGGTCCTGATCCCTGGCATGCTCCCATATGACCTGGGACCTCTCATTTTTATTATGGGTAATCTTGATTTGCAGAAGACAGATAAAGAGTCTGTGAGCAAGAAGCATGTCAAGCAGACGATAAAGGTGCCTGTACCTTTTTGTGTATATTGAGTAGAGCTGCACGCTATATAAGGAAAGGAACCTAGATAGAGATGTCAAAGTGTGTGTAGGAGAGTGATTGGCAATGCTCTTTGTGCTGGTGGTGCATGAGTTTCCTGTGAAGTGTCATCCTGCGAATGAATGAGGAACTTGTCAGAATGTGAGGTGAGAATGATGAGAGGGTTGGCTGCACTCACTGTGCAGATGGGATCATTCGTCTGTTTGAGGCACTCGATCCCTGTTCTTCTCCACTGGCTGGAATTGGCATTCACGGTTTCTTTCAATCCACCAGCAATGCAATATATTTCTGTTGCTGCATATTTAAGAAGGTCAGATGTAGGCAATCAGACACAAAAACCCAGCCCTGTGGCCTACTGGAAATACGTTCCTTCTCCTGTTCGCCATTGCACTTGCTCCGCTATGAAAAATTTTATCCATAGTCAAAAAAGTAGAATAAAATTAAAGAGAAAGTTGTAATCAAGCTGCAAAGTTCCTTGTTCAGAGCAGTTGTGAATATTACATTGCAATTCAGTTTGCCAAAAGAAATCTGTGATAATTTGGGGGAGGTAACATGATATGACATTCAAGTATGTGAAGTGATACAGGTGCCACAGTGCAGATCTTTAATGATGTGGAGAAGCTGGCATTGGACTGGGGTAAACACAATAAGAAGTCTCACAACACCAGGTTAAAGTCCAACAGATTATTTGGTACCAAATGCTGCTAGCTGTCGGAACGCTGCTCCTTCGTCAGATGAGTAGAGAGTTCCGATGCTCCAAAAGCTAGTGGCATATGCTATCAAATAAACCTGTCGGACTTTAACCTGGTTTGTGAGACTTCTTACTGTGCACCTATTTAATGTCAGAACTCAGGGGTCAGAGTTATTTGGAACGGCAAGAGAGACACAAGCTTGTCAATTTGTTGGAGCGTCACCCAAGAGCCAATCTTATAAATACAAAAGAGTGATGGGAATTTGGAATACAGCTTTAAGTCAAGCGTACGTTGGCTTCAGTCTGACACAAGATTCTTCTTCAGATGGACGGATCAACACTCAGAATGGACTTACTCATTGAAGCAAGACCCTCTGAAATAATTAAGTAACAATTAGGTGTAGCAATATTGGGAGTGGATTTCATTGATGTTGGCTTTTCAGGAATGTCTGAAAAGGGAAGTAAAGTGAAGATCAGTCATGGCCTTGTTGCATGGTGGAACAAGTTCAAAGGCTGAATTTGCTGCTCCAGCTTTTATTTTCTATGTTCTCATGATCAAAGTGGGTCAATGGTTTCCTCCCACAGTCTGAAAGGCATGCTGGTTAGATGCATTGGCCATGCTAAATTCTCCCTCAGTGTACCCGAGCAGTGCTAGAGTGTGGCAACTAAGGAACTTTCACAATAACTTCACTGCAATGTTAATGTAAGCCTGCTTATGACATTAATAAATAAACTTTAAGCTTTCCTTATTCATGAGTATCTGGGGATGTTACTGGGGAAAATCTTAGCAAACTCAAAAGGATACGTGAACCATCCACCAGGATCAATGAGATGTGAGGAAATGTGCACACAGCTCAACTAAAATGGCAATGGGATCATTCCCAGTGCTGCGGCTGAATTGGTACTAATTTTCTAGGAGAAAAATACTGATTCAGATATAGAAATTATGACATGATTAAATATACTAGGTAACAAGTAACTGCTTAACGTCCTCCCCAGTGGGAGATGGCTGGACTATTCTTTTCAGGGTATCTGTTATCCTAATCTTTGAAGGAATTTAAAACTTCAATTTAACAGTGCTGTTACCCTGCTATAATAAAAGGAGAGTAAAATGTTGTCCATCTGCAAAATAAAGTGCATGATGCAGAAGGAAGATTGAAGGCTGGATTTGTAGTTAAATACTCTGGGGAAGAGGTTGTCCCAGGGGACAACTTAAATTTGTATAAATGCTTTTAATCCAGTAAGATGTCCCAAAGCCTGTCCATATGATTGTTATTAAAGGAAATTTGACAGTGAGCATCATAAAGCAATATTAGGACAGCTTGTCACAAAGCTGTATTTTAAGCGTTAAGGAATTGATTCAGCCTATAAAAGGGTTGAAAATTTAATGCCACTAAAATACAGCTAAAAACCATCGGTGAAAAGTTCATACTCATTATTTGCAGAGATGCTGAGAGAGAGAGAAAGAGTCCTTGAAAATAAACCTTTCCAGACAAATGTAGGGCTTATGTTAAAATCATACAATTCCTACAGAGCAGAAAAAGGCCATTCACCTCACTGAGTCTGCACTAACACTCTAAAAGAGCATCTTATCCCCCACTAATTACTGTAACTGTGCACACTTACTATGACTAATCCACATAACCTGCATATCATTGAACTGCGGGAGGAAGTCAGAGCACCCAGAGGAAACCCACACAGACATGGGGAGAATGTGCAAACTCCAGGCAGAAGTCATCCAATAATGGAATCAAATGCGGGTCTCTAGAGCTGTGAGGCAGCAGTACTAACCATTGTGCCATCATGCTTTGATTCTCAAAAAATTCTCAGGACAAAAGAACTTAACAGCAAGATGGACAATGGTGCATTATTCTAAAACCAACAGCTTTTACAAACTGAAGTAAATATATCAGTCAGGTACCGTGGGAAAACCATTGAGTTGAGACATTAAGAAAGATTTGCTCAGAGCCGAGACAAAGGCAGCAAAATCCATATTTTGTACTCTGATTGTCAGTATAAAACTAGTTTATTATTTGCTTAGAAAGCTGAAATATCTATTTTTGCTATTTAAAGTGGACTTGAAGTTTACAGTTACTGTATTAGATGAATTAGTTTATCTTGGATTTACTCTTCATATTATTTAAAACAATAAAATTAAAATTTAAGCTTAAACAAGTGTTATACTGCAGCCATTAAACAGGCTGTAGTTTCAATCTGTAAATTTCATGAACCCTAACTCTTCAGAATTCTTAATTATTAGGTTCTAAGTTTTGATAAAGGAGACTGTAAGAGAGACAAATATATTATGAATACTGAACATATTTTGTTCTGTGATATCTTTGATTAGACTGAATACTTCTGGCAGGAAGGGTAAGTTATTTTAAGACCATGTCAATGGCTAAAAACTGATGAAGCTGTTTGGATAATTTAATATTTCTTTCGATTCAGGATTTATGACTTGATATGTGTGAATGAATACATTTACTTTGATGGGGTAAAGATAACAAAACGCTAACAAATGAATATTTGAAAGAAGGCACGGCGATGCAATGGTTTGCAATGCCATCTCACAGCATCAGAGACCTGGGTTCTGTTCTGGCCTTGAGTTATTATCTGTGGCTCTAACTAAATAGTTTTCCTGGGATTGTGGTCGATGCAGACTCAATGGGCTAAAACAGCCTCCTTTTGCATTGTAAGGCTTCTAGGATTCTATGATTCTAAGGAGAGCAAGATAGAAAGATACTAAGTTCAGAGCTTGACTTCATGGTCACCAACAATGAGGTGACTTAAACTGGGGATGAGCAAGAGATGTGGAGATGACCAAGAGGTCAGAATTAGAGGAGTGCAGTGATATCAAGACTAGAGAAGGTTACAGAGATAGGGAGAGATGAGGGACATGGTGGGTTTTAAAAACAAGGATGAAAATTTTAAAATTAAGGTGCTGCTGGACCAGGAGCCAATGCAGGTCAATGAGCATGGAGCTACTAAGTGAATGAGGCTTTGTATGAGTGATGCTATATGCAGCAGAGTTTTGGATGAATTCAAATATATGTATATAGGGTGAAAGATGTGAGTCATCCATGTGAGCATTGGAAGAGTGAAGTGTACTGATAAAAAAGGCACAAGTGAAGATTTTAGCAGCGAAAGAGCTGAGGTAGGGGCAAAGTTATGCAACATTACATAAGTGAAAGTAAAATTTTGGGGGGAGATGTTGTTGGAAGTTTATCTCATGATTAAATACAACAACAGGGCTGCGAAAGATCTAGTTCTACCACAGACAGGGAGGGAGGTGGATTTGATGCCATTACATCCTGAGAAAAAGAAGACTATCATCAATTAAAAATATTGTAAATTAGCTGGGCAGTTTTCCTTGAAATCTGGCTTGTGAGGCACAAGAAAATAATGTTCTGGGATGTGCAACATTACTGAAAGAGTTTATTGCACATGGGGAAATAACTTCTGCTGCAGAGCTATTAACAAATTCAATATCACTCTGAAATCTTGTTTTACTCACTTGTAGCTGACAATAACTATTCCTCTTCACATCATTTGATTCGCTTGTGCACCGGTTCCATACATCATCTCATTCAATGCAGTAATGGTAAATTATCCTTGAACATTTACAAGTTGTTCCTTTCACAGAAAGCCTGGGTTCAAAGATAGCGTTCAGCCAATTCAGAGTTATGTTTCGTAACTTGTATTAGTTAATTATCTTACAAAATACAGGTGGGAGCAGAAGATGCATCATCCCATGCCTGGAATATGCCAATGCAGTAAAAACACCTATTTGAATTTGTGGAATCTAGGCTAAATCATAATCATCCTGGAATTTTCAGGTGGCATTATATCTCTTGCCTGCCCCATTAGTATGAGTCATTTATGTGGCTACACAAGATACTGCTCAAACAAAGCTGTTTAATGAAAGATCTATCGTTTGTGTCCCCAAGGTGCAGATGTGGCAAATCAGCTCAATTTCCCCACAAGACGTTGGCACTGGAGATAATTTATGTGCTGCTTCATAGCCAATTAGTTTAATAAATTATTCATGTAGTGAGAAGCAAGAACTATTTCAGAATCAGCATATCTGCAATAGCGCCAGTCTGTGGTGCTGAAAGTTGGAGTTGTTATTGTTGGAGGTCAACGGTTAAACAAGGGGAGGGAAAAAAAAACAGCATATTTCAGAGAAGGACTGCAAGCATAAAAATCTGAAGTTGCTCTTGCTGCAGTATCAGGTATACCATCAATAATATTTCCCCCATGTTCCAATTGGACAAATACATTGGGAGCAATTCTATGACCTCACTGCACCGTTAGCAGATTGCAGTTGTCCTGGAGAATAGTAAGTGGACTTAAAATCCGTTTCGTACTTAGCACTAAGCAGATTGTGATCCTTCTAGCCTCTTACTCATGGCATGAACTAGATCCTGCCCAGAAAGGGTGTGAATCCAATTGGCATATATAAGTTAAGACTTAAATAATCATATCCCATTTAAGTCCACAGCATCAAATTCACTTTGGGTATAACACAATAACAGCCAGAATCAATATTGGCCTTCACTAGCAGAGACTTGACTTGATGCTTACACTGGGAGCTTGGAGAACTGAAGGTTAGGGACGCGGCTCGACAGTGCCCATTAGGCAGTGCCCACTTGAAGGGTCCACCTGGCACACTGGCAGTGTCCCATTGGCACACAGGCACAGCCTGACAGTAGCCAT
This sequence comes from Sphyrna mokarran, assembly GCA_024679065.1. Classification (NCBI taxonomy): domain Eukaryota; kingdom Metazoa; phylum Chordata; class Chondrichthyes; order Carcharhiniformes; family Carcharhinidae; genus Sphyrna; species Sphyrna mokarran. Next base: position 101,365,959 of record JAGIQG010000004.1, on the reverse strand, counting down.
TGGGTAGCTCGGTGGTGCCAGTTGGACACAACCAGTGTGCTAGGTGCAGTGTTGAGAGGGTGGGCTCTGAGTCGGGGGAAGGTCTGATGGGGAATCCATGCAGAGGTAGATTGTGATTGGGAGGGGAGTGGCATGTAAGGGGTTGCAGCACGGGGGATCCACAAGGAGGGCCCTGATGCCTGTGAACTGTGTTGGGGAGAAGATGGAGGAACATGCCACCAGGAAGTTGACCTGATGCCCATTGGGCCAGGGAGAGAGTCACCCAGTGCACACTGAGATCAGGGCACCCTTGTGAAATAGCGGCTGAGCACTCACAAATCCGGTTCCCTGGCATGTTAAGCCCAAACCCATCCTGTTAACCTGAACCCTCTTTTCTCCCACTCATCCAGCAGAGCTTCTCTCTTTGATATAGTGTTGGGACAGGGATGAGTCAAACTGTACACCTCAGCAACATTAACTGAAAAATGAGTTGTTTTCTTGGAAAAAGAAGCTGGCAATAAATAAGCACCTCAAATTTGTAATCAAATAGATGCTCTTTTTCTCTGTCCAGTAATAGAGCAATTGTTCCCAATTAGAAATATTCTAATATAACAGCTGAGCGCTGTTTCCTTGATAAAGAATCTAGATACTTATTTAATGATAGAATAGAATTGATTTCTTGTTTAACAAAGTGCATATAGGTGACACTCACTAACTGCTCTTACCACACTTTTATCCACATTACTATCACAGTTTAACTTAATTAGCATTAGCTTTCTCATGTTTAATATTTGCTATAATGTTGAATGTTTTATGCAAACCGCCCATCAAATTATTAACCAGGTACCACGCAAATTAGTCCCTGAATTAAACCACTTATTCCAGCACTTAGGATTATAATTGAATTTTTAAAGAATAATTTTGTAAAATTGAATGCAACAATTTAATGAGAAATAAATCTGCAAGTGATATATAAAAAAAGCTTCCAATATGCAGGTTCGGGGTTAGCATAACTGCTTTTGGTCTATACCTCCTCCACATTCTCACTTTTACTTTATAAATAAAATACTTCGTGGCAGAAAAGGATAGCATTTCTTGTAATTTTAGCCTTAGATACCTTTGTATTGTTAAACTTGTGACACTTGGCAGGATTTCCCACTCATCCATAGCAGAATCTATTGCATGTAAGAACGGAAAATTCAGCATTCCAACTGTAACTCCATTAACTTCCAGCAGCACAGTAAAATCCCAGCCTTGAACGAGAACGGAAGATTTTGGCCATTACCTTTAATTATGAGAATGCCTTTTATTTCCCCTAGACAGGCTGCAGCAAGATCCACATTACACATATTCCATAATGTAGAAATTACAGGGTAACAGGTATTCATGAAGCTCATTTAACATGGTTATGGGATCTTGGTCAGCTGGGATTTACATTACATTTGAATGTGTATCAACTGAGCACCAAGCAGCAGAACACGGGACAATTATCAAGAATGTTCAACTGGCCATCAACTAACCTAGAATTGTCTCTGGAAATTACATCTCCAAATATACCATTTCTTTCATAGAAATATATGGCCGGAATTTTCCAGTTGCTCACGCCAGTGGGATTTTCTGATTCCATTGCAATGAATGGAGATTTATCTGAGTGCCAAAATCCTCAATTGCAGAGTTTGTGCGGTATGAACAGCTGGAAAATTCTGGCCATGCATATCTTTAACAGTACTGGTATTTCCTGACCACACTTTGCATACCTAGTAACAATGGTGCTACACAATTAGCATCAGTCTGTTTGATAATAGGAATATTTTCACTTGTTGCCTGTGACTATTTACTAAAGGCAAAATTTTGTTTTACAAGATCTGAAGCTTTTCTTGAACAAATGGCCGATGGGATATTCCAGAAGAAAATGCAACCTTTAAAAAAATTCTTATATGAGATGTTGGTGTCACTAGCGAGGTTAGCTTTTGTTACCCATCCTTAATTGCCCTTTAGAAGGTGGTGGTGAGCTGCCTTCTTGAATTGCTGCAATCCATGTGCTGCAGGTACACCTACAGTGCTGTGAGGCAGGCAATTCCAGGATTTTGATCCAGCGGCAGCGAAGGAACAAGGATATAGTTCCAAATTAGGATGGTAAATAAAGGGAAATTTCCAGATAGTGGTGTTTCCGTGTATCTGCTGCCCTTGTCTTTCTCGATGGTGGTGGTTGTAGGTTTCGAAGATCTGCCTAAGGAGACTTAGTGAGTTCCTATGGTGCATCTTGCAAATGGTGCAAATTGCTGCCACTGTGCATTGGTGGTGGAGAGATTGAATGTTCATGGAACAGTTAGCAATCAAGCAGGATGCTTTGGCACAGATGATGTTGAGCTTCTTGAGTGTTGCCAGAGCTGCATTCATCCAGGGAAGTGGGGAGTATTCCATCACAATCCTAACATGTGTCTTGTGAATGGTAGACAGACTCTGGGGAGTTCTGAGTTACGTTATTCACCACAGGATTCCTCGCCTCTGACTTGCTCTTGAATCCATAGTATTTATATAGAGTCATAGTCAGTAAAAGTTCTATAACACAAAAAGAGGCCTTCGTATCTGTGCCGCCCCTTAATCACGTATCTATTCTAATCCCATTTTTCTAGGACTTGGTCTCTGGCTTGATATCATGTTTCAAGTTTCACCTTGATGAATTTTAAATATTGTGAGTGTCCCTGGCTTTACCACCATTTTGGGCAGAGTTCCAGATTCCCATCACCCTCTGGGTGAAAAAGCTTTTTCTCAAATTCTCTCTAAATCCCCTGCCCCATACCTTAAATCTACGTCCTCTGGTCATTGACCATTCAAATAAAGAGAAATATTCCTTTATATTGTCCTGATCCATGTCCCTCATAATGTTATATATTTCAATCAGGTTCCTTCAGCCTTCTATGCTCCAAAGAGAACAGCCTCAGCCGATCTAGCTCTCTTCATAGCTTGAATGCTAAAGCCCAGGTAACACCCTGATGAATCTTTTTCTGCATTATTTTGAGCACAATCACATCCTTCCTATGGCATGATGACTAGAATTGCACATAGTACTCTGGCTGTGACTTAATGAGCATTTTATACAGCTCCATCATAACTACCCTGCTCTTATATTCTGTGCTTCAGCTAAAGACAAGAATCCCATAAGCCTCCTTAGGCAATTTGTCTACCTGAATCTACCAGCTCTGATGAAAGGTCATCTAGACTTGAAACATTGGTTCCATTCTTCTGCACAGATGCTGTCAGACGAACTGAAATTTTCCAGCATTTTCTGTTTTTGTTTTCAACTCCAGCATCCGCAGTATTTTGTCTTCATTGACCTGTCCTACTGCTTTCAGGAGAATCTATGAATATGTACTACAAGGTCCCTGTAGGACCTTGCCTGAGGTCCCTAATGGCTAATTGTTCACATAGGTTCCCTTGCCTTGTATCACCTCACACTTTTCAGGGTTAAATTCTATTTGCCACTACTTTGCCCCATCTATATCATCCTGTAATCTTAGGCATTCCTCCTCGCTATTTATCACACCACCTTTTTTCATGTGATCTGCAAACTTCCCGATTATATCTCCTACCTTCACGTCTAACCATTAATACACAAGGGACCGAGCACCAAGCCTTGAGGAACATTACTGGGCACAAGTTTCCAGTCACAAAAGCAACCTTCAACAATCACCTTCTGCCCCCTGTCACTAAGCCAAATTTGGATCCAGTTTGCCAAATTTCCCTGGATCCTATGGTCCTTACCTACTTGATGAGTCTCCCATACGGAGACACATTAACTGTCCTCCAATCCTCCGGCACCTCTCTTGTAGTCAAAATGAGTTGAAAATTAGCTTTAGGCCTCTGCAAACTCTTCCCTTGTCTCACACAGCAGCCTGGGATACATCTCACCAGGGTGTGTGGATTTATCCACTTTAAATCTGCAATATCCTCTAATACCTCCCCTGCCCCACCCGATGCTGAATTGCTCAATTACATCATAATCATGATCATATCATGATAAATGTTCTTCCCTTTCCAGCATTCCAATTCATCAGCGTTTTCAGAGATCATTTTATCATTTTGGTTTTTGTGGTTTTCTATTGTTGATGATGTGACCATTTCAGCAATCTTGTTCTGGCACATAACCACAGTTTCCTTTTCTGTTTGAATTCTTGATTCTGCTGTCAATTTCAATGTTTTACCTCTTCAATTAATTTCTCATTGCCATTTCCCTTCTTCCTTTCTTATCCTCCTTCTCTTCTTACTCTCCTGATTCAATTCTTCGCAAGACTTGTTCTTGTTTATTAGTTTTCATGGAGATCAGCTTATTCTACATTGTCCTCTTAATTTCTCCTCCTTAACTTCATTCTGTATGTTTTTGCAACTTTTTAAAATTTGCTGTTAGTCATTTCACTTTGTCATTTTAATGCCTTCATGAGAGCGTTTTTTTTTGCAAATTCAATCGTTCCTGCTTTCTTTTGAAGTCTTTAATTTCTGCATTTCTTCCGAGATTAATCCATCATGTTCTTACTGCATGTATGTATTTCACAAATGGAATCTTCATTTTTACTTATTTTGACTTCAGCCAAACACTTTTCACCTCAATTCCGTCTCTATAGACTTGTTTCTATTTTGCAATTCTCTCAGTACTCTCCTTCTGGGGAGTTGTTGTTGATGTACCTTTTTTTGAGAGGTGTCCTCTCTCTGGGGTCTTCTCCAATTTTCTTGTCTATTGCCATTTGTTCCTTTTCGGAGTTACTGCTTTAAGTGGATAAGTACATTACCTCTGTCATTTTGTTTTACAGAAGTACCACCAGCTGTTGGCTTTCTCTTTGATTTTCCCACACTTTTGACATTTTGATGTGAACCGACTGCTCTTTTTTGAATGTTTAAAACTTCACTTTTACTGATGGAAAGTCCTTTCAGTGATCTTTGCAGATCTTTTTCATCTGGTCATTTTTTGATCTGCCTTTTTTTGTCAATTTCAGTGGCAGTCGAGGTCAGTTTGAAAGCAACTTGTGCATTGTAACACATCCCAAAATTTCCTGTGGCCATTGCCATGTAGGCAACTTGCAATGAAAACACCCTCAGAAATGATTGAAGCTTCACAATTAAAATTCAGCTGAGAGTCACAGCTCTAGAAAAAACTCTGAACTCAGTGGACAGTTTAAAAAATATATAATTTCGCAGATACATTTTAAAAATATATTAGTATTTCATTTAATATTTTTTGAAAATTCTTCATTTTATATCTGGAAACATCAATACATGTGCTATAAACAACCATTGTGCGTCACACAGTGTGACATTTTTAACATTAAAATAATTGCCAACTACCGGAATGATAGCTACTTCAGTACTTACAGGTTTCTAACAAAATACATACTTTATCTACTTAATTTAGTATACAACCAGATTTTGTCAAAAGCTGAGGACAATCTTTATTGCATGGGTTATAAATAGAACACATTTTTCTTATCGTAATGTAATCTAAGTTGTTATCGAGAAAGTTTACATTTTAACAGTAGTTGTGGTTAAATGAATTAAATTGTCCCCTTTATAGAACAGTCAATTTGATATTGATTCTTTCTACAGTTTTTCACTGGAATCACAAATAGACAAGCACTTAGCGTCATTAGGTAGCAGATCAAGTAAAATGACTCAGCAACATATCCTAACTCCATGTGGACATACCTTCCCACATTGCAGAAGGTAAAGCAGCAGTATAATTTCTTGTCTTGTACACTTTCCATATGATGTAAAACACCAAAAGTAAACAAGTTATGTTCTCCACCTGATAGCATAATTTTTCAAAGATAATGTTCTTTGAGCACTCACTAAGGCACAATACAGCTCAAGCAAACCACAGTGAACTTACTATGCAAAGGCCAACAGCCACAGACAGCATTGAGCTTTTGCCAAGCACATTTTCTGAGCCTGCCCGTCTTTAACAATAATAGAAGGGAACAATGCAACACAGGAATTTCTATCAAAAAAATAGTTTTCTTTCCATTACAAGTAAAACACGTTCTGACCAATTGAACAGCTTTGTTTGTGCAAACTCTGGTACATATATCTTATTGATGCTACACTCTTTACTCAAAGCTTTCTGAAATTCAACTCTAGCACTTTTTTTTGTTTTTCTCCCAGCTGGTATTTTATAAGGGCAGATATCTCACTCCCTTTATGATGAAAGTTACTTAGGCAATGACCATGAACATTGTTCTGAATTGTATTGCTGCTAAGTTTACCTGTTTAGATTGCAAATATCCTCTCGTAATTGATAGTATAGTATCTGCCTTTAACTGATCAAAGGGAAAGACATTTCTAAGTACTTTACTCCCTGTTGAGATGTACAGTAAAGGTTGATGAGGAGAAATCATGCAGGCCACCACTAATTGAAAACATATTAGTATCAAGAACACCAACAATTTCATGCAAATTGGTTCTGCAAGTTATGTTGGCTAATAAAGTATTCTATCTTCATTTGAAAGCTGATACTTCACTTTTTCATTGTGTTTCTGGACAAACAGCTGAAAGCATTGAAAGCAATGTTTTTTTTGAAAATGACTTGTTCCACGTTGTGGTTCATCCTGGTGAATAAAGGGCATCATTGAATAGCAGTTTATAGTGGTTTACATGGCAGATAAGTCAGTGCATATCCTCAAAGTCTGCAGTCACTTTGGGTAAAGATTCATTCTTTGTCATTAAACAGTTCTTTAACCAGATTGCTTAGTTAAATGTTTGTAGTAAACTCATGAGCTTTAACATCCTATGGATAACCAGACAAATGATTTTGTCTCAAAATATTTAAGACCTAGATGTTTCTCATTATGGAAAGAATTTGGAAATGTGCAAAAAATGGATCATTAGCAAATCAGTAGCCTATTTAAAACTACTTGATTTTTTTTCCTTTCAGGCTTAGTATGGAATGGATTGCCAATTCACTATCATGTTTTTTGGTATTGTCGAACCAATTTCAACCCTTATGTGTATTAAAGAATTTAAAGTTTAAATATCATTGAGACAAATCCCCACCCCTTGAGTTATATGCTATGGTGACTACATAATGACTGTCTGAAAGTCTTTATTACATTTTATGCATCTTAAAAGAATTTAAGCCTTAAAAATCATTGTTGGGACAAATCTCATCCCTTGAGTTATAAGCATTGGTTGCTGTAATGACAAATCTGAAAGTCTTTCTTTCACATCGATCATTCTCACACTGTCAAATGCACTATAAGCCCACAATCTATTTCAGACATGTTGACATAACCTTTTTTTCACACAACCTTGTTTGTGGAATTCTTAAATTGTTGATCTATTGTTTTAATCAATGTTATCTACTAGAACCCATTGGTCACTTGACTGAAACCAGTGGGAAGCATGAAGTGGACATTGGATGCAATTGAAATATCAAGCAGCAGGAGACAGCTAATGGGGAAATAGCTGGAAGAGAATTAAAGGGAGCTTTTTATTTGAGAAAAGGGGACATACCTGGGACCATAGAGGGCTAAACTTTATAGGGACGAAAGAAGTATTCCTGCATCACTGGGTCCTCTAACCAAAGTCAAATCAAGTAAACAAAAACATATTTTTGTTGCTTTGCCCTGATAAGCCAAAACATTTTTTCTCACATGCAGGCCATTTATTAAAATAACAGGTAACCCCGATGATATTCTTACACATTTAAAGAAGTACCTTGTTGGAGATCCTTTTGCTTTCTCAAAAGACAAATTAAACTTGTGATCTTTGGGAAGAAGCTGAATCTCATCGGGGAAGTCCCAACTGCCAGTCTGCCTGACTGCTTTCTAATGAGTGAATCTGATTAAATCACTACAACTGATTAAATCTTTCTCACTTTTACATACTCTCTGCAGTCAGTGATATGCACACACTTCATGTCACGTTCCTGCTTTCTTACTCCAATAGGCTTTTCTTTACACACTGCTGAACTTGGAATCTTTGATTTGTGCCTTCCTGCTCCATGTCTAAATTTCATTCTCTCATGCCAGTCTGAGTTTGATTGAGAAATAATTTGCTCTATGTCATATATAACAGGGTAAATTAGTAACATTCTGGCCTATGTGCAAATGATGAGGAACGGAATTTATGGAAGTTAAATCTTCTAAAGTAGAGGCATATCACAGAAGTAGGATTTTGACTTTATTATGCACATTCAAAACATATCCACATCTATTCAAAGTTATGAGTTTAGAATGTAAATGCCAGTTTTTGATGCAAATGAAGGCTGTACCAAATCAATCTGATTCGAATTCTTTGATCATTTTCATTTTTGATTGGATTTATACTACATTCCCAAAGAATGGAAATTAATATTAAGCAGTTTCCTGGAAGTTGTGAGGTGGAGATGTTTCTTTGGACTTGGGTGGGCACAGTAAGAAACCTCACAACGCTAGGTTAAAGTCCAACAGGTTTATTTGGAATCACGAGCTTTCGGAATGCTGCTCCTTCATCAGATAAGATCCTGAAAATTATTGGTGGGAAGAGGTTCACACTATTCAAGACTTCAGTGTGTTTACAGTTCTCTAGATTTTGCTACTTTTGTAGTGTTGCAGATCTTACATTTTGCATTGTGGCAGCAATATTCAGCAGCAAAATTGGCTTAAATGGTAGAAGACTTGCCCTGGAATTTTGAGTCCAAGTCCTACTCCAGAGCTCGAGTACAAAATCCAAGGTAACTCTGCAGTATTCTACCGTAGGAATTTCTGCTTTTTAGATTAGACTTTGAATGAGGTGGGCCATCTACCTGCTTGGATGATGATAAAAAAATTAGAAAGCACTATTTTGAAGAAGATCAGAAGAGCCATCCCTAGTATCCTGATCAAAGTCTACTCCTCAATCAACGTCAGAAAAAAAACAGATTATCTGATCATTATCACATTGCTATCTGCAGGAATTCGCTGTACACAGTTGGCTGGATGATTCCTCCATTACTCCAGTAGGTTCTTCAAAGCATTTTAAGATGTCCATTGATTGTGAAAAGCACTACGCAAATACAAGTTTCTCTTTTTTTGTATGGTTAGCTGATCTCCTATGATGTTACTTAGAGACATAAACAAAGCAAAATGTTACTGCTGTCAATAATTACGACTCATTTGCCTGCTAACACTTTCTTAGTGTATGATTGTTTCAAGGTTGCCACAATGTTAACTTGCATTTAATAATACTCTATTTTGAATTGTCATAGAATCCCTACAGTGCAGAAGGAGACAATTTGGCTCATCGAGTCTGCACCGATCACAATCCCACCCAGTCCTATTCCTATAATCCCACATATTTATCCTGTTAATTCCCTGACACTAAGGTAAATTTAGCATTGCCAATCAATCTAACCCGCACATCTTTGGAGTGTGGAAGGAAACCAGAATACCCAGAGGAGATCCACGCACACATGGGGAGAATGTGCAAACTTCACGCAGACAGTGACCTAAGGCTGGAATTGAACCCGGGTCTCTGGCACTGTGAGACAGTAGTGTAAATCACTGCACTGCCATACCTTATCAAAGGTACCTCTTGAGCTCCTTAAAAGTAGTTAAGGGGAATCGTAGCGTAATTGGTGGATAACTATATGTTTCATAGAGGATCTGAGGAGAAATATTTGGGCAGAGTTCCCCTTACATGCAATGATCTTACTTCGATTTGAAAGAAAGTCCTGTCCCCAGTTTCAAGGAGTAAGTCTGGGGTTAGACAGAATAAAAGTTAGTTTCCAAAAATGAGCAAAATGCATCTAAATTCTATTTTTGCTAAAGCGTTTAGCAACAGTAGAACCAAAGGTGTTAATATTAACTCTGTCACACCTGAGAACCAAGTGCAGAATTATCCCTTCCCAATATAAGCTGTATAGTGACAATTGAAAGTCAGAGGCAGGAATGTTACAGCTGTTCATGCTGGAAGGATTTTCCCATCATATGCAGTGAATGGAGATTTGGCTGGGTGCCAACTTCTCTGGTTTCACTGCAGCACGAATGTGGCGTGTATGGCAGGACAGATCACAGAATAGAATCATAGAATTCCTATAGTACAGAAGAAGGCCATTCGGCCTATTGAGTCTACACCCAGCGCAATCCCACCCAGACCTCACTTCTGTAATTCCTGCTAATCTTCTGAAGCTAGGGTCAATTTAATATGGCCAATCAACCTAACTCACACATCTTTGGAGTATGGAAGGAAACCACAGCATCCAAAGGAAACCCATGCAGATACGGGGAGAATGTGAAAACTTCATACGCAGAATGACCTGAGGCTGGATTGAACCCAGATCCCTGGCACTGTGAAGGAACAGTTCTAACTACTGTGCTATGATGCTGACTCGATGTGCCACCACGTCATTCCACCACCTCCCCCCAACCCCCCCAACTGCGCCACTGTTCCACCCCACTATGCCACCGTGCTGCCTAGAATATTTCCCATCATGAAACGGGATGGCCCTTAAACACAATTATTTGTTATGCATAAGTGGGAATCTCATTGTGTCTTGTGGTGAGACAACAGAAAGTTGGACAACCCCCCGAGTGTCTGGGTAACATATTTAAAAGGTATCCAGACAGACCTTCAATAACAGCTCCAGGATCTTGAAGCAGGATGTGTAGAAACCAATAAAGCAATGCTTCCACTTCAGCCATGCATCCCTGGAGATTTCCTCAAAGCTATGCAGGAAAGGTGGGACATTTTCATCCCAGGGATAGCTGCAGGAGGTTCAGCCAATTGACCATGCCAACCTGGTGGGGTCCAGAGAAGGACTGCCTTGCAATGAAAAAATTGATGAATAACGTCATCCACATTGCAAGAACATTCTACTCTCTCAACTCATATTGCTTGCCAGTCACATAGAGTTTTTATCATGGGATGTGGCAAGGCTAGCATTTCTCTTCCCCGTACCTAAATGTCCTTGAGAAGATGATGGACTTCTGTGTTATTGAACAAATTTTGTTAGTGAGCCAAGTGTTAGATTTTCATCCAACCATAGTGAAAGCACAGCCATGGGGAGCATCAGAGGGCAGCTTGCAGGTGCTGCTGTCCCCATGTATCTGCTCCCCTGTCCTTCTACAAGGTAGAACTTGAAAGTTTGAAGAGTGCTGTTAAAGAATGCTGCAGCACATCTTGTACATGGTACATACTGATTTCATTCTGGGGTGAATGTTGAGGATGCTGGATGGGGTGTCAGTCATAGGGCTGCTTTCTCCTGGATGATGTCCATGTTTTATGAATGTTTTTGAAGCTGCACTCCTCCAGGCAAGTGAACAGTATTACACTCCTCACTCATGCCTTGAGTTTTGAAGAATTGCAAAGTCAGATATTAGCTACAGAATCAACAGGCTGCAAACTGTCTTTCATCATACATGCTCACATCTATATTTGTTTATGCAAGGTGTCTTTACGCCTGTGCAGCCATCACAGCGTTCACTCTCCAGCTCAGCGACACTCACCTCAGTCATCAGTAGATCTGCTTTAGGCTCGAGCTCAAACTCAGATAGTCACTGCACAGCAAGAAGAGGCAGCAACAATCAAGGTCACACCCATATTATTCCACTTGCATCCAGTGCCCTGCTTTTCAGGTGGAGGGAGTTGGACTGCATGGAGCTGGATTTGAAGAGCTGAGTGCATATGTGTGAGTGGTTGAATGGGTGTTTGTACTCTAAGGGAGGGAGAGTGGGTGGGTGTTTGTGTATGAGAGGGGGTGTGGTGAGTGTGTGTCTGTCTCACTCCCAGTCTCAGGATTCTCATTCATTCTCATCCCTACAAATCAACAAAACCCCATCATGTACATGAAGGTGACCACACTGAGACAAGAGTGAGCTTGACATATGTATACATTCAGCCTTCACATTATAATTGTTTGTGTTTACTACTCATTTTTAAAAATAGTAATTGAATGCTGTGTCTTTCTTTTTGCTCAGCAGATTCATTCTTTTCCTACGTCAGCTTTTTGTTTTGAAATTCATGTTCAATATTCTGCCAAAGCTTATATATTTCCACAATTTGCTCATCAGCTCCCAGGGGTGTGAGATCAATTGAAATGTAACCCATCACATGCAAGTATTGGACAAGTCGGAGATAAAGATTATGAGCTTATCATAGTTACCTACAGCTTACATAAGTAAAGATTATATTAAAAAAAAAACTGTGTATTTCCATTTGTGGGACCTTGCAGTGTACAGATTAGTTGCTGGAATGGTCTGAGTAACAGTAGCTGCATTTCAAAGTAATTCATTGTCTTTAACTATTTTAGGATACCCTGAACATATTGAAGTTACCTTGGCCTCAATTCCCATGAACTGGGACTAAATACCCACACCAGCTTTCGCAGCTAATTTATTCACAGCAGACAACCCACTGGCCAGCCCCGCTGTTCCAAGATTGGACCACCACTTTTAAATGGTGATCTGATCTTCTCACTTGGAGACAGGCTCCCCTCTCACAAAAAAATGGTGGCCCCCACATTAATCAGGGGAGCACCAGCAACTACTCACCAAAGATGATTACACAGACATACTGTAATCATTTACGTTTAACTGTTGATTGTAACTTCATTATTACTTGAATTTGCCAGATGTAATGATTCCTTAAAACTTTTATTTAAATTTTATTTGCAAAGGAGACATGCTTATTCGTGTAATTTATTAAATTGATAAAGGCAACATTAATCCTGTCACCTAACTATGTTGACCATTCTGATGCCTAAAGATCTTATGGAACTTTTGGAAGAATAACAGACAACATTGTCTATTGGCCTGAGCAATATTCTTCCCTCAGCCAATCCTTCCCATTGCCTCTGAAAAGCAGACAATGTAATCAATGACCCCACACACCAGGACATACTCTCTTCCACCTTCTTCCATCGGGAAAATGATACAAGAGTCTGAGATCATGTACCAACTGACTGAAGAGTAGCTCCTTCCCTGCTGTAATCAGACTTTTGAATGGACCTACTTTGTATTAAGCTCATCTTTTTCTACACCCCAGCTATGACTGTAACACTATATTCTGCAACGTCTCCTTTCCTTCTCCCCTATGTACTTTCAGAATGGTATATTGTCTCTGTACAATGTGCAATAAATAATACTTTTCACTGTATCCCAATATATGTGACAATAATAAATCAAATCAATATCAAAAATTGGTGAAATAATCATTTATTTCCCATTGCCCCCACCAATATTTCTGTGTAAAACAGTACTTAAAAGAAAAGTATTTATTATACGTGAAGAACTTGAGGGTTGGGATTTTTTGACCGTGCAAGCCAACGGGATGCTCTGGTCCCACTGCAGTGAATAGAGAATGTTCAATCATCATAACTGGAAAAGTTAGAGGTGTTACATGAAACACCCCATCCCTCCCCTCTTATAAGCACTTAACTGAGGTAAGTTCAGAGATGGAGAAATCATCAGAATCAAGGGATGGTGATGAGGAAAGGTCTATTACAGAGTTGAAATAGGAATGATAAAGGGATAAGTAAAGAAAAACTGGAGGGGCTTTAGAGGGCAAGAAGAGAACCCTTATCTGCTTTTGATGATTGAAAATATGGGTCTAGTGATTTTGACCATATGAATTCCAAAAATAACATGGTGTTCTTCAGGCATTGATTGAGCTTCATTAGTGGAAAAGGGCAAGGTTGGAGAATACAGAATTGAAGTGGGACAGAGACTTAAAATAGCAAGCAATCCAAAGCTGAGCGCCATACTTGCAGATTAAATGAAGTTGTTGAACAAAGCAATTGTCTACTCCATGCTTGATTTCTCCAATGTAGAAAAGGTGGTACAATGACTAGAAAATACAACATCGTATATTGAAAGGAGTAGAAGTAATTCATTGTTTCACTTAGTTTGGAGCCTTGGATGACGGGAGGGGAATAGGTGAAAAGGCAGATGTTATAATTCTTGTGCTTTCATGTGAGGAAGTCATTGTAATGGACGTGACCCATTCAATCCAAGAAATTGAGATGTCAATTTGATAAAGAAAGAAACAAATTAAACCATATTGTGCAGTATTTGAGCTGTTGCCAAAAAGCTGGTCAACACAAAAGCAACAGAACTTTTTCTTGTACTTTAAAAGCTTGCACTACTACACACCATGTTGTGCTTACGATGCTGTCTGCCGTACCATATGTTGAATAATGGGTTCTTTAGATGTCTTAATGAAAAGAACTTGAGACTTGATGTTTAACCGTGAAGCATTGATTGTTAATGTTTAACTATTTACACATCCAATGTATGGTTATGCTTGGAGCTGTTCCACGCAGATGCACCACTTGCAGAGTTCTGTTTCTACAGTGATCTGAGTCCCTTAGCATGTGATTCTCTACATCATGCTGTGGTGTCATTCTCCCATCAGAGAGAATCATAGATGAATCATAGAAACTCAACAATGTAGAAGGAGGCCATTCAGCCCATCAAGTCCGCACTGATACCAATCCCTCCCTGGCCCTATCCTTGCAACCCCACATACTTGCCCCGCAAATCCCTCTAACATATCCTGGGACATCAAAGGGCAATTTAGTATGATCAGTCAACCTAATCTGCATATCTTGGTGAATCTTGGTTCTTCTGAGCACCTTTATATTACAACAACATGTGGGCAAAGATCACTATATTATTAACTGAATCTTGAATTGCCATATTGTAGGAGGAAAACAAAACATCAATGGGCCCTAGCAAGTAAACAATTAACCTTCAATGATTCAAAGTTTAAAAAAGGATAAGGTTTATTTACAAATTTTTTTGTAGAAAGAAATGAACAATACCAGCCTGTACCATACTCGCACAGATAATTAGTTAAAACAAAAACTAACACAGGCATACAAAGACATATGTGAACCATCTCAATTTGGACACAAATTATTTAGTTCTAAAGATAATTTCCCTGAAAAAAGGTTACAACAAAATATTCCATATTATTAAGAAATGGCACTGGATTCTAAGTGTAATCTTCAAATTAATATTTGTTTGAATATCCAAATTGTTTATTAAGGTGAATTTATGATTGTGTGCAATCTTAAGGAGAATTTTTATGTTATAACTAGCTTTAATTACCATATCTGAGTCTTTATTATCATAATGTAATCCTGAATTGATACTTACAACACATATTTATAAACAAACAAAGAGTTGTAGTCTCTTACTTACACAGATCCACAAAGAGATAACTATATTCCCATGGATCCAGATATAGATAACCATATCCCCATGGATTCACATATAGGTAATTATATCCTCAACCTCTCAGTTATGATTCTAAGTGCTGCTGATATTGGTAAACTTAAGAGTTTTTCTGAAAAAAAACATAACTATAGATATTTTCATACAAATAGACAATTTTGCTTGTTTGAAAACTCCTAGGTAGAAAGACATTTCATTTTAAGACCTCACCTGTGGTTGGTGAAGCTAATGTCCTTTAGTGACCTGAAATTTCCTCATTGTGATTTTAAGCTAACAATAAGTTCAGTGGGATAGGTTTACCTTGCCGGGGTAAAGACATAGGACCATTAACAACTGATAATCAATGTATTGGATCTGAGGAGAACATTAATTAAAAACCATCCTAAATAGCATTATCCACTAAGGGATATAAGGTTACACAGGAATTCTTTTTTAGCTCATAAACTAAAAGATTTTACTGAGATGATGTCCGGACAAAAACAATGCATAGTTTTTATCTCCTTTAGATCCTAAAAGGTTTTTGTTTGTTGTTATTTCAGGATCATTTGTAACAGAATTGAAAATAGATTCTTTAATAAGTGAGATATCAGATCGAGTATCATAAAGTACGTGATAATGTCCTTGATTCCCCACATAACCCTCTGTCCAGGAGAATGTCTGTTTTTACTTGTCCTGCTGTTGCTGATCACAGGATGTAACATCCTTATTCATCATGTTTATCTTTTTAGATGGATTGATATTTTCCCAAGATGGTTCGGTGGATGAGATTTTTGAGTAACTGGCTGTCTCTGTTCTGAAATTTCTCTTACTTTCCTGCAGAGTCTGTCTATCATAGCTTTATTGGATTTTGAAGTCATCCCTGTATGGATTACAAGATTTTCTTGCTATGTTTTGTCCGTTCTGTTGGGAACATATTCCCGAGGATCCTGTGGTCTATATTCTTTGGTATGTGTGAGCTGCCTCTCATGTCCTGGTTTCTAGATTGAGGCTGAGCAGGTAATTTCAAAGGACTACTATGCTTAGGTTTTATTGCCTGAGTGTGTTGTTGTTAGGGTGTGTAGTAGGCTGGAATTTATTATACTCCACTAATAAAATGCTCATAAGAGTATGTGCTAACTCCAATAATTTTACAACTTGGATGAATTTATCCTGAGTATTTTGTACAAAGCACAGCACAGCATCCACATTCTATGTCCCAATTATTTCCTGTCAAAATCTTCTCCATTCCATAGGCAACAGAGCGTGGGATTGGACTGGTCTACGTTTTAGGTGACCCAGCAAACTTCTTTAGTAAATGACAAAATGCAATTCCATATCCTCAATCTAATTAGGTTGTGATTTCTTTTCTATTGATGGAGGTGGCAAGTACAGAGGGACAGTCTGAGCTTCTGAGATAGATTTTACTGAAAACTGGGCAGACATAGCTCAAATAAACAGGTAGCAGAATGTGGCTTTACTTTGATCAATATGCTGTCATATGACAAATCCAGTAAGAAGTCTCATAACATCAGGTTAAAGTCCAACAGGTTTATTTGGTAGCAAAAGCCACTAGCTTTTGGAGCGCTTGCTGCTCCTTCATCAGGTGAGTGGGAATTCTATTCACAAACAGGGCATATAAAGACACAAAATCAATTTGCAGAATAATGGTTAGAATGCAAATCTTTACAGGTAATCAAGTCTCAAAGATACAAGCAATGTGAGTAGAGAGCATTAAGCACAGGTTAAAGAGATGTGTAGTGTCTCCAGACAGGACAGTTAGTGAGATTGTGTAAACCCAGGCATGTCATGAGGGTTAAGATAGTGTGCATGAACCCAAGATCCCGGTTGAGTCTGTCGTCATGTTTGCAGAACTTGGTTGTCAGTCTCTGCTCAGCGACTCTGTGCTGTTGTATATCATGAAAGTGGCCTTGGAGAATGCTTATTCGAAGATCAGAGGCCGAATGCCCATGATAACTGAAGTGTTCCCAACAAGAAGAGAATACTCTTGCCTGGTGACTGTTGAATGGTGTTCATTCATCTGTTGTCATAGCATCTGCATGATCTTCCCAGTGTACCGTGCATCAGACATCCTTTCCTGCAGCATACCATGGAGACAACGTTGGCCAAGTTGCAAGAATAAGTACCACGTAACTGGTGGATTGTGTTCTCACATGAGACAATGGCATCTGTGTCGATGATCTGGCATGAGTTGCAGAGTTTGCTGTGGCAAGGTTGTGTGTTATTGTGCTCACTATTCTTCTGAAGGCTGGGTAGTTTGCTGCAGACAATAATCTTTTTGAGGTTGTACAGTTGTTTGAAGGCAAAAAGTGGGCATGTGGAGATGGCCTTGGCGAGATGTTCGCCTTCATTAATGACATGTTGAAGGCTCCAGAGAAGATGTCGTAGCTTCTCCTCTCCGAGGAAGTACTGGACTACAAAAGGTACTCTGTCTGCCGTCTCTCATGTTTGTCTTCTGAGGAGGTTGATGCGGTTTTTGCTATGGCACGTCGGAACTGTCGATCGATGAGTCAAGCACCGAATCCTGTTCTTCTGAGGGCACCTTTCAGCGTCTGGAGGTGTCTGTTGCGACCCTATTCATCTGAACAGATCCTGTGTATATATGGAGCCATCCCCTATGGACAAGCCCTCCATATACACGGGATCTGCTCAGATGAGGAGGATCACAACTGACAGCTCCAGACACTGAAAGATGCTCTCATAAGAACAGGATATGGTGCTGGACTTATTGATCGACAGTTCTGACACGCTACAATGAGAAACCGTACTAACCTCCTTAGAAGACAAATATGAAAGACAGTGGACAGAGTACCTTTCATCGTTCATCACTTCCCAGAGCAGAGAAGGTACAACATCTTCTCCGGAGCCTTCAACGATGAAGACGAATATCTCACTGAGGCATCCCTACTTTATGCCTTCAAACAACCGTACAACCTCAAGCAGACTGTTGTCTGCAGCAAAACTATCCAGCCTTCAGGAGAACAGTGACTGCACAACCACACAACCTTCCACAGCAACCTCTGCAAGACATGCCAGATCATTGCCACAATGCCATCATCTTACGTGAGAACACTATCCACCAGGTACACGGTACATACTCTTGCAACTCAGCCAACGTTGTCTACCTGATATGCTGCAGGAAAGGATGTCCCAAGGCATGGTATACTGGAGAGACCCTGCAGACGCTACGACAATGGATGAATGAACACCATTCGACAATCACCAGGCAAGAGTATTCTCGTCTTGTTGGGAACACTTCAGCTGTCCTGGGCATTCAGTCTCTGATCTTTGGGTAAGCTTTCTCCAAGGCAGCCTTCACGACACACGACAGTGCAGAATTGCTGAGCAGAAACTCATAGCCAAGTTCTGTACACATGAGGACGGCCTCAACTGGAATCTTGGGTTCATGTCACACTATCTATAATCCCCATGACTTGCCTGGGTTTGCAAAATCTGGTTGACTGTCTTTCTGGAGACAAAACGCATCTCTTTAACCTGTGCTTAATGCTCTCTTCACTCATATTGTCTGTACTTTTGAGACTTGATTACTTGTAAAGATTCGCATTTCAACCTTTATTCTGTAAATTGAGTTTATGTCTTTATATACCCTGTTTGTAAATAGAACTCCCACTCACCTGACGAAGGAGTAGCAAGCGCTCCAAATGTTAGTAGATTTTGCTACCAAATAAACCTGTTGGACTTTAACCTGATGTTGTGAGACTTCTTACTCTGTTGATCCCAGTCGAATGCTGGCATCTCCACATCATCATGACAAATCCACAGGCATTAGGTATTTTAACACACAATATCCAAATGAGACAAGGACCTCACGCCTTTATGAAAAGGTAGGGGGATTCCTTCATCCTAGGAGATTACGATTTCTGAATACATTCGAAATCCCATCAGTGGATAATTGTGATTTAAATACCTTTAGACAGGCTTCTCAAGTCCTCATAGATATTTTCTATGCCTTTAGAAATGCTTTACATTTTTGAGAGCCCAAAACACACCACCTGCTCCAGATGGTCCAGATATAATTCAATCTCTAGGGCACATGAATTTACAAAATATTTATCAAATCTCTGGAAAACCAAAAGACAGGATCAATGCCAAAAATTGGAATGGCAGTTAAATATTTGATAGACTTTAGTCTGAATCAATAGTGGCTCATGGTTTTACACAGACAAGCTAATCTAATATAAGGATAAAGGCAAAATACTGCCAATGCCGAAATCTGAAATAAAACAGAAAATGCAGAAAACCTCCGTAGGGCTAACAGCGTCTGCGGAGAGAGAATAGAACCAACATTTTGACTCAGGATGACCCTTGGTCAGAGTAAATACAAAGAAAATAGGACATGATTTATACTATGAAGTTTGGGGGCTGTAATTTGACAAAGGGATTATAAAGGCTGAGAAAGATGCTTAGATCAATCATTAAGAGATCAGAATGTATGAACGGCAGAACAAAGATGGAGATTGCCAAAGGACAACCTGAGGAATGTGACAGTTGGTGTTGTGATGGGTGGAAAGACAAGATTCAAAAATATAATTATGAAAATAACAATACAAAGTAATAAAAATGAATGAATAAGATGAAAAGAAGGAATAAAATAAAATAAATGGAAATGGGATGAAGAGTTCATGCCCTGAAATTGTTGAACTTAATGTTCAGTCCAGAAGGCTGTAAAATGTCCAATCAGGAGATGAGGTGCTGTTCCGCCAGTGTTTGTTGAGCTTCACTTGAATACTGTAGAGGGCCAAGGATGGATATGCAGACAGGAGAGCAAGCTGGTGTGTTGAAATGGCAAGTGACAGGAACAACTGGACCCTGCTTAAGGATGGACAAAAGCTGTTCTTCAAAGCGATCACTCAGTCTGCATTTGGTCTCTCTGATTTAGAATAACCAGATTGGGAGCAGCGAATGCAATAGACCACATTAAAAGAGGTGCACATGAAACACTGCTTCACCTGAAAAGGACATTTGGGACCCAGGATGATATGCGGGAAGGAGGTGAAGTTGCAGGCATTGCACTTTCTGCGATTGCACGGAAAGGTGCTATTGGCAGTAGGTGAGGTGTTGGGTGGGAAGCAGGAGTGGACCAGAGTGTCCTGGGGAAAATGGTCCCTGTGGAATGCTGATAGGGGGCATGAGGGAAAGATGTGTTGAGTTGCGGCATCATGCTGAAGTTGGTGGAAATGCCTAATATTAAGACCTTGGTCTATTTCATCTGCAGAAATTTATATTTCATAGGAAGTAATGCTCTCTGCGACAAGTGGCTCATTTCTGAATTACCAACATTGTTAATTAAAAATAACTGAAGAACATACTCTTCTTACTGACTATAAAATAGTGAAGATTTTAACAGGAAGTAATTGGGCGATTGTGCATAGATGTTGTGCTGTTATCAAAGCTGAGATAAATGTTCAAAATACTCAGGATAAATTCCTCCAAGTTGTACAATTATTAAGAAGGCACATTCTCTCAAGCACATTCCAGTAATGGAGGAGAACAAGTCACAGCCTACCTCACACCCTAATCAACAACAAAATCAGGCAATAACATCTAAGCATAATAATCCTTTGAGATTATCTTCTCAGCCTCAACCTGGAAATCAGGACATGAGAAGCAGGTCACACGTACCAATAAATATAGACCGCAGCATCCGAGGGAATATTCTCCCAACAGAACAGACAAACTACAGAAAGAAAATCTTCTAATCCATATAGAGATGATTTCATAACACAATAAAGTTATGATAGACAGACTCCACATAGCTAAAATAGAAAATTCAGATGGGAGGAAAATAAGAGAAATCTCAGAACAGCAGTCAGTTACTTATAAATCCTATCCACTGAACTGCCCTGGAAATAATATCAATACACTTACAAAGATAAATATGGTGAATAAGGATGCTACACCCAACAATCAGCAACAGCAGAACAAGAACAAACATTACCCAGGACAGAGGGTTATATGGGAAATCAATAGGGCATTATAACATACATAATGATACTGGATCTGATATTTCACTTATTAAAGAGTCTATCTTAAATTACATTACAAATGATCCTCAAATAGTGAAATACAGAAATCTTTTAGTTGTGAAGGAAACACAGAAATACACCCATTGTAAACCTACAGGTTAACACTAGAACACAAAACATTTACGGGTAGTTGTGGTTAAATGATATGTCTGACCCGTTAATAGGAGAGCCAGATATAAAACAATTTATCAATTTCTCAGCAAAACACAAACTAAGCGAGGGATTTTGAGTGGGATTACAAAAATTCTCAAATCAACTTAGCCTCATCAGATAGAGGGAGGATAAGATAAAGTTCAATGCAATGGACAATTAAAGAGGGAAATTGCAAATCAGCCTTAATGGAAACCATTAGGGAACTTGAGGAATAGGGAGAAATAATACATTTCTAGAAATAACTCCCACTATTTGGAGTATCTAAACTAGATGATAGGTGAAGATCAATAATTGTCTTTACAGTTTTAAACAAAGTGATAAAACCTTGTGCATCCTATACTGACAATTCACATCAAAT
The DNA here is from genome assembly GCA_024679065.1 of Sphyrna mokarran. Taxonomy (NCBI): domain Eukaryota; kingdom Metazoa; phylum Chordata; class Chondrichthyes; order Carcharhiniformes; family Carcharhinidae; genus Sphyrna; species Sphyrna mokarran. Next base: position 101,344,243 of record JAGIQG010000004.1, on the reverse strand, counting down.
ATTGCAAATATTAATAGAGAAATTTGTAAGACTGTCATTGATTTTGGTTAATGGGTACTTGTCTCATTCTTTGCACCAAGATGATCGGGGAATAAACAGCAATGGCAGTTCCTAATGGTTACCAACACTGCTGGAGTAAATGGCCCCAGGGTTTCAGAAATAGTCCAGCGTTGTTTGCTTCAAATGCAATCGATTCTCTTTTAGATCTAGAGAATATGGTCTCTTACACTGACGATGGTGATATTTCATTCGGTGATCTGGAGAAATACTTAAACAATGTAGAAACTGTCCTGGATTGACTCACAAAAGCGGGATATATCAGACAATCATAGTATCCCCACAGTACAGAAGGAAGCCATTCAGCCCACTGAATCTGTACCGACCACATCCCACTCAGGCCCTGTTCCCTCTGACACTCGGGTTAATTTTAGCATGGCCAATCAACCTAGCCTTCGCATCTTTGGATTGCGGGATGAAACCACAGCACCCAGAGGGAATCCATGTTGACATGGCGAGAATGTGCAAACTCCACACAGACAGAGACCCAAAGCCAGAATTGAACCTGGGCCCCTGGCACTGTGAGATAACAGTGCTAACCACGTTACAACATTAAGAACATTAATTTTTTTTTAAAAAATCAGCCTTTGTTTGAAGGCATACTTGAGGACTCCATGCACCCCTGTCATTGTCAATTCCACCTTCTTTCATTTGGAAAAAGATACAACAGTCTGAGATCATGTAACAATCAACACAAGAACAGTTTCTTCCCTGCAACTGTCAGACACTTGAATGGACCTGCCTTGCATTAAGTTGACCTTCCTCTACACCCTACCTATGACTGTGACACTACATTCTGCACTCTCTTCTTTCGTTTTTTATGAACTCTGTCTGTACAGTGCGCAAGAAACAATTCTTTTCACCGTATGCTAATACATGTGACAATGATAAATCAAATCAAATTAAATGAAATCACTGGCAAAGACAGATGCTTAATAACTATTAAGTACAAGAAAAAAAGAACAATAGCCTTTCCAAAAAACCTTAAAGCCCTATAATTAGCTTTTGGACTTTTACATTTTGAATGAACTCCAAGATTTGCAGATATTTTCCAACCAGTTTAGCAAACTGGACAAAGCCACAGCCTCAGGTAAATTTGTATTTATCACTACATATTATAAGCAATTAAAATGGAACAAAGGGATCCACAGTCAGATTTAATAATTTATATCAGAACAAGCTACAAAGTGGCTGTTACAGCTTTTAATAACAAATAAAGTTAAATTCTCATTCAAATCCATTCATATAAATTTACATCCATGGAACAGAAATGGACAAGTGGAGAAAAAATGATGACAAATGTTCTTCACACTCTTATTAAAGGGAAACCCTGACAAGGAAAAAACAAAATTGAGACCTGAGTGAAAGTCAGCTCTAAAAGGTTTTCTGAAATGATAGTTCCAGAAAATGAAGCCACAAGAGTAAGATGTGACAAATGGGGTAATTTGTGAGGAAATTTGTAAAACAAAACATGGATTTGGAGCATTTACCCCAAAAAGAAGATTGTGACGCATAAAATGAGATTAAGTCTCAACAGGACCAATCTTTAACCTAGATACAGAGAAGTTATGTATTGTGATGGTGCAACACAAGAGGTCAGGACAAATGCAGATTACAAAATTACAGCTGGGAAGTCCATAATTAAAGACAAATTTATAAATGATAGTGGTAGCCTTATATTGAGCATTTTCAGAAGCTTTGGATCAACCAAATCTTATCTGTACAGACAGTTATTATTGTGCAAGAGACTATAATCAAGTTATTCTCTTTTGGGAGATAAAAGCTCTACTACCCGAGGGGAAACCCATACACAAGATAAGAAAAACCTGGCTAATCTGAGAAATGCTAAATCAAATTGTCAGGTAATGCATGTCAAAGTACATAAAAAGGGTATATATTCTTTAGGGAATGATATGATAAACCTGGAAGCAAAAGCAATAGTCATGAAGCCACCAGATTGTAAATGAATTCCAGCAGTTACAAGAGCAAAAATTGCAGTTTCTGAGCTATAATAATTACCAAATCCACCCAATTATCCAAACAAATGTAAGTATTGCCAAAATCCAGAGAGTAAAGTTCTGGGAGGGCTACCTAAAGAGAAAAGGAAAATGAAACAGAAACGAGATGAACTGATTGCAGGAGCTCGTCTGACCTAGGAAACCTACTAAGTAAGAAGTCTGACAACACCAATTTTAAATTCAACTGATTTTATTTGATAGTAAACTTGCAAGCTTTCGGCATTTATAGCCTTCGTCAGGCGAATGAAGTGTTCTGATGTTCTTTGAATCCTGGGTGTAGGAAACCTACACTCAGGAGTCAAAGAACCAATCAACAAAATATTATTGGTGGTCTAACATGTTAAAACCGTGCAAGATTATTTGCAAATTGTACAGCCAATAACTAGGAAATCTTCTGACACTACCAATACCGGAATTGTTAATTCGCTGGTTAAAACGAAAAAGGAGGCTTATGACAGGATATGGAAACCGGAAGTCATCATTAGGAGGCTAGCCGGTAGTTGTAGTTTTTAAGCTATATAAGTACTAACCTCTGGGTATCGGCCTCATTGTTCCTGTGGAGCAGCACAGAGAGGCAGCGATTTGGGCGAGTGTAAAGTTCGAGTGTTAAGTAATTTTTAACATTTTCTTTTCGGTTAAAGTAGCGAGCAGTGGTAGTTTTTTGCCGTTTTTTAAACTAACTGGAAACCGGAAGTTGTCATTAGGAGGCTTGCCGGTAGTTGTAGATTTTCTCTCTGACTCTATAAATTAGTGCAGAGAGGAAACCCGATACTCTACGCAGGTAGAGTATCCCACCCTCCTCCCTCCTCTAACCTAATAATAAAAGTGTGTGGGAAGTTTTTTCTTTCTCTCCTAGAAATTAAAGTATTAGGGATGGCAGTGCAGGCAGTGCACCTCCTGCAGTATGTACGAGGTGAGGGACACCAGTAGTATTCCTGCTGATTATACCTGCAGGAAGTGTGCCCATTTGCAGCTCCTTGAGGATCGTGTTAAGGAGCTGGAGCTGGCATTAGAGGAACTCAGGATAATTCGGGAGGTTGAGGTGGATATTGACAGGAGTTACAAAGAGATAATCACCAAAAGTGATTCTTGGGTAACTATTAGGAAGAGGGGTAAGAAGCAATCGGGGAGACAATCCCCCGGGGCTGTTCCCCTCCAAAACAAATTTTCTGTCCTGGAGGCTACAGTTGAGGAGGAATCAACTGGAGATGGCCAAAGGGAGTAGGTCTCTGGGGGTGAGCCTGCTGGGAATGCTCAGGTGGGTAGGGGGAATAAGAGATTGGGCCTGGTAATTGGAGACTCCATAGTTACGGGGACAGATAGGAGAGTAAATAGTAATAAACGGGACTCAGGGCTGGTGTGTTGCCTCCCAGGGGCCGGGGTCCAGGATGTTTCAGAGTGGGTTTTTAAGATTCTTAAGGGAGAAGGGAGTCAGCCCCAAGTCATAGTTCATGTAGGGACACATCATGTAGGTAGGACAAGGGAAGGGGATATTAAACAGAAATTTATGGAGTTGGGGTGGAAGCTTAGGGCCAAAACAGACAGAGTGGTTATCTCTGGACTCTTGCCTGTGCCACAGGATAGTTTAGAGAAGAACAGAGAGAGGAATGTTTGAACTTGTGGCTGCGGGGATGGTGCAGGAGGGAGGGGTTCAGGTTCCTGAACAATTGGGACTCATTCTGGGATAGGTGGGACCTCTACAAGAGAGATGGTCTACACCTGAACCAGAGGGGAATCAATATCTTGGGGGGAAAATTTGCAAAGGCTATGCAGGGGGCTTTAAACTGATTCAGAGGGGGGGTGGGATCCTGAGTAGTTTGGATGTTAAGAGGGACGAGAACAGGGGGGTCATAGATGAGAACTGTAAAACACAGCAGCGTACGGGTGGAGTAGGGCATGGTTTGAATTACTTTAATGCAAGAAGTATTCGCAATAAGGTGGAGGAACTTGCAGCTTGGACTAGTACCTGGAACTTCGATGTTGTGGCCATTTCAGAGACATGGATAGAGCAGGGACAGGAATGGTTGTTGCAGGTTCCGGGGTTCAAATGCTTCGGTCGGAGTAGAGAAGGAGGTAGAAATGGGGGGAGGAGTGGCATTATTAGTCAAAAACTGTATCACAGTGACAAAGGAAGTTTGATGAGGACTTGTCTGTTGAGGTAGTATGGGCTGAGATTAGAAATAGGAGAGGAGAGGTCACCCTGTTGGGAGTCTTTTATAGACCTCCTAAAAGTTCTAGAGAGGTTGAGGAAAGGATTGCAAAGTCAATTCTGGTCAGGAGTGAAAGTAATAGGGTAATTGTTATGGGGGAATTTAACTTTACTAATATTGATTGGAATAGCTATAGCTCTAGCTCGTTAGAGGGGTCAGTTTTTGTACAAAGTGTGCAGGAAGGTTTTTGACTCAGTATGTAGATAGGCCAACTAGAGGTGAGGCTACATTGGATTTGGTGCTGGGCAATGAGCCAGACCAGGTGTTAGGCTTGGAAGTTAGTGAACATTTTGTGATAGTGACCACAATTCGGTTACGTTCACCTTAGTGATGGATAGGGATAGGCATGGAGCTGGGGGCAGTAGTTGTAGCTGGGGGAAGGGTAATTATGAGGCCATAAGGAGGGAATTAGGGTGCATAGGTTGGACTAGGAAACTACAGGAACTGGGAACATCTGAAATGTGGAGCTTATTCAAGGAGCAGCTACTGCGAGTCCTTGATAAGTATGTCCCTGTCGGGCAAGGAGGAAATGGTCGAGTAAGGGAACCTTGGTGTACGAGAAAAGTTAATTCGCTGGTTAAAAGGAAAAAGGAGGCTTATGTCAGGATGAGGCTTGAAGGCTCAGTTAGTGCAATGGATAGCTATAGATTAGCCAGGAGGGAGCTAAAGAGTGAGTTGAGGAGAGCTAAAAGGGAACACGAGAAGACTTTGGCTGATAGGATCAAGGAGAATCCTAAAGCTTTCTTTAGATATGTTAAGAACAGAAGATTGGTTAGGGCAAGATTAGGGCCAGTCATGGACAGCAGTGGGAAGCTGTGCGTGGAGCCTGAAGAGATTGGAGAGGCACTGAACAAATATTTCTCTTCGGTATTCACGCAGGGAGACGTAAATGTAGTTGTGGAGAACACTGGGATACAGAGTTGCAAACTGGAAAGTATTGAAGTAGATAAGGAGGATGTGCTAGATATTCTTGAGGGTTTGAAGTTAGATAAGTCCCCTGGGATGGACGGGATTTACCCTAGGATTCTCTGGGAGGTGAGAGAGGTGATTGCAGAGCCTCTGGCTCTGATCTTCAGGTCGTCGTTGGTTACGGGTATAGTGCCGGAAGACTGGAAGATAGCGAATGTGGTCCCATTGTTCAAGAAGGGGAAGAGAGACTTTCCGGGGAATTATAGGCCGGTGAGTCTTACTTCTGTTGTGGGCAAAGTATTGGAGAGAATTATTAGGGATAGGATTTATTGTTATTTAGAGAGAAATGAATTGATTGGGGATAGTCAGCATGGTTTTGTGAAGGGTAGGTCGTGCCTTACTAACCTCATTGAGTTTTTTGAAAAGTGACCAAAGAGGTGGATGGGGGTAAGGCGGTTGATGTGGTATATATGGACTTTAGTAAGGCGTTCGATAAGGTGGCACATGGAAGGCTTCTGCAGAAAATGCAGATGTATGGGATAGAGGGTGATTTAGCTAATTGGATTAGGAATTGGCTAGCAGATAGAAGACAGAGGGTGGTGGTTGATGGGAGATATTCATCGTGAGTTCGGTTACAAGTGGTGTACCTCAGGGGTCTGTTTTGGGGCCCCTGCTGTTTGTAATTTTTATAAATGATCTGGATGAGGGTATTAAAGGATGGATTAGTAAATTTGCGGATGACACTAAAGTCGGTGGAGTGGTAGATAGTGAAGAGGGGTGTTATAGTTTGCAGAGGGACTTGGACAAGTTGCAGAGCTGGGCCGAGAGGTGGCAAATGGAGTTAATGTGGAAAAGTGTGAGGTAATGCACTATGGCAGAAATAATAAATGTGTAGAGTATAGGGCAAATGGTAGGATTCTTAGTAGTCTAGATGAACAGAGGGATCTTGGTGTGTATGTGCATAGATCCATGAAAGTAGGCAGTCAGGTCGAGAAGGTTGTTAGGAAGGCATATGGAGTCTTGGCTTTTATTGGTAGAGGGATTGAATTTCGGAGCCGCAACGTCATGTTGCAACTGTGCAAAACTCTAGTGCGGCCGCACTTGGAGTATTGTGTGCAGTTCTGGTCCCCGCATTATAAGAAAGATGTGGAGGCTTTGGAGAGGGTACAGAGGAGGTTTACCAGGATGTTGCCTGGTATGGAGGGCAGGTCTTATGAAGAGAGGCTGCGGGATTTGAGGTTGTTTTCGTTAGAAAGAAGGCAGCTAAGAGGAGACCTTATTGAAACATATAAGATGATTAGAGGTTTAGATAGGGTGGACAGTGATAGCCTTTTTCCTAGGAGGAGAAAGCTAGCACGAGGGGACATAGCTTTAAATTAAGGGGTGGTGGTTTTAGGACAGATGTCAGAGGTAGGTTCTTTACCCAGAGGGTGGTAAGGGTATGGAATGCCCTGCCTGCGTCAGTTGTAGATGCGCCAAGTTTAGTGGCGTTTAAGAGGTTAGTAGATAAGTTTATGGATGAAAAGGGAATGGTCTAGGTTAGAGGGTCACTGCTTGTTCCTAATTGGTCGACGCAACATCGAAGGCCGAAGGGCCTGTTCTGCGCTGTAATGTTCTATGTTCTATGTTCTAATAGGAGTCAAAAAGACAGACCATTCATTGAACAAGATTATAATTGATTCTATTGGACAAATGCCAAATTCAGATGAATACAAATGTGACACAGTGGCACAGTGAATAACACTGGAATCTCATAGCACCAGGGAGTGGGGTTCAATTCTGGCCGTGGGTAACTGTGTGTAGAATTTGCACATTCTCCCAGAAACCTTCAATCACTCTGCACCGTCCTCCTCAATCCATCTCACCACCTAGCAATCTCTAAACTTCAGGAAACCTATCTGCTCCTGTGTTGTGACTTCAATTTCAGCAATTTCCATCCAAAAGTAATAAACATACAAAAAAGGATAGGACTATTCATTTGCCAATCACCACAAAATCCGAACCTATAATTCTGCTAGAAATCCGTGCGAGATAATCAGATTCACCTTAAATATAGCAATTTTATAAATGTGGCAGCCCATTAAGAACTGATGCATTCATGATTAACAGAAGCTGCTTGAGATTTCCATGTATGTAGGAAATTAAATAACATGGAGAGCATATTTAAATTGCGCAAGCACTAGTAACACCACAGTATTTGTTATTTTCTTCTTGTGATTAGAAAATTAAACTATTTAGCAATAGCACGTGAAACTTATTAAGATGCAACCCATCACGCCTTTTGCAGCAATTGTGTTACGTTGTATTGTTTTTTAGTTCAGGAAAAAATGCTTCTATGTTTTACAAATTAACTCAGAGCCAGGAGACTGTTTCAGAAACGATTTTCATATCTTCCGTGCACCATTGTCTCTTGTGCATTTCTGCCACTTGAAGAAAAATCATGCTTACATCGGAGGGATTCATTTATTCCATAGCAACAAAGCTATAAAGCTATACATGGCATTCTGGTGCTGAAGGACTCATTTCATATTTTTGTGTCCAAGAGTAATGTTCGTTCACAATGGCATGACTCGAATAGTGAACTTTTACTCTGCATGAACTTTTATGCTATTGGAGATAGGTATTATTCGATGTCATCTTTTTCACCTTCTGTGAATATTGCATGCAATAACTCAAAATGTGAAACTGTGAACTGACTCAGGATAATTTCAATATTTAATTGAAAAATTAAAAAAAGTATTTTCATCAATTATAGAAACAAGTCTAGTGCAGCCTAAAGAGTACTTTGTCAAGAACAGGAAGGTTTTACTCAACATCCAACATCTCTTAGGTGTCAAATCTTCCTTGCTCATTGAGGTTCTTCAGAGAAAGCAAATGTATTAACACCAATCATAAAACATTACAATAAAAATCAATGTCCCGTACAGTGTTATTGCACCATCCTATATCTAATCCCTTAATTTGATTCTTGAGTTTGAATTGTTTTTAAATAAATGCTCCTCTAAAACAATATTTTTAGTTTTGCGCATTTACTCTTTTAAGTCAACTTAGCTTGTAACATGCACTTTGGTGACTCAATTCCCAAAAGAAACTGTTAAAAGTCACTAATTTTGAGCAGTACTGAATTCAAATCCAAGGGAGTTTTGAACCAAGGGAGTCAATGAATGGTGAGGTGCGTTCACCCAGGTAATTTCAACTCAAGGGTAAAGATATGGACTGAGCTAAAACAAATTGTACTCTGAGATTCAAGCACACAAATCTCAGTAAGATTATAAAATGGGGATCTTTTATTCCACTGGAATCACATCTTTGTAAACATTAATAAAAAAAGGTAAATGTCGAGAAATAAACGACTTACAATGAAAATTTGCAGCCAACATTCCAAATCCACCTGGAGATCTTTGACAGCTTAACTCCCAATCTCTAATGAGGCAAGTAGCAGAGTTCAGTTGGTGCAGCTCCAATTACTAATTCCCTGTAAACTAGATTATCTTGTTATCCATGCGCAAAAGGAATCTTCCTGTCCTCCTACCTTCTCAGGCTCAGTGGCACTGCCCAATCAGTTCACCCAGGTCTCCATCAATTGTAGACTTGTCCAAATTCCCCTTGCCAATTCTTTTGCAAGTTTGACAGCTTATTGCCTTATTCATTATTCTTGGCCTTGGCTCCTTCATGTTGCAAATTACAAACTCTCTGCTCCTGCTTCATCTGCAGCATTTGTTCTCTCCTCCTCTGGCAAATGGCTCACCATCCGAGTCCTTGGCCCTCCACTACTCCTCAAAGCCTGCAAAGGATATTGTTCCCCACACGGGGCGGGTCACCCACAGGCACTGTCCAATTTCCCTGCTCAGGGCTCTCTGTACTATCATCACCCTGCTGATGTAGGGCTCACGAACACTTCCTTTCTCAAGATGTGCCATCCCATGGTAACTTTTTACTGAGGAAACATATGATTAACAGTTTTGAATGAGCTATGAGCATACTCAAATCCACATCAGTGGCAGCCTTCCCTTTATTTACCATTAATCTGGACAAAAGGTAAGGGCTAGCACAATATTCAGCATTTGCTCGAGAAGATCTTCTAAGTCATTTATTTTTCTATTTTCAATAGCAACCACAAAAGGGGGCGAGATATATCTCCAGAGACCTCCAGGTAATCAACAGCCCTAGTTTCTTCCAGTTGCAGGCTCATCATCTCCTCCCAGCACTGGATGCACCTCCAGAATCCCTAGTACACCAATTCCAGGATTCCTTGTTGCTATCAAACTCCTCTTCATTTAGACCCAAATACAAAGTATCCAACCATTCCTCCACTCAAAAGAAGAAAATCAGACCAGAGTGTTACCTTCTTCCTAATAATTTAAATTTCACTTTTGTTTTGCTGGGTTGTGATTTTCCAGATATTGTAAAATCACTACAGAAATTATTTCCCAACCAAAAGGAATAGGAATTGCTTTTGCAGACTGTTTGAGATGAAGGTTAGATGAGACAATTTGGGGGCAATTCTCCCAACCTGCTGCACAATAAATTTTCAAATGTACTGACACGCCATGAAAGTTACTGTTGCATAAGCTCCTTCATCAATATATCTTGGGCACATTTTTTCCTAGCCTGTTAATTATTCAAAACCCCATATTAGCTTTTTCAATTTATTATGGTTTACTTTTTTGTTCATTGGAAGATTCATTCAATCTTTAACTCTTTTCACGACTGATTTATTGATTCAAGTCAAATTTTGTCAAGAACCTTTTCCTTTTCGGTTCAGAACTTTTCTGTTCTACTTTTTGAACTTCAGACAATATTTCTCATTTTCTTTTCATCTTTTGGCTGCACTCACTCGGCAATTAAACTGCCTCTTTGCAGTCTAAGACACAGCTTCTTTCAAAAAAATTGTCTGGCTTCTCTTGGATGTCCAGCTTTTTTCTGCCAGTATGGTTTTCACACAGAGTTGGATGTTGTAGCGTGTTGCTAATTCTGCTGTAACCTATGAGTTTCTGAAGTGATTTTAGTTCAGCTCTAAATTGGAAGAAAATGTTAAGTTTCTATTACTTAAGGCCCATTTACTTACATAATCACACGAGTGAAATGATAACATTTTTGCAGTGGTTGTCACTTTAAGACCTGAATACGGGTCATGTAGTCTGAACAACCAATTGACAGCTAGTATGGGGAATCTCTCTCAGGAGAAGTGTTTCTCAGTTCAAAGAGGTGTCCATGGGCTAGCTGGAAGCATTTAGCTGTTGGAGAGACTTAGTAAATAAAATTTGTTTGTTCGACGCAAGAAGCTTCCAGTGCATCTTCACATCTGTTGTTGAGGATAAACTATCCTGGCACAGCTGCTAGGCCTACACTGTGTGTTTCATATTCAAATGAAGACATACAGAAAAAAATGTATTTGCCAGAATGCCTCTCTTCAGGAGAATAGACCAGTATGACTCCTCCACAGAAGACTGGAGTCAATAAATTGAGCATCTCAAGGTAAACAAAATAGGAAGGAGACTAAGTATAAAATAATTTTCCTGCGTGTTTGTGGAAATCAGATCTACCATCCTACTTGCAGCCTCAAATGCACCCAACTCAAGTCATTCAGTGAGCTTGTGGATTTATTGAAGGGTAATTTTCAACACGTACCATCAATCATAATCCAGAGATTCATTTTTAATTCAAGGATGAGAGCTGCAGGTTATTCGACTGTGACTTACATTGCTAAACTAAAATAATTAGCAGGGAATTTTGATGTTGGAGTGACCCTAAATGAAATGCTGCAGGATTGGTTAGTTTGTGGCATGAGCAATGATGCCATACAGCATGGACTGCTAGCAAAAGTTAACAATAATTTCAACTGTGTATCGGAGATAGCGCTGACCATGGAATGTGCTGATAAAGATTCACTGGAGCTTCAGAGCACACAAAATGGTGCTGTACACCAATCAGGGGGAGAACTTGCCAGCAGCCATGGTGCTAAAACCACCAAGGTGACTACAAATTGGAAAATATTTCCAGTTATCCGTAAGACAGAAGGATATAACAGAGGAAATTAAGCAATAGTTTTTAAAGTAAAGTGTTATCAATGTGGGGATAACAATTTTCCTGAATCATGAGTGACATTTTGTCGCAAAATATGATATTTGATAAAACAGTGCTAATTCAAGACTCTGGAATAACCAGTCAAATATGATGTTACAAGTATACAATGTGAAAGAATCTGACACCGTTGATTCTGAAATTTATTCTCTTTTTAATCTTAAAGCTGTCAAAGCAGACTTTATTACTGTAACATTCCAAGTAAATGGGAAGCCTTTAAATATAGAAATGGATACAAGGGCGTTAGCCACTTACTAATTTGATTTGATTCATTATTGTCACATGTATTAGTGGACTGTGAAAAGTATTGTTTCTTGTGCGTTATACAGACATAGGGAAGGAAAGGATGGTGCAGAATTTGGAGTCATACTCAAAGGATGTAGAGAAAGATCAACTTAATACAAGGTAGGTCCATTCAGAAATCTGATGACTGTTCTTGAGCCAGTTGGTTCACGAACTCAGACTTCTGTATTTTTTTCCTGATGGAAGAAGGTGGAAAAGAGTATGTCCAGAATGCATGGTGTCCTTGATTATGCTGGCTTCTTTCCTGAAGCACTGGGAATTGTAGACAGAGTCAATGGATGGGAGGTTGGTTCGCATGATAGACTGGGCTTTGTTCATGACCCTTTATAATTTTTTGTAGCCTTGAACAGAGCAGGAGCTATATCATCTAGAAAGGATGCTTTCTATGGTGCATCTGTAAAATCTGGTGAGCATTGTAGTGGACATGCCAAATTTCTTTAGCCTCTTGAGAAACCAGAAATGTTGGTGACTTTCTTAACTGCAGTGTAGGCATGGAGGGACCAGGACAGATTGTTGATGTTCTGGACACATAGAAACTTGAAACTCAATCATTTCCATTTTGTCCCCATTGGTGGAGACAGGGCATTCCTCCACTAAGTTTCCTAAAGCCAATGACTATATCCTTCATTTTTTGATCTTAAGGGAGTGATTATTGTCATTGCACCAGTTCACTAGATTCTCCATCTCTCTTCTGTACTCTGCCTCATCATTGTTTTGAGATCCAACCCATTACACTAATGCCATCAGCTAACTTGAAAATCAAGTTGGAGGAAATTTGGCCACATAGTCATAGATAAATAAGGAGTCTGGTAAGGAGCTAAGGACATAGCCTTGTGGGGCACTGATGTTGAGGATGATTGTGGAGGAGGTGTTGTCCCTATTGTTACTGATTGTGGTCTGTGGGTTAGGAAGTCTAAGATCTAGTCGCAGAAGGGGGAGTGAACCCCAAGGCACAGAATTTGGAGATGATAATGGTGTTGAAGGCTGAGCTCTTGTCAATAAATAGAAGTCTTACATAGATGTCTTTGTTATCTAGGTATTCCAGGGTTGAATATATGGCCATGGAGATTTGTCTGCTGTGGACCTGTCATGATGAGAGGTGAATGGCAGTGGATCTGTAATGAGTGAGCACACATTTCAGTACCTGAGACAAGGTGGGAATGTACAGCTTCACTTAGGTGAGACTGCAAATTCCTGCCTGAGATAAATGAAGGTTTCTGTTGTCGGACCCTCACCTGCACCGATTCCATGGCGGACGAGGTGGAAGAGTTCTGGCCAGGGTGTCCAATCGTTGACTTGGAGAGCTCTTCTGACAAATTAAAGATGTACACAGGAGGAGCAACAAAAATAAAGGGAATTACAATAGTACCTGTGAGCTATGGGCAGTCATCTGCCCAGCTTCCAGTAATAATAGTGACGGGTGAACTACCAAGCCTTCTGGGCCATGATTGACTCAAAAAAACCAATTGAATTGGTCCTAGACCTTTCAAGAATGGGCAGTGGAACTGCTAGAATTGTTGAGAAAATATGACAATGCCTTCCATGATGAATTAAATCAAAGGCTTGCAAGCTAAGATTTAGATTGATCCAGAGGCAATACCCAATTTGTTATAGCGATACCGGCAAATATGCTTTATGAAAGAAAGCAGAAACTGGATTGAACTGATTGGAAGAACTGGATTATCCACCAGTTCAGTTTTTAGAATGGACAGCACTCATTATTCCGATGTTGAAACACAATAAGACCATCCAACTTTCCGCCAATTTTAAGCTAACAGTTAATCAGGTCACCAAGCTGGTTAAGTATCCAATTCTGAGGTCAGAATGCAAAACTGATAGGAGATGGGACTGGGCAGTGGTCAGGCCACTAACAGCATTTTGGAGATCAGGAGGCACAGACAACTGCCTTTGCCCAGAGCTGGTTGGGACAGATATCCCCTCTGCTAAACCATTGTATTAGTCTGATGATGAGTATTTAGATGAGGCAAGAAGTGTTAATTCCAGGAGGTGTGAGGTGTTAGCCTTTGTTCACTTTCAAATGTTTCAGAAACTTCTAGAAGCAGCCGTTGTATCAGCCCATCAAATGTCCATTTTGAAAAAAAAGAGACAAATAAAATAATTTTATGAAACAGCAGGGCTGAAGAGAATATATATATTTATACATACTTCCCTTTCTCTCTTCTGGCTGCGACAAAATGCAAGTCTTTCTGTCTTGCCAAATGTCTTGTTGCAGTTCATGCATTGGAAAATGATGAGCACAGGGATACCTCATGAATGCTTTGTTTCATTTTACAATCTGGACAGCTACCTCAAGAATCGTAGAATCCCTATCGTGTAGAAGGAGGCTACCACAATCTCACTCAGACCCTGTCCACATAACCCCATGCCAATCAACCTAGTCCGTACATCTTTGGAGCACCTGGAGGAAATCCATGCAGACATGGGGAGAACATGCAACCTCCACACAGACCCAAGGCCAGAATCGAACCCAGGTCCATGGCACTGTAAGGCAGCAGTTCTAACCACTGTGCCACCGTGCCACCCCAGGTATTTTCTACAATTTGTCATCAAAAAGAAATATTATTTAAAATATATCATCGAAAAATATTCCACCTGCTTTCAGCCATCAAGGAAGGTCTTCATATGAATTTTGTTCTTGTGAAACAAAGGCATTTGGAATAAAATCTTTGGAATTTTTAGAATATTAGAAACTGTTCAATTTACTGAAAGGAAACCAATTAATGCACACCAATTAAACTAATGTAACTGGTTCTATATAGGTAGATATAATCATTTTCAGTTTTCAAAATCATGATAGTGAACCAAATAGTTTTATTAAAATTCTCATTTTTGTGCCTAAACTCAATTTCTCTTGTAATTATTCCCACTCTTAAATGCATTGAAGAATATTATTTAATATAAGGTGAAAGGTAAATTATTAGGTTCTAAAATAATGCCTGATTGAGCTCGTTCAAGGAAGATTTTACATTTGTAATAGAAGGAATATTCTCTCCTGGCATGCTCTTCATAATGGCAAAAAAAACCTCAAGAAATCTGTTTGACTGAAATTTTCCTGAAGATAATTTTATTGCCTTAAGCAATGCAAATGGTTTACAGAGGAATTCAGTTTGCCATTAAATATTCTAATCCTCCCTGATCCAGGGACTTGATTGCAAATGTCAGGACTCTAAGCAGATTACTGTTCCCCTGAGAGCATTTTCACCCACCAGCCTTGTCTGGCTCTGAAGGTGTGAAAGACTGTCAAGTTGTCCCAGGCGACCTGTGGGGGTTGAAACAAACTTCCTACTTTGAGTACCACACAAGACTGATTAACTCGAACATCTATCAGATGAACATCACAGTCATCATCCAGGACAAAACCCATTCAGAGACAGGTTGTGACCAGCTGCAGACATGAAATGGGCTGAATGAGTGATTGAATGTGACACACATTCTTTAAGCTGAGTGCCCTGCGTTCTATTTTTTTTACCTCCCTGTCGATAAAGTCCACTGGCTTCTTTGATAAAATGGTAATGATGTGAAAAGAAGAGAGGGTTTTGGGATGGATGTTAGGTGTTGCCCAATCATTTCAAGGTGAACTTGCTGGAGATGTAATAAGATGAAGACAGTTGAGAAATTTGTAACAGTTAAAAAGAAACCAGATAATTCTAGCTGTAATAAATTCATTACAAATAAATCTGTTCAAAGCCTAATTGAATCTTAAACACAGCTGTCAAAATAAGGAAAGGTCTTGTCACCAAATAATAACTGTCACAACAGAATGCTGCTATTTTTAGCCAGACTATTCCTGCTCACAGGATAATAATAGATAAACTGATCTAAATCTACTTTTATTCTGTATAATACAAGAATTGAAATGGACTCATAAATCATACTGTAAACTGCAGTGACCAGGGTGTCTCCAGTGAGCAGACGAAAGGTCATGATACGCTGTGCATGATTTAAAAAATGATTTCACAAAGGGAGAATTCTTATGAGTGGAGTAACATGTTCAACTTTTGTTTTTATTACAATTTTCTTCCCTCCTCTGTTGAAGATCATCCTGCCTTACTGAAATACAAATTAATAAGTACTGGGTTTCTTTTAGCACTGAGCGCAAGTGGCTCCTACTCAACCATGAGCTTTGGAAGTGAGTTTTGAGCTGCTATTTAACCATAGCACCATCACATCCAAATCCTTGACGTTCAGCTCCCCTGGCATCCATATATCTGCCGCTCCAGCAGGAGTGTCACATTCAACATTAGCCGGGATCATGATTTCCAGTAAGCTCCAGTCGTCACCCCATCATTAAATAAAGATCAAGTAAAAATGTGTTTAGCCATTATTGAGCTAATATCAGCAATTTTTTTAACAGTGTAAATAGGGGACTTCAAAACTCTTCAAGGCATAGCGTTATATGTGAAGGACATGGTAGTTTCCTGGGTTTATGCTGTTCCGATAATGGGTGTCATTTTACAATCCTTTTAAAAAAAAACTAACAATTCCCCTGGAGCATGGTGAATGTCAGAGTTGGAAGGATCGAAGTCCTGATTTTGCTGACTTGACATAGCACTCCCTCGCTGACATCTTCACATGCCACATTGCAGTTTAGTCAGGCTCAAAACCGCAATACAATTACAACGGTGAATTAAAATTATTTGAGTCAGTTTTTCCCAATTCTTGAAACAAAAAATTGACCTGATAGTGATTGGAAGGGTCAGAATTCCTTGAATTCTGTCCCCCAGCTCACCCTTGACTAACAACTCTGCAATTTCAACTCCCGCTGAATATTTCAGAGAAGTGCTATTGATAAAAAGGCATTGGCTTCACTTGCTGATTACAGACTTCCAAGCAGAAGCTTTAACCCCTTCGTACTTTTTATGATATGGACATGCTGGCATTGGACTGGGGTGGACACAGTAAGAAATCTTGCAACACCAGGTTAAAGTCCAATAGGTTTATTTGGAATCATGTGCTTTCGAAATGTTCTCCTTCAGATGAGTGGAATCTTCACCTCTTAAAGGAGCAGCGCTCTGAAAGCTCGTGATTGCAAATAAACCTGTTGGGCTTTAATCTAGTGCTGTGAAACTTCTTACTTTGTACTTTTTAACCTCTTTCCAGCGAAGAAATTTGGCACTCCAACTTTTCCCTCCTGAGATTAGATTGTAGACAATCAATGGTTTTCACCATAGGCTGATGAATATGCTGTCTATTCACTAGAAGCATCGCTCAATTTTAACAGCATTGAGTAGAAATGATGGCAATGTGCCCAGAAGGATGAGAGAGGTTGCATGGCACAACAGAGGTCTAGTGGAGGTACCTCTCTGCGAATGCTACTGGAAAGAGTTGTAACTTCACCACAAAGATTTTTGAACTACTCCACATTTCGACTGCACTGTGCATGGAATTTACAATAATATGGCACCGGAGGCTTTTAAACTGCCACATGACACATGTTCATCTAATCAGCTATTGAACATGCAACCAACAGATGATATGCATTCTCTTTCATAAAAGGCTGAATTCATCCACTTTGGTTTGTAGTTGGCACAAACACAACATCCAATCCTTCTACAGGATGCCTGGATTCCGCTGTGTACTAGTGTGGTACTAATCATAACATACAATGGTGGGGAGCTTCATTCTGTGAATACCAAGCTCCTTTTTGATGCAAACTAGACCTTGTTCTCATCTATTGCTGCATAGACCATCAGAGGGGCATAGTGTAAGGCTTCATCTGAAGAGGCTTGTTAAGCTTGATACTGAGAAACTATTGTTTCTAATAGTCTGGGAGCCTAAAACATGGCAGACATAGTCTCAGGCTAAGGGGGCGATCGCTTAGGACTGAGATGAGGGGAAGTTGCTTCACTCAATAGGTTGTGAATCTTTGGAATGCTCTTTCCATCAGTGAAAACATTTAAGTCTGGAGTAGACAGATTATTTGTCCGCCAGGAAATTGTGATGTGCCGGAGCAGACAGGAAAATAGGGTTGAAATCTAAAATAACTATAGTTGTATTGAATAATAGAACAGACTCAGTGGGCCATCTGATCTACACTTGCTCGTTCTTTTGTGTTCTTCATTAACTGATTGACTGCAGTGACAGTGTCTCAGCATTACTTGTTCAGAATCTTTACAGAAGTGAAAAAAAACAATAAAGTCTCCTGTGTTGCTGATTTGCTCACTTACAGTAATGTTCATGAATAATAATTCATAGGGCAAGCGTCCAGTACATTTCAAGCAAACATTTATTCTATTGTAAGCTAAATGTGTGAGAAATTACCTTGTGAAGGTAAGGCTACTGATCAGTGGCAACTGTGTTCGGGATTAGATAAAGCAAGAGATGGAGGGTGTACGTTAAAGTGGGAGTTGGAGTTAGGTTCTGCTTGCATTTCTTCTACTTTTGGGCTGCTCTGGATTTTACATGGGCAGTTTGTGACTATGTTATGACATGTTGATTGAGGTCCACATGGCATGGTTAATATCAAGTTTGCCCCATTCACCAATGTCACTTTTTCCCTTTTCAATTAGGCTTTCAGAATACCCTTAAAATATTTTCTCTGTTGTTCTTGAGGTCGGCTCCCAAACTTAAGTTTCAAAAAGACGTGCTTCAAAACCAATTCTTTGACATATGGATTGCCCATATGGATTTGACTTATGCCCAGTGGACAAGATTTTCATGATCATGGTCGCAATGCTTGAGGAATCGGCTTTGGTGATGATGTTGGAGTTTATTGACTTTTCTTCCCACTTAATTGAGTATCTCATGGAGACACCACGAGAAATTCTCCAGTGCTTAGAGCTGCGTTTGGTAATCACATTATCATGTAGAAGTGTGGTGGCAACAATATTATTGGAGCCTTTGTTCTCTAAAAGTAATAGTTTATTTATTAGTCACAAGTAGGCTTACATTAACACTGCAATAAAGTTACCATGAAAATCCCCTAGTTGCCATATTCCAGTGCCTGTACAGGTACACTGAGGTACTGTAAACAGGTACATTTAACATGGCCAGTGCAAATAACCAGCACATTTTTTGGATTGTGGGAGGAAACCAGAGCACTTGGAGGAAACCTATGCAGACCCAAGGAGAATGTGATCCAAGCTAGGAATTGAACACGGGTCCCTGCCACTGTGAGGCAGCAGTTCTAACCAATATGCCATTGACAGACTCAGTTATGGAATTTTTGTAAGGCTGCACTGACACAACTGATTCAGTGCTGGGTGTTCTCTTCAATGGTGATCTTTTTGAGAAAGATAGCTACTACGATCTGGGAAGTTTCAAAGAATCTCATGTCTCACTATCAATAACAAGAGCTGGAGATGCTCATCTGGGAAGGGCTAGTGGAGGATTTTGGTTTTGCTGATATTGACTGAAGGAACAGCTCATTAGTATGTAGAGTTGAAGCATTTAGTGGTTTGATTATGCAGTTGTGGCCCACACTACAAGCAACAATCATCAGCATATCATAAGTATGGATGTGGCAGATGATTACCTTAGTCTTGCTTCACAGCCTGTAGAGGTTAAAAGGCTTTGCGTCAAATCAAAATTCAAACATGACTCCTTGTGGAACTTTAACATGGCCAGTGCAAATAACCAGCTTCTTAATCAGGCTGAGACAGTTAGTGAAGAGAGTGATGATTGGGTAGTTGTGCCCACACTGAAGTGATATTCAGACTACCAACAAACCCTGTCACAATCACTTAGTCTTGCTTGATACTTGCTTGGATATGAATGGACTCGGTTTGAAATCCATTGTAAAGAATACTTGCTACCATATTGTCACACTGAAGTCACAAATTAGAAACAAATGTCCTAATCTTTGGATGGCTCTCTGAAAGATTTTGCAGTTGAGGGAGAAACAGGGACATTTTACAAGTATTTATTTGTCAGACAAAGGACAAGTTCTACGATGCCACAGGAACAGCAAAACTGAATGGCATGGTCTTTGGATCAGGTCCCACTAAATATCAATGCACAGTAAAGTAACTCTATTGAACTTTGAATCAACCATGGGCAACAAAGGGTATATGCGTACATGAGTGAACTAATCATTGAAATGTGCTTGTATAGTCATAGAGGAAAAAAACACTGTATGTAAAGAATTTAAGAGCGAATACAGCGTCCAGCATTTTCAATAAAGTGTGTTAAGGGAGAATTATCCTGCCCTAAAGATGTCTAAAGGTTCAACAAATTTCAAATGATTATCAGGTTGGCCACTGTGCACTTATTTTATGACTGGTCTAGTTGTGATTTTTATTTAATTCATGTATTCATTGTTAAATAAAAGATCTCTGTGAGGAATAGTATTCTCCCGTGTTACTGTTAAGGAGTGTTCAGGTCCATGAACCTTACTCTAACATTCGATGTGGGACGTTTTGGGCTAGATGATGTGACATAGTGGCAACGTCCCTGGATTATAATCCAAAGGTCTTGGCTAATGTGTTGGTGACATGGCTTCATATGAAACTGCATCTGAAATTGAAAGCTAATTTGAGTAATGGTTACCATGAAACTATCATTGACTGGGTCACTTTAATTAAGGGAATATGCTGTCTTTATCTGGTCTAGCCTATTTGTGACTCCAGATCCACAGCAATGTGGCTGACTATTAATTGTCCTCTGAAATGAGCTGGTAAATGATTCAGTTCGAGGGCAATTGGAGATGGGCAGCAAATGCTGACCTGGCCAGCAACACCCACATTCCATCAAAGAAGAAAAAAGGTGTCAAAATCAAATACATTGATTTGATCGAATTCCGATCAGAACTTTGTGTCTCCTCATCCGCTGTCAACAATTGTCCTGCTGCTGCCAGCAGGAGGTTTTAAAGCTCTCTGTGGAGAGCTAGCGTAGTGGTGATGTGGGAGGAGTGATGACAAAGGGAAATGGGGATGGAGGGCTGCAATCAGCAATTTCCAGTTTCTATGCTTAAGTCAGGCTGAGTAAGAAGTCTGACAACACCAGGTTTAAATCCCCAACATCTCTACATCAAGTCAGGCTGAGACACCCCATCATTATTTATCTTGAGAAAACCTACATTAAGACTCTGAAAGCGAATAGCTTTAGTTTGTTTAAAAAAAGTTTATTTATTTATTAATCACAAGTAAGGCTTACATTAACACTGCAATGAAGTTATTGTGAAAATCACCTGTTTGGCCCAATGCATCTAACCAGCTCATCTTTCAAACTGTGGGGGGAAGCTAGAACGCTCAGAGGAAACCCACAAAGACACGCAGAGAGTGTGCAATCTCTACCAGACAGTGACTCAAGCCAGAAGTAGAACCTGGTCCCTGCACTGTAAGGCAGCAATGCTAACCACTGTGGCATTGTGCATCTCCAAAATGTGACCAGCTGCTGTGGTGAGATTTGAACCAGGTCCCCCAGAGCATTACTCTGTATCTCTGGATTGTTAAACCGGTGACTATAACTCACATACCACCACATCCTTAACTTTATCTTTCCAGTAGAGTGGCCGAGGAGACTCAGGATTGGTGCAATGAAATGGAATAAATGTTGCACATGTAATGGGGTTTTACTTGAATTACAATTTCTAGGAGTGCCAACTTGCAAATCTTTGTATAAGCAAACCTTACATTTCTATCATGATTTCCATCAATTCAGTGGATGGACAAAAGCATTGAATGGGTTTCAAAAACCTGTGGTTAGCAAGGAGATGTTTCTGAGTTGGAAGCTGGCAGAGAGTTGTCTACGTTTATAGTGGGTATAAAGAAAAAATTGAGGCCAATTCTGTACTTGCAACGAGAATTCATGTTTTAATGTCGCTCTCCATATGAAAAATTTTACATGGACAGCATATACATGACAGGAGTCAATTGTTTCTCAGGGAAATCATGCTGATTATGAGTAAGTTATACTGCCTCTGCTGCTTTGTGGCTTATTTTCCAGTAAACCACCAAAGAGTATTGTTTGGAAAGGTTTTACGTGGTTTGCTTAAAGATCAAGACAGCTTAATGGTTTTTTATTCTGTGGGGAGTTACAACATAAGGAAGATGCTGCTTCCACTTTACTGCAGCAATGCTGATGCAGCCAAGTGTCAATTGTATCAGATTTCAATGCAAAGATAGGTTCTCTGTATGCAAATCAAAGAACCGTAAAAATCCAGCGGGGTCACAATTGTTGTTTTGTTTATCATCGTTTTTTTTGGGAAATGGATATTAATGCTAAGTTTAAATTGTTTAACTGGCAGGCACGTTGAGGTAAAGAGAAATATTTGAAGTGATCCTGTTCATAGTATACATTCTGACAGTCAAAAACCAATTTCTGTTTCTGTACAAGCAAACTTCAAGCATTCTGTCCGCAAGTGTTGTATTGATTAGAATTGAATGTAAATATAAATCAGAGTTCAAGTCCAATAAGGTACGTGTTTATCAGTAATCCAAGGTAATAAATCTAGTTTCATTCTTAAATTATTATCAGTTTGTGTTACTGTGCATGACATAGCCTTCCCATTACATCAATAATGCATGATGTGGAGATGCCGGCATTGGACTGAGATGGGCACAGAAAGAAGTCTCATAACAACAGATTACAGTCCAACAGGTTTATTTGGTATCGTGAGGTTTCAGAACGCTGCTCCTTCATCAGGTGAGTGGAGAGTTGAATTCACAAACAGGGCATATTGATACAGACTCAATTGCAAGATAATGGTTGGAATGTGAGTCTCTATGGGTAATCAAGTCTTTACACATATAGACAACGCATGGAGAGAGGGATAATGACAGGTTAAAGAGGTGTGAACTGTCTCAAGCCAGGACAGTTAATAGAATTTTGCAAGGCCGGCCAATAAGCATTAAATTACATTAGTTCTGGCAACTTTCTGAGACTAGATTAGATCTAGTCTATTTAGATAAATCCGACCTCGCTCATGGCTGGAATTCCCCAGTTCAGCTGAAATGAATGGAGATTTGGCTGAGCACCAAATTCTCTTTTGCTCACAGGGCGATAGAGTGTGAACAGCAGAGAATTCCAGCCTCCAGCTTGAGGAGTGGACATTTAAAGCCAACCTCAAGATGGACCTTACCTTATTCAAAGCACCAAATTAACAGCTTAATGGAAGACTCACTTAATAATGATACAATTTTATCAGCCTTAAAACTAGGCCTGTTTATATTACAATATTAAAGGCTACACATTGGTCCAGAGTGGATGTTAATAGCAGAATAAAGTTCAGCACTGCCTGAAAATAAATAACAGGAAATAGGAGGAAAAGAATCAGTTCTGTCTGAAAGCAAGAACATAAGAATAAAATATAGACTGGCAGTTTGGGAGGAAATTAATCAATGTGGGGGCCAGAATTCATGTTCTGAAGTCAAATTTCAAACAAGCAAATTGCAATGTGTCCAATCCATAGATAAGTTACTCCAGGTTGTGTTTGGCTTCACTGGAACATTGCAGCAGACCACAGCCAGAAATGTGAACAGAAGAGATAGATGGTTAATCAAAATGGCTTGGAGGTTGAGGTCATGTTTTTAAACTGAGAGAGATGGTTCTGCAAAGCACTCACACAGTCTGCACTTTTTCTCTCCAGTGTAAAGGAAACCATATTGTGAATAGTGAATACACTATATCAAATTGAAAGAAGGACATGTAAATCATTGCTTCACCTTTGGGGCCTTGAATAGTAAAGAAGCTAGTGAGGAAAAGGAGGTGGTGCTAAACCTCCTGGAATTGCCAGGGTAAGGTGTTGACAAAAGAGGATGCAGTATTGGGTTGATAGAGAAATGGAGAAGCATGTCCCAGGAAGAATAATTTCTTCGGAATACTGGTGAGGAGATGTGTTTGCTGATGGCATCATGCTTGAATTGACAGAAATGACACACAATAATCCTTTTGTAAGGAGACTTAGAATGGTTGGGACCAAACACCAGCAGGTCTGGGAAGATAAAATCAGAGTGAATTGGACACAGAAAAGTCACAAAGTGCCTGAAATATACTGTTTGCATAGAAGCTCATATACCACGGTTAGAGAATTTAGATATGTATTTTGAAATCATAGTGGGGGCAATTCTCCCAACCCAATGTGCTAATTTGGCCATTGGGCAATGTCAGCTTGTGTGCCTGGCACTGCCAAAAGGAGCAAAGTGCCCATGCCCAGGGGGCACCTTGGAATTGCCCACCAGGCATTAGGCAGAGTCAAGGGAAGGTAAGAGGTAGGGCCAGCTGGAGTCGGGCCTAGGGGGCAATTAAGAGGGTTGGGTGTTCTGCTGCCACTCACATGGGGATTGGTTGGGACTGGAGGGAGGCCAGTGATCAAAGCAGACTGGGATGGGAAGTCTACTGGGGAGGCCTGCCGCTCATGGGTGGGGTCTTCTGGGTTGAGGGGTCTGCCTCCTATGGAGGGGGTAGGGACTGTGGCGGGAATCATCACTGCTGGGGGGGGGGGCATGCTGGAGATCAAGGTGTTCCGCGGCAGGAGGGAGGTGCTCATGGGAACCATAATTGGGGTGGAGGGGCAGCACTGCTGAGGTCCCAAACTGACCAAGCGATTTAATTGACCAGCAAACTGCAGACTGACAGATTGGATCCATTGCACATGTGCAGAGTTCAGAAACAGTCAGAATCCTGCATGCATGGACCCCATCCCGTGAACTATTAAAGATGTCCACGATCATGATCTCTGCATTGTACAGAGTGTGGGAAATTCTTGTCAGAAGTCGCACTGAAAAAAAAGCATGATTTCCCCACAAATTCAACACCCTAGAACTTTTTTGGGAAAGTCTTCTCATTCTCTATTAAAAGCATGTATCTGTGTTAACAACATAATGCTCGTAAGGCATGATGGGATGTATTCAAGTAAAAGGAACCTTTAGATAATGCAGCTGCTGAGCAGAGGAACAACTCTTATCAGTGGTCTCCTGACAGTCCTAATGAACATCTTTTACCAGAATACTGTCTCTACAAGTCTTTGTGTTAGTTCAGCCATAATCAAAAGGGGAAATATCACACATAAAATCCAGTGTAATGTCCAGGAGAAAGTATTATTAACCAAGATATATAATCTATACTTATCATGACAGATGTGTACACAACTGGCAAAGGAAAATAGCTTTTAAAAATTGCACAATTGTACAAAGAACAAAGAACAAAACAGCACGGGAAACAGGCCCTTCGGCCCAATGAGCTCACGCCGCCACCTCAATGTTCCCACTTCTACCTATGATCCCTGTCTATGTTTATAGATCTACGCATCGGAACCAAATGTGAGATAATTTAGGGAGAATTTGTTTTGTCAATCAGCACATCTTTGGGGTGTGGGAGGAAACTGGAGCACCCAGAGAAAACCCATGCAAGCACGGGGAGAATGTGCAAACTCCCCGTGACACAGACACAAGCCCAAATCCATGTATCTGCACAGGACAGTGATAGTCACTGAGCTGTTGTATTGCCTATTGAATGGTCCAGTTCAAGTGTACACTAACGACATGAAGCAGTAGGCTACTTTCGAAAAATCCAAGAGCAGCTCTCTCACAATCCATCACGTGTATGTCCCTTGTTAGACAACAAGGCGGACTGAAGTACCTGTAGGATAAAACAGAAATACATCAATATCATTGACAATTTACACACTTCCCAGGGAACTCCCAAGGCTCATGATCCCTATTTTAAATCGGTACGAGGAGTGATATAATTTCAGAGTTGATTTGGAACAGACCTAAATTGTTCTTTCTTATATACTGACCATGCTTGGAAAATGAAGAAAAACATTTCATCTTTTACCAGAATACTGTCTCCAAGAGTTTTCATGTTAGCTGAGCCATAATTGAGAGAGGAAATACCCCACCATGTCAGCATAATACATTGTCTCTGAAATTGGTCCTACACCTTTAAATGCTGAGATTGGTAGGTGTAAAATAAGGAAAAGGAATCCGTATCATGGTTCTGAGATGGAGCAGTGGGGCAAGGGCAGAAATGCAGGAAGTGGGCCAAATACAGTTGAGGGTTCTGATAATTGCAATGGGGAGAAATCCTTGACTGAGGATAAAGATAGAAATATCAGAAGCACAATTATTGATGGTTGCTTATCAGAATAGATATAACAGAGATGGAGAAATGAGAAAAAAATTGGAGAAAAACTGGGAATGCATACCTATTGTGGGCTATGAACATTTTAATCCCTTTGAAATATGAAGCCCTCATATTTCAAATCAAAGATTCAGTTATCTTTCAAACATTTGACAAATTTCCTGTCTCATATATTTCCCCAATATCTGGATAAAATATCATCAAATTAGTAGTTGAAACACATATACACATGTTGCTTCATCATACAGGCTACAAAATGAAAAAAGCTATTTATGGGCCAGAGATTGGAACCAATTTTCTCTATCACTGCCTCACCATAAATTGTGCAATTGGCTTATTGGTATATTCTGTAGTTTTCAGAAGAGCACTTACCGTGAAATATAGGAAAAGAGAATGAGGTATATGGAAATTAGGTACAGGGCCTTAAAAATCTAAATGAAAAATGATTACAACATTGTGAGCTCAGGAAGGGAGCAACAAGCGGGAGGAAATGAGCGAGGGAGTGAGAAGGGCTGCGATTAGTGATGTCAAGAGGGAAATGATAAGCAGGAAAGGGAAGGTGGGAGGCTCTGTTGGGAAACAGCAAAATTAAAGAGAATCCCAAAGAGGAGAGGCAGTGGGGAGTAGGAAAGAGTGTCAGTAAGTTGAGTGTTATACAGCTTTAATTTAATCACTTTCCAAGCATTCTAGTTTAATGGGACTAACAAGGACAGTAATTCAATTATTTCTTTATTTAACATTTCTAGTATCAACTCAAACATAACCAGTTGCATCCTATTAACTCTAACCCTAATTGAACATCACTTCTCAGCTGAACTTTAACTCTTAAACTGCACTTTAAGATGAACATCAGCATCAACTTTAATTATTTAACTGAAAATAGACACTACCGGGTTTAGAAAAACTTTGGCCAAGAAATATCCTCGATGTAGAATCAATTCTTTTTCTCTCTAAAGCATTCTTCAGGATACAAGATTTGTTGTGATCGTTGGTCTCTTCAGAGTTAAATTAAAAAAACTCATATCTCTTATCCACAATTCTCCACTTGCTTCCAGAGGATTCTCTGTCATCCAGCCAATTGTGTAACCAGAAACTGATCACATGGCTTGAACCTCCAGTGAAATTATTTTTGAACGATGCCATGATGCTTAGTTCATTTTACATGTCCCACACATAATAGCCATATAAATCGGAACCATACTGTCTCAGTTAATGTAAACAAATTCCCTGATCTGACCAACACCAAAAGTTTCAGATCACAACTTCCAGACCAGAGCTTTTTTTGTGTTCTGCATCTTGTTTTAATCTACAAGTTGACCAAAATTCCTAGTATGCTTCGCTGTAAGTCAGAATAGCCATGTTAAAGTCACTATTGCCATTATTGTTGTTAAATCATTATTGTAGCCGTTCTTTTTCCATCACAGGAGAAAGTCTCAGGAAGTGGAAATGAGTATATTAAGGAGTGAAAATGAGTGCTGGAGAGACTTAAGCAATGGCAGAGTGCCTTGGGGAACTGGACAGTGTTTCGGGGAGTATGAGAGAAGCTCAGGAATGAGAAGAGAGTCTTGGGGAATTTGAGAGATTGTCATGAAGTGGTAACGGTCATGATGCTTGGGAGAGAGCCTCGGAGAATATAAGAGCCTTGCAGAATGGGAAAGAGTCTTGAGAAGTGGGGGGAGAGTCTTGAGGAACAGGAGAGTATCTCAGAGAGTGGACAGAGTATTGGAAACAGGAAAGAGTCACAAAAAGTGGACAAGAATCTTGGAAACAGCACAAGGAATAGGAGAGAGTCTTGGGAAATGGGAGAGAGACTTGGGAAACAAGATAGTGTCTCAAAGAGTTGGAGAGAGTCTCAGGGAGTGGAGAGATTCTTAGGGAGTGGGACAGAGTCTTAGGGAGCCTTGGGGAGTGAGAGGGAGTTTCAAATGCAGGAAAGTTTCTTGGAGTGGGAGATAGTTTCAGGAAGCATTACCCTGGAACCTATTGCCGTCCACCTCCACATGACTTCCCTCCCCTCAGAGCCAACACATATTACCAATTCCATGCCTACCCCAACCTGCCACTTCCATTATCTGAGCTACTTGATCTGTCCTGCTCTGTGACCCACCCAACGAAACCTTCATATACCGGACTGTCACCCTGATAGCGACATCTAACCACCTCCCAAATCCTAAGAGTGTTCCCTCTGATCACCAGTATTCTGAGTTATCCCCCCAGGGTCCTACAGTCATACGTCTGACCCCACTCTCTAAGGCATTCACTTCACCCTGTTCTTGTTTCACTGGATACTCTCATTCTACCTCCTCCTTCCTCCCCTTCCCAAATATTCTCCCCCACCTTTCCCCTGTGAGCCTGTCTCCTCTTTCCAGCCTTCATTCTATCTTTACACCCAATTCTGTCACCCAGCCCCCCCCCCACCCCACTTCTAACTTTTACCTGCCTCCCTAGTCCAGCCATGGCACGCCATTTGCTAATGGTAGTGAAGCTAAGAGGATAAGCAACATCTACAGACATCAAGGTCATGGAAGAGATGAAACTTGCCAGCTGCATACCATTCAGATACTGTCGTAAAAGACAAGGTTCTAAATACTCACCAGTGGGAAATTTGATTTGGAAGGGGAATTTAATTCCATTCTGCGATCTTTGAATGAGATGCTAATCACATGTATGATGTGCTAATATATGCCAATGTGCTATGCTGACGTATTTTGTCAGGAAGATCAACTCACCTTTAACCCAACTTGAAAATCGGAAAACAAAATTGCAACTGTTTATCCCGCCTTTGGGAAATAGATTTTTTGCCTCCCACCAAACGATTTCTACTGCTTAGGAAAATCATTTCAGAGCAGCATCCTTATTGCCCAGCTTTTACTGGTGTTCTATTTAGGGTATACAAGACCAGTTCAGACAATAATACTTAGTTTTTACTGATTATCTTCTCTCTGAGAAGTGGAAAATTCCATCTCAGCACAAAAGTCAAAATTGGCAACTCAGTGCAGTCATGTTGGAATTGCATTGATGGAGGACCAATCTTTTGACTGAGATATTAAACTGGAATTCCACCTGGTCTCTCAGGTAGATGTGAAAGATTCTGCAGCACTATTATGAAGACGAGTGCCGACTGGGGAGGTTATGATCTATTTTGATCCCTTAATCAAATTCACAAAAATCAATGATCTAATCATTATCACATTGTCATATTGCTGTGTGTTGGCATTTGCTATGTGCAAATTGGTGCCACATTTCTTAAATTTCAGTTCAAAAGAACATCATTTTCTATGAAGTACTTTGGGACAGCTACAGTTATGAAAATGCCAGCAAAACATCAAATATAAAGCTTTGAAGATGGCATGTGATAAGCAGCTTTTGTGCCACACAAGTGTCAGGCAATGTCCATCTCAAAGATGATAATTTGAACAGCTCTCCTTGACCTTTATTGGCATTACTTTAGCTGAATCCTTCATCATCAACACTCCCGGAGTTACTGTTGACCACATACTTAACTGGACTAATCATGGGTATACTGTGGTTAAGACCAAAGATCACAGTCTTGGAAACCTGCAGCAAGTAATTTACCTCCTAACTACTCAAAGCCTGTCTACCAAATGTAAGGTACAAGTCAGGAATGTGATGGAACATTTTCCATTTTCTGATTGAATGTAACTTCAAGAACTCACAAAATCAACTAGAACAAAGCAGAACATTTGATTGGTACCTGACCCACTGTCTTAAACGTTCACTTACGCAGACTATTAGTAGTATATGTCATCCACAAGATACACTGAGCCCACCAAGGTTCCTTCAACAATATCTTCCAATGCTACGACATTGATCAACTAGAAATATATAGGAGACAAAAGGATGGGAGCACTCAGACCCACAGGTACCCCTCCAAGGCACATATCATCTTCCTTCATAGTCATTAGGCCAAAATCCTCAAACTTCCTTTCTCAGAGCATCATGAGTTTAACTGCACCATCTCAAGAAGCAGCTCACCACTACCTTCTCAAGGGCAATTAAAGATGAGCAATAAGTAGGGCTTGCTTAGTATCCCCACATCAAATAAAAGGAAACTCTGACATTTCTTTGTTGAGGTGCATTCTCATCTCATGCAGATTTCCTCAATTAGGTTTCATAGATTTTCACTTAGATCCTTATAGTGCAGAAGGAGGCCATTCGGCCCATCAAGTTGGCACCAACACTCCAACAGAGCATCTTACTCAGGACCTATCCCCATAAACTCACATATTTACCAAACTAATTCTCCTAACCTATATATCTTGAGACACTAAGTGACAATTTAATATGGCCAAACCACCTAACTTGCACATCTTTGAGTTGTGGGAGGAAATCGGAGTACTAGAGGAAATACAAACAGAATGTACAAACTTCACACAGACAGTCACCCAATGCCGGAATTGAACCCGGGCCCTAGTGCTGTGAGGCAGCAATACTTACTGCTGTGCCATTGTACTGCTCTAGGGAATGAGCCTAGTGGACATTCCCTGAAATACTTTCAATGTAGGTATGTCCCCTGTTAAGTAAGGAGACCAAAACAGGTTCAGTCTCGCCAATGCCCTGTGCAATTGGAGAAAGGCTTCCCTACTTTTATATTCCACCCCCTTTGCCTTCCCAATTACTTCCTGGATCTGCATGTAAATGTTTTGTGATTCTTGTGCAAAATTCATGATTTACGTACTCTGGAAGTGTCTGGTACCTACAATATTGTGAGCTTGCTTACATTTCCTATAAATATCTTAGCAAGATGCATCTTCAAATATTGTTACACATTCTTTCCTTCCATTCTGCATTTTGCTCCTACTTATTTAAATAGCAAAATGAGATAATGAGCAGAATTTTAGGAGATTCAGCTAGTGTGAAAATGGAGAGTTTCTGATCTGTTTTTTGTATCAGCTTTCATGCCCAATTTAATGCACTTAGCCATTGAAAAATGGAATGGACTCTTTCTAGCTGCTGCAGGCAATTGGCTGAGCTTAATTCACCAGTCAGCCTGTAGAGGGAGCTACTCCACATGTGCAGACATCTGATTCTGTACATGCGCAATAGCAACTGCAGGGATCTGTCAGGCAGATAGAGAGCTGTCAGGCAGCTTCAACCAGTTTCCCTCCAACAATCGCAGGAGCCCATGGCCGATCACGAGCCCCATATTGTGTGGATATCCAGACCGTCCTGCCCAGGTGGATCAGGCCTCTTCCTCCCATCCAATCACAACAGCAGGACAGCAGTGGCTCCCTTCCTCCCGATCCAATCCCGTTGTAGAGTGTGCAGTAGACCCCTCTGCTACCCTTCCTGCCCTACCCCATAGCCCCTTATAGGTGCTGCCCTCATGGGCACTGTCCCTCAGCACTGCCTGGTGCACAGTGCCAAGATGCCCACTGGGCATTGCCTAGGTACCCAGTGGGCAGTGCCAAGAGGGGCAGGGTGACATTGCCAAAATATCAGGCTGGCATAGTTCATGGAGCACCCCCTTGCCCTCAGCCTCCTCAGTTCCACTAGCAAGGCCAAAACACTGCTCCCTATTTGTGGCGAGCAGGTATTTTCCATCCCGGAGAGAATCTCACCTGATGGGGCCACAAAGGTAAGCAAGCCTGGTGAATTAAGCACTGGGCTCATTAAACAGATGCAAATCAATTTTTCAATATACTTAAACTCTTCAGCCTCAGGCCATTCCCACCAAGGGGTTCACCTCACCGGAAATCAGGCCATCGATGGACAGACTGAGCCAGTAAAATTCTGCCCAATGTGTGTAAGAAAATTCCACCTCGCACTCTGCCGTGATAAAAGGCAAAAACAAAATCACTTTCCAGGCTTTTCTACAACTTCAGAAAGTTTTTTTCAACCTGCAAGCTCCCAAGTAAAGCATTTCCAGCAGTATTAGCCAATATTGGCAACAGATACACCTCTTTTATTAAGTTCTAAATTACCCTCGGTGCACAGAGACTTCAAGTATTGGGATTCGTGACTCCAACCCTATTCCTCCTCATTAAAATTTATGGCAACAAACTCCCAGTAGTGCTGGTACTTTCATATATGGAAGGGTCCACTTTGCATTGTAAATTACAGTGCAGTCACTAGGGATAGAAATCCCCCAGACTCTTCTTACAGGAATGGCAGTATGCTAATTTAAGGCAGAAAATAGAGAATACATTTGGTGCTGTTGAGTTTTATTTCTAAGAACCAGGTTTCAATGACAGAAATTACTGGTGCCACGCTGCTGCCATTTTATCATGACTAAACAGCATTGAGGCATCAATCCATTAGCTCAATGTTCAGGGTCCCTATGGAAGCATCATTTCTGTTTTCAGATTTAAAATTTCTATCTTCCAGGAGAAAGTTTGGATTCATTAGTGCACCAAAGCTAACACAACAAAGTCAAGTATGCACAGCCTCAGACCTTTGAAGCAAAGAGAAATGATGAAGGTGATTTTGAACCCATACCCTTCGTCTGCAGGAGTGGTGGCACATGCTCAAAATCCGGGGAGCATGATTCGTGACAATGAGTTTCCGAGTTCCAATTTTGACGGCAGAATGGAGTGAAACCTGCCACAAGATTGCAGAATGCTCATTTTAATTAGCATGTCATTGGCAAGATCTCTTGACAGGACGCCCCTCATTCTCCACCCCGGCCGCACTGGATATTCAACAGGCAGAAGGGTGACATCACACTGGCACAAAGACACTATAAAAATGCGAACTTGATGCCTTCACCTCTATGTGGGATTTCAGAGGTGAATAGTCAGGCAGCAAACACCCTCTGAGGTATTCACCACTCAGAAAGCTCCGGAGAGGGTGTGGGGGAATAGAGATAAGTGCAATTTGGGACCAGAGGGATGAATGTCCAACAATCACCATGTTGGGCAGAGGGGTCCACAAGGGTGACCTGCAGACCTTATCTTCATTTCAAGGTGTCCCTTGCTTTAAAGTGATTGTGAAGAGCCCCTGGTTTAAGGTTTGATTGACTGTACCCATGTGGCCCTACATACCCAGGGTGTCACTTAGCATCATTCATGAACTGTAAGGGATATTCATCCCTCAATGTGCAACTTGTCTGTGATCACGCAAGTTTGTGCCTGTTTTCCAGGGTCATCCATGACAGCTACATTTGAATGCCCTTAAAGTTGGCGAGTCATGCTGCAATGCGTATGCTGATACCTGTCAATTGGTCTGCTGAAGCTGCCATCTCGGTGTGTCTAGAGGCTCTCCTGTATCATTGTGATCTGTTATGCTCTCCACAACTTGATGCTGCAGAGAGGAGACCGCCTGGACCTGGATGAGATGGAAGAGCACCACATCTTCTCGACTGAGGAAGATGTTGAAGAGGGCAATGAAGGTGACCGTGCAGAGGAGGCAGAAGAAGCCCAGCCAGTGGTCAAGGTGCGACTGGGCCAACACGCTTGGTATTGCCTCATAATGTTTTGCTTCGGGCACGAACAGAATTAAGATTGACTAGCTCTCTCAGCATGTGGGCTAATACCTCATCAGTTATGTCAACAGTATGCTTCCATGCTGTTACCAGGCATCATGTGCAGGTGCTGAAGCCATTGGCCAGATTTTGTGGGAGAATGATGATGACTTGCATTGAGGACAGAGCAATGCTTCTCTCATCTTCAGTATATGTTTGATCCCTGCCTGACAGAGAGCTTAATGCATCCTGCTATCAAATGGCCTTATCATAGGGCTCTGAGACATGGAATGTTCAGCATCAACTACTGCAAACTCTATTCACATCAAGGGTCCCAGTGTTCACATCCATCTTACAGCCATGGTGGGAATCCTGGCAGCACTTAACAGCCCTTGCCTTTGAGATTACTAGAGAATTCAGTTAGATGTGTGAGTGGTGCACTATGGATTGAGAGGGAGTGAGGGGGTTCACCCTTTCAAGGTTGGGGGATGTGCTGCTGAGGCAGTGGGGCGAATGCATGCCACTAGCAGCAGTTCCTTCCTAGTCACATGTGGGGGAGAGTTAAGGAGAGATTTCTTCATCCAGAGGGTGGTGAATGCGTGGAATTCACTTGCTGAGGCCAAACTTTCAAGATTTCAAGAAGAAATTAGACATAGCTCTTGAGGCTAAATGGATCAAGGGATAGGGAGAAGGAAGCAAATTAGTTTATTGAATTTGATGATCAGTCATGATCAAAATGAATGGTGGATCAGGCTTGAAGTGCAGAATGGCTTACTTCTGCTTCTAGTTTTGGGTTTGTATGTTACTAGTTGGACTTCATCAATGACCAAATCACAAAATTCACAAGTACTCATTCTAGATCAGGAATGCAGTGAGGTCTACATTTGATAAATCTTGATGCTTATGCCAACATGAACCCCACTGCAGATGTTCAATTTTCAAATTGTTATTTTCTTGAATGCAATTAACCATTTTGCTATCAATTGACTTTAGAAAACCATTTTTTTTTAGAACTTACTTCCACTAAGATAGTTTGCAAATGTACCCATGCCATATAACCTTATCTTCATTTGAAGCACTGGATGTGGAACTGCCAGGATTTTGTGTGCATGTTTTCATTGGACCAGTGCTGCCTCTTCCAATTCTTGAATGAAATGGGGAATAGGCATAGACACTGCTTGACACAGTCTCCTGCCCAGATCCAAGAATACTGGGGCCTGCATATCTTGAATGATAAGCCTAATGTATATCAAAATACCACAATGTGTTTGTATGTACTTGAACCCATGTACAAAGTAGGACCTGCCAGTCACTGAAGAAAACAAGAGCTTACAGAGTTGGACAAGTTATTAGCAGTGATTTATGATTCTCTCATGGTTTCTTTTCCCAAAGCAGTTTGTTTACCAGATATATTATTACAAGGCTGCAACTGAAATAAGAAATGTCCATGGCAAGGTGAATTAACTTTTTATGAATGATTGATGGAAAGACACTTATCTATGGATAAATATTTCCCTTTCTTCCTCTCTTTAATTTTTAAAACAAGTTTAACATGTTTGTGATCTGTGCATTGCAAAATTATATTTATAAATCAGTAGAGTCAACTGCCACACAAGAAGTTAAACATCACCTCAAGATTTATTCAATTTGATGAGAATTTCTTAAATTTTTACTGTTACAGCCTCTTCTATCTGTTTGGGATTATATTGCCAATGCACTATTCAATAATGATCTTTGCCACCATATACATAACAATTCTAATTCTAGCTATATCAAAATGAGGTGTATCAATGTGAAGCGATGGAATGCTCGAATAAAAACGTGCTGAAATTTAAATTGATACTATTGTGTTTGAAGAATAAAAAAAACTAGCAGAGGAAAAATGTTTATTTGCATTTAATATATCACTGATTACTTTTAAGATAAAACATGTCCTTCTGCCTTCTAATATTATGTCCAGAACTCATTTCAGCACACAAAAATGTTGAGGCTGCAATTCCAATTTCTAATCTACCATTTAGGGCTTCTAATGAACTGGAACCTAACCTTCAATCTCAACATTAACTTTCCATCACAAAGTTTAATCTTAAGAGTTGTGTAATGCTTCCCCAGGCTCAAAAGGGATAAAAAACAGTTTGGATGAGTATTCTTATATCCTTGTTTTCCTAATATCCCATTTTAATGCATACAAGACCAGCTCAGACTATTATTCTTCCCATTTTGCTCTTTTTTTCTTTCTGAATTACTGTGGTAGAGGGTTTCAATTAAAAGCGAAGATGGTTACTGACATAAAGTACAAGTATACTTGACCCATGCTTAACAAAATACAGTTCTATCTATGGTCGACAAATACAATGTTTCCTGTGCTGATGAGTAAGATGTCAGTTGATTCTGTAGAAGTCCTTTCAAACATAGTGGAATAAAAAAATAAAAAGAACACCTGGTCTTTTTCACCATCACATATATTCATCTGAAATTAGGTGAGGAGCATTGTTATACCATGTGACCTTCTCAGTGTCCATGCAGTAGCACTGCTGCAAAGGATATATTTTCTAAATGTTTTCCGGCATTTCTTTTGACTAAGTACTTAACTTGCTATTAAAAGCCTTCAAAGTGGTCTGATGGCATGAATGTCTCACACATTCTCACACTATGTTTTGACCAGAGATCTATAAATCAATGGTGACAGGAGCATTTTCTTATAACAATTCCTATATCTTTTTCTTAGCAGTGTCATTTTCTTGTATTATTATTATTTAGTGTCGCAAGTAGACTTACGTTAACACTGCAGTGAAATTGCTGTAAAAATCCCATAGTTGCCACACTCCGGCACCTGTTTGAGTACACTGAGGGAGAAGTTAGCACAGAAAATGTACCTAACCAGCATATCTTTCAGACTGTTGAAGGAAACGACAGCATCCAAACAAAACTCATGCAGACATGGAGAGAAATGCAAATCTCACACAGATGGTGACCGAAGCCGGGAATCAAACCTGGATCCCTGGTGCTGTAAGGCAGCAGTGCTAACCACTATGCTACTCTTCTAACAATTCCTGTACCTCTTTCTCAACTGAGTAGCTGAAATCAGTGAAATTTGGATGGGAAGACCTATTCTTCATGAATACTCTGAATTTTCCTCCATTTGGCTAAGCAGGAAAGGCTAGTCTATGTCCATTCAGCACCAAACTACATTTGAATAATGTGGAGTGATAGATTCTAGCAACCTGATGATTTGCCAGCCTTTGGCGACCAACACTGTCAATCGCAGGAAAGGCTAGGGAAGAGAAGGAGTCATCCATTCTCACTCATTTTTGGAGAGAATGGATTTCATACTAGGCACTTTCTCCTCTCATCAGGCCCCATAAACTGAATGCAGATAAAATTTTTCAACTGTTAGTGTCACTTTGATATTACCAAGTTACTTGTTCGTAAATCATTCAATGTTACTCACATCATGAATCACAAGAATCTGTGTGGCAGCCATTATTAAAATCATTTAGTTGATAGGAAGTCAGTATCATCAAGTCATAGAGGACAGAGTGTAACCATTCAGCCCACTGTGTCTGTGCCAGCCCTTTGAAAGAGTTTTCCAATTAATCCCATTCCCTTGTTCATTTTATGTAGACCTGTCAAAACCATAAGTAAACACCTTTAAGTGTCTTCTCCTTTTGAGCATTGCAATGTTGAATTTTGCCTGAATGTTGTTTTTCCTGTAATCCAATCCTCAAAATCTTGTACATTCGCAATGTCTGCCCTCTACCGAATAGTGCTATCTTATAGCTTTGTCTGCAACCCTCCCACATCCCCAACCACTCTATCCTCCAAGCAGAATGACCCCTAATTTTCTCTGAGAGGGTTAGTTACTCTGCTTAAACCTGTAGTGATGAATGGATGACCCATCTCAGCCTTCACCTGAGGTCCCAGCATCAGAAATGTTGGCTTTGGCTAATTCAATTCATTCCATATGATATCAAAAGAAGTCTGAAGGCACGGCAAATGTTACAAGTTCTGATAACACTCTGATTATAAGTGAATGGCATGGCAACAAAGTGGATAGCACTGCTGCCTCACAGTGCCAGAGACCGTGGTTCAGTTCTGACTTGTGTGGAACTTGCACCTTCTCCTGATATCTGCTTGGGTTTCCTCTGGGTTCTCAAGTTTCATCCCACACTCCAAGGACGTGCAGGTTAAGTTGACTGGCTATGCTAAATTGCTCCTTAATGTCAGAAGGATTAACAGGGTAGATATGTGGGGTTATGGGAAAAGGGCCTGGATGGGGTTGTTGTCGGTACAGACTCGATGGGCAAAGTGTTTCTTCACTGTAGAGATTCTATGATTCTGTAGTACTGAAAACTATCCAAAGCATGGCCTCTTATCACACTCTTCTAGTACAGCTACAACACTGACACCTACTCGACAGGAAAATTCCACAGCTATGCCCTGTCCAAAAAAAAGAACAAATTCAATCCGGTCAATTCGACTCCCATCAGTCTACTCTCAATTATCAGCAATATGATGGAAAGGGCCATCAACAGTGCGAGCAAGTGACATTTGCTCAACAACAACCCGCTCATTGACAATCAGTTGTGTTTTTACAAAGCTACTCAGCTCCTGACTTCATTACAACTTTGGTCCAAACATGGATAAAATCATAGTATCTCTACAGTACAGAAAGAGGCCATTCTGCCCATCGAGTCTACATCAACCACAATCTCACCCAGGCCCTACCTCCATATTTCTGCATATTTACCCACTAATCCTTCTAATCTAAACATCTCAGGACATTAAACGGCAATTTTTTTTGAGCATGCCCAATCAACCTAACCCACACATCTTTGGACTGTGGAAGGAAACCAGAGCAACTGGAGGAAACCCATGCACACACAAGGAGGATGTGCAAACTCCACACAGGCAATGATCCAAGACGGGAACCGAACCCAGGTCCCTGGAGCTATGAAGCAGCAGTGCTACCATGCCGCCCATTTTAAGTTTTACTTTTATATTTATTACAGTGTTAGAAAAAAGAACTGTTTCATTCAAAACCATCTCAATGAAGACAATAATTTAGAGAATTTGTAAAATTACATTTGCCAGACCTTTTCTTCTGAGTTTAAAGTGCACGATTTCCTGGAGACCAAAATCTACAGTAAAACACCAAAATTTCATCAGAATGTTCCAATCTGACTGCAAATAGGAGATTTACATACTCATTCAGCAACTTTACAGCTAAACACAGTTAGAATGACTAAAAAGGCAATTCACTTAGAAAGCTATTGCTACTCCCTCGGCCCCCACTAGCCCTCCAAAAGATAAAAACAAAGTATGGTAACAACCCATAACCTGCAGTCAGCACAATAAACACAATAAGTTCTTGAAAACTCTGTAAAGGTGTGCAGAAGAAACATCACTCAATAAAACATGAGCAACAAATATTGAGCCCAAAACTACAATGTAGAATTTTTATTTTTTTATACCCAGCTACGAGGTAAGAAAGACAGAATAGCTATAATGTTAAAATAGCTGAAGTCAGTGAGTTGATGATCGACAGACCATGACAACAAAGTAGCATTTGACCAAGCATGAAATCAAACAGCCCAAGCAAAACTGGAGTCAATGGGAGTCAGGAATAAAGGTCTCCACTTCTTTGTTCTTTCTAGCTGAAGTCATAACGCAAACAAAGGAAGACGTTTGTGATTGTTGGAAATTAATGATCAAAGTCAATGGCAGTTTTGGCCTCTCTGAATTTTCTGTCCTGCCCAAAATGGTTATCATCACAAGCAAAAGCCAAAAGTCCCAGTTTCAGTTTTCACTGAGTTCCTCGGGGTAGTGTCCTAGGCCCAACCATCTTCAGCTGTTTTATCAATGACTTTCCTTCCATCAACAATTTAGAACTGGGGATATTTACTGATGACGGTACAACTGAGCACCATTCATGACTCCTCAGACACTGATGCAATCTATCCATATGCAGCAAGACCTGAGCAACATTCAGGCTGGAGCTGATAAATGGCAAGTAATAAAACCAATAAAACAAAGACATAAGAGTATTGGTCTGAACTGGTCTTGCATTGTTTAAAATGGAACACCAGTAAAATGGGAAAATAAGAACACTGGACTGAATTTTTTTTTTCCCTTCTGGTAGTATATACCATTTACCATCCAGACGTACAGCAGCAAACTACCAAGACTCCTTTGACAGTACCTTCCAAACCTGAGACATCTACGAACTTGAAGGAAAAGGCAGCAGATGCATACACAGAGCACCACCATCTGTAAGCTCCTCAAGAAACCACATATCATCCTGACTTGGAATAATATCACTGTCCCTTCCCTGTTGTTGGGTCAAAACCCTGGAATTCTTTTACTGACAGCGCTGCGGATGTACCTGCAGCAGATAGCCTGCAAGAAGGTGGCTGATCACCATCTTCTCAAGGGCAATTAGGGATGGGCAATAAATGTTGCCTGTGCCAGCAGTGCCAATATCTATAGTAAGAATTAAAAAAAATACTCTATTTGTCTGCCTTTCTCTAAATAATAGACTTAAAATGTTAACAAGCTCACTCTTGAAAATTCCAAGTAACCCAATATCCACAGCTTTTTTGGAAGTCAGTTATAGTTTGATGCAATCCTGTGTGTGGAAGAGTTACTTCCTGTTTTCACTCAACTTTAATTTTAGTAAAATATTTGCAATTTTAGTTCAGGAATACTGCTCCATATGAATTAATTTCTCTGTATTTACCCTATCATATCGTATTAGCATTTTAAACACTCAGTGTAATCACCCAGAAACATCTAAATGCACAGGAAAACAAACTATATTTATTCAACATGCCTTCATAATTTAATCCTTCAAGCCTTGCTATCATTGTACTGTATCTGCATTGAACCCCTTCCAAAGCCAATAGATCTTTCCTGAGGTTGGGTGTCCCAAAATTAAATGCAGTACTCCTAAGGGGATTTGACAAAGGCTCTGTAAAGCTGAACAATCGCTTCTTCATTTTTGAATTGTAAACACTTGTCCTAAATTTGCGATCAATATTTTTACCATTGAAATTTTAAGCACATGACAATGATATAGACCTGTGAATGTGAAGCAGCTTCAGTTGGCAGACCTCTCTGTTAAGCTGATAAATTTTCTCCGCTTTATATGACTGCAGATTGAAAAATCCGTTCAGCCTTTTTTATAATTGGCCTGTCACACGGGATGTAAACTTATCAGTAAGCCACTTCCCCTGTGTATAATGTGCATGAAGGATTATTTGAAATGCACAGAATGTGTTTTTTTTAAACCTCCCTAAAGCTGCTTAATAACTAACCTTTGATCAGAGAGGACGATGTTCCCAAACGGTTTGAAGGCATGTTTCATGGATAGCTGAACAGTCTTGGATAAAGATTAATCAGATTTGTTGCTATTGATGTGTTCAACATTGTTTTCCATTTAAGATGAATAACTCTTTAAATACTAATAATTGCATAAAATACAATTCTAATTACATTTGGAAAATGAATTAGAATGAAGTTATGTTAGTATGAATAATTATTATAGATGAACATCATCGGCTAATTGTATAAAATCTGCACAAACGGGATTGTAAATGTTATTTAGTTGGTTCACTACTTCTTGTAATTAAGGTTAGAAGGAAGATTGGATAAAATCTGGTCTCTCTTTTTAACCAAATCGTAACATTATTTTGGTTTAATGGGATTAAATACTTAGGAAAATAATTACACAGATTCAGAAAGCATCTCTAAAGCAGATTGTAAACTATCCTTTGACCAAACTTAAATTAGTTGTGGATCAATGTTGCTCCATGTAACTATTATGGAGCAAATTGATATGGTCAAAATGAATACAATTTCCAAATTAATTTTCTTTTAATAGTTTTCTGAGACATAAGGACACAAAAGTATGCTATTTATATGTTGGAGAGTTCATTTCAGTGAAAGAGGTTGATTAAGTGTTGTCTTGATGAATTACATTATAATGTTAGAAGATGAGGCCTTCTTGGTACATAACACAGCATTGATATTTGGCTTTTTAACATCATATTAGCACCTGAATTTGAAATGAGCTTTGAAACCTATACAGACAAGTATAAAGGAAATGTATTAATCCATTTAAGCTTTGCGACCTAATATGTTTTAACCTACCATCCCAGGTGAGGTCACTCCATTGATTAAACATTCATGGTCCTTGGCACAATTAACAGCAAAATTAATTAAAATGAAGCTGCAAAGTTTGCCAATAGCCTCACTCTTGGGAAATCTAGCTATAACTATAGATTGTATTCCATCTAAAAGTGTAGTACTGGAAGAAGAAGGAATGAAGAAAAATATAGATCCATTGACTGAAAATGTGATCTCCTTCTTCAAGGAAATAAGTCCAGCATTTGTAGAACTAGTTTAATCCACAGGGTAGCAATGAAGGGTATATGGAGCCAAGTTCAAATTGTGGAAGCAACGTACTGTAAAAATGTTTGAGTTAATTTGTAATGTGAGTAATTTTCAGAGGTTCATGTATACCACTTTTATTAGAATAGTACTTTGACAATTAAAATGAAAGACGAGAATAAATGAATAGGCTTTGCAGTTCAATGTTCATGAAGTTCATAATTGAAATTAATGAAATTTTAAATCCTACATGAGCTGCATCTGATCTTATATTATTTCACACAGTGATGCATACAACCAGATGTTTTTTTTTCTGATAGCTGTTTTAATGTTCCTTATTGAGAAGGAGGTTGATGAAAATTGGAATCAGCCTTTGTTTATCCATTGACCAATCTTCATATGGCTATTTGTAGTAGCAGGAAAATACCAGCAGGTAAAATGATTTTTCTGGAAAGAAAATGTACCTTAAAAGCCCTAGGAAGTAATTTCCTTCCATAAAAATATTGCTGTGAAAAGTGTAAGAAATCTTAGGAGCAGGAAAAGTCCAGTAATCCCAAACAAATTGATCCTCAATTTGTAATTCTGAAATCCATCTAATTGCCTACTCAATATATTCCTCAATTCATTTCCATGCAGAAACATCTTTGCCTTTTGAAACCACTTATATTATCTACTTCAATGGTAAATTATTCAACAATTATTATTCTCAAGTGAAAGTCATGTTTCCATGACTTTCCTTCCTTCTCATAATACTCTCCGCTGACATTTGAATCTTTGCTACAGAACACAATTCTCCTGGATCAACACCACCAATTCCATTTATAATCACGAAAACTGCCATTTATAATCGTGAAAACTTGAACTCACTTGAAGTTATCTATTTTCGATAGCCGGCAATTGGATCATCCTTCTTGTTTTAAATGAACTGGATTTGGATATCTCGGAACATCTTCCACTGACTGCCGTACCTTCAGAGCAGCAATAGTATCCAGAATAGATAACAATATACCAGAGAATCATTCCCTCATAGCAACAATGCATTGTTTTAATTTTTATCACTGGGAATTTGAAAAGTTGAACCAACTGGAGTAGATCAGTATCAAGAAAAAAATCGTAATTATATTTCTCTACATTTTATTTTCATGTCAACTTTTGCACTAACATAAACAAAATGAAGGATACATGCTGCCACAAAGCATCAGTTTGGAAAGCTTGCATTTTCCTACAATTTCACTGTTTGGAGAGCAAGCAGGATAGAATCATAGAATCCCTACAGTACCTGTGGTCCATCAAGTCTACACCAACTCTTACCCAGGCTTTATCCTGTAACCCCACATATTTACCCTATGAATCCTCCCCACCCTATATATTTGGGAGCACTAAGGGGTAATTTAGCATGGCTTAATTAACCTAACTCACACATCTTTGAATGATGGGAGGAAACTGCAATACTCGGAGGAAACCCATGCAGACACAGGGAGAACTTGCGAACTTCACTGAGAGAATCACCCAATTGAACCTGGCACTGTAAGGCAGTAGTACCATGCACTATGCCATCATGCCACCCTTAAGGGATGACTAAATGTTGCAATCATTGTTGACTGAACTGAAAGAAGTGAACATGAAATTATAATTCTGAAGATGACCTTGTTTCATATTAGAATTGCTTTGAATAAATATTAAATGGTAAATTAAGATTATAACCAGTTTATATTTGAATGAAAATTGCATTAAATGCACTTAACCAAAAATTCTATAAACATTTGTGAATGTCAGGGATTGATGATTATATTAAAATTTATAGGTTATTTGTGACTGCCTGTTGATTAACACATATAATAAAATAGAATTGTGTTGTGCTACAATAATGTGGAATCCTGAGAAAAAAATAACAGGAGCACAGTAGTTAATTATTTTGAAAAACAAGAGTATTGTGATACATGTTTGATTTAGTGCATTGAGATGAAGTACTTTATGACAAAAGAGCATTGGGACCAATTACTTTGAGTCACAGTATCATTACGAGTCATTGCTGCGAGCCATATAATAAAAAAGAGGATAGAATTAGCACAGAGAGACTTTAAAAGAAACTTGAAAGTGCCAATAGGCTCATCATTTGCAATGTCAAGAAAATAGGAGAGAGTAGTTAACAAAGCAGTAAAAGTTTTGGATACATACTAGAATAGTAGATAACAAGCTATGTGGATACTTCACATTGTGTTGAGCAGACCACATATTGAATTGTTCCTGTGGTTTTAGCCAATATAACCATATGCGTTAGAGAGAATCCAGAGAGGAATGAGATGAATATTCTTAAAGCTGAATTCCCCAACCCATCATATATGGGTTTGTTGGTAGTAGAGAGCAAGAATCTGATAGGAGCCAAAAAGTCAGAAACTCGCAAAGTCACATTGCAATTTTCCCAGTGGGCGGTAGTGGCTGATTGGAAATCCTATTGGCAGGTGGCATGAACTCTGTTTACATTTAGTTATATTTCATGAATACTCATTAGAACAGCAATCCGATAGCATTCTGTCAGGCCTTTCAATCTTGCACCACACCACCAGAAACCATATTGTCAACAAACTTGTTTGATGAACAGTGAGCGCAAAAAGGCAGCCCTTGGTTTGTCAGAGACTTTGAGGTGACTGCAACAAAACGTTTCTGCAATAGCGCTGTGCTGCTCCTTATATGTTGTTTACCATTCTGCCAGAGAAAATCAGTTCCTGCCTTCCGTCTCCATGCTGATCTTCATGGACAGCATTGTGTTGCTGGACCCATTGATCTTCCTGTGTAAATGAGTTGGATCAGTACTGCGCCTGGAGTTGGCGAGTGTGGGGGTTTCCTCTGCCCGCTAGTGTCACACACCATTGTCTATCTGAACAGTATTGCACTGTGGGATTATGCAACTAAGATTAGAACTGAGGCTAGTGTGTGAAGTGACTCCTGGATAGGAAGGGTGGGTGGAAGAGCAGTATATACTGGGTGGGTTGGGGGTGGGGCAATGTTGAATGACAACTCTGCAAAGTGGGTGTGTATGGAAGGCCAAACATAGAGGCCAATATGGGAAAGGTTTGTGCAAGGAGGACATGGGACAAAGCCAAACACTGGGGGGAGGTGGAAAGAGGATTGTGTAAGTTTGGGGGTGATAGAGTGGTGAGTGAAAGGTGTGGGCTTATTTTGGTAGGCAAAGAGAGAAGGAGGTGATAAATGAAGTTGAACAACGGAATGCAGAAGGAAGACTGAGGGAAAGGAAGCTGGACCCCAACAAGACTACATGAAATGTAGACAAACAGGTTAAATGTATTAATGGAAGAGGATAAATGTAGACTGCAGTAAATGGGCTGGGGCCTGTTAGTGCAACATATTTTAAAGATTATTTATTTGTGTCACAGGTAGGCTATATTAACATTACAATAAAGTTACTCTGAAAACCCCTAGTCGTCACACACCTCCCACACCTATTCAGGTACACTGAGGGAGAATTTAACATGACCAATGCACCTAACTAGGCCATCTTTTGGACT
The DNA here is from genome assembly GCA_024679065.1 of Sphyrna mokarran. Lineage (NCBI taxonomy): Eukaryota > Metazoa > Chordata > Chondrichthyes > Carcharhiniformes > Carcharhinidae > Sphyrna > Sphyrna mokarran. The sequence continues at coordinate 101,299,278 of JAGIQG010000004.1, read as the reverse complement.
GTGGGATGAAACCAGAGCACCTGGAGGAAACCTTTGCAGACACGGGAGAATGTTCAAACTCTGAACAGACAGTGACTCCAGGCAGAAATCAAACCCAGGTCCCTGATGCTGCGAGGCAGCAGTGCTAACCACTGTGCCATTGTGCCGCCCATTAGGGAGGGTTCACATAATCATTCAGGTCAGGTCAGGGGTACAGCGTTTTAAGAAGATCACTGTTTTTTGTAGTCCTTTTTGGGAATGGAAAATATGTGAAGGTTTCCATTTAAGTTCAGGTGTCACAGAGTGCAGACATTCTTGCTGATAAATGAAAAGTACCCACAGATAATAGTCTGTCCTGGGGCTATATGGATCTCAGAGTCAGAAATGCAGGAAGACAACTAAGCTGAATTCTGGGGCTCCTTGCAATGCATACACACTTGTTGGACCCACCCATTTTAAAAGGATAGGCACATCTTAATAACCTCACATCAAAATTGGAAAAGCTACTTAGTGGAAGAGAATAATGCGGCCTTGGAGAGTGAAGGCTACCATGAAGGAGACACATCTGCACCAATTCTGCCATCTCATCAGTAAAGGGAAGTTATGGGTTAACAATTAAGATGTAAAGATGCCGGCGTTGGATTGGAGTGGTAAGAACTCAGTAAGAATTTAGCAACACCAATTATTAATCCAACCGATTTATTTGATAGTAAAAAAGCGAGCTTTCAACACTCCCGTGTCTTCATCAGGCAAGTGCAGTGTTCTGGTCTGCAATAGCTATTGCAGACCAGAACACTGCACTTGCCTGATGAAGACACGGGAGTGTTGAAAGCTCGCTTTTTTACTATCAAATAAATCGGTTGGATTAATAATTGGTGTTGCTAAATTCTTACTGAGTTCTTAACAATTAAGGCCATTGATCAATGGCTTAATGGATTCCATTCATTCACCATGAGAAAACAAGTGCTCATCGTTATAGAACATAGAACACTACAGCACAGAACAGGCCCTTCGGCCTTCGATGTTGCGCCGACCAATATAAAAAGCAATGCCCCTCCAAACTAAACCATTCCCTTCTCTTCCATATACTTATCAACTAACCTCTTAAACGCCACCAAACTTGGCACATCTACAACTGCTGCAGGCAGGGCATTCCACTCCCGAACCACCCTTTGGGTAAAGAACCTACCTCTGATATCCGTCCTATAACTATCACCCCTTAATTTAAAGCTGTGTCCCCTCGTGCTAGCTTTCTCCATCCTAGGAAAAAGGCTATCACTGTCCACCCTATCTAAACCTCTATCATCTTATATGCTTCAATAAGATCCCCTCTTAGCCGCCTCCTTTCTAACGAAAACAACCTCAAATCCTTCAACCTCTCTTCATACGACCTGCCCTCCATACCAGGCAACATCCTGGTAAACCTCCTCTGTACCCTCTCCAATGCCTCCACATCTTTCTTATAATGCGGGGACCAGACTGCACACAATACTCCAAGTGCGGCCGCACTAGAGTTTTGTACAGTTGCAACATGACGTTGCGGCTCCGAAATTCAATCCCCCTACCAATAAAAGCTAAGACTCCATATGCCTTCTTAACAACCTTCTCGACTTGACTGCCTACTTTCAGGGATCTATGCACATACACACCAAGATCCCTCTGTTCATCTAGACTACTAAGAATCCTACCATTTGCCCTATACTCTACACATTTATTATTTCTGCCATAGTGCATTACCTCACACTTTTCCACATTAAACTCCATTTGCCACCTCTCGGCCCAGCTCTGCAACTTGTCTAAGTCACTCTGCAAACTATAACACCCCTCTTCACTATCTACCGCTCCACCGACTTTAGTGTCATCTGCAAATTTACTAATCCATCCTTCAATGCCCTCAAGCAGATCATTTATAAAAATTACAAACAGCAGGGGACCCAAAACAGACCCCTGAGGTACACCACTTGTCACCGAACTCCACGATGAATATCTCCCATCAACCACCACCCTCTGTCTTCTATCTGCTAGCCAATTCCTAACCCAATTAGCTAAATCACCTTCTATCCCATACATCTGCATTTTCTGCAGAAGTCTTCCATGGGCCACCTTATCAAACGCCTTACTAAAGTCCATATATACCACATCAACCGCCTTACCCCCATCCACCTCTTTAGTCACTTTTTCAAAAAACTCAATGAGGTTAGTAAGGCACGACCTACCCTTCACAAAACCATGCTGACTATCCCCAATCAATTCATATGTCATATCAACGAGCGGAGGTCAGACTCACATTGATTCAATGATATAAAACACAAATTCTCACCACCCACAGGGTTCCAGATGTCATGTCAGCAGAATGGAATGCAGCTAACTTCCAATTGTGTGCTGGAGTCCCAGGCATAACGAATCATGAGGAACAATGCAATCGAAGATGCCAACGATTAGGTGCCCAATTTCTCTCAAAGTCTCTTGTTCACATCTTTGTACTCAGCACCCTTTAACCATTCCAGTCTTAAGTATCTCTTTTCAAAGAGGAGGTAAAAATGAGAATGGATGCAGTGGTCCAGGGAACTTTTATATAAATCCTTATTCAAGGCAAGAGGTGAAGGTGCACACAGCTCCAGCAGGAGGCACTGGATGCCATAGGGTGTGTGAGCATCAACAGGAGGCAGAGAAGGAGAGATGCATTCTGCAGATATGGCAAGGGTTTATTATCCATGACTCTCCATTTTACAAATGAATGAGAGATAGTGCAAGGCAAGGCTTTGAATGTCTAGAAATCTGGTCTGCCAATATATCACATGCTCCAAGAAGACCTGATGCTGTTGGGTTTAGAGGCTCACCCTGTCAGTAACTCTGAAGGTGATGGTGGCACTCAATTTCATAATCTCTGTATAATTCCAAGGATTTATGCAGCATTTCACACTCAACAACAATACATTGATACATTCAGGAGGTGACCAATGCCCTTTAGAGGAAGGACTCATTATTGTGTGAACTTTGCTCCTAACAAGGAAAGCTAAGTTCAGTGATTCACAGACTTTGCAGCAATCTTTGCGTTCCCAAGATTGCAGAGACCGATAGACTGCATCCATATGGTTATATGGGCTTCCTGGCAGCAACCCTTGATATTCAGCAATCTCAGGAAGCTTCCATTCCATCAACATGCAGATGGTGTGCAGCCCTTCAAAGCACATTCTGCACATTTGCGCACGGTTCCCTGGGAGATGCCATAATTCCCTCATTCTCAGTCACTCCCAGGTGCTGGGATCTTTGAGGAGCCGGAATGTTGGCAGGGATGCTTGCTAGGGAAATAAGGACTACCCACTTAAGCAGTGGCTCATAACTCTGGCAAAGCACTCAGAGTTTGAGTTTGTGTCTTTGTGCCCTGTTAGTGATCTGAACTCCTAGTCACCTGACGAAGGGACAATGTTCCGAAAACTTGTGGCATTTGCTACAAATAAACTTGTTGGACTTTAAGCTGGTGTTGTGGGATTTCTTCCTGTTTTACCCCAGTCCAACGCTGGCATCTCCACATCATGAAACACTCAGAATGCAGCCAAAGAAAAGTGCAATGATTCTCATACCACATGCTCTCTCACGCAACAGACTATAGGACATCTAAAAATGCAATTTGGATGCATGGATGGCTTAGGTGGTTTTCTGCAACGTGCACCGAAGAAGGGTTGACATATGATTGTAGTTTGCTTTGCCCTCTGCCATCTAATTATGTAGAGAGATAAAGCCCTGCCAGAGAGTGAGCTAAAGAAGGAGGAAGCCTCCTCAAAAGATGAAGATGGGAAGGTTGAGGAAGCACTGATGAACAACATGAGCATTGCTGATGCCATGGAGGAGGGGAGATATGGGAGGCACACATGATTTGCTCATAACTGAAAGTTCCCAAGAGGACTAAAAATAAGTTCCAATCATCCGGAAACATCTTCTCCAGCCCTCCAAGCCATTTCCAGACTTCTGAGGGAATCGCTGATCCATTGCTGAGAGGGTGGATGCTACATTCACACTTGGGTCTTGGGTGCTGGTGACTCACTCAGGTTAGATCTTAGCTATGGTCAACAGTGTCCTGGTATTGTACTCAATGGAGGGGCCCAACCTGATAAAGGTCTCCTTTTCCTGTAGGGTGGACAATGAGAGCCTTTTTCTCGGATAGTGATGGATAACATGAGGGGGCATAGCTTTAAATTAAGGGGTGGTAGTTTTAGGATGGATGTCAGAGGTAGGTTCTTTACTCAGAGGTTAATAAGGGCGTGGAATGCCCTGCCTGCAGCAATTGTGGACTCACCAACTCTAAGGATGTTCAAATGGTCAGTGGATAGGCATATGGATAACATTGGAATAGTTTAGGTCAGAGGGTCATTAGATTGGTTCCTCTGGTCAGTGCAACATCGAGGGCCGAAGGGCCTGTACTGTGCTGTAATGTTCTATGTTCTATATTCAGGGGCAGAAGCATTTGGCAGCTTGCGCTGCTTGAGTTGGTGCAGGCACAGGTAATTGGAACTCTGAGCAGCTACACAACTTGGAGTATCCTGAGAGGATACCCCTGACATGTCCAGCTGATGTTTATCCTCCCTATGGGTGCTAGAGAGCCTGGTGTAACTCTATAGGAGATGAGGTACATGGATAGTAGTCAAAGTGCCCTGATGCTCAGGTGGCCTGCATCCTAATGGTGCCTTCCAAAGTGTCTTTATGGAGTGCATTGCCAAACACAAATCCAGCAAGACCTGTAGAACTAAGATCTCCATGGTAGGTGCCAAATATCTCTTGGTGACTCAAGGTGCCCACATATCAGAGGCATGACATCAGACAGAATGCAGAGGGACTCCTCCATCATGCATTCAGTCTGACAAGTGATTGTCGCTATACTGCCTCCCTTTGTATTTGTACCAATGAGCTGACAGCCACTTCCAGGGGACTCACCATCAGACTGGGGCTGAGCAGCTGAATAGTTTCCAAACCCTCCAAGGAGACCCTGAACGTCCCTGTTTCCAACTGCTGGGAGGTCTTCTCCAGAAAGTGATCTCGAGTTTAATCTTAATCTATGCCTCACTTATTTATGTGTCTCTGCATAGATGGAAGGTGTGGATGAGCATTATGATGTTTTTATCCTAAGCTCTCACATCTTCAGATTTGCTCTGGGGGCTTGGAGTGCTACAGTACTGGCTATCTGTGCACAGTCTGCTTTCCCTTGCCAAAGATGAAAGGATGGTTATTGGTAATGAGTGGAAACTAATTTAGAATTTTGCAGCACTGAGTGTGATTTGCGGGATTGGATGAAGTGATGGTGCTGAGACCTGTACACACTTGTTTTGAGAGGCCAAGCTCTGCGTCACTGCCAGAGTGATCCTGGCTCTCACCAGCAAAATTTTCAGTGCCCCCCTCGAATTCAGTGAGGCCTATGATCTCTCCCCCTAATAAGTTCACTCACATGTATTCGGCATTTATGGAGATAAAAGAAAGCAATGTGATGAGAGAAGGTAGAGCAGAGGTTGGTTAAGTGTATATCTCGTGTCTGGTGTTCCCTCCCCAAAAGGGACAGAGATTGGAGTTCAAGCAAAAAGACAGATGGGATGGTGGTGTTGTAAAGGTCTTGTTGAGAGAGTAAGAATTGATATGCATCCCCTGCACCTGAATGTGCGAGATCCATGAAGAGAGTAGGCATTGATGCCATGCTGAGAATTTGTTACCGGAGGGAGCTGAGAGATCTCCACTCTGGTGAAGTGGCTGAGATTATTCATTGACTTCCTGCACTGGACCATGCTTTCTGAGTGGTGTATTGGGGAGACCATGCAGGTGCTACGAAAACAGCTTAATGAACACCGCTCGACAATCACTAGGAGTGTTCTCTTCTTATTGCAGAACACTTCAGCAGTCATGGGCATTCAGTCTCTAATCTTCGGTTATTCTCCAAGTCAGCCTTCATGACACATGGCAACATAGAACCGTCAAGCAGAAACTGATAGCCAAGTTCCACACACATGAGGACGGTCTCAACTGGGATCTTGGGTTCATGTCACACTATCTGTAACCCCCATGATTTGTTTGGGCTTGCAAAATCTCACTTGCTATCCTGGCTGGAGACAATACACATCTCTTTAATCTGTGCTTAATCATCTTTCCACTCACATTGTCTGTATCTATAAGACATGATTACTTGTAAAGACTCACATTCCAACCATTATCTTGTAACTTGAGTTTATGTCCACATATGCCCTTTCGTGAACACAGCTTCTCACTCACCGGATAAAGGGACAGCAGTCTGAAATGTACTACCAAATAAACCTGTTGGACTTTCACTGGTGTTGTGAGACTTCTTATTGACATTATCTGAGGACAGAGAATATTGGAGAACTCAGCAGGTCTAACAGCATCTATGGGGACAGGGTAGAACCAATGTTTTGAGTCTGGGTGACCCTTTGTCAGAGCTCGGAGAATTCTGATGATGGTTCATGTAGACTTGAAACATTGGCTTTATTTGCTATCTACAAGTGTTGTCAGAACTGTTGAGATTTTCTTGCATTTTCTGTTTTTATTTCAAGTTCCAGCATCTGCACTATTTTGCTTTTATCATTAGCTGAGGAACTGCCAATGGTAATGAACACTACAAAATCATGAAGAAATATCCTTACTTCCGAGCTTATAATGAGGGAAGACCATTGGTGAAGCAGCAAAAAATAGCCGTGCTGAGGATATAATCCTGAGGAATTCCTGCAGTCATGGTTTCTGGTGTCAGATATTATAATAATACCTGGACATTGTTAATTAGAACTTTGGGCATACATTTCTATGTTAAATTAAATAAATCTTCTATGTTTTATTATCTTTGTATTAACAATGTGTGTCAACTACATGTAATAATTGTGTCAAACAATGACAGGACAGAATACAGGAATGAGATAGAGAATCTGGTGAACTGGTGCAGCAACAATAATCTCTCCCTCGATGTCAACAAAATGAAGGAGATTGTCATCGACTTAAGGAACTGTAAAGAAGAACATGCCCTTGTCTACATCAACGGGGATGAAGTAGAACGGTCAAGGGCTTCAAGTTTTTGGTTTTCAGATCATCAACATCCTGTCTTCGTCCCCCGTGTTGACACTATAATTAAGAAAGTCCACCAACTCCTCTACTTTCTCAGAAGATTAAGGAAGTTTGGCATGTCAATTATTACTCTCACCAACTTTTACAGATGCACCATAGAAAGCATTCTTTCTGATTGTATCACAGGTTGGTATGGCTTCTGCTCTGCCCAACACTGCAAGAAACTACAAAACGTCATGAATGTAGCCCAATCTATCACTCAAACCAGCCTCCCATCCATTGACCCTTCTACACGTCCTGCTGCCTTGGCAAAGCAGCCAGCATAATTAAGGGCCCCATGCACTCCAGGCATTCCCTTTGCCACCTTCTTCCTTCAGGAAAAAGATACAAAAGTCTGAGGTCATGGACCAACCAACTTAAGAATAGCTTCTTTCCTGTTGCATCAGATTTTTGAATAGAATTACCTTGCATTAAGTTTTCTTTCTCTGCATCTACCTATGACTGTAACACTACATTCAGCAGCCTCTTGTTTCCTTCTCAATGAACAGTATGTTTTGTCTGTGTAGCGCACAAGAAACAATACTGTTCACTGTATATTAATTCATGTGACAATAATAAATCAAATCAAATCAACATGTCATATAACTGTAGGGCCTTTAAAAATATTTTGTAGAATATAATAGTAGAATATAATAGCTATTATTCTACTTAACTGAAGTGAACATTTAAGTTAGTTGGCAATTAAATGCTAGGTATAACTATCATTCCTATCTCACTTTATCTCATCAGGTTGATCAGAACTCATTTGACAGGTAAGGCACATGAATGAAGTGGGCTTAGTTTTTGATGTTATAAACTGCTGGAATAAGTGTTTAGAAATCCAAAATATACTGTAATTGAGAATTAATACCAAGTTTCAGCGTCTCCATGGTGAATCCTAGATCAAAATCTTCCTTTTGTGTTTGTGACTGGGATTTTCCAGTTGCACTGAAAAGTTAATGGAGTTTTGACCAGAATGCCAAATGTTCCATACTTGTTCTCAATCTGTTCCATAGACGAGATCAGAGAATCTCCCCCACAATCTTCCATTTAATAATGTCACCCATTCAGTCAAGCTGTCAAGTGACAAGCTGAAAGTTACAACAAGAAGTATGAGTTGAGAAATTTGGGATTGTCAATTTCTAAAATCGATCTGGGAAAAACCGTACCAAAATATTTCTATTTTACTGTAAGAACAAGAAATAAATAAAGTAATTTTTTCAACAGCTCTGAAACTAATGTATTTGAGACCAAACACAGAAAATTGAAAATGTAGAAAATATAGAAACTAATAATAAAACTATTAGTAATGTTGATCTCTGATTTGTAATGAGTCACATGGGCAAAACTTCCTGAGATAATTAGCAGATAAATCAAAGTTCTGAATTCTGAGGAAAGATTGCTTACACAAGTTGACTGAGCCTCTTTAGTCAGGAATGTCAAAATACTGAACATTATAGAAAGGTCATACACAATATTGAAATCAGTTAAAAACTTGTCAAAGAAATATTTTGGACACATTCCTAGAATGTCCCTACTCCCAGGATGCTGTCTCCTCTAAACTCCCTCCTCCTGTTTTTTTTGCCTTCTGTTCCCTTTCCCCCCAAACTTCCCCCCTGTACACTTCTTTCCCTCTCCATTCTCTTAGGTCTCATGCTCTGCTTCCCTTGAGACGCACTTTTGAATGTCAGTGGCGAAGAAAGAGAAATAAGGTGTATTGTAATCATTTCTAGTTTTTGACATTTGCTGGTTTAATTGTCAGTTATTGCGAGCAGCTGCAGGGTGTTGTTGAGGGATTGCCTTGATGTCTTGAAAGGTGGAAGGATTCACTATTGGAAAAATCATTTGATTACCTGTAAAGATTTTAAAATTTCCAAAATGCATACTCTGAAAATTGATATTCTACACCCTCTTAGATGAAGAAAACTCATCTGATAATGAACTCAGTGCTGAAATCTCTCTGATTATTTGCCCATTTGCTCGATCATACAAACATGCATGCCTGTTAGTGAACACTCTACTTCATGTGATAATTTTGGGTATTTGACACTGTTAGAACCTGGGAGTTCAGATAGTTATTTTAAAGTCAAAGTTTATTTATTAGTCATTTTAGTTTACATTACCACTACAGTGAAGTTACTGCAAAAATTTCCCAGTCGCCACACTCCGGCACCGATTCGGGTACAATGCAGGAGAATTTAGCATGGCCAATTCACCTAATCTGCACATCTTTGGACTGTGAGAGGAAACCAGAGCACCCGGAGGAAACTACGCTGATGCAGGGAGAGCTCCATACAGAGAGTGACCCAAGGCGGGAATTGAACTTGTATCTCTGGCGCTGTGAGGCAGCAATGCTAACCAGTGTGCCATCATGCCACCCTTTTGCACTTATGTGCTTTCTCTCGAAAGCATGCTTAACATCTCTGAAGCTTAGTGTCTGCTCAAGGCTATTAATGATTGTGCCCTCATTCTGCAGTTTTTTAAAAAAACAATCAATAGTTTATCACATTGTTATCAACATCATATTAATAAACTAATCCTTTTTATGACATTTTCAGATTTCAATGTTTCTTAGATGGGCCTGAAAATGTTTGAAATTATGATTTTACTGAGTTAAAATTGGGTATAATTCCAGAGCTCAGGGATCTTCTTACATCAGTACACCAGCAGCAAATTCAAGCTAAAGAAAGTCCAATCTGATCTCATTAACAGTCATGACTTCAAGGAGTGCATTATCACAATCCTTTTTTGATGCAGTTCTTTGAGGTTTAGCCTCACGTCTTCCTCCTTTTTAAAAATATTTATTGTCACTTTTTCAATTACGACAAGATTGCTTTTTGCAACACATTCTGGCAACTTTTTGTAAGTTAAGAGCAAGCACAGTAGACAGCACCATAATCATTGCCATTTATAAGATGCTTTATACATTCTTTTTTTAGTAAACCTTATTTGGAATTAACAGTTTTCAGTATACTAATAAAATTTTCCAGTTTTGCTTAACATTTGAAATTATGGTTGACTATATTAAAAGCAACAAGAGAATAGATATCTATGTTGTTTTTGCCCTTATCTTAATGGTAATGGTAAAATATTCAGTTAGTGCTGTGATTCCTATTGTTCCAAAGCAAGGATAAATGTATATGTAAAATCCAATGATATTTCTGTGCCAAATATGTATGTGAATTGATATCAATTTGTGATACAATGAAGATTAATGATATTAAATGAGTCACTTAGCATAGAATTTGAAAATTGTCAAACAGGAAGACATTTTGCTGAAGCGTTTCATCTTGCACTCATTAGGAGAAGCACAAGAATGTCAAATGTGCAAAAAGACGCGCTGCCTACCACAGATGTTTTACAAATGTGGAGATTGCAGACAAGTTGGGCATTAAGAGAATGGAATCCCTTGCTGTTTCTATGTGGTGCTGTATGCTGCCATAGTTACTTAAGAGCCATTTGGGTGCATTCCATCAGATCTTGTACCTAGGGCATCCCTGCTAAGTGGGAGAAGCTCACGGCCCTTGTGTCCTGGCTGACCTGATCCCAGTCAAAGTTATTAAAAATTTTAGCCCTGGCATAAAGGGCATCTGTCACCTCCCTAATACACTCATGAGTACCAAACTGGGAGATATCACAGATGTTCCATGTACTGCCCTGGAATTAACCACTAACATAAAAGTTGGTAGTGTAACTTTAAGGACTACAGGCATTGAGTGTCCTCCAGTTCCATGTGGTGCCAGCTCATGCAGTATGTCGCAGACGTGGTCCACTGTTCCAAGCTAGACACAATATTCTCCGACACTGCAGCCCAGGCATCCAAATTTAGGAAAATCAACACCGGGAGATACTTGGCCACCTCTGTCCCCGATGTTGTTCTTCTATGTGTGGTCCTGCTCCCTGAGCTGCTGCAGGGTAATGGTCCTGGCCATGTATAGCAGCATGTCACTGTCTCCACTGTTGGCCAATTCCGATCAATAAAAGTTCCAAAGCAACAAATCCATGATTCTGATGTGTCATGCACTGTAAGAGTGAGAACACCACTATGAGGACTGAGAAGTGGTCATAAAGCAATAGCTCTCATAGCTTCATGCATCTATGACTTCCACCCCAGTGATTCTCATTACCTGTGTGAATTTTTGCTCTCCCTTACACCATGCCCTCTGACACGACAGCCACATCTCCATAAAGCTTCTCTGTACACCAGTTGGACGAACAGTGCTAAGCCTCTGTTGTCTAATGGCATCAGACCCACACATTCATTGCATATCCACACCACTGTCCATCCCCTCCCCACTGCCAAAGAACATGAATCCCAACCTTGTTTTGTGGTGAAGTGCATCAGGGAGAACGCATGACAACAAGATCTACATCCTGATGGGGCTCATCGTAAATGGTGCCACACACGACATTGAGCATGGTGAGTTTTGCAGCTATCAGCATCCTACCTTGTCAGGGAGTTCCCTACAATGCGAGCTGTGTACTGCTAAGGCCTTAATGTTCCAAAGGGTTAACCTTTGTCCCCAGACTGCGCAACTAGATCTAGCTCTGGGTAATAAACTGGCATGTTGGATTTCTCAGTCAATTAGCTGCTCTGGTGGCAACATTCACTTTGACAAGACACAACTTATTCTTGAGAGGTATGCAATTAGTTTTTGAAGCAATTCCCTAGAGGGCAGCCTCATTCTTCATTCGGGGTCTTCAGTCAAGCAGCCTTGTATGAGGGCAATCAATGCGCTCTCACTGCTGAAGCTGATAGTCAGAATTTGCAATGAAGTGGATTTAAACTCCCTCTTCGGTAATCCCTACTGGCCTCATATCACTGACAGAGTGAGGGTTGTAAATTTCACTACATTCATCCTCCCTCAAGTCAAAGGGTCTTATGTGCCATGATGCAAGCTAGGTCCCCATCATTGAGACCACAGACTCTGCTCTTGCAGCCTAAATTCTCCCAAAGCAGGACCCCAGGACATCATAGTCACACTCAGTACTGCTCCTTTGTTGTGGCTGCCTCTCACCAAGTTTTCAGCTCCTAACAAGGAAACCCACTCAGACATTTACTGAATTGTCACCCAGCATGAAGGAACTGGAAAGCAATGCCTGCTTGGCAGCCAGCACATTCCCTCAGAGCAAGGGTGAAGAGACCTCTAAGCAACCACATGCACCTTCCAAACTGCGCCCCCTCTCTCCTTGGTGGCAGTGACCTTCAGCTCAAGCCCCAAGCTGCACTTGTGCAAGTTGCCTGAAGTCTCCCTGTACTTCTTGTGTTTTGAATCCGATATCGCCTTCGCCAGGTTCACATTTATGTAGAGCTGTTGTAAATTACACAACGTCACACCACTGCCAGTTGAATGTTTGGTGCAAGTTCAATGTCTGGCATGAGGGCTCAATAATGATATGCTGATGCATTCAAATCAGGTTCACATGCTTACCTGGCATGTTCCACATCACTCCGCCGGCAAGCTTAGCTCAAAATTGGAAAACATGATCTCACCGATGTGAATTATACTTTTCCAAACTCTCCCCATTTAGAGTCGGTGCCGCCATTCTTGTGAACAGACACCACGGATTCAAGGCCCAACTCTCTGCTCTCTATCAGATTGTGCAGACAAGCTGCTTTGTTGGACATTTAGCCTGGTGAAGGATAGGGAATGGGGTTTGCTGGGAAATTTCAGACAAAGGTAAATCCAGTCTAACCTGTCATATAAATCATTTCTGGCCTGGTTCAAAACCTGCTACAGCACACAGAAGATACTTATCTTAGATGCTTCAGTGTACAGATCAAGTCAACAGGTCAAATATTTACATACTTAGCCAAAAAACATAATGTTTATGACAAATTAATCAGATGTTTTAGTTCTCAACGCTAAATATGATTTTTAATTCTCTAGACTCTGTACATGGTGATTTCAATTATCTGCAGCACTAATGTGATTAAAACTGAAACTTTGCAATCGTAATTACAAAGTATCTTGTTACATGGTCTAGTAATAGATTAACTGTATACACTAAAGCAAAATGAACAGATTTGCAAAATGTGTGTTGGTTGCTATATTCTCAGAATATTTTTCTCCCTGTGTAATAACTTCATTAGTCCTTTGTTAAGGCAAAATTAGAGTTCTTTCCCTATGGTTAGCAAAGGAACAACCAATGTAGTTTCTTCATGATCTCAAATGAGAGTTCAAGTTTTCTGCTGTCTCATAAAATGATTGAATTCACATTTAGGGTTAATAAAGACAATTACGTTTACCAGAGTTTTAGCTGACAAAAGTGTGATCTCAGCTTAATCATCTAGTTGGTGAATTAGTCCACCGAGATGGCCAGAGAACACATGATGACAATTGCACTCCTGACTATCTCGGGGAAACAGCTGCATTGTCACATTTGTAGAAAGGCTTGAATTTATGGGGAACCTTCCAATCCATCTATGTTATCATCATTTTAGTTTGTATGTTGCTGCCAATTATCCAGGGAGCTGCAATTGAGATTTCAGCAGGCACTAATCCACAACGTACGCACCGAGAACTCAAAGCCATTTATCAGGATAATTGTAGCAATGAAGCCAGTGAATTGATAGATATGTGGGTTTGTACTTGGGCTGCAGAATCCCCAGTTGGCACACAGATGGCAGGGTAGTCTGCATCCTCAGAGTTCGACCTGTTTTTCATCTGCCATATTCCTGGATCCCAGAAGATTGCTTTTTGCCAGATCTTCCGTGCTTCCCACTACTTCTGGTTCTGTCTGTAATTTCTATCCTGAACTCATTATCACCTCATTTCACCTTACATCATCACCATTCTTCACCATTTAATCACTCCCTCTGTATTGAAACTCTCTTCCTTTCATTCTTTCCCTGGCACTGAATTCACTCAAAATCTAATGATGTTTAAAATCTGTGCTAACAGGATACAGAGACAAACTAAGTTTTTTTTTATTTTTGTCTCCATCTGTCTGTATACAGAGGTGTTCTAGTTTTTTAAAAAGACTGTAGCAAACGGTGGGGGGGTGAGTGTGGGGTGTTGGGGGCATTTTTCCGGCTGCACTCATAGCAAAACTGGAAAATCCCACCCGAGGTCAACAGCTTTTGCTTGGTCTGCCACTCCACCACACTGCCCCTCCCCACCCCCCCGCCTGCTAGAATTCCCACGGCAGGGAAAACTCCCCCCTCTCTTTGAGAAGTGACTTTTAAAGTGACTGGCTGCAAATTTCCATTAGCATTTACACACACACATACACACGCACGCACATGCACACACACACACACGCACGCACGCACACACAGAGTCACCATTAGGAGTTGTGAAAGAAAGAGTTTTACAATTAGGAATAACTTAAAGCGAAAAAAAAACCCAAAAATATGAATGTTAGTTCACCTGAGTGCCAGAGTTCAGAACGTCAGTGAGAGTTCCAACACAAATTCCCAATGGATTCAGCTAGCTGGGAAGCTGGGAAGTTGCTGAACTCTTTCAATGTTGGCAAAGAGGCTGCAAGATGAGGTTGATATACAGGGACATGATCCACTCTGCATATCATGGCAGAAATCTTCCAGCAAACCAGGTTTCAAGGAGGTTTAAATTTCTCAAGGGTTTTGTTGTCATTTTGGAGTCAGGCTTTGGTGTTGACAGGCTGGATGTTAATTGCAGACTGTCTTGGCAGTCAAGAAATGCAAACTAAAAGTTTCCATAGGAACTTAGGTCACATGATGTTACTCGTTGATGAGTCAGTTTCAGATTAACAATCAATTTCTAAGGCTGAAATTTTCCAACGCTTCATACCTATGGGATCTTCCAGTCCCATCAATGTGAATGGAAATTTAGCAGCCCCCACATTGGGCTAGAAAACTTCAGTATAGGTTTCTGGTCAAAATCTATTGCTCACGTTGAGAGATGCATGCTGGCTGTTAGTATCCCCATAGGTATAATGGATTCGATAGATTTCCCTTTGTTGTAACATCAGGCTGGCGGGATAGACCCTTGTTTCATTGATTGCAATGGATCCACACAATGATAGGTGTGCAATTCCACAAGGATAAAGAGCTTTGCCTTTAATTACTGCCTGAATTTTCCAGAAATGTAAATCGTGCAACCCGTAGCAGCCATTTTTTCATCCAACAATGTTCATTCATAAATAAGCAGAAAGTAAGTTTGATTTATACAGTTTATGATGTCTTTCATATCTTCTGGTCATGGCAGCTCCTTCAGTTCATCAACCTGAAGCCTTAACTAATTTCCTTTCCACACAGATGTTGCCTCATCTGTGTATTTCTGTCTTTTTCTGCCCTTATTTCAGATTTCCAGCATTTGCCTCATTTCTGTTTTGTATCAAGATGGTAGATTGGCCTCTTGCCTGTGACTCCAGTGAGGCTTCCATGGACAAGTGGATGTAAATGCAATGTCATATCTGAACAAGAAGAAGTCCAATTGAGTTGACTGTAGACATTCTGAAGCTTCATCTTGAGTGGTTAGACAATTCTGTTGGAGTTCCGCAATAAAACGAATTTAATATCTTGGGAATTATCGACAGGGAGGAGACCAAAAATAGTTGAATAATTTGAAAAGACTGAGGATATCTTCCGAGTTTAATGTTGAAATGTCATTTTTGTTTTTTTTTAAGCTCTTTTTCCCATAGGGTAGAGTTCCAATCGAGCAACATGGATAAGAGATGCAAGGAAACATAATTTTCTCTCTAGTGACCGTGGACATTCTCTGGAAATTGAGAGGTTTGAGTTGCCCATAGTAGGTTGAAGAAAGACATTGCAATCAGGCTGGTGGTGATGAAAGAGGCCTAACACTGGAGTTGTGGGGTAGGTGATTGTGGCACTGGTATGGAGGGTGGGATGCTGTGAAAAAGACCGTCAGGTTAATAAAGAGCCTGCTATCAGCGCCGAGGGGGGAGAGACCTGTTATTGGCACTGGTGAGGGTGGAGGAGGAGCACAGTGTCTTCCACTGTGACTGAGTGGCGAGGTACCAACCAAAGGGGCAGATGGGTTGGGCAGTGTGAGTCAACAAATAGAGCAGTGTGGGGATAAGTTCCACAGTCACATCAAGGAAGGACAGACCTGCACTCATGGCTGAGAAGGTAGAGGCTCATGATCTCGCAAGCAACGAATTATCGGTCTAAACAGGAGAACCTTCTGATCAAGGCTGAGTGAAGAGACCTATGATGAGCATTATGGTAGAAGAGACCAGCAATCAGAGCTGGTGGGGAGAGGTTGGCCTTGTGGAAAGAGGCCACTTAGCAGGGTTGGTCTGGGGAAACCACAGAGCAAGTGTTGAGTGGGGGGAGGAAGGAGAGAGAGAGAGAGAGAGAGAGAGAGACTGGAGAGTAGGGCTGGTGGGCAGAGCTGGAAGCTGGGCTAGTGTGTACAAATGGGGGAGTGGGGATCAGGCTTGGTGGGGGAGAGCTGGATAACAGGGTTGGTGGGGAGAGGTTGGGGAGTAGGGCTGGTGGTGGAGAGGTATGGGAGTAAGGCTGGAAGAGAGAGGTTGGGGAACAGGGCTGGTGGTGGAGAAGTAGGGGAGCAAGGCTAGAGCAGAGAAGTTGGGAAGCAGGGCTGATGGTGAGAAGCTGGGCAGCAGGGCTAGAGAGCAGAGGTTGGAGAGCAAGGCTGGTGGGGAGAGGTTGGGGAGTAGGTCTGATGAGGAGAGGTTGGGGAATAGGGCTGGTGGAGCTGAAGTTGGGAATCAAGGCTGGTGGGGAGGGGCTGGTTAGCAGGGCTGGAAGGGAAAAATCTGGGGAGCAGGGATGGAAGGAGAGAACCTGGGGATAACCTACAGGGGAGAATCTCGCAATCAAGTTACCTGGTGTGAACCTCATAAATGGGGCTGTGACACAGAGATATTAGAAGGTTCCTTGCATGGCCTGAACAAAACACTCCTGCTCCTTCTGGTGCATTAGGAATGCCAAAAAGGGCACCCACATTGTGTAGCTTGAAGCTCATGCTTCCCTTTCACTGCTTGTTTTCCTGACACCTGGGAAGCCCTTGCAGCAATGGTCAAAGTAAAATTGTCAGTGCCCAATTTCAATAATGTATCCCATCTCTCCACAATGACTTTCATGCTGTGTTGCATTTATGGTCCTTGAATTTAACTCTGACAGAACTGCCTACCCACCCCACAACATGCTACATTTTGTGAAGGGGGGATTAGTATTTAGGGTATTCTCATTGCATCTCCCAGGAACTGAAGGGGACGACAATGAAGACAGGCAAGAAAATGGTACATTGAAAGGAGAGGGCATGAATCCAGCTTGCCATCAATCAACAGTTCAGGAAATAATAAGATAAATTATCGTCCAGTGATTTCAATGGATATATGTTGACACATCAAATAATATCACTCCACATCTGCCCATTCTCACCCATTCCCCAATCTCCAAAGGCCACACACATTCCATCACTATCAAAAACATTTGATTATTTTCTTAGACAGTATCAAGCAAACCTTGAAAGCCCTGTGAAATGATACTGTTCTTACTGTTCCTCAAATCATTTATTGTAGCAGTGATCACTTGCACTCTAATAGCCATCAATATTCTTTGTGTCAACCTCTTTTCAAGAGTCAAAAAGTCATCTATTCAAGTTTTACTCCAGAGTTGAACTCAATCCAGGCTGACAATTTATTGCAGTATTGAGGGAATGATGCACTATTGGATGAGGTAGACCCTGTCTGCCCACTCACATGAATATAATATATCCTGTAGCACTTGCTGATGATTGAGGAAATGCTTGGTATGTTCAAGCCAATGTTTATCCTTCAAGCAATAATTGAAACAGGCAATATTACAATTTATTTCATTGCTGATTGTTGGGCCTTGGTAAATGTAAATTAATTGCCACATTAAAATATTTATTTCAACATACTTGGTTGTAAAATGCTGTGTGGTGTCCTGAGGTTATGAAATGCTTATCAGTGGCACAACCTCTACTTTCCACACTGGCACATGAATCCCAGGATGATGTGTCCTGAGTCCATTTTTCCTTTATGCCAACTCTCCTTTATCACCAGTAAAACCGCTTGAGACAGGGAATATAAGATCACAGGGTAGTTGTTATGTATTTTCTTTTGATTCACTGTGAAACCCTGCTGTAGTAATAAAAGCAACTAAGTATTGTCATGAGATTTGACCCCCATTCACAAGTGCGTGGTCCTCATAATGAGATGTAGAATGGGAAACAGAGAAGCAGCATACGTGAGAATGAATTCCAACAGCAAATAAAGTTCCATTCATTTTTTACCAAAGTGCTTCTGAGTATCATGTCCCCAAATACCAACAGCTCTGGGTTAAAAATGGCCCTCCTCTATTTCCGAAGCCTCCACTTTACATATTTATTTTTTATCATTCTTGGGGTGCTAAGTGTCACTGACAATGCCAATATTCATTGCTCACTCTATTTGCCTTGGAAGGCAGTAGTGAGCCCTCGTCTTGAACTCTTGTAACCCACCTGCTATAAGAGAGGGAATTCCGGTATTTTAACCCAGCATTAATGAAGGAACAACAATAATAGTCCCAAGTCGGGATGGTAAGTGATTTGGAAGGGAACTTGCATGTTGTGGTACTTCTATGCATTTATTGACCTTATTCTTTTAGGTGGTAGAGGTCATGATATGGCACAGAAAGAGGGAAGCTGCTAACTGAAACCTCTATCATACAGAGTGCACAAAGAGAACACATTTTGCATTTTGTATTCTTCTGAGATCATAGCTCTTTGACCCCAGTTTGTGGGATGATGGAAATTGCATTTTTCAGCAACGTTCCTCTATGTAACGTAAACCACACTCTAAAAGGAAATCTCTGCCGTTACTCTGCGAGAATTATTTCCTTTAGATCTTATTTCAGAAATATTAACCAATACACCCAAAATGCAGAGATCCCAACCTTCTGCTCAACACACTCCTCTCCCACCCACCGAGGCTCCTTCAGACATTCTTCTCATTCTCAAAAGATATGCTTCCCTTCAATTAGCTGCTGGAATACAACATTTCTCTTCCTTCAGTGGCAAACCACTGAAGAGCGGTGTTACTGCTTGTACAGAAACGATGGTAGAAATAATGTTGGTTAGCAATAGTATTATATGGAGTGGGTCCACTAGCCCAAGATGTCCTTCCATACAAATCTACATGAAGTTCATATGAAATAGCATTCTAAACCTTTTTGTATTTGCCAACTTTGGGATTCAGAATGATTTTAAAACGCTGAATACATTTACTTTGACTTTGGAATATGGATGTTATCCTTACCTACGGATTGCACTTATTACCTACTGAACTTGTCATAATTTCCTGTATGTTTTCTTGTTTAGTGTTGCAATAGCTGAAATGATCATTGATTTAACTGAAAACATAAGGGGCGGAACCTTGTGGAGGTACTGGGATCTTGGTTGCTAGTTGCAGAGTCAGTAAGGTCCCTACATTGCCACTTTGCGAGAAGGCTGTCTGCATCTTGTGCTTCTTAGGCATTTAAACAAGCCAGTGGTAGACAGTCCTCTCTGATCAAAGACCCCTGGAGATGGAAAACTCAGAGAGCTGAGAGCTGCAGGCCAATCTGATGAAGGATAGGAAGTGAGCCACAGGATGGGTGTTGCAGAAGAGGGGATGATGGGTTTGTCAGCAACATCAGAGATGTGGCATTCAGTATCCCCCACATCTTTCCGAGTGTCTTTAATCACGAGAGCATTGCTCTCTGCAGCCCATACATCAAACACATTCCGTGTACCTGTTGCACTCTACACATCGTAATTCCCCCACCCTTACCCCATGGTAATGTCAGCAGATACAGAATGAGGCTCTTTTGTGGACATTAATCGGCCATTAATGGCCTCAGTTGGTGGTGAGGCAGGTAGTCCATTGACAGACCTTCCCACCACAGACTTAAAAAAGGTAGAAGTGAAAAGTAAGGGAGCCCCTGCCCATCACCACCACCCCCCTCAGATTAAATGTTCCCCTGTCACCCTATTCACCAGTGGGAATGGTACAAATCTCTGTTCACAGTTGGTTGCCAATTCTAATTGGTTTCAGAGGTTCCATTAACATCTAGTTTTCAATAAAGAACAGTTTGTATGATGTATTGTTAATGGACAAATTACAGAAAAGGGGGAGAGAAGTTATTCTGACCATTATATTCATCATAAATGCATTAATAAAAAATTCTTCCAGCCTGTTATGTATATCGAACAACATGGCTGTCCTCAACCACCTCTGATAAATTTGTTGCTGTAATTTTTTTCATGATGACTTCAAATTACAGGAGTTTTTAATATTTATTACTAAGTAGTTGAATTCCTCTGTCATTGTCTAGGCTCTGAAGTCTGGTTGTGATACTTAGCTGCTAACCAACCTGTTTTCCTTAAATCTATTACTGTGGAATTAATCTATATAAATCTAGCCAGTTTGAGGCCTGTTATTGATGCAATTGTAATATACTCCGAATCAACTACATAGCTGCTTCCCATGTTAGTTTAACAAATTCTCCAGGTCATTATCAGCAGCAAAGAATTAGGCTTTACTTTTTTATGTATAATTTTGTTTGTTGATTTTGATTTGTTGGGGTTGTATACCAAGTGATTCTCCCAAAAAAAGTCTATGTGTTGAATTGGTGAGAAAAATGGTGTAAATTGTGATTGTTTCTTCAGTGGGAGATCAGATTCGAACTTGCCACACTCTGTGCATTCCACAGGTCACAATCATGAATATCATTAAAAGGAGGCGGGGCCTATTCATGCTGGAGTCCGACAGTTCCAGGCCTCTGTCCATGCGCAAAGGTCCCGAACAGTCAGACTACAATTTGCTGGCCAGCCATCCCTCCATACCCAATTGCTGTCTGATCATGGCCCATACAAGCATTCCCAGATTAGTCCTGCCCACTATTCTTGTTCAGCAGCACTGTAATTCTAGCTCCTTGTCCCGTCACGCCCAGCAGTGACAATCCCCCCACACCCCTCAGCAAGCCCTTTTGCAGATCACCCCTTCCCAGGATGCAGATTCCCCCAAGAGAGGAAGACCCCCTGCCTGGAAAGCAGACATCCCCCCACCCCTGTCTTGCTAGAAAGATTAACCCTCCCCATCCCCAGCTTTACCCTAGCTCTAACTGATCCTATCTGCAGAGTGGCTGCAGGACGTCCAGCCTTACCGATCGCTCCATAGGCCCCACCCACAATAGGCCTCACACAATTGGCCTTGCCCCCTTGACACTTTCCCAAACCCTATCCCCTTTGCCCTGCCCCTGAGGCTTCACTCCCTTGGTGTTGCCCAAAGCCTGGTGAGCAGTGTCAAGGTGCCCCTGGACATGGGCATTTTGTTTTTTGGGCAGTGCCAGAGCAACAGGCTGGTACTGCCAGGATATCCATGCCCAGTGGACACCATCTCTCACCACCTAATCCCTAGGGTGCCATAATTGCCCCCCCTTCACTTTATGGGGTGGGGGCGAGTCTCCTGTGAGTTTCCCACAAGTGGGGAGCTACTCTAAACCCAGCTGGAGTGAAATATTCGTGGAGGGATGGGAGATGCTGTTGGGCCTGGCAAGTTCTGTGCCAGGCTCAGTAATGACATTTAAGTCAGATTAAAAACAGATTTAAATCACTTACTTGTCTTCCCGCCGGTTTCCAGCATGGCCCCAAAAGTTCTCTAGCTGTGGGAGACACGCATCGTCTGAAAAGCATATGTGAATCCTGAAAAATGGCTGACACGTGTATCTCCCAACCTAATGTGCCAAAAAACATGTCAGGATGGGAGAAGTGGGCTCAGAGTGAGACATTTGATGTGAAAGTAGAATGGCAGCTGTGGTTCAGTTGGTTGCATTCTCATGTCTGAAATACAATATTTTGGGTTCAAATCCCACTCCAGGATTTGGCCACAGATCATTAAAGCTGGTGCTTTGGTGAAGCACAAAGAAGGCAAAAGAACAATCAATGAGGTTGCCAAGCCTCACGGAAGGTGGTAGCAATACTGGTAAGTGGATGCAAAATCACAGTATTGTAACTAAAGATTCCAAATTACTGGACAGTGTCGTTCATGTTATTTCAATAACATCCCAAATGAAAGCTGCTGATTATATTTTATGGAAAGCATAGATTGTGCACTTCAAAAATAAGTGACCTTCCTTCTGACATTGTCGAAAACAATGTTTAATGATCAATGTTGTAATGAGGTCGATCTATTCATTGCCGTTGTTAAAACCATCAGATGGGCTGTTCATTAGGAAATGGTATCAGCACAAAGTAAGTTCTGTGAATCAGAAATTTCTGATGACACAGGCCCTTTCAAGTTTAATAGCTGACAAGGAGTGCAAGATTTCAATGTAGATTTCATGAACAGTGTGAAAACTTCACATACAGTTGCCCGATGATAAGATGAGATTACTTTGCAATCATTTATAAAATTCAACAATCAATCAATTAATGGGGTAATGAATGTAGCTCTAATTAGTACTAAATTGACTTTGTCTTAGCTACACTTCAAAAGTAACTATTGGCTGCAATGATCCATACTGAGAAACGTGCTCTGGCATTAAGTCACTGGTTTACCAAATTTCTAGGAGCTCATATATAAATTAAAATGCTTGCTTTGAGTCAACTTTGAAGCCAACTTGAAAGATGTTTTTCACTATTTATACCCTGACATTTCAAAGCAATGTAGTGTCGGAAAACTTTTATCTGTTTGTGTGCATATTTGCTTTGCCACCTTAGAATGCTGTTAATAACTTGAAAGATACAGTTCAAACATTCCAAGGATACACTTCTCAAAGCTCGTGATTGATTTAAATAGAAATTTTTGGTTTACATTGGCATGAATTCTTAAAAAAAGTTTGAAGAAAACTTTACCCCAAATTTATAAGCGATTTACCCATGCATGTATTCTAGTTCCAATAGTCCATACCCATGTTCTTCAGCAGAGTGTTTCAGTTAAAACTAATGTGGCTGCAACCAATTCTCCTCTATATTCACTAGTTGTAAATCAATCACAGACATACCCTCACTGCACGTGAACTGAATTCTGAGATTGCAATGAATAGTATCATCAATTAAAGGGATAGGAAGAACTTAGAAAGGTATTAGGAACAATGAATAACTTTAATTTATATTTGCATTTGTGTGTTAAGAAAAATAGAATATCCTTCTAATTTCACATTGAGTTTTCTTGTGAGTTTGAGCCTGGAAGTCTGGAGGCACTATTTGTATGCATTAATTTTGAATGAGGTTTTACAACCCTTGAAGTGAAGAGATGGTTTACAAAATGATTAACTCTTGAATGAATTTAGGAAAACAATACAAAAAGTAGGAAAAACTGCTGTTGCCTTGTGAGTCCAAAGGCATGCATAGACACAGGAAAGACATAAGCTCATTGAGTATATATGTCAGGGTGAGTGAAGGCAGGAGTTATAAATGCTTCTGTAAAAAATCCTGTGAGACTGCTTGGGAATTGAATTTAGGGAACTCATGTTTGCTCTGGAATTGAATTAATAATGAGTTTATTTAGTGGCTTTGGGGACATCAGCTGGGGAGAAAGTGTCTAGTGAATGCTCAGGTCTCCACCAGAAGATAAACCTGATAATGGTAAATCTTCACAACAGTTTTGTGTTGTAAGAGGATAAAAGGAATTACATGAATTTGAATCATTTTCCGGTGTTTGCACTGAAATCTTTCCCACCTTCTTTGTCAAGTATGCTATAGTTCAGTTTTCCTGTTTAAAAACACTTTGATGATTTGCATTAAAGTACACTGGCAGACTCTTGTGAATGTGTTCAGTAACTGACTTCCACATTCTGAAAAAAAAGAAAGTGAGGATCTATCAATCCAGGTTTCATTCTGGGATCTGACTTTTCCAGTATTAAAAGAAGCTGGGATCCTAGCAAAGGTCATTGTGTTTCAGCAGGTATTTGGATTTTGTGTTTTGCTCAGCACACTCAAATCTATGAGCTATGTGAAAGTAGCTTTCTAAGGGATCGGTAATGTTTGTAACATTGATATCCCTATTTGTCAAAAGGGAGAGCTTTGGCAATTCCTGATAATTAACTAAATGAGAAGGACCAAGGTAAAGTTGTTATGAATACAAACTATTGTATGAAGTGCAAGGTCAGTCACCCACCATTCCTTTGCTAATTATATTTAATGTCTCTACATAAGGCATTGGTACTTTACATATGAATACTGTATATCAATAACCCTGCTATCTTTCAGCAGTTTAGGAGTCAGTCTGTAACCTTTCAAGTTGCTGTGAAGTCACTGGACTGTACTGAAATGAGTCTGTTTGCCACTGACATCACCCTCATCCATTGCTTGGTCTGGTTGCATTCATCTGCCCATCTCCCTGTCGCTGCGCACACTGACCTGTGAACAAGCAGACCAAATTGTAGCAAAGACATCACAGAAGTTGATCTCCATCTTTGATCTAGCCAATCTCATCACTGACCTAAATGAATGAATGGTGGTTTAAGCCACTCATAGCCATTAGAGTGAGAACATTTCCTCTGAAGGTCTGTGCTGGTAATGTTTGTGAGATTGCCACTGGTTTCAGTGTTGGTATGCTTCCTGCAACAGTCTGACCATCTCTCAGATATGGTTGTTAAAATCACCCATATTTGCCACCACTTATTGGAAACCTCCAGTCAGATTTCCCAGTTACAATCTATTTTGTATGTACCTTTTAAAGACTGGGTCATATAGTGCTGTACAAGAGCAGATGAGTGTCTTCTGGGCCTCTGACCTCAATATTGCCTCTATGGTTCACTTAGGATGTTGTCCTAAAATGGACTATCCGGATCTCTCAGAAGGGATGCTTCCATACTGGCATTTGCTTGAAAAAGATGCAGTGATGGTTGTGAGGTAAAGGTTTGATAAAGCAATGGAAGGATAACATGATTACAGCTTTTCGCTGCCATACTTGAATAAACTCTAAGAAAATGCCATCGACAGCTCTACACTGGAACTTAACAAAGAGCTGATCCCTGCCATTTGTTGGCATTGTGTTGCTGCTGAATGACAGATTGTCTGGAAGACTTTGCAGCAGCTTCTGGACCATGGAATGACAAGGTGCTCATTGTCATGCTTACATTGCTCCC
This sequence comes from Sphyrna mokarran, assembly GCA_024679065.1. Taxonomy (NCBI): domain Eukaryota; kingdom Metazoa; phylum Chordata; class Chondrichthyes; order Carcharhiniformes; family Carcharhinidae; genus Sphyrna; species Sphyrna mokarran. Next base: position 101,274,152 of record JAGIQG010000004.1, on the reverse strand, counting down.
TCCTGCAAATCCTGTTCCTGTTCAAGGCACAATCTTACAGCCTTTTTATTCTTTGTGATGCATGGCCACAAGACACCAGGGCATAAGTATAAGCTTGGCTGTTGTCACATTGAAAATTTCGAATGGCAAATCTTTCTCACACAATCTAGCTGCATGAAGTATTTTTTATTCATACTTGACGGTTGTTTAATGAGCACGTGTATCTCATTGTGCATTCCTGAGTCTTTTAACATCTCAACGTAACATTGCATGAGGCAGCATACCAGAGTTGAAGCCTTTGAAGAGGACACACTGGGCATGAAGGCTCTAAGAACATAGAGCAGAGGAATTACAGACCTCCCTGGAACTTACACCCTCTAATATTCCTTTGATCTTCTCCATGGAATGACTCTGTGACTCTTTGTAATAACCTGATCATACATGTACAGAAACAATATATTTGATTGTAAATAATGTTTGAAGGTGTACCTGTAGGATATTTTAGATACTATCATTTCCTCCCCATTCAAATGAGCGAATTATCTTCTTCTATGATAATAAGAGATTGTTGTTTGTACAAGATCATCTACTGAAGTCACTTCAGTCTATCTAAAATATTTACTTGTAAGAGAAGCCTTCAGCTGCATCTGTAGTGTTCTGCAAGAACATTTTCTGGGCTGTTGTTTATCATGGAGTGCAAGGTAACTCAAGGTCTACAGCAGAAACTTTGGTGAAATAAGCTGTTCACAGTGTAATAACCTGGTCGGCATGGTGGCACAGTGGTTAGCACTGCTGCCTTACAGTGCCAGGGACCTGGGTTCAACTGCAGCCTTGGGTCACTGTCTGTGTGGACTTTGCATATTCTCCCCATGTCTACATGGGTTTCCTCCTGGGCTCCGATTTCCTCCCATTGGCCAAAGATATGCAGGATAGTTTGTTTGGCCATACTAAATTGACCTTAGTTTCATTAGCAGGGTAAGTTCATGGGGTTATGGGAATCAGGCCCAGGTGGGATTGAGTAGACTTGATGGGCCTAATGGCCTTCTTCTTCACTGCAGGGATTCTATGATTCTGCTTCAATTCAGAAGAGAACGAGAGAGTATTTGCAGATCAGAGTGTGGTCGTGAAGTAGGGATTCATAGAATGTTTTGCTGTGGGAGTGCAAGACATCAGGTTGGGGACAGAACTGAAGTTGTGTTTTTAAAGTAGAACCACATCTGGACCTGCCAACTCCATTATGCTAGGGCCAGTTAATTTGTGAAGAAACAACCAGATTAGCCAGCCACAGTATTGGGTAGATCAGTTATAGAGTGAACTAACACCAAGGTCTTGAACCATCTGTTCATAAGTAACTCACTTTGAGACCTATCAATGGGTTAGTGTGATTTCTCACTGTATTGTTTTTGTCTCAACCACTGTTCTTTCATGTTTTAAAAGACTTCTTTGAAAAGTAATTTCTCTAACCATTTTCTTCACTCTCTTGGTGATCATTTTAAATTGATGACCCATATGCATTGACTCCCTAACAAGAATAAACAGCCTTTCTCTGTTCACTGTAATAAAACCCTTCATAATTTTAGAACTTTAAAATTTTCACTTATGTTTTTTTCTGTTTCAATAGAAATAGGCCCAGTGTTTCAAGTCTCTCTTCATAAATTTGGTTTCCCATGATTGGTATCAGTGTAATGAGTCTAACACTGCAAACTTTCTCTTGTTTTATTGCCCTTTGTGTAGGAGGGCAGTGAGCTCACTTGGCTAGATTGTGATTCGGAACAATACTGAGAGCAGAGGCTCGATTCCCATTCTGGCTGGAATAGACTTGGGAGCTGCCTCTTTGCCTTATCCCTGAGCAGGGAAGGCAATGGTAAATCACCACTGGAAAAACAAACAGGCAAGCAAATGTCTCAGAGGGGGCGATCACCAGGCAATGAGCCAAGGATGGGCCTTTGGGCAGAGCACTCATGAATGAATGAATGAGTTCTCCTTAAAACAAGGTATCCAAAACTGCACACAGTGTTCCCTAACCATTGCCAGATATAAAATCTCACTATGTCTTTGTTCTTGTATTTTGTGCTACTACTTATAAAACCTTGTATTTTAGCCTTTTTGTGTCATAGGAATTTAAGAACAGGAGTGTGCCATTCAGCCCATTGAGCCTACTCTGCAATTCATTACAATTGTGGTTATTCATCCAATTCAATCCCTTTTTCCCACACTACCCCCGAATCCCTTTATGTCACTGATATTTAGAAATCTGACAATCTGTACTTGAAACAAACTCAATGGCACAATTTCCACTACTCTCTAGAGTAGAGAATTCCAAAGATTCACAATCCACTGAGTTAAAAAAGATTCTCCTCACCTCGTTACGTTATTGTTAATCAGAAATCTATCAATCTTAACATAAAGATACCCAATGATTGCACTCTCTGGGATATAAAGTTCCAAAAATAAACAACCCTCAATGTGAAGGAATTTCTCCTCACTTGAGTCCTAAGTAGTTTTCGCTCTTATTTGAAACTGTGTCCTCTGGTTGTAGACTTCCAAACCAGGGGAAACATCTTACTTCCATCTACCCTTTCTATCTTTTTTAAGTATTTTGCTGATTTCAATAAATTACTTCTTATTCTTCCAAATTCTGAGGAATACAGGCCCAGTTTTACCATTCTCTTTTTATAACCCAACTATCTGGGAATAAGTCTGGTGAACAGTTGTTCCACTTCCTCTAAGGCAATAATATTTTTGATGTGGAGAAATAATATCTTTATATCATATAATATCTAAATAATATATTTCTCAAGATAAAGAGACCAAAACTGTGCATGTTATTCTAGATACAGTCTAACCAACATTCTATATAACTGAAGCAAGACTTCCTTACGCCTGACGCAAGACACAAAGTAATCATTTAACCTCTCTGCCAATTTTCTATTCCTCACTATAACTTCTCCTGATGCTGCCTGTACTGGACTCACATTTGTCTAAACCAAACTTTTCTTTTTTATGTAGCTATAAAAGCTTTTACTCATCATTTTTATATATTTTGCTCATTTACATTCTTATTCTATTCTTTCTTAATCAGTTTATTGCCTTGCTATTGCTGTATTCTAAAATCTTTCCAATCTTTGTGTTTACTGCTATTTCTTTTCTTTTAATCTTTCATTAGTTATGATTGACTGATTTTTCTTCTTTTGGGTTTTTGTGCCTTAAAAGGATGTATAATTGTTATAAACTGTGCAATAATTCTTTAAAGATTGCCCATTGCCTCTGTATCATCATAACTTTTAATCTACCTTCCTGCTCCAGCTCAGCCAGTTGCCCCTCATAACCTTCATAATTTCCTTTGTTCAAATTTAACATCCTAGTTTTAGATTGTTCTTCTTTACCTATAAACAACATGTTATGGTTACTCATCCCTGAATGTACTTTAGATAAACTAGATTATTAATTAGTTCTTTTTTTGGTTACAAAATATTAGATCTAAATTAGTCAGTTCTCTAATCGATTCTCAACATGGAAAAACAACCTTAATACACCCCAGAAACTCATCCTCCAGAGTTTTGGTACTCCGTTGGTTTACCCAGCTATATGTAAATTGAAGTCACCAATGATTACTGTATTACTCATGCCATACATTTCTCTAATCTTACGATTAATCGCATGACCCCACACTACCATACGTTTGTTGGTCTACAAACAACTTCTACCAATATTTGCTGTTTCTTAACTCCACCCAAGTAGAATCCAGATGCTGTCCTTCCGATCTGAGATTCTCCCTTACTAATATATTTATGCTATCCCTTATTATCAGCGCAACACCACTTTCTTTTTCTTTTTGCCTATCATTCCTAAAAGTCAATTATTGACATTTGCTCACCTTTGAGCCTGTAGACAACCCTTGTTCTTCTTTGTTCACTTCCATTAAATAGCTAGTAAACTGTATAACAGCAAAAAACAAGTTGGCAGTTTTAATTAACCCCTCCCAGCAGGATGGGAGATTAGTTAGTCTTTGATGTGCAAGTTAATCAGAAAATTAATCACATTTCAGGAGAGTTGAATTTTATGGAATTACCAATTATCTGCTGATTTGAACAGCATTAGTATAACAAATCAAAGGAATTACGCACACCTTATATTTCACAGTCTTGTTTCAAGAACAGCAATATGGAGGCATCACAAATGAGATATAGAACAGAAGAAAGCTCTTTGCCACAGGGATAGAGAAAAGATACTTGTCAGTGAAACGGCAACTTAGCCATGTTTAACTGGAATTTGGTAGCAGGATTTAGTACTTAAAAAGGTAGACAACATTACTTAACAAAAGATTACCTAAGCAGCAGTTGCTATCTTCAAAGATGTCACAAATAGAATGTTCGTCCAGAGAGAAACAGTCATATAATAATAATGATCGGTTACAATGAAGATCTCAGTTACAATGTCAATTCATATAATATTTTTTGCACTCAATCATATCTGTTAGTGACAATGTACTTTATATTATATCTATCATTTTATGATTATCTTAAATGTTGTTTGATTACATATTTATGAAGTTCCTCAGATTTTTTTTTTGCACATTCCTGGAATCATTCTTGGAGCGACACGATGGCAGTGGTTAGAACTGCTGCCTCACAGCATTAGGGATCCTATTCCTGGCTTGGGTCACTGTCTGTGTGGAGTTTGCACAGTCTCCCTGTGTCTGTGTGGGTTTTCTCCAGGTGCTCCTGTTTCCTCCCACAGCCCAAAGATGTGCGAGTTAAGTTGATTCGTCATGCTAAATTGCTCCTTAATGTCCTGGGATGTGTAGGTTAGAGGAATTAGCGGAGTAAATGTGTAGAGCTGTTGACAGTGCAGACTCAATGGGCCAAATGGCCACCACCTTCTGCACTGTAGGGATTATATGATTTCAATGATTAGGCTGGATATTTAATGGTAGTCAATGGTTTGAGGGTAAAGTAATTAAAGTCCGAGATGACAATAGACTGCTCTGACTGGTGGTGATTTAATCTGAGAATCATCACATCTCAGGCAAGGGGCAAACTAGAGAAGGTAGGGCTTTCATGGATAACTTCAGTGGGTACAAGAATTGAAACTCTTTTGTTGGGATTGCTCTGCATCACTAACCAACAGTCCAGCCAACTGAACTAAATCAATTCCCAACTGTGTCTTTGCATATTCCTGGCCTCCAGCAATCCTCTGGCACCCAAGCGCATCCTATCTCCACCTGCAGTGGATCTGGAAGGGTGACGTGATAATAGATACTACTCTACAATCAGGTCCCACTGAGGTTTATTTATTTAATCACAAGTAGGTTGACATTAACACTGCAATGAAATTACTGTGTAATTCCCCTAGTGGCCACATTCTAGGGCCTGTTTGAGCAAATGCCCCTAACCTGCACGTCTTTCAGAATGTGGGAGGAAACCAGAGCACTCCAAGGAAATGCACTCAGACACAGGGAGAATGTGCAAGTTCCACACAGACAGTGACCCAAGCTGGGAGTTGAACCCAGCACCCAGGCATTGTGAGGCAGCGGTGCTCAATGTTAGCGGTCTGTGAATTCCCCTTCTGCACTGATCTTGGGGCAGGAGTTCAGGACCTGGTTGGTAGATTCCCCGAGCAGCTTCCAAGATGAGCCTGTGACAGAAAAGTGAGGTTACTAAGGCATGGTAGAGTTCTCAGAAACAGGGGCCATGACTCACAGCATTGTTGTCTGATAGTTGATGCTGTGTTAGATCTTCATTTGGTTTCTCACCGCAGACCTCACCGTCAGCACAGGACCTGTCATTATTCTTCCCAAATAGCTGATGGCTCTGTCCTCAAAGCCTTTGGGAACCTCCAGCTCTAACATCCTTCTCGCCATCTGAGATCTCCCGCTCTTGTCAGCTTACCCTCCATAAAACCAGATGGAGCTTGTGTAAGCAGGGCACATGCCTGGATAGATGATAAGGATGCCTGGCACACATGGATGGTAAGTGGGCTCAATGAGGTGATCAAAACACAATGCGCAGGGGAGGTATAGCTGTGTGAAGGAGAGGGAGCAGTACTGTCCATGAGCTGGCAGTGAGTAAGATTCTTATTTATGTGATAGATTTGACAGTGTGTGAGTCGAGAATGATAAAAAGAGTGACTTATCCTGGCAGAATGGAGGAATTCACCATCTTGTGGCACTGAATGGCTGTCCTTTTCAGTAGGATATTAGTGCTGATCATCACTGCCCCATTGCCTCCCATGCTGGATTGATGATCTTGCCAGCGAGTCTTCACCCAGAGTGCAGGTATACTAAATTGTGGCAAGTCTCCACTGCTTCCAGCAGGTATTCCAGGGAGGCATTGGTACATTTTGGGGCAGTATCCTTCTTAGCTTTTGCAGCCATGACTTCTCAGAGATAAGTAAGTTAGCTGTGTCCAGGGGCAGCCTTTAAATGTGGCACCTGGAACATTAAAGCACTGAGATGCCTGCGGGAAGGGCAATTCAGAGGCTGCTCACATGATATGGCACAGAACCCACGCATGAAAACATTTGGCACTAAGTATAAAAGCCACCATTTTACAGTTGGTGTGTTAAATGCCTCTTTTCTTGCCCGCCACCAACCTTTGCTAATTTCCAAGAAAATCTCACCCACAGAACATATGGTACTGTGCTTCCTATACAAACCTCCTTTTTCAATTTTCTCCATTTGAAAAGGACATTAGGAATCTTCTTTGTTCTGGCGAGTCAGAACTGAAGGCAATGTGTGTGGTTCTCCCAACCTGCTGTCCTGCTCTAGCACCAAGCATTGGGCAATACCAAGGGGGAGGTGAATCCAGATGGCTCAGAACCGATACGAGGGACGATCACTGGAAGTGGGAGTCCTGCTGCCAATCTGCCAGAAGATCACTGGGAGATGAAGGGAAGAGGATAATCAGGGCTGGCCATCTAGGTTGGGGAAGAGTGGGAGTGTCAGGACTACAGGGAGGTGATGTCAATTCTACTGGGGGTTTGAGTCTGCTGGGGACATCAGGGCTGTTGGGGGAGATTGGTTGGGGAGATCAGTGCTGGCTGGCAGGTGGTGCAGTGGGGTGGGTTGTGGGGAACATCAGGGCTAGCCCAAAGAGCTCCAGGAAACCAGTGATTGGGAGGGGGGGTGTTCAGAGTAGTAGCAATATGGGGTTGTGGGCTGGCCAGCAATCGGGTTATAAAAGGGCATTTCCTTTGCCATTCATAAATGAGGCTAACTTTTATGTATACTTGTAAAAGCAACTATTTCCATCGCAGTCAGAGTATGTCAGCCAAGCATACAAGTTTATGCATAAAGTGTGATTACTTCACTTAACTGCAGGCTGGAGCTGCAGCATCAAATTACATAATTATTCATATTTACTGTCAAACCTTTGAAAATGCTTGAATGTTTAACGTACATTCATCAGTAATGGAACAGTAGTTTTTGCTGAAATATTGCAAACGTTCAGTATTTTTGTTTTGTATTCACTCATATAATTTGTGCATTCAATGAAGAATGGGAATACTGCTTGGCAAAGTTACTTAATGTTGTCAATCAAACCTTGTTTAAGATGAGATACTAGATAATATTGTACATATCAACTTATACATATTCATGCTCAATTGTTCAATTATGACCTGTTGTGATCTGATTGTTAATCATCATTACTTTAAAAAAAATTCCCTCCTTATTGCTTCGTCAAACGTGCAGGAGGAACAGCACATTTCAGCTCACAGATTGAAAAGAGGAAACTGGCATTGAAAATATCTCCCATAAGGCCTCCGTGACCATATATTGTCGAAGATTTGAGGAGTTTGCGAGGTTTAATTTGATTTGATTTAGTTTTGTCACATTTATTAGTATAGTGTGAAAAGTATTGTTTCTTGCGTGCTGTACAGACATTGCATATAGTACCTAGAGAAGGAGAGAGTGCAGAATGTAGTGTCGCAGTCATTGTTGAGAAAGATGTTGAGAAAGGTCAACTTATCGTGAGGCACATCCATTCAAAAGCCTGAAGGCAGCAGGGCAGAAGCTGTTCGAGTAGGTTGGGTATGTGTCCTCAGGCATTTGTATTTTTTCCTAATGGAAGAAAATGGAAGAGAATATGCCCAGGGTGTATGAGGTACTTGGTTATGCTGCCTGCTTTTTCCAAACAGTGGGAAGTGTAGACAGTATCAATGGATAGGAGGCTGATTTGAGTGAAGGTGTGGCTTCCTTCACGACATTTTGTAATTTATTGTGGTTTTGTTCAGAGCAGGAGCCATACCAAGCCATGATACAACCAGAAAGAATGCTTTCTATTCTGCATCTGAAGAATTTGGTGAGAGTTGTAGTGGACATGCCAAATTTCCTTAGTCTCCTGAGAAAATAGAGACATTGGTTGGCTTTCTTAACTGTAGCGCCTCTATGAAAGAACCAGGACAGGTTTATGGTGATCTGGACACCTAAAACCTTGAAGCTCTCGACCATTTCCACTTTGTTCTCATTGATCTGGACGGAGCATGCCTTCCATTATGCTTCCTGAGATTGATGACTATTCTCTTCATTTTGTTGGCATTGAGGGAGACATTATTGTCTTTGCACCAGTTCACCAGATTCTCTATCTCTTTCCTCTACCACATCTTGTCATTGTTTGACGTCCGATCTACTGTGGTGGTATCATCAGCCACATGAAAATCGACTTGGAGGGGAATTTGACCATATAGTCTGAGGAGTATAAGGGTTATAGTAAAGGGCTGAGGACATATTCTTCTGGAGCACCAGTGTTGAGGATGATTGTGGAGGAAGTGCTATTGCTGTCTGTGGGATAGGAAGTCCATGAGACAGAAGTCTAGCCTCAGGCCACAAAGTTTTGACATGAATCTCATAGGAATAAGGGTATTAAAGGCTGAGTTGTAGTACGGATGTTCTGAACAAAGTTGATGCAAATATCTTTCTTTTTTTTTATGGGTAATAAATTTATCATACAAACCAGGTCGAAGCCCGCCTCGGGAATCATAGCCGGTGGGACAGGACCATACAAAGGTCCATTAAACTTGGTTGGGATTTTCCTGTCTTGGGGCTGCGTGACTGGAAAGTCCTGTCCTCTGATTTGGAAACACAAACATTCAGCCCATTGGATATATAATATATAATGACATGCAATTTTAATCCATAACATCTTACTGCAACTGAATAATTTTCAGTGTCTCTCTCTTTGAAGAGGATATTAACTAGTTAATTTTAACACTGACTGATGCCAGTGTTAAGGCAATGAATGGAAGAATGCCACCCTGGCTAATTATGGTTTTCATATGTTAACATTACCAACAGTCATTTCCCGAATATAATTATGTTTATTGATGTACTTCATGTTCAGAATTCACTTTTGAGAAGAAGTTACATGCCAGATGGTGTAACCAATTAGACAGCACTGTAATTCAATACAGAAGAAGTGTAGCAATTTGATGCAGAATGTTGCTTGCTCAATAAAATTGCAATGACCAGTGGGATTATGGTAATATTTGTTCTTGGATGAGGGCAAACCACTCTCCAGCAATACAAATGAAGGAGATATGTTCGACTTCCAGTAATTAAGCCACTGTTTGGGCCAGAATGCAAAGCCACAATTGATTAATATTGTATTCCATTAATTGGAGTGATTTATATATTAATAATTGTAGTATTGCACAAAGTCAGCAAGAAATATTAATCCTCTTTATCAGCAGTGCTGTAGGATTTTTGTGGTCTAATACTGTGAAAGAATTGGAACTTGACAAATTCCCTTTAGTGTGGCTTATCAGATTCAGTCAACAGCATTTGAATATTTCCAGCTGCCTACAGCACTGTGTTGGAGACAGTGGATTATGAGCCTGTGATCATGTGTTCTTCAGTTGCCTGATATTCACAGCAGAAAATGATGTAAACCCAGACTGAATTTAAATTTAATTTGACTTAACAAAAATTAAAGCTGTTAATTTTGATGGACTTTATCACCCATAGCATTATTTTCTCTTCAGAAGTGTATCTTCAAGGTGTGAAAGGTTCTTGTGACTGCTCAGCATAATGATAATGTATAATTGTTCATTATATAAAGAAATAGTTAACAGCTCCCTTTTTAGGAGATTTTGTAGGTAGCCTTTTTCATTGCAGCAAATAGAATCAATTTGAAAACGGACCTCAATTTTAGTGTGTGAGAAGACACACATTGGAAGGAGTAATCTGGCAAAGAAGTTCTTAATGTATAGCAGGACATTGAAAGTTCTGTCAAACAAAGGACCTTTGTGTGTTTGTCCACTGTCCCCCTCACCAGCAGCCCAAATCCCCAGCAGGTAAGCAGGCAGACACCTACCCGTAGCCTGGCCTCGATCTCCAGCCACTGGAACAGTGACGATCTCCATCCCCGCTACTTCCCGCAGCATAGATCACATAGGAGACAGACTCTGTCCCTGACTGACTTCCCCTGGCAGAATCACACCCCTCCCCCTCAGAAGTCCAGAAGCCCTAATCTCCTCCAAGCAGGTCGACCCTCTAGACTGATCGCATCCCTCTCTGCAGCCCATCCCGATTGATGACCTCCCCCCTTTCCCAATTAATCCCAATGCAGAGGGGCAGAAGGACACCCCCCCACTAATCATTCTGAGCCCTATCCACATCAGGCCGCATCATCCCAGAAGGTCTCGCCCCATCAGATCCCTCTGCTTGATGGGCAGTGGTAAGGTGCTCCATGGCCATTGTCATTTTGCCCCTTGGGCAATGCTACGGGGCACAGGCTGGCACTGCCAGAGTGCTCATGACCAAGGTGCACTACCCCCTGCCGCCCTAGAGGGCTCCGCTTATCGTCCCTTTAGTCCAATGGGGTCTTCTCGATAATTCTCCGATAGTGGGGATAAGCACTGCTGGAGTGAAATACTCATGGCAAGGTGGTGGGGGAGGGGTTAGAGATGTTGGGAGGCTAGTGGGCCCAGAAAATTCAGTCCCAGAAACGCTAATTACATTAAAATTTGATTTAAAATATTTTATAATTATATACCTGGTCTTTCCATTGGTTTCCTGTGCAGATCTGACATCGCTGGAAATCCAGCGCTGGGAGATGTGCGAGCAACGGGAACACATGCACAAATCCTGTGCATGCGTGACTGCGAGTATCTCTCATCCCGCTGTGCTAGGAAATCAGCATGGTGGGGTAGGAGAACCATCCCCTATGATTTTATGATTTTATGAATTCAATGATCTATCGAATACTATGAATGATATGGTATCATTGGTATCAATGGACAATTGTTATTTATCATCTATATCAATGATCAGGATGATAATGTGATCAAGTAGATCAGCAAATTTGCTGATAATAAAAGGTTGGAGGAGTAGTGGACAGTGAGGAAGGTTTTCAAAGTTTGCAGAGGGATTTGGATCAGCTAGAAAAATGGGCTAAAAAATGGCAGATAGAGTTTAATGCAAACAAGTGTGAGGTATTGCACTTTGGAAGGACAAACAAAGGTAGAACACACAAGGTAAATGGTTGGACACTGAAAAGAGTAGCAGAACAGAGGGATCTGAGAGTACAGATACATAATTCCCTAAAAGTGGTGTCACAGATAGATAGGGTTGTAAAGAGTGTTTTTGAAACATTGGCCTTTATAAATCAAAGTATTGAGTATGAGAGTTGGAATGTTATGGTGAGGTTGTATAAAATTTTGGTGAGGCCAAATTTAGAGTATTGTGTGCAGTTTTGGTCACCTAATTACAGGAAGGATATTAATAAGGTTGCAGAGAAGTTTTACAAGGATGATGCTGGGACTTGAGAAACTGAGTTAGACAGAAAGGTTAAATTGGTTAAGACTTTATTCCCTGGAGCGTAGAAGAATGGCAGGAGATTTGATAGAGGTATATAAAATTATGCTGAGTATAGATAGAGTGAATACAAACAGACTTTTTCCACTGAGGCTAGGGGAAAAACAAAACTAGAAGACATGGGTTAAGGGGGAAAAGTTTAAAGGGAATATTAGAGGGGGAGGGGTTCTTCATAAAGAGAGTGGTGGGAATATGGAATGAGCTGCCAGGTGAAATAAAGGCGGGCTCACTTTTAAGATTTAAGCAAAGCTTGGACAGGTGCGTGGATAAGAGAAGTGTGGAGGCATATGGTCCAGGTGCAGGTCAGTGAGACTAGGCAGAAAAATGGTTTGGCACAGTCAAGAAGGGCCAAAAGGTCTGTTTCTGTGCTGTGGTGTTCTATGGTTCTATTATTACTGACAAGAATAAAAACAATGTTTTTCAGGACTATACATTCTCCTATCGTGTTCAGAGATATATAAACTGGCCTGCCTATGATATGTTGTAATGATGCACTTTAAGAGACTTCAGTAATGAACAACAATGTATTTATTTGCAAGAATCTACAAGAATAATGACATGGCTGCTGTTAGTTATGGAATCCCCTGCCTAAGGGAACTCCTCCCCCGTGATGATTCCCCACGACAGTCCAGATTGGTCATCCAGGTCAGGTAACCCTTACTCTGCTGTGTTGTCCTTAGATGAACAAAAGCCACATGTGTATTATCTACAACTTGCAGAAATAGTGAGCAGTAATAGATCTTTGCCCCTTCGTGAACAGTATTCAGTATGAGAGAATTTGATAAATAATTTAATAGACAAAACTTATTTTTCTCAAATGCTTATTCCCTTTCTTTGCTCAAGACCACTTCCATATGTGTGAATGAGAAATGTTAATGGTATTCAAATGATAGAGAATTATATTCAAAAACAGTGTCATGTGACTGCAAGTGAAAAAGTACCAGGTTATTTCTCAACAAGAGAAATGCTGACATGAGATGCGTTGTAGATCTGAAATCACACAGACAAAATATTGTTAGATTTAATTGTTTTGCTTGTGGAACTATAACCATTCACCCATGCAGAGGAATTGAATCTTTGCCAACTTGCCAACTCATTATTCTATGTGTCTGTACTTCAAGTGCAATTGTGCTATTAGACAATTACACAATTAGCACTGAAATATGTAATCAAATAAGCAGTTGTATAACTGACAAATTATTGCAGAATTTGAGATAATATCAGTAGCTGACAATATTCTGTTCTGGTTGACCTTCCATTTGTCTTCAACACAAGTCAGAAGTTAAGTTTGTTTTTAATCTCTTAATTGTCTCACATTAAGAATTGAATTATTCTCTTTATTTTCTAATTATTCATTTGCCAGATATGGATATCACTAAAAAGCCAACAGTTATTGCCCATCCCTAGTTACTCCAGAAGGTTGCGGAGAGTTGTCTTCTCAAACTGCTGCAATCTGTGTGGTGAAAGTGTTGCTCTGACAGTGTTGTTAGGGAGAGGGCTCCAGATTTCTATCCAGCGACACAAAGGAATGCTGGTGCACTTTTAAGTCAGGGTGGTGTGTGATTTGAAGGAGAATTTGTGGATGGTGATGTTCCTATGTGCTTTCTGTCCTTTTCCTTCAAGGTCACGGGTTTGGGAGATGCTTAAAAACTTATAAAGTTCTAATAAGGTTAGTTAGACAGGGTAGATTCAGAAAGAATGTGATGGGGGAATCCAGGATTTGAGGATTAGGGGCAAACCTTTTAGAACAGAGGTGAGGAAATATTTCTTCACCCAGGAAGTGGTGAATATGTAAAATTTGCAATCACAGAATAGAGTTCATATTGTCACTCTGCTTCTTTTCATGTACCTTATTCTGGAACTACATTTCCTCACTCAGACTGGGGCCCACGGTCTATGAGGAAATTTGCAGCATAGTTGCTCCTGGTGGTCTACAATGCAGCATGGGATTATTAAGAAAGTGAAGCAAATCCACTTTTTATGACACCAGCTCTGTATTCTGGCAAATTCACAGGTCATAAGCACTTTGACAAGTTGGTTGAAAGATAATTTCTTAAGATGTGATGGGTCAGTAGGGCATCAAGGGGGGGATCTGTTGGTTAGGGGCTGGGGAGGGAGTGTAGTTATGGGATAGAAAGTAATCAGGTCTTATGGTGATCGGGTGGTCAGTGGTGGTGGGAAGGGAGTTGTCTGGTAGCTGGGGACTGATGTTGCAAGGTATTTGAGTGTCTGGGGGATGGGTGGGTTGGGAATGAGTGGGTAATCAGGATGGGCTCAATCAAGGGATGGGTTTCAGAAGTTTGGATATTTGGGAGGGTAATCTGGTGGTTGGAGAGCGAATTGGAAGATGTGAGTGTTTGAATGGTCACTTGGTTTACCAAGGAGGGGTAGTGAATGTGTAGGAGGCTGGGAATTTGCTGAGGTGTCCAGTCAAGGGGTTTGTGGGTGGGGAAGTGAACAGTTACCCTGGGGTTAGAACTAGTTTTAGGCTTCTGAGTTTTACTTGATAACTGTTCTGCCAACAGTGTTAGAAACAACTGAATGACCAACATTAACTCAGAGTTTTGGAGAGTTCCACTTCAGAATAATTTTCCAATGGAAATTGAAACTTTCCCAGGCAATTCCCATACAGTCCATGCATGGAGAACTTATAGAGGATTTCCCAGTGCATTTTCTGGGATACCTTTGTTTTACAACTCTCTGGAGGACGTGAGGACTGTGCCTATAATATTTACCATTATTTCCATCTAAGTTCCCATCTCCACAATTTACAAGTTTCAAGTCCTTTTTACCACCCTAATTACCCCTTGTCCCAGGATATTTGTGTCAGCCCTGCTTTAAAAATCAAGTACAGTTTGACAGCAAATTATTGAGTGAATTACTTACATTGCTTTAGTTACGCTATTGTATTATATTTCATATACTGACTCAAACATCCATTGGAGTCAGTATATGAAATCTGCTTCACTTCGGCAAACACAGTTTCAACTTATCTACCAGACTGTAGTGACCAGAAGAGTGGAACAAATGTCACAGAAGACAACAGATTGACAGGGGATTATTCATATTATATTGATTTATACACTATATTTTACACAATATGAATGCAATAGTTTAACTCTTTCTGAAGAAGTATTGATTTGTGTGGAACAGGTTTTGTTAATTGTATTATTAATTCACTTTGCTAATACTCACTATAAATTTGGTATCAGACTAGTTGTATAATAATTCTTAAAACGTTGGAAAGAGTTACTGATATGATAAATTTATGTAAGGTGAGAAAGAAAAGTAGTTTTAGGGGATAAGCAACCTTTTCTTATTCCAGGCTACAGAATTTTATACTTCTGAGTTGTCAGCTCTTTCTTCTACTGGAAATTAGTTTCTTTAAAGTACTTCTTAAAAATTGAATTCTATTTTTGAATACTGGATACCTGTTCAGCTATATGTCAAAACCTGTTTAAATATGTTTCTTTGTCACTTCAGGAGCTATGCCTTTGACTTGACATTCATTTGTTTTTAAGTGTAAATCAATACTCTATTTTTTTATATCTGTGTATCATTAGCACCTTCAGTACCACTTCAGAAGGAGCCACAGGTGTAGCAATGTGGATGATCAGGATTGATTTTTGAAGGGTCTGCTGGAGTGTGGAGTTTTGCTGGTGTTAGATTAAGGGCAGAAAAAAGCCCTGCTGTCATTTTATCCAGCAGTTTTAAATTTGAGCAATTGGCATTTTACAGCCCTTGATATTACATACCTGGTCATAGCTTGCCAGATTTTGTATGACAAAATTGCACAGTGGTCAGCACTGCTGCCTCACAATGCCAAGGACCCATGTTCGGTTCCTGCCTTTGGCCACTGTGTAGAGTTTGCACATTCTCCCGGTATCTGCATTCGGTTTCCTCCGGGTGCTCTGGTTTCCTCCCACAGTCCAAAGATGTGCAGGTTAGGTGAATTGGACATACTAAATTCTCCAAACAGATGCCAGAGTGTGGTAACTAGGGGATTTTCACAGTAACTTCATTGCAGTGTTAACGTAAACCTCACTTGTGACTAATAAATAGACTTTAACTTTCTCAGCTGCAAGATGGCATCTCTCAAAAATTACCGCTTGCCCTTTGTATGCTGTACAATTCTTGTTCCACGCACAGTGCTCTATTTCAAACATGCTGCTTAACAATGTGAAAAGGCATAGGTAACTTCTCTGGGCTACCTTGGAACAACTCTGCTGTCATTTTATTCAGCAGTTCTGAGCTTGAGCAATTAGCATTTTACAATTTTTCTTTGCTGTATAAGGTGTTAACATTTTGTCAGCAGGTTACATTTCAGAAGTTTTAGAAGGTGTAAAATTACACATGAGAAGAATGAATAATCACATAGATGTAAGAATATGGAAATTATACCTGTATTTCAAGTATCATCCAGCAAGATATTTCACATTTTTACATATGCACAATGTTGCAAATTGCTTTCTCTCTACAAGATTTTCCCTGATGCAATGCATTGATTTTTTGCAGAAGACAACATCTAACGGTGAGTGAGGACAGTGATGGGAGTCCAAAAATATCAGATAGCGACTTTCACAAACTCAACATGCTTTCAGGTTTGTGCAGTAATAATCTTACAGGTTAATCATTCACTGTTGGGAATTATTTAACATTCATTGTGTTAAGATGGGATGTTAGTTCTTCGTGCAACAATGTATGCACTGTCAATTCAACGGAATAAGCATAAATAAAACCCATCATCATCTTTTCACACAAGGGTCACAAATTGAGTATGAGGAAACTGTTATTATGAGGCTAAAACTCAGCAGGGAACTCTGTATTAGTAATCAGGTTGAACAGTGAATGCAGGGTGAGTCATGAAACAGACAGGAAGAGGCAGCCTTGAAGTCTCAAGATGAGCAGACTGCTGCTCAGCAGAGATCTAACATGGTCTCTGGTTGCTTCATGCTTCTGAAATCCGGAGCTAGACTCGTATTGCATATTTTGTCATTATGCACCACCATACAGTCATATTGTTTGCTTTACAAGCTGCTATTGAACAGGAAACAACAGCAAGAGCATCTGTAAAAGTCTTGCAAGTATGCAGCAGTAAGCAAAGCTCAATGCCTCTCTGCTACTAAATTTGAAAAGCCGCATTCAAATACAAAGACATACTTAAACCTGATTTTGCTCTGTTCGAAACACAAAGCAATTTGTGTATCCGAATTATACAAATATTTTCATACTGTCATGAAATTTTTTTTTCATAAAATCATAGAATTTACCATCTTTTTTTTCATAAAATCATAGAATTTACACTGCAGAAGGAGGCCATTTGGCTCATTGAGCCTGCATCAAATCAATTCCACCCAGGACCTGTCCTAGCCCCATAACCCCACATATTTTATTACCCTAATTCCCTGACATCAAGGGAAATTCATCCTGGCCAATCAACCGTACCTGCATATTTTTGGTCTGTGGGAGGAAATTAGAACGCCTGGAGGAAACCTACACAGGGAGAATGTGCAAATCCCACACAGTCTTCCAAGGCCAGAATTGAACACAAGTCCCTGGTGCTGTGAGGCAGCAGTGCTAACCACTGTGCCACTGTGCCACCCACTCTTGCACTATGAAACAGCAGTAGCGTAATCCATTAAATTGGACTAAAGACCATTTTACGGACTGTCAATTTTCACTTGGGGAAGAGGATCAGTGTGGAAGTGTGAAGATTATGGGATGTTCCAGCCTCATTTCTCCTAAAACTGGAAAATCCCGCCCAAGTTCAATGAATCTTTGCATTGTTCGTGTCCCGCTCCCGTTTGCTGCGATTCCCTTGGTGGGTGAGATAGGAAAATTCTGCCCTGAGTGCAGACTTGAAGAAAGTGAATAGTGTTAAGTAACTGGGGTGAGTGGTGGCGGGGGGATCGAAACATGAAAATGGAAATGAAACAAAGGGTTTGCTCTGGTTAGAGTAATTGCATGAGGTGCAGTAAAATGTTAAGCAATAGAAAAATACACTGAACCCAAAAGGAAGAAAATACAAGATCATTTGTGACATGTTGCATAGTACAGAAACTTAGGCAATATCAAGAAGAGAGGGATAATGACTGGATACTAGTGAGATACAGATGCTGAGATAGGTGGATGGAGTCATCCAAGTACCAGAGAAAATAGTAAAGAAAAGACTGAAATGGTGTGATCTTATGTTGCAGAGAGAGAGAGAAAAAATGTGATGAGGTGAGTGACGGAGTAAGCGATGGCCCAGTCTATTGCAAGACCTACTAATCCAGAAACTCAACTAATGTACTGGCGGCCCATGTTTAAATCCCAATATTGCAGATAGTGGAATTTGAATTCAACAAAAAATATCTGGAATCAAGAATCTACTGATGACCATGAAACCATTGTCAGTTGTTGAAAAATCCCATCTGGTTCGCTAATGTCCTTTAGGAAAGGAAATCTGATGACCTGACCTGGTTTGGCCTACATGTGACTCTAGAGAAACAGCAATGTCGTTGATTCTCAACTCCTCTCTGAAATGGCTAAGTGAGACACTCAGTTTCAAGAGCAGCTAGGGAAGGACAATAAATAATGATTCAGCCAACAACACCCATGTCTCACAAGTGAATAAAAAATTGGGACAGTGAAAAAGAAGCAGAAAACAGAAGCCTAAGAAAAATGTGATGACAAGAGACTTAAATATAACAGAATTGGAAGAGGAATGGATGACTGACAGGAGAAAATGAAGAAGAAAGATCAAGCAGCCGCTTGGAGACCAAAAGAAAAATGGGACAAGTTGAGGGAACAAAGAATAAAAGAACAAAGAAAATTACAGCACAGGAACAGTCCTTCGGCCTTCCAAGCCTGCACTGAACATGCTGCCTTATTAAGTTAAAAACACAAGACAAGGGTGGGGTGAGAAGAATGTGCAACCTCCGCATCGACACTGACCCAAACTGGGAATTGAACAGCTGGTGCTGTGCGGCAGCAGTGCTAACCATTATGCCACAAATGATGTAGAATAAGTGGTGTGTTTGAGAAAGTTGGGTGACATGACTGACCCCCCCAACTCCCCGCCAACCCCACCACCAGTGCAGCACTCCACCAGTGCAGGATCCTATATCACGTTACCTGAAAAAGTAAATTGCAAAACCTCAGAAAAGCCCATAATTAATAATTAACATTTCTATACTGAAGAAGAGCTGGTGGACTTCGGACCAAATATATACAAAAATATACCTAGATTCCACCCTTTTGTGATAAAGATCGTCAAGTGAAAATTTCCTGGATTTTCTCTGAATGCCTTTCAGCAATGGGCACGAGCTGATGGATTTGCTGCAAGTATTTTGATATTTCAGTCACAAAGTTGAGCAGAATGCAGCACATTGCACTTAATATGCTAACTTGCCCTCAATTAAACTGCATATAGGGCAGAGCTGCCTAGAGCTGGTTAACTGTCGGGTCTATAGCTTCAAGAGCTCAGAGATATGCTTCATATAATTCATTGACTTTGAATTCTTTGAGACATCTGCTGAGCTCAACCGGAATAGTTTGTGCCATTAACAAATATTAATATATTGAGCCTCACCTCAGTCTGCTTTTATTTGGCAATAGATACAGTTTTATGGCTTAGTGTATTGTCCTCAACAGATTTAATTTTTAAACTGAACCTGGTTTCAACCAAAAAAAGACACAAATGAAAGATCGAACAGCAAGACCTGCTGCATTTAATATTTAAGTCTATCAGAAGGACATTCTGTGCCAGTGCTGACATTCATATTTGGAGTCATCTGAAAGGAAGCAACTTGTCATTTTGTTTGCACTGTCAAATAATCAGACAAGCCTTGATTTTATTAGCATTTCTATGAGCACTTAAGGACATAGGAAGGAATGTAAGAGAAAGAATAAGCCACATAACTCCCTGAACCTGTTCAACACCCAATTAGTAAGAAGTCTCACAACACCAGGTTAAAGTGCAACAAGCTTATTTGGAATCATGAGCTTTCCTCAGGTCCGGTTGATGAAGGAGCGGTGCTCTGAAAGCTTGATTCCAAATAAACCTGGTGGACTTTAACCTGCTGTTGTGAGACTCCTTACTGTGTTCATTCCAGTCCAATGCCAAATTTCCACTTCATCATTGAATTAGGCCATGGCTGACCAGTGTTTTACCTTCATCTGCCCACTTTGGGTCCATACCCCTCAATCCTCTTGTCCACTAAAAATGTATGAATCACAGTTTTGACATTTACAATTGAACTAGCCTTACTACTTTTTGAAGAATCAAGCTCTAGATCTATACTCGCCTTTGAGTGAATAACTGTGACTTAACATCACTCCATAACGGTCAAGCATTGTTATTAAGGCAGGTCACCCTGGTGTGGACTCCCATTCCAGAAGAAATAAGTTTTTTCTATTTAACTTACCCAATCCAAAGAATCATATTAAACACCTTTCTCTTTATTCATTTAAAGGATGTAGGCATCGCTACCCAGGACAGTATTTATTGTCCATCCGTTGAGAAGGCGATGATGAGCCTTTTTGAACCATTGCAGACCTCTGAGGTGTAGGTGCAACCACAGTGCTATTAGGAAGCGAGTTCCAGGATTTTGATTCAGCAACGGTGAAGGAATAGCAAAATATTTCCAAGTCAGGATAGGAGAGGCCAACTTCCGGGTGGTGATGTTCCCAGGATCTGCTGCCCTTGTTCTTCTAACTGATAACAGTCATGGGTTTGGAAGATGCAGTCTAAGGAGGCTTGGTGAGTTCCTACAGTGTATCGTACAGTTGGCACAAACAGTTGTCGCTGTTCGTCAGTCGTGGAGGGAGTGAATATTTGCGAAAGAGATAGTAATCAAATGTGTTGCTTTGTCCTGGGTGATATTGAGCTTCTTGAGTGTTCTTGGAGCTGCACTCATCCAGGCAAGTAAAGAGTACTCCATTACACTCCTGATTTGTGCCTTATAGACAGCGGATAGGCTTTGGGGAGTTGGGAGGTGAGCTAATCATTGCAGGCATCATTAGCTTTTGACCTGCTCTCATAGCCACAATATTTATATTGTTGGTCCAGCTCAGTTTCTGATCAATGGTAACCCTAATTGTGTTGACAGTGGGAAATTCAACAATGTTAATGCCATTGAGTGTCAAGAGGCAATTCTCTGTTGTTGAAGATGGTCATTTCCTGGCATTTGTGTGGTGCGAATGTTACTTATCATTTGTCAGTTCAAACTTGGATGTTGTCCAGATCTTGTTACATTTAGACATGGATTCTGTGATATCTGAGGAATAGAAGAATGGTGCTGAATATTGTGCAGTTGTCAGCGAACATTTCAACTCTGACATTATATTCACTGATGAAGCAGCTGAAGGTGGTTAGGCCTTGGACACTACCCTGAGGAATTCCTGCAGTGATGTGCTACATGATTAAATATCAAACCCCACAACCATCTTTTTTTGTGCCAGGAATGACTGCAGCCAGCAGTTCTCCTCTAATTTAACTGATATGTTTTGCTAATGCTCCCTGATACCACATTAGGTCAAATGCTGCATTGATGGCGAAGGCAATCAATCTCACTTTGTCTCTGGAATTCAACTCTTCTGTCCATGATTGAAGTAAAGTTGTGATGAGGCAGTGGCCATGTGGCCTAGCAAAACTCAAACTGGCATTGGTCAGCAGGTTTACTGCTGAGTAAGTGCCACTTTACACATGATTGGGAATAAGTAATGTTTATTTATTAGTCACAAGTAAGGCTTTCATTAACACTGTGTAACGAACACTGTGTTCAGGTACACTGAGGGAGAATTTAGTATGGCCAATTCACATAACCTGCATGTCTTTGGACTGTGGGAGGAAACCGGAGCACCCAAAAGAAACCAATGCAGAGACAGGCAGAATGTGCAAACTCCACACGGATACTGATCAAGCTGGGAATCAAACCTGTGCCCCTAGCACTGTGAAGCAGCAGTGCTAACCACTATGCCACCATGCCACCCACTGATGGGGCAGTAATGTGTCGGGTTAGACATATTGGAGAGATTTTCCACATTGCCAAGTAGATTCCAATGTTGGAGATGTAACAGAACAGATTAGCTGGATTTGCTAAGGGTGCAGCAAGTTCTGGTGCACAGGTTTTCAGTACTACTGCTGGAATATTGTCAGGTCCATAGCCTTTGCAGTATCCAATGTCTTCAGTAATTTCTTGATATCATGTGGAGTGAATAGAATCGTGTGAAGACTGATATCTGTGAAGCTGGGGACCTCCAGAAGAGGCTGACTTGGATAATCCACTCAGTATTTCCAGCTGGAAATTTTTGAAAATCTTTCAGCCTTATCTTTTGCACTGACATGTTGGGACCCTCCATCATTGAGGATGGGGATATTTGTGAAGCCTCCTCATGCAGTGAGTTAATTGCCCACCACCATTCACTGCTGGATGTAGCAGGACTAACCCAAATGCAAAGCTTAGCTCTGATCCAATGATTTTGGAATTGGTTATCTCTATTAATTGCTGCTTATACTGTTTGGCATTTAAATAGTCCTGAGGTACTATTCTGCTGCTACTGATGGCCCACAGCACCTCAAGGATATCCAATCTTGAGTTGCTACATTTGTTTGAAGTCTGTCCCATTTAATGCGATGGTAGTAACACGCAACATGGTGGAGGGTATGCTCAATGTGAAGATGGAATTTTGTTTTCACAAGAACTGTGCGTGGTCACTCTTAACTAATACTATCTTGGACAGATGCATCTGCAGCAGGCAGATTTGTGAGGATGAGGTTCAAGTATATTTTTCCCTCTTGTTGGTCCCCTCACCACCTGCTGCAATCCCAGTCCAGCAACTATGTCCTTTAGGACCCCACTAATTCAGTCTGTGGTGGTGCTACTGGGTCACTCTTGATGATGGACATTAAAATTCCCCACCCAGAGTATATTCTATGCCCTTGCCATCTTCAATGCTTCCGACATGTGCTTTTCAAAATGGAGCAATACTCACTCAAGGAGGACAGTAGTTGATAATCATAGATTCATAGAATCCCTACGATGCAGAAGGAAACCATTTGGCTCATCGAGTCAATCGAGTCAAACTGACCGCAATCCCACCCAGGTCTTATTCCCATAATTCCACATATTTACCCTGCTAATCCCCCTGACACTAGGGTCAATTCAGCATGGCCAATCAACTTAACTCGCAATCTTTGGAATGTGGGAGGAAACCAGACCACCCGGAGCAAACCCATGAGAATATGAAAACTTCACACAGACAATGACCTGAAGCTGAAATTGAACTGTGTCGCAGAATGTTTCCTTATGATAACTGACCTGGTGCCTTAAGACTTCATGGGCTCCAGAGTCAATATTTAGGGCTCCCAGGGAACTCCCTCACAACTGTATGTTACTGTGCCACCAACTCTTCTGGGTCGGTTCTGCTAGCGGGCAAGCTCATACCAGGAATTATGATGGTGGTGTCAGGGACATTATCTGTAACGCATAATTCTTTATGTAGAACCATGTCATCTATTGCTTGATAGCAATAGACATGTAGACATGGTTCTACATACAGAATTATGTTGTAAGACAGCTTTCCCAATTTTGGAACAAGTCCTCAAATGTTGGTAAGGAGAACTTTGCGAGGCCGACTTGGCTGAGTTTGCCATTGTTGTTTCCAGTGCCAAGATTGATGCTGAATGGTGCACTTCCATTAGATCATTCCTTAATCTTTTAAATTCATCCAAGTACCAGCCAACTACATGGAACCTATCTTCATAGTTTAATCCTTTCACTCACAGCATCATTCTGATGTCTTTGCATTACATCCCCTCCAATGTATCCTTTCAGAGGTGGGTGCCAAGAAATAAACAAAGAACTCCAAATAGTGGTTTATTCACTGCTTTATATAGCCATAACATAATTTCTACCCCTCTGTGTTCTCATCCTCTTAAGATAAAATCAAACATATTTGCATTTTTATTCTTTGTACCAGTCAGCTAATTTTTAGTAATTTTTGTACTTGGTATGGGTAAGGAAACATTCTGTGGCACGGTGGCACAGTAGTTAGCACTGTTGCCTCTGGCTTCTGGTCACTGTCTGTGTGGAGTTTTCACATTCTGCGTAGGTTTCCTGCAGGTGCTCTGGTTTCCTCCCATAGTCCAAAGATTTGTGGGTTAAGTTGATTAATCATGCAGAGTTGACCCTAGTGTCATGGGGATTAGCAGGGTAAATCATTTTACCTTTTACTGTTCCAAGCTTCTAATGGTTTAGAAATTATGCTCGTTATGTGTCTTCAATCAAAAGTGAATGACATCACATGTTTGCACATTGTAAATCATTTGCCCAATTCACTAACCCTCTCAATCTCTCTTTGCAACTTTCTGCACCTATCTGTACTTTTAATTGTGCTACCTGTGACCTTAGTTTACCTTAAGTTTTTTTTCTCTAAATCATGTTTACTGCAGTTGAAAGCAGACCTTTTTGACTTCATTTGCTTTCTCATTATGGCACTATTTCTGTGGGGTAAACTTTTTATTGCTGATTAAACTGAGTTTGTTTAGTTTTATTGGGATGTTTATGACTGTACTGGTGGGAGAAAAACAGGTTGGCAAGTCAGGTAACAGGAGCCCTTTAATTTTCAATCCGAGCTATTGTTCAGTTTGTTTTTTTTAGAAAGGACATTAAGCTGGAAAGAAACGTGTTTCATCCCCCTGCTTTTGAAAATTCTGCTGGTCATCTGAAAGCAAGGTCTTGCCTTTCTGAAGGGGGAATCTGCTGTTGGTAGTTTGCCTAGAGCCCCTGGTGTTTTAGGAAACAGTTCTGAATTCAAACTGCTCTGACTCTATCCAGAGAACTGCAGACTTCATCCAAGGGACTCAACTCCAGTATCACATGAGCATTAATCAATGTGCATTAAACCCTTTTGGAAGGTCTTGTTTATGGGATTGGTTTGCTTGGGACAGCTCTTATATTTGTTAAGGCTTATACATTATCATGGTTCTTTAGGTGTTGTTTGTTAATGATTGAAGGTATTGCTAATATACTTACTATACATGTTAATCATATTCTTAAATATATTTTCTTTAATAAATGCTCCCTAGAGGGTCATTTGAATCATACCTGAAGTGAAACATAGCATGCTTATCCTAGCCAAATTCAAGATGCAAAACCTATGATCCAGGCGGGCTCCATAAAACACTTTGGAGTTTCTGACCTGAACTATAACATACTTTAGCTGGGGTTATCATTTGGATGCATTTGTCAATATCCTTTCATCAAAGTAATTTACAATTATAAATAAAGTGGAGACAACACAAGTACTTACAAGATATCAAATAGATTGCACATTTATTTCCTCTATTCTGTCTGTTAACATCTTAACTGGTGTCATAACCAATTTGATGTATTAAGGAAACCAATTTCTGACTGGATAATCACTTTCCAGTTATCTGTCATTTTAATCCCCCATTTACCATGGCTAATTCACCAAAGCTACACATCTTTGGACACAAGGGACAATTTAGCAAGACCAATTCACCTGACCTGCACATAATTGACCTACAGGAGGAAACCAGAAAACCCAGAGGAGACTCATGCAAACACGGAGACAACATGCAAACTCCACATAAACAGTCAATCAAGGCCTGAATTGGTTCCACTGGTCGGTGCAACATCAAAGCCTGATGGGCCTGTATTGCGCTATAATGTTCTATGTTCTATGAATTGAACCTGGATCCTTGGCGCTATGAGGAAGCAGTACCAATCATTGTGCCCCCGTGCTACATTTCTTGCAATAGTTCTGTTTCATTTTGGATTTCTCAAATGCATAATTTATTTTAGTTTTTCTACAATTTCTATAAATATTGGAGCAATTTGCCAGTTTTGATGGAACCTACAGTTTGAGGGGCCAGTGGAGGAATGTGTGTGAGCCATTACTCAAACAGATTGCTTGTCAAATGCTGTGTTGTGCGCACTGACTCTGATTTTAAAACTTGTTTTTTTTCTGAGTCTGATCAAAACTGAAAGGAAAACTGAAGTTTCAGGTTTCTGGGGAAACTGAAACTGGTTAAAATCTAATAAAAGACAGAGACCCCTTCATACTTGGATCACAGTGTTACAGTGCATCAGGTTGAAGAAAATGAAGGCTGCATCCAGGAACTGGCAACAAACAAATACAATGTTTTTGCTGCAGCCTCTGATTTAAAGAAGTGATTGATTGACCAGAATCAGCTGTAAAGTGCGCAGAGTTCTCACTGTGGGTTCAGACAAAGGTGATCCATTTACACCATCAAGACTGTCATGAGTAGAGACAAGGAGGGTTTGGAGAAAAACACAATTTTGTTAAATTTTATGTGGGCCCATTACAGGCAGAGACAAGAGAATTGATAATGGGGAATAGGAAATAGCAAGCAAACTAAACAAATAATTACTATCTGTCTTCAGTGAGGAAGATCCAAAAAAAACAAGAGAAACAAGAGACTAACGGGAATGAAGGACTGAAAGCAAAAGTTAATGAAGAAAGGAGTACTGGAGAAATTAATGTGACTGATAGTTGATAAATGCACTTGAGTTCAAGATCTACACCCCAGAGTGTAGAAAGAGTTGACTGTGGTGGTCATCTGCCAAAATTCTACAGATTTTGGAACAATTTCTACTGATTGGAAGATAGCAAATGTTTAAGAAAGGAGGGAAAGAGAGGAAACCATGAATTACAGACCTGTGAGACTGATGCCAGTGGTCAGAAAAATGTGAAAATGTAATGTTAAAAGATGTGATAACTGAACATTTCAAAAACAATAGCATGATTGGGTAGAGTCAATTTGGATTCATGAAAGAAAAATCATGTCTGAAAATCCATGGGACAGAATGGTCACACAGTGGTTAGCAAAAATGTTTCACAGCACAGGCGACCCAGATTCTACTCCGGCCTTGGATGACTGTCTGTGTGGAGTATGCGTGTTCTTCTTGTGTCTGTGTGGTTGCTCCAGTTTCCTTGTTTGGTTTCAGTCCAAAGATGTGTAGGTTAGTTGGATTGGCCATGGTAAATTGTGCCATCTTAACCGTGCGGATTTATAGGGATAGGGCAGAGGAGTGGTGGGGGCATGGGTGGCATATTCTTTTGGAGAATCATTGCAAATCCAATAAGCCGAATAGCCTCCTTCTGTTCTGTAGGGATTCTATGATTCATTGTAATACTTTGAGGATGCATCGAGTGGAATAGATAATGGGGAATTTGTGGATGTGACATATTTGGATTTTTAGAAGACTTTCAATAAGGTCCCATGCAAGAGGTTAATAAACACAATGAGAGTACATGGGATCAATGTAATATATTGTCATAGATTGAGAATTGGTTAATGGATTGAAAAAAGTAGGTAACGATAAATGGAAATAAAAATTCAGCAAGTAATTGGGAAGGTCTTTATTTCATAGGGAATGGAGCATAAAAATAGAGAATCCTTGCTAAAATCATACAAGCACTCATTGCAACATACCTGGAGTACTTTGGTCTCCTTATCTAAGGAAAGATATACTGGCATTGGTGGCAGTCCAGAAAAGGTTCACCAGGTTGATCCTAGGTATGGAGGGATATTTTCATAAGCAGAGTTTAAGTAGATTGGGCCTCTGGAAATCAGAAGAATTGGAGGGAACCTTATTGAGACATAAAGGATTCTCATGGGGCTGAACTAATAAATTCTGAGAGATTGTTTCCATTTATGGGAGATTCCAGGATCAGAGGGCATCATCTCAGAGCAAGGTGTCACCCATTTCATTCAGCAATAAGGAGGAATTTCTTCTCTAAAATGCTAGTTAATCAGTGGAATTCTTTAACCCAGAAAGCAGTATACCACTTATGCATATTAGACTATTTTTGCTTCATGATAAAGACAGCTGGCATCACCCAAACTCTTACATTAATGGGTTTGAGGACTCCCTCCTTGACCACTCTCTCTATTTCTATCTTGACTTTAGGACTGATGGTGTACTACATTGACTTAGCATTTAAGCATCTTGCTTGGCTTTTGTCCTTAATCTGTAACTTGACTATGATCTCTTTCATGCTTCCTAGCTCTCTAGTAAAGAGAATGGCATGTTTCTTTAAAAGCTTCAATCGACCTGCTTTGGAGTCTGACATGAGATTCACGTGGGCCCAATTTAACTTGATTTTCTCTAGCCAGCTTCTCCTCCTTAAGGTGGATGTTTACCTTTAACGACAGGCAGGAACAAATCTGCAGTTTGTCCATTCAGCCATACATTTACATGGATACAACCCCTCAACGGAAACACTTCTCAAATGTAGGTTTTTATATAATCTTTGATGGTTTTAAGGTGATGTAATTTCTTTTGGTAAATAGTTTCTGGTGTCAACAAAAATGTTGCTCTAGTATCCACCTTTATTTTCATCATTTGTCGATCAATAAATGAGTGATTCAGTAATGGTTTGTTGCACCTACAATGGCCAGTACATTCAATGACAATTTGCCACCTGACCGTGACTCTGATACTTTATATCCTGTCATTCTTTTCTTTCTATCCAGTTTTGCATTTATTACAGTTGTTTATTGCCTTTTATAGTTTTTGTTTGGAGCTTGTAGTTTGTTTTTCCAATGCACCCATTCAATATGCCTATTTTTACCACAATTTCTGCATTATGCATCTTTACTCCAGCAAATTGCTGCTATGTGCTCACGCTTTGCATATCAGTGACAATTCTGAACCTCTGCCTGTGTCTGTGTTTCAACCAATATCTTAAGGATTTTAGTACTCAAGCTTAATTCTTGGGTTTCTATAGCTATTAATTCTATTGATAGCATAACTTCTAGAGTCTTCTTTTAATTTTACTTTCTGGTAACAGTCTTTTTGTATAGTGTTCCTTCTTTTCACATAAATTAGTCTGTCTCTAATGATGTCGTTCAAGACATTTCCAATTCCATAGTAATCAGCTAATATCTTTAAAGTAGCTACTGTGTTTGATTCACTTTCTTTTTGCTTATGTTTATGGAACTAGAATTGCTTACCGATGACCATAGGTTTAGTTGAGAAGTGGCCCTGCAATATCTCCACAATCTCGTCACAGTTTTCAAGCCTATTTTTTTACTAGCTGCATTAGACTTCACAGGAGATTGAATGTTTTTCTCTTCGTGGCACTCAGGGAAGTTGGGATGATTATATCCATTGCAATTTTGTTCACTTGAACAATGTATTTGCATTTTTTAATGTATGACCTCCACCATTCTCTGTGCCCATCATATCCTCATGGCATCTAAACCTCCCACCATGATACTATGGTAAAGGCTTGGAAAAGCATAATGTGCCAAAAGAATTTTAGCACTACCTCACTTATTTTTCTTTCAAACAAGTTAACCCTGAGCTCAGCATGTTTCCTTCTGAGTGTTACCAGCTTTAAATTATCGTTTAAATTATTTTTACTCACAATGCTCCCTTCCTGTTCTAGCTCTTTCTGGCAGACAAATGGTGATTTACTTTTTCTTCAAAGCCTTTGTTTAACTTTTGGTTCCTTCAATGTCTGCTACTGTTATTCAGCACCCATCCATTGCCAGCTTTGGTGTAGTGATAGTTCTTTCTTTTTGATCTTTTTTGGATGTCTGCAGAAATTTCTACAATTTTGTAATTTCTCTGGGAAGTCTGTCAGTTCTGCCTACGTCTTCAACAGCTTTCTGTGTGGTATTTTTAAAGTTAGACTTGAAGACAACAAAAATTCAAATATATAAGAGCTTTATTAGAATGATATTTACTCTACAGGCTGTTGGCTGGACTGTATGTTTTCCCACAAAAGCAGCTGATGATGACATCAAGACATCAAATGATTGGACTCGTAAGTAAAGTAATCTTCTTCCAATTAGGAACAAACATAAATACAAAATACCGAGTATTTCTTAAATGGTGAGAGATTGGAAATGTTAATGTTCAAGGGGACCTTGGTATTCTTGTTTATGAATAAAAATCAGCATGCAGATGTAGCAATTAAGAAGACAAAAGGTGTGTTACCCTTTATTGGAAGAGGATTTGAGTGCAGGGGTAAAGCAATCTTGCTGCAATTGTATGCAACCTTAGTGAGAATGTACATGGAGTATTATGTACAATTTTAGTCTTCTTCCTGAAGGAAGGATACACTTGCCATACAGCAAGTGTAACAATGGGCCTGATTTTATTCTAAGTGCTGAATCTGGGCACAACTTAGATCCAGCTTGGAAATCTGCTTTCAGATGCTCCCATATGTACTCAGCCTGAAAAAAAAATTGCGGGTCCCATTTGTGCTGTGAGCAAGCCTGAAATGATCAGACTCTGAACAGCACATGAGCAATTAGAAAAAAATTTGAAAAAGCGCACCCATGTCAGATCATTCCTGGGCTGTAGAAAGTGGAGAAAGCGGCCTGAGAATGAAAAGCACGAGCGATGGTGCACACACAAATCACTGTCCCCCTTATCCCCGCTACCCAGACCGATCGCCCGCAGGGTAGCAGCGGACACCTCTGTCCCCCACCTTCTCCCCCACCAAAGATCCATTTGCGCCCCCCACTCCCCACCAGTAAGCAATCACGCCTCCCCCCCCATCACAGACACATCTTACCTGCCTGCCTCCTCCCCACCTTCCCCCAGAGAATGGTCTAGCCTCACACTCCCCAGTTCTCCAGAGAAGGATCTGGCCTCACTCACTCCCTCCCCCCACTGGGAATGCTCTGACCTCAGTCCCTGCTATCTGCTACTTAACATGTAACTTCTAGCTTACATTGAAGACAATTTGCTTGTAAATTCATGTTTACATTGATTTTAGTTTGATCATCAAAGTGAAAGTTGTAAGCGAAATCTTGTCCATTGGGTTGGATTCATTCGATAAATTTGTTTTTTCTTTGGTTTGTTGTTCTCCACAGAGATCTTAGCACAATCTAAGGATCCTGAACCAAGAGTTTTGAACAGAGCACTTACAAATTCCCTTCTTATTTTGTTTTATTTAATAGCTTGTGATAGATCGTATTAGTTTCTATATTTGTGTATCTTGTGTGGCATTGCTGTTTCTATTTTGTTTACTTTTCAATAAAATATTTTAATTGTTTTCTCTTGATTTATTTTTACTTGTCTTATCTAGTACTTTGTATTTTTCTTTCTCTTTGAAACTTATATAATATAAATACTTTAGCAGCTTTTTTAAAAATTTTCAATTATATTAGCTTGTACCTTGCTCTAATTGATCCCCTATACTTTAGTCACTTTTATCTTCAGTAGTAACTTTCAGCATTGTCTTTGATATTGCTCATTGGTTTTCACAAGGAATTTTTGAATCATGAAATGGTTAAAGCATAGAAAGGGATTTTTTATTCTTCATTTCCATGCTTACTCTCTGTAAAAATAACTCAGCTTGTCCCATTTCCTTGTCCTTTCCCTGTAAACCTGCAAATCTTTTCCCCTTCAGTTGCTCATCTAATTCCCTCTTGAAACCCATATTTGAATCTGTCTCCACCACACTCTTAGGTGGAGCATTTCGGCTCCTAACACTCCACATAAAATGCTTTTCTTCGTGCCACCTCTGATTCTTTTGCCAATTTCATTTTACTGGTGTCCTCTGGTTCTCAGTCCTTCCAACAATTGGAACTTCATTCTTTTGTCAACTGTCCAGTCTCATGATTTTAAACATACCTACTAAATCTCCTCTCAATCTTCACTTTAAGGAGAACAATTACAACTTGTCCAATCTATCCATGTATCTGTAATCCCTTTTCCCTGAAACTATTGATGTAAATCTTTTTTGCATCATTCTCAAAGCCTTCACATCCTTCCTAATGTGAGTGCCACAAATTAGGACAATGC
This sequence comes from Sphyrna mokarran, assembly GCA_024679065.1. Taxonomy (NCBI): domain Eukaryota; kingdom Metazoa; phylum Chordata; class Chondrichthyes; order Carcharhiniformes; family Carcharhinidae; genus Sphyrna; species Sphyrna mokarran. The sequence continues at coordinate 101,242,559 of JAGIQG010000004.1, read as the reverse complement.
ACCAGTTGAGGTCAAACTAGTGTCAACACAACTTTCTTGTTTTTGTATTCTATGACTCTCTTTATAAAGCTCAGGATCTCATATGCCTTATTAGCTATTTTCTCAAAATGTCCTACCACCTTTGATGATTTGTACACACACACACACACACACACACACACACACACACACACACACACACACACACACACACACACACACACACACACACACACACACACACACACAGCCCTCCAGCTATCTTTGTTCTTGCAACCATGATTTGCTTGTATTCACTTTTAATAGCTCTTACTAATTTCTTTACATCCCTTGGCAGTTCTGTAAAATTCACCTCATCTTCAAGATCCCATGGATTTTCTATGGCAACATATGGAACTTATACTTTGTGAGGTCCCAGACTCCTTATAGCTATCTGGCTACTTACCTCCTCAGTGACTGTGCTGTGGATCAGTCACACACTTTGCTGGACTCCACCTTCTGAGCCATTGTCCTACCAGCTTGTTAGGATCTTCTGCCTCATCTACTGTTATAAGTCTTTGTTCTCATTAGAATGAGTGGTGTTCCTACAACATACCAGAAGATGCTGATGAGCCCCTCACAGGAACACAGGAATTAGGATCAGGAAAAGGCCATTTAGCCCTTTGACCAGCTCCAAGATTCTGTTAGATCATAGCTGACCTGTGGCCTCTATCAAATTCAGCCTTCAATATATTCAATAACTCAGCCTACACTTCTCTCATTTAACATAGGGGACATAGTTTTAAATTAAGGGGTGGTAGTTAGAGGACAGATGTCAGAGGTAGGTTCTTTACCCAGAGGGTGGTAAGGGTATGGAATGCCCTGCCTGCGTCAGTTGTAGATGCGCCAAGTTTGGTGGCGTTTAAGAGGTTAGTAGATAAGTTTATGGACGAAAAAGGAATGGTTTAGGTTAGAGGGTCATTGCTTTTTCCTAATTGGTCGGCGCAACATCGAAGGCCGAAGGGCCTGTTCTGCGCTGTAATGTTCTATGTTCTATGTTCTAACCTTGCATGACTGCTGAATCAAGATCCCAATATATCGTGACACATCTGTCTTGCATTCTTCTCTTCACTGTAAACGTACCAATTATATAACAGGGGATAGGTAAGACAATACATGTGTTCTTTATTTGAAGACCAGGCTATATAAGGTGAAGTTAACTGGGAGAGTATGCAAAAGCACATGACTCCTCCTTCTGCTTGTAGGCTGAATACAAGTCATTGGACATTACATCCTGTTGAGGTGGTAAGTCGTAGAATTGTACAGAACAGAAAAGCCCTTTGGTCCATTGACAATAACAACTATTAAATTCATGCTAATCCCATTTTCCAGCACTTGTTCCATACCTTTGAATGTTGTGATCTTTCAAGTGTTCATCCAAATATTTTTTAAAGGTTGTAAGTTTTCCAGCCTCTACTATTTTCCCAGACGGTGCATTCCAGATTTGCACTACCTTCTGAATGAATTTCTTTTATTCTCAAATCCCCTCTGAATCTCTGGCCCGTTTATGCTAAAACTATGCCCCTTTGTGATTGACCTCTTAACTAAGGGGAGCAGCTGCTTCCTATTCACCTTGTCCATATTCCACATAATACTATACACCTCAGTCATTATAACCTGACCAGCACCCCCCTCCCCCACACCTGCCTCCTCGCATCACCCTAACCTTCTCTGCTCCAAGAAAAACAATGCAAGCCTATCCAGTCTCTCCTTGCAGCTTAAACGTTCCAACCCAGGCAACAGCCTAGTAAATCTCCTCTGTATTCCCCTTCAGTGCAATCACATTCTTCGTATAATGAGGTGATCAGAACTGCACACGGTATTCCAGCTGTGGCCTAACGAAAATTCTGTACAGCTCCAACATTACCACTTTACTCATACTCTGTGCCATCACTGATAAAACCAAGTGTCCCATATACTTTCTGAACTCCCTATTCAGCTGCTCTGCTGCTTTCAGGAATCTGTGAATAAGTACCCCTAGATCCATTTGATTCTCTGAGCTTCCTCGTGTTCTGCCTCCCGTTCAGTAAACACTGCCTTGTCTTGTTACTTCTTTCAAAGTGCGTCACCTCACACTTATCATGGCTAAGTGTTTAATAATAGCTTAAAATATGCACCATTAAAGGTACATATTCTCATATTATAACCGTGTGCACAACTAGTTAGTTGGAGTCATAAGTGAATGTTGAAAAGTTGTGGCACATCAGTTTCCCTTACCCACACCTCTTTTGATATAGGTGTGAGACGTGGCAGATGATCACAGTTATTAACCACACAAATTCTCACATGTATTCTTTTATTTTCACATAATCTCTTAATTCACTTGTTGATAAAGATTGCTTAATTACTGAGATAGGACTCTTGACCTTTCAAAATATATCCAGAAACTAAGCATTAAATTGCATGGCTTGCCTTTTAACTCTCAATAAAAAGAAAGGCTCTGGCTATTGGTACGTGCACTAGTTCTGTCAGTGGTAATGTTTGTCTTGGCAATGCCACATATCTGAAAGTGTTGGGTTTATTTTTCCAGCCATTGCTGTGACCTCCATTGTGATCTTTATGTGTACATTTGAGTGGCAAAGGTAAAACATCTTTACCCTCCCATAGTGCAGAGAACAACTCCATTCTGTCTGATCCAGTCTCCTGCTGGCAATCAAAATAATCCAAGGAATTACAAGTTTTGTTCCACTTCACTGGTACTACTGTCTAGATGCTGCTCATTCATCACAGTTCTATTTTCATGAGATGGTACAAGGCATTCAATGCATCTCTGCTGAGGTGGCTGCTCTTGTACTCTGTTCCTCTCTGGAATTTAGTTGTTTGTATATCTGCAGTTCTCATGCTGAGGTATTAGAGTAGATGTGTGCTGATATTTCACTTCCAATGGTGTTGACTCTCTCTAGAAATCCTTATCTGACATTCTCTCTCTCCAATAATTGATTTGGTATTGCATCCATCACTGCATGACTATTCTTTATCACCTTTTGTAAACCTTTCTTGCTCTGCACATCCCTTGAACTCTGTCAGCTCCCTCTGTTATACAGCATCAATTAGAGGTGTTACTGCAATGTGCAAATGCATAAGTCATGAGCAAATTTGTACATTTCCTTCGAACTGCTTGCAAATAAAGCATCAAGTAATAATGGGCTGAGTTTTATTCGAGCCCACTGGTGGGTTTCATTGTAGGTGATATGTAAAATCCATCAATTGGTCAATTTACTGCTTACCAGCTGATCTTACTGCCTACCTGTGTCCCCCACCTTCACTGCAGTATTACCAATGGTGGGATGGTTGGTGGGCTGCCTATCTATCTGTGGGTCATCAATGGGTATCCCATTACTGTAATTGGATAGAGCACTGGTGAAGGTATACCTGGAATATTGTGTGCGTTTTGGTGTCCTTACCTGAGGAACAATGTTTTTATTATAGAAGGAATAGCAAAGGTTTACCAGGCTTATTCCTGGGATGGCAGGACTGCCATAGTAGAGAAACTAAACTGGCTGGAATTATATTCATTGGAGTTTCGGAAAGTTAGAGGCAATATCATAGAGACTTATAAAATTCTAACGGGATTATACAGGGTAGATTCAGAAAGAATGGCTGTGATTCTCCCAAAAGCACTGAATTGGCGAGAAAACTGTTCTCCAACCCTACTGTTTTGTCAGATTCCCCAACGGGAATCAGGCCACCCACGGAAGTCCACCCTCTGCCCCCCTCCCCCCGCCCACTCCAATTGCTGCACTTCCTCCATTCCAGACCAATAATCATGCAGATTGGCAGCGGGAACACCTACCCCACCGACTGCTCCTAGGCCACATCCACAATAGGCCGTGCTCCCTTGGCACTGTCCGATGCCCAATTGGCAGTGCTAAGCTTCTCTCTGGGCATGTGCACTTCACCCCTTGGGCAATGCTAAGGGGCACCAGCTGGCACTGCCAAGATGCCCATGCCCAGGGGCATCACCCACCTCCCCTTCTGGTGCTCAAGTCCCTAGGGGGCCCCAATTGCCCCTCTTCATTCTAGCGTGGTTTCCCAGCTGTTCCCAAAATGTGGGGTGCTACTCTAAATCCTGTTGGAATGAAGTACTCTTGGCCTGGTTGGAGATTCATTTGGGACCAATAAGTTCCCGATAATTACATTTAAAAGACATTGAAAATGTATTTTAACAAGATTTAAACTACTTACCTGTCTTCCTGCTGGTTTCCAGCATGGTCTGGCCTGCGACTGTTCGCTGGCTCTGGGTGATATTCATGCCTTGATGCATGTGCAAATCTCAGAACTAGTCTGGCGACGTGCATTTCCCAGCCCAACCTGCCTGAAAAGTTGTGGGTCGGGATGGGAGAATCGTGGCCAATGTTCCCAATGGTGAGGGAGTCCAGAACTAGGAGTCAAAGCTTTGAGGATCAAAGGTAAACCTTTTAGGACTGAGGTGAGGAGAAATTTTTTCACCCAGATAGTGTTCAGTTTATGGGATTCACTACCACAGAAAGTAGCTGAGAACAAAATGTTGTGTGATTTCAATTCTATAGCTCTTGGGCCTTAAAGGATCAAGGGGGATAGAACATAGAACATAGAAAAACTACAGCACAAACAGGGCCTTCAGCTCACAATTTGCGCCAAACGTATTTCTACCTACTAGGTTTACTTACAACCCTCAATCTTACTAAGTCCCATGTACTTATCTAGAAGTCTCTTAAAAAACCCTATTGAATTCGCCCTCACCACAACAGCTGGTTCCACGCACTATCCTCTGAGTGAAAGAACTTACCCCTGACATCTCCTCTGTACCTACTCCCCAGCACCCTAAATTGTGCCCTCTTGTGGCAGCCATTTCAGTCCTACGAAAAAGCCTCTGAAATCCACCTGATCAATACCTCTCAATATCTTATACACATCTATCAGGCCACCTCTCATCCTTCATCTCTCCAAGGAGAAAAGACCGAACTCTCTTAACCTATCCTCATACGGCATGCCACCCAATCCAGGCAATATCTTGTAAATCTCCTCTGCACCCTTTCTATGACTTCCACATCCTTCCTGTAATAAGGTGACCAGAACTGAGTACAGTACTTCAGGAGGGGTCTGACACAGCTGCAGCATTATCTCCCGACTCCTAAATTCAATCTTCGATTGATGAAGGCCAGTACACCATTTGCCTTCTTAACATATCTTCTACCTGCAGAGCTGATTTGAGAGTCCTATGAACCCAGACAACAGGATCCTTCTGATCTTCCACACTGCTAAGAGTCTTACCCTTAACATTACATAACAGTCCTTCATCCCATTTAACCTGCCAAAATAAATCACTACACATTTATCTTGGTTGAAATCCATCTGCCACTTCTCCGCCCAATCTTGCATCCTATTTGTCTCGCTGCAGCTTCTGATATCCGTCCAAACTATCCACAACACCTCCAATCTTCGTGTCAGTGGCTAACTTACCAACCCATTCCTCCACTTCCTCATCTGGATCATTTATAAAAATCACAAACAGCTAAGGTCCCAGAATAGATCCCTGGGTCACCGACCTCCATGCAGAAAAAGACCCATCAACAACCACTCTTTGCCTTCTGTAATCCAGTTTTAGATCCACAAAGCAATGTCCTCTTGGATCCCATGCCCCCTCACTTTCTCAATAAGACTTGCATGGGGGACATTATCAAATGCCTTGCTGAAGTCCATATAAACCACATCTACTGCTTTTCCTTCATCAACGTGTTTAGACATATCTTCAAAAACCTCAACCAAGCTCGTAAGGCACAATCTGCTTTTGACAAAGCCAAACTGACTATTTTTGATCATACTATACCTCTCCAAATGTTCATAAATTTTGTCTCTTAGCATCTTCTTCATCAACTTACCAACCAGTGAGGTTAGACTTACTGGTCGATAATTTCCTGGACTATCTCACCTCCCTTTTTTGAATAGAGGAAACACATCTGCAATCCTCCAACACTCTGGAGATGGGAGAGGTTCCATCGATGACGCAAAGATCATTGCCAGAGGCTCTGCAATCTCTTCTCTTGCCTCCCATAGTAACCTGGGGTACATCCTATCTGGAGCCAATCACTTACCTAAATTGATGCTTTCCAAAAACTCCAACACATCCTCTTTCTTAATGTCAACATACTCAAGCTTTTCAGTCTGCTACAAGCCTGCACTACAACCACCGAGATCCTTTTCCAATTTGAATACTGAAGTGAATTATTTATTGAGTACCTCTGCTACTCCTACCAATTCTATACAAACTTTCCCACCATCACATTTGATAGGTCTGATTCCTTTACATCCTTCACATCTCTTCCTTTTGCTCTTCAGAACACCTGTACTTGTAGAACGCCTTAGGGTTTTTCTTAATCTTATCTAATAAGGCCTTCTCATTAACCCTTCTGACTCTCCGAATTTCTTTCTCAAGTTCCTTCCTATAAATCATATACTCCTCTAGATTCCTAACATTATCTAGCTCCCTGAACCTTTTGTATGCTTTTCTATTCTTTTTGACTGAATTCAATACAACTTTTGTGCACTACGTTTCCTGTAACCTACCAAAACTTCCCTGTCTCATCTGAACACTGACAAGCAGAACCCCAGACAAACATTCCTTGAAAATCTGCCACATTACTTCTGTACCTTTTCCTGAGAAAACCTCCTTCCAATTTATGCCTCTAAGTTCCTGCCTGATGGCTTTGTAATTTTCCTTATTCCAGGCAAACACTTTCCAAGCTTGCCTGATCCTATCTCTCTCCAGTGCTGGTGTAAAGGAGATAGAGTTATGATCACTACCTCAAAATGCTGACCCACTGAGAGATCTGATACCTGTCCAAGTTCATTACCCAATACCAAATCAAGTACAGCCTCTCTTGTAGGCTTATTCACATACTGTGTTAGGAAACCCTCCTGAACATACCTAACAAACTCCTCCCCATCCAAACTCTTTACTCTAGGGAGATTCCAATTAATATTTGGAAAATTAAAGTCTTCCATCATGACAACTCTGTTATTATTACATCTCTCCAGGATTTGTTTCCCTCTCTGCTCCTCAACATCATTGTTACTATTGGGCGGCCTATAGAAAACACCCAATAAATTTATTGACCCTTCCTGTTCTGAACTTCCATCCACAAAGACTCGTAGACAATCCCTCCATGGCATTCACCTTCTCTACAGCCATGACACTATCTCTGATCAACAGTGCCACTCCCCCACTCTTTTGCCTCCATCCCTATTCCCCCTGAAACAGGGTGTAGAGAGAAGACATGATTAGGGGATGGACTTTGATCAGCCATGAGCATTATGAATGTGTGAGAAGGCTCAAAGGGCCAAATGGTCTCCTCCTGCTTCTATTTTCTGTGTATGTTTCCATGTATCATTGTCCATTCAAGGACTTCATCCTGCCTCCTGCATTTAACTAATGGCAGGAGAAGCCTACACTAAGTGATTGTCTAAACAGATATGGACTAGTGATGAGTAGTGGGATTGCCCCTCAACTGGTGCTCTAGGCTCTTTGATGGACCCATTTGCCAATATATTACCTAGTTCCCAGTTCAGTTCTCCTGTGCATCCCTCGGTAACTTCCTTAAACATAGCCCTTTTATCTTCCTCTCTGAGGCCTGGTGATACCCAAATACTGGCCAAGTCCCAATCCAATAGTGTATATCTCCTTAAGATTTAATGTTCTCTTACTGGCAACTCCAGAAGGGGGATAATTCTGTCCCTGTGGAATAAAAGTGCTGCTGCAAATCTATTAATGGACAATTGCCCATTGGAAGTTGTTCCTCTGCTTGTGACAACCCTCCTGATTTTTTAACATGGGGCGCATACACCATGGCATTCCACAAAATCTAGACCCAAAATCTCAAATGCTGAGTGTTGATAGGTAAGAAAGGTAGCCTAGCTTAGCAAAGGTGTGAGGAAGGGAGATAGTTACAGATCAATCAGATAACAAAAGTTCTCCTTACTTTCTAACTGGCATAGAAAGACAATGTGCCACAGAATAGAAGTATTTGGTGACCAAATGGTAAAAGTTCAAATTGGCAATTCTGGTGAAATTAAGTAGAAATTCGGGAGGTTCATGTTTCTGTGTCTATTCCACCATTCAGTGAGATCATGATCCAAATCTTAACTCTATCCATACTCTTTTATACCTTTAGACAATAAAAATCTACCAGTCTCTAACCTAGGGAAAAAGTTGGCCTTTTAACCCTCCAAAGCTGTTCCAGTGTAAATAAGATCAAGACTGATTTGTGAACTAATGCCATATACCCATGGTTACTGAAATAAATTGTATGGGCAGTCAGACAGGAGCTAGCAGTCTAATTTCTTAACAGATTTTTTTTCAAAAGGTGGGAAGAAGCACACGTTTGATCTTTAGGGCTGCTCTTTGGTGAGCAGTGGGTAGCTTCCCTGCGATTGAATAACTTCTTTCTTTCCACCCACATACAGCTTTAAACCCAACACCTGCCTCTCCTCTCCTTCCTTCCCTAGACTGCCCAAACTTCCTCTGCCCAAGGCCCTGCACTGACCTGTTTCTTGGATCCAAGGGCCTTCTTCCTTTTCTTGCAGTACCAGAAGCAGTCATAGTTAGGACTGAAAGGGCTGTCAACCAATCAAATTGGCCGGTATCTCCAGAGAGAGTAATTGCTCCCTAATGAGAGGTGCATGTCCCATCTGGCTTTCATCACCTGCAGTATTTTACTGCTGCAGTCAGGGATTGGTGTAGAACATACTGGTCAAATCCAATTCTGCTTCTGAGAAGCATGAGCAATCAGCATTCCCGCCATCTTTTCTCCATACCCCTCACCGCCACCTATTTTATTCAAACCCTTGTAAATATGCACTGCATTCCTCCCAAGGCCAACATCCTTCCTGAAGTATTGTAGGCAGTACTCTACATAATATTCCAAATGTAGTCCAACCAAGATTATGTTTGGCTGTAGCAAGTCTGCCTTCCCATTATATTCCAGTCCTCCAGTTACAATGGCTAACATTCCATTAGCTTTTTTGATTATTTTTTGTATCCGATGGCCACATTTTTGACATGTATTTAGATGGAACATAAATCTCTTTGGGTTGCTACGATTCCTAGCATTATCCTATTTAAATAATACTCAGACCTGTCCTTTCCTGATCTAAACTTGATGACATTCTAACTCTTAACTGCATCGAAATCATCTGCCACAATTCTATGAACCTGCCTGATCAATCGATGACTCTTGATGACTTTTCATTTTTGGGGTAACTTGTATACATTTAAGCTATAGTTAAGTGTTATTAGAACTGTTATTTTTAACCTGAATCTATAGTATCCTTTATATGTCATATGCTTATCATTGCAGTTTAGGTGTTTATTATGACAACTTTCCTCAGGCCTTATATTCTCTTTGCAGAGATCTGATGAACAATTTATCATTTTTAAGTTGAATTTCTATATTTATGTATTTTATGTACTTTATTTATTTATTATTAGTCACAAGTAGGCTTACTGCAATAAAGTTACTATGAAAATCCTCTTGTTTCCTCACTCTGATCCCTGCACACTAAAGGGGAATTTAGCATGACCAGTGATCTAATCAGCACTTCTTTGGACTGTGGGAGGAAACCAGAGCACCCAGAGGAAACGCACACAGACAGAGAGAGAATGTACAAACTCCATATGATCCAAGTTGGGAATCAAACTCAGGTCCCTGGCATTGTGAAGCTGCAGTGCTAACCACTGTACCACCGTACCATCCTAGGAAAAGAAAGTCAGGTGACTCCAGTTTGAATTAGATTTTTAATGAGCTTTCATGTCTAGAATTTTGGGTGGACCTTTGGCTGAAAGGTCAATCTTTTGGGTTTTGATATGAGGTTTGACAGCCCCCAAAGTTAAATAGATGGGTTTAAGAAGGGTTAGAAGTTTAGTGGTAAGGGGGAAAAAACACAAGATTGAAAAAAAATTGGACTGTTGCTTGGCAACAATGGTGAAGTGACACAGGCACAGAGACACAGAAAAAGATAGGAGAGCGAGAGTTCAGTGTATGTCAGAAAGTGAAGATAGGAGTTTCCAGATCTCTGCAAAGAGAATACAAGGCCCGAGGGCTAGAAGCTAACTGAATAATCAGTTGAAGGACACTGTAACATGATCTATGTTGCTACTGAAATTGTGAGTTCAAAATGTGGTTATTTTTAGTTGTCTCGGACAGTGATGAAATTTGGGTAAGAAACATCAAGTGAATACTCAAGAATTCACCAGAACAAAACCAGTAGCACATGTGCCAGTCTCAAGCAAGGAGCTTTTGTGTCAAACTAATCCAAAATCTTCACCAGTTGATGTGCCTGCTGGGTAAAGAAATATTGGGAAATTGAATCTTCCTCTTCTGTTTATGTTGTAATTCTTCAAACTTCATAAAATAAATATTTTATGATAAAAGTGCATCAGCAGACTCGTGAATTTGTTAGGTAACTTTCCTGTTGTATGATTTCTGGAAAAACAAAGCTAGTATCAATCAAGCTAGGTTTCAATATCAGCTTTGGTCATAGCATCAGTATTAAGAAGAAGAACAAAGAACAAAACAGCACAGGAAACAGGCCCTTCGGCCCAACGAGCCCGCGCCGCCACCCCGATGTTCCCATCTCTACCCGCGATCCCTGTCCATGTTTACAAATCGGTGGATTTAAAACCAAATTTGAGACAATTTAGGGAGAATTTGTTTTGCCAATTAGCCTAAGAGCACATCTTTGGGATGCGGGAGGAAACCGGAGCATCCGGAGAAAACCCACGCAAGCATGGGGAGAATGCGCAAACTCCCACAGACACAGGCCCAAATCCATGTATCTGCACAGCACAGCGATAGTCACTGAGCTGTCATGTTGCCCGTATTGCCAAACATAAACCTGGTAAGTGGTCTCACAATACCAGATTAAAATCCAACAGGTTTATTTTCTAGCAAGAGCTTTCAGAGCACTGCTCCTTCATGACCTGATGAAGGGACAATGTTCCAAAAGCTCATGCTACCAAATAAATCTGTTGGATTTTAACCTGGTGTTGTGAGACGACTTACTGTCTCAATCCAACACTGACAACTCCACATCAAACGTAAACCTATTATGATGAAGGCCATGTCTAGTGCTTTGAATAGTTCCTCTTTGGTGACTGGGTTCAACCACTTTAGTCTCATTTAAAGAATATTCAAGATGATAATTATAAACATGTATACCATCTTTCACAAGCACTTGTTGAAAAAGTTGAAATTAATATTGCAATGCAATTGCCCAATACCAAGCTTTTCTTTTTGCTTTTTAGCTACAGAGTTGATTCATTTATTTCAAATTGGGTTTCACCTTTTAGAGCAGAGACAATCTTGGTATAAGCAACATGTGGACCCAGAATAATGTTGCTAGTGTCTACTTTGACCACTAAATCTGGTTGTCAGTACCACAGTGGAATGACCAATATGGTTTATTGTTACTGCTTGTAACACTGAAAGTTATTCTGACAGATCAATAATGCATGTAGAATTACTGAGCCAGTATCTTGTTTGACAAAATGTTTTTCAAAGGCACATACTCAATGCTCAGATATGATAGAGTGCCATGAATTTCACATTGAAGTTGAATTTAACTGTGAGAACTTAATTAAAATGTCACCATCAGAGTTGATGCCATTGAACCCACACAAGTAAGCATAAAGTTTACAAGGGAAAAGATCTACCAGTTGGAGAGACGTCCACTTGTCAGTGAAATATGCCACTAATATTGCTGAAATTTGTGGACTCAACTTGTCATCTTATGTCAATTGGGGTCAGAAGTACAGATGTTTTGTAAAGTGTAAAAGTATGCTGAGGTAAGGAAGAACTTTGTCAGACACCAACTCTGATGAAGGGTCATCTAAACTCAACAGAAGATGCTGACAGACTTGCTGAGATTTTCCAGCATTTTTGATTTTTGTTTCAGATACCAACATCTGCAGTATTTTGCATTTATCTGAGGGGGAACTTCTTGCTTAAATGAGCCTTAAACTTCTAATCAACATGGCTCTATCAGAATTGAAAGTAACAACCAGAACTGTCAGATGAAAAACTGGATAATGCCAAAAAACGGGCACAGGAATCATAAACTTATAAACTTATCGCCTTTTCTTCTGGTGAAGGCAGCAGGCAAATATTGTGAAGGTAGTATGCAGTCTACTGTTAAACACACTGTTGAGTAATTTATCTCTCAGCATGTGAAACCCAAACCATTTAAAGTGAACCTATACTAGTTAAAGCCAGTCTGCACTTCTTAAAGTGGAGGTATACTCTGGCTGCAGTAGATGCTGGAATTGGTTGCAGAAAGCACTCAAAGAAAAACAATATGGTGAGAAAGAGAACGGAAATAGTTCCATGATTCGCTGCTGCAGCACTGGAGATCTTGGTGCAGACGGTGGATAATATGAGATAAGAATACCCTTCATGAAATACTGTGAAGGCTGTGAGAAGAGAGAGTTACTATGGTCAATATCAGCAATCCAAGCCTTTGTAGTTGTTGCTGTGCCAAAATAAATTCATTGTTTTTACACGAGTGGCCATTTGCACATGGTATATCCCAAACAAACGAATGACCATGCTCACACACTGTGACATGCACTACATACATCTGACAAGAATCTCCGATAGGTAACTTACATTTCATACACCTTCAGCTGTACTTCACTTTGCTAGACATTGCCACATGGGAGCAGCTTATGTAGTTATACCTTGTACTTGTGGTGAAGAATAAGAGGTGCAACAACAGCAATAACTCTTCAGCCACGTGAGATAATGATCTAGCTCCAAGGAGCAAGATTCCCAGGCAGAGGATCAACTGTTTCAGCATCTTTTTAAAAGATCTATTCTTTGATGGGATGGGAGCATTGCTGGCAAGTCAGCATCCCTAATTGCCTCTGAGGTGAATGACTTAGAAAGTTAATTCAGGGACAGGTAAGAGTCAAACACATTGCTGTAGGTCTGGCGTCACATGTAGGCCAGACCAGGTAAAGATGGCACATTTCCTTTCCTAAAGGGCATCAGTGAACCAAATGGATTTTCATAATAATCAATGACAGTTTGATATTCACCATTATTGAGACTAGAATTTAATTCCTTCTTTTTAATTAATTGAATTTAAATTCCACCAGCTGCTGTGATAGATTTGAACCGATGTACTCAGAACATTAGGCTGAGCTTCTGGATTACAAGTTCAGTGACATTACCACCAAACCACTGTCTTCCCCTGACTATTTATGAGCAGCAATGTCTAAGAATGTTCAAGTTTTTATGGATTACAAGTTCAGTGACATTACCACCAAACCACTGACTTCCCCTGACTATTTATGAGCAGCAATGTCTAAGAATGTTCAAGTTTTTATGCAGTCTATTACTAACATATATAGCCCGGTTGAACAAAGCCTTTTTCTCAGTGAGCCAGTTGGGTTTACATTGTCAGTGGCTTGGATACATCTGAGGAGTCTCCCTGACCTGGGATATATGTTCTTGCAGCTGTTTGACTTAGCTTCCTGCCTTGGGTCAGGCCCAATCATGTGGTGCTCAGAGAGCGCACCCCCCCCAACCCGCCCCCCAGCGCCACCAAAGTAGCCACGTTGCTCCAAGTAATTAACGTGAAAGTAGTTGATTATCCTTTCAAGTAGTGGTGTTGGAAGGAGTCCTTCATTTTTCTAAATGCACATTCAGCTGTGTGAAATTAAGAGAGGCTATTAGCTGGATAGTGAAGCTGAAAATTTATATTGTAAAAGAACTCTAAATGTTTTATCTTTTATTGGCAGACTTACCAAACCAAATTAAAAACTCTTCAACAGAAGCAAAATACCACAGACCCTAGAATTCTGAAATAAAAACAGGAATTTCTGCAATTACCTAATGGACCAGACATATGTGGACAGAGGAAGGAAATTAAGGTTTTAAGGTTGATAACATTCCATCAAAACTCAAAAAATTAGTAAATGTAATAGGTTTATAGCCATTACAGAGACAGAGAAAGGGGGAGCAGAGGAAATAACAAAAGGGAAGGTCTGTGATGTTAAAAGATTGTTTGGCATCTCACAGAAAGGTCTGGAAGTTTCTGTATTTGATCAGAAACAGCTTATTGTTAAGGCACAACTATATACATATCACTATGGGGGACCCCTGTCTAGGTTCAGTTGTCATGCCGATTTCTCTCAGATTCTCTTTACACATAGCCTCCTGTCATTTGACTTCAGACATCACAATGTGGCAGGACTGTTTCCCCAGTCCCACATTAACTCTTTCTAACCTGAACACTCTTATACTGTATGTGACAAGCTAGAGGACAGGAGAGATTAAATGACAAAAGGGATGATAAAAGGGGAAGATAAAAGAAGAAGGGAAATGTAATGTCTTCAATGAGACATGTGAGGTTGGCTCCCTGATTGAGGTCATAATTGCCTGCTGCCCTTTTTGCAATCTTGTGCAGACTGTGAGCCAAGCCTATGTTGAATGTTTGAGACTGCATAACCTTTTCAGTTTCCTCAAAAGACTTCTGTTAATGTTTTGTTTGCACTTCTGTCCCAAACTCCTGATCTGCAGAGGAGGACGGAGAAGGAGGAGGACATCCTCATGAATCTGCTCCTGTGTCTGCCGATGCCTGCTATAAGCAGGAAGTGGGCAACCAAAGGGGTTATTCAACCCAACTGTTTGCCCCTCTAGCGCAGCTATATTCGCAACTATGTATCCCTGGAGAGGGAGCATGCATATCCAAGGGTGTTGTTAATGCCTTCCATGCCCGCTGCGCACCACAGGAAGTGGAGTCCATTACTGAACCCTTCAATACATTTTGGTTCGATGTTTTAAGTTTCCTTTCCACTTTGTCTTTTGTTTTGGATGGTTCCTTTCCTTTTGGCAGATGCCCCTTTTAATTTGTCTCTTGCTAAATGGATTTAGTTTATTTGATTGGCTAGAAAAATTGGTCATAACTGCCAGCCCAATTAGGACCCCATCTGTATATAAAACAAGGAGTGTCAGGGCTTCTGGCACTCCAAACTCTGAACCCAAAGCACTGTTTAAGTAGAATAGGGTTTGTATATTAAGAGAATCTGGTGAAGGGACACTGGCCTCTGAAGAGTTATTTCAATGGCGCCGAAGATGGGAGCCTGGAAGTGCTGGTCTTGAACAACGTACTGGCTTTCACCAGCCAGGAGTTCACCTGGTTCGGGAAGTCGAATGGCATTTGAGGTATCAGGATGACACCATATCATTGAGAATCAAATGGCCTTGTGGAAAAAGCACTCCAGACTTTAAGTGCTGTGTTAAAAACATAGCCAGCAGTGTCAATGAACACTTAAGTCTCACATTGGTTACTTGACTATTGGACAACTCCCCAATAAGGTTGAAGAACACAATGCACCAAAGAGTTTTGCATAAGTTTTTCACAGAGGTGCATTGGGGAGAGAAAAAAACAGAGGGAATTTGAACTGGTGGGAGTGGGTGGGATTGAAGATAGTTGGGTTGTTAAATTCACAATTTAATTAAAGGATTTCAGGAAACCAGGCTAAATCATTAACTTGGCCTCACTCGAGTGGGACAGAAGTTGGACTGACCAATTACTCCCGTGAAGATGAATTGGCATTTTAAACATGTTAATGAGGCTGAAAGCTGCTTTGCAGGGGTGAGTGTGGAAATCTGAAACATCTGAGCTTTGGAATATTTGTTAGCTACAGGAACTGTCAGGAGGAGTGCTCATTCCACCAGCCCACCACCTCCTCCCCGCCATCTCTCCCCATACCTGCCCCGACCCCCACTTCCCCATCACATACCAATTCGTCAGACCCCAGCCCTGAATCAGCCCATCTCTCCTCACTGGATCAAACACCTACAATCCCAACCTGTGCCATGAAGTCAGACGCACTCCAACTGCTGCACATTATGCAGGGAAATAGATTTCTGAGCTTTCCCGTCAATGATGTTGAGCTCAGTAAGAAGTCTCACAACATCAGGTTAAAGTCCAACAGGTTTATTTGGCAACACAAGCCACGAGCTTTCAGTGTTCTGCTCCTTCATCAGATAAGTCCACTGAAGGAGCAGTGTTCTGAAAACTAGTGGTTGGTGCTACCACCTGTTGGACTTTAACCTGGTGGTGTGAGACTTCTTACTGTGTTTACCCAATCCAACGCCAGCATCTCCACATTATGATGCTGAATCCCAGCAAGAATGTTATAATTTCCTCCATTATCTCATTGAGAGTTCTCTGCAGCTGACTTGCGTTTTGTAGAAAGTATTCCTAATAAATAATTAGGTGCGTATTGCTTTTCTTTTGAAGCTTTAAACAAAAGTAGATAGCTGAAGTAAATTCACAACTCATCATACACGAAAGCCAGCCTAAATTCTTTATGCATTGTGCCTTTCTATACAGAACACAATTCTCTGAGGCCTGACATGGTTTTACCACAAGGGAATGAATCATTGAGTGTGGAAAATGGAAAGCTATTAATTTTTTATCTTGTCACACAGACAAGCCTACAAGTTTATTTTCTGCACCTACATTTATATGTTGGATAAGTTTACTCCAATGTACTGATAAATTGCTGCAATCACCAACATTAACTTTTCAAGGACAGGGAGAAGACTGTATATTTAACTTCATTATAGCAGCATTGAACAGATTCATGTGAACAAACAAAGGGAAGTATTTCTTAAAACACAATATAAAGTCTTGTAAAGTGCTAGTGTAACTGTTAATCTAGCACTGGCGGAGTTAACAGAAGTCAATCAATGTGGTGGTGGAGTGAAATGGCAAAAGCCCGACAACTTCTTGATATGCAGCTGTACCAGGGTGATGAAATCTCAACCTGAAGCAAGAGATTACTAATGTGTGCGATATTTCACATGTTAAAATATTCATCAATTACCATTGAAGATTTCTGTTAACATTCATATTGATAAGGTGCTACTGAATTTGTAATAACATTTACATTTATATGATTTTTCCAAGAAAAAATATGTTATGAGTTTGATTTCTTGGGTGTGGGGGTACAATTCATGAGGTATCCATACTGTCTAAGATGGGTGATCAACTTGCAAAATTGGCACAGCCACCTCATTTCTATGATTGTGGTTTAACCAGGTGTGAATGCCATATTTCATTCCTCATTGTAATAACACTGGCAACCAGGGAACTAAGTAATATTCTGAACTATCTCTGTGTTTGAGCCAGCCTTTGGGTGAGATCTCAAGCATGTATGCAGGTATGGTTGCAGGGTTCAAGATTTGATGAAACCTAGAAGTTACAAATATCTCTGGTGAGACTACAATTTCTGATTTTTGACACCACTTGCTGGGTGTGAACCTGATTTTAATACATTACCATACATTTCCATATAATTATACATCCTCTTCAGCATATATTCCCCCCACTGGCCTGCTTTCATACTTCTCCAATGTGATGTCATGTTGGTGAGGTTTACAACAGGTTTACCCAGATATGAACCTGGGGATCTGCCCAGTGCCGTAGAAGTGAGTAGAGCCCTGGGGAAGAATGACATTGCCAGCAAGTGACCTGGCACTGCCTCTGCCATAGGTTGGGATTGCCAGGTTGGCATTATTTCAATCTGGCAGTGTTAAGCTGTGTTGGGGGCAGTGCCAGATGCAGTGCCAGGGACAGACCCTGGTGGATACTTCATGGAATGGGCGGGAGAATCATTTATTTATTGTGGTGGGTGGGAGTGAACATGGGAGCCGGGGATGCCGGCTTTGCTGGTGTGTTTAGGCCCTACCCCTCAGCATAATATCATGAAACACATACCCCTGCTTTTTTGACAAAAGGTCAGAAGATCTGAAGAGCAAATTGGAAAAAAAAAGTGCCTTTTTTTGATCAGTCACTCACATTTTGGATTTTTTGGTAAGATTCCGCCTTTTGTTTTTTTCAAGGTCAATTCCTATGAGAAGGCACTATTAGCGACAGTATGCAAAGATTAGCTCCAGTTTTATGATTCAGCCATTAGTTTTCTAGAGTATATCAAAGCTGAGTGAATACATTTGCATATCACATTTCCAGCCCATTATATCATCCATCTCTCACATTGGTCAATGCACTGCACCTCCAACACGCACAATAGCATACCCTGGCACTCAGGGTTCACTCCAAGCAACCTTTTACCCACTCGACCCACATATCCTGCAATCATACCAACTCACGCTCATTTCAACGTACTTGCGCAAACCTACAGATAGTCAGCTACAGCAGGCACACCACTTTGGAACATTCAGAAGAAAACTCCTCTTTCATTGAAGCCACCCTGGAGATGCTTATCAGAGAAGGAGAGGTCAGGCTATGTTTCCATCTTGGGCAATAAATCTTCCGGATAGAAGCATAGAAGGAAATGGAAGCAGATGGCAAGGGCAGTTAATGCCTGAAATGGCACCACAAAGACGATGCAGGAATGTAAAAAATAGTTCCATGATTGGCTACATTTGGGGATCAAGTGGTTAATTATTTATTAATTGTTTTGACTTGCAGGCATTAACTGGGGACTCACTTGTGCTTCTATAAATAGACACAAACTGAAACAGTGGGTTAGCAGCTACGTACTCAGAACAGTGAACTTTCTATGCAAATATTGATATGAGTATGCAAGAATTGGCACCTGTTCAATGCTTCAGCAGCTTGCTTCTGGAATAGATCAAAACTGGGTAAAAGCATCTGCATATCACTTCACTATCAAACCAGCCTCCCATACACAAACCAGCCTCCTATCCATTGACTCTATCTACAATTCCCGATGCCCCAGCAGAGCAGCCAGCATAATTAAGGATCCCGCTCACCCCGGATATTCACTCTTCTACCTTCTTCCTTCAGGAAAAAGATACAAAAATCTGAAGTCACATACCAACCGACTCAAGAACAGCTTCTTCCCTGCTACTGTCAGACATTTGAATGGATTTTCGTTAAGCTGCATTAAGTTGATCTTCCTCTGCACCTGAGCTATGACAATAACACTACATCCTGCACTCTCTTGTTTCCTTCTCTATGAATGGTATGTTTTGTCTGTAGAGCACGCAAGAAACAATACTTTTCAGTGTATGCTACTGCATATGACAATAATAAATCTAATCAAATCAAATCATCACCACATTATCCGCCTTTCAGGAACTTCACCAATGAGCTCCCATTCATTGTTAAAGTCAGAAGTAGGGATGTTCACTAACGATTGCATAACATTCAGCACCACTTATGACTCCATAGATGCTGAAGCTGTCCATGTGATTTTGCAGCAGGACTTGAACAATATTCAGGCTTGGACTGATAAGTGGCAAGTGACATCATCAAAACATCTATTTGCTCTACAAAAATACCAGGCAATGATCATCTCCAAAAAAAGAATTTAACAATTGTCCCTGGACATCCAATGGCATTACCATTGCCAAATCTCCCATTGGCAATATCCTGGGGTTACTATTGACAAGGGATTGAACTGGACCAACCAAAAAAAAAGGTCAGAGATTGGGAGTTCTGTGGAGAGTAACTCACATCCTGCCTCACCAAAGCCTGTCCACCATCTTAGACAGCATTTAGACAGTACATGGGTAAGATGGATATAGAAGGATATGGGCCAAATGTGAGTAATTGAGACTTTCTTAATAGTAAAAACTAGACAATATGGACAAGTTGAGCCAAAGGCCTTGTTTCCATGCTGTAAACTTTATCTCCAAGGCATAAGTAAAGAATATGAATTCAATACTCTCCATTTGGCTAAATGAATGCAACTCTAAAAATATTCAAGAAACTTGCAGGACAAAGCAGCCCATTTGACTGGTACGCCATTCACCACCTTAGACTTTCACCCCTTCCATCCCAATGCATAGTGGAAGCATCTACAAGATGAACTGCAGTAACTCACTAAAGCCTCTTTGACAATGCCTTCTAAGTTCATGACATCTCCCATCAAAGAGCTCAAGGGCAGCAGATGCATGGAAACACAACCACCCACAGGTTACCCTCCAAGCTGCACATCATCCTGGAATGATATCATTGTTTCTTCATGGAAGATTGTTTGCATGTTTGATGTCAAAATGCTGGGACTTCCTTTAGCAGTATTATGAATGTAACCACATAAAATAGCCCACATCAATTTCAGAAGACAACTCACCATTACCTTCTCAATGATAATTAGGAATGGGCAGTAAAAAATACTGACCTAGCCAGGGATACCCACATTTCATGAATGAATAAATAATAAATAAGGGGCATTAAAATCAACACTAAATCTTTTACAATTTTGTTAAATAACAAGATTGTATAGAAGCCATGGAGAGCCCTTAGATATTTGATAGTTTAGATATTATAAATGAAAGTAAGGAAATAGTGAACATGTTAAATAACTACTTATCATTGCATTTGCAACAGAGAAAGAGGATACTGCGTCAAACATCCCAAGAAATCTAACTTTATATCAGGGGCAGGAATTCATCATAATCTACATCTGCAAATTAACAATATCACAATAAATAAAGAAACAAAAGTTTGACAAAATCCCAAGAACTCGATGGTTTCTAATCTAGGGTTTTAAAAAATTTGGTGAGTGTTGGGCTAATATGACAGGTGCCATGGCTCTGTGTTGTGTCTCAAATATTCAACATATTTATTAGCAATTAATATGACTGAATGTGTACAGAGTGACATATCCAAGTATTCTGATAAGTTCAGTCCAAAGATATATGGGTCAGATTGTTTGGAAATGCTAAATTGCACATTAATGTCAGGGATTAGCAGGGTAAATATGTGGTGTTACTGGGATATGACTGGATGACAGTGTTGTTGGTGTAGGCTTGATGGGCCAAATGACCTCTTCTGTCATTGGGATTCTATGATTCTGATGACACAAAAGGTGGCAATTCTAGCAGTACAGAAGCATGTTCATTCTCAAAGGGTGATGCAGACTCAAAACATCGGCTCTATTTTCTCTCCAAACCTGCTATCAGACCTGTTGGGATATTCTAGAATTTTCTGTTCTTGTTTCACATTGCAGTATCTGCAGTATTTTGTTTCTATAGTATATTGAATTAAGTCATGGATCAGTTGTTTAGCAGAACAGACTTGAGGGGCTAAATGGTCTACTCCTGGTCCTGTATTCTAAAAAGAAGAGCTTTTGTTGAAAACATAGATTTTCCAAATTGGTGGAAAGAAATCGGTATTTGTATGATAGTTGACTCCTTTATTTCAAGATTAAGGTGTTCCCTCAAGTAACATATGAGACCCAAAGTTGTGAAACAGATTATACAGATTTACAGAGACATTAAACCATTGGTAATTTGTACAAGGCTATCTTATTCCAATAAATCTGTCAAATACACCAGACAGAAAAAAGATACCAAGAGATATTTAGGATCTGTTTATGAAAGCTACGGATATTATTAAGTGATTTCCTGAAAGTAATAGGCTATAATCATATTCTGTCAAATATTTATCAAAATTAAATACCTTGCAGGATTGATGGGAACACATTCTATGATGAAATAAGACATCTAGTGCCACTATTGGACATTAATAATTGACAGTGAAATCAGCTATTGACCACAGTACAAGAGCAGGTCCAACAATCAATCATGTTCTCTCTCCCCAATCAAGACACAAATGCATGAAGAGCCGTAGTATTATTTTAATAGCTTTTGGCCTGAATTTTTGCCCTTTGGGCACAGGTACTTGGCGAATAGGCCCAGAGTGAAATTTCACACTGGCTGGCTAATTGATGGGCAGCCAGTGTGAAATGCATGCCGGGGAAGACTGAGAACTACAATGCAGGATGGGAGGGGGTGAGCAAGGGGAAAAGGGAAAGTGCAGGCTGGTACTTCTAATGCATTCACTGAGAAGAGCAGTCACTGTGTCCTAAGGAGTTACTGACTGGTTCTTCATAAATTACAATGGACAAACTCTGCAAAGAGTGTTTAGACAGCACAATGAAAAGCAATTCTCAGGCCCCAGACACCCTTTAAAATTTTACTTACATGATTTTGCATTATTCCTGGTTAAGCTTACGCCTGTCCAAACAGTGTAAAATTCTGGCCAACATTTCTCAGTGTTCATTACAGATTTTCGAAAAAACATTACAGAATGCATGCAATGTGACAAATTTTATGGTACATGCAGTCACATCTTGCACAATTCAATGCATTTGACTAAGGTGAAGATCGAGTTAGGATAATCATTACATACTGGATTTGGATGGTATGTCCTACTTATGGCTGCATAGGAAGAAATAAGGGCCAGAATTCTCCCACCTCACCTTCGGCTGGGATTATCCATCCTACTGTTGTGAATGGAGGTTATGCTGTGAGTTAAATTCTCTGTTTTCATGGGCAGCAGTCACAGGATGCAAGAGACTGGAAAGTTCCAGTCAAAGTGTTGGACTATAAGTTCATTTAAGGTTCCTGTCAACTTTGAGGAGCTTGAAAGTTAAGGTAAAAAAGATGTATTTGCATAAACCTCAATCCGAACAATGCCAACAAGAGGCACTGAACTATGAATCATCCATAAGCTCATCCTCCCAGACTGCTCCTTCTGGTTCCACCAAAACATAACTTGCAAAACATTGTGTGGTTGTTTATTTTGAAAAAAAAACCTAGCAGCAAATTTTAGGGAAACATTCACAAAAGACTAGGAATAGTTTTAATCCTTTTGTGTGCAGAATTCATATCTTTGTGACTGGCAAATCACAGTGTACCAGAATGGCCAGAGAGCAGCAAAGAGTAGAGAAAAAAATCATTCATCAAAGTTGCCTAATCCAAACCATTAAATAAATGAGTTAGATGATGATGGGTTCCTCACTGGCTTAGAAAAAGAAACATCTGTGGGAGTAATCATTAAACTTTTGTCCATGGGAAGATATTTTCTTTCATTACTTTGACAATGTCTGAAAAAAATGATTACAGATGGAAAGTCTTAATTGTACAATTAGTTGTCAGATAAGTTCATTACTGCAGGATATTCATAATTTGACAGATCTTAAGTTTATGCATTTAATATGCACAGTTTTATTGTTATAAAAAAGTTATGAAAAAAATGTCTGTGATTCCAGTTCCTCAGAATGTTTACCTTTTAAGTCATTCATGACATTTGTTGCCTATCTCTCATTGTCTTTAGAAATTTGGTGGTGAGCCATTTCCTTGAACCACTGCAATTCATTGTTGTCAGGGAAGGCTATTCAGGATTTTGATCCTTCAGCAACAAAGGAACAATAACCTTGTTTCAAATAGGGATGGTACATGTCCTGAAAAAGAACCCCCTCAGTGATCACCTCTGGATAATGGTGGTCATGGTTTTGAAGATGCCTCGAAGAATCTTTGGTGAATTATTACAGTGCATCACATGTAATGATAAATGTTGCTGTCATTGTGCACCAGTGTTGAAAGGAGTTAATGTTTATTATCGTAATGGGGTGTCAACATACTGGCTGTTTTGTTCTGCACTCATTTAGTCGAAGGGAGAATATTCCATCACATTCCTGACTTGTTCCTTGTAAATGGTGGACAGGTTTTGGAGAGTCAGGATATAAAATACAAGGAATAGGAGTCCTTGCCCTGGCCTGTTTTTGTAGCCATAATACTTAGGCCTAGACTATGGCCCTAATGAGCTCCTGCAACAATGTCTGTAGATTAAGATGGTTGGCCTCCAACATTCATGGACATCTTCTCTCTGCTAGGTAAGAATCCAACCATTGGAGAGTATATTCCCAGATGGTCACTGACTTCAATTTTACTAGGCTCCTGAATGACACACTCAATCAAAAGATGTCTTGATGTCAATGGCATTCACTCTCACCTCTGACTATCTTTAGACAAAATGAGTTTGAAGATAGGCACTCCTGACAAAATCCAAACTGAGCATCACTAAGCAGGTTATTGGTGTGTAAGTGGCACTCGATAGCACTGTCAATGACACTTTTCATCACCTTGTTCAAGATTGAGGGTAGTTTTTTTTTGGACCGGATCTGCTCTGCTTTTTGTGATGATGTGGAGACACTAACGTTGGACTGGGGTAAGCAGAGTAAGAAGCCTCACAACACCAGGTTAAAATCCAACAGGTTTATTTGGTAACACAGGCCACAAGATTTCAGAGCACTGCTCCTTCATCAGGTGAGGGGGAGTTCTGTTCACAAACAGAACATATAAAGACACAAACTCAATTTACAAAATAATGGTTGGAATGTGAGTACTTTGCAGTTAATCAAGTCTTAAAGGTACAGACAATGTGAGTGGAGAGAGAGGGTTAAACACAGGTTAAAGAGATGTGTATTGTCTCCATTCAGGACAGTTAGTGATATTTTGCAAGCCCAGGCAAGTCATGGGAGTGTGACATGAACCCAAGATCCCAGTTGAGACCATCCTCATGTGTGCGGATCTTACTTCAGGTAAGTGGTCTCCAAGGTGGCTTTCATGACATATGACAATGCAGAGTCGCTGAGCAGAAACTGATAACCAAGCACCACACACATGAGGACGGCCTCAACCGGGATCTTGGGTTCATGTCACACTATCTGTAACCCCCATGACTTGCCTGGGCTTGCAAAATCTTACTAACTGTCCTGGATGGAGACAACATACTGGGTGACTATCTTTAAGACTTATCATTTGTAAAGACTTGCATTCCAACCATTATTTTGTAAGTGGAGCTTGTGTCTTTGTACGGTCTGTTCATGAACAGGACTTCCACTCACCTGATGAAGGAGCAGCACTCTGAAAGTTTGTGGATTAAGCTATCAAATAAACTTGTTGGACTTTAATCTGGTGTTGTGAGACCTCTTACTGTGTTTTTTGTGGGCAGAACAAACTTGTGAAATTTTCCACATTGTCAGATGGAGGCCAGTTTAGTAGTTGAGTCAGAACAGTTTGGGTTGGAGAGCAGTTAGTTCTGAAACACACAGACTTCAACACCTTAGTTGTGATACTATTAGGGACCTTAGCCTTTGCTTTGCTGAATGACATTGCAACAGAATATTACCTGTTTTGCCTTCATAGTGATGGCTGTATAGAAATAGAATTCTGACAGTAATCACATTCCTGTTGGCTTTCTTGAGGATTTGTTTGTGATGTGTGTGCATAGTTGGCCTTTTAAGTGTTTGTACACTGCAGGTCTGCCATTCTTTAGTGTCCGAAGTAATTATCAAGTCGGTCTGCTGCCAGTTTGTAGTGAAACCTTTTCTGTAACGAACCAGAAGATGTCATAATAAATCAATCAGAGTGCTGGTTAATTGGTGTCTTTCAGAAATGTTTATCTCAGTTCACATCTCAGAGGTCAAAACAGGTGGAATGTTAAAACATTCACTGATAGTTGGCTTTGGAATTTTATTTTAAGTGTTGCTAATATTATAATAGTTTGAAATTTAAGTAAATCTTTTTACTTCTGCTAATTAGCAAATTTAATTCATTTCAGTTGGCTCGATTGATTACTTCCATTACCATTTACAGATATACATTCAACAAAGAGGAAGGAAGGTTAACTAAAGCACTGAGTGCTTCTTGACCTATTTGCAGTTTTCAGCACAGTTGATAATCCATCCTCCTCTAATACCTCTTCTCTATTGCCCAGTTGTGTGAGCATGATCCAATTCTTATTTATGTAATGAATCATCAGCAATAGCTTCTTTTCCATTTTTGCTCTGGAAATCATCACTAATCTTTACTCCATCCCCTTTTATTTCTGAGCTGCATATAACCATTCAGTTATCCAAAAACACTTTAGATTCTATGTGTATGCTAATGATGCTCAGCTCTGTTCCGTCATCGTTCCCCTTGGAGGTATATTTATCTCTGATTTGACAGATTGCTTGTCCAACATCTGATGTTTGATGAAAACATGTTTTCTCTAGTTAAATCTTGGAACTACCATAGAGGTGGCTCAATAGCACAGTGGCTAGCACTGCAGCCTCGCAACGCCAGGGACTTGGGTTTGATTCCTGGGGCTTGGGTCACTATCTGTGTAGAATCTGTACGTTCTCCTTGTGTCTGTGTGGGTTTCCTCTGCATATTCTGGTTTCCTCCCACAATCCAAAAGACTGGTTGGTTAGGTGCGTTGGCCATGCTAAATTTTCCCTCAGTGTACTCGAATAGGTGCCGGAGTGTGATGACTAGACGATTTTTGCAGTATTTTCATTACGGTGTTAACATAAGGCTACTTGTGACGAATAAATAAACTTAACATTATCTTTAGATCCACCGTTAACTTCATTTCTTGATTACCTTTTCTGTTTCCGAGCAAAACCGTTCAGTGTTTGGTGTTCCGTTTCACAATCAGGTAAGTTTCCTTTCACATATCCACATCAAGATTCCTACCTGTACCTCCATAATATTACCCAGCTCCAACACTATCCCAGCTTATCTGATGGTGGAAATCTCAATCATGCTTTTGTTATCTTTAAATGTGGAATTACAGAATCACAAACTCATAGAATCCTGCAGTGCAGTGGGAGGCCATTCAGTCCATTGAGTTTGCATGGACTACATCCCACCTAGGCACAATCCCCATAGCACCCTGCACTTACCCTAGATAGTCTGCCTTATACTAAGGCAATTAGGCCAATCTGCCTAAACCACATATCTTTGGGCTATCCATTTGACCACCCATTGTTCTCCAGGGAGGCCTCCCATTTCCTTACATAATGCTATGTTTATCCAAAATTCTATTCCTTATATTTTAATTTGTTCCAAACTCTACCTACCCATCTCCATCTCCTGAATCTTTCCTTTCTACGTAGTCTCCTCCAGCCCTACAAGCCTTTGAGATCTCTACATTCTCCAATTCTGACTTCTGACTTCTTATGCAAACATACCGAATTTCAATCTACCGCCATTGGCACTGTGCTTTCAGCTGTCTGGCTCCCTCGATTTCCTGCCCTAAACCTCAACTCCTCTCTCCCTCTTTCTCACTTTTTAAGATGTTGTGGAGAACCTACTTCTTTGATCAATCTTTCCTTCGTTTGTTCTAATTTCTCCTTCTCTGGCTCGGTGCTCAAAAAACATCGTAATGCTTTATTGCTTTCGCTCACGTTAAACATTTTGGGATGTTTTAATCTGGTAAACATTCTACATAAATGTGAATTTCTATAGATGTCACTAAAATATGTTTTGCAGTTTGGTAACATTAAGTTGTGCTGCAACAATGTAACAGGCAAATTCGAGCAATAATTGTGTGATCTCCTTACAGGAAATGTCAGATTTGCTCAATAGTATGTTACCTCATACCCTCCACACCTTGTGATTAGTGAATAAAAATTTTAAAAGGGACCGTACTCTGAATTTAAAATTTAGTTTATTTTCTGTTCTGTAAAACTAGTTTTTTAAATACTATTATAGCTAAAAGGGAGGAATTTTATTGTCCCTTGGAAATAGTGAGACAGAGGGGATGGTGATACCAAGAAAATTGTAAAAGTGCTGGGTAGACTGCCTGATGTCTTTCTACTTCCAAATGCTTTTCCAAAAAAGAGTTGAGTACCATGTGAGGGAGACGATGGTCTAGTGGTAATATCGCTAGACTATTAATCCAGAAATTCAGCTAGTGTTCTGGGGACCCGGGCTCGAATCCCACCACGGTAGATACTGGAATTTGAATTGAATAAAAAAAATAAGAATCTATTGATGATCTATGAAACCATTGTTGATTGTCAGAATAACCCATTTGGTTCACTAATATCCTTTAGAGAAGGAAATCTGCCATCCTTATCTGGTCTGGCCAATGTGATTGACTTTCAACTGTCCTTGGAGAACTAACAATGGGCAATAAATGCTGCCAGTCAGTGACACTGATGTTCCACGAATGCATAAAAAATTGGCAACTGTCCACAGGGCAGTGGGTGGTTGTTGAGGAAGCAATCCTGGGTCAGTTGAAAGTTACGACCAGTGCCTGGAAGCAATATTGGGAGAGGTTTTTCAGGTACTTGGAAAGCGGTTTAAGAAAGAGGGAAATGAGGAAATTTATGACCAAACAGACCTGCCCAGCATATTCTTCCCACTTTCACCAGGAGTAAGGTGGCCACCCACCTTGCAGCAGCAGGAAGTCAGTTGAACCAGTGAAGAAGCCAATTAAGAGGGATTTTCCAAGCGGAATCTAGGGGTTGAATTTTACTAAGCCCGTGAGTATGAGCTGAGAGATGGGGTGGGGTTGTAAAATGGTGAGGAACTAGCAGGAATGGAGTACCTGTCACATACCTACTGCCATATTACCTTTCCAGCAATGAGGAAAGTGGTAGAAAACTCTCCTGCCAATTAAGCTACTGAAATCTTCAATTAAGGGCATCCCTCTGCCACCAATGGCATTTTACAATGATGAAGAGCCCTCAGCCATGTAAAGAGACAGCCAGCTGAAACCTTGATAGCACTTCATGCACTCAGGGATGGGGTTGTGGGGAGGGATTAGGTTGTGGGGGAGGAGACGGGAGAGACATGGGCTGTCCTATTCAGTTGGCAACTATTTAGTTCATTCTGAGGGCCCTGCTGAAAATGGCCATTCCCATGGAAACAGTGCCACCTCCCATCATCAAAACCCCCTTTCACCATGATCTGCTGGACTGTTACCCCCTCCAAGGCTACATTTTACTGGCACTGCCATCTCACATTCAGTGACAGCTATGTCTGCTACTACCTGCTGATCTCTGGAACATCCTCTTCCATTGCTATCAGAATTGACAGGAAGGGAGTTCCATTCATGGTGCAATTTCTCTCCAGGGCATTGTACATGCCCTCCTCCTGGAAGGTGAAGAACAAGAGTATGCTGGATATAAAGGATCCATGAGTGTATCATGAAGCACAGGCACATTTGAATCTCCTCATACTGGAAAAAGCAACAACCATTTATCAGTTTAACTATGCCTGAGATTCCTTTCCCATATGACAAATGGACATGTTCTTATATGTTGCTGTAAATAATGTAACTTCCAGCTGTTCCATGCACTGGGCATGACAAGTTCACTGCTGTCTACTGATTGTTACACAGCACTCACTTTGCTAGACTTCAACGTGTCTCAGAAATGCAGCTGACCTGTGCGAGCTCCAACTTGGATACTCATGATCATCCGGTCATCTCCTCCCGCATTACCCACCACTCCCCTCTCCCCCCCACTACCCAATCCCTCTGACTCAGCAAACAGGACATGACCACTGTGCCCTCACCATCTCTGACATAACCTACAAGAAGAAATGAGTGAAGCATGGTACAATGCTTCCTTGTCACTCTTCCATATTGGTCCACACTCTGGTGTGCCATTCTGTCTATAGCACTCTGATTGCAGCCATAGCGAAAACTCTTTAAATTGCACTCACCTCATTCATCCTCCCACCTCCCATAATGAGCAATGATCCCAGAGATAGGATATTAATTGGCTGCTTTCAGAAGGATTGAACTGGCCAACATACTACTCTCATCTCCAGTTTGCAAACATAGATACAACACTGCCTGACATTAAAAATAAAGTCGGGAAAATTCAGCCCAAAATGTCACCTACTTTCTTTGCCTTTGTTATATCTGACAAACTATATGAAGACTTAAAGCTTATTTTGTTTTTCCTCTACTGCGTCAATCAAGTACAATCTGAAGTTTTTAGTAGTGATTTTAGTTTCATGTCAATTTATTTCAACTGATGTAGTTGAGATGTGTATTTTTAAATATCCTTCTAAACCGGCATCAACAACTCATGATTATTCCTTAGATTGCAAGACACAGATATCAATGATAGTTATTTTATATTAAACAAATGTCAAATTGTTATTTATGTGCCATGTCGTATTCTAGATTTGTACCTAAGGGCTGCTTCTTTTTGCCAGATAACCTTTCTTTTCAAGTTAACCATCTTGCATCCTAGCTGTCATTCTGTTTCAGAGAAGCAGGAAGGTTCAGTTCATAGAAAATTAAATAAACACTGCCATTAGCTGATCAACTGAAACCAGAACATTGATGGAAGAGATACCCTTCCATTGGTAGTTTTTTTTTAACTTTCTCCAATCAAGCTGGGCTTGATTGATAAATACATCCTATCATGGGAACAAAAGAAATAGCAACCAAAGGGTTAGTATTGGATCCAAGGGAGAGGCATACAAATTAGCCCAGAAAAGCAACAGACCTGAGGATTGGGAGCAGTTTAGAATTCAGTAAAGGAGGATGAAGGGATTGATTAAGAAGGGGAAAATAGAAAATGAGAATAAGCTTGCAGGAACATAAAAATGAACTTTTAATTTTCTATAGGTATGTGAGGAGAAAAAGATTGGTGAATACAAATCTAGGTCCCTTACAGTTAGAAACAGGGGATTTATAGTGAAAAACAAAGAAGTGGCTGACCAACTGAATACATACTTTGGTTCTGTCTTAACAAAAGAGGACACAGATAAGATACCAGAAATGTTGGGGAACACTGAGCTGGATTGAGGGCCACAAGCTCTGGCATCACTTAGTTCTGCCAGTCCTGAAGGTCCAGATGCATCTGCCCATGATTTGTGATCCCACAGCCCCAGCCCTCTGAGACTGGGCCAAGTTCTGGAGCCCCTCCGCGACAGCGTTCTGTGAGCGTGCCAAGCTCTAGAGTCCCTCAGTAGCTGCCCTCTGAGCCTGGGCTAAGTTGATGAGACTCACAACCATGACCTGCTATGTCTCCAGAATGCCAGCAAGAATCCCAGCCATGCCCAGTAGTGTCTCCCACCTGCCCCTGACATTCATTGCCATGGAATGCAATGCTCTCTGCCTCCCTGTTACTCACCTGTGGCCTGTTGTGTCTCCAGAATGGCCTAGACGCTATCACTCATGAGGACAGGCCCCTGAGCCAGACTTTTGACTGCAGTCGCCACCTTAGTACTGTTGACCTAGTTTACACGTTGTGTTAGCACCACCTCCTGAAACAGCACACTGTTAGACGCCTCTAAATAGCCTTGCAGTTGCAGCATGGTTGCTGACAGCCCTTCACAACTCCCCGGGTTTCCTGGTGCGTCTTCACCAGCCTTGAGAGGAACAAACCCAGCAGTTGGCTTGGGGACAGCCGAATCTTCACCTCCAGCAGACCTCCATGTGCCTGGGCCCTCGGATGTGTCCACCTCCACTCAATGTGCATCAGTGTCTGTGATGTGCTCAGCAGCTCGTGACCAAGAAGCCTCAACACTAAAGGTACCTACCGTGGTGATTGTTGATGGGTTGTGCATTAGACGCTGGTGCCACTTCAGTGATGCTGCCCTCGAAGAATTCTTCGGAGCTCCCTCCAAGGTGTCATCCAGGAGGTCGTGGAGAGTTTGCTCCAGAACTGCAGTGGTGGTTACTCTGAGTCCAGAGCAGCAATAAAGACACACATTAGAGGAAATTAGGTAAATTATTGTATGCAACAATGCACTTACTTTGAGGAGGACCTAAGTTGAGGACTACATATATGCTCACTTGCATGCTGGATGCCAACTTGTCTCTCCGTCACCATAGAATCCTCATAGAATCCCTAAGTGCAGAAGGAGGCCATTTGGCCCATCAAGCCTACACTAACAATAACATTCAGGCCTAATCCCTGTATCCCAACGTATTTATCCTGCTAATTCCCCAAACAATAAGGAGCAATTCTCCATGTCCAATCAACATAATCTGCATATTTTTGGACTGTGGGAAGAAAGTAGAGCACCCAGAGGAAATCTATACAGACATGGGAAGAACGTGCAAAGTCCAGACAGTCACCCAAGGCTGGAATTGAACCTAGGTCACTGGCGTTGTGTGGCAGCAATGCTAATCACCGCGCCACCACACCACCTTATTCTACCTAAACAGACAATATAATTCTGAAAATCTTTTTCTTCTTCCGAGGAGGCAAGTTTAAATCTAGTTTTTTTTTGCATATGTATAGAAGTCACCACTGATGTGTTATTGAACATTGAACATCACTGTCCGAATAGAAATACATTGATCCAAGTATATCTTTGAAACCTAAAGTGATAATTTAAAACATTATTCCAATTTATATGGGAGTGCTTCATCAAATTTAGTTGCTACAATTCTGTCCATATCCATCTTGGAAGCGAAAGTTGTTTGCACTAAAATGAAAGCTAGATTTGTTGCTCAAAATGATATATTTTACCTACAAGAATATCTGCACCAACAAATGTTTAAATATTTAATTTTTGGGGGGGATTTTCTTTCCTAAATTGTGATTTTCATCCAAATAAAAATATTGCTACATATCAATTTACCATATCCTACTTAACCAAATTATCAGATTAGTGTTGCTGCTTTTGCTTTCTTTTTAGTTTCCTCTATTTTCCCAACAGACAGAAACAACAGGTTCAGTGGTTGACTAAGAACTCCTTATATGGCAACAGAACAACAATCTCTCAAAGCAAACAATAAATCAGCAATTTAGTAGTACATCTCTTGAAGGCATGTAAAAAATAAATGCAAGACTCCCGAGGGTGGCCTCAGAGGAATAACGGCAGAGAAGATGTTATCAACTATTCCAGTTAAGATAGACTTGGATGTTTAAATCCTACATCAGATAGATGTCTTGATTAGCAAACAGGAAAATATTTTCTTTTCACTTGGGTTTATTACCAACAAAATGTTTCAAAATATTTAATGCTAGGTTTGTACAATTATAGAATTGTATTTGATAAATAAATCCTGTAGCAACTGGAAAGAGAAAATATAGGTAAAATATTGTTAGTAGATTCTTAGTCTGATTTGTTGGTTTCTTTTGTGTTAACAAATATTACTGCTTTTGTATTGCGGAAGATTATTATCTGATGGTAGTAACCTTCTTGAATCTTTGCAGTCTGTGCGATAAAGCCACTCCATTGATTGAAGAGTATCAACATTTTGATCAAGTGCCAATGAATTTATGATCAGACATGTCCAATTCAGGGTGGAATGTTGCTTGGAGATGATGATCCTGAAGATGATGGGAGTTCTCATTCTGCTCTCGTCTTTCTTGGAAGTAAAAGTTGAGGGCTTGAATTCCAAAGGAATTCTGGTAAACTGTATTGTGCATCTTGCAGATAGCAGAGGCTGCAGCCCCAGTAAGCCAATGGCAGAGGGAGTGGATTGGCTGCTTACCCCTAAACATTGTTGAGCTTCTTTAGCTTCGTTGGAGCTAAATCAATCCAGGCATTTCGTTATATTCCTTATCAGTCTTTAGAGAGTCAGAAAGTGAGACATTTAATTACAGAATATCCAGATTCTAACTTGTTCTAGTAGACGCTGGCATTTATATGAGTGGTGCAGTTAAGCGTCTGGTCAATTGTGACTGCTAAGTAGGAATTTTATATCCTTAATGTCACTGAATGTCAATGGGAGATAGTCAGATTTTGTTTTGTTTTTCAAACTGGTCAATGAAGGCTAGCCCCAGTCCTTTGCCTGATGACATGGATCTCAAAAGGTTCTCTTACTGTGGATGTAGATTTGTTCTTCACTTCCTCACCCTTTCTATGTTTGAAAAAGGTGTTTGAATAAATGTTCCTTATCTCAACCTGGTTTCTGTCATGAGACCATGGTACCAGTTTTCCATTGTCCATGTAAATGGTCTCTGATGAATTTTGCATTGACACACAATTGTGTTGGCATTTTACTCCTTGTATTAGAATGGGTTTCTTCTCAGTCTGTAGAATTCCATTTCAAAACCAAGCAGTCTGCAAGTTCATTGTGAACTAGCTTTTGTGGTTATTTGAACATTGGCACCCATTAATCTTTAAGAAAGGTGTGTTGCTTTTAATGCCTTCTTAATTAATTGTCCTGAAACATTGTTTGCATTTCAATGTCTTGTCCAGATATGCAGGCTAGCTCCCAGCCTTATGCAGTTCCATATATATTGACAGCACAGAAAATAAGTCACCTGATGTCTCAGCTTCATTTTGCTTCAGAGTGTTTGCAAAATGTGACTCATCTGTGCTAAGTAGGAAATATCTATAGAACATAGAACATAGAATATTACAGCGCAGAACAGGCCCTTTGGCCTTCGATGTTGCGCCGACCAATTAGGAACAAGCAGTGATCCTCTAATCTAAACCATTCCCCTTTCATCCATAAACGTATCTACTAACCTCTTAAACTCCACCAAACTTGGCGCATCTACAACTGATGCAGGCAGGGCATTCCCTACCCTTACAACCCTCTGGGTAAAGAACCTACCTCTGATATCCGTCCTAAAACCACCACCCCTTAATTTAAAGCTGTGTCCCCTCGTGCTAGCTTTCTCCATCCTAGGAAAAAGGCTATCACTGTCCACCCTATCTAAACCTCTAATCATCTTATATGTTTCAATAAGGTCTCCTCTTAGCCGCCTTCTTTCTAACGAAAACAACCTCAAATCCCTCAGCCTCTCTTCATAAGACCTGCCCTCCATACCAGGCAACATCCTGGTAAACCTCCTCTGTACCCTCTCCAATGCCTCCACATCTTTCTTATAATGCGGGGACCAGAACTGCACACAATACTCCAAGTGCGGCCGCACTAGAGTTTTGTACAGTTGCAACATGACGTTGCGGCTCCGAAATTCAATCCCCCTACCAATAAAAGCTAAGACTCCATATGCCTTCTTAACAACCTTATCGACTTGATTGCCAACTTTCAGGGATCTATGCACATATACACCAAGATCCCTCTGTTCATCAACACTATTAAGAGTCCTACCATTAGCCCTATACTCTACACATTTGTTATTCCTGCCAAAGTGAATTACCTCACACTTTTCCACATTAAGCTCCATTTGCCACCTCTCGGCCCAGCTCTGCAACTTGTCCAAGTCTCTCTGCAAACTATAACACCCCTCTTCACTATCTACCACTCCACCGACTTTAGTGTCATCTGCAAATTTACTAATCCATCCTTCAATACCCTCATCCAGATCATTTATAAGAATTACAAACAGCAGGGGCCCCAAAACTGATCCCTGAGGTACACCACTAGTAACTGAACTCCACGATGAATATCTCCCATCAACCACCCTCTGTCTTCTATCTGCTAGCCTATTCCTAATCTAATTAGCTAAATCACCCTCAATCCCATACATCTGCATTTTCTGCAGAAGCCTTCCATGGGCTATCTTATCGAACGCCTTACTAAAGTCCTATAATAGGCATGGATAAAGAATCATTTGCCCAAGAATGTCGGTTTTAGCTTGTCTTTTCCAATAAGAGTCACCACTTTCATATATCCCTATACGATTAAAGGGTAACCTGTTTTGCATTTTGGGGTTTGTTCAACTGATTTTAATTTGTCCTACATGTTTCCATACTTGCCACTGACTTTTAAATCCATAGCTTGCACTGGTAATAGTTGATTGACCTGTCCATCAATTATTTTAATTAAGTTCTGCAGCCACTTGTAATACTTTGTGAAGTTACATGTTTGTAAAGATGGTTAACCATTTAAAAGCTATAAAACCATTTGCATTAGCTGTTAATGTAATCCATGGGTTTACAGTGCACAGACACAAGGCATCCATCATTCATGGTGGACATGATGTAGGTTCATTTATTAAAACCAGATGTATAAGAACAGTTACACATAATAATAAATATTGAAAGCATCTGAGCAGTGTGCATGTGCTCTGCTCTAAGCAAAAGTGATACTCAGACTGAAATACATGACATATTTGTCTTTTAATGATATCATGCTGATAGCCCTCAGAGGCATATTGCAATATTTGCCAAAAGATATTTTTGTGGTATTGTTAATGGGCCATAACACCCTGGAGACAGTATTCAGTGTTGGATTGCCCTCTGTACCCACTTAACCTGCTCTAAATTTCTACAGTGACTGTATCACCTGATCTTCAGGCTCAGGCCGGGTAGGAATTAGGCTACATAATCGGTCTTCGGGTCTAGTGCCAGAGCCCAAAAGAAGCACAGCGAAGGACATACCCTATTTTTATGAGCAGGTGAGTTTAAAGGCAGCATTGAAAATAACAGGTGAGGTGTCAGGCAAGCGTCTAATATAAAGGAACAGGATATATATCAGCCCGACTCAGAGATAGTTAGTCATTCTCCTGAACTCTCATCAAGGAAATTCCGAAATGGATGCAATGCAGAATTGGGTTAATGCTCAGATCTGATGCTGGTGAGTTAGGAAATTATGGGGTCAATGGGCACAATCTTACTGGCTGTTCACATGATGCTCCCACTGCAGCGAATTTGGCATCCAGCCAAATCTCTGTTCGCTGCAGCGCGATGAGAAAATCCTACTAGTGTGAATCGTGGTAACATTCTGGAAAATGTTTCCATTAAGCTTGACAGCTTTGAAATAGATCAAACATGTTATCCTACTTGATTCTCTTTACTGTTATTGCTGCGACATTAGTTTTTGATGAGCATGGTACAGAAGAATCCTCTATTGGTTTGAAAGTGCACTTTTTAGACAACATGCTAAAGAGATAAGTAAACATTTCTGCTGTTGCTATTATTTTTCACTCTCAGGAAAGTGGTCAACATTCTTGAAGCAAAAAGAGCAATTGTTGCAATTTGGCCTTGAGCTATGTGCAGAGCAGCACAATGTTTACCAAGCAAAGGAGTGACACACTTACTTACACTTTCTGTCTCTCACTGTGCTTTCATTAACACCAGCCATGCATTTGCAGTTCTAACTTTTAAACAGGTATTTTCCAGTCAGTGAAATAGAACATAGAACATAGAACATTACAGCGCAATACAGGCCCTTCGGCCCTCGATGTTGCGCCGGTCAGTGGACCCTCTAACCTAAACAATTCCAATATCATCCATATGCCTATCCACCGAACATTTGAATGCCCCCAAAGTAGACAAGTCCACAACTGCTGCAGGCAGGGCATTCCATGCCCTCACCACCCTCTGTGTGAAGAACCTGCCTCTGACATCCGTCTTATAACTACCACCTCTTAATTTAAAGTTATGTCCCCTCGTGTTGGTCATCACCATCCGAGGAAAAAGGTTCTCACTATCCACCCTATCCAATCCCTTGATCATCTTATACGCCTCAATTAGGTCACCGCGTAACCGTCTTCTCTCTAATGAAAATAACCTCAGGTCCCTCAGCCTTTCCTCATAAGGCCTTCCCACCATACCAGGCAACATCCTGGTAAACCTCCTCTGCACCCTTTCCGATGCTTCCACATCTTTCTTATAATGCAGCGACCAGAACTGTACGCAATACTCCAAGTTCGGCCGCACCAGAGTTTTGTACAGTTGTAACATAACCTCACGGCTCCTAAATTCAATCCCTCTACCAATAAAAGCTAACACACTGTTCGCCTTCTTAACAACTTTATCAACCTGGGTGCCAACTTTCAAAGAGCTATGTACTTGTACCCCAAGATCCCTCTGCTCGACAACATTATTAAGGGTCCTTCCATTAGCCCTATATTTCATATGCCTGTTATTCCTACCAAAGTGAATCACCTTACACTTATCCGTATTGAATTCCATTTGCCACCTCACGGCCCAGCTCTGCAACCTATCTATGTCCATCTGCAAACTGTAACATCCATCCTCGCTGTCTACAACTCCCCCCACTTTGGTATCGTCAGCAAATTTACTAATCCAACCCTCTACACCCTCATCTAGGTCATTTATAAAAATGACAAACAGCAGTGGCCCCAAAACAGATCCTTGATGTACACCACTTGTAACTGCACTCCAGGTTGAATATTTCCCATCAACCACCACCCTCTGTCTTCTATCAGCTAGCCAATTCCTAATCCAAACTGCTAAATCACCTTCAATCCCATGCATCTGCACTTTCTGCAGTACCTACCATGGGGAACCTTATCAAACGCTTTGCTAAAATCCATATACACTACATCAACTGCCTTACCCTTATCTACCTCTTTGGTCACCTCCTCAAAAAACTCAATAAGGTTTGGGAGGCACGACCTACCCTTCACAAAACTGTGCTGACTATCCCTAATCAATTTATTTCTCTCTAAATGCTTATAAATCCTATCCCTTATAATTCTTTCCAAGACCTTGCCCACAACAGAAGTCAGGCTCACCGGTCTATAATTTCCAGGATGGTCCCTACTCCCCTTTTTGAACAAAGGGACAACATTTAGCAAGTACAGAGGGGATGCTAGGGGAAAGTTTTTCACTCAGAGGGTGGTGAGTGAATGGAATCGGCTGCCGTCGGTGGTGGTCGAGGCGAACTCGCTGGGGTCTTTTAAAAGACTTCTGGATGAGTATATGGGATCCAATGGGATTGTGGGTTATAGATAGGTCTATGGCTGGGTAGGTTTTGATGTGTTCGGCACAACTTGTGGGCCGAAGGGCCTGTTTGTGCTGTAGTGTTCTATGTTCTATGTTCTATGTTCTATGTTCTATTTGCCATTTGCCAAATAGTCTGACAATAATACAATTTGCATGTTTATGTTGGTCATTCACCAACGCAAATACATGCACCAGTTCAAATATAGTTCCTGAGGTGGATTTCCATTAAATATTCTTTGTGCCAGACAGTCTTATCAGTAATGTGCATTCACATTACTTTGCAACCATGTCAGATTTTCTGCATGAAATTGATGCTAAATAATTGAATGGAAGAATTGTGAAACACATTTTATATAAAACACATGATTTTACAGTGGACAACAAGCTGTCTTCAATTTCTGTAACATATTAAAATTTAAGTCAGCTGTCTCAATTTGCACACCCAATGCTTGAGGGTTTTGTTATTAAAAATAGTAACTAATAAGTATACATTGAGATACTTTGAGCATCTGCTTCCACCTTCCTGGACTTTTTGAAGATCTAGTCCTTCTTCAATGTTGGAGGGCTGAGCATGTCAAAGTGCATCCAGTCAGCACATTAATGCTCCAATATGATGAAAATGAGAAAACTTACAGTGAGTGGGGAAGCACACACAGTGACCATTTCCAAAAAATGCTTTAGGGGAGGCCGATAGCCAGAGTTTCCATTTCTTTTCATGCAGCTCTTTCATGTTAAAGAATCATCCTATTATTGTTGTCCATGTTGTTTTTGCCTTCAGCTGCAAGGAGGCTCAAGTCTCCAACACATTTCTTCCCCAATATCAATAATTTTGTTCCTTCCTGAAGGTTTTTACACATTATAGGATCTCTACAATCCTTTAGTATTTGCATATATCCAGTTCACGACCCAAGCTATTTGTGTGTCATTCTGGTTTCAGGTCCATTTAGTTTAGTACTTAGTCACTGCAAAGGATAAAGTTCACCCCCAGAAACACAAAATCAACTATTTTCACACCAGTTAAGTTATACATTAGTCCATAATATAATAATAATAAAATAATAATAATCCATAAATAATTCCTAAGCTTCAGTTTTGGATCCTCATTTTTTTTGCTCCATCATTACCTTCATCTGTCTAGATGTTAGACTCAGGAATTTCCCCTTAAGTATCATTGCCTTTTGCCGTCTCTCCATTCTTGAAACATTCTTTCATCTCTGTGACCAAGATTTTATGATGTAGAGATGCCGGCGTTGGATTGGGGTGGTAAGAACTCAGTAAGAATTTAGCAACACCAATTTATAATCCAACCGATTTATTTGATAGTAAAAACGCGAGCTTTCAACACTCTGTGTCTTCCTCAGGCCTGAGGAAGACACAGAGTGTTGAAAGCTCGCGTTTTTACTATCAAATAAATCGGTTGGATTATAAATTGGTGTTGCTAAATTCTTACTGAGTTCTTACCAAGATTTTAACCAACTTCTTGTCCTTCCCCCTGTCATCAGGGTCTTCCTGTCCTGTCAAAGATGACACCTCCAAGCCACATTGCGTGGTGGGATCCACACTGATGAGATGGGCAATCCACACAATCATGTTGTTGTGGACAAACTAATGGGGCTAAAGGCAGCTGAGTCCCCTGGCTTTGATGGCTTGCATCCTTGGATCATAAAAGAAGTAGCTACAGAAGTAGTGGATGCATTGATTATAATTTTTCCAGAAGTCTTGGATTCTGGAGAAAAACTGGAAGATTGGAAAACTGCCAATGTGACACCTCTATTCTCAAATGGAGGGAGACAAAAAAAAACAGGTAACTATAGGCTGATTAGCCTAACATCTACTGTTGGAAAAACGCTGGAGTCAATTATAAGGATGGAATAGTCGACGTGGCTTCATGAACATGTCTGGCTAATTTATTAGTCTATTTCAAGAAAGACTCACTGGAGCAGATCGAGGGGAATGAGTAGATGTGTTGTATTTGGATTTTAAGAAGGCATTCCTCAAGATCTCTCACAACAGGCTGAGTCATAAGATAAGAGCCCATGGTATTGGGGTAATATACTGGAATGGATAGAGAATTGGCTAATGTTCAGGAAATAATGAGTGAGGATAAAGGGTTCTTTTTCAGGTTGGTGGAATTCCACAGGTATCAGTGCTGGGATCACAACTCTTTACAAATTACATTAACAATTTGGGAGGAGGAAGAGAATGTATTATAGCCAAATTTGCAGATAACAGAAAAATAGATGGAAAGGTGAGCTGCGAGAGAGATACAGAAAGCTTACAAAGAGATATTGATAGGTTAATTAAGCGGGCAAAAGTTGACAAATAGGGTAGAACATTGAAAAATGTTAAATTGTCCATTTTGGAAGGAAGAACAAAAGAGCAGAGTATTACTTAAATGAAGAAAAACAGAAAATTGCAAAGGAACTTGGGGATACTTGTGCACAAAATACGGAAAGCTAGCATACTGATGCAGCAGGTAGTCAGGAAGGCTAATGGAATATTGACCCATATTTCAAATGGGTTGGAGTATAAGAGTAGGGAAGTCTTGCTGCAACTGTACAAGGTACTAGGGAGATCACATCTCAAGTACTGTGATCAATTTTGGCCCCCTTATTTAAGGCAATATATTATTCCATTGGAGGCAGTTCAGAGAAGGTTCCCTAGGATGGGGTTTTCTTTCGATTAAATGTTAAATAGGTTGACACTCTATTCATTGGAATTTAGAAGAATGAGAACTAATAGGATTCTTAAGAGGCTTGTAAGAGGCTTGACAGGGTAAATGCTGAGGGAATGTTTCCCCTCATGGGAGAACTTAGGATTAGAGGGCACAGTCTCAGAATAAAGAGACATTGATTTAAGACTGAGATGGGGAAGATATTTTTCTTTCACCATCTGAGTCTTTGGAAATACTTGCTCGAGAGAGCTGTGGGGGCAGAACCCTTGTGTATAATTAAGGCTGAGATAAATTTTTGATCAGGGAGAGAATCGAAAATTAAAGGAAAGGATAGGAAAGCAGGCATGAGGAATGATAGATTAGCCATGATCCTATTGAATGATAAAGCTTATTCAAAGGGCTGAATGGTCTACTCTTTTCTAATTCTTTCTGAAGTAAGAAAATTGAAACTGCACCAAGTACTCCAGCTGCAGAATAACCAAACTTTGATCCATTTGAAGCAAGATTTCATTATTACTCTATTCAAATCCTCTAGTGATGAAGGTTGACATTCGATTAACCTTCCTAATAGCTTGCTGCGCCTACACGTTAACCTACAGTGAGAGACTTATGGACAAGGACGCCCAGGTCCCTTTGTACATCTATACTTCCTAATGTCTTGCCATTTAGGAAATACTCTGTGCATCTGTTCCTTCTACCAAAGTGGATAACCTCACATTTTTCCACATTATATTCCATCTGCCATGTTCTTGCCCACTCAGTAAGTCTGTCCAAATTCTCCTGAAGCCACTTTACAAAGATGTTTAGCAGCGAAAAATGAGCTGAAACTCTATTACACTCTTGCTTCATAGCACTATTTCAGAGGACAAACTTTTATGAAGTTCTCTGTCTTCTTTTTAATTAAGGTATTTCAAATAATTAGGCTACAAATTGTTAAAATAAAGTATAAAGGCATTTCACATTAGCATCATCATCCATTTCTCACTACTACTGAATGCTATTATTTTAAGCTAAATGCGTATAAATTCTCTGTTCTGGAATATTTAATATTTTCCTACTTAAGCTCGTGGGTGGAATTTTATAAGACTTTTTCAAAGGGCTCTGTTTTACCATTTTGATTCGAAGTGCTGGGCGAATTTGAAACTGGGCGTGTTTCAGATCTGACGTTTAAACCCGTTCTCAGGCATGCCCATATGCAATCTGCCTGCAAAAATATCAGCAATTCCGAATTGCACTGCACAAGACTCTGGGCGGTGCTTAATATGTGTGAAATCGTGCAGCTCCGTTCGAACCCTTCGACTGCCCATGTGCAAAAAGAAGATAGGATACTGCACTCCTGCCACATCCTTCTTAGGCAGGAGAATGTACCCCCCATGGCCCCCGTGGACATTGCCCCACCGTTCCAACATTACTGACCCCGTTTTCCCCCAGCCTCCACCACCCAAAGCAATTGCGGCCCCCACCTGCTCCCCCTTCCCCACACCGATTTCAGGCAGAGTGGCAGCAGACTCCCTCCTCCTCCTCTTCCTCCTCCCCCCCTCCCCCCATCCCGTTAGAGAGTGAACATAGCATTGGTGAACCAAACCTTTGGGTTGTCACCCTCTTTGAAGAGCAGGCGCTGGAGCTATCCAGGGAAGGGAAGATGTAGGTTCTCAGTGACAGCATGGTTGGGCTGGAGTCAAGAACTGAGCATCTATCAATCCTCCGCTCATTTTGAGGCAACTTCTAGTGGTCACGTGTTTTTGGTGTGCGCGGCAAAGTTTAAAGGAGATGTATGAGGCATGTTTATTGGCACAAAGAGGAGGGTGGGTGCCTGGAATGCGTTGGCAGGGAAGTCATGGAAGCAGATACGAAAGTAACTTTCAGGAGCACCTTCATAGATACATGAATGGGATGTGATTACAGACGCTGGAAGCTTAAAGAGCTACAATTCAGTTGAGCAGCCTGCCCGCTGCAGGCTTGGAGAGCTGAAGGCCTGTTCCTGTGATGTGATCTTCTTTGTACTTTCGTTTGTGTTCAATAGAAAAAAGTGAACCCAGTTGTTTGCATCCCAGATTCATCTCTCTTCTTGCACTTAACCTTGTGTCCGATGTTGCAGCAACAGATCCAAAAACACCAAGGCCTTCTGGCACTGTGGCCTCCACTGTGGCTCCTGCCCATCCTGCTCCAGACAGCTCGGACAATTTCTCAGAGGATGAGGTGAAGGGACCTCCAAGGGTGACACCGTTTTGGCATTAGCTTCCACTTTGCAGTTTACCACCCCAGATACTGACACGTCGGTGGGTCCAGTTAGTGGTGAGGCTTCTGAGCCATTCTCTGCTGAGCACAACACATCTGCTGACATACAACGGGTGGAAGAGGGAAAGTCTGAGGCCTCTGGCATGCGGGGACTTGCTAGAGGCGAGGACTCAGCTGGCCCCAGGCTACATGCTGGGGGCCTCTGAGATCACTTCTCCCTCAGCTGCTGGAGATGCAGCAATAGAGCCAGGGGATGCAGAAGGGGCTGACGGTTACACTGGACTGACTGTGAGGCTGTTGAGAGGTGTTCCAAAGCTTCCAGATGGACCAGCTATTGCCTCTGTTGTGTGCTTCCCAGGCCAACACTGTAAGAGTGGCATCTGTAGTGCAAAGCCTGGGGCAGGGAATTCTCATCATGAGTGGCAGGCTACAAGTGGGCCACAGCTGAGAGACTCAACAGGACTTTCGAGGTTCTGTGGCCCATGTCTGAAAGGCTCATTTGCTTGCAGTAGATCCAGTGGGATAGCTGAGACACAGCAAGTTATGGCTGCACTCTTGAGAATGTGGTCCATTCACACAGGGCCATGGCTGAAGGACTGCAAAGTTTGCAGGAGACCCAGCAGGACAGCGATGAGACACAGTGGGTTATAGCTGCAGCCCTGGAGAATGTGGCCCAATCATAAAGGGTCATGGTTAAGGAGTTGCAGAGCCCGGCTTAATCTCAGAGATCACTTTCTGTGAGCTTTGACATGTGGCCCCTGATTCAGGTAGCCGCCAAGGGTAGCATGCAGATGGTCCTCCAGGACTGGCGCTGCCAGGTGACTCCAGAGCTTCTGGAACTCACTGCAGAAGCAGCAGTGTTCCATGGGGCCCACAGGTTCGCCAAGGGAGGAGGAAAGGTTTGAGCCCATGCTGGGGTCTTCTTGTCAGGCTGTGGCTATATCTTCTGACTCTCTCCCTTCCTGATACCAGGGCATTTCAGGGGCAGCAGGATAAAGAGAGTGTCATGAAAATATCACAGCCACCTGGAAGCCAGCCAGGGCCCTCAACGTCCAGAGCCTCCAGAGGATGCTTGCTGCACACTCCGACG
The DNA here is from genome assembly GCA_024679065.1 of Sphyrna mokarran. NCBI lineage: Eukaryota > Metazoa > Chordata > Chondrichthyes > Carcharhiniformes > Carcharhinidae > Sphyrna > Sphyrna mokarran. The sequence continues at coordinate 101,198,404 of JAGIQG010000004.1, read as the reverse complement.
CATGGTTGGCAGCTGGCACTCTCCACATCCAATGTATATTCTGGGGAGATACTGGGACATGATGGTAGGCCACGTAAGGTTAGGAAGTTGTAGTTGCACTGAGATGGCACGGGTGAAGGGCTGCACTGGTGAGAAAGATCATTAAGCATCTTAACATCTTTCATTCTTGTGTTTTTATGTTAGAACTTATTATTTAAATACCTTTATTAACATCATTAAGTGTTTTTTTTTGCCATCCATCTATGACTAATTTGTCTCAGATTTGTCTTGAATAGGAATCCTCTTCCATTGATGATCACCGGAGAGATGCTTCATGTTGGTGTCAGTTGAGCTTGCCCCCCAGTGTTGTGTCACAAAGAAAAGGAAGGCATTGGCTCTTCAGAACACGTAAGTGATTCCCTCCCCTCCCCCACCCCACCTGCCCCAGGGCCCTGTAGGGGGGTTTCAGATCCCTTACCCACTACACAAACATGGGTCCATGCAGAGCTCAGGTAGGAGCCAGACTGGTTTCCACCAGGACATCATCGTAATGGTGCTTAGCAAGTCGTCATCACTCTGCTGCCTGCCAAAGAAACTCACTCACAAAGCATAGCCAGGCCCACGATTCCAGTGTAATGATATTGCAGGAGATAGAAGGTCTTTGGGAATGGGGATTGGTTGTGGGAGAGAGAGTCAGGGTGCAGAAATGGAGCCTGCAGACAATGGCCTCTTGCAACTGAACTCCCTGGTGATAGGGACACTCTCACCTCCCTTGCATGCCTCATTCAAGCTGCCAGCCCTCCAGAGCCTGGTTGGTGTTCCAGGCATGCTCTTTCTCCTCCTGCTCTTTCTCTTTCTCCTGCTGGGCAGCCTTTTTCCCAGTGACACTCAGCTTGTCAGTCTCCACATCCTCCTTCTCCGCCAAAAGGTCACCTCTCTTCTGTGCCAGCTTGTGCAAGGCACAGCACACACTACAATGTGGGAAGAGGTCAGACAGCTGTATTGGAGGGCCCTGGAGAGCTGTCCAGACATTGGAGTTACACTTTGAGGAGCTCTATGCACCTCTCCTGTAATGAGCAGGTGTCCACATGGGCCTGATTATAATGGGTCTTTGTCTCAGTCACAGGCCTCCATACAGGTGTTAACAGCCATGCCTGAAGTAGGTAACCCATATCACCCTTGAGCCACCCCCTCAAATGCTTCCGAGATGTCTGGGCTCCTGAGAATGAAGCTGTCATGCATGCTGTCAGGGTGAAGATGTGCATAATGTTCATATTATGCTCACACACCAGTTGGGCCTTCAGGGAGTGGAACCTCTTTCTGCAGAGGCACATTGACTGCGACGTGGAAGCAATTGATGGCCCCCTGTACGTTAAGCATTGCTGCAATGGCCATGAACCCTACAGCCCAAGCTTCCCGATGGGCCTGGTCCAGGTTAAATTTGATGGACTGCCCAGCCCAGGCATACAGAGCTTCCGTGACCTGCTTGACACGGGTGTGCACAGCTGACTGGGAAATGAAACAAGTATCTCCGCCAGTAGTCTGGAAGGAATCAATCTGACAGCCACCGACAGTGAGTTCCCCCCCACCCCCCGCAATGCCTTCCCCAAAGGTGCCAGGGCCTGCAACAGGTGGCACAGGTGTTGTATCGTCTTCATTCAGAGGTAAAGCCATCAGCAGTACACCATGCCTGATTTTACTGTTGTGTCATGCCTGTTTTCGGACGCAGAAGTGTGGTAAAGTCTGGTGTGAGGCCATTAACGTGATTCGTGCCCGTGCAGATGGCCACTTTATTGAAACCCGGAAATGGCCATGGTCCTAATCGCACCCAGAATGGATACAACACTAATTTAAATGCACTTGCAGGCATTTAAATTGAATTAATGAACTGCCTGCCCAACTTAATTGTTTTTTTCCCCCTTTGCAGCCGCGTTCACCGATCCGGAATTGCATGGAAACGGACCTAATGAATAAAAGTCTGAATCGGGCAGTGCAGCTGCTGAAGAGGTGAGATCAGAGCTTCCAACAGCTCTCTGACTCCGATCGGTGATCGGGGGAGGATGTCGTGGGGAGGGAGGCTGGTCAGATCATTCTCTGGCTGGAGGGTCAGGGGAATGAGGCCAGATCATTGTCTGGTTGCGGGGGTGGGGGGAAGCGATCGTTGTCTGGTGGCGGGGCAGGGAACGGAGGAGGCAAGGAGGGCTGATTATTGTCTAGTGGTGGGGGAGGGAGGGCTGATCGTTGCCTGGTGGGCAGGGAGGAGGAGGCGGGTCAGATGTTCCTCAATACGGGGGCAGGGGGAGTGAGTGAGGTCAGACCATTCTCTGGGAGGGGGAGTGAGGCCAGATCATTCTCTGAGGTGCAGGTGGGAGGGAGCCGGGTAAGATGTATCTCTGGTGGGCGAGGGAGGGCGGGGAAGGGTCTGCTGCCACTCTGCGGGTGATCGATTGGGAAGGGGGGGAGTGCACAGGGGGGTCGTGATTAGTCTCGGTCACTGGGTATTTGGGGTTGGATGAATAAGGAGGGACAGTGATGTCTGCAAGGACCATCACTCCTGCTTTTCACTCTTGGGCTGCTTCCTCTGCTTTCTGCGGCTCAGGAATGATCTGATGTAGGTGTTCTTTTTAACATTCTTTTCCAACTGCCCATGTGCAGTTCAGAGCTCAAATTGTTTCAGACGCGATAAGCCCTGCCCACAGCATGATTGGGACAGGCAATTTTGTTTTTGGCTGAGCTCATATGGCGGTGCTTCAAAGCAGATTTCCAAGTCAGATCTGCATTACATCCAGATTCAACACTTAGAATGAAAATGATAAAATCGGGCCCATTGTGTCTGACATCTGTTCATATGATACACATACACGGAACTGCCGAGGTCTCTACTCCCTTCTTCTTCTGTATCCCGCCTCAGGGCAAATGGTGGCCACTTCCTGCCTCTGGTGCTCATCTCTAATCATGCAAGTGGTAAGGTATCCACAGTTATTCCTCCTTCTCCTCCTCCTCAGCTACAGCAGCGACCAAAGGAATGGCAAGATCAATCGATTGCATTGCAAAAGCCATCTCATCACTTTGGAAGGGGGGGGTGGGGTGTGTGGGTTAGAGTTAGAGATGGACACATGTAGAGGCTCAGGAACACTACTTACCCCTATCCCAGCAACAGTCACTGTCTATATTGCCCATTCCCTCACTCACATGCTCCCCAAAATCACAGAGCCTCCAGTTCCCCACGTATATGTTCCCAGAATCACAGCTCCTTGAAAAGTTTAGAGCTTCCAGCAGTTGAATTTGCAAGAGTTTTGTGCACATCCTTCAGTTGGCAGGCTGCTGAGTGCACTGGGACACAGCAGCATCCACAAGACCCAAGGTCAGTGCTGAGACCCGGGTCCACGCTGCAAGTCGGACATCGGAGACGCTGCTGAGCAAATGCATTTAAATGTTTGTCGCACTCATTTCGCGCATTGTCCCAATCACAGTCACTTTCATTCCTAGGTAAACATAGAACATAGAATATAGAACATTACAGCGCAGAACAGGCCCTTTGGCCTTCGATGTTGTGCCGACCAATTAAGAAAAAGCAATGACCCTCTAACCTAAACCATTCCCTTTTCATCCATAAACTTATCTACTAACCTCTTAAACACCACCAAACTTGGCGCATCTACAACTGACGCAGGCAGGGCATTCCATACCCTTACAACCCTCTGGGTAAAGAACCTACCTCTGACATCTGTCCTAAAACCACCACCCCTTAATTTAAAGCTATGTCCCCTCGTGCTAGCTTTCTCCATCCTAGGAAAAAGGCTATCACTGTCCACCCTATCTAAACCTCTAATCATCTTACATGTTTCAATAAGATCCCCTCTTAGCCGCCTCCTTTCTAACGAAAACAACCTCAAATCCTTCAACCTCTCTTCATAGGACCTGCCCTCCATACCAGGCACATCCTGGTAAACCTCCTCTGTACCCTCTCCAATGCCTCCACATCTTTCTTATAATGTGGGGACCAGAACTGCACACAATACTCCAAGTGCGGCCGCACTAGAGTTTTGTACAGTTGCAACATGACGTTGCGGCTCCGAAATTCAATCCCCCTACCAATAAAAGCTAAGACTCCGTATGCCTTCTTAACAACCTTATCGACTTGATTGCCAACTTTCAGGGATCTATGCACATATACACCAAGATCCCTCTGTTCATCAACACTATTAAGAGTCCTACCATTAGCCCTATACAGATTTGTTATTCCTGCCAAAGTGAATTACCTCACACTTTTCCGCATTAAACTCCATTTGCCACCTCTCGGCCCAGCTCTGCAACTTGTCCAAGTCTCTGTGCAAACTAGAACACCCCTCTTCACTATCTACCACTCGTCCGACTTTAGTGTCATCCGCAAATTTACTAATCCATCCTTCAATACCCTCATCCAGATCATTTGTAAAAATTACAAACAGCAGGGGCCCCTGGAAATTTGGTGGAATTCGGAAAGAATGTTCCCAATGGTGGAAGAGTCCAGAACTAGGGGTCACAGTTTGAGGATAAGGGCTAAACCTTTTAGCCCTTTTAGAACTGAGAGAAATCTTTTCACCGAGAGGGTGGTGAATGTGTGGAATTCATTACTACTGAATGTATAGCTGAAGCCAAAATATTGTCTGATTTCACGAAGAAATTAGATGAAGTTTTTGGGGCTAAAGGGATATGGGGGGAAGGGAGGATCAAGATTTTGAATTTGATGATCAGCCATGATCAAGATGAATGTTGGAGTAGGCATGAAGGGCCAAATTGCCTAGTCCTGCTTTCAGTTTTTATATTTCTACATTTCTCATCCTTGGAATCTTTTGTGTAAATCTCTTCTGCACTCTCCAAAGTTTACACATTCTGCCTATCGTATGTATACAAAACTTTGCATGATGTTCCAACTGAAGTTTAACCAGTGCTCTGTATATGTTCAGCATAACCTCCTTTCTTGTGTATTTTATAACCCTTTTAATAAAGCTTTTATTTACTGCTTCCTCCACCTGTTCTGCCATCTTCAGTAATCTGTGCACATATACAGCAGAATTCAAATATTGCTAACAGATAACAGCAGAAATGGTATCCACTCTTCCAGTTTGTGAGATAAACTTCAACATTGACTAAGAATTTTAAAAAGCGTATCTTTGGAGCTGAAAACCATGTCACAGATTGAAAGTTAATTGGTAAACAAACTAAAATTAGTGGCCCAAAGATGTGCAAATTAGGTGGATTGGCCATGATAAATTGCCCATTAGTATCAGGAGTGTTAACAGAGTAAATATACAGGGTTACAGGGATTGGACCTGAGGGATTGTTGTTGATGTGGGCCCAATGGGCCAAATGGCCTCTTTCAGCACAGCGGGGATTCTATGATTCTGTAAAACAAACTCATCCTTTTGAGATGAAGCAACTGGGAGGGTGGAAATAGCTCAATGAAACCAAAACACTCAAGAGGAACTCATATTAATAGCATGTTCTGCCATAAGTTGTAATACAAATGCATCAAAATCCTCCAGCAAAGTAGAAAGTAACATTTAGTTATGGGGCCTGCTAATTCACAACTTTCCAGGTAGACAAAGATGAGGAAAATAACCTGTATTTGAATTATTAGAGAAGAATTCATCATATTTGTGAACAATTCCAGAGTTCTTCCACTTTCCCCATCAGTATATTCTATAAGTTGCTCAAACTTAGTATGAAAAGGTTATTGACAATCTTTTAAATTTACCCTATGCTAGTTGGAATCTTGTGATTGTATTTCTTGAAAAGGAGACAAAGCAACATCCTCCAAAATAATACCAATTAATTAATTAAACACTTTTCACAAGGTTAGAAAAGAAAGTGTGAATTAATTATTTACTTTGCATAATTTATGTGATTTCATTAATCCATGAACTATTGCATTATAAGCAATTTGAGTGCGGATTTTTAGACAAGGAAATGTTATGCTATTTTGACAATGATTGAACCAATGACAATTTCCCTTAGAGAAAGATTGCTTACAAGATGTTAGCCTAGCAAATCTTGTTTGCTGAATGGCCCAAATTTTGATATCTGAATGATCGGTAACAGTCTGTATTTGCCATCATTACTCCCGTGGAAGTGACAGCAATTTCTTAAGTCCACACATCTGAAGTTAAAAGTGAAAGAAGTTGCTGATGACAATTCTACTTTTCCCCATAGGATGCACTGCTGAAATCCCTATATTATAATCAAGTAGAAGTCATTGGAGTAATGATAATTTACCCTTTTGTAGAATTATAGTGCAGAAGGAGGCCATTCAGTTATCATGCCTGCAGCAACAACTCTATCATTGTAACCCAATGTATTTACACTGTTCCTGACACTAAGGGACAATTTACTCCAGTCAATCCATCTAACTTGCACATTTTTGGACTGTGGGAGGAAACCAGAGCACCTGGTGGAAACCCACGCTCGTGGGGAGAACATACAAACTACAGACAGTCACCTAAGACTGGAATTGAACCTGGAACAGTACCAAAGACTGCTACATAAGATAAAGGTGCACAGTGTTACAGATAATATATATTACAGTGTAACAGTGGATAGAGGATTGGTTAATTAACAGAAAGCAAACAGTGGGGATAAATGGGTATTTTTCTGGTTGGCGATCAGTGACTAGTGGTGTGCCTTAGGGATCAGTGTTGGGACCATAATTGTTTATGATTTACATAGATGATTTGGAGTTTGGGACCAAGTATAATGTGTCAAAAATTCGCAGATGACATGAAGTTGGGTGGAAAAGCAAAGTGTGCAGAGGAGGGTGAAAGTCTGCAAAGGGATATAGATAATCTAAGTGAGTCGGCAAGGGTTTGCCAGATGGAGTACAATGTTGGTAAATCTGAGGTCATCCTTTCTGGTAGGAATAACAGCAAAATTAACTGTTATTTAAATGATAAAAAAATGCAGCATGCTGCTGTGCAGAAGGATCTGGGTGTCCTTGTGCAGGAATCTCAAGGAGTTGGTTTGCAGGTGCAGCAGATAATTAAGAAGCCAAATGGAATTTTGTCCTTCATTGCTAGAGGCATGGAGTTTAAAAACATAAGGTTATGTTGCAGCTTTATAAAGTGTTGGTGAGACCACACCTGGAGTATTGTGTATATTACTTGAGAAAGGATATACTGGCATTTGAGGGGGTGCAGAGGAGATTCACTAGGTTGATTCCGGAGTTGAGAGGGTTGACTTATGAGGAGAAACTGAGTAGACTGGGGCTATACACTTTGGAATTCAGAAGAATGAGGGGAGATCTTACAGAAACATATAAGATTATGAAGGGAATAGATAAGATAGAAGCAGGGAGGTTGTTTCCACTGGCTAGAACTAGGGAGCTTAGCTTCAAAATAAGGGGAAGCCATTTTAGGACTGAGTTGAGGAGGAACTTCTTCACACAGAGGGTTGTGAATCTGTGAAATTCAGTGCTAACTACTGTGCTGCCATGCTATAGACTTGCTGGAAAAACCCTTAAAAAAGTGATACCTTTTTGAAGATGTGTAATCGGTTTTTAAAGGCACACTAAGTTCATAATTATCGCTGAACAATGTCACTGGCCTTAAAAAACTAATTTTATTTTTGCACTCTGTCGAATGTCTCCATTATAATTTAAAGAGATCACACTTGAAACAACATTCTATTTGAAAAATGTTTATTTGTGACATTGTTGCTTGTACCTTATTTTCATGTGTTTATCCCCAAACATTTATTTAATTCTCTGTCAACTTTTTAATTAAAAGTGAGAAATATTAGTGCCTTTAACTTCCTTGATTACGTTCTATGAGAATACATCAATGTGATTGGTTGCTTATCCTGCTTACTCTCAGTGTTGCTGGACAACTAGTGATCCCCTTAATTCAGATTCAAACTAATCTAAGGAAAGGAGAAAAACATAATCTTTGTCAACAATTTCTTTGAAGATCAATCTCCGAACATAAAATCTCGACCAATGTATTTGTGTGGCATTCCCTAATCTGGTATTCCAATGGAAATATCAGATTTCCATCTGTTTAAAAGCTTTAAGAACACATTATCAATACAATTGACAATATCTACTTCTGTATTGCAAACATTAATAGTAATTTTTTTTTGTACACTAGAGCAAACATTACATTAGCATTGTATTGAAAGAAATATCTTTAAAGCCTTTTTTACGTACTGGACATTCAGTAAAATTAGTTTTAAATATACAGATTAATTTGTTAACAATTTTATCTATCCGGCAAATGGAAAAAATATTCAACCAGTTGCTGAAATATCTGGGAATGAGGCACAAGTGGGAACAAATGAAAATAAACAGGAAAGGCAGCAAGCAATCAAGGAAGAAATACATTTCAATTGTAATCACTGCTACGATGGAGAAAACACAGCCAATTTGCATGGACCAAGCTCCCACCGATAATGAGGTGATAATGATCAGCTAATCCGTTTTTTAGTGCTGTTCATTCAGGGATAAAATTTGTCAGGATACTAGGTAAAACGTCACAGCACGTCTTAGATATTGAGTCATGGGATCTTTTCTGTCCACCTGAGACGGGTTGCTGGGTTTAATGTGTCATTTGAGGGGTGGCTTCTTCAAGTTTGTTAGTAATACACTGAAGTTCTACCTTTTGATTCTTGTACTCCTGTCTCTAGAGTGGAACTTGAACACAACCTCTAGAGGTAATCGTGCTACTTACCCGGTATAAGGAGGATGAACTGGTATTTAGCAAAATAGGAATATAAAATTCGATTGAAGAAAAGAAAATGAAGGTCCACCTAGTTCCCCTTCTGGTAGCTGCATGATACTTTGATAATGGAGTTGTTGATTAATCATAGAAATCAATCTCTACCGACTAATTTCCACTGGATGCCATCATGACACAAGAAACATGTTAGTGCTGAGAGTTTTAAAAATGAATATGTCAAAGGTCATTTTCTTTTCCTGAAGCTACTTTTACCATATGTCTAATCTCAAATTTTTGCTTTCCAATGTATATAAAAAATAGTCTATTGCCATATTAATGACCACTTCTGCATAGTACTTTGTTTAATCCCCATTGTTTATTAATGCCAACTGATTTTAGGTAATGCTTTTAAAGGCAAATTAATACTTTCGGTTCAATCAATCTGCATTGATGCTTATCAGCGCTGAAGTCTAGAGTTATGCAAAATGAGTCATGCATATAAACACAAAGTCTTTCTTGTCAGTGAAGCACATCATAATGTTATATTAGTTAAGGAATAGAAAACATTGATACATAAACAATGGACATTGAGATGTGTGTGATCCCGTATCATCTGCGTATTAAAAGCTGAAGACTCAATCAGTTTGAAATTTGCAATGTGCATTGTCTTGTACTGCCATTGCAGCAAATGTCATGGGAACTAAGATCTCATTGAATAGTCACAGCCATTGCAGTAAAGCTTCCTGGGCCTGGTGCACAGGTCAAGGAGAAAATCTGCCCACAAGTTCAAAAGCTGAGTGCCTAACAAGGTGCTTTTTAACCTAAGCAAACTCATGAATGACAAGCTATAGTAACCAGCTATAATCAGCACTGCCCTTGCTATGGTAGTCAAGTCAAAGGGAATTTCACTTCCTAAGCCACTGTCACCTTCTGAGTTCACAAAGCTGTTGAAGGAATGAATAACTATTTGATTCGCAGTGCCATAAGTTAGGCGATATATTTAACAATGCATGCCATTATGTAAGAGATGTGAAGAAGGACCTCTAATCTTGGCCAACTGCAGACGAGTTATTGGCATCTCCATTCACACCGGTGAGATTGGAAGATCCTACTGGTGGAAAAGGCTGGAAAATTCCGACCATTATATCGATTCATTTGGGTGGTTTCCTTAGGTTATGGAAACAATGAATTGTGCCGACATTGCTTTTAAGGCTCCATGTAACAATTCTATGATGTATACAATTAAAAAGGTTTTCATAGTCATAATGCAGACATCAAGTTAAAATTATGCATATTAATGACCACTTCTGCATAGTATCAATGTTTCTTGTTTCATAACCAATCAGCACATGAAATGCAGTATAATGATGCAATTGCCAAGATCCAAATGCTGATTCGAAAAGGCATGCTTTGTCAGAGCCTCAATAATGTATGTATTCTTAAAAAGATAGCCAAAATAGTAACATGTGTTGCATAGTGCAAAACCTTTCTCGTGATACAAGCATCAGCACTTTACAGATGATCAGCAGGCACCAGCATAAGAAGAGAACACGGAAAGACAACAGCATCTGTCGACTGAGAAAACACTGCAAGAAATATGGAAGCAGTAGCAAATTGTGATCAATGTCTCCTTCCTGAGCACTTGAGTGGTGTTAGGTGCAGTAATGTTGTCCTATTCGTTTTCTTTATGCTATCACGCATCAGCGCATCTCCACAACTATTTGTGAAGACCCTTTTGTGCTTACAGGATAGGCAGGTAAGATATTTATTTAATATTGAGGTGTGCCACTGCATGTTCTGTATGTCCACGTGCCTGTGACAGAATATGTATTAAGAACTGTGATGTGTGTTGATGTATACTGATGCACAATAACCTAATAGATGCTGCCATGTGATTAATTAAGATGTGCTTATCATCCTAGTGTTTTACTCACACTTATGTTTCCAACCTACCTCAATGTTTTGTTTCTCAAGACCAATCAATGTGACATTTTCCTGTGCATTTCCATGGAAACTTGAGCAATCATGATGTATTGGCATTCCAAGAAAATTCCTGAGATGTTCTTGCACCTGTACAAAGGAGTCAAAGATGAATTATGCTAGACTTAATAGTAACTGTTAGCAACTTGAGAAACAACTGGAGGTAGATTGATCTGCTACAGCACAGAAAGGTCCATCTGTAATAGTTGCTGCTGACCTTATGCCGTGCGATCCATGATCTAGTACATAACAATTCTTACAAGCTTTAAGTATTTTGTAACCCAAAATTCCCATGGCTGCAGGTGAAGCATCATATAAGATGTGAATATACATTGTGTTTCTGGTCTATTTACAGGCACTTGCCGCACTTCAACTCAGGCTAATGAAATGTTCTCTGACTGTCTTCCCCATATATTTCGATTGTTCGGAAATTTGAACTCTGCCTGATGAGGCAGAGATATACCATGCAGGTACTGAATCTCCTCTGCCATTTGGGATATTCAGGTATACGTTTGACCTAAAGTATGTCTGGAAAGGATTTAGAATGGCAGAACCTCTGTTTGAAACCTTTGAGCCACTATTAGTGGTAGTCCATATTCACAGTTTTGTCAGTTCCATCAAGTTAAACTAGGTGTGCTGCAATAAAAGCAAAATATTGATGTTGGAGGGAATCTGAAATAAAAACAGAAATTGTTGGAGATACTTTACTCCAAAAATGCTAAATTAATGTTGGGGAATTGGCAGGGTAAATACATAGTGTTATGGAAAAAGGGCCTTGTTGTCAGTGCAGGCTTGATAGGCCGAATGGCCTCCTTCTGCACTGTCAAGATTCTATGGTTTCTATGATTTTCCAGGCAGATCTGCTAACATCTATAGCCAGAGAAGCAAAATAAATGCTTTGAATCCAAGATGGCACTTCTTTGAAGTCATATTGGATTCTATTTTGATGTATATTTGAATCTTTTGTGCTGCCAGAATGTCAGGAGAACACTTTGCAAATGGCCAGCTTGCTGTTGGGAGGTTTCTGGGACACATTTTTAGATACTTCACCCGAGAGAATGCAATCTGGAGTGCAAACAGCATACTAATTTTAACATGCAGACATGGCAGCAATGCAAAGAGAAATTTCTACTTGCAGGAAGGTATGAGTTCAGGAATGGATAGGCAGGTAAAAGCTCAGAAGCTGATAGTGAGGAAACAGGCTGGAAACCATTGATTGCTGCACTTAACTACAACAGCTTAGGCTGCAACACGGCAGCTCCCTCAGGAGAAGCAGTTGTCAATTTCAATATTTGAAGTAGCTCATTAAGGATAATATTGGCGTGGGGTTTTGGAATTTCACTGTGGATGCATGGGTTTCCTGAAACACTTCAGTGGAAAACAAGGTATGTCACAGTAACATTGAAGGGCCAAATAAATGGCAGTCAAATATTCCAAAAGGTACTGAAATTTTTCAGCTTCTTTGTTATCTGAATATGTTTTTCACTTGGTTGAGAGATTATTTTTGCTAATTTGGAGATCGCTTCAGTTGGTAATCTCTATGGAACAGTGACCCATCAAACCAACATGGCTACTTGTGCTAGTTTACTTCAAAATTCTGATATGGAGCAAAATGATCAGCAACATCAACTGCACCAGCAGGAACAATCTGCTCCTGAGGACAGAAGGCTGAACAGAGAGGTACAACGCACAGGATGTACAGGCAAAATTTCTTGTTTATGTTTGTAACACAACAGTCTGAGAAGTCACAGAGTCTCGCATCAGGTTAATGTCAGACAATAGCAGGCTGTTGGTTCTATATCTTTATGTCTAAATCTTTAACAAATAGTGTTTATAAAATATAGTGCACAGATGTAGATGATTTGTCTGTTAAGTATGAGTGAGAGATGACACTTCAAAATGTTAGGCTTTCGCAACTGAATGTGCAAAATTTTGCAGAACACATACCAATTAATTCACACTATTGAACACAGGATTTGAATGTTCTTTTATTCATTCATGGAAAGTGGGCATTAATTGCAAGGCCACCATTAATTGCCAATCTCTAATGAACTCTACACTGATTTCTGAAAATTGTGGTCTAACAACCACAACTTTAGTGCTAAATATGAATATGGCTAATTGAGAGTTTTCTTCTTGATTCCTATTGATTTCAATTTCACTGTGGCACCTTCATCCCTCTGGGTAAAATACTGCATTGATGTCAAAGTCAGTTGCTCTCACCTCATTTTTGAAAATCAACTTTTTTGTGCATGTTTCGATTAAATTGCAAGGAGGTCTGCGGCCAAGTGATTCCGGCAAAACCCAAACTGAGCAGTGGTGAGCAGAATATTGCTGAGCAAGTGCCACTTGATAGCAATCTCAACAACCACTTACCCAATTTTCCGAGAGTAAGTTGATGGAGTGTTTGTTGGTAAGATTGGATTTACCCAGTTTTATGTGGACAGTATATGCCTGGACAACTTCCACATTTCTGGGCAGACATCAGTTGTACTGGAACAGCTGTCTCAGACTATGGATACTTCTGGAGTATGAGTCTTCAGCACTGTTTTGTGGGGGCTATTGGTGAACCAGCCTCATTTCTATGATGACAACATGACCACAAATGAATCCCACACTGAATCCCTCTCCACGGCACTGCTGCCAGTTTTTGAAGAATGAACAAGGCAGAAGAGTGTTGTTACTTATGTGTTCCAGGCAGCATTCTTTTTAAAATGGACAGCAAGCTGTTGGACAGTTCCTTTGAAACGCCCAAGGTTAAGGGAGATATCATAGAGCTCAGAGGAAAGAGACCCTAATTTCTTTCTTCCTCAAGGCACTGATGAGACAGATGGAAGTGATAGTGATGTGAACCATAAAGTAACAGTGACATGAGTAGCCATGTGCAAGAAACTTTAAAGAGATGATGGAATAGTCTGCACACAACAGGGATGCACTTACATAGTAACTGAAGTAGTTTTGAAGAAATCTATTGGAGTTGTACTGGAGTCACTGAAATGTGGAGGGAAACCTTCCCAAGTATGGATAAGGCCAAAAGATAACAGACAAGACATTTCTTCTTTGTGAACAGTCCAGTTGCAACCTCCCTAACGCATCCGTAAATGACAAATTGCAGTGTGTTACTGTTGACAGCTGTATCAATCCGGAAGGTTCCATTGGTGTAGTATATTATGGCGATAGCAAACTTCATGGCATTGGTCTTACTTAGAGGCTGCAGGATACGTGAAGGAAGTAGTGCAATCTCTCTTTCGAAGCCTGGTTTTCTCATGTACTGTTTCTAATTCACGGCAAAATACGTCATGGCACGATAACACCCTTTGTTAGTTGGGTCTTTCATGGAGAGCCTTTCCTTCTCCTCACACAACTTTGCCTCTCTGCCCCACCATGTCCATGTCCTGTCCGGGTTGGTGCCCAAATGGCACTGAAGCAATTGTCCCCACATCTAAGGATGACTGTCAGGAAATTGTGATAACATGCAAAATCAATGAATTGGGAGAGTGTTCCACTGGTTATATGTTTTTTTTTAAAAGTCTGTTTAAAAATGGAAATTATGTAGCGATAGAAACAGATTGGCTCGGTTGATAGAGCTAGTGCTTTTGATATGGCAAATAGCCTATTTTACTGAAGATGTAAATACACCCCAGTTGTGTACTGAATATTCCATCATCTCTCCAGGGTCTCTTGTACATGATTATTCATGTCACTTTATAGTTTACATCACTATCACTTCCATCTGTCTCACCAGTACCATAGAATCATTGAGTCATAGGATCCTACAGTGCAGAAAGAGATCATTCAGCCCATCGAGACTGCACCAACCACAATCCCATCCAGGTCCTATCCCCATAAACTCCATGCATTTATCTTAGCTATCCCCCTGATATTAAGGGGCAATTTAGCATGGCCAGTCGACCTAACCCACACATCTTTGGACTAAGACAAGTTGATAAAAATGGAGAATAGAAAAACAAGGGTTTGAGTAAAATGTTAGAGATTCATTTAATTGGCTACATCATGATAGTGTCCTTTCAAGGTGATGTACCTGCTGACATCACTCCAATTCAGCTAGGGAGCTAACACTGAAGTCATTGGCTGGAATTCTTGGGTTGTTCATGCTGATTGGGTATTCTGGACCCAGTAATAATGCACCTCCATTGCGGGTTTCCCTGTGGAGCGGGGAAATCCCATTGATAGCAGCAGGGTCAGATGATCCCGCCGCTGGTGAATAGTGTGCTGCCTTCCACCATGTCAGACATGGAGCCGGGAGACTCGGAATCACCTCCTCCCATTGCTCTTGGTTCCAATTCCAAACTCCATTCCCCAAATTCTGATTACATCTGTGTTCTTGGCACCAGTCTGTGATTAAATCAATCCCTTTGCAATGTTGGTGTCATTTTTGAACCTAAGATGCATTTCCATCTTTATATTTCATATCATTACTAAAATCATTCATTTCCATTGCTCAACTTCACCCTGTCTCAGTTCATCTGTTGCTGAAACCCTCATTACCTCTTCCTTTATTACCTATAGATTTGACTATTCCAACTGATTCCTAGCTAGTCTCCCCATTCCATCTTTTGTAAACTTGAGCTATCCAAAATTCTGCTTACTTTGTCTTAAATCACACCAAATCCTGTTCCCATATCATTCTTGTACTCACAGGCCGATATTGGCTCCCAGAGAAACAACTTGATTTTAAAATTCTCATCTTTGTTTTCAAATCTTTCAATGGCCTCACTCCTCCCAAACTCAGTAACCTCCTTCAAAACCACCTGAGATATCTTCATTCCTCCAATTCTGCGCTCTTGAGTATCTCCAATATTAATTGCTTTACTATTGCTGGATGTGCCCTCTTTGCCTAGGCTCTGAATTCTGGAATAGATTGCATGCCACCACTTGTTCTTCCATTTAAAATACTCCTTAAAATCCACCCTGTTGACCATGCATTTGGCCATTTGGCAAAATATCTCCTTATTTGTCATATTTTGTCGTAAAACGTTCCTGTGAAGCATCTCAGAATGTTTTATTATATTAAAGGCACCATTTAAGTACAAGTTGCTGTTGTTATTAATATTAGCTGATTTTTATACTTCAATTAATAATTGAACTTCTTTCTGTCTCCATCTGCAACAGTTGGAACATAATGTTCACTATTCATAATTTTGTATAAGACATGTCAACCTTAGCTTGGTGATGTTAATTTATGAAGTGGAAAAGAGTTTCTCATCCTTCCAGGGCCTTATGAACTGCATTTGATCAGATATCTATGCATGGATCGAGTTCTCCTTGTGCTGAGCAATGGAATTGCAGAGTATGTGGCTGATTTAACATTGCAGAGTTTTATCTTAACTTGTTAAATGGCATAAGTGCTGCAATTTTAGTCCCAATGGAAAATATGAGATTTCACATGGAAAAATGTTAATATTATAAAATAGATAAAATTGGGTCATTAACGCAATGAGAACTGAAAATGGAAACATACTTGACAAAATCTTACCATCTGGCGCAATCTGTTTCTGCTGAAGGAGGTCATTGTGGGCTTCTAACTTTTCTTCCTTGTGCCTACCTTCTGTTTTCAGCCCAATTCAACTGTCTTTAACTCAACAGATTATTATCAGTGTTACCTCTATTTGTTGTTGCAGTGCTTGGACTGTTTGTTTAAGTTTACAGCCCCTTCAATTGTTTGCATGACTCTGCATGTGATCTCATGGTCTTAAAGGGCCCGACATATGCATAGTCTATGTGAGAACTTTTGGCTTGCTGTATGTTTGCAGACAGAGGGGGCGATTCTTCCATCCCTCTGTGCTAATTTTTTAGTGCAGCGGGCTGAGAGAATTGTGTGTCAGCTGATTTGCAGGATTCCTGCGAGATTTCGCATCACGCTTGTGTCTCCCAGGCCTGGAATTCTGGCGGTGTCTGCGGTTCAAGAAGGAAGCCAGCGATTGGGGTTGCCTGGGGTGGGTGGTCAGCCTTGGGGATCTGTCGGGAGAGATTTGCTAAGAGGTTGGGGGGAGATGATCACTGCTAGGGATGGCTGGAGATTGGGTTGTCTAGGACTGGGAGTTTCTAGGTTGCCCTGGAAATAGTCGGGGCATCTGCGATTGGTTCACTGGGGGGGTCAGGGGGTAGCACTGCGGAGATCCCGGGTTGACCAGCAAAAAAAAACAATACTGAACTGTTAGCCTTCTGGGCGGGAATAGGTCCCGTCACCTGAAATCCAAAAGTAATGACATTGGTGGCTTCTGCATTCCACGGAGTGTGGATATTTGAGTATGAACTCCACTGAATAAAACACTGTGATTTACTCCAGTTTTCCCGTAAATTTAACACTTTGGACTCTTTTGGGAGAATCCCTGCCAAAGTCTTTGTCCGACAGAATCAGTTACTTCTGTTTTTTCTTGTTTCTATGTAGATACTCATCACTAATATCTGTATAGTTCCATTGAATGGGATCTTTATATCACGTATTTGTCAGAACACGTCACTTTCGTTGAATGTTCGCTTAACTAATGATATTTATACATTCTGATTCTTGCAAAGCTTATGACTTTAACCTTCATTGTAGTCCTACAAAAGAAGAAACAGTGCAAATGTATACATTGATGCAAAGTGCACATAATTTTGTCAGGAATGAGAGGATGTTTTCTTGGCACACTGACTATTGACATTAAATAAAGGCCATTGATTCCTTACAAAAGGGATAAGCTGAAGAGTGAATGTCTTTTCCATGAAGAATCATGGTGCAAAGTGCCAGAGTAATCTCTCAGATCACCTTCGACAGACAAGGACAAGCTCTGTACAGCTAGGTGATGCATGCTGAGGTGTTGGCATAGTTTACCGATGAGGAACAGCAATCGCTGGTTGCAATATCTCTGTTATATTGATTCTGAAATAAGGATTCTGATATCACAGAGTCTGTTCATGAGAGGAGATTCTTGCTGAGCAAGATTATCTGCAAGAGCTACATGAGTCTGCACAGTGTATTCCAACTCCTGTGACATATGCAATTAAACATAGATCCAAAATGTGGAGATGCCAGCGTTGGATTGAGGTGGACACAGTAGAAGTCTCATAACACAAACTTAAAGTCCGACAGGTTTATTTGGTATCTCAAGCTGTCTAAGCGCTGCTCCTTCATCAGGTGAGTGGCTCACCTGATGAAGGAGCAGCACGCCTAAAGCTTGTGTTACCAAATAAACCTGTTGGACTTTAACCTGGTGTTGTGAGACTTCTTACTGTAGATCCAAAGCACAAGGGGCTGAATTTTATTGCAGTCTTCAGGACCTTGATATCCGGATGAAATAGGGAACGTTAGTAGGACCAGCTCAACAACTATACCGGAGACAGCCTTCTAATTGTCTACCGCCAAACACTTGATCCATTTAAGAACAGTGTATAGGCTTCTTATGCTGTTGCCCTAATCAGAGGACTGACAGCTCCATCAGCTCAGTAACCCCAGAGAGAGCTGTAGGCATTGCTGAGATAAGTGAGCTATTGAGAGGTAAGTGAAAAAAAAGTATAAGGCAGAGAGGCCAAGCATGTAGGTCCCACTGGGTAGCGTTTTTATGACCAGGAGAGAGGGCCTTCACTGCTTGGGGTGTCTTTAAGCCAATGATCCTCTGTCTCTGATTGCCCTCCAATGTGTTGTGGAAGGACACCTCCATGAAGCAAAATGCCAGCAGGTCTAAAAATTCTAAGCTAATTGGGTGGCTCGGTTGCACAGTGATTAGTGCTGCTGTCTTAGAGTGCTGGGGACTCAGATTCAATTCTGGCCTCAGATCACTGTCTGTGTGGAGTTTGCACATTTTCTCTCTGTCTGCATGGGTTTCCTCCAGGTGTTTCAGTTTCCTCCCACAGTTCAAAAATGTTCAACTTAGGTTGGTTGGCATGATAAATTGATCCTAGTATCAGGGGGTTAGCAATGTATAAATGTGCGTTTATGGGAATATGGCCTGGGTAGGATTGTAGTCTGAATGGCCTTCTTCTGCACTGTAGGGATTATATGAAAAATTTTATGAATTGCTAAATGTTTATTTGGCTCCTAGCCTCCATTTGACAGGCAGCCACTACACTTCCAATCCCATTATTAGTAACCTTCCATCACTGAGTTAAGGAGGCATTTTGATACAGCTTCCACTATCCCCACTATTTTGTTGTGCGATCCTCCTCCCCTCCCATACCCACCTTCCAACCTGTCACACAGGTACTGGGAAAATCTTGCCCATGTTTTCTCAGAAAATCACAAGGAAGGTTTTGAATTCCAACACACGAGATGCTGTCTTGGATACAGAACATGTTGGGTGGTCGCATTCAAAAAATCTAACGGTAGTGATTACCCAAAGGTCTGCTTCCATGCTGGTCTATGAACTAGCTGAGGGAATGCCTAATATATAAACATGGATGAGTTTGCAGCCTCTATGCTGATGCATATGGGCAGGATTTTGTGGCCTCACTCAGGTGAGACCGGAAATTACTGCCCAAGGTCAAAGGGGATTTCCACTGTCAGACCTTCACCCGCACTGATTCCGTGTTGGACAAGGTAGTAAGAGCTCCAGACTATAGGCAGGATTTTCTGGCCATGCTCGCCCCAAAACCAGAAAATCCCGCGCGACCACTCCGTGGTCTGTTTGTCGCCTGCTCTGAATCCTATGGTGGGCAGGATGGTAAAATTTACCCCTATATGTGACCTATTCAGCGTGGCTGCACAATCACCTTGCTGACGAAGGCAGCACCAGCCAGCTTTGGCACAAGCTGGTAGGGCTGACTTAGAAATGGCGTGTTCCTACTCTAGAGTTAGCAAACTTATGTCGGGAGAACCTTTCAGAAAAGATCATTGGGCTGGAGGCAGACTAGCTAATCTACTCAATCCATCAGCATTAAGAGCAAGCGTCCTGGGAAATAACATGGATATCATTCAGAAAGCAATTAATTAGTTCCACTCTACTACATCAAAAGATGGATATCACAGTTATCAAAGCAGTGTAGAAGACAACTTTGTCAACAGTGCTTGGGCTACTTTATTGTGCACATTTGACGATGAATATTATTTAAAGAGGTAGCTCAAGTATTTTGCTGAAGGAATCTCAGATATCTGTCTGCTATATAGCTTTCCTGAATGTGCTGGTTTTGAAAAACTACATCTTCATACTTAGTGTTTGATTTATGTCTAAATCAAGATTAATGTCTTCTTCAGTTAGATATTCTTCCATAGTAAAGAATAGAGTTTGTGGTATATGATGGTCTTTCCACAGATAGGTTACTTAGTTAGCGATCCAGATTGATCCTAAAAGCATGGACTCAAGACCTGTGCAGGGTAGGTGCTTGAGCACCGTACCTCCACATATACACAGGAAATAAAGCTTGTACTATCAATGCTCACAAATGTTAAACCATTACACCCAGCATCTGCTGCAAACCATTCTTTTGTGATTTACATTTTCCTCCCATTATAAGATTGTTTGAATGTTAATCTTACCTGCAGCTTAATTTGCCACAAGCTTATGTTACACTGCTTTCCAGTCTGGCTGCTTGTTTCTATAATGGGTGGAATATGTAGCCATTCATGTTGGTGGGATTTTCTGGTCCCACTGCAGTGAATGGAGATTTAGCTGAGTGCCAAATTCACCATCCTTGCTTGCAGCTGCAATGGACTGTGAACCGCTGGAAAATCCCAGCCATTGCATTTCCATTTGGGGGGCTGGTCTGTAGCAGCTTTTTTGCAACTAATACTTATCTTTTGTTGGTTTTTTATATTGCCATGTATTCCCATGATGTGGTGATGCTGGTGTTGGACTGGCTTGGGCACAGTAAGAAGTCTCAAACACCAGGTTTAAGTCTAACTGGTTTATTTGAAATCACGAGCGATCGGAGCAGCAAAATTGTGTTCTATGATGGCCATTCCAGGCAGGGTTAACTTAGGTGGCTGGATGGCCGGGATGCAATCCAGATTGATCCTAAGAGCATGGGCTCAAGACCTGTGCAGGATAGGTGCTTGGGCATCGTAACCTCACATATACACAGGAAATAAAGCTTGTACTATCAATGCTCACAGGTGCTAAAAACATTGTACTCAGCACCAAATAATTCCAAATAAATCTGTTGAACTTTAACCTGGTGATATGAGACTTCTTAATATATTGGCTGGCCCTGTATTCTTGTTGTCATTGGTTGATGGGGAAGGAGATAGAACATAGAACATAGAACATAGAACATTACAGCACAGAACAGGCCCTTCGGCCTTCGATGTTGTGCCGACCAAAATAAAAAGCAATGCCCCTCCAAACTAAACCATTCCCTTCTCTTCCATATACTTATCAATTAACCTCTTAAACGCCACCAAACTTGGCGTATCTACAACAGCTGCAGGCAGGGCATTCCACTCCCTAATCACTCTTTGAGTAAAGAACCTACCTCTGATATCCGTCCTATAACTCATACCCCTTAATTTAAAGCTGTGTCCCCTCGTGCTAGCTTTCTCCATCCTAGGAAAAAGGCTATCACTGTCCACCCTATCTAAACCTCTAATCATCTTATATGCTTCAATAAGATCCCCTCTTAGCCGCCTCCTTTCTAACGAAAACAACCTCAAATCCTTCAACCTCTCTTCATAGGACCTGCCCTCCATACCAGGCAACATCCTGGTAAACCTCCTCTGTACCCTCTCCAATGCCTCCACATCTTTCTTATAATGTGGGGACCAGAACTGCACACAATACTCCAAGTGCGGCCGCACTAGAGTTTTGTACAGTTGCAACATGACGTTGCGGCTCCGAAATTCAATCCCCCTACCAATAAAAGCTAAGACTCCATATGCCTTCTTAACAACTTTATCCACTTGACTGCCTACTTTCAGGGATCTATTGACACATACACCAAGATCCTTCTGTTCCTCAACACTATTAAGAGCCCTACCATTAGCCCTATACTCTACACATTTATTGTTCCTGCCAAAGTGCATTACCTCACACTTTTCCACATTAAACTCCATTTGCCACCTCTCGGCCCAGCTCTGCAACTTGTCCAAGTCACTCTGTAAACTATAACACCCCTCTTCACTATCTACCACTCCACCGACTTTAGTGTCATCTGCAAATTTACTGATCCATCCCTCAATACCCTCATCCAGATCATTTATAAAAATTACAAACAGCAGGGGCCCCAAAACAGAC
Source organism: Sphyrna mokarran (assembly GCA_024679065.1). Classification (NCBI taxonomy): domain Eukaryota; kingdom Metazoa; phylum Chordata; class Chondrichthyes; order Carcharhiniformes; family Carcharhinidae; genus Sphyrna; species Sphyrna mokarran. The sequence continues at coordinate 101,176,587 of JAGIQG010000004.1, read as the reverse complement.
CCCTGAGGCACACCACTCGTCACCGAACTCCACGATGAATATCTCCCATCAACCACCACCCTCTGTCTTCTATCTGCCAGCCAATTCCTAATCCAATTAGCTAAATCACCCTCTATTCCACACATCTTCATTTTCTGTAGAAGTCTACCATGGGCCACCTTATCAAACGCCTTACTAAAGTCCATATATACTACATCAACCGCCTTACCCCCATCCACCTCTCTGGTCACTTTCTCAAAAAACTCAATGAGGTACCATCATCATCATCTCAATGAGATGATGGTGTTGATCCTTCTGAATAAAGTCTCAGTAACTTGCATAATGCACTCGTGAACAACAACTTGACTGACAGTCCTGATGCTCTCTTTGCTACCCTAAGAATATGTAAAGACAACTGAATTGAGCGTTGTTGATCCTTTAGCTATCACTACCAGTTGCATCCCTGTTGAAGGCTACCTATATACTTCCCTCAAGCGTAGAGATAAACTCAGTAATTTTCTCAGGAAACCTATTCCTTCAGAGGTCAAGCTTTGAATCTGTTGGCTAGTTGAGTTTAATTTTTTTGATCCTGTGTTATACTCCTTTCTATTTCTTCAATACTTGCACATGATTCCAGCAAAAAAAGCCAGAGGCAGATAAAACTGCAGAGGCAGGAAGAATAAAGAACAGATTAAACACGAAGTAGAGGATATTGACCATTTAAAACTTTTGGGGCATTTAGAACTTAATGGTTTCAACAAATACCAGATAGTCAGCATATAAAATAATAGTTTAGAGGCTAAAATTGTATCCGATCTGCAGATAAACAAGATTATAGGCAAGCACAAGCTGACAGTCACTTATAGACTGAAATTCTCCAGCTGTTCACAGGTGAGATTCTGTGGTCCTGCTGGCAGTGCATCTCTATCCACGGGTTTCCCGCCAGCGTGAGGTGAGGTCAGTAGGAATTCCCAGTGAGAGTGACAGGACCAGAGAATCCTGCTGCTAGCAAACAATACACCACTTCCTGCTGGCAGGAAACACGTGGCTGGGAGGCTGGAGAATCTCACCCATAGGTGCTGATGTGGAAACAATGATTAACATGGAGAAAGAAAGCACTTGCATTCATATAGTGCCTTTTATGACATCTGAATGTCCCTAAATGCTTTGCAGTCAGTGAAATACATCTAAAATGTGGTGGTGCTGTAACGTAGAACATCTCAGCAGCTAATTTACATATGACAAGGTCCAGCAATAAGGTAATGTTCATATAATTTGCATTTAATAACTCAGGTTATGGGATAAGTATTGATGATTGCATCAGAACTCTGCTACTCTCATGCAGTCTTTGCACCAGCCTGTTGGAAAACAAGGCATCTGGTAGAAAAGATGGTTTATATGCATTTTTACCATTTTAACAATATGAGGGAGTGAAATAAGATATGGAAGCTGCACCTCTTATCCTAGAGTTTTTACAGAAATATCACATGGATGGTAACACCATATCCATAGCAAATTACAACCGGCCCTTCAAGTGAATTTCTTTTGTCAGAAGTATTGCAAAGATGGACAGAGCAAAAATTTTCAAAAGCTGAGGAATTTGGGTCATTTTAAATTAAGCCCCCAATTTATCTAGCCTACTCTGCGTATACACAGAAGAATATTCGAAGATTTTAGAATGCCCAAAGGGACAACAAGAAGTTCGAACATTCCTTCTGATGCCATTCCAAGTTAAAAAGGTGAATCTTACTCTGCTTTGATTCACTGCAGAAATGAAACTTAACCCGCAGGAGCTGACAATTAATTTTGAGCAAAGCAAACATGAGGCTGTGGGACCACTTTTGCCGAGGGCTGGGGTTCTCATTGAGTAATAATCTCTAAACAGCAGAGAAATAGATCCAGAAATAGATGAAGAATGACCAGCCTCCTACCGAAGTAGATTCAAAACACCAGTGTGCAAAGTAGTCTTCAGCGTCATGAAAGTTGAATTTGTTTAAGTCAGGATTTCCAAGTTTTTATTTGTAGTATGGCTGACAGGTATTTGCTGAACTTAGGTCAGGGTGAGATGGATTTATACAGGAATAAAAAAAGGCTTTTGAAAGAGCAATAAAACGATTAAGGGAAAAAGCACAAATATAAAAGAGCGGCTCAGAGAGCTTTACAGTTTGAAATGAGTTTAAGACTATTTGCATATTCATGAAGCAACAAGTAATTGAAGAGATAAAACTAGCATTGTATTAGACCTTGTGTCTGACTCTCTATGTGTGAGTAACATAGGGAATTGTTAGAGCAAAGTATAAAGCTAGTTTATTTTGACTTTTTGACTCATAGGTGAAGTGTTCAGGTTGGAAATCGGCCACTTTAATTGGTGACTATTTGTGGGGAGGCAGTGGCTGAGTGGTATTATCATTGGACTGTTAATTCCAAAACTCAGCTAATGTTCTAGGAACCTGGGTTCAAATCCTGCCAGGGCAATTGATTGAATTTCAATTCAATAAAAAAAAACCTGGAATTAAGAATCTACTGATGACCATGGAGCCATTGCCGATTATTGGAAAAAGCTATGGGGTTCACTAATGTTCTTTAGGGAAGGAAATTTGTCATCCTTACCTGGTCTGGCCAGCATGTGATTCCAAGGCCACAGCAATGCGGTTGCCTCTCAACTGCCTTTGGGCAATCAATGCTGGCCAGCCAGCAACCCCCAAGTCCTGTAAATGAATTTTTAAAGATCCAATTGTTGAATAGATGAGAATGCTCTTTCAGAAAGATATGCTGCCTGTGAAATATTGCATTTAGCAACAAGGTGGTGTGTAACACAAGGGGAACAAGCTTCTTGACTCCCAGAAGAAACCAAACTTTTCAATAGTACAGACATGTTGGGTTGAAATTTTGTAACCAGGTTGAGAAGTTTTCCAGGCAGTCACCTTATACAGAAGCAGCATATGAACATGATTGTGCAAGGGCAACTTAGCAGGAGGGCAGCAATATATAGCTTCAGTTCATACCTCTCCATCAAAATGCAAGAAAACAAGCCCAGAAGATCAACATCAAGGCCAGGATTGTGCTCACGCTTGCAAAAGGTCAGAAAAAAAGATTCTGTGATGTTTAGAAGAGACATGAAAACACAGCCTTTAGCTGACAGACATGTAAGACCTAGAGAGCATTTCCTAGGTGCTCTGTTTGTGTTACAGATTTTCAGCACTGGCAGTTTTTTTAAACAATTTATTTAAAATGAACTTTGATATTTTCTGAACATGAGAACATGCAAAGTATAGTGATTGATTATACATAGTTAATGCTTAACTTGGCATGACTCAGGAAAACCATCATGTAATTTGTTTGGCTTGTAAAAGTGTAAAATGGAAATAAATCTGTCTGTTCTGTTACCTGTTCATTGTTGGATTCCAGACAAAGCATAACAGCCATAAGGTGATATCTTGGACAGGGGAGTTGATAATCTTTGTTATCATTCTATTCTGGCCACATTGTTTGACAGAAAGATGAGACAGAGTGAGAAGAACATTAAAGCATGGAACAAAATTCAGAATAATGCCCGGTAAGCCACACATCACACTTATGTATTGAATACATACAATTTTGACAAAAGCAGATGCAACAAATCTCAAATGAAAACAGAAACTGTTTGAAATGTTCAGCAACTCTGGTGGCCGTTGGAGAGAGAGGAACAAAATTTTTGATATCACTACCTTTGCTGTGATATTCAATTTCTGTTTAGGTAAGGAAAGCCACCCCTCACTAATGGAAAGAGGCAAATGGCTATATAGATTAAGGTGCATCACTTCATATCTACCATGAAGCCAGATAAGGAAGTAGCCCTCCATGAACTACCACAGTTGGCATGGGGATCAAATTCACTCTGCACTGGGCTCTAGCAAACTCTCACCATCAATTACTGGGCGAGTAATCTTCTTGTTAAGGGGCGTATGTGATCAGAAGCACAGTTTTTAATCTTTATTTCAATGAACATGAAAACAGTTGGTACACACTAATGCCAGTCCTTGGGTGTATTGTGAGGATGGTTGATATGTTATAACTCGCTAAAAACAGAAGTTTGATGAGCCAATTGGAGTTGAGTCCAGTGCTGTACCTTCAATTTGTATGAATGGACACTTTCTTCTATTTTCCAGTTCCTGGCTTTCTGATCAGATGCTTATTCAGCAAAACAGCAGCATCTTCCACCATGGCTGCCGCCTGGCTTTGCTACTGGCACACTCAGTTTTCTTATTGGTATGAAGTTTGCTTCCTGGTGAATTTAGACTTTTAAAATTGAACAATAGCATAGTAGAAGTGATGAAACTCAGGAATGGGATCTCAAATTCCTCTGTTGGGGAACAGAATCAGTATTGAAAATTTGGCCAATTACATTTTGGCAATGAAAACAATAACTGACATGATAGAAAATAAGAGAAAATATTTTTATGGTATATCTGATGATTTAATGGTATATCATAATGTTAATGTATAGGATTGTGCAATATTTGTTGTGGCTTGTTTCTTTTGATGGGTAACTTTTGCAATGTGGTATCACACAAAGCATTGTATGATGTTACAAAAACAGAAAATGCTTTAAAATCTCAGCAGTCTGACAGCATCTGTGGATAGGAAATAGAGACAATATTTCAAGTCAGGATGACCCTTTGTCAGAACCTGATCAGTCTTTCCTTGTTCACCGCAATGGCAACTACCACAGGACACATTTTAATCACAAAAGCAGAAAATGGAGGAAGTACCCAGTAGGTTAACATTTCTGTCTCTTCCACATGGATCTTACCAGATCTCTTGAGCATTCCAGGACTTTGTCTTTCAATTTCAGATTTTCAGCATCTTGATTTTTTAAATTTGATTTGGTTTCATTTGATTTCCATGGTGTTTTTAAATTTATGTCATTGTTGGTACAATGATTTTTCTCCTTTCATTGCAACTCCTGGCTGGGTTGATGTCAGTTTTTTCTATTTTGACATTGATGTGAGGAAAGGATGCTTTGCCCAGAAGTAATTTTACTGCCAAACTAAGGCTCTTGTATCAAAATAAGTTTTATTCCATCACACATTCCAAGCATAATTTAATAAAATGAAGCAATTCAACTCTTAACATTTGAACACGAAAATAATCAACTCTAATTTATAAATTATCACTATTTCTGTTGCAAGTAAGCAAAATTCTTCCTTAAAAACCACTTTAAATATAGTTAGCAATCTCAGATATATTTATTCTACTTGGGCTAATAGCTTTGGAACTTCCATAGAGTTGTTGTGGAGAGAGACAGAGAGGAAGAGAGTGATCTATAAGAGACACATAAGAGAGCAGTCTATAAACAACTACAATCAGAAGCTGAACTCTACACTGAAACAGAAATCTGTCCCTCTGCTACAAACCTAGCCCATCCCTAATTTTTAATGAAAAAACCTCCCATTCCTTAAAGCAAAAAACCTCAGGGAAAATTTCCATATATAAACACCAGTTCAATATCTTATTGAAAAATTACATGGCTAAAATGAGTAATTACCCTTCTGTCCATGTGTATGTTTTCCAGACACACCAACTGCCTGTAAAAAAAACACTGAATCTTAAACATTCTTTCTCAAACATAAAGTAGATCAATAGAATTGTATCATCACAATACACTTGAAGGTATGAAGATCTATAGTCTACATTCAAATGAGAGAGCAAATAATCTGCCATGTATGGAATATCACAATATTCTTTTAACTCCCCCGCTCTGCGGATCAATCCTTCATTATAGGAAATACATCTCAGAATGAACAGAATGAAACCAGCATTAATATAACTAAGTGCATTAATGTGCAAAATCAGTTATGAGTATGGATATGACATGTTTACACTAATCTGATGTGCCTTATTGTACAATTCAGTAAAAAAAAGCATCAATAAATTGTGGTGTACACGATACACTGCATAATTTGACAATGCAAGGAGAACCGTAATTACAGATCAGCGAGAAATATATTTAGGCGATAGAAGCTGATAAATGAAATCTGTAACAGCCTGCTCTAGGAACTGAAGTCTGCAAAAATCCTGTAACCTGAAGAGCAACTCACCAGGAAAGATTAATCAATTTTTTAAATTAATTATATTTCCCTTTCATTGGGTGGAAATGTGTTTAAACAGTGATTAAAGTACTTGTAACACAACATATCAATGTGGTTTGTATTTGAATTGTCATAGCATGCTCACCTTGAAGGTTATAATAATGTTATAGCTGTAATATAAAAGCAGGCCAAATAATCTGAGAAACAATACTTTCAGCAGCATCAACAATAGCAATGTTTTTGCAATGTTTTTGGTCAAGAAGCTTCATAGAAATGAAACAAAAAAAGGATACTTTGTCAAAAAAGGAAGGCCCAGATTTCACAGTCAGTGGCAAAGTGACAGCTGATCCAAAGAAAGATGTCATGATGTAGAGATGCCGGCGTTGGATTGGGGTGGTAAGAACTCAGTAAGAATTTAGCAACACCAATTTATTATCAAAGAAAGATGCCATGGGCTCCTCCTTTCCCAATGCCAGTTTGATTCTGCAATCCCCAGGCATTAGGAACAATGATGGCATCAGAAAGGTAAGCAGCCAAGCAGTTTCACAAGAAGCAAACCAAGATGTAAAATAAACTCATTTATCATAGATTTCTAATTACAGTTTTACATAAAGCAAAAGTAAATAATTAGGTCATATACACGGGATCACGCAAAAAGCTGAAAAGTTGTAAACATTCATTTAAATATTAATGTATAGAACTTTATTTTATCATAGTGGAGAGATTTGCCTTTCCACAAATACCAAGTTAGTTTTTCAGTATCAGTGAGGTTTTTCAATAGTAACTATGAAAAACTGCTGTTAAAAATTAAGTTACAGTTCATTCATTCAACAAAGCATTTTCAAGATTCTTAAGACAATACTAATCACGAGATTGAGAGCATACAAGAGCAAGACCTCATCAGTTCAGCAATTTTGAATTGACTGCAGTCTGGGGTCTTTAACAGCACACACTGTGGAGAAGCGTAAAAATCACTGAAAGGAAGTTCTCAATTTCCACATTTAACTGTGCTTGTGTGCAGCCTCTGAAAGTGGCTTCAGTGTCAGAGAAGTAATGACAGTGAATACTAACCGTTCCACCACCATTATTATTGCTAAATTCAGGCCAAAAAACTAATAAAGGGTGGCCAAAAGTCTGGCCAAAGTGGAGATGTTTAAACAAGAAAAATATATAATTTGCAAGCAACATTGTAATGAACAGTGAATTCTGAGCTGGGTCACAACACAATACAAAAATGTAATTAAACATTTGCAACATTTTTAAATAATTGACTGAAGAATTTTAACGTCGATATATGACATTTTGGTACATGAGAAAAAGATGAGATTGCATATTACTTGGAAAATAAGAATTTCAAGGTGAAGAATAAAAAAGAGATTTGGGAGCACAAATCACTAACTTTGCATTACAGGTCAATGTGGCCGGAATAAAAGCAAGCCAAACACATGAGGTGGTTGGCTAGAATGGTTTATTTATGTACTATTTATGCTGTGTAGCTCTATGAAGAGAGTTGGAGAAATTTGGAGAGAGGATTCCCGATCCAATGACTTAGATTGCTAAAGGTTCAGGAAAAAAGGAGTGAGGTATGCAGAAGAGTTCAGCACTGAAGGGACACAGAATTTGTAGAAAGTTATTCTGTGGATGTATTGCAATTTTCCCAGCAAGAAATGATCAATGGTACATTTTACTATTGAGAGAGACTTTCCCCTTCTCTCATCAAGTTGGAGTAATTTCATCTGCCTGTAGTTTGAAGTTATTTTTTAGGCAAAATTTTTGTGTTTAAAATAGTCTTGCATGAAAATATTATCTTCCCCCTTTTTTTGAAATATTTGGAATAGTTCACTCAGGGTATCAGTAAAAAATCAGAGATGCAGTTAGAAGAGTGCATTTTCTACTTTATAGAAGTGGCAGTAGGCCCTAAAGTAATGAGAAATGGAGTTCCTGATGGAAATAAGCCTTTATTGTTCACACTCAGGAGGCTGTGTTGTGTAAAAGTCCATCACATGCATTCTACTTTCCACTTAATGGTAATCTATTATGCTGGAAAATTGGACTTTCATGAGTATCAGTTTCTGTTATTGACACGAGGAACTGTAGGAAACTAAAATGGATTGCGTTTATTTTTCTCCAGACAATTACCTGCTGTTCCTTTTCTTTACACTTAATGTGACATTTCAACAGATTCTGGTGCTGCCTCACTGATTTAATTGAGTTCATTTCAGTAAGTTTCATTAGTTTGCAGATTTGAAACCCCCACAATAATAAATGATTTTCTTAGAAACAATATAATTACTAGTACTATGAAAGTGTATTGCATCTTTTAAAAGCATAAGATTTAACACACAACCCGGCTATATATTTCACGGTGATGGGATGCAGCCCAATATTAGCTAGTGGCAATAGGATTTTAGCTAATGTCAATAGGGTTTTCTGTTGAATGCATGCACCCCTTGCTGCTGTGAAACACATGTTGGAGTTGCACTGTTGGTTGCTGACGTGAATGGCCAGGGGAATATAGTATGAATATTATATTGAATTAAAACAAAAGCTATTTGTTCACAGCATTGGTTTCAGATATGTTTTGTTTGTATTCATTATGTAAAGTCTGAGTCACCAAGTCCTAGATCTTACTTCCATGCTCAGAAAATTTCAAGAGCACGTAACTTCAGATGAAGGTAAATACTGATTCATTCGCTGTCAATCTGACTCTGCACCCCCACACCACCATAAACCATTAAGTAGCTTTTGTTCTTCACTTAGCTTGAACTTAGGTTATAACATTCTTTACAGGATATCTCCCCTGCATGTCTGATCTTTTACTGATATTCTGAGTAAACAGTTATTAGTAACTGTTTAAAACAATAAAAGGAAGAGAAAATGTTTTCATGCAAGACTATTTAAAACACATGATTCCTCTCTCCAAATCTCCCTCCATAGAACAGCATAGCATTCATACCACAGAAAGACTGACTTAAATTCCAGAAATAGGATGTTTGTATAAGGTTTGTCATCAAGTTGGGCATTGATCATTTCTAGTGGAAGTGCATATTAGTCATATATATCTGCCTTGTTAGTCATTTCTCGATGATAGTGAATGATGGTTGCTTCTCAAGTGGGTTTATTAGTTTAGACTGAGCATAACCATTACATATATACACCTGACAAGCCATACCACTGCCTTCATAGCCATAATGCCCACAGGACTCTGTGTGACTGCCTCCAAGAATATTCCTGAAAGATCATTGTTAAAAATTAAATAAAGGGTTTTTTTAATGAATTGTTTTCTTTCTAGTTTTTACAAAGAACAGTGAAGTATTCCACGTTGGCTCAGTACAAAAGCTACACTGAAGCCATTATAAAGTCAACAGCTCAATACCACTCAACAGTGCAATTTATGTTTGAAATGGCATTAAATCTCATCCCCTGGTCAATGATTCAATGCTGCTTTGATTCCTGTATCTCCAGACTATAAGTGTTCAGAATATAATGTCCTGCTTGCCACAAGAGCATTGATGTCAGAGCACATTCTGGATAGATTAGTACCGTATTGTTTCATGAATGTGTACACATCAGGACTTAACAGAGGTAACTTTGATATTATGCAATTGTTAAAGTATGCAATAGTAAGACAATTACTCTTTCCATAACTCTCTTAATATTAAATATAAAGAGAGATGTTGAACGGGAAGGTGGTTCAGTATTACCCAGGTTCCACTGGCTCACATAGTAAAATTTACATCTAAAGGTTGTCACTTTGATTAATTTGTTCATACATAAAGGGTAGAATTCTTCAATTGGGACTCTGTCTCGTGGAGGTAGGGAACATTTCCCACAATGGAGGCTGATGGGAAACTACAGCATCTTTCAACACTGGTACAATTATTTATGCATCTGGGCGTCTTGTGCTGTCTTCCATAGCAGAGTGGGTTTGATAGTGTATGACCCATCATCATACCAGGGTGCCATATTGAAAATGCAGCCAACATTACTGACCCACAGTACAATCATAGAAACATAAGAATTAGGATCAGGAATAGGCCACCTGGCACCTCAAGCCTGCTCCTCCATTCAAAAAGGTTGTGGCTGATCTGATTCAATCCCAGACTTATGCCTGCCCCCAATAACATGTTGGTCCCTTGTTAAGCAAAAAATCTATCTTGCCCTGCCTTAAAATTTTTCACAGACTCTACTTCCATTGCTTTTTGAGGAAGAGAATTCCAGAGACTCACAACACTGAGAGAAAACATTTTCCCTCATCCTTATCTTAAATGAGGCACCCCTCATTTTTAAATTGTAACCCCTAATTCTAGATTTTCTGACAGGAGGAAACATCCTCTCTGCATCCATCCTGTTAATAACCCTCAAAACCTTGAAGGTTTTGACCAAGTTAAGGCTTATTCTTCTAAAATCTTGTATCCAACCTTCCTTCATAAGACAGCCCACCCATTCCTGGTATTAGTCGAGTAAACCTTCTCTGAACTGCCTCCAATGCATTTATGTCTTTTCTTAAATAAGACCAATACTGTACATAATATTCTAGATGTCATCTCACCAATGAAACATAACCTGCCTACTTTTAGAATCAATTTCTTGCACAATAAAGAATAACATTCTATTATCCTGCTTAATTTCTTGCTGTAAACTAGTCTTTTGTGATTCATGCACAAGGATACTGAGATCCCTCTGCACATTAGAATTCTATAGTCACTCACTATTTAGGTTTTATGCATTTTTTTAAAAAATCTTCCTGCCAAGGTATACAATTTCACATTTGCCCACAACATACTCCATTTGCCAAATTATTTCCTACTCACGTAAACTATTTATGTCTCTTTGTAGCCACCTTATGTATTCTTCACAGTTTACATTCTTATCTATCCTTGTGTCTGAAGTAAACTTAGTGATTGTGCATTATATCCCCGCATCTAAGTCATTTATGTAAATAGTAAAATGTCGAGGCCCCAGTACTGATCCCTGTGGCACACCACTCATCACATCCTGCCAACCGGAAAAAAGCTAATTTTTCGCCAACACTATTTCCTGTTAGCTAGCCAGTCTTCAATCCATGCCGATATATTATTCCTACACCATGATTCCACAATAACTTTTAATGAGGCACCTTATCAAATGCCTTCTGTAAATTAAAGTGCATCCACCAGTTATCCAAGCACAGGTGCTCCTTCCAAAAACTTCAATAAATTGTTTAAACATAATTTCCCTTTCACAAAACCATGTTGATTCTGCATGACTACCTTGAATTTTTCCAAGTATCCTTTAGTAATGGTTTCTAATATTTTTTCCTATGACTGGTCTTTAGTTTCCTTCTTTCTGTCTCTCACCTTTTTTGAATAAAAGAGTTACATTTATCATCTTCAAATCTACTGGAACATTCCCCAAATCTAGTGAGTTTTGGAAAATTAAAACCAATGCATCAATTATCTTATTAGTTATTTCGTTCAAGACCTGAGAGACAAGCAACTTCCCAGAAACATTCTGTAAATCAGGAAATGAGATTGATTTATAGATTTTGATTTGATTTGATTTATTATTATCACATATATTAGCATACAGTGAAAAGTATTGTTTCTTGCGTGCTAGACAGACACAACTTACCGTTCATAGAGAAGGAAATGAGAGAATGCAGAATGTAGTGTTACAGTCATAGTTACAGTGCAGAGAAAGATCAACTTAAGGCAAGATAAGTCCATTCAAAAGTTTGATAGCTGCAGGGAAGAAGCTGGTCTTGAAACGGTTGGTCTGTAACCTCAGACTTTTGTATGTTTTTTCCAAAAATAAGTCTACCTGGACCAGGGGATTTGTCAAATCACAGACTCAATAATTTGCTTGATTTCACTTCTCTGGTGATTGCAATTTTCCTGACTTCCTCCCGCAACACCGGTGTGCCAACAAGGCTGTATTCTCAAACCCCTGTAATACTCCTTATACACCTCCAATTATGTGGCCAAATTCCTCTCCAATTTGATTTTCAAATTTGCTGACAACACCAATGTAGTGGGTTGAATCTCAAACAATGATGAGACTGAGTACTGGAATGAGATAGAGAATCTGGTGAACTGGTGTGGTGACAATAATCTGTCCCTCAATGTCAACAAAAAAAAGGAGATTGTCATTGACTTCTGGAAGTGTAAAGGAGAACGTGTCCCTGTCTACATCAATGGGGACAAAGTAGAAAGGGTCGAGAGCTTCTAGTTTTTAGGTGTTCAGATCACCAATAACCTGTCTTGCTACCCCCCATGTTGACACAATAGCTAATAAAGCCTATCAATGCCTCTACTTTCTCAGAAGACAAAGAAAATTTGGCATGTCAGCTATGACTCTCACCAACTTTTACAAATGCACTCTAGAAAGCATTCTTTCTGATTGTATCACATCTTGGTATGGCTCCTGCTCTGTCCAAGACAGCAAGGAACTACAAAATTTTGTGAATGTAACCCAATCCATTTACCCTCCCATCCATTGATTCTTTCTATACTTCCCGCTGCCTTGGCAAAGCAGCATAATTAAGAACTCTATGCACACCAGACATTCTCTCTTTCACCTCTATGTCATACTGTAACAGGTCTCTACAATGGTCATACTTACATATATATTTTGCTCTATCAGCTCATCTAGTTTATTTTTAATACTACTTGCAATGGATAACCATGGGTCACTAGGGATGTTGAGGACTTGGTCAGGAAGAAGTGGGAGGCGTACGTTAGATCCAGGCAATTGGGGACAGAGGCAGCGCTTGAAAAATAGAGAGAGTGTAGACGGGATCTTAAAAGGGGTGTCAGAAAGGCAAAAAGGGGCCACGAAATGGCTTTGGCAGGTAGGATTAAGGAAAATCCTAAAGCATTTTACTCCTATGTAAGGAGCAAAAGGATGGTTAGAGGGAAGATTGGACCTCTCAGGGACAGAGGAGGGGAACTATGCTTAGAGCCTGAGGGAATGGGAGAGATCCTGAATGAATACTTTGTGTCGGTATTCATGCGGGAGAGGGGTCTGATGTCTGATGCCGGCTTTGAGGATTTTGAGGACCCGTTAAATGAAATAATCATTACGAGGGACGAAGTGTTGGGGCTTTTAGGTAGCATAAAGACTTATAAAGCTCCGGGGTCTGATGGTATTTATCCCAGGCTGCTAAGGGAGGTGAGAGATGACATTGCTGGGCCTCTGACGCAAATCTTTGTCTCTTCTTTGGACACAGGGGAGGTCCCAGAGGACTGGAGGATTGCAAATGTAGTACCGTTGTTTAAAAAGGGTCACAGGGATAACCCAGGGAACTATAGGCCGGTGAGCTTGACTTCAGTTATAGGTAAGCTAATGGAGAGGATCCTCAGGGACAGGATGTATGAGCATCTGGAGCACTGCAATCTGATCAGGGATACGCAGCATGGCTTCGTTAAGGGGAGGTCGTGCCTTACGAATCTAGTGGAATTTTTTGAAGAGGTGACAAAAACGGTTGATGAAGGACCAGCCGTTGATGTCGTCTACATGGATTTCAGTAAGGCGTTTGACAAGGTTCCCCATGGTAGGCTGATAAAAAAGGTGAAGGCGCATGGGATACAGGGCCAGGTATGTAGATGGGTTGAGAACTGGCTTGGGAGGAGGAGACAGCAGGTAGTAGTGGAAGGCTCTTTTTCCAACTGGAGGTCAGTCACTAGTGGTGTGCCACAAGGCTCAGTACTAGGACCTCTTCTATTTGTGATTTATATAAATGACTTGGAAGAGGGGGTAGGTGGTGTGATCAGCAAATTTGCTGATGACACTAAGATGATTGGATTGGCGAGTACTGAGGAGCAGTGCCTGGCAATACAACATGATATAGAAAGGCTGGTAGATTGGGCAGATAGATGGCAAATGGAATTTAATCCGGATAAATGCGAGGTGATGCATTTTGGCCGGAATACTGTAGAGGGGAGTTATAGGATAAAAGGTAAAACTATACGGAGTATAGAGACGCAGAGAGACCTGGGGGTGCAGGTTCACAAGTCTCTGAAGGTGTCAGTACAGGTGGAGAAAGTGATAAAGAAAACGTATGGTATGTTAGCCTTCATAGGAAGGGGTATAGAATACAAGAGTAGGAGTTTGATGTTGCAAGTGTATAGAACGTTGGTTAGGCCTCACTTGGAGTACTGCGTCCAGTTCTGGTTGCCGTACTACCGGAAGGATGTGGAGTCCCTGGAGAGAGTGCAGAGGAGATTTACCAGGATGCTGCCTGGTATGGAAAGGCTGCTTACGAGGAAAGATTGAACACACTGGGGTTGTTTTCCCTTGAAAGACGTTGGCTGAGAGGGTATCTATTAGAGGTATATAAGATTATGAGGGGTATAGATAGAGTAAATGGTGGTAAGCTTTTTCCACCATTAGATTCGGATAGAACGAGGGGTCACGGCCTTAGGGTGAGGGTGGCTATGTATAAGACTAATATTAGAGGGCATTTTTTCACACAAAGGGTAGTGGGGGTGTGGAATGCACTACCGAGTAAGGTGGTGGGAGCAGGCACGCTAGGGTTGTTTAAGGGTCTTTTGGACAGCCACATGAGTGGTCTGCAGATAGAGGGATATAGGAGGACTGTTTAAATATTTTATTTGTTTCCACAGGCTAATCAGTCCACCTTGTTGGCCAACAAGGCGCATGCATTCGGCAGGTCGTGCGAGGGCTGCTCTTGGATGTTACTTCAGGAGTGGCCTAGTGCTTCACGTCGTTAGTGTATGCTTAAACTGGACCATTAGATGGGCAACATGACAGCTCAGAGACTATCGCTGTTGCTGTGCAGACACATGGATTTGGGCCTGTGTCTGCGGGAGTTTGCGCGTTCTTCCTGTGGTTGCGTGGGTTTTCTCCGGGTGCTCTGGTTTCCTCCCACATCCCAAAAATGTGCTCTTAGGCTGATTGGGTAACAAATTGTCCTTATATTGGTCTCTATATGTCATTAAGACGTTAGGACGGCGGCGCGGGCTCGTTGGGCCGAAAGGCCTGTTTCCCGTGCTGTGTTGTTCTTTGTTCTTTGTTCTTTGATACAGAGCCTTTAGTTAGTCATTTTATTATTTTTGTAGCAGTTAACCTTATCTGCTGATTTATTCTTAGATTTGTAATCTCTCTCCCTTCCTGTCAAGATCTGCTTATCCTTTCCCATTTTAGTGTCTTTCTCTCTTGCTTTGTTTATACTCTTTGGTTGACACCAGCTTTCAAAATTTGATTTACTGCCCCTATTGTTCAATTTAAAACCTTCTCTACTTCCCTAGATATATGACTTACTAGAACATCAGCTTTAGCTGTAGGGCCTGGGTGGGATTGTGGCCGGTGCAGACTCGATCAGAGCTGCAGGCTTTGGGTGTTGAGCCCTGACCACAGATTTGTGCAATGTGATTTGGCCTCTTTCTGCACTGTAGAATTTCTATGATTTCTATGATTTGTCCTATGCCAATTTGCATGTGTTTCAGATAATAATCCAGGAATTATTATCTTTGAGGTTCTGCTTCTTAATTTCACGTGCATCTCCTGCTTCCAACAATGCAGAACTTCCTTTCTCATCCTGTCAATGTCATTGGTACCTACATGGACCATGACAACTGGATGTTGTCCCTTCCACTACATGGTTGTTTCCAGCGCTGAGCTATATTCTGAATCCAGGAACTGGGAAGGCAATATAGCCACCTGGACTCTCACTCCTTGCTACAGAGGTTAGTGTTAATCCTCTCACAGTACTGTTGCCTACTACCATTACATTCTTACGTGCTTTTCCAGTTTGAGTGGATGCAATATTGACACATTATCTGTCGGGCCAAATTTATGAGTTTAATTAATGACTTAATTATCTTATTGATTTTTTTTCTTTTAGATATTTATGAATCTTGTCACAAATTGTAAACCTTAAGAAAATAAACCTTGACTGGATATTCACCAGATACTCACCAACAGCCCACTTCTTCTGACATGATGAAACAAATAAGAAAAAGTGATGGCCCTCCTCTCCTCATAGAATTCCCTCAGTTCACCAAATGTCCACACTCCGTTGAGGTCACATTCATTACTGATTGCACAGAGAATGGCTGAATTGATAAGGGCCTAGCTGCAATGCAGCAAGGTACAGTAAGACCACTTCGAGAGAGTTTCCTCCATTAACTATTTCAGCTTCAATCTCCAGTTTTGATCCAACGATAAACACTTAGAAATTAAACAGGACTTTCAGCTGAATGTTTTCAGAAAAATGTTTAAATTTCCCTCAGCTTACCAAACTTCCCATTCTTCTGAGGTTGCACAACTGAACATAGAACAAAAACACAACAACACAACCACAAGTTGCGCCGATCATACCCATACCTACTAGGCCATAGAACTATCTGTAATTCCCAATCCCATTAAATCCCATGTACTCATTCTTTAGATGAGTCAGCCTCACCACCACCAATGGCAGCCGATTCCACTCACTCACCACCCTCTAGGTGAAAAACTTACCCCTAACATCTCCTCTATACTTGCTCCCCAGCATCTTAATCCTGTGTCTTCCTGTATCGACCATTTCAGCCCTGGGAAATAGCCTTCGAGATTCCACCCTATCTATTCCTCTCAACGTCTTATAAACCTCTATCAGGTCACCTCTCAACCTTCATCTCTCCAGGGAGAAGAGACCTAGCTCCCTTAACCTATCTTCATAAGGCATGCCTCCCAATCCAGGTAACATCCTTGTAAATCTCCTCTGCACCCTCTCAATAGCCTCTACATCCTTCCTGTAATGAGGTGACCAGAACTGCGCACAGTACTCCAACTAGATTTCTAAATTGACTTCCTGAAGAAAGGTGAACCCCACAGGAACACTCTGGGCCTGATTTTGCCATTTTGATTCTAAGTGCTGGGCAGACTTGAAACTGAGGGTGTTTTAGACCTGACTTTTAGACCCATTCTCAGGCACCCCTATACGCTGTCTGCCTGAAAAGATATCAGTGATTCCAAATCACATTGCATAAACCTGTGGGCAGGGCTTAACGCCCAAAGCCCACAGCTCCAATCAGCACGCCCAAGCACATATGCACAGAAAAAGAAATGTTCCCCGTCACATCTCAGATAATGCCTTCCTCTGTCCCCCACAACATTGCTGATCCCCTTATTCCCCCCTTCACTGATCTGAAGCAGAGAACTGTCAGATGCCAGGCACCTACCTCCTCACTATCTGGAGGACCCGAATTGGACTTCTGTGGAGCATGTTTCTTTTGTGTCGGATGGGCGAACACAGAAATAAAGGGGAGGGGCTGGGTTGAGTATGCAGCCCATTAAGTCAATTTAAATGCATGCTTGGTAAAGAGAGAACCAGCATGGAAGCAAACGCGAATCACGTTACTTGCCTCATGCTTGACTTTATCAAGATTTTGTGTCTGCAAACTGGTGCAACATGATGGTAAAATTGAGCCCTCTGATTCTGGAGGTTGGACCTCATTGAAGACACTGAATCTGGAAGATCCATCTGGTAGGATGTTTCCCCACCCAATGCTATGGTATTGCTGAGTTGCTGGCACCTCCATCCCAATCTCAAAAATAGTCTCAGGCATTTTTCACATAAGCATTCCCTGTTGATCCAGATGTGTTCTGGTTGGGCCTTTATTTGTATCCATTAGCAGGATACAAATCATTTCCCTGCCAACCTCAAGAGTGATTCCCGATCTGCCATGGCAGTCACCATCAGAACATCCTGCTTTAAGTTCACATCTCCATGAAACTGATTTTTATGCTTTCCCCAAATTCTTCCTCCACCCCTCCCACCATTGATCCTTCCAGTTTAGTATCCCTACAGTGCAGAAGGAGGCCATTCAGCCCATTGAGTCTGCACCAACCGCATTCCTACCCAGGCCCTTTTCCCATAATTCCACATATTTACCCGCTAATCCCCTAACACGAGGATCAATTTAGCATGGCCAATTAAACTAGCCCGCACATCTTTGGACTGTGGGAGGAAACTGGAGCTTCCGAAGAAAACCCATGCAGAAGCAGGGAGAATGTGCAAACTCCACATAGACAGTGATCCAAGGCCGGAACTCACCCCAGGTCTCTGGCTGCGAGGCGCCAATGCCACTGTGCTGCTCCTTCCGGTATGGCATGGGAGGATTCCACAGTGTTTCCACTGGTTCGAGATTTAGCTCATTCTGCATGTTACGCCATTGGTTACAGGGAACCTGAACTCAAGAGACCAGCCATAAGGCTAGCTAAGTATCAGCTCAGCTAATTACTTCATCCAGGACGCTGAATAGTTCTCAAGGGAGGTGCTTTATCTCTCATGATAAGGCCCTCTACCAACTACCATAAGCAAAGTTTTTCATCCCTATTACACAATCTGCTGCACTGGTTGTATGCACGCTCAGGTGCCGGATTTAAAAAAAAAGCTCATAGCTGCTCTATCACAGGAGTTAAAAAGTTAACAACAGAATATTAAAAATCCACTAGTAAACATTAACAGCAGCTCTTTCTAGATTTGCTTAATTTTTCATTCCTCCCAGCTTGAAGATTAATATCAGGATCAATTTCAAAGTGTCAAGGCTCCAAGAGTGTTAAAGATACTAATTCAATAAATTGCAGAAGAATTATTATTAGATTGATGGCACATCTAACCACACTGTACTGCTTCTGCTACAGTAGCACATAACATCTAATGATTAATAACACATTCAACTACACATAAGTCCATTGCAGCCTGCAGGAATGTAAAGGCAGCCAAATTGACAATGCCAGTAATTATACAGATTACCCCAACAGACATCCATTACCTATCGTTGCAGGAGAAACAAGAACTTCCAGATTTGTCATTTGTTCAGAATGCTGGTGCTGACAAAGGTTTGGACGTTTGTCATTTATTTCAAGTTCTGCTGCATGAGAGATTTATTATAGCCTGCATTTAATGATGCATGCTCAGCTCTTTACATGGGAGTCAGACAAATGCCGTAAAAATGCTGGAGAGTAGCTGTAAAACTATTGGACTGGAGGTATTTCATAATGAGCTGCTTCACAGCACGGTGGAGGAGCTTTGTTTCTGCGAGCAGCTTAGGAGCAATGCCTTTTAAATAAGTTAAAAGCACAGCGTGTGAAAGAGTGGTGAGTACCTGCACTAATGCAGAAATCCAGCAGTAATTAATATCTATTGCCGTACTGTTATCTATCTCCATGCCAGTGTAATTTTATAGGAACTTCACAACATTTTAGAAAGCAATGGGATGCTGTGGTCTGGTGGTTATTTTACTGAACTGGAAATCATGACACATGAACCACTAATCCATAAAATGTGAGCTCAAATACCATCAGGCAGTATTTCATTGTTAAAAATCTGGAAATTAAAAGCTGTTTGCAATAAAATTGTCAAATCGTCAGTAAAAAATCTGTCTGGTTCACCGCATCTACTATTTCAGTTCCATGATTTTAAAATGGGGGCTCGATTATGTTTGTTCATTAATTATCCCCTGCCCTGAAACTGCTTCACTTGAAATCTACACTTGGTCTTAACTGCTTGTGAATGGTAATCTTTTAAATGATAAATTTGGAATATGCAATGCATGCTTTATTGAAAATGTGTTATAAATGTTATGTGGATAGCCAATGTGGTGCCATCCTAAGGTTTCCTGTTATCATTAATGCCAGTGTTTTGCTGAGTTAGTTTACTTCACGTGGCACTAAGAAGTGCTTTGGACACAGCAAGAACTTAGCAGAAGCAAAGGGGCTGGTTTGGGTATAAGCAGAGAATTAAAGCCCCAAGAAGTAGCATGGGGTTGAAAATCCAACATGTTCCACATCCTTTCTGTGTGCAATATCGGGCAAGCGGGAACCCATCCCACCACCATCCTATATAGAGCGGACAGATAAGTAAATAAACTATTTAAATCCCTAATAATCATAGAATCCATCATAGAATCCCTACAGTGCAAAAGTAGGCCATTTGGCCCATTGAATTTGCACCAACCACAGTCCCACTCAGGCTCGATTCCTGTAACCCCACTATTTACTCTGCTAATTCCCTGACATGAGAGCCAATTTAGCATGGCCAAATGGTCAACTTAACCTGCATATTTGATTTGATTTATTATTGTCACATGTATTAATATACTATGAAAAGTATTGTTTCTTGTGTGCTATACAGATAAAATATACCATTCATGGAGAAGGAAACAAGAGAATGTAGAGTGTGGTGTTACAGTTATAGTTTGGGTGTACAGAAGATCAACTTAATGCAAGGTAAGTCCATTCAAATGTCTGCAGTAGCAGGAAAGAAGCTGGTTCTTTCGGGTACTCCAGTTTCCTCCCACTGTCCACATCTTTGGACAGTGGGTCGAAACCAGAGCACCCCCCAGAAATCCCACGCAGACACAGGGCAAATGTGCAAACTCCACACAGACTATGAACTGAGCCCCTGGTGCTGTGAGGCAGCAGTTCTAACTACTGTGCCACCGTGCTCCCCAAATCTCAGGAATTTACTCAGAAATCTGAGTTAAATAATCAGTGTAAGGGATTCCTGACCTTTGTAAAGCTCATTATGGTCTACCAGGTGTGAGTGTGGTGAGAAATGTTTCTTCAGTAAAACTAACAGGCTTGGAAGTTTTCAAAGTGTGAAGTGACTAGTCACAAATATACCTCAATGAAAGGCTGCTGTTGACAGTTCCTTCTCTGAGAGTGTGAACGGTAAGTGATCTCCAATGTCTTAGATTTTGACCTGTCTTCAACTTCATTCGCTGTGCTCTACATTTTCCTGTGCAAATTAGACCCAGCAGAAGTACGTCAAAATTTTGCAGAATTCTTTAGAAAGTTGGGGTACCTTTTTGGATAGATATGGGACAGAATTTCTGGTAGCACTCATCCCAAGAGTGGAAAATCCTGCCTGAGGGGGATGGACCTTTGCATAGTCCATGTCCTGCCTGTTCGATTTTGTTATGAAAAAATTCCACCCATGGTATCCCTTTGGATATGATCCTGGAACACTTTGGAAGGAATTTGTGTGCCATTAAGGAGATTTAAGTGCCCTTTGGGTTTCTGCAAAGAAGAACAAATGTACATAAAAGATTATAAACTCATTTAACCATCAAAAGGAACTATCAAAAGCAACTGTCAAGTTGTCAAGGTATTTAAGACATTGTTATCTAAATCTTTGAAAAATCTGTGTGGAGTGTAAAATAAAATGCTTGCCATCTAGCTTTGTGCTGACATAAGCCTGAAGGTTATTATTACTGGGATTAGTGCTGTGTCATTGATTTCACAACCTTCCATTGTCACAGTGGAGTGCTTGCAATTTCCAAATTTGATTGACATGACAAAACATTTGAACATTCTATAAAGTCGGACTATCTTTTCCAAGAAAAAACTTCTGTTCTAGAGACCAATTCTGGTGGTGGAGTAAAAGTCAGAGTTACTTCCATTGGACGGTGGAATAGCTGAACAAATGAGATCTTTCACTATTCAGTTCACTATTACATTCAAGATCAGCAAGTTGAATCACAAGGAGGGGCAGCCAGGAAGTGGCCCACCTCACTGTTACCTCATCGGCTCCTATGACTGGATGCCATATTTAAATGGCACCTGAACAACTATTCATTCTTCCACTCTTCCATTCTGACTTTTGATTTGATTTGATTTATTATTGTCACACGTATTACCATACAGTGAAAGTACTGTTTCTTGCGCGCTGTATGGACAAAGCATATTGTTCACAGAGAGGAAATGATAGAGTGTAGAATGTAGGGTTACAGTCATAGATAGGGTGTAGAGAAAGATCAACTTGATGCAAGGTAGGTTAATTCAAAAGTCTGACAGCAACAGAGAAGAAGCTGTTCGGTTGGTACGTGATCTCAGACTTTTGTAGCTTTTTCCAAAAGGAAGAAGGTGAAAGAAAGAATGTCAGTGATGTGTGGGGTCCTTAGTTACGCTGGCTGCTTTGCCAAGGCAGTGGGAAAGGTGGACAGTGTCAATGGATTAGAGGCTGGTTTGCATGATGGATTGGGCTACCTTCACGACCTTTTGTAATTCCTTACAGTCTTGGGCAGAGCAGGAGCCATACCAAGCAGTGGTGCAATCAGAAAGAATGCTTTCTATGGTGCATCAGTACAAGTTGGTGACAGTCATAGTTGATGTGCCAAATTTCCTTAGTCTTCTGAGAAAGTAGAGGCATTGGTGGGCTTTCTTCACCATAGTGTCAGCATGGGGAGGACTAGAATAGATTGTTGGTGATCTGGATATCTAAAAACCTGAAGCTCTTGATTCTTTCTACTTCTGTTCCTTCAATCCAAAATGTGCAACTTTATCAACTGCTTTAGTAAGTTTAACTGCACAACTTTGTACAGTTTATCATATGGGCCTTGGGTGTCAGTTCCTCAAATAAATTAAGGAGTTAATTACAGAGAAACTTCCTCATCGAAAGCAATGTTGCTTATCCTTCAGTTATAATCAATTTTGATCTTGATCAATTGATTCCATTGCTTTACTTGGAATTGCAGGAAGTCCATGCAGTTGCTATGTATGTTTTCTCATTTTATTTTAATATGGGCTCCAGTGTAGCCTGTTACCAATCTATCAATATTTCCCTTCTGTCTATTGACTCTCTTGACTGATTGTCAATGTTTTGCAAATTGTCTCACTAGTCTACCATAATACTTTGGAATAAATCCCATCTCCCTATATGGACTTCTTTTAAATTATTTCAGCTTATCTCAGACCTCTATCCCACGTATGCTGATAACTTGAATTATGCCATAGTTCGTTGTCTTGTAAATAGCGTGCTATTTGCCTATTCCATTACAAATTCAGCCACATAAGACATTAATTGGCTCCAACAAGAACGAAAAAGAATCACCTGCACCTGATTTTCAATTGCATCACCATTGTTGAGACCCTAGCTCTAGTGTCTAAGAATATAATCAGCCAGAATCATATGTGGGCCAGCCATGTTAACACCATGGCTGAAGCAGTAAAATGTCAGACACAAATGCCTTCTCAGACACTTGCTAATTCTTGTCTGTAGCACAGTCAATTATTCACCATTAATTTCAATTGATGCAGCCACAATAGTTAACAAGTTCAACACCATCTAGGACAAAGAATCTGCCTGACTTGCACCCCTCTTGTTAGAATTATTATCAACACCACCATCACTGACTTACCTGGGCTACAGCACATATCTTTAAAAGGTTAATTGCCTTGGTGAAAAGTCACCCTCAATGCATATATGAATGGATCTGGACCCAATAAGTTGGAGTCAAAGGTTGGCAGGAGAAATAGGAGCTATCTTTAATTGTTTGGACACAGTCAAGGGTAGGGCAAACAAATCCTCCTGGATGACAAAAGAGGGGGAAATGAAGACAAAGATGAATAATTGTGCTTATAATAGATGTCAGGTAGAAAATACAATTGCGAACAAGGCTGAACGTTGAAGGTTCAGAGGAGAGATGAAAAATTAAACAAGAGTAGCAAAACAGGGGAACGAAAAGAGGCTAGTAGCCAACATAATGGGGAAATCCCAAAGTCTTCTACCGGCATATGAATAGGAAAAGATGTTAAAAGGAGGAGTGAAACTGATTAGGGACCAAAAGAGATTCACATTTGGAGTCAGAACGTATAACTGAGGTATTAAATGTGTCTGACGTTACCAAGAGAGAAGGTGCTACATAGACCATGGTGAAATGGAAGCTAATTCAATCATTGGAAGAGTTTAAAATTAACAAGGAGAAAGTATTAAATAGGCTGTCTGTACTTGAACTTGTTAAAGCACCAGGACTGTATGAGATTCATCTGAGGACATTGAAGGTAGTGAGAATTGGAAATTGTAGAAGCACTGGTCATAATTGTCAGTCTTCCTTAGACAAGCTGTGGTATCAGAGGATTTATTCAAAGTAGAATGTAAAGATAAGAGCAGCAATGACATGCCAATCAGTTTAACCACAATGGTGGGAAAACTTGTAGAAACAATAATTTAGGACAAAATTAACAATTACATGGACAAATGTGTGTTAATTACAAAAGCCAGCATGGATTTCCTAATGGAAAATCATGTTGAATTACTTGGTGGTGCACTTTGTAGAGGGAACAGAGAGGGTTAATGAAGGAAATTCTGTTGATGTTTGTATGTAGACTTCCAAAAGGCATTTGATACAATGTCACACAACAGGCTTGAGTGCAAAGCCATGGAATAAAAAGGACAATAGCAACGTGGATACAAAGTTGGCTTAGTGACAGGAAACAGACTAATGGTTAATGGCTATTCTTCTGTCTGGATGAGCATTTCCAGCAGAGTACCCCAGAGCTTGAGTTGGGACCTTTGGTTTTCCTGATATATGCTAATGACCTTGACCAGGCTTCTCCAAACTTTCCAGCTGCAGCATCCTTTTGATTTCCCAAGAGTACTGATGGAAATCTCCAAGAAACATACTTATTATATTGAATAATTGAACACAAAAAGTTTAACATCGCTCAATAAGTAGAACCATGCAAAAACAAATTTAAAAGATTTAATAATGTTCTATCTACGTGTGTTTATTGTAATAAAACAAACTGTTATTAAACAAACACTTCCAAGTCTTACCTTTTTTCTGTTACTTTTAATGGGAGCATAGACTCACATAAACTCCCTCACTCACGCCTACTCTCACCCACACTCACCCTCACTCTTATCCACTGACCTCTCTCTCCAGGGCGAGGAACTTCAGTCATTATGATAGAAAAGAGAAGTTAGAACTGTTTACCTTGGAGAAAAGGAGGCTGAGAGAACATTTGATAAAACTATTCAAAATCATGAGGGGCCTGAACAGAATAGACAGAGAAAACTATTCCTACTTGTGAAGAGATTGAGAAGGTAGGGCACGGATTCAAACTAATTGGGCAAACTAGTAAATACGATGTGAGGAAACAACACTTCTCCTTGCAGAGAGTGGTTTGGGTCTAGAATGCACTGGCTGAGAGTGTAGGAAAGTTAGATTCAATCTAATGATTTGAAAGGGAGTTAGATTGTTATCTAAAAAGAACACATGTGCTCTGTTACAGTGAGAAGAATGTCAGTAAGGGAATTGTTCTTTTGGAGAGCCAGTGCAGACGTGATAGGCTGGCATCCTTCTGTACTCTAACAATTCTATGATACCGCAATGCAAGTCAATATAAATTCCAGCTCCACTGACCTCTCAGTGGAACTGCCAAGGGAATGTTGTTGTATTGAGCTACCTTCCAAGTCACAAACAATCCTAAAGTGAACAGATTTCACCATTCCTTCATCAGCAATGGATTACAAGTCTGAAATTTCCAATTAAACAACATAAGAAGAGAAGTAGGAAACTCAATCACTCATATCTGTTCTGCCATTCAATGAAATCATGGCTGATCTGTGTCCTAACTCCTTTAATCCACCTTTGCTCTGTATCTCTTAATACCTTTGACTAGCATAAATTGATAGAACATAGAACATAGAACATAGAACAATACAGCACAGAACAGGCCCTTCGGCCTTCGATGTTGTGCCGACCAAAATAAAAAGCAATGCCCCTCCAAACTAAACCATTCCCTTCTCTTCCATATACTTATCAATTAACCTCTTAAACGCCACCAAACTTGGCGCATCTACAACAGCTGCAGGCAGGGCATTCCACTCCCTAATCACTCTTTGAGTAAAGAACCTACCTCTGATATCCGTCCTATAACTCATACCCCTTAATTTAAAGCTGTGTCCCCTCGTGCTAGCTTTCTCCATCCTAGGAAAAAGGCTATCACTGTCCACCCTATCTAAACCTCTAATCATCTTATATGCTTCAATAAGATCCCCTCTTAGCCGCCTCCTTTCTAACGAAAACAACCTCAAATCCTTCAACCTCTCTTCATAGGACCTGCCCTCCATACCAGGCAACATCCTGGTAAACCTCCTCTGTACCCTCTCCAATGCCTCCACATCTTTCTTATAATGTGGGGACCAGAACTGCACACAATACTCCAAGTGCGGCCGCACTAGAGTTTTGTACAGTTGCAACATGATGCTGCGGCTCCTAAATTCAATCCCCCTACCAATAAAAGCTAAGACTCCATATGCCTTCTTAACAACTTTATCCACTTGACTGCCTACTTTCAGGGATCTATTGACACATACACCAAGATCCTTCTGTTCCTCAACACTATTAAGAGCCCTACCATTAGCCCTATACTCTACACATTTATTGTTCCTGCCAAAGTGCATTACCTCACACTTTTCCACATTAAACTCCATTTGCCACCTCTCGGCCCAGCTCTGCAACTTGTCCAAGTCACTCTGTAAACTAAAACACCCCTCTTCACTATCTACCACTCCACCAACTTTAGTATCATCTGCAAATTTACTGATCCATCCCTCAATACCCTCATCCAGATCATTTATAAAAATTACAAACAGCAGGGGCCCCAAAACAGACCCCTGAGGCACACCACTCGTCACCGAACTCCACGATGAATATCTCCCATCAACCACCACCCTCTGTCTTCTATCTGCCAGCCAATTCCTAATCCAATTAGCTAAATCACCCTCTATTCCACACATCTGCATTTTCTGTAGAATCTTAGATTTAGATTTAGATCTTAGATTTAAAGCTTTTAATTGAGTTAATGTTTGCTGATTTTTTTGGGAGAGAGTTCTATTTTTCTACACCTCTTATATGAAGAAATATTTCCTGATTTTTCTCCTGAATGGACTAGTTATGATTTTAATGCTACATCATACTCTGCTATACCCCCAACCTGGCACAACGTTACTTGTGGAGAAGATTTTTCTCCAGCTATTCCATCAATTCCTCTCAAAACCCTAAAAACCTCATCAGATAATCCTTAGCCTTTTTCCTGCAGAGAATGCAAGCCCAGTTTATCAAATTTCTCCTCATATTTTAATAATTTGTACTAAACTGCTAAATCTGGGCTGCACATTACATAAAGCCAAAGTTTCCTAAGATGCAGTGCTCAGAACGGCTCACGTGGTTTAACCTGAAGTTTGTCTAACTGTAGAAAAAAATCCATCCTTTTATATCTTAGCCCTCTAAGTTTAAAGGCTGACTTTCCAGAACTTTTTAAAAATTTGTTTGTATCCAACAAATTTTATACAAAAATTATTTTGCATTTAGTGAGTTAGTGTCCATGGACCCAGAATTCCCTTTGGACTTCAACTGAATCCAGCCTTTCACCATTGAAGCTTAGATCATTTTCATTTATCAAAAATTGGTGATCTCACTGCATTGAAATACAGTTGCCACTGTTTTGCTTAAGGAGAAATCCCATCAGCATCTTCATATTTCGATGGGCGGCATGGTGGCATAGTGGTTAACACTGCTACCTCAGGGCACCAGGGACTTGGGTTCAATTCCAGCCTCAGGTAACTGTCTGTGTGGAGTTTGCATATTCTGCCTGTGTCTGCGTGGGTTTCACCCGGGGTTCTGGTTTCCTCCCACAGTACAAAGATATGTGGGATAGATAATTGGCTATGCTAAATTGCCCCTCAGTGTCAGGAAGACTAGCTAGGGTACCGTGGGCAGCTCTGGTCACCACATCATAGGAAGAATGTGATTGCGCTGGAAGGGATGGGAAGGAGATTCACCAGGATGTGGAGGGAACATTTCAGTTATGAAGAGAGCTTGCATAGGCTTGGGTTTTTTTGTCTGGAGTAGGGAAGATTGAGAGATGACCTTGTTGAGATGTTCAAGATTATGAGGGGCATGGACAAGTAGATAAGAGGCAGCTGTTCTCCTTAGCTGAAGCATCAGTTACGAAGGGACACAAGTTAACAGTGAGAGGTGGGAGATTTAGGGGGGATTTGATTAAAAGCTTTTTTACTCAGAGGGTAATGGTGGTCTGGAATGGGCTGCTTGGGAGGGTGGTGGAGAGGGAGGCCTCAGACTCTGTGTATCTCGGTAAGGATTCTTCATTCTGATTGACAGAGAAAGTGCATTGTTGCTCTCTTTCTTCAGACACTCTCTCTCTGGTCAGACAAGTACTCTGGTCACTCTCCCTGGTCAGACATTCTCCCTGATCAGACACTCTCCTTAGTCACTCTCCCTGGGCAGATACTCTCTCTTGTCAGATACAGTCCCTGGTCAGAAATTCACTCCAATCAGAGACTCACACCAGTCAGAGACTTACCCTGGTCACTCTCCCTGGTCAGAGACTCACCCTGTTCAGACTCTGTCTCTGGTCAGACACTCTTCCCGGTCATGCACTCTCTCTGGTCAGACACTCACCTTTGTCAGACTCACCCTGGTCAGACACTCACCCTAGTTGCTTTCTCTGATCAGAGACTCACCCTGGTCAGGTGCTTTTTCTGGTAAGACATTCTCCCTGGTCAGACAGCTCCCTTCTCCTGGTCACCCTCCCTTGTCAGACACTCTCGCTGGTCATTCTTCCTGGTCAGACACTCTACCTGGTCACTCTCCTTGATCAGACACTCTCCTTGGTCAGACACTCACCATGTTCAGATACTCTCTCTCTCTGGTCATTCAATCTCCTTGGTCAGGCACTCTCTATGGTAAGACACTCACCCTGGTCACCCTCCCTGGTTAGACACTCATCCTGGTCAAATACTGACCATGGTCAGACACTCAAGATGGTCTCTCTCCCTGGTCAGAGACTCACCCTGGTAAGAGACTCACTTTGGTCAGACATTCTCTTGGTCAGATATTCCCCCGGTCACTCTCATTGGCCAGACACTCTCCCTGGTCACTCTCCCTGATCAGACACTCTCCCTGGTCACACACTCAGCCTGGTCATTCTCCCTGTTTCCAGTTTCCAGGCTCCAGATCCCAGTTTCCAGATTCTCACAGAGGGCATCACACTGCTTTGGAATTCTAATTATCACCATTTCATAAGAAAAAAAAATAGGCTGGTAGATTGGGCAGATATATGGCAGATGGAATTTAATCCTGATAAATGCAAGGTGATGCATTTCGGGAGAAAGAATGTGGGGGGAATTATATGATAAAGGGTAGACCTATTAAGAGTATAGAAACGCAGAGGGACCTGGGGGTGCAGTTGCACAAGTCTTTGAAGGTGGCAGAACAGATTGAGAAGGTTGTGAAGAAAGCTTACAGTTTGCTAGTCTTGATAGGAAGGTGTCTAGAGTACAAGAGCTGGCTTTTAATGTTGCAGCTGTATAGAACTTTGGTTAGATCTCATTTGGAATACTGCGTCCAGTTCTGGTCGCCTTACTACAGGAAGGACGTGGAGACTCTGGAAAGAGTGCAGAGGAAGTTACCAGGATGTAGCCTGATATGGAAGGACTGGGTTACGAGGAAAGGTTAGGCAACTTGGGGCTTTTTTCTTTAGAAAGACGGAGACTCAGAGGGGATCTAATAGAGGTGTACAAGATTATGAAAGGTATAGACAGAGTAAACAGTGGTAAGCTTTTTCCTAGGTTGGATTCAAATATCACGAGGGGCCATGAGCTTAGAGTGAGAGGGGCAAGGTATAATTTGGATGTTAGAGGGAGGTTTTTCACACAGAGGGTTTTGGGGGTATGGAACGCATTACCTAGTAAGGTGGTGGAAGCAGACATGTTGGAGTTATTTAAGAGATACATAGATAGGCACACGAACAGAAATGGGGATGGAGGAATATAAAGATAGAAGACTATAGAAGAGATATAGAAGAGGGATCATAAGCCTTGGGACGTTCCTGGGAATTGCGTAAGATGTGCATGTTATTGATGTATTTCTTTTTTATTGTCCAAGTAGTTTGGTCTGCCGTGTTGTCCAACAAGGGGCACACACGCGATGGGTCGTGAGCGGGCTACTCTTAGATTTTTCAAGAGTAGCCTAGTGCTTCACATCGTTAGTGTACGCTTAAACTGGACCAGTTGATGGGCAACATGACAGCTCAGTGACTATCACTGTTGCTGTGAAGATACAGGGATGTGGGCCGGTATCTGTAGGAGTTTGTGCATTCTCCCCGTGCTTGCATGGGTTTTCTCCTGGTGCTCCGGTTTCCTCCCACGCACCAAAGATGTGTTCTTAGGCTGATGGCAAAACAAATTGTCCCTAAATTGTCTCCCCAACTTTGGTTCCAACGCAGATTTCCGTAAACATAGACAAGGGTCATGGGTGGAAGTGGGAATGTTAAAATGGTGGAAGGGCCTGTTTTCCGTGCTGTGTTGTTCTTTTTGTTTTCTTTTGTTTTTTTATTGGTAAATACGTCGTGTTACAGGTATAGGGAATAGGTGGATTTCTGGTCAGTGCAGACTCAATGGGCCAGATAGCTTCCTTTTGCACTGTAGGATTCTGTGATATGGCAATGAGAGATGGACAATAAAATAGTTTGCCAGTACAGCTCATGTTTAAAGAAAATGTGAAAGCAAAAACCCTGTGTTGACAGGTGCAATATTACCTAACAGTTGAAGTTGGCTGGGAGTAAGTTGACTTCCCTTAATCTCATTGCTGTCGTACTTAGACAAGTTCAACATTGACAAAACCTGTCATATGCAATGATATTTGATCCTAGCTGCATCAATATTTTTGCACCTTTAGACAACCTGTCCCTACCTTTCACCCTCCAACATCACCTAAAGCTTTGAGAGTTTTGAGTCAATATCAATACTCAACTTGAACTCCTGTTACTAGTTTTCCTTTTCCCACACTATCCAACTGTGATAGACCCATCCCCACTTTTTCCCCAAACCACGACCATTGCACCCTGCCCCTTACAATCTACTTTACTCAGACCTGTTATTGAAAATGCTGTGTTTTTTTCAACTTCCTCTCCAAGACCTTACCCATCTCAAAATGGCCCTGGGGTTAACAAGGAGGCTGGGATAAGGGAGCCTGATTTAGCAGTTGGC
Source organism: Sphyrna mokarran (assembly GCA_024679065.1). Lineage (NCBI taxonomy): Eukaryota > Metazoa > Chordata > Chondrichthyes > Carcharhiniformes > Carcharhinidae > Sphyrna > Sphyrna mokarran. Next base: position 101,145,750 of record JAGIQG010000004.1, on the reverse strand, counting down.
TGGCTATTGGGTAGGCATGAGATCACAGATGGGGTGTGAAGAGGAGAGAAGGAGAGATTGAGGGTCAGACAGAAACACCAATGGGCGACCTGGAGAGATTGGGGTTTAAGGAATGGACGTGGAATGAGACGGCAAGAGAAATGAGAGAACAGTTGTGGGAAATACTGTTGGACACCATAGAGATTTAAAGGATAAATGGTTGAATTTTATGGAATCATAGACTTTACAAGATTAACATCATTCTCCCACCACTCCCATATCCCTACACCACTTGATTCCTAAAAGACCATAAATCTGTGTAACTCAGCCTTAAATGGAGTATCCATATTCGTCTGGGATGGATAACTTGTGCAAACTATTAGATAAAATAAACACATTGAGAGAGTGAGTCCTGGAGGGACTGGCATCTGTGAAGTTGAATCAATCACCAGGACAGATGGATTGTATCCCAGGCTACTTAAGGAAGCCAGGGATGAAATGATAAGTACGCTGCAGATCATTTTCCAAATGTCACTAGATACAGGCAAGGACACAAAGCATTGGAGGTCTCTGAATGTTGCACCGTTATTTAAAAAGGATGTGAGATTAAGGTCAGAAAACTATAGGCCAATCACCCTGACTTTAGTGGTAGGCAATCATTGGAAATAATTCTGAGGGAAAGGATAAATTTAAAAAAGGCACAAATCGATTAGAGATAGTCAACATGGTTTTGTTAGTGGAAGATTATGTCTTAGTAATTGCAGTGTGGTAGCACAATGGCTAGCACTACTGCATCAAAGCACCAGGAACCCAGGTTCAATTCTAACCCGTATGGAGTTTGTATGGAGTTTGTATGGAGTTTGCACATAGTCCCCCTGTCTATGCGGGTTGCCTCCGGGAGCTCTGGTTTTCTCCCACACTCCAAAAATGTGCAGGTTAGGTGGATTGGCCATGCTTATTTGTGCCTGAATGTCCCAAGAAGTGTAGGTTATGAGAATTAATAGGGTAAATATATGGGGTTGTGGGGATAAGGTAAGATGCATTGAGTTGGTGCCAACTTGATGGACCGAATGGCTTACTTCTGCACTGTATAGATTCTATATAGATAATTTTCATAATAATTTTTTCCAACATCAAAAAATATAACCCATTAAAACTTAGCTCAAAGCAAACTCTTCAAATTTTCTGAGATACTGACAATGCATTAATAGAACATAGAACATAATGTGGCATATTAAATACTAACTAAATCTTCCAGACATTGAACACTTCTGTTAGTTAGGACAATTTCTGGGACCCAAACCCATTTGCAATGACAGTATACCTCCTGGGATAGAGGCACACTGGATAGCTGTTTAATTAGGAATGGTGAGCGTGTGGTGCAGGTGGCAGGGCAGATCAGAACATGAGACTACAAGTTTACCCAATAACATCCTCTCAGTGCAGATTGAAGGCTGTTGGCATCTCTAAACAGATGGGGATTGGGGCAGTGAAGACATTGCCTCCACTTCCTCACTATCAGCATCGTTCCTTACTGCAATGTCCACGAGGTTGGGGGGAATTGTAATCTTCTACCAACAGAGAAGCTCAGGTTTCCTGATTTGTACCTTGGGGGAAGATTTAATTTATTTGCCATAGTCCTCTGACATCCAACTCTATGTATTCCTGTTACCTTACTGGCTGTCACCCTGCTCAGAGTAGGGATCCTGAGTGATGCTGGTAAAATCTAGTTTACCTTGGGAAATTGGTACTGACTGGTTATTGATGAACCATAAATTGGTTAACTGGTCAGTGTGACATTGCTGTTTCCAGGAGCTTAAACTGGAAACTGAATTTGCTACCTTAGATTAATGATCATATTTTAAAGTGTATTGTGACAACCTGAGGAGGTGAAAGGTCCCTATAAACATAGCTTTTTTCTTCCTTTCTTTCTCTGGTAAACATAGATAACGAGAGGTGCGAAGAAGACCAGTGATCGGGATTATCCAGCCCTCCTCACAGCATGTTTTCTAGCAGAGGAGGCAGCTGGCCATTGACCATTAGCTGGATCTTCTGGTCCCATTAAAGCCAATGACAATTTGCGCTGGGTGCCTGCACAGTGCATGGGTTGAGGGAAAGCAGGTGGGTGGGGTAGTTCGCCATAAGCAGGTCTGGAAGATCTAACCAGAGAAAGGGACAGGAAATTCCATCCACTGGGTGGAGAAACAAAATGATTGGAATGACTTTGAGCAGAGCTATGTAATGAACAATATATTCTACATTGATACAGCATTGTTTTATTGATTTTCATACTTAGCACTTATAAATAACCATTATTTAAACATTCATATGCTCTGGACAGACTGAATCTTTAAACAAGTTTAAAGCAAATGTACTCATAAAAGGGTAGGTTCTGCTGTGGCCTTTAGAATCCTGGTATTGAATAAAATAGTTCTGAGCCTGCACTTGCTGGAAGCAAGATGGAGCAATCTGTTAAGAAATGGCCACATCCGAGCTTACCATGCTATTAAGGACAGTGAATGGGTTCTCGATGCTGCAGGTTCAATTAGTGGACTGGCAGATCTGGAGCCATTATTTCTTACCATGAAAGCTGGACACTTCTGAGGCAGGTTTAGAAACCATAAAGGTTCCTCAACCTGGGAGCACTGGCCTGGATATTGTTCTTCATGAGATCTGGAGTGAGTTATGTAAATGGATACAAAATTGGCTTCTTGACAGAAGCCAGAGGACGCTGTAGAGGGTTATTTTTCAAACTGGAGCACTGTGATCAGCGGTGTTCTTCAGGGATCAGTGCTAGGTCCACTGTTACTTGTCATTTATATCAATGATTTGGATGAGAGTATAGGAGGCATTGTTAGTAAATTTGCAGATAACACCAAATTTGGTGGCATAATGGACAGTGAAGAAAGTTATTTCCGATTGCAACAAGATCCTGATCAATTGGGCCTGTGGGCTGATGAATGGCAGATGGAGTTTAATTTAGATAAATGTGTGATGATGCATTGTGGTAGCTTGAACCAGGGCAGGACTTACTTAGATAATGGTAGGGCATTGGGGAGAATTACAGAACAAAGAGTTGCAGTGTTACAAGTTCATAACTCCTTGAAAGTGGAGTCACGGATGGGTAGAGTGGTGAAGAAGGCATTCAGTAAGCTTGGTTTCATTGGTCAGAACATTGAACCCAGAAGTTGGGATGTCTTATTGAAGTTGTACAAGACATTGTAAGGCCACGCTTGGAATACTGTGTACAGTTCTGGTCCATCTATTATAAAAGGATATTATTAAACTAGAAAGAGTGCAGCAAAGATTTACTAGGATGCTACTGGGATTTGATGGTTTGAGTTGTAAGGGGAGGCTGGATAGACTGACTTTTTTCTCTGCTGCGTGAAAGACTGAGGGGTGATTTTATCACAGTCCACAAAATAATGGGGGGCATAAATCAGCTTGATAGTCAATATCTTTTATCTAAGGTAGGGGAGTATAAAATTAAAGGGCATAGGTTTAAGGTGAGAAAACCCATACAAAAGTGTCCAGAGGGGCAGTTTTTCACACAGAGGGGGTGACTGTCTGGAGCAAGCTGCCAGAGGTAGTAGTAGAGGTACATTCATTTTTATCTTTTAAAAAGCATTTGGACATCTACGTGGGTAGGATGGATTTAGAGGGATATGGACCAAATGCAGGATTAGAGGTTTTAAAAAAAGGACAACATGGACAAATTGGGCCAAAGGGCCTGTTTCCATGCTGTAAACCTTTTTGATTCTAATTAATGGGGACGTAAATCTGTAGGTCAATCAGTATGAAGAGGATTCCCTTCTGCTGTACCAATTTTGATGATGATTGTGGTCTTTTCTAAGTCTAGTCCATTTTTGTGGAATTGAGCCCCAAGTCTTGACTCATGGTCAGGAGACAGAAGCAAAACTGAACTTTATTCTCTTATCTTCTGTTCATAAACTGTGATGATTTTGCTTTTAAAATAAGACATGGCACTTATTGCAAAAACTTTTTGTTTACATTGTCAATTTTTAAAGTGGTTCATAGCAAATTTTCTTAGGCTTAAATTGGAAATTCAGTTTATTCAGACCTTCAAACCAAGGGGATGATTGCAACTTCACTCAAGTATGTAGTCAGGCAATTGAAAAGTAGGGTTTTACAACTATGAATCACTTTACAGTAAAAAGAAACACGTAAATAGATACCTACTCATATGATTGCCAGAGTCCAGATAGTTCAAATCCAAAGGGGATTTCTTCATGGGGAAATTCCAGCTTAGACAGGTTGGTGGCTAAAAGCAGAAGTGTAGAATTCCTTTAAAGATGATGATGATGATGACAAGCTTGATATTTAAAGATTTGGTCTGCTTGTCTGGCAGTTGGAAGTCGCTTCCAGATAAACAAGTTTTAAGGAGGATTTTCTTACAGGTTGCTTAATCAGTCTGGAGTCCTGCTGTTGGATGCTTGCAGTTAGGAGATAAATCAGCAGACTGCTCTAGTACTGGGTTCTCAACTTTATATACAGATTTCAAAATGGTCATTCAAATCAGGTTGCTTTCTTTCTTCACAGTGGTTTTATAAAGGGATATTTATCTGGTTTCTGAAGCTGGCTTTTGTTTTGTGGCTTACAAAATTCAAGTCATTGGCTTCCGAAATTGTCATTATTCATATTGATGTTCTGGGTAACTACTGCCTTGGTGGAATCTTGGACTCTGCTAAAAGGATAAGCTTATAAAGATGAAAATGACATCCATTTCCATTCAAAAGTTCCTCTTTGAAAATGCACGTTGACAGTCCCAGGTGTGAGATTCATTGAACAACATATCAGAGCACTCTCCAGTTCAAGCCTTGTGGTAACCTTACAATTCCAGGCATCAGGTAACTTGTGGTGGCCATCTTTTGGTTATGCAAAGCTCATTTTAAATAAACAAAAGAAAGAACAGTGTTTGATTTACATAGTTTATGATTTATTTCATAGCTTGGAGACCTGTCACTTCATTTAAACATGTCCAAGTTGAAACTTGTGGGATTATAATATTAGTAGAAGAAAATGAAAATGTTTGAGCTTTGCTTATATTTTAAATGTTGCTTGGTCTTAACCATAAAAACTCAAATCTGGGACAAGTAGCAGGTAAAGATGAAAAATCTTTGTTTCCATATTGTATGTAAAGATATATTTATTTATCTATTCCTATAGTTTTCACCCATCCTCACACCCCCACAAATATATTGGAAATAATGGCTTATGGATGAGAATTCAACTTCAAAGGGGATACAAACAAGACAATAGTACATTCATTCCCGGTTATATAAGCCTACCCATTGATCTTTCCATTGCCTCAAAATGAAAGAAAAAATGGATGTCATATAAAACAGGTGGCTCCAAATGATCCATCAATTACTCACCAAGTTTGAATTTCTGTCTGTGGTAATTCAAGTATTACCGGCATTTATGAGTTAGAAAAGTCCTGAGCTTGAAGAAAATAATTTTTATTTTGCCACTAGGGTATTTTGTACATTTAAGGGGACTGTGGAATTTCTGGAATCTTAAGCACACATGCCATGCAGATCTGCCAACAATACAGTAAGAATTCACACAAATTCCCATTTTTCTATTTACACCTGTCAATTATCACTTCTGGGTGCTGTGAAACTGTCATTCACTCCCATCGAATAAATACAGAATAATGATAGCTGCCAGTGAGTTGCAAAACTGTAATTTAATGCTGCATTTATGATGAGTGTCGAATGCCAGACTGTCAGCAGGGTGCCATGATTGAATTATCCTCTTAAACTCACTGTTGGCTATTTATTATATGTAATAGATACTGTATACTTTATTAAAAAGGAAATAAAATGTTTTGCTTTTCGCGAGGTTACTTGGTATTCACGGCACGATGTCCGGCAAGCAAATGTGACACAACTGAAAGGAGAGCAGAAGCCATTTTTAACAATCAGTTATTTTCACTGTTCTTCTCTTTGCCATGTTTCATTCCGTAGCCATGAAGGAGTATGCAAACCAAACTACTCACTTTTTCAACGTTTCCTTTGCACAAACTATTAGTATCTAAGATGTTCACCCATCTATCTTTGCTCTCTTTCTCTCTCTTCTTATTTGGCACTTGGCCACTGGACTATGCCTCCTCCTGATCTTGTACAGGAATGTCGATTCTCCTTTTGAGAGAGCGCGAAGACCAGTGTTTCACCAAGAACACATGTTCAATAAAGTAAATTGCCAGCACTAAATTGAAGGAGTAATTTTAATTTTCTGACTTTATCCTATGGATAAGGAGTTTCATATGTTGGGAATATACATCAGATTTTGCTACGCATATTTCCTGCAATTTTCCAACAGCTAAATTAATTCCCAGTTCCCAGACTGAACAGCTCCAGAGAATCACGGCATCCACCTCATGATGCCTCCAGCTAGAGTGCAGTTGCTCTACATCTTTCTAGAAACAATACTTGAGGACCAAATCTTCTATTTATAAGCCCTTTCCTGCCTTATAGTCCAATGCTCAAGATGGAAAATTACTACAGAACTGCAAAGAAAGTCATAAATGAATTATACTGAGTTACGATTTTTGGTACTGTAGGAGAGAACTAAAATTAATCGAGCCTTGGAGACAGTGTCAAAATTCAAGAAAAGATTTTATTCCACATACATGAGGGAGAGCTGGACTCGGGCCTGAAATCTCAGGGTTGCCCCTCTGACCCTGGAACATTGGTAACGGTTATTATACGTTTTTGAGTCACAAAGGTTTAAATTAGCATGTTAATTCCTCAAGTTGGATACAAGACAAGTCTTCTAATCTCACTATGCAGACTGCATTGTTCAGTACAAGTTCGTTAATCAGTTCTCTGGACAGTTCTATCTACCCAATTATAATGTCAAACAGTTGTATTTGCCCAACCATTTACAACAATGTATTAATCATTCCCACTGCCACCACCTCCTCCCCCCTCCGTTAGGTGTTCATATTTTACAGAACACTATGCCAACCCTACACTATATGGAGCGTGGCTGTCTTAATTCTGGTTCTCCCATTGTCATGATAATTCATAGAACATTACAGCGCAGTACAGGCCCTTCAGCCCTCGATGTTGCGCCGGCCAGTGGACCCTCTAACCTAAACTATTCCAATATCATGCATATGCCTATCCACCGATCATTTGAATGCCCCCAAAGTAGGCAAGTCCACAACTGCTGCAGGCAGGGCATTCCACGCCCTCACCACCCTCTGTGTAAAGAACCTGCCTCTGACATCCGTCCTATAACTACCACCTCTTCATTTAAAGTTATGTCCCCTCGTGTTGGTCATCACCATCCGAGGAAAAAGGCTCTCACTATCCACCCTATCCAGTCCTTTGATCATCTTATACGCCTCAATTAGGTCACCGCGTACCCTTCTTCTCTCTAATGAAAATAACCTCAGGTCCCTCAGCCTTTCCTCATAAGGCCTTCCCACCATACCAGGCAACATCCTGGTAAACCTCCTCTGCACCCTTTCCAATGCTTCCGCATCTTTCTTATAATGCGGCGACCAGAACTGTACGCAATACTCCAAGAGCGGCTGCACCAGAGTTTTGTACAGTTGTAACATAACCTCACGGCTCCTAAATTCAATCCCTCTACCAATAAAAGCTAACACACCGTACGCCTTCTTAACAACTTTATCAACCTGGGTGCCAACTTTCAAAGAGCTATGTACTTATACCCCAAAATCCCTCTGCTCGACAACATTATTAAGGGTCCTTCCATTAGCCCTATATTTCATATGCCTGTTATTCCTATCAAAGTGAATCACCTCATACTTATCCGTATTGAATTCCATTTGTCACCTCACGGCCCAGCTCTGCAACCTATCTATGTCCCTCTGCAAACTGTAACATCCATCCTCGCTGTCTACAACTCCACCCACTTTGGTATCGTCAGCAAATTTACTAATCCAACCCTCTACACCCTCATCTAGGTCATTTATAAAAATGACAAACAGCAGTGGCCCCAAAACAGATCCTTGAGGTACACCACTTGTAACTGCACTCCAGGTTGAATATTCAGAACAGTCTCCTGCACTTCAGAAGCTGATGCATGCATTAATTATTATCTGTTGGCAGAGCAGGCCAGTACCTGTCTGTGTTAAGCCTTTTCTTCCCTCTGGTGAAGCCTGGCTCTCTGGGCTTGCTCGATGTAGCCCTTCAGCCTTTCACTGAAATTAAATGAAATATAAACGGATGTATAAATTAAAATATAAAAGACACGATCCCTGATATTGCTTACAACAGTATCTGAACTTCTATATAACTGCTGTAAATCTTTATGCCGAAAGTCTTTAAGAGATGTCAGTTTGAATATTAGTAGCAGTAGCTCATCAATGCTATACAAATGCAGAAAGGCCTGTTGCTTCTTCCTTAGTAATGTAGAAGATGTGAAGAAACAAGATTTTACTGGATTGCTAAAGAACAGAATTCACTGGTCACTCGTTCAGTGCCACCATGCCATCCATATCATATTTCAAAATATTTGGAATATAGAGGGATAAGAATGAAAGAGTGAAGTGGTGCACCCTCAATCTTTCAGTTGGCATCTACTTTATATTTCATCTTTTGTGCTTACAGCAGTTTTCATTCATCACAGTTCCAATGCTTGCTCCTTATTCAACTCTTACTAATCATTCCCTGATGCAAGGACAGCCTCGTCGTAAAATGTTGAAACTATGATTTGTAGTAAATTACTGATATCTGCATGCAGCCCATAATGGGACTACAACAGTTGACTATGACAGTCATTTATAGTTCAAGTGACTCTTTAAGATCATGCGTCAGAATACCAGTGAAGTTGTTATATAAAAGTGAAGGCTGGGGCAGCAAGAGCATTTTTCTAGCCCTCCATAAACTTTTCAAAGGTTTTAATAGTTATGAGAAGGTGTTTGTGAGTGGCAAGCATGTTAAATGCAATGCATTCCATGGAAAGCATTGACTCCTCTCAGCTAACTTGATGTAGTAATCTCTTTACACATTTTTGCTGCTGTTTTTATCAGAGCTTCAACTGTCAGTGCCAAAAAGGATATTTATCTTTGCACTTTTTTGCAGGATCAGTTTTATTTCGATGTTTGAGACAACACTTCTCATGCTGTGCAGCAAATCTGTCTAACATTTTACAAATTGGAAAATTCTTGGTTTGTGGTAAAAGGTCCTTCAGTAATGTCTGCCCCTTTGGGTCATTGCAGATGTTTCAATCCTACAGTAGCACAATATTTACCACCCTGTTATTGTATATCAACTGAAGTCCAGCTGCTACCATGTTTACCTCTGAGTCAGATCATTTGTATTAAAGTCTACTCCTGCATTGATATAAAAGTCAAAGCTTAAATTCCAGTATAGTATTGAAGAAGTCCTATACTCTTGAAGGTGTTGATCTTTCAACATCAAAATGGGGTCCTGCTTGCTCTCATGTTAATATAAAACATCCCATGGCACTAAAAGTAGGGGAGTTCTACCTGCCCATGAGGAAAATAAACAATGTAAACGGGAAAATAAGAATCCTTCTCCAAACTGATCTTGCATACCAAGGATGGGAGAGGAGCCCCTAAGAGCTCGTGATGGGCTGAAGGGAGATTTACTCAGGGTACGATCCGTGCGTCTGTGAAAGACAGCGATCCAATCTCTGTGCAGGCGGGGTTTTGCTGTTGTGTTGTGGCCTCACCCACCTTGTACGGTGTGAAGCACTCCCCTTTTTTTGGCACTTGTATACCTTCAAATGGAATACCAGTAAAAACTGGGAAATAAGCATACTCTTCCAAAATGGTCTTATGTATTTTAAAATGGAATAACAGTAAATCTGGGAAATAGGTATTCTGCTCCAAACTGTTTGTTTCCTGGTCAATATTGCAAAAGCACCTCAGTGACTGTGAAACACTTTGGAATATTCTGTAATCATGACAGGTGCTATATAAATACAGTTTAACATTTTATACTTTCATTGATGAGCAAGTCAATTGGCTGTAATTCAGAAAAATATAGCAGGGTCAGGGCCAGCATGGTCATGCAATTGACTGGCACCTCTCTGATGATGATTGCAACACAGAGGAAATCCCAGCTAATAGGTTTCATAGTGCGCTATTGTCAGCACTTGCTCAATTTTTTTTAGCACTAGCTGGTTATTTGTTGTACATGTAAGTGGATACAATGAAGATGATAGATTTGATGGATTTATTTATGGTCTGATGCTGCTGGTGTTTAAAGTTTGTTGAAGTGAAATAGTTGATTTGTGAATGTTTTGGTGTCACGATATTTATGGTAAGACTAATGTTGATGTCATTATTTCAGATATGTTTGGAAATATGAGGCTTATTGGCTAATGGTAACACATCGCTAATATTGTCCCAGTGAATGTTTGTTGAAGATCTAAATCATTGAATGTAAATCTTGAAATGCAAACCCTTAGTGAACACTAAGTCAATTGGCTGTAATTCAGCAAAAAATGGCAGTGTTGTTTCTGGTGAGATACCTGTTTTCTCTCCAGATCTTACAACACTTTGCCAAAAATAAGGGAAATATTTCATACCATAGAGAAGGGTGAGGTTACAACATACATAGATAAGGTTACCACCTTTAATGGGCATGTGGATTGTACTATGAATCTCCTTTCAGCCCACCACATGATCTTAGGGGCTCCTATCCCCACCCCTGGTCAGAATCAAGCACTTTTCTACCCCACCACCAATCATTGGCCCTTCCCTCCCATCCTCCTCGATTAGTGGTCTTTTCTCATATCGCCCTTTATCACCAGCATCTTCGCCCCCACAGCCTGAGCCAGCACCCATCTCTGCACCCACACTTGCCCCCAGCCAGTCCCTCCCCACCCCACTTCCTTCCCATTCCCGTTCTTCCCCACCCCACAACTGCCATCTCTGGCATTCCCTGCTTCTCCATCCATTCCCAGCTATCAGCACATCTAAATGAATTTCCCATGAGGATTCCACTGCCAATGTGCCAAGGGATAGTGCCAGGGTTTATTTCCAGGCTACTGTCTGGCCATGTCTTTCTCCCTTAAGCATTATCCTTATTTTTGCATCCCTATACATTGACACATCTAGTTGAATCTGTTTTAAACCTTGTAGACATGAAGTCACATCAGCATGATGTCAATATAGGGTGTGGAGGCGGGGTATCCATATCTGGTGAGGAAGAGGTGCGTTAGTTATATTAAAATCTATTCAGATGCACATAAAGTAGGATTACGCCTGTAAAGGGCATGTTCCTGATGATGTGACCAGCAAGAGGCAGGGACGATCTGAAATTGTGAACTTGCCTGCGAGAACTATAGCTTCTGAATCTTGAGGCCTCATCAGCATCTGCATGTACGGAGGCGTGAGCTCAAGATCGCCTCCACAGTATCCGAGTCAAAGGATCTAACTGGTATCTTACATCGCCAACCTTGGTTTTAATAACAATCAATCTTTCGACATGCAGTATTCTATTTATTGAAAGATTATGTTATTTGCACTGAGAACAATATTCTTTTAAACACAATGATGTTCAGAAATGATAGTTGAATGACACCACCATTGAATAATACAATTATCAAATTACATTCTAACTTTCATGTTCCAAGGCATCTCTGAATTGCCTACTTAAAGTGGGATTTGATTACCCTATCTAATGCTCTTTTATTATCAAATATAGCATATCCTCTCAAGTCAATAGAAGGCTGATCTGGGAAAAACAATTCTTCCATAATTTTGTTTTACTCTCTGCTATCAATTTACATGAAATCTGGATTAATTGAATGAGGAACAAAACAGCAGTTCAATTGAATATTCCCAATTGAATGTGGTGACCACTGAAACACAGACCCAGAACTTTATTGATGCAATTAATCAGTTTAAATAAATCACACAGTTTCTGGACATTTCCTTCAATAATGAATGTATGTTGAAACATCATGAAAAAAATAGCTTACAGTTATGTTCCTGTGAAAGCTGCATTGGGATAGTTTAGTTTATGAGAAATTGTTATCACTTCACTGCAGCAGAGTAATCATGTGATTCCAATTTGTGATAGAATTAGCAGCCTAATACTTAATGTTCCAAAATTAAAATGTTATTACTGAAGCATTCAACTGTTGATCCCAGAGAAAGGTCTTACAAGTAATGAAAAGACTTTCACCACAATGATATAAGTAACATTTAATGCTATCTTTTCCGGATGAATTAATTGTTACTTTAAGCAGAATGATGCATGTGGCAGCGTAACTATTTGTAACTTTTCGAATCATTGCTTGATTCATCATCATTTGTTTCCTTTCTCGTCCTGCACCATGGCACGCTGCCACACCGCAATCTTTTACACAACATGCATCATTTATGACACTGCCATCAATAATAAAACAATATAAAACATCTTTTGCATAGTATGGCCCTTGCTGTGATGTATATTTTTGCGATACATCCAAGAACACATTTTGGAGAATCACTTTGCGTTTACAGCATTGAACGTTGCCAATGGAAAATTACATTAATGCAGGTGAAAGTAACTCTGGCTGGGAATATCAATTGCTTATATCTGCAATTTAGTCTTTGAAGCAGTTACAGTAAGTCAATAAAAAGGTAGTTACTAACCCAATAAGGCAGCCACAACTCTTTTTCTCTTCCCGCGGTTTTTTCTGTAAAGTATCCATTTTAGAAAAACAATAAAATTAAACATTTTTGGCATTGGAATAGTGTATTAACCAACAGTACAGAAATACGTTCTGTGTGCTACTACAGCTGGAGAACAACTGAATATCACACTTGAATGCTCTCTCATCCTGGGAATTTGCTGCAGCCATTCCAGTCCTCAGTCCTCAGTATCTGAGCAGTATACCTAGCTGCTTCTGATAACATCTACAAAAGAAAATAAACAGCAGAAATTCCACAATGACAGTTAGTTAATGCGGCTACTTTTCAAGCAAATATTTCTAGGATTTATTTTGTGATCATGTTCTAATCATACTTGTGTTATCAATCTTTTTTTTAAGATTGTTCAGCTGCAATGGATCACTAATGTTACTGGTCGTTCAAGAAAGGATAACTGGTGGTCTGAGATCTCTCTTGCATTAGTGCTTCTATCATTGCTCTGGCCCTCTTCCTTTTGTTGTTCTAGCTTTTGATCTCTGTGCAATGGTTTTGAATTAGCAATAGTTTGCTGACTGTTAAACAACCCATAGTGAAATGTAAGCAGTTTTTGTCACTATAGATACTATTACTAATGTATATTATTTGCTTTGCATGCAATATATAAATAAAATGTCCAGTATAATCTGTTTATAAAGTATTGACCCTATTTTGGTTCTCTTTATTACTGTTTGCACTGGTTATGATATTAAATATGATATTATCGAGAATAACTTTTGCCAAGTTGCAAAATACACATTTTTGCAAGTGTTATCCTCGGATATTGTCCCATAATTTCAGTATCTCATTTCTCAAACATTAACTCTAGCTTCTGCACATGGGACAAGTGAGAGTTGTTCTAGCACAAGATGATAGAGAGAAAGAGACAGCAAGGAAGTTTCAAATTGAAGACAAATTAATAAGTTAGCACCATGGTATGAAAAGGAAATGCAGAACATAGAGGAATCATGGATAAGATGCATCATCAAAAACAAAGGGAAACAACAATAACAACACATCGAGCAGCTCAAAACTGGGTGTCCATAAAATGCTGTGTGGCTGAAGCCTGGAAGCTGAGGAAAACATTTCAAAAGGGCAAGCTACTCATCAATAGTTCCACAGTAGCTAAAACTATAGGGTGGCATGATGGCACTGTGGCTGGCACTGCTGCCTCACAGCTCTAGGGATATATTTCACCCAGCGGGTTGCTAGTTAGCCAAAAAGGAAGGTGCTGTCTTCCTGCCACCTCTAAATTTTGGCTTCACGATATCCACCCCACTCCCCTGCCTCCCTTTTTAGGTCCTGCCAGAAAGGCCCCATCAGAATTCCAGACTTGGAGGCATCCACAGTTCCCTAGCTCTCCAGCCTCCTGCAATTACAGATGCGGCAGAACTGCTGGTCTCTGATTGGCTAAAGATCCATGAGGCGAAACCTCCTCCTGGAGACGAACAAAAATCCCACCTCATAGGAAGGGAATCAGGGTGAGCTGAGCAAGTGGAGGCAGGCTCACACCTTGGAGTTCATATTGAAATTCACAAGCCTGCCTTTAACATATAATCCAACCCACAGAATTAGATTCAACCTGTTACCTTTGTCTCTGGGACAATGGGTCCCAGAAACCTAAACTGATATTAAACTAATAAGCCTGTACTTCACTAGTTTCATACTCTCTACTTTTTAAAATAAAAGATCAGTATTTGTAAACTTCCAATTCATAGCCACAATTCCTGAATTCACAGAATTTGGGAACAACTTTGGGTACAATATTATGACAAATACATTTACAAATTCTTCCCCACTTTCTCTTAAAAACTTGCAATACAAATCATGGAATTATCTTCAATATTCTCAGCTTGTCCTCCACATATATTAATTTTACTTCTTTCCTTACTGTGAGAAGAATTACAAAATATGAATTTTACTCATATATAATTTTATCATTGTCTTTAATAGTCCTATGTCTTTAATAGGTCCACATCCCACCAGATAACTCTTTTTTGATGATTCAATGAAAGACACTTTTGTAGTTTGTTTTGCCATCATTTGTAAGTTTTTTCATTCTTCTTCATATTTTTGTTGCTCCCCATATCTTCTGGATTCCCACTTTGTCTTATATTTGTGTAAACTGCTCCTTTTAGCCTAATGTTGAGAAAGCCGTAAAACAACTGGGAAAAGGTCCTCATGAATTTACAAGAGCAATTCTGTTGAAGTTACAAAAAGGTGGATAAGAATCTGATGCAGTTACATTTCAATAAGGTTAACTGTCTCACAAAGAATAGTTCATGAAATTATTCAATATGCTATCCATGGCAATGTACTGAGATGGGTTTCAACTGGGAAATAGAATACAGAACCATTGTGAATGAAAAATGCTCTGACTGAGAAGATTGTGATCCGGAGTGCTCACTAATGAAGCTGGTACATGTTAATGTTCACAGAAAAAGACCTGGAAGGTGCAGTGAAGTGCTATGAGATGGAAAAATATTGCTGAAAACAGAAGGAAGAATTTGCAAGATAATTGTGATTATATGGTGCAGGTATGAGGGCATCAAACATCATATGAGAGAACCACAAATGGATACCGATAAGATGTAAATGCTGAGTTGGATCTGTGGAAAACTGAAAAAGGATAGAATCAGGAATCAGCACATCAGGGAGTCAGTGAAGATTGTGGGAACATGGAGGAAAATAGCCAGGAAGGGATTAGAATGAATTTTCCCATCCTGTCTGGTATCGGAATTGGAGCAGGTGGGACATGAATCATGCAAAGGTCTGTTGACCTCAGGTGGGATTTTCCAGTTCTGGGGCTAGCATGGTCAGAAAATTCAGCCTCTGATGTCTAATGTTCTTGTACTTGAGGAGTTAATGACTATTGTTGAAGTCTTCCGAGCTGGGGTTTAACATGAACTTTATTTGAAACATAACAGAGAATAACTACATCTAGAAAGAGACTTAATCCTTGCCGTAGGATTGCAACAGAGAATCATGATAATCATGTGATCTGACCTCCCTTCCCTCAAACAAAGTGAACTGTCTCAAAAAAACACAGTCTCATGTAAAAGATATATTTACATTAATCTTTTACATGAGACTGTGTTTTTTTGTTGCACGGAGACAGAAAATGCAGTGAGATATGTGATGGAGTTGGGACTACCAGGATAAAGGAGAAGAGGAGAGGACTAAAACTAGATGGGAAGATGCCGTGATGAGAGACTTAAATGCAATGGGATTATAATAGGAATGGATGACTGACAGATGCAACCCCAAGTGAAATGAGAGAAGCCAAAAGATAGAGAGAAAAATGAAAGATCTGAAAGGAGGTATTAGTAATGGATGAATGAAATTGAGCATGTTACATACTAAATCAAATTTAACTTTGTTTTGGTGTCTTTGAAATTAACTGTGGGGCCTTTCAGGTATATGAGGCTCCCTCTTAAAACAACTCCGATTGAGAATTTGTAAAAAAAAAGAGATCTCATTATGGTTAGTTCAACACAGTGTATTTTATAACCGGGATGGAGTAGAGAATTCATTGTGAATTCCCAATGAGATTGAAAAGGTTTAGAAAATAGATGAAGATTAAGGAACATAATTTCCTTTCTGCAAGGCAAGGCAGCAACTTCTCTGGTAGGTGTCACAAGAAAGGTTGTTAGCTCCCTTGTTTCAGACTCCACTGCATATCTTACAGCCAATCACAGCTTTCACTATGAAGGCAAACATACCATTTGCCTTTTTTAGTGCTGCTGTACCTACACACTCACTTTCAGCGACTAATGCATAAGGACTCCAAGGTCATGTTGACTATCCACTTCTCACAATTTATACCCATTCAAGCAATATTCGGTCACCCTATTGGCACTATCAAAGTGAGTAAGTTTATAGTTATCCATATGGTACTGCATCTGACATGCAGATGTTCACATACTCTGCCTGTCCAAAATCTCTCTGAAGTAGTTCTGCACCCTTGTCACAGCTCAGCCTCTCACCCAACTTTGTATCATCTGTAAATTTCGAGATAATACATTCAGTTCCATCTTCAATATCATAAATATATAATATGAACAGTTGGGATTCAAGCACAGATCCCTGCAGATGCCCACTAGTTACTGACTGCCAATCAGAAAAAGATCCATTTATTCCAACTCTTTGCTTCTTATCTGCTAACCAAGTTTCTATCCATCTCAAGACATTACTTGCAATCTCATGTGCTTCAAATTTACATTTCTTAATTCATTCATGGGACATGGGCATGACTGACTGGCCAGTATTTATTGCCCATCTCTCATTGCCTTTGGAGGGATCAACCACATTGCTGTGACTCTGGAGTTACATGTAGGCCAAGTCAGGTAAGGAGGGCAGATTTCCTTCCCTAAAGGACATGAAATGGGTTTTTCTGAGAATTGAACTTTGTTTCATGGTCATCAGTAGATTCTTAATTCTAAATATTTTTTATTCAATTCAAATTGCAGCATCTGCTGTGGCTGGATTCGAACTTGGGTCCCGGAATATTAACTGAGTTTCGAGATAAATAGTCGAATGTTAATACTATTAGACCATCACCTCCCCTATACATAGTAGTCTATTATGTGCAACCTTGTCAAAAGCCTTCTGAAGGCCCGAAGGCCATGGGCAATTGTTGATAGATCACCCTGTGAGCATCGTGGAGTACAAGTTCCCTTATTGAGCAGACAGACGCTTGCCCAATAGGAAGCATTCAGCGAGGGCTTTTAAACTTGTTACTTCACTTGGACTGTTGTTGTAAGTCCCCAGGTGTTGACTACCGAGCTGTGAGCCATGGGAGTGGTCTCTATCTTGGTACACAGTAAAGAATGTTTGGTGACAGGAAACTGATATTTGGCTGAATTATTACATGGACATCTGAGAAAGTTAGAAGGTAAGATATTGTAATTTTTTTTTCAATAGAAATGCAGTCAAACTTCTTGTTTTGCTCTGAATGGAAGTCATTTTTTTTCCAAAATAAAATCCAAATATTTCCAAGTGGATTCAACAGAACATTGCAAGATTATTTTATCTGTTTTCCTACACTTTCAAACCAAATATATATGTCCCAAGAAACAAGAATGATATAAACTTCTTTGATTTGAACTTTAATCAGGGAAAAGGATTGTAAGTTCATACTCTATGTGAATAATTTATCTTTGTGTGTAACCGAAAAGTAGGTAAGAAACTTTTTGGTGTACTATAGGGGCAACCTGATGGGAGTCTACAAGATCATGAGGGGCATGAATAGAGTAGATAGTCAGAAATTTTTTCCCAGGGTGGGAGAGTCAATTACCAGGGGACATAGGTTTAAGGTGTGAGGGGCAAGGTTTAAAGGAAATGTATGAGACAAGGTTTTTACACAGAGGGTGTTGGGTGACTGGAGCTTGCTACTGGGGGAGGTACTGGAAGCAGATACAATAGTGAGTTTTAAGGGCTGTCTGGACAAATACATGAATAGGATGGGAATAGAGAAATATGGTCTTAGAAGGGTAGGGGCTTTTAGTTCAGTCGGGTAGCATAGTCGGTGTAGGTTGGAGTTCCAGTGCTGTAATTTTCTTTTCTTTGTTCTTTATAAACAGACCACATCAGACAATGTATGTATGATTTTAGTAAACATATCTTGACTGTGCTCTTTGATTCGAAATAATGCAATGCCTCACCAAGCAGAATAATATATTGCTATTTTTACATTTGAAATTAAATTTTGTTTATTCAGTTTGTACAGTCACAGTAAGATAGTTCAACTAGTTCTATATCACTGATCTTGCAAAAAAAAACTGAAACAAATATTCAAAAACTTTGTTCCCAGTGGTATAAAAGTTTCCATAACTTCCATTTCATATTCTGATAGTTCTGGGTACATAAATTGTACCAAGCCCCCAACATAAAGGAAGATTCAATCTGCCTATAAAAAAAAGATTAGCTTTGTTGAAAGTGTGGAGAAACTCAAAATTCACAGCCTAGGAAAGAAAGAACTAAAAATGTGCAGCTGTTCTGGTAGAAGTCACTAGAACATCTCATTTACCTGACGAAGAGGACAGCCTCGAAAGCTTGTGAATTTACTATCAAATAAATCGGTTGGACTTAAACCTAATGTTGTCAGACTTCTTACTGTGTTTACCCCAGTCCAACGCCGGCATCTCTACATCATGACTACTATTGACACCGGAAGAAAGGGAGCCGGTGCAAAAAAAGATGGAAATGAATCTCTATAAGATAGTGGGTGGAATGTCAATTGAGTGAGATGCTTCTTGAATGTTGTTACAATTATACTCATCCAGATGGTATTGGGCTCCTTGAATGTTGTTACAACTGTACTCATCTAGACAAATGGAGAGTGTTGCATTGCCTTCTTAACCTGTGCTTCTTTGGTGCTTGAAGGGTTTTGGAGAGACAGAGGATGAAGTAATTGCTGCAGAATACTCAACCTCTGATCTGCTGTCATTGCTGCAGTATTCATCTGATTCCTTCATTTAAGTTTCTGATCCGTGATATAGAATCATAGCATCCCTACAGTGCAGAATGAGGCCATTCGGCCCATCGAGTCCATACCGACTGCAATCCCTCTGGTGTCCCCATATATTTACCCTGCTAATCCCTCTGATACTGAGGTCAATTTAGCTAGCCAATCAACCTAATCTTTGGATTGTGGGAGGAAACCAGAGCACCCGAAGGAAACCCACACAGACAAGGGAAGGATGTGCAAACTCCACACAAACATTGACTCAAGGCCGGAATTGAGCCCAGGTGCCTGGTGCTGTGAGGCAGCAGTACTAACCACTGTGCCACCGTGCCGCCCTGTATCCCCCAGGATATTGATGGAGGAGATTCAGTGATGATCACTTCTTTCTTTCTCCTCTTTTACAGAACGCAGATATTGCTGGCTAGGCCAGCATTTATTGACCATCTGTAATTACCCTCGAGTAGGTGGTGGTAAGCCATTTTCTTTAATTGCCAACTTTCAAAAAGCTATGTACTTGTACCCCAAGATCCCTCTGCTCGACAACGCTATTAAGGGTCCTTTCATTAACCCTATATTTCATATGCCTGTTATTCCTACCAAAGTGAATCACCTCACACTCATCCGTATTGAATTCCATTTGCCACCTCACGGCCCAGCTCTGCAACCTATGTCTCTCTGCAAACTGTAACATCCATCCTCGCTATCTACAACTCCCCCCACTTTGGTATCGTCAGCAAATTTACTAATCCAACCCTCTTTTTCTTTAATTTTCTTTAATTGCTGCAGTCCATGTGGTATAGATACACCCATGATGCTGTTTGCGAGGGAGCTCCCACATTTTAACACAATAATATTGAAGGCACAACAATATAACTTCAAGTTAGAATGATGTAAGACTTGGAGGGGAACTTGCAGGTGGTGATGGCCTTGTGCATCTACTGTCAAATGCTAAATAGAGAAGGTCAGATTGGCTCTTCCAAGGAGAGTTGTTGACTGGTACTTCTGTGGCATGAATGTATCATGTCATTTATTCTCTCAAATCTGAGTGCTGCCCCGGTGTTACTGAATATAGACATGCATTATTTCAGTGTTTAAGATGTCGCAAATGGAACTGAATACTAAGCAATCATCAGCAAACATTCACACATCTGACTTTATGTTGGAGGGAAAATCTTTGATGAAGAAACAGAAGATACTTGGGCCTAGGTTGTTCTCCTGAAAAGCATTTGCAACATCTTCCTGGCGCAGATTGGATTGATTCCCAGCAACCAAAACCATGAGGAGATGCTGAGGGATTTGAGGTTGTTTTCGTTAGAAAGAAGGCAGCTAAGAGGAGACCTTATTGAAACATACAAGATGATTAGAGGTTTAGATAGGGTGGACAGTGATAGCCTTTTTCCTCGGATGGAGAAAGCTAGCACGAGGGGACATAGCTCTAAATTAAGGGGTGGTAGTTATAGGACGGATGTCAGAGGTAGGTTCTTTACCCAGAGGGTGGTAAGGGTATGGAATTCCCTACCTGCTGCAGTTGTAGATGCACCAAGTTTGGGGGCGTTTAAGAGGTCCGTGGATAGGTTTATGGATGAAAAGGGAATGGTTTAAGTTAGAGGGTCGTTGCTTTTTTTTAATTGGTCGGTGCAATATCGAGGGCCGAAGGGCCTATTCTGCTCTGAAATGTTCTATGTTCTATGTTCCTTTCTGTTAGCTACTACTCCTGTAGTGAGACAAATAACGTTGAAGGTGTCGCCTTCAGTATGTAAATGGAGGAAGACCCTTTGCAGATTAGCGTGCAACCCACTACCACCAGATTCTTAGCACTTAAGAAAAGATTTCAAAAGTGTTCATGTCTATGTTTTAAAATGTTCCACCAAATGCACGTTTGCATCAAAATACCTTTCAGAGAATCCCACTGAAAGACCTTAAAGACTTCACACCTCAAAATAGTAACATTGTGACTGCAAGAAATTGTGATTAGCCCCAATTAATTATTGACCTGTGAGAATAAAAGTCTAATTTATTCAATATACAATCAAATGTAGCATAAATACCAACGAGGAATGAGTAACAATCAGAAATTTAGTAATCAAATGCTTCTGACTCTGAAAATGAGCAGCCATTTCAGCAGGCAGTTCCATATGTCCAGATAGCCTATTCGAATAAGTTTCAGCCAATATCCCCTCACCATGCACAGCCATGCAGCAACCATACAGTTGTCGCATACTCCAGTCAGCCCTTTTAGCTACAGGCCATGATTTTTAGGGCCCGTCATGTTGCTAACTCTCTGCGAGAGGCCAAAGACGAGATTTGTGCTAGCAAGAATTCCAAATGCAATGTTCCCAGACCCTCCCTGCTGACATAATTAGATTCACATCCAAAAAAGGGCGAGAACCTGATTTGAATGCATTTGACTGTGTTTTAATCCCATTAACGAGGTTAAAGTCAGATGTTAAAACCTCATGGTTCTCCTGAACCATGCCTTGGACTTCATCAGTCATTGCTGTAATGTCTTGCCCGAGGCTTTTCACTTTAGTCACCAGCCTTGCAATATAAGCCTGGTTGCACACAATGCCGATAATATCTTCTGCAACTGAAGGCTTTGGAACTCTGCTAATTGGCCTTTCAGTTGTAGGAATGCTGCTAACACTGGCTCTTGAATTTCCCTACTCTACCTTTGCATCTCTAGCAGCTGGGGGATGAGTGTGTTCAGAGACATGGCAGCTGGATCGGGCACAGCTGTGTTCTAGGATCCAACAGACCTCTGGCTGCTTGTTATCTGGAATGTTCCTGATGTGCATCAGAGGCTGTGTGGTGATCACCAGATAGTGACCTAGAAGGCTGTATGCAAAGTTTCCCCATAGAGAAGACAGTCTCTGCAAAGTATGGGTGATCGCTGTGATGCATCTTCGGTATTCTCCTTGGGGATCTCCTTTGAGGTGACATCAAGGGTTGAAGAGGAGATTCGATTCGGAGAAGGCCTGGGCTCATCAACTGATATTCCTGCAAGGCAACGGATGTGGTTTTAGTTCATGGTAAGATCAAGCGCACTTATCAACTCACTTGAGATAGGTGAAGGTGCAGTGGCTCCTCATTTGTCTGCCATTGCTGATGTAGACCATGCTCCCGGCCCTCGTCTGCAAATTCTATTGTCCTTTCCTCAAAGGGAATCAAAATGTGCAGCTCGGGATGTCTCACCTATCTTATCCCTCTTGCACCTGTTATGGGCTATCTTCTCCTGCAAGAACGAAAGGAAACTGTGAGTTAGATGCCTGACGAGTTAGGAGTTGAGGAGCTCTGGCATTTGGGCACTGATCTCAGTAGAAAGGAGTTCTGAAGTGTCAAGGGGGCTTGAGGATGGTACTGGGATGTCAGATGGTGAGAGGCTGCAAGGTGGCAGCGTGTGGGTTAACAGTGACATTCTGGGGGTGACAGAGGGTCGAATTTCAAGAGGAAAGGGGGCACTCCCCCTGCACTAACACGGCTGCTACTACCTCCCAGGCAGGATTTGTCACATAGCATGGGGGCTTCTGCCAACATATGAGTAGACAATTATCCACCTCTTCATCACCTCATCCAACAGTCTCAATAGGACTTCCACTAAGAATTTTGGCACACGTCTGCAATCCTCCTGGCTCAAATGAGAATGAGTGCTCTGAAGTTGTTTATGTGCAGTGCTCCCTTGATTGCAGATGGAGTCCCCTGGAGAAAGGAGAATCTGACACTTTGCACATCAGGTCTGGTATTTTTCACATGGGGATAAATAAATTCAAAGTACCTATCCATGTGGTCTGGATCACGCCACTGATTTTCATTTGGGAATCACATGGATTTTCACTCTAGAAAATACCTTTGACATTTTCCAGAACATTTCATCCAGTGTGTGTACAGGACCACATCACAAAAATCAAAGGGTCCATGCAATTAAACTGATTTGCTAGACATGATTGACAGAGGGAAGATTGCTCAGGATCCAGATATGCTGGGTCCTGACTTTAAGGGAAAGATTTCTACATGGTATTATGGGGGAGGGAGGTTACCTATAAACTTGCAGAATGTACAAATTTCACTGTTTGAGTTGAGACTGAAGCTTATTCTTTTAGTTTTATTTTCATATTTGTTCTTGGAATGTAAACATTACAGAAAAAAATCAGCATTTATTGCCCATTTCTTGACTGCTCATCAGCTCTCCACTAACTTCTCAAGAACAAACAGAGATGGGCAATGAATGCTGGCCTTGTTGGTGACACTTACCTCCCAAGAATAAATGAAATAAAAACTAGAAGAATGAGCTTTAATAAGATGAATGACATTTTAGTCCTTGGTTTAGCTTTTGAAAACAAAAAGAAATTATGAATTCTAATTGATGGAGATTATAACTTTATGGGTCCTGTTCAGAAGTATCCCACACAACTAACCAGGTATATGCTACAGCACAGAAAGCAACAAAAAAGCAGAGTCATTTTATCAGTAAATGCAAGGTTTTTCCTATTGTGATCTTAACTACTGTCTCTTTCATTCTGCTCACCTGCCATGTAGGCTAATTTAACTCACTTTTTTATAATGTGTCACAATGACTTTTAAGTAAATCTATTTGGATATTTATTGATTTTACAAGGCAGGGTATAAAGTTTCCAACATCTGATCAGAAATATCTACAGGAGTATTGTGCACACATTTTATTTGTGATATTCTAATGGTTATTATACCAGGCTGGCAACTTGGGTATAAGGGTATAAATCCCAACATGACAAATGATAAACTTCAATGAGGTAATTTATGAAATTGTACCAGGAAGAATGATAAATAAAGCTGCCATATTCTTTTAAAAATTCATTTCCTTCAAGTTCTTCAGAGAAAGGAACCTTCCATCTTACCCAGTTTGACAAATATGTGACTTCAGATCCACAACATGTGGTTGATTTGCAATGTTCTCTGAAGCTATCCAGTTATAAAGCAATCACTATTGCTGAGTCGACTATAAGAATCAGATCAGCTGATTGGCATCTGTTGATGTCTCGCACCAGATCAAGACTGAAGCAGTTTTGGCCGAGTCAATCATTAGGAGTCTATTTTTATAAAATATCATGGCTGATACCCAAGTTGAGAAAGCTGTTCTGCAAACTAGACAAGCATACTCAAAAAGTTATATCTCTCTGTACACCTCAACTATTTGACATATTCTGTCCCATTAGCATGTCCCAGGAGTGAAGAAAAATAAGAAAGTTTAAATTTGACCCCTGATACAGCATTCTACATGATCATGCCTGAATTTTACATCAACTCAATTTTTCTACTCCAACCCAAATCTCTTTATTCTCTCACTGCCCCTAAATCTAGTGATCTCAGTCTTCAATATACTCATAAACTGGGTATCTATAAGCCTCTCATTTAGAGATTCTAAAGAGTCATAACCCTTTGAGCGAAGAAATTTCTCCTAATTTCAATCCTAAATGACTACAACCCCTTCTTGTTATGATTATTAATTATTAGCAGCTTAATTGCTTAGGATCCAGATATGCTGGGTTCTGGCATTAAGACAGAATTTTTGACATGGCCTTATGGGAGTGTTACCTCTACCTATAACGTAAACTTGCAAAATGTACAAATTGACATTGAAGATTATCCTTTTAGTTTATTTTATTCATGTTTGAGCTTAGGATGTAAACATCGCAGACAAAATCAGCATTTGTTGCAGCATTGATTCATTAGAGATAGGGGTACTGTGCTGTACTGGTGGGTTTGTGTGATTCTGGGAATCCTCAATACTGATCCTGGATCAAATTAAGTTTCATCGTTCATGTCAACCAGTCTAGGAAACGGTTTCCTGATTATCATCTCCCAGTGTTTTTCAATGATGAATCACACAGCTACAGGTGGAACACTGCCAAAGAAAGCACTATGGAAAGCAAGAGTACAGAATGTACTTCAGTGTGAAAATTAAATGTCTATCATTAGAAGTGGCTTGATGGAACATTGTTGTCAGTCTGTACTTGGGTCAGCTGGTCAGAAAACTACCTCAAGAGAAAGCCATTGTCATCATTCTATTTCTTACTGACATGATAACATTTGAAGGCGTGACCATCACACAAAGTCTTGACTCCACGAAATGGTCACCCTCCATTTTATGGTATAGTGATATCACTGTGCTAAAACAAACCAAGAACTGATTTAATGGTCCAAAGTTAGGAATTTGTGAGCTGCAGTAATGGCCATCAGTAATTATAAAACTCTACACCACCATAATTTGTAACTTAGTACATCCTTTACTCTTTTGTCAGCATTAAGCCAAGATGCAAACCTTGAATAAAGAGGAGATTTTAGGAAATGTGCCAACAGCAACACCAAATGAGGTATCAACATACATCTCCTCAAGCTACCTGCACATGAAACATGAAAAACAACTTTATAGACTAGAGTTAAGCAGTCCACGATCAGGGGACAAAAGCAAAGTAGCCACCCTACCACAAAGCTTAATAATGATGGCAGATATTCAGGCGTCAACTAGGAGGAGGAGAATCCATGAACCTTCCCATCCTCATTTATGACGAATACTGGGAAACAAGGCGAAATGTTTTGAAGCAACTTCAGTCAGAAGTGCAGTGTGACTAATCTTAGCTAACACTTTCCTAATGTCCTGACCAGCACATGTGTATGTAATCAGCCAGTTCACTCTATTCCATGGCACATCTACACAATGGGTGAGTGCAGAGGACACAGCAAAGGCTATGAGGCCTGATAATATTCTAGCTGTTGTTCTGAAACTTTGTGCACCAAAGTCAGCTCATAGGTCTCCACTGCCAACCAAGTGTTCAACTGTAACAGTGGAATCTGCATGTGTATCTTCAGAGGGCAAATAGCCCAGTTAAGTCTGAAGCATAAAATACATTTTAGAGTCAATTATTACCCTGCCCAGCTTCTCTCAATCACAGATATTCAGCTACTCATCAATAAATTGCACAGGTTGAGTTCCACCATGATCATTCCTGGCAGGTTATGCTGATTTCCTAAGAGAACACCAGCATGAGGTTTCCAAAACCTCATGGAAAATGGTCGTCCCTGGAAAGTCCAGATAGCGGTTTCCTTGCTTCAAAGATTCCCTTTCTCAACCTCTGGTTTGGGAGGCAGCATGTTGAATGAATGGAGGCTTATAGTCTTCTGCACGAGAAATTATGGCCCTCATCAATAATATCTGGGCCATACAAATGATGGTGGACCATCATGGATCCACTGATATAAACAAACTTCAGGCCAATCAATGCTTAAAGAGTTCATGGCTGATTTCGGAAATAGAGCATCCCTCACCTCGGCTCACAGCTGAGTGCCACGATTCCAGTAGCACACAAGGGAATGTGGGGTATCAGAGATAAGCTTAAAGTGGCACTGATGTCCATCTATCACGAAAATTATTTGCCATCTTTGAGTTACTGTTAAGTATGATTTCATTGTCACTGCCATGAAGAACTTTGTTGCTATGTCAAGCATAAAATATTAAAGAAAAGATATGTGAACTTTTAGAGTGGCTTGGAGTTTAGTCATGAGGGATATATATTTTGAAGCTTCTGTCGAATCCCTGACAAGAATATATTTTATTAAAAGATACTTTAAAATAATAGGAAGTGATTCAATATGGCACTAATGTTCCATCAGAGTGTCTTGCTGTCCACACCATTTGCATGTGTTAAGTGGTTATATGGCAAAATTACGATGCAAGTTTAATGATCAAAGGACCAGTAATGTGCAAAACATCTGAAAGATTTTGGCATTAAAAAATCAATATCATCAGATGTTGTTTGCTTTAACTCTGCATTCTTTTACAAATCCTTGTCACACCTTTTTCATCTGTTAACTAATTGCTGTTTCATAAACATTTCAAAATTGCTGAATAAATTTCACCAGATGCTGTGTGATTCCCTCTTAAGACACTTCAGAACTGCTTTACCCGACATGTTCCATGGGAAATTAAAACAAGGCGCTGCCGCTGCATGACAACTACTCTTGTTGTTAGCCCATAGCACTGTCAATCCTATTTTTCATGGAGAAACAAAGTGTGTTTTAATCAACGCTTCATAATAATATGATTGGGAACGGATAATTGAAAACAATGTAATTAATTAATGACTGATAACTGTCAGAATCAATATACAGTACACATGCTGTATTAGATTTTCCAAACAACAGCTAACCCACAGAGAACAGTCTTTCAGATATGCATTTGACCTTATTAGGAGTGCAGCATTTACCCTGGTTTCTATTTCTTCTGTGCAGAATTAAATGCTGCAACAACGTAACGATGCTACGCACGATGGCCTGCATCCACCCTATTTTTGTTAGGTTACTTACTTTACCTATCTCAGGAAGATGAATGGTTGTTGTTCCCATTCAAATAAATAACTTTGTGGTCTGGAATACAGACCACAACTGATTGAATTATCCTCCTTCACTGTGATGTTTGGAAGGATTCAGATAATGGGATTATATCCCTAGTGATGTACTTGGTGAGCAGTTCAGCTCAGCTGACAATTTGCACACAGCCAAAATTCCACAAGACAAGGGGATTTTTTTTTTATTTAGATGTGCCTTGTGAATAATTTAAATAGATACAAATTGGGCCCAGGGTAAATTCCCTGAAGTCCTGCACTTTTGTATGCATTCTGAAATATCCCCTGACCTTAACTGATTTCTTGGAGCAAGACAAAAAGGCGATGGATGACTTCAATCTATTGAGCAAACGATTGAACAAAAATATTTAACAAAAGGTGATCGTAGACAAGTTGCTTTCAATCCTTGCTTCTCAAAGTTGCCTGGGCAGAGTTGATGTTGTCTTTTGATGTTTTTGATGTCCAGTCTTTTTCGGCTACTTCTCCTGCTCTGTTGTTTGGCCCTGAGATTGCTAACTTTATAATTTCAGGGACTGTGTGCAGGTCTACACTTTTTTGATTTTTGATTTGATTTGATTTATTATTGTCACATGTATTAGCATACATGAAAAGTATTGTTTCTTGCACAGTATACAGACAAAGCATACCATTCATAGACAAGGAAACAAGAGAGTGCAGAATGTAGTGTTACAGTCATAGCCAAAGTGTAGAGAAAGATCAACTTAATGCGAGGTAGGTCCATTCAAAAGGCAGCAGGGAAGAAGCTGTTCTTGTGTTAATTGGTATGTGACCTCAGACTTTTGTATCTTTTTCCAGATGGACATGTGACCTGGCTATCTGATCTTTGACTTCCTGATGCAGTTTTTGTACTGTTTTCCAACAATGTGATACTGAGCTCTGTTTTTTGCACTAAACCAGCAAGCAGCTGCTCACTTTGAAAAGTGGCATTTTTTTTGGTTTTACTTCATCAGTTAATTCCCTTCTAGCTGTTAACGGCACAATTAGCCATCATACATTTCAAAATTTATGCATAAACAATGAAAACAATATATTAATCCAAACGAATAAACAACATGTGTACAAGTTCTCACAAGGCCTCGCCTTAAGGATGAAATGCATCCCTGAAATTTTTCACTGCTTGGCGTTTAAGTTTTCCCTAAGTGGTAGGGGAAATTCAGTTTGGGCAGGCCAAAATAGTCAAATTCAGGTTTACTAGTATAATCTCATATCATATATCATTTTAGAGGTCACCCAGATCTAGAGAAACTAGCAGGCATTTGTATGGGCCATTTTCTTCTAATAGACATTCAAGTCTGTCAATCTTTGTTTCCCAACTACCTCAGCATAGCTCACACTGATGTGTCTGATGATTCCTGCCAACATATGGTACAGCCACATGGCTACTCATTTCGTTCTTCAGATGGTTTTAGCAAAAGAGTTAAAACCATCTGAATGTTGAGGCTGCGCGTCAAGTAAAAGATCATCAACCTGATTTGTCTGAGCAAAAATTGAGGAGAAGCAGACATATTGGTTGGAGTTTTTTTTTGGCCGTTCACGCCAGCGGAATCTTCCAGTCCTGCTGATGGCACACCCGTGCTGCAGGTTTCATGAAAGCATTGAACAGGTAATCCTGTTGATAACAGTGTGAGTCGAAGACCTCACTGTAAGATCAATGGTGAGCCGCCTCCCAGGTTGTATGGCAAATCCCAGCCATTCTTTTCCACATGACTGCTGTTTAGTGTTTAAAGGAATCCCATTTAAATTGAAGGAAAGAGATTACATTTGTATAACTTCAGTGCATCCCAAAACATTTTGGAGCTACTGAAGTTTTTTTTAAGAGTAATCAGTGTTCTAATGTATGAAATACAGCAACCAATTTATTCACAGAAATCTCCCACAAGCAGTAGTGAGATAATGACTAGTATCTGTTTTCAGCAATGTTGATTGAAGGGTAAATGTTAGGTTGAACACAATGACAAATTCTCACAGTCTTCTGTGTTATAGTGGCATGCTACCCTTTACGTTGATTGAGAGGGCAGAAAACTCTTCACAGAACATCTTCTCCAAAAGACTGTCCAGTAGTTCCTCAATGCTGGTGTATTGGCTGGTTCTTTGGTGGTCAAGGTTTTGGACTGGGCAATACTGTGGCTAATTCCAAGTTGCACCTGAAATTTCAACTTAGCTTAATAGGTTGAAATAGTATCTGTTTGATGATGAAATGAGAAAGAATGTTCAGGAATTATATTCCTGAAGTCCCACCAGTCATAAAAGAGATGGTTGCTGAGGAAAATGTGATGAGTTGTAAAAACAAATTAAAAATGCAGCCAGGAGATTAGAACAGGAAAGAAATGAATAAATTCCTCCATTCCATTTTAACAACCCTCTCACTGGGTGGGATTTTATGTCGTCTTCCAATCCCACTCATATAAGCAGGGTTTTGATTACCTTCCACTTTCTGCCACTGGGGAACGCGCCATGGGGGTCACCATCAGTGGGAACCGAAGATCTTGCTGGCGGGAAGGGGGTGGAAAATTTCAGCCAATGTTTCATTTTCATGGAGTAAGAGGAGTTAAAATTAACATTTTTTCTCTTTCTGCAACCCTATTTATGAGTGAAAATGGACCTCATTATGTCTGTCATGCTAATGGAAGGGAGGTGATGACATGTATAAACATTGCCTGTTCTCACCTCTATTCTATGTTCAATCCAAGAGGCTCCACTTATCTTTCCAATGCAACACTAAATTATCTTCTTCAGGCAACACTTTATCTATTAGTGCGACTGACATCTGTCACCTTATGACCATAGTTGCTTCGGTAACAATAGTAACGATTGATTTGTTATTCTGTTTTTATTGGAACTGCTGAATACTTGACCATCTCTTCAGCTTTTTGATGGGGTCTTAAATATTTACTCCTTTATTTTTAATATTTATATTTTTCTGCTATATGCAGTGTGAAAATAACAGGAACTCAGATGCTTTAAACAGCGTACCAGCACAAGTTCTGTTGATAGATTTCAAAAGTTGGAAGCTCTCATGCGGATTTTTCACGCTGTGCAAGTGACAAAAGCCAAAATATGACACTTGTGTTTCTTTTAATGATTCTGATAGTTAAGTTTTTCTTCATAATATCTTTTCGAGGAATTGAGTTGTCAGAACCAGTTTTCCCTAGTTAAAAGCTGATGGATTGCTTAGATTTTTAATTCTGTTGTGACTGTTCCCTAAGTAAATTTCTTACACTTGCTACCCTCCACCCCCTCTGTGGAATTATCTTGACATGAGCCCCAATTAGTTGAATTCTGGATAGAGTATCCCCAGATTGTTATGCCCTCAGGTGAACAAAGATGAACTAGCTCCCTTTCTTCAATCCCCTCACTTGGTCACAACATGATTACTTCTAAAGGATCCCTTCTCTTGCGGCTACCCTTTCTAATGTAAATTTATGTTTTAAAGGGAGGCCAATTCAGCCAGGCTTTCCTGAATTAAAGGAAGAATGAGTTTATCAGCTAATAAAACTTGAAAAAAAACTATAATGCATGGCATGGTAGCACAGTGGTTAGCATAGATGCCTCACCAGTGACCTGGGTACAAATCTGGTCTCAGGTCAATATTCATGTGGAGTCTGCATGTCTCCAGAGGAAACCCATGTCTGCGTGGGCTTCCTCTGAGTGCTCCAGTTTCCTCACACGGTCCAAAGATGTACGGGTTAGGTTGATTGGACTTGGTAAATTGCCCCATAGTGTCAAGGGGATGAGCAGGGTAAATACATGGGGTTAAAGGGATAGGGCCTGGGTGGGATTGTGGTCGCTGCAGACTCGATGGGCTGAATGGCCTCCTCTGCACTGTAGCGATTCTATGCATGCACATGCATGCACACAGATTAGAAATGAGAAGTCAGTCCAAGAACAAGGAAACATATATACCTGAATCAGTCTTTGGCTTGTCTTGGAGGAGTAAATGTTGTAATTGTTTGAGATTTGTGGTTCCAGTAGAGCTGAATTCATCAGTTGTATACTTACTTTTTAAAGACCCCACTTCATTTTCAACTTTGTTGACTTGGTTACTTCCAGCAACCAGAGAGAGAAAGTGAGGCTTTTATTTTTACTTGCCAGAGTAGAAAGGAGCTTTGCTGTCTTCAAGCAAAAGAGAAAATGCTGGAAAATCTCAGCAGATCTGATAGCAACTGTAAGGAGAAAAAAGAGCTGATGTTTCGAGTCCAGATGATCCTCAATCAAAGTTGTGCTGTTTTTCTTTGTTTCTGTGTCGCACACTCTAACACACCCAGTACTAGCCCACACTGACCAAGTTTGCAGCTGGCTTCCTGTATATTCTTGGAAAAGAGGAGAATCCACAACAGGTCTGGGACATAGTTCACGAGATGTGATTCTGGCTGGAGTTGATAATAAACTTCCATTATATCAACTAGCAGTTTTGTGCCATTGATTTGTCCCTATCTAGAAAAAGTATGTGATATTCCATTGCCTCTCAGCACTGAGTATTATCCACAGAAAGTTCTCAGATAGTCACTGAACTTACATTCTCAGAATTTACATCTTTACCTAGCTTTGGCTTGTATGTCAATTTTTAAAACAAAATGTCTTATTTAGAAGTTTGATACGTCCAAACATAATTTGGAGTTTGATTCATCATCATAGCAACCCAAATTATCATCCATTTTGTGTAGTGAGATGAGTTCTTAGAAGCTATTTGCACAAATCCAATCCAAAAATCGACAGAATCCTTTTTAAGGTCAACTGGGAGCCTGATATCATCATATTAATTGTACTCAGGGATGTAACCCAACGCTCTGCCACATTACCCCAACTTCTACTCCAAAGGTTTCTCGCAAATGTCTCACTGAACTATCCACAGCATTGATGCTGCTATTTTCTGCTGCTGCTTATGATTGGTATTATTCTCTTTACATATTTGTTTGAAATTTGACTTTTGCAATGCACACCACTCAGCTCGGCTCAAAGTGTAACTTTACATTAAAGATACGAATTTCCCAACAGCATTAACTTTTTTTTAATGCTATGAAGGGCAAGCTATGAGGTCATGGAAAAAGCTAGGCTGAAGTATTATGATGAGACTTCTCAGGAGAAGCATTTTTCCTGTCACTTATACCTGTTCAACTCTCCACAAAACACCAAGATTCTAATTAACTATCAGTGTCTTTGAAGACTGCACTTCCCTTTGAGATCATTGGTGAAATATATCAATGCACTCAGAGGATCTACAGACTTTCTAATAAGAGAACAATACTTTCCATAGTAGTCAAAGTTACCAATGACATTTTTCTTTACCATTGGATACTTCCAGGCAGCAAATACTATCCTTTGCCACATTTTTGGCCAGTTTCTCAACATAACATCATGCAAAATATTAATCTTCTAATCAATAGGACTCTGCAATTTTTAGCCTCCACAAAGGAAACAAAATGAGCCATTGAATTCTGCACATTGGTAGAGTACCCCAAAGATGCAAGGGGGACAAAACGCATGTGTATTCAAAGTTCCAAAAGACAACACCCTCAGTTTTATACATTGGAATTTGTCTCATTCTGTTCCTTTGCAATGCCAATCATTGTATTCTGCAGTTCACACCATATACTGTTGGTATTTCTCAGCGATGAAGACAGATGAGAAGTCTTCATTTTCACCCTGTCCTGGAAATCCATTTTACTCTGTTCCACCTGGCCCTTCAATGGCTTTATGCAATTTCTAATAGCACTCTGACACCTGACATAAGTAAAATTAAGTTGTTTTTTGCCACTGCAGTTATACATGTCTTCTTTTTTGTTGACTTTTTTAGCTTTCTTTGAAGTGTGCTGGATACTTGTCTTGGCACCCCTGGGAATTATTTGTTTTATTGTATAAAAAATGTTTTTTTCTGCCCTTGTACATAGCCATATTGACTTTGTTACTTTTGACATATGAAACATTTGGCCTCTGTAATGATTTAAATCAGGCCACCAAGGTTGGCTTATTACAGTATAAACTCCCTGATTAAGGATCTAATTTATGGGCCAATCTGGGATTCTTTCCCTCGTACTTAACTGGAAGTGGCAGTGCCTCTGACACCCCCAAAGGCAGACTGCTAATTGATAAAGAATGTTGTCAATTAGTTCCCAATAGTTAATGCTATTGGGAAATTTGGGTATTGCTGTAAGAGTTATAAATAAAGAGAGCTTGATGAAAGGATGTCTGCCTCCACTGACTTACTACAACTTCCAAATGCATTCAATTCTTACTCAGTGTGATAGAGTTGACCAATTGGCCAAAGTCAAGTCTCTGACAATTTTAAGATAAATGGTCACTTCTAAGGTTCAAGATCAATAGGCTTGATTTAAGTATGTGACAATGGGCTTGATTTAAGTATGTGACATGGTGGAAGCTGTTTCCAGTAGCACATGGGAAAGCCATGCATTACCAAATGACTGTGTTTGCAGACTAATTAACATCAGAGAACATTTAAAAGGATGCTCCCCTTTAAAAAGATGATCTCATTTTCTAGAATTCTTTACATTCTCAAACAATTCCCAAAGATTGCCACAAACCTAATTCCCTTATTTAAAAAGAGGGAAGAGGGAAAACGAGACACCGAAAATCTGTAGAAGGCAAAATCCTAAACACTATTATTAGAGTAAGTGGTAACAGGACACCTGTGGAAAAAAAAATCAGATTTATGAGGGTGTTTTTGCTAGTTTTGTTCTTATTTGACTTTCTGTGGTCTCTTGATAACGAGCGAAGGGCTTGCTAGACTATTTCAGAATGCAGTTAAGAGTCAACTACATTGTGCAGATTTGGAGCTGCCAGAAAGGCAGGGGCAAAAGATTTTCTTCACTGAAGGACATTAGTGAACCAAATGGATTTTTGCAACAATGCGATATGGTCGTCGTGACTGAGATTAGCTTTGAGCTCCAGGTTTTATTCATTTAATTTAAATTCCAGCAGGTACCATGCGGCTGATTTAAACTCTGGTCCCCTCGGGCCTGCCAGTTTAATACCATTAACATTATGGCACAGCCCCCACGATTAAGTGATATGGGGATAGCATAAGAAGGTCATGTTAAGGTAGATTAGCACGAGCTTAAAATTGCCACCCTTCCTCCATTCCCTCACTGACCCATTTTTCTCCATCCCTATGGAATTTCCCCTCATTTGCCTACAGTCAATCCTGACCTCACCACTTTCTGTGCTTAAAAAACAAGTTTTTCACGGTGTCTCCAGCTTTCCTTTTGACTTGTGAATCATTCGTAGGCTCTCACTGCGGAGTTCAGCTTCATAACATTCATTATCATTCGACGGAAAGTGCTGTAGGGTGAATCTGAATAAATTATTGTTTTTTTTATGTAGATCTATGGCTATGGAATTTTGAATAGTATCTGAAATATCATTGCATGCTTTCCCTATTTTCTGATATTTTCCTTCCGTGAATTTTGTATTACCAGGAAACTCAAGTTCTTTCATTTATTTTTGCATAAATGTCGTCTCTTTTTATATAAAAGGCTCTCAAACCAGTGCCAGCAATGTATCATTAATTAAAAAGACATCATTTCTACGTACTGCTGCAGTCACGCTTTGGAAATACATTTCATTGTCAGTGTTCCTGAGCTGATTTTTTTTAAACTGTTTATTTATAGCATACAATGGATAGGATCAAAAGATATAATTTTTTCAACAGATCATAGTTAGGGAATGGATTTTTATGAAGATTGCTCGCTACATTTTGCATAATCTGAAATAAAATGCCTTTTTATTTGTGCAATATTAAACCATCTCAGCTCTCGCACTCCCTGAATCTAATCATCTTCACTCCTATATTTTAGCTGCTATCTACCAGCATGACAACTTCTCTGCTTTTGACTTTTAAACTTCTCAGTTTCCAGAATTTAATAATATCTCCTCACAAGATTGTAATACTGACTCATATTTATTCCACCAGCAGCATGTACATTTTTTTTTAAAAAAAGCACAAACAACTGGTGTCTAAAATTTAGAAAAATACCATAACAGCATCTGAATCTTAAAAAGCCAGAGAGAGCAGTAGAATATTAAGAGGCAGCATCAAAATATTGAAGCAACTTCCAAGCAGAACTCTTAAAGAGAATCTTATCGGTTAAACTTGAGGCAAAACTTATACTTTCACTGTACAGACCAGTAGAGAGAGATGAAGAGAAAGAGACAGCAAGCTCACTAATTGACTGTCTTGTGGCGACTATCAATTCTTGCTTTAGTTTATTTTTATCCAAATTCCTAGGTGAGTTAGTTACGCACTCTGGGATGGTTGAACCAGTTTTAATTTGAAGATGGTTTGAGGTGAATGTAAACTGGGCAAAAATCCATCAAACTGCGCTGAACACATTACGAGGACAATTATTTTCTGTTGAAGTCATCAGGTGTCTCAAGAGTTATGATCGATTCACAGGAACGCAGAGGCTCTATGATGCAGACTCCAGGAGAGAGAAACACAAATGATTTGTCACTGATGAATCTGGGCTGCTGCTTTGCAAATTGACATGGATTAAGAAATGGTTGATGGGTTTATCAGACTCATTCCTTCCACAATTAGGTTGATCACAAATGCTATTTAGTCCTCAGCGAAAGTTTTGTAAAGTCTTGCCCTACACCCAGCAAAAAGTATCCCTCCCTTATGAAGCATTACCATGATTCCAGTGGTGCAGAATCCACGAGATTACCTATGGGTGTGTTAAATGCCATCCCAATTAAGCTACTTCTTTTCAAAAAGGTGTCAAAACAATATCTAAGGGACTTGTCTAAGGGACTTAGACAAGTTGCAGAGCTGGACCGAGAGGTGGAAAATGGAGTTTAATGTGGAAAAATGTGAGGTAATGCACTATGGCAGAAATAATAAATGTGTAGAGTATAGGGCTAATGGTAGGATTCGTAGTAGTCTTGATGAACAGAGGGATCTTGGTGTGTATGTGCATAGATCCCTGAAAGTAGGCAGTTAAGTCGAGAAGGTTGTTAAGAAGGCATATGGAGTCTTAGCTTTTATTGGTAGGGGGATTGAATTTCGGAGCCGCAACGTCATGTTGCAACTGTACAAAACTCTAGTGCGGCCGCACTTGGAGTATTGTGTGCAGTTCTGGTCCCCACATTATAAGAAAGATGTGGAGGCATTGGAGAGGGTACAGAGGAGGTTTACCAGGATGTTGCCTGGTATGGAGGGCAGGTCTTATGAAGAGAGGCTGAGGGATTTGAGGTTGTTTTCGTTAGAAAGGAGGCGGCTAAGAGGGGACCTGATCGAAACATATAAGATGATTAGAGGTTTAGATAGGGTGGACAGTGATAGCCTTTTTCCTAGGATGGAAAAAGCTAGCACGAGGGGACACAGCTTTAAATTAAGGGGTGATAGTTATAGGACGGATATCAGAGGTAGGTTCTTTACCCAAAGGGTGGTTCGGGAGTGGAATGCCCTGCCTGCAGCAGTTGTAGATGCGCCAAGTTTGGTGGCGTTTAAGAGGTTAGTTGATAAGTATATGGAAGAGAAGGGAATGGTTTAGTTTGGAGGGGCATTGCTTTTTATATTGGTCGGCGCAACATCGAAGGCCGAAGGGCCTGTTCTGTGCTGTAGTGTTCTATGTTCTATGTTCTATATTATCTGTTGTAGCTGAGAGGAGTAGAGTCTATACCACATATTTATCACTCTGTGAGAAAATAAAATAAATCAGATCTCCATTCCTGCTTGAATTTTATTGAATGTAAATAAACAATTTGAATCGAGTAACTTGTTTTCATAAATATTGATTACACTTCATGGCAATTTAAAAGCCTGATTGAGGCGGCACAATGTTTAGCATTGCTGCTTTGTAGTACCAGGAGATGGGTTTGATTCCGGCCTTGGGTGACGGTGGACTCTGCACCTTCTTCCTTTGTCCATGTAGGTTTTCTCCTGGTGCTCCAGTTTTGCCCACAGTTCAAAGATGCACAGAGAACTTTGATTGCATGCACACAATTTTACATGATATTCAGAGATCTACCAGAAGTACAAATGGTTCAGTCCCTCGCCATCCAACTGCTGTGTCACCATACTTAGCAAATCCTGCAAATCAATGCTAGTAGATGAGCCATGCTAAAATTTTGCCCAGTGTAGATTAGGAATTAGTGGGGTAAAAGTGTGGGCTTATGGAGATAGGATAGGAATGGACCTGGGTAGACTGCTCTGATGGAGTATTGGTGCAGACTCAATGAACCTCTTTCTGCATTATCTGGATTCTATGATTTCTATGGTTTTATGGAGCCTTTAATTCCCTACAAAGCAATTTTCATTCTATGAATCTGTCCTTATAAAATAAATTTCGATGTTCCATGTTACTTGCAGTTGAACTTTTCTGAAACCTTTTTAGCGTCTATCGTCAGCGTATTTTTCAAGATAAAATGCACAAGCGTAAACACAATATGGAAAGCATTCCATTAAACTCTATGAATTTGTTTCATTTCATTATCAAATGTTCTTGACATGCATCCTAGTTTATCTTTTATTCTAAACAAAGAAGTCTGGGTAAGGGACCAAATTCTATAATCTGAGTCACCACAAAGGATGGAAGGAATGATGGTAAGTCTGAAAATCAAGTGCCTATTCTGGTTGGTCAAAGTCTCACCTTGACTGGACATTTTTTAGTAAATAATTAACAATAAGCCCCAAATGTTTTTCCATTTCCATCTTTTTCCATGAACATCCCTCTTTGTCATGTACCTGTATTTGCCTGCATTTGAAGTATCGGCCACAAAATTTGATTGATTTCCAATGCAATGGGTACTGTTTTGAGTCTAAATTAGGCATAGTTCTCTCATCTAAGTCCTGAGGTGGGTATAGGGATGGAGAATATTTCCTACTGCAGAAGTTGACGGGAGGACAATCATATCTTCCAAGCCCAACTATATTCTGCAGCAGGGCAGGTGCGGAGACATGCGTCCCATTATTTTTTTTGGATGCCATTTGAAAAGGCTTCCAACATCGCTGAGCCATTGTTGAAGAAAGAAAGTAGTCCTCCTGAGAAAGAAGATGGCTAGGATTTTATCAAAAAAAAACTAAGTTTCCAACAAGTGGGGAAAACAGGATATTTCCCACCTGTGTTTTAGGAGTACTTACGATAACAAATCTCCAACACTCTGAGTATTGCAAAATGCCTCAACATGATTCTCTCTGGTAAGCAGGGGCGTGGGGCCTATTCCCACCCAAGATATGGCAGCATAATACTAAGCGGACGACTGCACATGCATCGATCTGTAAGTCAGAGGGTCTTCCAGTCTCACTGGTCATCATAATAGGCCCTGCTCCTACTAAGCCCCACCCCCTCTGACCCTACCCCCTTGACACTGCTTAATGCCAACTCGCAATGCCAAAGTGCTGCTTGGGTGATGTCAGTTTGCCCCTTAGGCGGTGCTAGGGTGTCAGGCTGGTAGTGCCAGGTGGCACTGACCAAGAGGCACCTTCCCTTGCCCCTAACCTCCTGGGTGATCTCAAAGATCTCTGTCCCCATCAGCAGGGTGAGGATGAGAACACCTGTACCCTGTTAATGTGGAGCCGTTGTAAGCTGTTGTAAGCCAGAAACTTGCGTGGTGGGTAGATGAATCTCCTTGATGACACCAAAGCTAGAAGATTGACTTGATAGATGCTCCCTCGACCCAATGCTACAGTGTTCTAGAGTTCAGGGCTGCTGATAGCCTCAATCCTAAACTCCAAAGACAGCCCCTGGCATTCCTTAGGTTACATTGGGAACCTGAATGTTACCTTGTTCCTTTGCACCCACCATTGATCCTATCAGCATGGACGTGGAAGGATTCCACCTGCAGTGTCCACACTGCACACACATGCTGCTGATGTTGACAATGCAAGTCACTATTTGAGGCAAGTCATTAGAGAGGGCACTAGCATGTGCACCAGAAAGATGCAGAGTAGACAGATTGTGATATTAGTCAATGTGCAAAATGCTTTGATTCGAGCCAATCTATTTATGACCTCAATATTCCAGCTAACAAGTTATCTTAACCTCCCACAGATGACAATGTATTCAATAGCAGGAAGGACCTCCCGCTATTGCTCTTTAAAGCAATCATCAACCGTTTTCACATTAGTCGCTGCTTGATTGTTGTTGGGCTAGTAGGTGGCTTTGTTGGTCTAAACTGTGACTGAAAGTTGCTGATTGCTATAAAGTGGCGAAGACGACCTTGGTTCTCATTTCAAGGATTCTGCTCAGACAACTCACTCCTAATCAGAGGTGCTGGACCTTCTACCCATTTTCCTAATCAGGGGTGCTGGACCTTCTACCCATTTTGGCAGCTTGACAAGGGAAATGGGGAGAGGTGTCACAAAAATAGGATTGAAGAAGGAAGAGGAGAAGGGGTCTCAGTAGTAGGCCACACCCATCAAAGGTCATCAGGGAGTATCTTTCCCATTTTGACCTCTGTGAGGAACAGAGTGTTTGCTGCCTTTGCTTCACAAAGGAATTGTTGACTGAAAACTGGGAGAGCGAATCTCACCCAGGCATGAGGCTCAGAATCGTAATGAAAGAGATTGCCATCCTCTGCCTCCTCCTCTGCCTGTTCTACTCATGTCACAGAACAGGAAGTACTGCAACAACAACCCACACACTTTTATATGTAAAGTCATGTTGCCTTCTGCCTTTTTGGTACAAGCTGCTCCAGCAACTCATTACAGTGTTTTTACCAATCATGGCCAAACAAAAAAAATACAACAAATTTCAGCTGTTTGAGTGAGCAACAGAACAGAGTTCATCCTGTTTCATGACGCTTATTGCTTCTTGAGTGAATAATGAAAACATCCCATAAATATTTCGGTATTCTGGCATTGCAAGAGCCCATTGAATTAAATGATAGCATGGAAATGTACTATCAACGTCTTATAGAACACGCAGGGAGTGCGACTGCAATGCATCAGTGAAAGGGCTAGCAGTTCTTCCGCATAACAGATCATCAGATAGCCTGAGCAGTGCCCCAAATCAATTAGGCATCCATGAAATTATTCTGATATTGCACAATTGCACTTCTTAGTTTAAGACATTTATTTTCCTGATCTTGTTGATTTTTTTTCTCTGTTGGATATCAATGAAATTAAACTCAACATTAGCCTTCTTAAATAGGATCACTTCTTATTCATAAAATCATTATTTTCTCTCACAGTGTTGGGTTTCCTTGCATTTATCTAGATTAATTTCCAGTTGCATTCCGTAGCTCATCCGTCAAATTAGTCCAGACGTTTCTGAATGTCACTTATTGTGCTTGTTATCTGGCCAGGATGCTTGATGTCATGAGGAAAGTTTTGATGATAATGAAAGTATTCTCTCTCATAGCTTTATGAAGAGCATGAAAATCAGAAGATCCTAATAATTTTTCCAGTCTATGGCACGACTCATGTCACTTCAGAATTCATTCCATCTTATTGTAACTATCTGTTTTTTTCTGTCACACTAGTTTTCAATTCAGGTAAGTGAGATCCATTAATTCCATGAAGCTTTTTTAAAATCTCTAAACCTGATATATTTAATGTCATCAACTAGCTGCTGAAAGTCTAAGTGGATTATATCCATCAGAATGCAATTGCTAACCATTTCAGTTAATCCTACAAAACAATTGACTCAATTTGTAAAAATGACTTGATTCCTGACTGTATTGTCTATTCTTTGTGCATCTGTAGATGAAGTAGCATCTTGTAACATAGTTTTGATCATTTTCTCCATCAAATTACTGAATATTTTTGAGAATCCTCTCAGGAGACAAAGATAATACTAAAGGATCAACTCAAGCCCTTGCTATTAATTCAAAGATTGAATTAGATATGGTTGTTGACAGTTGCAAGTGGCAATATTGTCTAATTTTCTTTATTAACATTGATTTGAAGAGAGCATTACTGAAGCTCTACAGTTTCTGACACATTTCTGGATTTGCAAATGAATTTCTCAGTATATGGCCTTTTGTAGAAATATTGTTGGTTAAATTCTTATCTTGTCCTTGATTTCCTTATCTTACATGGTCATCTTGACTGCATACTTTCATGGTTGAAGTATTGATTGTTACCAATTCCACAAAGTTATCTTTTTTAGTCCACTGATG
This sequence comes from Sphyrna mokarran, assembly GCA_024679065.1. NCBI lineage: Eukaryota > Metazoa > Chordata > Chondrichthyes > Carcharhiniformes > Carcharhinidae > Sphyrna > Sphyrna mokarran. Next base: position 101,104,184 of record JAGIQG010000004.1, on the reverse strand, counting down.
CACATTGTAACTAGGGAAATCTGTTCTAACACAAACACAAGGCAAACTGTTCAGTCCCAAATTTAAGTGCAAGTTTATTAAGCGATGATTCATTGCTGCTTTTTAGTTCACTTATAAATTCATAGTAAATTCAGTTTTGCTCTTCAACATTAACCCCAATCTGAGAAAGGCAACCTATTTTTCACTAGGTGACATTTCCATTCCCTGCACTTCCAAACCACTTCCTTTGGAACTAAAAATAATGGACAGTTTTTGCTAAGAACTAGACAGAGATGAATTAGATAATTTTCCACTAATGAGCCACCAGTGTTGGTGCCCAATGGACCATATTTCAACAAATATTTCTTTTGTCTGTGGAACAAACTAGTTCAAGCTCAACTTAGTGCTTGGAGACTTCACAAGATGTACATATTATCCAGTACAAACATAAATATTATTTTAGCCTTGTTCACAGACTGGTGGACAATGTGGTAAACTAATGCCGTATTTTCAGAACAAATGCTGTATCTTATTAGTGTTTAAGTGGAGATTGCCTGCATTCATATTCATTCTTGTATTGCCAAACAGTCATTAACAAAAGATTAGTTCTTATCAGATATTTTCCATCTGTGATGCAAACACGGATTGTATGATTGCTACTTCTGAAAATGAATAGTAATGAAAATACACTCTGAATTCTAGATTAATATTGCAAAGGTGATGATTTTCTCTCATTATGAACTGGAATTTATGCTGTCCTGTGGCCCACTCAGCTCAGCAAAAAAAAGGTGAATCTACCCTCACTTTGGTGAGTGATCCCGCAGCCATTTATGCTTACAGGGCTGTCAATTGGTTTAAAGTGAGATTTTAACACCATCTGATTGTCTCAATCAAATAGCTTTCTAGTTCACATTCCAAGGTCCAAGATTACGTGCTGAGGGACGCGCTGAAGCTTGGGGCAGGCGCCGCAAAGGCACAATGGGGAAAGGCCACACTATAAGGCCTTTTAATGGAGGCAGACCGAGAGCCCGGGAACTGCAGAATGCCCTGGACTTGCGTAACTGTGTGCCAATTTGAGCAACAACAGCACACAGTAACTTTTGAGGCATGTGTATATTTGTAAGTTTTGAAATATTATGACAGTAATTTGTGTGGAATTATTTAAATAATTTCTTTTTGTTCTGCACTGTTTTCAATTCAAAAGCATGTAATTTTGAAGTGTCTTTTTTTGAGATTTCTTTTTGTGTGAATAAAGTATATTCTCTGGAAAAGGGTGCTTGCTGTGCACCGGTCTGAGCAGTGATGGCACGTGGCGGTTTTTCGGGCATGTTTTCGCAATGATATGACTGCACTTTGTATATTACTGTATGGACTTCTGAATTCTGCATTGTATTTGCAATTCAAGAGATGTAATTTTGCAAAGGTTTATTTGAAATTTTTTATGAATAAAGTATATTTTTGGAAATAAAAATAAAAGCTTTCTAGCTCCAGCGTGGCACAGGAAGCAGGGGGTACTGCTGGGAATAGCTCAATGATAAGGAGCCCTGGAGTTAGGGTTAAAGGTGCGAGGTGTTGGGTTGGGGATGGAGGGGAGCATGGTGGGGAGGTTTCGGTAGGACCAGGCTAGAATACCCTGGCAAATGGAGTGAAGTTAGGATACAAAGGGGACAAAGCCACCAGTTGGGCAGAGAGGGATGGGGCATAGAAGGAGTGTGGGATGACTTCATGAGTGAACCTTTCAATGGACTTAAGGAGCCCATTAAGGAGGTTACCCTTTTATCCATAGTAAGCCTGCGCAGTGCAAATTGAATTGTGCATGTGAGATTCTCCCACCATTAATTAGCAATGTAAGGCTCTCAATGGGCCGAAGGGATGCCTCTCTCTCTGCTAATAAAATTTCAGCAGGGGCAGGGACAGTGAGTTAGCATTGGGCATGTTGCCTATGACATTTTATGGGTCCCACTGCTTACCTACCAGAGGAGGCTGCAAAATCCAGTTTTCCTGCTTGGTAAATAAATTCCTAAAATTGCATTCTCTACTTTTTTAATCTTGTAAATGTGCTCTTATAAAACACATTTGCCAAACCAAAACATTCTGAAGTCCCTTTATAGAACAATAAATGCTTTTATAATATTTACATTGTATTAATGATTATACTTTCAAATATTACACGATCATATGTAGATTATTACAACTGCATGGATTGGTGGGGCAAATATTTAGACTGATCTCACAAATTCAAAATTTTGCAGTAACCTGCCGGTAACCTATTGTTTTAGAATTTAATTTCAAGCCCTCTGAGACTTTTTCATACAAACAAATAGTCTTCTGAAAAACAAACTTGTGTAACTTCCAGTACAAACTAATCATGCAAGCTTTATGGATTTTTGTTAACCAAATCAAAAGTGCAATTTTTTTTACAAAAATAGGAATTTCAAATTTAATTTGCTCATTCATATTTATTTAACTTGCATATGTTACATCATTCCAATAAATTAATTTGTGTTCTAATCATTTCCTACTAATTATTTTATCCGTGATGCATCCCAAAATCAATTCCAATATCAATTTGAAAAGAAAATTAAGTACATGTTTACTCCTGCTTATTAATTCTGCTGTCTAGAAAGCACAACAAGATGAAAGTAAGCAGAAAAAACATTAAACTTTCCCACAGTTTTATTGGATTAATTTGCTCTTGCATGAGAACGAGACACTCTTTATACTGCATGCTGTATAAAAATTTTGATGGAAATCAGATAAGATAAAATACCAAGTTCTACAACCAACTTTAACCTTTGAAGTCATTCCAGAAAGAAGGACTGGAAAAATCCCCTTTTTGTTCACTGTTAAAATGGGATCTAATTATTTCTATTTTGTCTCCAGTGGCTATAAATCTATAATAAAAAAGAACGCAACAACGCCATTACTGAGAATTCAGAGCTGCCCATGTACTGGAATATTATCTGACATAGTGGTTCAAATATAAGGAGATCCAAAACAAGTCAAGAGATACGGTTGAAAAACCCTCAATCTGTTCTATCTCCCAACTTCATGTAAACACATTATTTAACCAGTTGGATGGATGTTAGGACCAGCTTTAGTTATTGGAAATGTGATTTGGGTCTAGCGATCTTATCAGCAAGATTTTCTTCAGATTGCAAGTTGCTGGCAAAATGACAATACTCAATTTGTTATTACCGGAGCCATCACATTCACGGTACAATGTGTGATAGATGTCAGGTTTGAGGGCATCAGCTTTGTTTCCAATTCCTTCCTTTTTCTTATCTTCAAGTTATCAATCGCTCATTCTTACTTCTCAACGCCCATTTCTGAGGAAGAGTTGTCAAAAAATATTCACTATAAGTCCACTGACTTCCACAATTACCTCAATTACCCTTTCTCTGATTCCTGAAAGGATTCCATTCACTTCTCTTCATTTCTTCATCTCTGTCTAATGTGTTCCGCTGATGCCAATTTCTGGATCAACACTTCTGTAATGTCTTCCTTCTTCTTCAACAAGGATTCTCCCTCTTAATAGCTGTCTCTGGGTTCTTGCCCATGTTCATGTCATTTCCCACACTTCTGCTTTCTCACTTTGCCATCCTTTCCATAAACCATGATAGGTTTCTTGTTGTCCACACATTCTACATCAACATCCTTCTTATTTAATGGATCATCCTTTATCATTTTGTTACATCCAATGTGACACCATGATCAAACATACCTTTGCCTCCCATTTCAAAGATACTGTTCCATTCACAATATCTTGATTCACTCCTAGTCAACCTAACAGCCATTCCCAAGACATGTTTCCCATGCAAGTTCAAGAACACTTGCCCTTTCGCCTCATCTCTCCTCATTGTTCAAAGCCTTCCAAAGTATATTTACACGAACATCTTTCAATTTAACATACTGCATTTGTTGTTCACAAGCAGTCTGCCCTGCAGTGAGCAACCAAATGCATTTTAGGCGATTGTTTTGTGGATCACTTTCAGTCTACAAGTGAGGTTGTTGTACAAATGTTAAAGACTACTCATCCACAGGCATAGAAACATAGAAACTAAAAATGAGAGTAGACCATTTGGCCTTTCGAGCCTTTTCTGCCAGTCATCTTGATCATGACTGATCATTGAATTCCATATCCTCATCAACAATCAAATTAAATACAATGTAGTTGTATAAATTTTTCAATTTTTTGACAATTCTACTGCAGACTGTATTTTATTTCTGCTGTTACTTTTTGCCAAGAAGAGGGGGAAAGGCTCTGGTGGGATGCACTCCACTGCAAGCTCTGCAATGGAGGAGAAATTGTTAATATCAGTGCTGCTAAACATCTTTGTTTATGCCAAGTAAAAGTTTTCTTTGTGCCAACAAGAAAATCAATGGAAGATATTGAATAATATTATGAATAGCAAATATTATAATGGAAAATAATTCTATATACAAAATTGTAGAGCTATTAGCTTGACTACATGTTCCCTTCGCAGAGATTTCATGCACGCTAATTCTGAAATACTTTAATGCATGCAGTGACCTCTAAGGCTTCCTGTGAATGTCACATTCCAACACCTGCTCTGAGTATTAAGCTTAGTGATACAGATCCCAATTTGAATAGATGTTTTCTGTAGGAATACCAACGAAGCAGAAGTTTATTTTGTGCAGACAGCAGCTTGCTCCTGTCATGTAACTCAGAAAGCTGGTAATTTTGTTCGAGTCCACAGTTGTCAGATTGTTATCTGGACCTCACATATCAAGTCTACCTAGGTCAGTTTTGCTTGACATCAGCTCAATAAGAATATTTACATGCACTGCTGCCATTGTATCAGCCCTGGAAATGGGCTTGATTATCCTAAGCCTGTTTCAATGTAATACAGGCAGCATGCTGCCTTCCTGCTGCATGTTTATTACCCTAGATTCTGTGTGCGGCCAGTTCTAATCCTACTATTCACGAGCAGGAATCTTATATGGAGTATAAAATCTAGTACAGACTGTATCATGAAGATGTGCTTTATGCTAAATAATACTTTTTAATCTACTGATTGGAATCCTGAATTGAACTTGTAAAGGCAAAACTTTTAAAAATGCAGAGACTAAAATTTCTTGAATTCACAGTCTAAAATGGCTAACAGTAATTTGCGTTATCATACATTCCACATTACAATTAATTAAAATGGAGTTGGCAACTGGAATTTTACCACCTCAGAATGAGGGCAGATGAGGTTTGCAAAATGGAATTCACTGTTGGGCTCGGGAGGAATTTTATGAGCCTCGCCAAAACAAGGTAGTAAAATATTGGCCAGCCAGTCTGCAAAACCTATCAAAGACAATGGTGGAAGTCAGTGGGGAGGTTTCAAAGTCTGTGAGTGCAAATTCGCAAGAGAGCCAAAGGGAATTTGCACCAGGGAGGCATTCAACCTCTCCTCACTTGGTCATCTCAACTATATGGGCAATTATATGGGCTGAATTTGCTTGTTTCTGTAAATACTGTGTCATTCTTTGTGACATTGAATGAAGAACAAAGATCAACACAGCATAGGAAACAGGCTCTTCGGCCCAATGAGCCCGCACTGCCATTTTAACAGTGTGAATTCCCTCTTCCCCCCATGACCTTTGTCTATGTTTATGGAAAGCCGCATTGGAAACGAGATTGGGGAGACAATTTAGAACATAGGGCATAGAACATTACAGCGCAGAACAGGCCCTTCGGCCTTTGATGTTGCGCCGACCAATTAGGAACAAGCAGTGACCCTCTAACCTAAACCATTCCCCTTTCATCCATAAACTTATCTACTAACCTCTTAAACGACACCAAACTTGGCGCATCTACAACTGACGCAGGCAAGGCATTCCATACCCTTACCACCCTCTGGGTAAAGAACCTACCTCTGACATCTGTCCTAAAACCACCACCCCTTAATTTCAAGCTATGTCCCCTCGTGCTAGCTTTCTCCATCCTAGGAAAAAGGCTATCACTGTCCACCCTATCTAAACTCTAATCATCTTATATGTTTCGATTAGGTCCCCTCTTAGCCGCCTCCTTTCTAACGAAAACAACCTCAAATCCCTCAGCCTCTCTTCATAAGACCTGCCCTCCATACCAGGCAACATCCTGGTAAACCTCTCTGTACCCTCTCCAATGCCTCCACATCTTTCTTATAATGCGGGGACCAGAACTGCACACAATACTCCAAGTGCGGCCGCACTAGAGTTTTGTACAGTTGCAAAATGACGTTGCGGCTCCGAAATTCAATCCCCCTACCAATAAAAGCTAAGACTCCATATGCCTTCTTAACAACCTTATCGACTTGATTGCCAACTTTCAGGGATCTATGCACACATACACCAAGATCCCTCTGTTTATCAACACTATTAAGAGTCCTACCTATAGCCCTATACTCTACACATTTGTTATTCCTGCCAAAGTGAATTACCTCACACTTTTCCACATTAAACTCCATTGGCCACCTCTCGGCCCAGCTCTGTAACTTGTCCAAGTCTTTCTGCAAACTAGAACACCCCTCTTCACTATCTACCACTCCTCCGACTTTGGTGTCATCCGCAAATTTACTAATCCATCCTTCAATACCCTCATCCAGATCATTTACAAAAAATGATTATAAATGATTATAAATGAATAAAATGATTATAAAAAATTTAGGTACAATTTGTTACACCAATCAGCCTAAGAGCACGTCTTTGGTGTTGTGGGAGAAATCTGGCGCACCCAGAGAAAATCCACACAATCAGGGGGAGAATGCACAAACTCCCACAGATACTGGCCCAAATCCATGTATCTGCATAGCAAACAGTGATAGTCACTGGGCTACTGTGTTGCCCATCAACTGGTCCAGTTTAAGCGTACACTAATGATGTGAAGCACTAGGCTACTCTCGAAAGATCCAAGAGCATCCCTTGCACAATCATCGTGTGTATGTCTCTTGTTGGACATTTGTTTCTTGCTAGCACCATTTAAAGCCAGCCTTCACCTCTCAGTGGGAATGTGAATTATGACAGTTGTACGGGGGGAGTATGCACACCAATATTTTCTGATGCCACATTGAAGGGCTCAATGGAGAATCTGGAAAGCAGGAGACATGTCCTAAATCTGTAACAGAGCAAGTCCAGCCCCATGGGGTGGAAATTTGTGTCCTTCAATGTGCTGTGCTTGTTGGTGGTGGGTTATTTAATCAGGTGGGATGCGTTCTTGTCACCTTCCTGCTTTCCGCCCGATAATGTCTGTGTTGGGAAGATCTATTGATGGACTTTCCACCTCGTCAGCAATCGGGACCCTTAAGCAGCCAAATAATAGTCACAAAGAACCTCATTCTGTCACCTCTGGTATTGATTCAGTGGTTGGGAGGATCAAATAATTAACAGTGCATGAGGAAAAAAGTCTGGCATGCTTGGTTGCCAGCTTCAAGGGGTAAATGTCCTTTGTTTAGAAACACTCAATTACTAATCAAGGACCCTGGCAACAGAAAGGAGGAGCTTGTTGAGAGCCACCTCCCACCCTTTCTGCCAACTTACATCACCCCAAACGCCTTGACCTACAATGCCCAATCTTCAAAAATCCTCCCTCCATCATTCAGCTATGGCCTGGTTCCTAGCCCTTGTGTTGGTGTGGTACTGAATAGCAGCCACGGTCTACCCTGGTAGTAGTGCTGTTCGGGAGAGCCGCTGGCACTTGAAAGGCCAGCAACTCTCGGCAGGCGAGATTCCTGCCCTAATTCTCCTGATCCTGGGAACAGAGGCCATGATTTTCCCAAAAGTGCTGAAACAGCAGGAAAACCGTTCTAAGTCCCAATGGTTCTGTCAGCTCAGCTTCTCACCCAAATCTCCGCAGTCTGTGCACTACAGAGTTCCCAATCGTGAATAGCATTAACAAGCATGAACGTCATTAACAATTCACGCTGGAGTTCAACAATTCTGGAACTCTGTGCATGTGCAGTGGCTTCAAACTGTCAAACTCCTCCAGCCACGCTCCCCCCCCCAAACCCCCCCCCCCATCCGATCGCAGCCCCACACAATTCCCAGGCTAGCATTGACCTCACTCCCTCCCACCCCCACCACCATCCCAGAGTGAAGTCCATCTCACCAGCAGTGGTTATCCTTCACCCCTATTCCTCCTAGATCAAATCCCTCCCCATCGACCAGAGGTAGGCATCCCTGAAGCAGACATGCTCCCTAGCCTGCCCCAATCCTTCCATCCTAGACCTTTCCTGTCTGCAGAATGGCAATGGGACACTCCCACCCCCACCACTCACCCTGTAGCCCCACCTAAAATAGTCCCCACACTCAACACTGGCCAATGCATGTTGGCAGTGCCAAGGCTCCCCTGGGCATGTACACTTTGCCTCTTGGAGAGTGCCGGGGGGGTGCAGTCAGCAATGGTGGGATGCCCATGACCAGGAGATACCACTCCCCCCACAACTAAACTCCCTGGGAGACCCTGATTACCCCCCGTTATCCCAGCGGTGTCTCTCAGTAGCTCCCCAAATGTGGGGAGCTCGTGTAAACATCACTGGAACGAAGTAATCGGGACCTGAAATCTTCTGATAATCACATTGAAAAGATATTTAACATCTATTTAAAAAAGATTCCAATTACTTACCTGCCTTCCCACTAGTTTCCAGTCAGACGTGTGGTCTGACTGTTCACCAACTCTGAGAGATGCACATGTGTTCTCATTTGAAAGGCAGCACCTCTGACAATTACCTGGAGTTGATTTTAAATATATATGTAACGCAATATATGTTTATTTATAATCATCAAAAGTAGCTACATAATGTGGTAAAAGTGATCTGATTGTAGGTAGAGACTGATATGCTTTGGTGAACAAGGTTAAAGTTTATTATGCGTGGCATTGTTTATTAAAAGAGGCATTGTTTCTTGGATCATTAAATAATAGAGTGGTAGAGCAAATGAGACGACTTTGTGTTGCTCTGAGGATACATTCTGATCTATTTTGTACATTCATGTATGAGAGGTTATGCCATATCTGAAACTACAGGCTTATGTATCTGCCAGGATTTATAGTAAGAAAGCTGCTGCCAATACCCTTGACTGAACTGTAAGCTCTTAAATCCTCTGATGAATGAAAGCGTTGATCAGGTAAATAATCCTTTCTGGTATGCTGGTTGTATTTTAAAAAAAAATTATAATAGCATATTAAGTGCTGAGTTTCAATGCAATGCAGAAGTGAAGAGTTTTCTGCAGATAAATATAATTGACAGATGTGTTTGTGAAGCTTTAGTGCAAACTGTAGTGTTTGAACAGAGAGACTGATGGGTCAGATTGCCTGCAGATATTGACAAACGAAGGTTTTGTGTTTAACGTTGGATGTTGAGAGGCTTGTGCACATTGGAACAGTTAAAAGTCAGGTAGGCACGGCTCTGGCTTTCTGCAGCAAATGGGCAGAGAACGATTGTATGGCGGTGGAAGTTGGCGGTCATTGCAATGGAGAGAATGTGGGGTCAGAAACTCACCTCTGGGCCAAATAAGTTTATAAGCAGCAGGTTGTAGCTGCTGCAGTGCTAGTAAGAGAGATTAGAATCAGTGAAAATAGTTCAATTTTCTTCAATCTTCCCAGAGTTTAATCAGACGAGGGAGAGGAACCCATAGCATTGAACCCAGTTACCTTTTTTAAATGTCAAGCAAGTATTTAAAAATAAAGGTGTTGTCTTCACACTGAGCGTGCCTTGAATCCAACCTCACAAATGAAAATGCAGTCATTGAGCCTGAGTTTAAGTGCCCAGTGGATTTATCTAGGTCTCCACTCATAGTTGGCTAAAGTGTGGCATTCATGGCTTTGCCCATTGACTCAAAGTAAGAATGTTATGATTAAACCAAAGGTTCCCTTCTTCTGAGAGTATGTAGAGATAATTATATGCAATAGTTGACAACAATTTATATTCTATGCAATGTTCAGTATCATAGGATGATCCAAGTGTTCAGTAGCTTCATTTCTTGTTGTGCTTTGTTTTCCGTGTGATGACTTAATGGTAAGTGGACTGTTTTAATTGGGTCAGTTTATGAAAGATGACAAAAAAAATGAAACAAACTTAAATTTTAACAAGTTATTTCTACATGAAAAAGGGGCTGACAAACTAGAAGCAAAACTTTTATGAGGGAGACAACATCGCATATCTAATGAATTTTCATAATAGTTACATTCATACAAAGCACGTCACAGATGTTTCATGGTAAAGTAGATATACTGTTAATTGAGTCTTACATTGATTCATATGTCATCAAACTATTATTATTTAATGCTTAGCTGAAATGTTTATATTTGTTATTTATTTGTTCTCTGATAATATTCAGCGTCTTTCGTCCCTAGATTGCTCATTATACTAACTTCTATAAAATAAATACAATGTAATATTGAAACTATGCCCTTTATGGATCCATTTTTCTTTGTTTCTTTGTTTTTTTTTCGTTTCTTTTGTCTGTCATGACATTTCCCTACTTAGAGAGGTAAATGATTTCAGAAAGAAGTTCCAATTTCTAACTTAAAGGTTGCAAATTGTGGCATCAGTGGGAAGCTACTGAGTGGAACCTTTCTGGAACCAAGGACCAACTAATACATTGGGAAAGTGAATGCTTTTGATGGGATACTGTTCAGGACCTCCATGAATCTGAATTGGAATTTCCTACCCTGATCAGATAAAAGTACACCCACTTGCCTCCCTCATATTTTTCTAGACAATCTCCCAATGGAGAACCCTCAGCTGAGGGCTCAGAAATATCAGCAATTTGAGGAAATCCACGTGGAAGTCCTGTCTTTCACAGAAACATAGAAGATAGGAACAGGAGAGGCCATTTGGCCCTTCAAGCCCACTCTGCTATTCATTATGATCATGACTGGTCATCCAACTCAACAGCCTAATCCTGTTTTTTTTTCCCCACAACCTTTGAACTCATTCAGCCCAAGTGCTATATCCAGCCACCTCTTGAATACATTCAATGTTTTGGCATCAACTTCCTGTGGTAATGAATTCCACAGGCTCACCACTCTTTGGATGAAGAAATGTCTCCTCACTTCCATCCTAAATAGTCTACCCTGAATCATCAGACTATGACCTCTGGTTCTCTACTTCCCCACCATCAGGAATATTCTCCCTGCATCTACCCTGTCTGGATCTGTTGGAATTTTATAAGCCTATGAGATTCCCCTTCATTCATCTGAACTCCAGCAAAAACAATCCTAACCTAGTCAGTATCTTCTCATACATCAGTCCTGCCATTCCCAGAATGAGCCTCGTAAACCTTCACTGCACTCCCTGAAGAGCAAGAACATCCTTCCTCAGAAAAAGAGACCAAAACTATACACAATTCTCTAAGTGTGGCTTCACAAGACCCTGTATAATTGCAACAACACATCCCTGCTCTTTGAAATCTCACACAACGAAGGCCAAAATACCATTTGCCTTTTTTATTGCCTCTATGGTTACCTTCAGTGACTGGTGCACAAGGACACTCAGGTTACGGTGCACACTTCCCTCTCCCAACTTACAGTCATTCTAGTAGTAATCTGCCTTCTTGTTTCTGTTTCCAAAATGAATAACCTCGCATTTATCCAAACTATACTGCATCTGCCATTGATTAGCCCACTCATCTAATCTGTCCAGATCATTCTGAAGGATCTCTGCATCCTCATCACGGTTCACCGTCTCAACCAACTTTGGTATCATCTGCAAACTTTTAGATGTTACATTTTATTCCCTCATTCAAAACATCAATATATATTGTGAGTAGTTGGGATTGCAGCACCAATCCCCTGTGAACCTCACTAGCTACTGTCTGTCAATTTGAAAGGTACCCATTAATTCCTATTCCTTGTTTCTTCTCTGCCGTCCAGTTTTCTATCTATTCAGTACACTTCCTCCAATCCCATGTGCTTTAATCTTGCACGGTAACCTCCATGCGAGATTTTGTCAAGCACTTTCTGAAAGTCCAAAGGAACTACATCGACTACCACCCCCCTACCCCCCTTGTCAACTCTACTACTTATATCTTCAACAAATTCCAACAGATTTGTCAAGCATGATTCCCACTTCATAAATCCATGCTGATTCCATCCGACCTTGCCACTGCTTTCTAAATGCTCTGCTATAAAGTTATTAATAATGGATTCAAGAATTTTCCCCACTATCGATAATTCCCTGTTTTCACTCTATCTCCCTTTTGAATGTTGGAATGACATTAGCTACCCTCCAATCTGTAGCAACTAATCTAGAATCTATAGAATCCTGAAAGATGACCACCAATGTATCCACTATTTCTAGAACCACTTCCTTAAGTACTCTGGGATTTTCGCAGCTTTAACTGTTTTATTCTGGTAAGTAATAAGAATAACTGTTTTAAAGCATTTGTGAAAAGATACAAAGAAAAGGTAGTGTATAAGGGGTTGGGTGGGTGAAGTAATTGGGCAATGAGATTGGATGGCATTGTGGTAGGTAAACAGATGGCAAATGCATAGACTGGCAGTGTGGCAGCTGGGTAGAGTCATTGGTGGATAGAATGCGATGGTAGAATAGCAATTGGGTGAGATGGGTAGGTTGCTTTTGTCGGTGAGGTAGATAGGTTGGCAGATGGTTGAGTGGGTAGGTGGGATCAGGGTAGTTGGGTCTGGTTGGAAGGTGTTATAAAGTTAAGTTAGTTAGGTCGGGTTCTGGGAAGAACTCAGGAGGTCAAGGGAGTTGGGGGCACATCAGCTAGAGTGATTTGGGGATCAATTTTTTAGTTATCTAAGAGTTTAGGATTTCTTTTGTCTAACATTTCCTATGTAACTATTTAAATAAGTATGTCAAAACAGTCCAAAGTTTTCAACTCCAACTCAGAGCTTGAGACATTTTTGAAGGGTCCTCGGGAGAAGGGGAATTGCTAAATGGAATTTCAAACTTGCTGGCTGATTCACATGGAGTCTTTGTATTGGGACTTCAGAAGATGCATGAATACTTTTGTCTGGACACATAAAGAGGAGGGTTGCACGGTTATAAGGCCATGTAGAATTCAGACAGATTAGCACAAGCTTTTCATCAATGAGTTGTAATCATCATAGGGTTCCATGTCATTTTGGATTCTTTAGACAGTGCTGGAACATCATATTTCTCATTCATATCCCTGATCTCGACTTCTTCAAAAACGAGGAGCAAACCAGTTCTTAGAATCCTTCTTCAGTGGGCAGGATTGTCAGTAAGTCAAAGCATACCACCTAATACAGCATTAGCTGCCAAATTTTGTTAAGTCTTAATTTACATGGGATAGAGTGGTAGGGTTAGAGACTGGTAGAGTAGATAAAATTGTAGGTTGGATAGGATGGGTAGGGTGTCAGCTTTGTAAGGTGGCAGAGTGGTCATTTGAAAGGTTTAATGATAGGTGGCAGCGTGGATAGGCTGATAGAGTCAATAAAGTGCCAGCTGGATGTGGTGACAATGTGGTAGGGTGGTGAAATCAGCTCAGTTTGGGTCAGAGGTTGAGACTTGTTGAGTCAGGAGTGGTTAGAAAGTTGGAGGCATCAGAAGGTTGGGTAGGGGAGTCAAAGTTTGGGGTGAGATTTGGAAAGTTGGAAGGAGACAGAATTGGAGGGAAAGCTAGAGGAAGAAAGGGGGCCAAATAGAGGGACAGAGGAGTAGATTTCGGGCTGAGTATGGAGCATTAGGTAGAGTTGGGGATTTGGAAAGGGAGTTGATTGGTTGAAGGGAGTTAGGAGATAAGGGCAGTTGGGTGATCAAGGAGTAGTCAGAGGATTAATCGGTGTCAGAGGATCAGTGATTTGAAGGGTCAGGGGAACTTAAGGGTTGGAAGGTCGGAGAATCATGGAGATTGGAGGGTCAAGAGACTGGAGAATCAGGTGGCCCAAAGCACAGTGAGAGGAATGGGGGGAATTGGGGCAGATTGGTGGGGAGTTGGCGGTCCGTATTATAGACACCCAGGTGTTTGGTTGTTTTTTTTCCTGTTTAATATTTCCAGGCTAAAAATCCAAATATGTGAGTTAGGACAATCCATAGTTCCTGCTTTGAATTCAGAATGGCATTTAGACATATCAAAGTTTGAAACTTTCCCAGCAATTCCCCCAGATTCTTTAGTTTTGGGAATTTCAAAGGGTCTTCAGGTCAACCTCTGGGGAATAACTATGAAGAAACTTGAAAATCTGTGGCTTTTAATTTCTGCTTTTGATCATTTCATGCCGACATCCAATTTTCCAGCCAATACGGTTCCAATGCTAATAATGTGGAAAAGAAGCAGGCTTTGATTTTTGATGATCATGTTATGAAATCTCCCTGTGAAACATGTGTGGTGACTGTTATGAAGGTGGTTAGTTGAATACATTACTAACAATGGATTATCAGTGCAAACAAGCTTTCATTTATATTCACATTTTACTTTAAATTTTCCCTGAGTTTTTCTCTTGTATATAACACTCCCGAGACATGAATGCAAATATGTTGATTTGTTTTGTGTAGTTGAAATCAGAGATCTTCCTTTCAGCCGAAGTAAAGTTGTTTTGCTTTGATTGCATATTTGTCAGAATATTTTTAACTTGTAATGTTTTTGATTCAAACCTTTCAGTGTTTTAATAAAAACTAGTTTAACTGAAGAGTTTCATTGAGCTGAATAAATTTTTTTGCCTTTGTGAAATGGTGAAAAGATTTAGTCTTTAAATTAATCAGGCCACCTAGCAGAATTTCCCACTACACTGCCTCATGGTCAATGTGTGATATTTGTCCATATTATTATTCATTTCATGCTGTTACACTTAGATTTTGTCTAACCTTTTAGCTTGTTGGCATGCCCCCAGATTGTCATAACAATTTCTATACCAGCTCGCCACTGTATTTAATCAATCCAGAATCCAAGAAATATGTGAATAGTAGGAGACCTGTTCTGGCTTTTTGGTTATCTGTCAAGAAAACAAATAAATTATAATTTTCTTCTGTTGGTAGTACGCTGTCAAATTTCTTATGTACTGGAAGGCTCGCTGTTTGGTGTTTGTGAGTATTGCAACAAGAGTAAGATACAGTGTGACTGTGAGAATGTAAACTAAGAATACGTAGTGGCTTTGATATGATAATAAGCCAAGAGGTACCTCAGACAGATGTTTACATGAGGCATTAACAGTAGATTTGAATAGGTTGTTTTGTTTCAAAGGAAAATATATGCAAGTTATAAAAAAGTGTAAAGAAGTAAAGTTTGCTTTTCTTTTAAATCGTAAGAGCTGAAGTAAAGAAATAAATGCAATCAATTCCTGGAGAACATTTTTCTGAGGAGATTGGATTTATTATTTGTGTATTAAAGTCCCAAGTAGGCTAACATTAACATGGCATGAAGTTACTGTGAAAATCCTCTGAGTCACCATAGTGTGTTACCTGTTCAAATATATTGAAAGAGAATTTATCATGACTAATGAACCTAACCAGCACGTCCTTCAGACTATGGGGAGAAACCAGAGTAACTGGATGAAACTCATGCAGGCACGAGAAAAATGTGTAGACACCACAGAGAGAGTGACCAGCAGCCAGTAACTGAAGCTGGGTCCAAGTAAAACAATGGAGAAATTAAAGATGAAGGACATATTTAATGAAATGTTGAAGCCTAAATGAGGGGCCAACTATTTAGATCTCCCAACAGACAGCAGGAAAAGCTGGTCGGACTTACTGGAAAGCAATGTGAACAAAGCCAGACCTGAAGAACAAGCTGCTCAGAGGACACACCTAGAGAAAACAAAGTAATTGTATGGTAAAAAAAATTATTGGGATTCTGAAACCTATAATGAGTTGCTGAACAAAAAAGAAAAAGGTTAGCTCAGAATTAAGTTTTGCTTACTGTATGAAGTCATTTTTGTGTAAAAGAGTATTATTTTCACTTTTTTATTTCTTAGTAAATATTTAGTTTACTGTAAAATTATCACCCATATTAGAGGACATCATTTTCACATTTCAGAAACATCCTCTGACTATACAAATTGAAAAAAAACTGGGATGGGGCAGCTCAGCATTCACCATCAATCACACTATGACATATGCAATTCATTTTCGAATACCACAATTGAATCTGCTTTCACCACCCTCTCAGGCAGTACATTCCAGATCACAACGACTCACTGCAATTCTTTTCCCCCATGACAATTTTGGTTCTTTTACCAACAACCATCAATCTGTTTTCAATATTTCAGATATGGAGTTGTTGGTATCGGATTGGAATAAGCACAGTAAAAAGTCTCAACACCAGGTTAAAGTCCAACAGGTTTATTTGGCAGCACAAGTTTTCAGTGTCATACTCCTTCTTCAGGTGAATGAGGAGTTGTGTTCACAATCAGGGCACATAAAGACACAAATTCAATTTACAAGATAATGGTTGAAACGTGAGTCTTTACAGGTAGTCAAGTCTTAAAGATACAGACAATGTGAGTGGAGAGATGATTAAGCACAGGTTGAAGAGGCGTTATCTTGTCTGCAGCCATGACAGTGAGATTTTGCAACCCCAGGCAAATTTTGAGGGTTACAGGCAGTGTGACATGAACCCAAGATCCTGGTTGAATCCGTCTTCATGTGTGCTGAACTTGGCTATCACTTTCTGCTCAGCTCTACATTGTCATGTGTTGTGAAGGCCATCTTGGAGAACACTTACCTGAAGATCAGGGGCTGCATGCCATTGACTGCTGAAGAGCTCCCTGACTGGGAGGGAACACTCCTGCCTAATGATTGTCAAGCAGTGTTCATTCATCCATTATTGTAGCGTCTGCAATGGTTTCCTCAAAGTACACTGCCTTGGGACATTCTTTCCTGCAGCGTATCAGATACACAATGTTATCTGAGTTTCAAGAGTGTGTACCATGTACTGGTGGATGATGTTCTCATCTGAGATGATATCACCCATGTCGATCATCCAGCACGTCTTGCAGAGGCTGCTGTGTCAGAATTGTGTGGTATTGTGGTCACTGTTTTCCTGAAGGCTGGGGTAGTTTGCTACAGACAATGATCTGTTTGAGGTTATGTAGTTGTTTGAAGGCAAGAAGTGGGGGTGTGGGGATGGACTTAGCGAGATAAACCATTGACGACATGTTAAAGGCTCTGGAGAAGATGTTGTAGCTTCTCTGCTTCGGGAAAGTACTGGATGACGAAGGGTACTCTGCCATGTCCCATGGTTGTCTTCTGAGGTCCGTTTTTTGCTATGGTCCATCAGAACTGTCGATCAATGAATCGAGCACCATATGCTGTTCTTATGAGAGCTTCTTTCAACATCTGTAGATGTCTATCACGCTCCTCCTCATCTGAGTAGATCCTGTGTATATGGAGGGCTTGTCCATAGGGGACAGTTTTTTTAATGTGTTTATGGTGGAAGCTGGAGAAATGGAGCATCATGAGGTTATCCATGGGCTTGTGGTACAGTGAAATGCTGAGGTAACCATCCTTGATGGAGATGTGTGTGTCCAAGAATGCAACTGATTCTGGAGAGTAGTCTATGGTGAGTTTGATGGTGGGATGGAATTTGTCAATGTCACCATATGTTTTAGTGATTGTTTACCATGAATTCAAAGGAGAGAAGTGTTTTCAATCTATCTAGGGTAAAACATTGGTTACAGGTCCTGTGCTGTGAAGATATCTTGTTTGAATCTGTACATAAAGATGTTGGCATACTGAGGTGCGAATTTGGTTCCCATGGTTGTTCCGTGCATTTGGATGAAGAACTGGTGAAAACGCTGTGTCCCGAATGAACCAGATGAGTTGAAGAATTCCATCTGGAGATCGGCAGTTGTCAGCATTGAGTACTGAAGCAGTTGCAGCAATGTCATTGTCATAGGGATGCTGGTGTAGAGTGCCGAGACATCACCGTGACAATGACAACAGTGAACACGACACAACCCTGGCACAGCAACCTCTGCAAGACATGCCAGATCATCAACACGGATGCCATCATCTCACATGAGAACACCATCCACCAGATACACGACACATATTCCTGAACCCCCCCCATGCTAACTTGGCCAGTGTTGTTTACCTGATATGCTGCAGGAAAGTATTTACCAAAGCTTGGTACACTGAGGAGACCAGGCAGATGCTAGGACAATGGATGAATGAACACTGCTCGACAATCAGCAGACAGGACCATTTCCTTTCAGTCGGGGAACACTTCAGCAGTCACGTGCATTCAGCCTCTGATCTTAGAGTAAACGTTCTCCAAGGCGGCCTTCACAACATATGACAATGCAGAATTGCTGAGCAGAAACTGCTGACCAAGTTCCGCATGAGGACAGCTTCAACTGGAATCTTAGGTTCATGTCACACTGTCTGTAACCTCTAAGACCTGCCTGGGCTTGCAAAATCTCACTAACTGTCCTGGATGGAGACAGTATACATCTCTTTAACCTATGCTTGGCCCTCTCTCCACTCACATAGTCTGTACCTTTAAGTCTTAATTACCTGTAAAGACTCACATTTCAACAATTATCTTGTAAATTGAGTTTGTGTCTATATATGCTCTGTTTGTGAACACAACTCCTCACTCACCTGATGAAGAAGTGAGATTGTGAAAGCTTGTGCTGCCAAATTAACCTGCTGGACTTTAACCTGGTGTTGTGAGACTTCTTACTGTCAATATTTCTGCCAGTTGAAATAATAGTTTCTCTATACATACTCTATATCAGACTCCTATTTATTGATTACAGCTCAGCCTTCAACACTAGTATTCCCACAAAACTCATCTCCAAACTCCGTAGCCTAGGCCTTGGCTCCTCCCTCTGTGACTGGATCCTGAACTTCTTAATTCACAGACCACAATCAGTAAGGTTAGGTAACAACACTTCCCCAGCAATAATCCTCAACACCGGTGCCCCACAAGAATGTGTTCTCAGCCCCCGACACCTATGACTGTGCAGCCAAATTCTCCTCCAATCTGGTTTTCAAGTTTGCTGACGACACCGCCATAGTGTATCAGATCTCAAACAGTGATGAAACAGAGTACAGGAATGAGATAAAGAATCTGGTAAACAGGTGCAGCAAAAATAACCTCTCCCTCAATGTTAACAGAACAAAAGAGATTGTCGTCAACTTCAGGAAACATAAAGGAGAACATGCCCCTGTCTACATCAATAGGGATGTAGTAGAAAGGGACGAGAGCTTCAGATTTTTAGGTGTCCCGATCACCAACAACCTGTCCTGGTACCTTGCATCGCCACCCCCCACCCCCCCCGCCCCCATTCATCACCCCCTCCCCCCCACCACCCCCTCTCCATGCCAACACTATTGTTAAGAAAGCCCACCAATGCCTCTACTTTCACAGAAGTCTAAGGAAATTGTCAGCTATGACTCTCACCAACTTTTCAGATGAGCCACAGGAAGCATTCTTTCTGGTTGTACCACAGCTTGGTATGGCTCCTATTCTGCTCAAGACTGCAAGAAACTACAAAAGGTCCTGAATGTAGCCCAGCATTTTCCAGCATTTTCTCTTTTGGTTTTCGATTTCAGCATCCGTAGTAATTTGCTTTCATCCAAAGAATGCTAACTTGAGATATCAAAGCCTAAGACACGAGAGATACTTCCGTTGGACAGCGAGTCCACATCCATAGGCTAATTGAAGGGACAAACTAGCTGGAAGTAAGCATAACGTGCAAGAAATTTCAGCCCATATATAAATCTTCAAAACAGTATATAGTTCAAGGAATTGATTATTCAAATTTTGGATAAGTATTTGACTTAATGGAGTTTTGTATGTAAATCTAATAGGTGTAGTTGAGTTAAAATGTTCAATTTAGAGTGTAAGCAATTGTATTCATTATCTTTATTGTGACTGACTGTTTAAGATAGACCGTTGTTGTTAAGATTTAAAATAGTATTAAAATTCTGTGATTTTGGTGTAGGAAAATTATTTACATTTAAATTATGAATATTGTGGCTTCATTCATTTGTTAAGTTCCAGGGATTTCAATTTCTAAAAATAAATTGACTGGCCTGTTTTGAGATCATACAGATGTCATATTTCCTTCTCCTTTTGAGCTAGTTTTTTTATCCATCCTCATACTTAACGTTGATGCCCTGACACTTTAAGCTAACATAAAATATGTTGTTCAGACATTGGTCAAAAGTTTCTATCTGCAACCTAGAGACAGCACAGGGTCAGCTTCCTGATGTGACCTCCTCAAAAATATTAAAGAGCTGGCTTACCAAGGATCTTTTTGAAATTATAGTGGCTACTATTCCCTCAGCTTTCGACATGGCAGCAACGATCAAATTTACTTTTAAAAAACAAAGTTACACCTTGGTTTATTTTGATGGCCTGTTTTGTCACAAAATATAGGCAATCAAACTAACATGTTTCCTCCAAATCGCGATCACCTATCTTCTCCATAATAGTGACCATAAATTTTGTTTGTTGCTTGTTCCCATATCCTAGAATCCACATGAATGGTTATAGAAGTCAGTAATATAATTAAGTTTTAAAGATTATTGTGGAAGCTTACGCTGCAACAGGACAACATCCACCAAAGTGGAAGGAGCAAGCAAATGGGATTTATTAGATAGTTCGACTATTTTAAATGTATCTCACATGAAGGATGATCAGTAAAATACCATACTATTACCATCGTACTTCAGCACTGAAGTACTGATAGACTGCTCAATTAATGAATGGGAACAGTGTTGAAAATCACATCGACTGAGCTTCCTAAGCCTACTTCATTCTAAAACTGGGCTTTATTTAGTTCCCTGAGTAGCTTACTTACCTTTAATCTGAAGCTTTTCACCAATTGACTTATCCTTCACTGCAAAAGTGTACTTAAATTGGAGTTAAAAACATGTATTATTCATAAAGTCAAAGTACTTTTGAAACGACTTGACAAATTTAAAGCTGATTTGCCCACCTTCCCATTAACTCAAAGGTCACTAATCATAAATCATATCCCACTATCAAACATTTTATTGCTCACAAAATTGTTTGGCTGTGTCAGATACAAAGAGAAATAAGTGATATTGTGTAGATGAACAAGAGTAATACTTGACAAAAGGAAATTAAACATAAAAAACAATGAAAACAGGGCTCTTAAACCAACAGGAGAATGTAGCCACATGAAAGTATGTCATTCAGCAAATGCAATGCTGGCCACAATATTTATGTGGAGGCAGGAAGGAACATGTGTTTATGCTGAAGAGGTCATAATTTATCTTAATTCTATCTCCAGCCCAGCAGCTTGTCAGATTGGGAGGGTTCAGATTTCACACATTTGCTGATTGAGAACCCTCTCCTACCCATCATTGGTAGTTCTGTTTAAAATTAACCCATTTAATGAATGAGTGCTCCTGGCAACAATGATATTGGGAAAATGAACTGAATGTGGCTGTTTGAAGTTATTCTTATCATACCAGTATGTTGCACAGTTGCTGTCTTAAACTTGTTTAAAAATTACTTCAGTGATATGATTTTTTTAATATATGGAATGAAAAAAGAATAGGTTCCTAAATGGCTCAGGATATTTATGCTGTGACCAGGCATATCCCAGACTGAATTTTCACCCTGAGATGAATTAATCAATTCCAAAGTTAAGGGAATTATTTTTCTTTTAACATCCTTGGATTAGGAAGGGGCAATTTGAATTACCCACTGAATTGGGCACTGGGGCTAAAACTGAACTCCCCTCAGGCATGAGAGCTATTGGGATTGGGAATAGGCGATCTACATCATCAGTAATACAATTACATGACAGCAGCATAAGCTTCTATGTGAAGCCTTCTGCTAGCCTTGTACTGTAGATAATTAGCAGAATGTTTAATATAAGGTAAAGTTTGCCTCTGTCAACCCCAATCAATCGGGCCAAGGATGAAGGGATTGGCTAGATAGATACTTGTTGGCTGGCACAGACTATGGGCCAAAGGGCCTTTTGTCTCTGCTGTAAAATTTTACGGGTGGAATTTTCCCATCCCGCCCACCACAGGAATCATCTTGGGGCAGATCATACAAAAGTCTGTTGACCTTGGGTGGGATTTTCCAGTCTTGGGGCGAGCGCAGCTGGAAAATCCCACCAAATGACACTATGATAACCTCATCAAGGACATCCTGCAATGATAATAACAGAGAAGCTTTCATAATGAAAGGGAAAAATTAAAGGCGTTTGAGAGAAAAGAGAACACAAAGAATAGAAAAATAACCATTCATTCAGGAAAAAAGATGAGAGAATTCATGTTTTTCTCTTATAAATTAATGTTACTTAGATTTTTCTATTTTTTAATACTATTTTAATTTGTTTACCATGTCCCTTCATTAAAACAGAGTCTTTTAAAAACCTTTGGATATATTAAACTTGTGGCTTCAATGTGAATTTCAGTTGTTTAATGTTTGGCTCTGTAAATGGATCATAGGTCACACAATAAGGAGAAAATTCCTGAGCTGGCATTCGCCTCAGGCACATGTAGCCTAGCTATAGGTAATTGTAAAAGGTAAAGTGCAAGATCGTTCCAGGGTTTCTCACCTGTTTTATGCTGAGGTTAAAATGAAAATGTGCTTCAGTTCTAATGTGAACAGCAGAAATAAATGAGGAAACCTATCTACGTAATATCACTCAATAAATTGTTTCTGTTCAGAATGAGAGTGGTCTCAATGAATGTGTTTCTAAATCCTACAATTATTAGCAGTCCATAACTTAATGTTACCCTTCATTTTCACTGAGGCTGTTCTGTTCTTTGAATGGCTTATCGTCCTTTAAGATAAGGTGTTATTTCTTTATTGTTCCCTTTCAGAACAACAATTTTCATGGCATAAATGAGTTATTACAACAGTGATCGTGGACCCAGGAATACATGCGTCATCTCTTGGAACATGGCAACAGGAGTCAGCCATCTTGTCCCTCAAGCCATCTGTGCCTTTCACTTTGATGCTGGATGATCTGTCCATTAATTCAAGTTGCCCAAATTTACTCCATATTACTTAATACCTGAAGCTAACAAAAATTCATTAGCTCAGTAAGAACAACAACAACTAGTATTATTTGGTACAGTGTCCCACTCAGAAGACAGGAAGGGAAATATCTATTAGTTAGGATTCTTTCAGATTCAGTGCTGGATGTTATAACATTTGAGTCAACTTCTCTGACCTTGTCTGTGGCAAGGATTCTCCTGTCCCGCTGCGGTGAATGAAGAGTTGGTTGAACGTCAAATTCTCCATTCTCACTGGCAACAGTAGGTTGTGGATGGCCAGAGAATTCTGGCTTTAACTTTCTATTCCCCAAGACTGGTTTCATAATAAACTGATAAGTTTTCTGTTTATTGAAAGGACCCTGGTTAAATTTTCTGTTAAAATTTATCTATTAGTCACAAGTAAGTTTAAATTCGCACCGCAATGAAGTTATTGTGAAAATCCCCTAGTCGCCACACTCTGGCTCCTCTTCAGGTACACTGAGGGAGAATTTAACATGGCCAGTTCACCTAACCTGCACATCTGTGGAAGGAAACTGGAGCACCCAGAGGAAACCCACACAGACACAGGGAGAAAGTGCAAACTCTAAACAGACGGTGACCTGAGCTGGGAATCAAACCTGGGTCTCTGACACTATGAGGCAGCAGTACTAATTACTGTGCCACTGTGCCGACCCTACTTTACCTTGAATTATATCTAATTTCATGTAGAAACTCATTATAGTTCATATAACTTGTGGATAATTAAAATAAAACTTTCCTAATGATTATAATCCAATAACTGTACAGTTTTGTCTTCCTGATTTTCTCTACTTCTCCTCTTGTGAAAGTGATGATTAATTGTAGAATATAGCTTTATAGGCACCTGAACCTCACAGTATCTTTCCAAAATGTCTATCCTTTACCTGTGAGCTTCGACTGTGGAACTTAATGGGGCTTTTGGCAATGTCATCTGTGTTGGGCAGAGTAATTTACTGAAATGGGAGGTGATATATTGCCTTTTTGACTGCCAGTTGAGTTTAAAATCATAGAATTCCTACTGTGCAGAAGGAATTTATTTGGCTCACCAAGTCTGCACCAATCACAATCCCACACAGGCTTTCTTCCCATAACCCTGTGAATCCCCTTGACTCGAGGGTTAATTTAGCATGGCCAATCAACATAACCTACAGATCTTTAGACTTTGGGAGGAAACCGGAGTACCTGGAGGAAACCCATACAGACACAGGAAGAGTGTTGCAAACACTTATTAAATCAGTGGCATTTCAGCTGGGGATCAAGATTCACCTCATCCAGCAGCAAGAATCTTTTATCCCTACATTTGCGTGTCATGAAAAGTCACTAAAAGATAACTTCTCTAATTTAAGTCACACCTTCAGAGCTAAATCAGTGATGAATGGGAAACTTGTGTTACTTGATTTATGACTGGTTAAAGGTGGCATGTACCAAATAATGCAGCCCATTAGGTTGATAACTGAGCATTTGTCTTTGTTAAACACAGAAAAAGGGGAGGGGGACAGGGTATGTTTAGGAAGCTGGATTGTCGAGAGCAGTAAGGACAAAGCGGGAGAGCTGGGGATAATGATGGGTGGGGAAGAAATGAACTCGAGCATCCCAGGAAATGATATAGAATTAAGAGGAGGTGAATGATGGGGATAAACAATTTATTAAAGTTTTAAGTTTATTTATTAGTGTCACAGTAAGGCTTACATTAACACTGCAATGAAGTTACTGTGAAATTCCCCGAGTCACCACATGGCAGCACCTGTTCAATTCAATGCACCTAACCAGCACGTCTTTCAGAACGTGGGAGGAAATCAGAAGAAACCCATGTAGGCACGGGGAGAATGTGTAAATTTCACACAGTGACCCAAGCCGGGAATCGGACCCAGGTCTCTGATGCTGTGAAGCAAAGAACAAAGAACAAAAATAGCACGGGAAACAGGCCCTTTGGCCCAACGAGCCCACACCGCCACCCCAATGTTCCCACCTCTACCCGCGATCCCTGTCCATGTTTATAGATCTATGGATTAAAAACCAAATTTGAGACAATTTAGGGAGAATTTGTTTTGCCAATTAGCCTAAAAGCACATCTTTGGGATGTGGGAGGAAACCGGAGCTCCTGGAGAAAACCCACGCAAGCACGGGGAGAATGCGCAAACTCCCACAGACACAGGCCCAAATCCATGTATCTGCACAGCACAGCGATAGTCACTGAGCTGTCGTGTTGCCCATCAAATGGTCCAGGTCAAACGTACACTAACGACGTGAAGCACTAGGATACTCTTGAAAAAAAAGTCCAAGAGCAGCCCTCTCACGACCCATCAAGTGTATGCCCCTCATTAGACAACAAGGTAGACTAAAGCACCTGTAGGATAAAAACAAGTCCATCAATATCATCATCTATTTACACACTTCCCAGCGACTCCCAAGGCTCATGATCCTTATTTTAAGTCAGTTTTCTATACCCCTCCATTCCCATTCTGTTCATGGGCCCATCTAAGTAGTTCTTAAATAACTCCAGAGTACCTGCCTCCACCACCTTACTTGGCAGCGCATTCCATACCTCCCACCACCCTCTGTGTGAAAAAACTCCCTCTAGCATCCAAATTATACTTTATCCCCCTCACCCTAAGCCCATGACCCCTCATGCTATTCGAGTCCATCCTAGGAAAAAGCTTAACTCTGTTTACTCTATCTATACCCCTCATAATCTTGTACACCTCTATTAGATCTCCTCTAAGTCCATGTCTTTCTAAGGAAAACAGTCCCAATTTGCCTAACCTCTCCTCGTACCTCGGACCTTCCATACCAGGCAGCATCCTGGTAAACCTCCTCTGCACTCTCTCCACAGTTTCCAAGTCCTTCCGGTAGTAGGGCGACCAGAACTGGCTACAGTATTCCAAATGAGGTCTAACCAATGTTTTATACAACTGCAACATTAAAGGCCAGCTCTTGTACTCTATACCCCTTCCTATAAAGGCTAACATACTATATGCTTTCTTCACAAGCTTCTCCACTTGCTCTGCCACCTTCAGAGACTTGCTCACCTGCACCCTCAGGATTCTCTGCGTTTCTATACTCTTAATAGGTCTACCCTTTATCATATACTTCCCGGCTACATTCTTTCTCCCGAAATGCATCACCTCACATTTATCAGGATTAAATTCCATCTGCCATCTGTCTGCCCAAGCCACCAGCCTATCTATGTCCTGCTGCATGGCCTGACAATGCTCCTCACTATCCACAAGTCCAGCCATCTTTGTATCGTCTGCAAACTTGCTGATCACTCCACTTACTCCCTCTTCCAAGTCATTTATGCATATTACAAATAGAAGAGGTCCCAGTACCGAGTCCTGAGGCACACCACTAATGACTGACCTCCAGCTAGAGAAATACCCTTCCACTATTACTCTCTGTCTCCTATTACCAAGCCAGTTACTTATCCACCTAGCTACCTGTCCTTGTATCACATTAGCCTTGACCTTCTCAACTAACCTCCCATGAGGGACTTTGTCAAATGCCATATTAAAATCCATATAGATGACATCAACAGCTCGCCCTTCGTCCACCGTTTTCGTCACCTCCTCAAAAAATTCTACCAGATTTCTAAGGCACGACCTCCCCTTAACAAATCCATGCTGCATATCCCTAATCAGATTGCAATGCTCTAAGTGCCTATACATCCTATCTCTAAGAATCCCCTCC
Organism: Sphyrna mokarran; assembly: GCA_024679065.1. Lineage (NCBI taxonomy): Eukaryota > Metazoa > Chordata > Chondrichthyes > Carcharhiniformes > Carcharhinidae > Sphyrna > Sphyrna mokarran. Next base: position 101,077,593 of record JAGIQG010000004.1, on the reverse strand, counting down.
AACAGCTTCCCTACCACTGATGTCAAACTTACCGGCCTATAATTTCCAGGGTTATCCCTACTACCCTTTTTAAACAACAGTACAACATTAGCTATTCTCCAGTCCTCTGAGACCTCACCTGTGTCCAAGGAAGAGACAAAGGTTTGCATCAGAGGCCCAGCAATTTCACCTTGCACCTTCCTAAGCAGCCTGGGATAAATGCCATCAGGCCCCGGAGATTTATCAGTGCAGCAGTGCTAACCACTGTGTTACCGATTTTGAGCTACAACCACAGTTGAAAGTCTATCCTCCAGATTGTATCCTTCCAAATCTGCAAATTCTCTCCCTCAGCTGGGGGTGGGGGGTGTGGGGGGGTGGGTGGGGGGGGGGTGGAGTTATTGGAGGTTGTGGGTGAAGCAGTCAGATGGAGATGGTGGGGAGATCAGGGTGGGTCTCAATGGTTGCAAGTGGGGAATGGTCAGGTATGGGCCTAGCAGTTGAGTGAGGTGAGGCGTCAGAGCTTGGGGCAGAGAGGTTGGAGATTGGGGGGTTGGAACAGTTGGAGTTCAGATGGAATAGGGAGTCAGAGGAACCATACTGGTTGTCTGGTTGGGTCTGCGATTCAGGGATTTGGTGTCAGGTCAGGGGATTTATAAGGCAAGGGGAAGACTTGTGGGGTGAAGATGGTGGAAAGTACCATCAGCAAGGAATAGTGAATTAAGTGGGAAGTGATCTAATTTAGTTAAATTGAGTTAAAACCAGCCCTTTGATTTTCCTGATCTATATAGTTCAGAATTATACAAAGTGATACAGCAAAGCACTAAGGCATTGAAAAGCATGAGTTCTTGTTTGTTCTCATGTTAAATTCTCCTGTGCCTCTCTGAATATGATCTAGAACTTCTGAACACCAGATTGGTGCTGTCAATAATTCACAGCTAACTTGCATCTCATTTCCACAGTTCCTTTTCCAAAGCAAGGGCATTTATTTAAAATTGATTCACAAATGTAATAAAAACAAACAATTTCAAAGTAACTCACTGGATCATTTCTGATCACAAAACCTCAGCTCCCTTTTTCTTAGTCCCCGCATGAAGAAATGACAGCTCTCAGAAAATCGGCTTCACTTTATCTGAACAATAAGTCTTCTCATATTCTCACCATGAAACATATCCTCACATGTCTATTGGCACATCACTTCAACCTTTCAGCTTCTGAACTATTTGTTCTGTCATCTCTTCCAATCTGCAGAATGATTTGTTTTTGTTTCAAATGAAAGGCATCCAGATTTCAAACCCTATACCATAGGCCGAGGCTATCAAATGATAGGAGCAGCCTTGGGGTTTGTAAAAAGGTGACAGTGCATGTAATTATGATTTACTTTGTTTTGCAACAATAAAGACATCTACCCAGAGCAACAGTGACCAGCATCACAGCTGCCTTGGCTATCTAGTTCTGTCAGTAGTTGTAGAATTGCAGTAGTATCTTTGTATGATATAGAAATGTGTGTGTGTGTGTGTGTGTGTGTGTGTGTACACGTGTTTACGTATGTGTGTGTGTGTACGCATATGTATGTATGTACGTGTGTGTGTCTGTGTCTATCTGTGTACCTGTGTGCATGTAGTGGAGAGAGTCTGTTTTTAGACATAAACAGTGGACATGAAAATGACAGCTGGTGAGAAGTAAAAGAGGTATTTGTCATAGGATATTTCCTATTTGTCTTGATTAATATGGGATTATTTCCAGGGACTATATTCTGAAAGGAGATAAATATATTTCTGATCAACAACAAGTTAAAGAGATATAGGGACCAGATAGGGATGTAGATTTGATTTGATTTGATTTATTATTGTCACATGTATTATCAGACAGTGAAAAGTATTGTTTCTTGTGCATTATATAGACAAAACATACCATTCATACTGAAGGAAATGAGAGGGTGCAGAATGCAGTGTTACAGTCATGACTAGGATTTAGAGAAATTTCCCACAAGGAAGACCAGGAATTCAGAACAGGAAGAGATCAGCTATGATCTGATTGAATGGTGAAGCAAGCTTGAAGGGCTGCATTGCCTACTTCTGCTCCTAATTCCTAAGTTCCTACGTAGATTGTTAACAGCTTTGAATAGTTTTGAAACTGTTCCATTGATCATTTTCACCTCCTCAAACAAGGTGATTTTTTTCCACAAAGTTACCAAGAAGAAATTTTAACCATCCTCCCCATGTGCCCAACTCACCTTGAATTGCATTCCTAATATGAGAAGAAATCCACATTGCTCATTGTAATAGAAAATGAATTTTTTAATATCTTAACATTGCACATGCTGTCCTAGATAATGATAGCTAACAGATGCATACAAAGGAAATTATTCATCTGCACTGTTACAGAATCACAAACATTAGAAAGAAAGCTTGAGTGATTACTATTAAATTTTACCTTCGTTCTCAATGCCTTAAACATGCTGGTTAGCCCAAACGTGTTGAGTGTCACTTTTATTAAACACCAGTGCTGGGGAGGGACGGATGGTGGGATTGGGGGATTAATAACTTTTTGCTGTGTGCAAGCCCTATTCTTTTACATTTGCCAGATGCTTGATTTGTCACAGTTATTCAGAAATGAAGATAGTATACAAAGCCAAGCATTTGCTTTTTTATTATGAAAGTGGTACAGCCATCTTAATGGCTGAACGTCTACATTGAAGCAATAGAGAAAGATTTCACATGCAAGATTATGTTTTCTTTCTACTGTGTACCATCAAGGCCATTACTTTAAGTGGTATGACCTTGATAGACCCATTACCACCAGAAAGGGTCATTGCGTAAAAATCGCACAGTAGTGCCACTCCTGACTAACAGTCCTGAGCTACCAAGTAGTGTGGGCTGTTCCTTTGGCCTCAGCATCAGCAAGCCTAAGCTACATGATGGGACAAATACTACACACGCTGTCTGCTCATTTATGATTCAATACCACCAGAAACTGAAAGCAATGTTTCAAGAATGATTCCAATAATTACTAATACTGCACAGAATAGTTCTGGCAACTCGAGATGGTCATCATTTTGGTGCTATAGTAACTCTGTTGACAAATATGTATATATAAATTAAGTTTAAATTCAAATTTTTGAATCCAGCAATTTAACCGACAATGGAAATTCCCTGATTTACAGTAATTTTGAAATTTATAGTTACACACCAGTGTCATTTACATTTTCATTTCACCATATTTACATTTTAACTGTGTACAGCCAGATCGGGGAGAAAATTGCCATTCCACTGGTCTACTGAATCCAAAATGAATCCTGCCTGGACTCGGGTAGCTCTCAGATACCAAAACCCAACATTTTCCATCTACCTCAAACCTTCCCCATGGAACAATCACTATATCCTGATTCCACTTTTCCTATACCCAGCCACATAACCTCAATTCCCACCCTTGCAATCTTACAAAAAAGTCTCCTTCCTCTGCCACTGAACCACACTCCCCTCCACGCACCATCACAAGCCCCCAGTGTATTCCTGGACCTTGGATCAGACCCCATAAATTCCCAGGAACTGATACCATCTCTTCCACCCCATCACCTCCTGACGAGGGGTCACGGGCTCAAGGTGAGAGGGGTGAAGTATAACTCAGATATCAGAGGGACGTTTTTTTACACAGAGTGTGGTGAGGGCCTGGAATGCACTGCTGAGTAGGGTGGTGGAAGCAGACATGCTGGCATCGTTTAAGACTTACCTGGATAGTTACATGAGCAGATTGGGACAGGAGGGTTACAAACGATTGGTCTAGTTGGACCAGTGAGCGGCACAGGCTTGGAGTGCCGAAGGACCTGTTTCCTGTGCTGTACTGTTCTTTACTCTTTGTTCTATTCCAGTCTCCCAATTTGACTTTCCCAATAGGTCTGGATGTGACTGGTTGTGTGGGCATTTCCAGACTGCTGCCTCAACTATTTGATTGGAAGCCAAACCACAGAACCATAGGAAAGTTATGGCACAGAAGAAGGTCTTTTAGCCAATCATCTCTGTGTTAGCCAAAAAAAACAAGATAAACCAGATGCTTATTTTAATCCCAATTTTCAGCACTTGTTCCACAGACTTACAGATTACAGCACTTAAGGTGCAGCACTTAAGGTGGTAAAAGGTACCTTTTAAATGGGTTCAGTGTTTCAGTCTTAACTTTCAGTTCAGGTAGTGAATTTCAGATGCCAGCCATGTGTTAGGGGAGAAAGATTTTCCTTATTCACTTCAAGCCTTCTCCCAGTCACCTTAAATCCATGTCCCCTAATAATTGACCCTTCACCTAGGGAAAACAGCTCTTCACTATCAACACTGTTAAGACCCTTCACAATTTTGTACACCTCAGCTAGGTCACCCCTCATCTCTTCTAAGGAAATAATCCTAAGTTATCTCTCCTCATTGCTGCAGTTTTCAAGTCCTAGTTGTATTTGTGTGTATCTCTTCTGCATTCTCTCCAGGGCATTGAAGATGGAGATATATATGCTATTGAACAGGAAAATGGCTGCAGTAATGTTGAGGTGAACAGAGTCCTTAGATACTTGGTGTTGGTGAGTACGGATATAAATACAGAGGAGGAGAGTTTTTTCAAGCACAAATACAGAAGGAAGAAGAGCGGAATTCTCCCCCCAAAAATCAAAGTGTCAAATTTGCCTGAAAAGTAGAGTAAATCATGCTGTTTGTTTCTGTGGGAGTTCAGCGAAGAATTTCCCATCCTCTGTGCACTCCAGACATCATTACATGTATATCATAAAGCTGAGGGCAGGGCCTATTCCAACCCGGGAGGCGGGCAGCATTGTACTAAGTGGGCCACTAAGCATCTGTCAGCACCGAGATCAGCGCACATGCAGTGGCCCTGCACTGCCAGATTCCTAATTGCTGGCCAGCTTGATTGCTGGTCCCAAAGCCTCCTCCTTGTCCACCCTGTTCTCCAGCCCCATTTGCCCCTGCCCCCCCTCCCCACAGTTACACACCCATTGTCCTACGCACAACAGCAGGCTGAGCCCCCCTCACCCTCCACCAATCCACCCCAATTGCTGGCCCCATGCCCGATGGGCAATGCTAACGTGTCCCCGGGCATTGGTACTTTGTCCCTTGGGCAATGCCAGTGACACAGGCTGGCACTGCCAAGATGCCGATGCCTGGGGGTACCCCTCTCTACCCAACTCTTTGGGGGGGCCTCAGTTGCCCCCGTCACCCCTTCACTCCAATGCGATTGGGCTGCTAGCTCCTGAAAAGTGAGAAACTACTGTAGTTCCTGCTGGAGTGAACCATTCTGGTGGGCTGAGATGGAGGGAAATGCTAGTGGGCCCAGAGATTTCAGTCTAAATCTCCGAAATTGCTAAAAATTACTGCAACAAGAGGGGACAATCATGGCCGTTGGGTTTGGAGGGAAAGTGGGATGTGAGTGTAGGGCAATACAAAGAAATGAGCAGATATTGCCTAAGTATTCACAGATTCTATGGGAAAAACAGACACCCACATTTTCCACTGGCCTCTTCAATTCCCAAAAGCAAGCCATACACAATCACAACTCGCAATCTGCAAATGGAACACACCTTTGGCTCGAGGACATGAAAATCCCATGCAAAGCCAGTCATGGTCTGGATGCACATTTTGGAACAATGGCCAAACTCTCATTTCACAAGCACATGAAGAAAATCTGATCCCAGCAAGTGGCTTCTGGGTTAAGTACACTTTCATCACTTCCCAATAACTATTCACCTGGGCTCATTTAAATGAGACTTTTGAATTAAAATACCTTTTGGTTTCAGTGGATGAATTTTAACTGACACCAAGACTTGCCTGTCGAAAACAGGGCCACATTTACAATTGACTCCTGTGATTTCACATTCAATCTGAGAATTAATACGCTATTTTCTCTGCTACTTCATTCACTAGTGAATGCTAATTCAATTCCCAGAGAATTATTTGAACGCATCATTACCATTTTGAAAAACACTTCCTCACAATCTTCGTATTAACCATTTTTGAACTTCAACATTCGCAGCATGACTGTTGCTTTTCACACCGTGATGGAGAAACTTCCCTTCAAACCATGTCGTGGAGCAAATTAAATTCTGATAAGACATGAAACTCAAATTAATATACTGCATGAAAAAAAGCTTTCAACATTGAAAATATTTTTGATGCTACTGACTTCTATTAAAAATCATTGCAAATGTTTTGCAGATAAAAATTGTTGATTTTCCTATTACCGGTTTGACCTTATATCAAATGAAAAAATGAGAAATGTACCTATTGGAGGATAAGCAGCTAGAACGCGAGGGAGGGAAATACTAAAGCAAGTCACTGGGATCAAAGACAGTAATAAATCCAAGGAAACAGCAGGAAGGATTACATGTAAACAGGGCAAAATACCAAAGTTATCTCTGAGTGAGTGAGTTACTTTTTCTTTAATTAACAGAAATAATATTTTTCACATTGTTGAGCAGAATACTTAAGTCTGAACATACTGGTGACCTTTCTGGAAAATAATCTTTAAACAAATTATGTCTCTTTTGGCAGTAACAAACTTACATAAACAAGTGTTTTTCAGCTCATCGATTCACAGAATCCCTATCGTGCAGAAGAAGGTCATTCGGCTCATCGAGTCTGCAGCAAGCACAATCCCACCCAGCCTCTATTCTGATAACCTCATATATTTTCCCTGCTAACACCAGGTCAATTCAGCATGGCCATTCAACCTAAATGCACATCCCATGCAGACATGGGGAGAGTGTGCAAACTCCACACGGACAGTGACATGAGGTTGGAATTGAACCTAGGTCCCTAGCGCTGTGAGGCAACAATGCTAACAACGGTGCCACTGTTGAATGGCCAAATTGCTGAAAAGGAAATGGAAACTCTGCTCTCTTTTACTGCCTGGACTATTGACAATTTACAGGCACTGTGGGTTCAATTGGCAACTTTGATGAAAGGAGAGAATTCTCCAGAGGATTAGCTATGAAGTAAGTCCTTTTCACACATGGCTTTTGGAGTGGTAAGTGTTTGATTTAAATCATCGTACTGGACTTGAATATATTGTTTGTAATTTCAAAGCTTGCAGATGACTCAAATCTTGGAAAAACATTAAACAGTGAGGAGGAAATCAGCAAAAACAAGGAGGACATAGACTTATAAAAGGCATGTGTGAAGTGATTAGTTTTGTCAGAAGAGTAAGGAGAGGCAACAATCCAGATTTTCTGGTAGTAATAACATCAAAATCATTGGTGTTCATTCTCATTACTTCACTGAAACTGTTATCAAATTATGGAATACATACATGTGCAGTTAAATACAGAAATACAGAAGCTGTTGACAGAGATTTTACAGCTTTCCATAGGATGCCCTTAGGCAGTAATCAAGGCAAAATCACTAAACTGATGGAAAATAGGGGCAGAGTGAGAGAGGGTATGAATAGTACCAAGTGTTGAGGCATGAGATTAGGGGCTTGAAACAGAGTTGCTTGATGTCCTCCTGCTTGACCAACCTGAAGCAGAGTTTCAGACCTGAATAATTGAATTAACAAGAAAAAATCAAACTTCCAGTTGGAGCTCTCATTTTTTTTATAAATTTGGTGTGTCAGGTTAGTTTTACTAGCTGCTATGCTGTTGCTTTCAACCTTTGGGCAGCTTTGTGGTTCCAATCACTTTTGAAAGGCCCTCCATTCAACCAAAGAGCTGCCCAAATATCAACAGCAGCAACAATTGAGAGGGTGCTTGCTTGAAAAATGATTAGTCAAATCTCAATTTTACAGCCAATGAGATGCAGTGCGGAGGGGAGTTCTGCTGTAGGAAGATGATCAGGGGAGGTTTGGACTAATAGTTTGGGGGGTGATGCATGGATGGAATATATGTTGGTAGGCTATTGGAGGGGTGCAGAAGTGAGGTAGAGGTATGGAAGTGTTGAGGATATTTTGAAGGCTGTTGGAAGGGAGGGGGTTTTTAGGTTGGGGAAACTTGCTGGGATGGGAGAAGATTGGGGCTGTTGGAGCAATGGGGAGCTTGGAAGCTATTGATGGGATGATGTTTTCGGGGTGGGGGGATGGGGTAGCATGGGGTGGTGATTAGTAAGTGAATGGCAAGGGTGATATGCAGTGTGGTGTCGCTCTTTTTTGCTGCTGAAGTTTTTATTTATTAATTGCATTTTTCCATTTTAGGAAGTGGCAGCAATGTGGCACAGTGGTGAGCACAGCTGCCTCAAAGTGCCAGGGACCTGGGTTCGATTCCTGGCTCGGGTCACCGTCAGTGTGAAGTTTGAACGTTCTCCCTTGTCTATGTGGGTTTCTTTCTGGTGCTCCAGTTTCCTCCTATAGTCTGGAAAATATGCTGATAAGGTGCATTGACCTGAACAGGTACCAGATTATGGCAACTAGGGGTATTCACAGTAACTTCATTGCAGTGTTAATGTAAGCCTCACTTGTGACTAATAAATAAACTTTTACTTTAAGTTCACAGTGTATAACCCAATTTGTAGGACGGTTTTTGGGCAAGGGGAAACAATCCAATTCTTGGGTTAAGATCATAATGAATTAATGAGTCATTCATCCCTGGAAATTTCAGATCAGCTATTCAATTTCCTGTGCATTTTCCCAAACTACTAATAGATGTCTGAAAGTTAAACATTGGGGATAATGCATCAGCCCAAAAGCAGATGCCATTTATGGTATATTGTGGAGATTGTATTGGCTGGAGAGTTGAATTGTTCTTTGAATGTAGTGATTTCTTTATAGCCACCGTAATTAATTTTCATTTGAAAATGAGCACTGGGCCTCCAATTTCACCATTGCAATCATCATTCTGCCAACTGCAGGCAGTTACAATGAAAGACAAAGGGCAGGGTTCACTAGCCTCTCTACGATCTCTTTCTCACAACAGGAGGCAAAGCACCTTTGACTGTCACAGGATTTTCTGGTCTCATCGCTGTCAATGGGATTTCCCATTGACCCCACTCCACAATACCAAGAAATCCAGAGCATCTCACCTAGCATGAACAGCTGGAAAATTCCTGACAAAAATTAAAATTAATCCAGAACCTTTCATAATGTCTCAAATCACTTTACAGCTAATTCTTGAGCTGCAGTCACTGGTATAACATAGGCAATGTTATCAAATGACAGAGCAGGTTCAAGGGCTTGAATGGCTTACTCCTGCTCTGGTATGCGTATTATTCTGGATGGAGGAGATAAACTGGGTTAGATTACTTTTTCCAACCATAATTATCTTGCAAATAGAGAGTGAAATCAGGGCTGGAATTCTGTTTATTTTGTTATTAATGGAATTTTACTGTGAGCCGGTTTTGTGAAGTGAGATTGCCAGGACAGGAATGCATAATGGGCTGTAAGTGCCTCAGTAATCTGTTTTATCCTGCACATGATTCTCAAGAGCCTTTTCCAGTGACTTCAATCTTGTCTTTTTGTCTAGTTACTTATCATCCTGCTGCATTTTGCACTTTTAAGAGATTAATTGAAACATTGTGATAAAGTTGTGTTGTATGGTTGAAATTGTAAATATATTGGGAGCAATCTCACCAGAACTTGGCAGAATGTTAGTTGCAGCAAGAAAAATGGAGTGAATGGCATGGACTGCCCCGCTGGACAAAAGTTTCTATGACTGTAAGAATAATGCTTCATCTTAAGATCATAATGCTTAAGACCCTTGTCAGACCCCACTTGGAGTACTATGCGCAGTTCTGGTCGCCTCACTATAGGAAGGATGTGGAAGCTACTGAAAGGGTGCAGAGGAGATTTACAAGGATGTTGCCTAGATTGGGAGGCACGCCGTATGAAGATAGGTTGAGGGAGATGGGACTCCTCCCTGGAGAGAAGGAGATTGAGAGGTGACCTGATAGAGGTTTATAAAATTTTGTGAGGAAAAGATAGGGTGGATTCTCAGAGGCTATTTCCCGGGGCTGAAATGGTCGCTACGAAAGGACACAGATTTAAGGTGCAGGGAAGCAAGAACAGAGGAGATGTTAGGGGTAAGTTTTTCACTCAGAAGGTGGTGAGTGAATGGAATCGGCTGCTGGAATGGTTTCGGCAGTGAAACTCGCTGGGGTCTTTTAAAAGACTTCTGGATGAGTATATGGGATCTAATGGGATTGAGTGTTATAGATAGGTCTATGGCTTGGTAGGTATAGATGTGATCGGCGCAACTTGTGGGCCGAAGGGCCTGTTTGTGCTGTAGTGTTCTATGTTCTATCTGCTGTGGCCTCCCTTTGATTCACCTTCCATGAACCATTTTATCGCGGCAATCATTGGGGAAAACCACATAAATTGCTCCCCAGCACTTGTTCCACAGTGACTGCAGGGAATGGCAGCCAGGAATCCCACAGTGTGATTCTCAGAGGAAGCACCGAGCACACTGCTGGATGGAATGTAGCAGAAATGGGATGCCCTCTACAATCGCACCCCCCCACCTCCAAGAAAAGACCTGCCACCAAGTCACCAGCCCTGCATTGGATGTAATAGCAATCCTGGGCAGTGCAAGTTCACTACAGGATAGGATGGGGTAGCAGTGCCACAAGAAGATGAAGAATTTTCTGCATTTAGGGTTTCCCGAGAAATAATGGGCGCCTGAGTGCTCACTTCCAATATCCCCCTTGGATGTGATGGTGCCAGATTCATGCTTATGCAAATAGCACCAATGTGACGTCACACTGCTGCCAGCTGTATACTTGGTGTGAGTTCAGTATCCGGAGTGACTGCTCAGTAATGATATGCTGATGCATTTACATTGGGTTTGCACCCTTCTCCAGTGTGTTCCACATTACTCTGCCAGCGAGGTTAGCTCAAAATTAGAAAATGCAATGTTGCCAGTGAGGATCGCGCTTTTCTGACCTTTCTACACTTTGCGTCCACACTGCCATTGATTCAAGTTCCCTCCTACAGACTTCAGACTAGTCTTCAGACTTACTGATCAATACATAGATATAATTGTGAACTATTCAGTCTTTGTCCTCTTGTCGCTTAAAAATTGTGTCAACCAGGAACATCTGAGGACTCCAATGCATCTCACTGACAGTGAAGAGCAACATTATTCAATCATTGTACTTTTTTGCTTCGGACTCATTTAATCTTTCCACACTTGGTATAGTAATTCAGATGCATTCAACCAAGAAGGGAAAGATAATCATTGCATGATGTGCAAAAAATAGCAGGTTGCCAATCAAAGCTTGTTACACTGCACCATAAAATTGAAAAAAAAACATTTTCATAGGAAGACAAAGGATTTTAAAGGATTTCCAAGGATTTGCCCTTTCTAGGAAGGCTCAGAGACTAGGCATAAATGCAATGTTTAAAATGGAATGAATAAGCAGCTCTGGGAAAGGGAATTTCTACCTCCCTCCCCAGTGAAACTGACTTGTCCTGCAGCTTAAGAGCGAAAACAATGGAAATCTCTTCTGTAGGATGAAATGCTGCTGCAATTTGGAAGTTTGCCAGGTAGCCAGGGAGCATGCAGATTAAAGTGCAATGGCACTATATTTAAATAAATATTAAACACCTGACAAGTTGGAGAAAGCATGCTTGAACCTGTGTGAGGGTTTGGCCAGGCCACACACTTTCCAATCCAGTTCTGATTGCTAAAACATGCAAATGCTTAAATCCTTGGAATATTGTGATGAAATGCCATACGTTTCATCTTTAGCCTCTGAAAACTATACTGAGTACCTCAAGGCACAGATGTGAAATCATTGCAGCAGCTAATCTTTAATCTCACTTACTGAAAAAAGTCAATTTCTAAGTATATACATTGTAATTTCTTTTAACCAACTACAAGCACCTTTAGTTAATTTGTTCTCTCAAAAATTATGAACACTACATAATTTTGAGTAAAATCATGAAATTCTTGTATTTTTCATAAAATGATGGAAATTTTATTCTGTGTAAATGAGAAATGCTTTCAGTTTCTCTTCTGATCATAAAAATATGCATTATGATTTTAAATGATTAATCATCTGGCTAGATTTTATGTTGGTATTTGAGACTTTAAGTTGGTTTTAAGATGAGGGCTGGATAGACAGGCTTGGTGTCCAGCAACATTCAAGAAACCCAGCAGTCTAGGTCAATGTGTCAGCCAGTGGCTCTTTAACTGTGCTAATTCATTATCAAAATCGTTTCCAACTTTCCTGATCAATTATCACCCAGGGCTGTGATGGCAACTCATATTACATAATTTATAATTTTCATATTTAAAGGGACAAGCTGCAGCTCATACAGCCACAGTTCCACAGGAGAGAGAAGGTCCTGTGAATGCTCCTGTTGCTAATCTGCTGCTGCTGTTCCTGCTGTGGTTTGCACTCTTGCTGCTGCTGGTTGAGTATTGCACTAACTAAAATTAAAACATGCTCAGCTGTAAGCAACCATTATTGAACTAATTGTATTTACACTCCCCAACAGAAAGAGCAATGTAAGAATGTTGTCAAATCTTGCAATATTTTACGTTTCTTCCCCACTTGAAAAAGTGTATAAATAATATATAAAATGCTGCACATATAGAATTTCCCAGAATGAAAGAGGCTAAGGAAAAGTATCATCACTGTTTGAAATTTTTGGCTTGTGTTACAAACTCAGTTGATATTATAACTGGATGAGAAGATCCCAGAATGGAAACATGTCTCAAAGACCATAACTTTTACATTTTTTTCAGAAAACATGGAGGAACAGAATCACAGAACCACTAATTAATTTTAGCAATAAACAAATTAAACATCAAAAGATTACTTATGATATAATATTCTTCTGGTTTCAAGATTTTACTTTTTATTTTTGTCACAAGTAGGCTTTCATGAACACTGCAATGAAGTTACTGTGAAAAACCCCTAGTTGCCACACTCCAGTGCCTGTTCGGGTACAGCGAGGGAGAATTTAGCGTGACCGATGCACCTAACTGGCACATCTTTCAGGCTGTGGGAGGAATCCCATGCAGACCTGGACAGAACATGCAGAGTCCACACAGATCCAAGCCACAAATCGAACCTCTGGGCCTCTGGCACTGTGAGGCAGCAGTGCTAATCACTGTGCCACATGCTGCCCTTTCCCTCTGAGCTTTGCAAATACACACTGATTTTACGGTTAACATAAATTATAAAGTTTATCTCATGCTACAATGGCCCCAGTAATATGTTGTTAAATGCTCAGGTGTGCTGTGGCAAAATGCATATTCTGCTCTGAACCTATGTGAATGTTAGAATCATGGAATCCCTACAGTGCAGAAGGAGGTCACTTGGCCCATCGGGCCTGCACTGACAATAACCCCATCTATCCTTGTAACCCACATATTTATCTTGCTAATCCCTCTGATACTAAGAGGCAATTTAGCACAGCCAATCAACCTAACCCACACATATTCGGACTGTAGGAAGAAACCAGAGCAGCTGGAGGAAACCCATGCAGACATAAGGAGAATGTGCAAACCTTACTCTCAATTTCTCCTCAAAATTCTCCTGATACCGCGAGTCACCTTGTCTCACTGAATTCCAGCTTCCACATGAATGATTTCAAATTCCACTTTCAAAATGATACACATTAAAATTTTATTTTAAACCATTCCTTCCTTCAACTGCATCCATCAAGGATTCACTTACAAGTTTTATATCTTTTGCTTTCAGGATATATTGGTTTTCACTGTTACTTTAAGTACCAAGTCCCAAATTATATAAAATGGCATCAAACATTTGATTTATCTCTGAGGTCTGTCTTCCCACTTTAAATCTGGTTACTACAGTTGATTCTTTGACTCAGTCTTCTCCTCAGCTTTGCCTGTTTTTGCTGAATAGTTCTCTATTCTCGTACCATTAACGTCAGGCTTCCTTGCAATAAAGTTTCCGTCCTTTCTTTACTTCTTTACGTATATTGCCAATTATAATTATTGTATCATTTTTATTGTTATCATCACTATTCACTATTCAATAAAACATTATTTTAACATACTACTTATCACAGGCACTCATTACTATTATGTCCTGAGTTTGACTTTGAATTTAATTAAGACTCTTAAAGAGGCTCTCATGACTCCTTACAACTTGATTCTGTTCTCTCAATGTCTCTGATTGTGTCAAACCTGAACTTTGATTTGGACTACTAACTCCACTTACTGGTTGAGATTGTTGAGACTGTGGTATCATGGCCATCAGTGGATTCTTAATTCCAGGTATTTTTTTAATTGCACTCAAATTCTACCATCAACTGTGATGAGATTCAAACCTGGGTCCCCTACACATTAACTAAGTTTCTTGATTAATATCCCAGTGATAATACCATTAAGCCATCGCCTCCCTGCAAAGTTATGGTGGTATTAGAGTGTATTTGATACTATTCTTACTCAGAAGTACTTCAAATGCTTCTGGCGTAAACTGTGACCATTATCTGATACTAATACCTTGCCATATAGAAATATAGAAATTACAAATGCACCTCCCTAAACCTCAGTAGTTTTAACATTTGTGTTATTGGCATTGACTCAGCATTTATCCTTTTGCTGTAGCTATTGACCAAAACAAAATACCATTTCCTAACCAGTTCAAATAAATCAACATTTACTTGTTCATGGGTTTTTTTTTATTTGACCATGAAATGGACGAGCCTTGGTTTGATTATTTCTCATTCCGAGGCACATCTTACAAATTTTCATCAATTGTTCTTTACTATGCCCATCTGTCTTTTAGTCCCAAAAATAGCTTCTGGTTAAAGCTTTCATTTGTGCTTTTGATGGAGTTTCTCGAACAAACTCTCTCTCTAAGCCATTACAGAATAATGATTCTTAAATCCCATAGGACTCAACTTTGATCTACATTTGGTTCATTTCTACCTATGAAATATTCCTGTACTTTCCCATCATCACACTCTTTAGGTCAACTATTCATGACATAATTGAACATTTAATGAACACCACATCCCTATGAGTTTTTTTCATGAATTTCTCAGCTAGAATTGAATCAGTATTGAAGAGCAATCATGAAGAAATGTTTACATTTGCATCTTCATCCGATATACAATATTTCAATTTATATTGATGGTCACCAAAAACAACACCCATTTCTGAAGATACTGATACTGTGAGGGATTGTACCTCCTTCTTTGAACCAAATATTATTGTAAGGGTTTTGTTGCCTGTTCACAAAGTAAACTGCCTACAATACAATTATTTGTGGGACATGGTAATACCTTATATACATCCCTAGAGTGCAGAAGGAGGCCATTTGGCCGATCAAGTTTGCATCTATTACAATCTCACCTAGACCTTATCCCCATAACCCCATGTATTTACCCTAATCCCCCCGACACTAAGGGGCAATTTAGCACAGTCAATCAACCTAACTTGTACATCTTTGCACTGTGGGAGGAAACTAGGGCACCCAGAGAACATGCAAACACCACAGTCACCCAAGGCTGGAATTGAACTGGAATCTCTGTTGCTGTGAAGCAGCAGTGCTAAACACCGTGTCACCAAGCCACCCACATACATGATTATTAATGCCACTCCCTGAATTTGTGAGTAATTTTGCTTTGACTTCATTTATTTGTGTGAAGCATATGCTGCAGGCTTTTCCATATTGTCTTCCACATGTGAGAAAACACCATACTAAACCTCTGTGTTGAGGCTTAAACAATAAAGCCAGTTATTTCTTGATACTATAATATGGGAAAACAGCATCTCTACTCAGTATTTTCTTCACTTGTTAAATATTTTCTGACACACAAAAGACTACTCCCAATCTATCTCATCTTTCAGCAATTGATAAAATTGGGGCAAACGTATTAACTAAATCTGGGGTGAATTTTGAATAATACATCCTATGGATCTATAAAGTTCTTCTTCGTTCACTGGTCTTTTTGCTTCAAAATTCCTCTCAGCCTTCTCCTTTGTTGCTTGGGTATCTTTACCAATCGATGACCAGGAATATAACAACTTGATACCATGAAGCAACATTTATGCTTTTGAGCTTTGAAGCCACGTGTGGGATTCTCCAGCCGCACCTATCCCAAAACCAGAGTATCCCACTTGAGGTCAATGGACCTTTGCATGGTCTTCCCCCTGCCAGCTACAATTCACATGGTAGGCGGGATGGAAGAATTTCCTCCCCCCATATTTTTGAAATTGATGTCAGGATCCAAGCAACCTTTATATGTGCTTTGTTTCTGTTTTAATGATTAGAATGTCATCCATTGAGCAGCACACATCGTTCATTCCACTTACTCGCTATTCCATGACATTCTGGAATACCACAAGAGCACTAGATATGCCAAATGATAACTTTCATACCAGTACAATCCTTTGTGTTAATGAAAGATAAGCAGGTCCTTGATCTTATCAATTAATTGTAATTGCAAATATGCATTTTACAATTCTATCTTGCCTTTTTCCTAGGATGGAGAAAGCTAGCACGAGGGGACATAGCTTTAAATTAACGGGTGGTGGTTATAGGACGGATGTCAGAGGTAGGGTCTTTACCCAGAGGGTGGTAAGGGTATGGAATGCCCTGCCTGCGGCAGTTGTGGATGCACCAAGTTTGGTGACGTTTAAGAGGTTAGCAGATAAGTTTATGGATGAAAAGGGAATGGTTTAGGTTAGAGGGTCATTGCTTTTTCCTAATTGGTCGGCGCAACATTGAAGGCCGAAGGGCCTGTTCTGTGCTGTAATGTTCTATGTTCTATGTTGTATCTTATTGAACAACTTTCCATTGGCTAAATTAGAAAATGTATTTTCCAAGGTAGGCAGTGGTGATATATCATTCTTGATCACCTTTTTACTACTTGTTTATATTGTCCACAAATCCAAACTAACTTACCTGCTTTTGAACTATCACAATGTGCAAAGCCCATTCACAGCTCTTCACCTTATTAATTGCTCTTGTTCCTTTTATGTGTACAGCTCCTTGCTTATTGCATCAACATGTGAATAAGGCACTGGCCTAAGCTTGCAAAATATTGGCTGTACATTATGCTTTACCTTGAGTTCAGCCTTTCAAGGCCTAATTTATCATTTGATCCTCCTTGTTCAAATATACGTTTTGGTTTCATAACATTTCCTTAAAGACAGTAATTTCTTATCAATTCCTACTATAGATAACTCAGCCCAGTTTAACCATAACTTCTTGAGCCAATTCATTCCCAATAGAGAGACTTTTCCCTCCTATAACTATCAATGGCATTGTATAGCATCCTAACATTAATTTCATATAATCCTGCAATACTGTTATTGAAATAATTGCCAGTTTCTCATCAGGAATATGACTTGGAAACTCCTTGCACTATCCTTCAGGGATAACAGACCTGGCTGCAGCTGTATCAATGATTAAAAGAAATTGCGCACCTCTAGTTTGCGTTTCTATTATGCACACAGAAATTTTACTTTCAGTTCTGTGAGTTTAGTCTTGCATGTGCTGTTTCCCTTGCTCTTTGACTGACTACAATGCTTTATCTTTCTACTCGATAACATGAACCTCTGTTATCTTATTTGTCACTTTTATATGCAACAATTTTCAGATTCCTGAATTAGCATTATATCTATCATGATATTGACCTGGTACATGGCTATGGTTGGAGCATCACTGTTTTCTCTACTACTGATATCTGGATATGACTGACTTTCCCATGGTGTAGCACTTTGACTGGAAAATGGAATATTTAAATGATTGGTGATACAATGGCATCTAAATTCCTGATTCAGGCATTGTGAACTTAATTGCATTGAATTGAATCTCACTGAAATCCATTGAATCTTTCCTGCCAGTTCATGAAAAGAACTTGCTTTGTACCTATCATTTTCTGCCATTTCCATGGCTGTGACTGAGTCATAGACCTTTTTTCACATTGACCTCTTGCCTTTGCTCAAAAGCCTGGCCTAGATTTGTTTGTTCTTTAGGCCTCTCACAAACTTGCTTCTGAGGTTGATTTCTAAATTTGCACCCTATCCATCGTGATGTGAAAGTTTTTTAATTGGAGTGTGTAATCTACAACAATATCGCTTGGCAACTGTCTTTTTTCATGCAATGCAACCCTCAGTCCAATTTAATTCTTAATCATGCATCCTTAACATGAGGCCAGAATTTCAATAATTTCAGAATCGTTACTTATTCTCATTTCCTATTTTATACACTTTAGGCAAATGTTTGACTTTATTTCACCACTCTTCTTTGTTAGGTTGAATTCCTCTGTTGTCCTAAAACATGTCTTCCACTTTTTTAAAATTACGTACCATGTTGTCATACTGGGCCTGATTTTACCGCCGCATTGTGCCGTTTTCAGGCACAAAAAACTTGATAAAGTCAGGAGTGAGGTGAGTAGCACTATCTACCTCCACTCCGGCTCCCCCTTCATCAAGGCCGCGATCGAGACCGTGCCTGAAACAGACTCAACAATCATTTAAATGCATTTACATGCATTTAAATTGACTTAGTGGGCTACACACCCAACCTGACCAGCTCTTCCCCATTTATCAACACATTCGTCTATCTAGATTCAGTATGAAACAGACATGCTCTACATAAGTCCAATTTGAGTGCTCCAGCTACTGAGGAGGTAAGTTCTGAGTGTCCGATGGTTCTCTATTTCAGATCTGTGTGGGGGAGGACGGTGGTCCGATGGCTCTCTCCTTCAGGTCGGTGGAGGGGAGGGGATCTGCTGCCACTCTGCTTGAGATCAGTGAGGGGCAAGGGGGAGGCTGCTGCCACTCTGCCTGTGATTGGTGGGGGAAGGGACCATGACCAGTCTTAGTTGTGGTTGGGTGGGAGGGATAAGGAGATTAGTAATGTTGTGGGGTGGGACAAAGTCTGTAGGGCCAGTGGAAGGCATTATCTGGCCTGGGTGCAATGTAACAGGGGAGCAGCATTCTGACATTTTTTTTTCTGTACATTGCAGTTGGAGTCCCAATTGGAACTGTCAGATTTCGGGCACGTTAAGGTCTGCCCACAGCCTTCTGTACCGTGATTCAGAATCGCTGCTATTTTTTTTCAAGCACAATGCGTATGTGGACTCCTGAGAACAGGTCTAAAAGACAAACCTGAAACACTGCCAGTTTCAAGACACCGCAGCACTTAGAATCAAAATGGTAAAATAGGGCCTACTGTATATTTGAACAAAATATGCATACAGAGTAACTCTTCAAATTGCTCAAACTTCTGCAAAATTGACTTTATGGTCAGAAATCTACTACCTCACCCACCAGTGACTTGATTGGATTGTAGTTCACATTGCCTGAGAAACCCACATTACCAAAAGTACTGTTGTAGGGTCAAATAATTTATATTGGCAGAAGTTTGAATATTGTGTAGATATCAGGAAAGAGAGCCAGAGATCAGATCCAACAATTGGGTGCAAAGCATACATAAGTCTAAAAGGGCAATGGCAATGCTAGAAGATGATGCCAAACTGGCCAACAAGGGTGGCAACCAAACCAAAGAAAGTGAGCAGCAAAATGTTGAGTCAGTTATGTGACTTTGTAAGGATATACTGAGAAAGACGGATGGTTTATTTTAGATCAAGAGCTGGAGAACAGACAGTCATGCGGTCCGCACATTATGGTGAGTTTCTGTAGTAGTGCAAGCCACCCTCTCAATCACAGTGTGAAGAATAAGCGCAAGTAAGGTTCAACAACGGAAATCCCCATTGACCTCGGGTGGGACTTTCCTGTGGGAAAATAAATCGGTTGGATTAATAATTGGTGTTGCTAAATTCTTACTGGGAAAATATTACCCTTTCTTAAGTTCCAGAGGATCTTCAATCTTTAATTTCTCAAATGAAATGTAAAAAGAAAATTCCATTCCGGCCTCATTTTCTGATGTGTACTGTACTTAGTAAGACTAATGTATACTCAACTGCAGGCGGTCGTTATTGAATTAACTTTTACCTACACCTCCGCAAAAGGAAAAGCAATGTTATAAAATGTTCAGATCTTGCAGTATCCCATGTTGCTCCCGGTGCTACTCTTTCTATTACTGCTGCTCTTTCCTCTGCTCCTGCTGAAAAATCTGATCATCATCGGAGGTTAAGAAGCACAACATATTCAGCTCACGTGCTCCAAGGAGCACATCAGACCTTGATACTTCCAATGTGTGTAAAGTAACCTCTCACAACAGGTTTTGTGAACATTTTCTTTCACACCAGCAGACATGAGAGCAGCTGGGCACAGTGAATACTAACCTGCATGTGTCCCTGTCATACCTTCAATGTCTTTGAGTTGCCACTGTCTTCTTCTTTCAGTGCTGACTTCCTGGAATTTTGTGAAACCCATGGACCCAAAGTTACACTGCAATACCATATTAATATTACTCTAATTAAGAAATTAACATGTTAAAATGGACAATCCAACTCTCTTAAGTGGGTTTCACACAAACAAGTTTCACGGACTGGAATGAAATACAGAAGACTGGAGCTGGATTTCCTACCATTTGTACTCAAACAGCTTATATTTCAGTCAAGCAGCCTGATTAATTTCTTTTCCTTCCTGGTTATTTGCATAATGTCCCCAAATGCATTATCAAACATCCCTCCCCTCTAAGAAAGATGGTAAATAAAGATTCATATTTGACAGTTCATGATGGTTGGCAGGGCATGGGGAAGTGATGACCTGAACACTTTTTTCAGCAATGCATCAGAAATTTGAAAAATAAAATCACAATTTTCTTTATTCAGTCATTCGTTTGGGTTAGGTGTTTGTAGCTTAGAACGCTATCCTTATTGATAGTGTATAACTCATGGATACACCGCAATCCAAATCCTTTGAATTTATTCACAATATAAGTTGCACACAATTGTTTATGGGATCTAAATCTGAAGGTGTTGCCTATGAAACCAATTAATATAATTTGCTTATTACTTGCAGACAATTGAAAAATAATTATTTTGCATTGGAGCTACTGTCAAATAACAATTAAACATTTTCTGGCTCACGTCCCCATTATATAGTCCATCTTTGATATGAGGCCAAGGCCTTCTGAAAATTATTGTAATAAAGCATGAGATCTTTGATGAAATTGTCAGTACATTTTGTCAAGTCCTTGGGAATGAAGTTCTGGGAGCCAGTGGATCATCACAGTATTCGTCAGCACCGTTTGAAATCAGTTAATCTGCAACCTCAATACATCTTCAGCTCATGCAGAATACAGTTGTAATGCAGTATCTCAAGCTTTGCAACAACACCTGCAATTTTTCTGTTCATAATGGCTATGGAATGTGTCTTTCTGCAAATAAGCAATATGCTCCAACAGGTAACAGAATTTCTAATAACAATTTGCTTCTGTGGTCTGACTGGATTGTAATTCACATTGCCTGAGAAGCCCACATTACCAGAAGTAATATTGTAGGGTCAAGTAATTTATATTAGCAGAAGTTTCAATGCTGTGTAGATGTCAGGAAGGAGAGCCAGAGATCAGGTCCAGCGACTGGATGTAAAGCAAATGGAAGTCGAAAAGGGCAATGGCAATGCTGGAGGATGATGCCAAACTGGCAAACAAGGGTGGAATCAAATCAAAGAAAGTGAGCAGCAAAACGTTCTGAGTCAGTTACGTGACTTTGTAACGGATATATTCAGAGAGAGGGATGGTTTATTTTGGGTCAAGAGCTGGAGAACTGGCAGTCATGCAATCCGCACATTGTGGTGAGTTTCTGTAGCTGTGCAAGTCACTCTCTCAACTACAGGTGTCCTTTCGAATATGAAAGTAAGTTTAATGATCGACCAGAAATCCCTCGTTCTTCTTCCAGTCTCTGCAGATGTGTGAACACCCTCACAAAGCACCTCAGATAATTAGAGATGAATGTTTACTCTGATAGCGAATTGTAAAGTTCTCTGTAACTCATCACCTGGCTCTCAACCCTACAAATTCAGACATCTAAAGATATTCTAAAAAGGATTTTAGCTGATCGTCACTGGATCTTTGAGGAGGATACTGTGATGGTGCAATGCCACAGGGATAATGACATTTTCCATGCCAAAATCTATCACTCAGTAAAGCACTACCTGGGAAGGAATACGATTTTGGCCAAGATTCTCCCAAAAAATTCTAAGTTCTCAATGTGTGAGAAAATGGAAGTAAATCCCATTGGTTTTTTACTGTATTTCTAGAATGAATCTCTGGCACTCTGTGCATCACATGATTCATTCTGGAATCCTGAGGTTGGAGCCTATTCTCACCTGAAAACTTAGTGCTGAGCAGATGTGTCGCTCTGTCAGCACAGAAATTAGTGTATGTGCAGTAACCCTCCCCCCCCCCGCCCCCATTGCTGGCGTCCAGGTTGCTGGCTTGCCTGATTGTTAGCCAGCACCACAATTCCCTATTGCTGGCCTTCCAAAACATCCAATCCTCTGACTGCTGGTCTCCTGGACTTCCCCTTGCCAGCCTCAATGTTGTCTCCATGCTCTGACATCCCTGACTTACCCCCCAACTGGATGGCCCATACCATTGCCCTCTTCCCTCCCTCTCCCAATGCTACAAGCGCAAAGTGGCAGCGGGCCACCCCTCCACAAACACCCCCCAGTAGGCCCTATCTCCCAGTAGGTCCCACTTTCACTTGCCCCACTCCCCTTGGCACTGCCTAATGCCTGGTGGGCAATGCCAATTTGCCCCTTGGTTAGTGCCAGGATTGCACTGCCAAAAGGGCAACCTCCTCACCCCAATCCTCCCGTGCGGCCTCAGTGGCCTCTCTTCCCTCCAGCGAGTTTGAAGGAGGAGTAAATCCTGTTGAAGTCAATCACTGCAAGCGGAGTGGGTGAACGGAGAATTCAGTCCCGGGCCCACTAAACTTATTGAAAAAATTGGTTCCGGTGACATCTGCAGACCGTGACGCCCAACAGGAATCTGTGAAATGGCTGCCACTGGTGTCTCCCAGCCTGCTTACTGTACTAGCTGAGCAATGCAGTGGGCTGGGAGAATCGCTCCTTATATTTTAGATGCTGCTCATTTCCAAAAAATTAGTCTGCAATACAATCTTATTGATTGAAATTCTACGACATTCTTTGACAACTACGATGAAAGTAAAAGACAAACATTCAGAGAGTTTGTCAGTGTCGAGAATTGTCACATTTGAGATTGTCACGGAAATGAGGCTGCATTGTTAGCATGCAGTGATTTCCCATTATTGATTCATATGCCTGCCTGCATTTGTTCAAGTGCATTCAATAAGATGAAACGCATTTGTTCCATGTCCTTTATTTTGTTAAGCGTACCCAAGTTGTCCTGATTGAACCCTGTTTATAGTTCTTTCTGTGTACAATTCATCTCATTGTGGAATAAAGCAAAAAGAAAAACTTGCATTTATATTATGCTTTTCATGACAACGAGATGTCTCAAAGCACTTTACAGCACTTGTGGAAAGGTCACCTTTGTGATGTTGGGAATGCGACTGGTACTTTGCTCTCAGTGAACCTCCATAAACAGCAATGTGATAATGACCAGATCATCTTTTTTTATAGTACTGAGTGGGGATAAATATTGACCAGGATAAATACCTTGCTCTTATTCCAAGAAGTGTCATGAGATCTTTTACATCTACCTGAAGAGGCAGATGGGGCCTTGCTTTAAGATCTCACACGAAAGCCAATGGTTCACGGTAGAATCCACCCTTATATTGGATTGTCAGCCCTGATCTTTGTGCTCGAGCCCTTGAATATGACTTGAATCCAAGATGTGGTGATTCAGAAGCAGATAACTGAGACACAACTGCTACACATAAGCAACTACTTGTTTAAGTGAAACATTGTCCCATCTAGCTTTATGTTGGTTTACCTTTGAAGGGCATTTTCTTGGGAGGAACGGTGGAACAATGGTTAGCACTGTTGTCTCACAGCGCCAGGCACCTGGGTTCAATTCTGGCCTTGGGTGACTCCCTATGCAGAATTTGCATACTCTCCCCATGTCTGCATGTGTTTTCTCCTGATATTCCAGTTTCCTCTCATGATGAGCAGATGAGCAGGTTAGGTGCTAAATTGCCACTTAGTATCCCAAGCTATAAAGGTTAGGGGGATTAGTGGTGTAAGTACATGATATTACAGGGACAGGGTCTGAGTAAGATGCTCTATTGAAGAATTAGTGCAGAATAAATGAGTCAAAAGTCAATACTATAGGGATTCTATTCTTCTTTTATTTATTTAAGGTAGGGAGACCTGGTCCAGTTCTGAACATCTTTCATTGCTATGCTACACAATCACTAACCATATAACTGACGAAATGCAGTAATATCAACTTTGACATAAGTGAGATGTTCAGACTGCTTAGAGGAAGCTTTGAACCAGAGGGGATATTTATAACAGACCTAAATTTGAAACAATGTAAAAATGGGCTGCAGAGGTGGCTGAATCACAAATTAAATTCTAAGTCCCAAATATAAATTGTAAAATTTTAGACCATCTTGGTTGTCCAGCTTTGCTAATGTTCTTCTGGCAGATGGAGATCATGAACCAGCTTTTTGGATTATCATCAAAGTCCAAGGACAGCTTTACAATTGATTGTGACATTCAAAATCCCTATACAGACATGTATAGGGATATACATTGGCTGGAGTCAGGTATTGATCTTGTTTATAAATGGAAGTTTTGCAGATCATAGACCTTACACGCATTAGAGAACGAAAATGATTGTGTCACAGTGAGGAAGGAAAGGAGCTTGGTGGAAGAAAACAAACTATCAAAAAGTGCTGTTTAAACAAAGTGACAGATTTAAACATTTCTACAGGTGCTAAAATGTGCTGCTGACGTGCTAAAAATGTGTTGGAAATCACCCCTTGATGGAGTTGGGCCTCTGTATTCATCCTCTCTGTTTCCTGGTGTAGCATGTAGCTGAGAAAAAGCAACTGGTACTGATGAGAATGTTGATATTTCTCTTGATCATGATCAGAGGTGCATGATAAAGTTACATCCAGGAGAGTCTGCAATTTTGCATGCTACAGAAAAAGTTTACATTTCGACTGATCTTTAGGTCCATTTTCTCACAACTGGCACCCTCATCAAAAGCTGGGAAAATAATGAATTTATGTTTTTTAAAGTGTAATCATGTCACCCAGAAATATCTCAAAGCTGTCCCTGTGCAATGAATTCTTTTGAGTGAACTAATTTATCTCAGCTCGGAAGGGTTGCTGAGATCAGTACACATCAGGGATGGCCACTTTGGTGAAACTGACAATCTGGGAAGACTTTGACATGCATATGATGTGCATATGACTTTCTCTGATCAGAACTTTCCACACACTTGACGAAGGAACACCATTTCTAAAAGTTTGTGGGATTACTATCAAATAAACTGGTTGGACTTCAACCTGGTATTGTGAGACATCTCACTGTGTTTACCTCAACGCCGGCATCTCTACATCATGATCCCTGTTTGTATAGGGTTTCCATGTTGAAGGAACAATAATTCTGCTGCTGATGTTCTTGGTCACTTCCATTCATACCTGCAAATGTGTCCTTTATCCCTTCATGAAATCACTTCAGTGCAATCCTATTGTAATATGTCTTTAAGAGATTGTGGCATAACTTCATTAGGGCTGGAATCCTTCTGCTGTACACAATGATGGGATTCTCTGGTGCCACCAGCAGTGTAACCCCTCCTGTAGGTTTCCCAGCAACATGGGGTGACATTGGTGAGAAATATCATTGACAGCAGTGGGACCAGAGAATCCTGCCACCAACAAATGGCATCCTACCTCCCAGCATCAAGAAACAGCAGCTGGAAGGCTGGAGAACCCCATCTCAGAGATAAAATATGTTTTAGTTTCACTTTTTATTTTTAGCAGAACACACATTCACTGCTGTGCAGCTCTGCTACCTTCAAGCTCGTTGCCTCTATATAAACGTTCCCATGTGCTTAGCTTCAATAAATGAATCTGCAATGTGTTTGTACAATTCCTTACAAGCAATTGGTGCCTTCATATCATTTTACAACATGACAAGTTCTCACTTCCTGCCGAAGGAAAGAATGAGGAAGTTGGGTATTAGCAACACAATATGAAAACTGAGTTTCCTGTAGCTTAGGTGCTCACAGATTTTGCAAGATTTCACCCACTCCCTGTAAACCTTGTATTAGAAATCATGCCTTGATAGAGCTGGGCCTCTGTATTCAACTCTCTTGAAGTCTCTGAGCACAAACACAAGAAGTAAATTCAGTTTTTCATGGTGTATTGCTAATACTCAAGTTCTTGGAACAAGACTCCTTTTCCTTTGGATCATTAGGCCACATTATTCTTGACTAACAAGATATCTGTCTCTGGGGGAATTTTTTTTTTGTTAAACTTTATTCCAATCCAATCAAGTCAAATTAAAGCCAATTCAGAGTCCCAACAAGTTGGGTTATTCCCGATGCAAGCTGATTGGAGTAAGAGTAGCTCCTCCTCCAAGGCTTGATCTTATTTGCATCTTAGCCAAAAGGCCAAGATGCTGCTTTAAAAAATTGCTTCAGATGAAGCTGAAAAGTAACCAAATGACTTCAACCAAGTGCAGCATATCGATACTACACTTGACCTTAGCCAAATGGCCAAGAAGTCACTTGGAGAATTACCTTAGCCAGGGTATAGCCTTCCCAGGTCTCCTCACATTTCTGCGGTGGTTGTAACTCCAAAAAACCTATATCTCTTTGAGTCATTGTAACCCATATGGTTCCTTTAATTAAAAATCCAGCCATTGACTGACACATCATCCAGCCTACCCATTATATTGATTGGAGAACTGTGACATGGAAGGCTAATGCTGTGGACTCTCAGCTAAGCTCGCTTCTTAAACAAATGAGTTCCAGACTCAGGAACAACATCTTTTCGAGCTGGATGGCATGGTAGCACAATAGTTAGCACTGCTGCCTCACAAGGACCTGCGTTCAATTCCCAGTTTGGGTCACTATCTGTGTGACGTTTGCATGTTCTCCCTTTGTCTGTGTGGGTTTCCTCCAGTTGGTCTGGTTTCCTCCTTCAATCTGAAAAATGTCCTAGTTAGTGCATTGATCTGAACAGCTGCCGGAGTATGGCAAGAGGGGAATTTCACAGTAACCTCATTGCAGCATTAATGTTAGCCTTAGCTGTGACTAGTAAATAAGCTTTAAACTTTATCATCTGTGACTCAGTTTAGAAAATTCCATCCGCTGTCTTCCTTCCACTGGCAAGTTGCTCACAAGGCAGGAGGACAAACTTACATTTAATATGGATAGAAAGAAAGTCCTTCCCTCATATTTTTTGATGGACACACATAGACACGAGTAATAATATGGACATTGTGTTGTCTATTCAAGCAGAACAGATTTATCTGATGACAAGTTCTTAAATATTGTAACTGGAAGAGCAGTTATAATTACGACATAATGCATTATCTTTTTTTAGATTAACATTCCTTTTTACATAAAATTGCAATCATTGCTTCAGCAATCTTCAGATGACAAAGTGCAGATAGAATTGCTTGTTATGGAGGAATATTTTTAGTCTAAAAAGGAATCAGTTGTCATTTTGTGACACCCAGACTCACATATCTTGTTTCAGTAATAATTATTTACACGACACAGTTTCCTTTTTATTGTAATTGTTACTGTTAAAATATTCATCCAACGCACTTGATGTAATTAAATATCCACTGTTTGTTTTAAACTTTCTTCTGTCATTCAACTGCCATATTTATCAGACTGCATTTCAAATTAATTGGTCAATCAAAGTAGGAGAATTTATTAAGACAGCCAATATTACTGACTTGATTTGGAAAGAAGTGACAAAAATAGATGACAAGCGTTTTCTGCTGGTCTTTCCCAGCTTCTATTTGTCTATTATGTTTAGTAGGAGTTTACCTGACAATATCCTTAATATCCTTCACAAAAGGGCAGCATGGTGGCACGGTGGTTAGCACTGCTGCCTCATGGCATCAGGAACGAGATTCAATTCTGCCCTTGGGTTATTGTCTATGTGGA
Source organism: Sphyrna mokarran (assembly GCA_024679065.1). Lineage (NCBI taxonomy): Eukaryota > Metazoa > Chordata > Chondrichthyes > Carcharhiniformes > Carcharhinidae > Sphyrna > Sphyrna mokarran. Next base: position 101,049,736 of record JAGIQG010000004.1, on the reverse strand, counting down.
ACTTTCATCTTCTCCCCGTGCCTGTGTTGGTTTCCTCCCACAGTCCAAATATATGTGGGTTAGGTTAATTGGTCAGGGATTAGCAGGGTAAATATGCAGGGTTATGGGGATACGGCTGGGGTAGAATTGAGGTCGGTGCAGACTCAAAGGGCAGAATGGCCTCCTTCTACACTGCAAGGATTCTATGATTTTATCTCTGCTGTCTTGTTTGGTTGATTGTATCAAACATTGATCGTTCATTACCTCTTTGAAAGTCTAATTTGATTGTAGAAAATTGATTCTATATTTTGGTTTTCTTTGAAGGTTTCTCCAATAGAGCCAAAACTGGCACTGTAACCATCCTGATATATGTTGATACTCCTAACCAAATGACTGGAGATGGTGTTTGTTGCCAGTTCTTCACTAAGGACACATTCAACTTAAAAAAAAGCTAATATTTAAGAGCAAAAAAAAAAAACTGCTTGTGATGAGCAATTTTCAAAACCTGACCAAATTCTGTCTCCCAGCATTCATGGGACATGAACAGCCTGAGTAGACACAAGGCAAAACCTCCAACTAATCTGCAGCTGGAATTCTCCAGTGCATTGGCAATGAATGATATTCTGACTGAGTGACAGATTCTCCATTCCTGCTGGCAACAGGGCAGGAAAGAATAAGATCGGAGAATCTAGCCCACTAACCTTTTCAATGTATTTGTCAGCAGCCAGCTAACAAAGGGGTCAGATCATTGACAAACTGTGCAACTCAAGTTAATACTGGCAGAGTTGGAGTGGAATTTTCCTGTCCTTTTCACCATGGGAATTTTAGTGGGCAAGACACGTATCATACAAGAATCCAATGACCTAGGGCAGGATTTTCTGTCGTGGGGAAAGCACAGCCAGAAAATCCCACCACTGTATCCAAATGTGCCCTCACATTTCTTTAAATGCTAATCCCAAAATTACTTTTTTGGTTAGAGAGATACCTATTGGATATCAGAACCAGGTTCTTCCCCAACAAAACAATTTCATATGGTGACATACTATTCATAAACCCGAAGCCATTTTGATTAGAGTGAAAAGGATCTGATATAACCAGGAGCTTCCCAATCCAAACTCCTTCATATGTTCATAACTATTCATGAAATTGTTGCAATATGTAAGAAGGCACAGCTTTGGGGAAGAGTTATCATTGTAGCAATCTTTGTCATGGCGGTACCTTTTCAGAGTTTTGAAGAGATTTGTGTTTTAGCAGTTTTGGAGGATTTGAACAAACAGCTTCAACAAAAATGTCTTTATTCAACGTGCATGAGGGAGAGCAGCTCTTGGAGCTGTAATTCCAGCTTGTTTTCAAACTACTCTGCTAATCATAGGTTCTTACACATTCTTATACTTTTTCGCATTACAACATGTTACATGTGAGGTTTCGATAAAGTTATCATCTTCTTACCTTAAACTTATTAAAGTTCCATTTTCATCATATTCTGCTACTCCATTGTCCTGTGTGTTTTTTATCATTAATTGTTATTTTCCACATATCTTGACTACCTTGTTATGAAATCAAAGCCTTGCAGTTTCCTTCTGGAATGCAAGTGTGTATGTCAGTTGTCCCCATCTCCCCGATACTTGATTAGTTTTCAGAAGGCACAATAGAATTTACACATCTTCTCTCGACATTGTGGGGTCATGACAACTAGTATTGATTATCATTGTTGTAATCTCTGAAGAGCATCACCTGGGGTGTGACTGTCTAGTGCAGGAGGAAGTAATTTGTAATTTGTCATGTGTCTAGCTGCAGTGAGTTTTGACACTACAACTAGGCTGCTCACTTAACTCTTTCCGCTCTTTCCTAACTTGCTGCAGCCCAAACTCCCCTGGAGCCCTACTACAAGTAGTTAGAATAGCAGATTACAATAGCAACTAAGGCAAACAAGAGGAAAATCAGCAGCTGACAGTATTGGCAGTATTACCCAGCAAAGGGTTCTCAGAAAATAAGTTTAATAAGGAAATTAGTTGGATTAAAAAGGGTAACTAAGCTGAAGGGACAGTAGGAACCAAACCAGCAATCTTCTAGAAATCCAAGAGTTAAGCTTGGAAGTTATGGAAATGGCGTTTATGGGTAAGATACTGATTTATCTTAAAAACGGTTCAGTGTATTATGTTTATATGTTCATTTGTAAGTGCTGATTCAACTTAAAAGGGATGCAGGCCACCAACATTTGTGGGTTAAATGATTTTATGATAAACTATTCAAAAGAAGAATTGTGCATTTGGGCCATTTTTTTCCACTCAAACAGGTTAAGGTTAAATCTTAGAGATAGGGGAAATGTGGATTCACCTACCTACAGGTTGGGGCATATTTGTGAAACAGGAAGAAACTCAGCCTTGTCCAAAAACATCCCTCAGCGGTCTGTTGCTTAAATTTCAAAGCTTGGTTACATAAAAACATTCAGAGGGCTGGTACTCAATAAAATATAGCAGCATAGAGATTGAAGAAGGGTTGGAAGTAATAGGTGAATGGTTCAGTTCTGGGTTCCCTATTATTCTTGAAATAGCTGATTAGGATTTGACATGAACAATATATGGGGTGATTCTCCCATCCAATTGCAGACCGAAGAATCATGCATTTGTTTATTTGTGGGATTCCTGCAAGCGTTCATGCTGGGCTTGCATCTTCCAGGTTAGATCTCTGTAACATCAGCGCAGCACTGGAAGTTAGCTGGGAGGCAAGATGAGCATTTAAATAGTATTTTACAAACTATTTAAATGAGATATGTTGGCCTGGGACTGCGTTCTCTGGGCCCACTCACATCTCACTCCCTGCCAGGAGTGTTTCACTCCAGTGCGGATTACACTAGCACCCCACTTTCAGGAAGCAAGCAGCCTGACCCCACTGGAGTGAAGGAGGGGGCGTTAGCAGGTCAGGCAGTGGTGGATGGGGGCATACTCGCTGGGCATGAGCACCCGGCACTGCCGCAGGGGCAAAGTGCCCATGCTCAGGGGGCACCTTGGCACTGGAGATCGTGGAGATCTCTAGTGGGACTGGAGATCGTGCCGGGCAGGACGGGGGAAGGGACGGGGCGTGTGTTCTGGGATGGCCCATGAATAGGCAGTGAGCCACGCTCAGGCCCTGGGGGGTTTTGAGGGACAGCATAGCGGGGATCCCAGGCTCGCTAGTAAATCACTACACACGTAGAGAGGTCTGCTGGTTTCAGCCTCTCCATCATGAATAGGCCCTGGTCCTTGAAATTTATTGATAATCATGCTAGTGACCTCGGCATTGCACAATGTGTGGGAAATTCTAGTCTGAATTCTCACTGAAAAAAAATATGAATTCTTCAGTTTTCCCTCAAATTCAACACTTAGAATTTTTTTGGCAGAGCCATCCCCATAGATTTAATTTTCCTGTGACATGATAGTTTGGGGATTAACAAGTTAGGGGTTATGACCAGGTGTGGCCAAGTGATTTGAATCTTCCCACAGGTCACATATCCTTTACCTCAACTAAGAAATACTGTCAGGATCCTTAAGCGATCAGCATCCCATTCATCTTAAGTACATTCGACATAGTAGCTATATAACTCCAGAATAAATAATATACACTCTGTTTCCACTACTTTTTCTCAAGTTTCTGTGATCTGTCCATCAAATATCGAGTGGATGAGTGGGTGTGCCTTACAAATTTTCATTCCTATCACATTTAAGTTCCTTTAAATACAATTGTACTTTGAGGCATATAAAAAATAACCATTATTTATAAAGATTTCAGAGGTACGATCGATAAAATATTTGTAGTAAAAGTGTTGAAAAAGCAGAGTAAGCATGCAATGTTCAAAGCTGGCAACAAGTTAAAACCTGCTGCACTGTGGAACTTCTCTTCCTGCCATGTGAATTGGATGACCAAGCGAGATGGTCAAACCTAGGGAAAATGACGTTTTTTGTTTGAGTGAACATTTTTGAAGCATAGTTGAGACCTTTAGTGAGGCTAAATAAACAAAATGGGCACCAACACTTCAAACCACCAAATGCAGCTGGCAGGAAATTCTGTTCCTGTTGCGCACTTGGTCTCTCCCACCATGAAGGCATTGGAGTCGAGTTTAACTGAGAGCATCTTTACAATGGGGACCATTTCAATGCCCACCTGACAAAACCAGAAAGAGTTTACAAACATCTACAAACAATACTGCCAGATCACTTCCTGCCCAGAATGAGTGCAATATCTGGATAGCCTGTAATTTCTGGGTGAAACCGAAGGACATGGCTTTACTACTGTTGTATAGAAAAAAAGGTGCTGATACACTTTGATTCTTCGAGGAGATCTCTACCCTTTCCTGGCCCTTTAAATTAAAGTTGCAGACAAGAACAGCCCATTCTGTCCAAACTCTATACATCAGCTGCAGATCTGTGTCTGTCTATTAGAATAGTCATGGTTTGGGGAGCCTGGTGGCTCACAGTGCCAGGGACATGCGTTCAATTCCAGCCTTAGATCACTATTCATGTGAAGTTTATATGTTCTTCCTGTGTCTGAGTGGGTTTCTTCCAGATATTCCAGTTTCCTCCCATGCTCCAGATTGTGCAGGCTATGTGAATTCATCATGCTAAATCACTCATCAGTATTGGGGGGACCAGCAGGATTAGTATGTAGGATTACAGCGTGGCTTAATGGGCCAAATGGCCTGCTTCGGTGATAATAGAACATAGAACATAGAACATTACAGCACAGAACAGGCCCTTCGGCCTTTGATGTTGCGCCGACCAATATAAAAAGCAATGCCCCTCCAAACTAAACCATTCCCTTCTCCTCCATATACTTATCAAATAACCTCTTAAACGCCACCAAACTTGGCGCATCTATAACTGCTGCAGGCAGGGCATTCCACTCCCGAACCACCCTTTGGGTAAAGAACCTACCTCTTATATCCGTCCTATAACTATCACCCCTTAATTTAAAGCTGTGTCCCCTCGTGCTAGCTTTCTCCATCCTAGGAAAAAGGCTATCACTGTCCACCCTATCTAAACCTCTAATCATCTTATATGTTTCGATGAGGTCCCCTCTTAGCCGCCTCCTTTCTAACGAAAACAACCTCAAATCCCTCAGCCTATCTTCATAAGACCTGCCCTCCATACCAGGCAACATCCTGGTAAACCTCCTCTGTAACCTCTCCAATGCCTCCACATCTTTCTTATAATGTGGGGACCAGAACTGCACACAATACTCCAAGTGCGGCCGCACTAGAGTTTTGTACAGTTGCAACATGACGTGGCGGCTCCGAAATTCAATCCCTCTACCAATAAAAGCCAAGACTCCATATGCCTTCCTAACAACCTTCTCGACCTGACTGCCTACTTTCAGGGATCTATGCACATACACACCAAGATCCCTCTGTTCATCTAGACTACTAAGAATCCTACCACTTGCCCTATACTCTACACATTTATTATTTCTGCCATAGTGCATTACCTCACACTTTTCCACATTAAACTCCATTTGCCACCTCTCGGCCAGCTCTGCAACTTGTCCAAGTCACTCTGTAAACTATAACACCCCTCTTCACTATCCACCACTCCACCGACTTTAGTGTCATCTGCAAATTTACTAATCCATCCTTCAATACCCTCATCCAGATCATTTATAAAAATTACAAACAGCACAGAGTAGATATTATCACAGAATATTATCACAGAATAGATTCTGTGATAATAGAAATTCCCCACCAAAGCCCCTGTTAAATTTTAATCAAGGACTAGTTAGGACTCCGGCATAAATAAACACCATTCTTACTGGCTCTCGGTACATTTATCCTTATGCACCTGTGCATCCTATATATTTACCCTACTAATCCCCCTGACACTAAGGAGCAATATAGCATGGCCAATCAACTTAATCTGCACATCTTTAGACTGTGAAAGGAAACTGGAACACCCAGAAAAAACCCACACAGACATGAGGAGAACACGTAACAGAAATTGTTGGGACATGAGTAGGCAGGAAACCTCCTGATTTTAAATGCCTTCCTGTCCACTTTACACTGAGTGGGTAGGGTTAAAACTTATTCATTTATCTTTGTATTGATTCTTTTCTCCTCTTGTGTTCTTGCTTCCTGTTATTGTCACCCAATTCCTGTTTTTCCTGCTAGCCTCTTTCTCCATTATCACTTCTTTAAAAAACTATCACTTGAAATTCTCTTCAAAGTTGTTCTGACTGGCCATACAAAAACCTTTAATATACCTGCAAATAGGATTTCTGCCAAAGATACACTACCCAATCAGAAGGATCAATGAGCAAATTCCCAATATCTGTGTGGTTACATCAAATGGTTGTTATTTCTGCAAACTGTACTTTAAGATCAACTGTTTGTTCTGAGTTTCCTAGGAGAGCACTTATTCAGCAGCCTCTCACACTGAATCCAATATCAGTCATGTTTCATCTACAAACTCACTGATCCTCAAGAGCACCTGAACTCCACTCTCCTCCTCCACTCTCCACTCTTTGAGCTTCTTCATTAAAACCAATGTTCACAACCACGACCTCTTTCTGAAATTCTCAACTCCAGCGTAAAGATATTACAGCACATAGCTTTCGTTTCATCCTCCAATCCCGTGGGCCACTGAGGATCTGATCCTAATACATTTACAAATGCCTCACATACTTTCCCTGAATATTAGTGAACTGGTTGGCTTGTAACACTACAGTAGCTTTTCCGGGTCATTTTTTTAATACTTTTGGCTTCAATGGTGCTCTTTCATTGCTAGACCTTTAATATTCCAGCTGGGTACAAAGCCATAATTGCAGATTGGCCAACCATTCTAGAATCTTCTGTTTTTCAGTCATCCAAATTTTACTATTCACCGCAGTGGGATTTGAATTCAGAAGGTTGGATTTTCAGAGTCGCTCTGAGGTTGAAAAGGAATTTCCAGCACAGAGGATTTTGCCACTACACAGGAGATGAGAGTGTTGGCACTCTGTGCTCAGGCATTAAATGGGCACAGCAAACCTTGGAACTGAGGGGGCTGGCAAACACGGAAAGTCTGCTAATCACAACAGGGTGTGTTATGATAGCCAGGGAGGATGATCAATAGATCTCCATGTGAGCCTCACTGAATAAGTGTTCTCCGGATCTTGCTTTGGGCGTTGTTTCTGGTGGTTTATGATTGCCTCCTGGAACACCTCACTGGGACCCAGATAGCTAACACCAATGCATTGAGTCATTTGCTGTTGTCTGGAAGTCCACCTTCACCACCAGCTATGGAAGAGGTAATTATGACCCTTCATTTTATGGACATTTTGCCAGTACCTGTGATGCAAATCAAGAATAGAACACAAAGGGACCCAGATCTGTCTGAAGTATAAAAAAACATGTATTTTGGAATGCAGAGAACAGCGCTCAGGTGAAATGAAACAATATCAGACAAAGTAAGATGAGCTCAATATTAAGGATGGCATCATTCTCTGGGGTTCCTATGCAGTCATCTGTCACCCGAAGCGAAGATGTTCGATACTTATGGAATTGCGTCATAGTCACTCTCAGGTTTCAAAGAAATAAATGCTAACCAGAAGCTATGTATGATGGCCCAGCCTTGATGCAGACATTACTGATTTGGTTAGACAGTGTGAGTCGTGCCAAGGGAATTAAAAACGTTCCCACTCAACCTCTCTGCAGCCCTGCAAGTGGCCTGGTAGACTCTGGGCGCAAGTGCATGTAGACTTTGTCAGGCCTATTTCAGGGTCAATGCTTCTGATAATGTCAATATGCACTGCAAATAGTTGGAGATACATTGCATAGACTCCACCACTTTCCATGTTACCATTGAGAAATTACAATAAAGTTTCTGCATGCACGGAATACCTGAGGTTGTGGTCTCTGACAATGGCACTGCTTTTCATAAAATCATTGAATTCCTATAGTGAAGAAGGTGGCCACTCAGCCCATTGGAACTGCACTAAAACAATCCCATCTGTGACCCACGTATTTACCCTCCTAATCCCCTAATACAAAAGAACAATTTAGCATTAACATTCATCTAACCTGCACATTGAATCATGGGAAGAAACCAGAGCACCTAGAGGAAACCCACACAGGCATGAGGAGAACGTGCAAACTTCACATAGTCACCCAAGGCTGGAATTGAACACAGTTCTCTGGAACTGTGAGGGAACAGTGCTAACCACTGTGCCACCATGTTGCCATGTTCAGACCTTTGTGCTTTCCAATGGAATTAAACACATCAGGATAGCATCCTGTCACCCATCATCAAATGGGTTGGTTAAGTGAGCAGTGCAAATTTTTAATCTCGACTTGAAAAAGCAACCTGCAACATTTTAGAGAGACCAAACTAGCACAATTTTCATTCGACAACCTGACTATTCCTCACAGAATGACAAGAATTGCCTCAGTAGAATTATTAATGGGATGGAGGCTTTAGAGAAGATTAAACTTACTTTTGCCAAACTTAGCAAGAAGGATGGAGTCCCAACAAGAGAGCCAGAAGAAGAGCTATGATTTTATAAAGACAGACAAAACCCCAATCCAGTCCATGTGGAGAATTTCAGGAATGACCTCAGTTGAGACCCAGGGTCATAACTGAGAAAACAGGGCTCGTGCCCTATAACGTCCAAGTGCAGGGCAAATTTGTCAAGAAACACATGGGGAGGGATTTTCTGACCGTGTTTACCCCAAAATCCAAAATTCCTGTCTGAGGTCAATGGGTCTCTGCATAGACCAAGATCTACCTCTTAAATTCCCGTGGTGAGCAGGATGGGAAAATTTCACTCTGGGACTAGTTCGGGAGTAGGGTGCCCAATTCAGTACAGGCCTTATTACCAGGCATGGAGATCACCACTGACAGAGTCAAATCTTGAATGGAAGTTGACTCATGCCTGTTCCTCCAGGTGCTGAGAACATGGACTCTATAATGGAAATGGAAGAGATCAGTGCCTCTTACTGAGGTGAGACCTGAAGAAGAGCCAGAATTGGTGTCTTTAAAGTACTTCCTTTGAAAGCGAAGGTCTCTAATCCACTTCACGCTCTTGATCTGTTCCTACCTTCCAACAAACCCAGGCCAATCACCAAGCAGCAATGAAGGACCCCTCCCCCCCTCTTGTTCCAGCATCCCTCTCACCTTCCCCCTCTTTCAAGCCATGCTGGGAGTACTTGGGCAATAAATAGGGGAGGAATGTTATGATGGCCACAGGGGACTAGAAATTGAGCTCCTCATGGACCTTGTTGAATATAACTCCCCTATTCAGCGAATGGAGGCTTGCCCAATACGGAAGAAGCTGTGGGAGTTTTAAAACCAGCTGCCTCTACTCAGGTCAGTAGTCGATATGTGAAACCAGGTCAAAGGCTTTGCTGAAATCCATATGGGCTCCTCTTGCTGAATGTAGGAGGTTGGGCACATTTCTAGTGTCAATGATGAGCATGCATGCAGGAAGTGTGTCCAATGGCAACTCCAGGAAGCTCGAGTTTTAGAGTTGGATCCGCAGCTAGGGCCAGTGTGGAGCATCTACAATTCTGAGAGCATTATGTGTATTATGTTGAGAGAAGTGATCACAGCCAGAGTACTGTTTAACTTCCAGGCCTTATCAGTCTCCCTCTGGAAACCAACAGGAAGTGGTAGCTGAGAGAAGGTAAGGGTGGATCATTGGACGGTCCCTAAGATTGGTTGATAATGGCACATGTAAGTAGCTCAGATGTAGTTTAAGATGTCCATATGATTGGGGTGAGATTATGGGGAAGGGCTGAGGTGAAAGGGGGGCTGAACTTTATCTATGATACCTGGAAAAACATTCCTGTTCCTCCTGGTTCCACAACGTCAGTTAAAAACAAAGTACTTAACTGTAATGTGCCACCTTTTGTGTAGGCCTCTCATCCTGTCAAGCTTTCCTGGTGAGAATGCTATAGCAACTTCCCTATGCAGGCCTCTAGTTACTATATAACTGCGCCCAAATGATGAAATCAGCATGTTTAAACACCGTGCCAATTTCTGACAGATATCTATCCAGTTTGTCCAAAAGAGCAGATTAAAACCAAGGTAGAAATAAAGTGGGCCCTGGATGGATAAGTCTAATGGTCAAGGTTCAAGTCTTTTTTGTTGATCTCCACCAAAAGCAGAGCAGAATGAATCACTCACATATAAGTGTCTATAAAAGTGACCAATTTTGTTCTCTCAGGTTTAATAAGCTGAATAAAGACACTTTCACATGCCTGCCCTCTGTTAGCATTTGAGATTGAAAATCCTTCAATTGTAGCTTAATGGAACACATTCTTCTGCTTCATTACACTCACACATCGAAACATCACACATCCTGTGATTCATTGCTCTGCAAACCAGAAACATCAGTCACCCAGTTTCAAAACACAATAACTGGCTTTTGCAAATGCTTTCCAGCGATTGAGAGACAAAGGGGGCAATTATCCAACCTCACTGTACATGGTGCAGATCATGCTGAAAATAACATGCGAGCCAAAAATCATCCTTGTATCTGACATCTGTGACATTAGTAAACCTTTAAGAAATGCTTTTTCTAATCATGCACTCTAGAGATGTAAGCAAACCTTTTAGTTTCATTGTTGTCAGGCTGTCTGCCAGACGTTCTGCTGTTTCAATGGTTTAAATGGAGTTTTGATCATTTTCACTCTCTCAGATATTTTCTGAGATTTGTTTTATGACCTTGCATTGTTAAGAGGAAGATTGATTGACAGGACATGTGTTTTGGAAAACATTTTCTTTCCTATTGAATTCAGCTTGGTTGCTAGCTGCAGTTTTAGTTCAGAAAAGGATGGACTTTGAACTGAAAACAAATGTTTCACTCTCTCTCCTCGGCATTCGAAATTCTGCTGGCTAGCTGGAAGCAAGGTTTCTTGTCTTCCTGGAGTGAAAATGCTGCTGTTGAAGTTTTTGCTAGCTAGTATCTAGAGTCTCACTCTCTCTCCCTGATGAATTGGGAGCTGTTCTGACTCTACACTTGCTTGTGCGTGCATTAAGAGAACTGTAGCATCCAACCAAATGATCATGTTTCAGCACTTGAGGATTTGTAGTTTTATTGCTAAACTTGTGGCAAGGGTTTCATGTAGGGAAGTTTATTTGATTGGAATATTTCATAAGCTTGTCAAGGGTTAGACAATATCATGATTATTTTTCTTTCTTGTTTGTAATTGGTAAAAGTGATTGCTAATTTTCTTTTTCTTGTACTTTATTCCGAATCAACAAAGCCAATTAAGTCCAGTCAGAGTCCCCACATGAGGGACAAGCCAGATCCAAGCTGACAAGACAAGCATATTCATCCCATCTAGGACAACACTGAACAAGATCCAAGCTGACAGGATAAGGCAATATATCCCCTCCTGGGCTTGATCTGAGACAGTAGCCAAAAGGCCAAGAACACTGAAAAATTTGAATCAGGTTAAGCCTGGGTTTAACGTCATTGGCTAGCCTAATCACTTGTTCTACCCTAGTACAGGCAAACCATGATTGCAGACATCAGTACACTCCACGTGCAATAGGTTAACTTCATCCCTTGCTTGATCGTGGCTTCAACCCTGCCAGGTTAACAGCTAACTGTATTCTTCAATAAACTTTGCTTGATAAAAGCTCCCTAGTGGGTTCATGAAACATAGAAAATAGGTGCATGAATAGGCCACTCAGCCCTTCAAACCTGCACCACCACTCAATATAATCATGGCTGATCATGTCGTTTTAGTGTCCTACTCCTGCTTTCTCTCCATACTTCTTGATCCCTTTAGCCACAAGGGCAATGTTCAGCTCCTTCTATTTAACACATTGGCCCCAACAGCTTTCTGTGGTAGAGAATTCCACAGGTTCACAACTTTTTGAATGAAGAAGTTCTTCCTCATTCAGGCTTGAATAGTTTACCCCTTATTCTTAGACTGTGATCTCTAGATCTAGACTTCCCCAACATTGGAAACATTCTTCCTGCATCTAGCCTGTCCAGTCCCATCAGGATTTTATATGTTTATATGAGATTCCCTCTCGTTCTTCTAAATTCCAGTGAGTACTAACCTAGTCAATCCAGTCTCTACTCATATATCAATCCTGCCATCCCAGAAGTCAATATGTTGCATCTTTGCTGGACTCCCTTAATAGCAAGAATGTTCTTCCTCAGACTAGAAGATCAAAACTGCACACAATACTCAAGGTCTGGCCTCAGCGAGCCCTGTATAACTGCAGTAAGACATCTTTATAAAATACTAAAATCCTCTTGCTATGAAGGCCAGCATGCCATTGGATTTTCTTACCATCTGCTATATTGGCATGCCAACCTTCAGCGATTATTTCACCATGACACTAAAGTCACGTTGTACTTCCCCTTTTCCTAAACTGCTATCATTCAGATAATAATCTTCCTTCCTGTTTTTGCCATCAAAGTAGACAACCTTACACTTATCCACATCATATTACATTTGCCAACTACTTGCCCACTCAGACAGCCTGTCACCCTGCAGCCTCTTTGCACCTTCCTCACAGCACACTCTGCCACCCGGCTTAGTGTCGTCCACAAATTAGGAGATATTGCATTCAATTCTTTCTTCCAAATCATTAATGTATATTGTGAATAGCTGGGATACAAGCACTGAAACTTGCATCACCAATTTGTCACTGCCTGCCACTCTGAAAAGCACGGTAAGAGGTCTCACAATACCAGGTTAAAGTCCAATAGGTTTATCTGGAAGCAAAGGCCACTAGCTTTCGGAGTGCTGCCCCTTTGCCAGGTGAGCAGGAGTTCTGTTCATAAACAAGCATATAAAGACACAAACTCAATTCACAAAATAATGATTGGAATGTGAGTCTTTAATCAAGTCTTAAAGGTATGTGAGTGGAGAGAGCATTAAGGTTAAAGAGATGTGTATTGTCTCACATTGAGAATGTGAAACAATACATCTCAGAAACTCAGCTCAAATGGAGCAGTTGAATCAGCAGTACTTCTCGTCACAATGGATGTCTCGGCACTCTGCACCACAACCCCCGATGGGATTGCTGGAACGACGATGGCATTGCTGGAACTTCCTCAGTAGTCAAAGCTAACAACTGCCAATTTCCAGATGCAATTTTACAACTCATCCGCTTCATCTTGGACTATAATGTCTTCACTTTCAACAACCAGTTCTTCATCCAGACACACGGAACATGGGGACCAAATTCGCACCTCATTACGCCAACATCTTCAGGCACAGGTTTGAACAAAACCTCTTCACCTCACAGAACCTTCAACTGATGCTATACACTAGATACATCGATGATATTTTCTTTCTTTGGACTCATGGTGAACAATCACTGAAACAACTATATGATGATGAGTTCCATCCCACCATCAGACTCACCGGAATCAGATGCATTCTTGGACACACCCATCTCCATTAAGAACAGTCACCTTAGCACATCACTGGATCGCAAGTCCACAGACAATCTCATGATGCTCCACTTCTTCAGCTTCCACCCTAAACACGTTAAAGAAGCCATCTCCTATGGACAAGCCCTCCGTGTACACAGGATCTGATCAGATGAGAAGGATTGCAACAAATATCTCCAGACGCTGAAAGATGCCTTCATAAGAACAAAATATGGTGCTCGACTCAGCCACAGCGAAAAACCATACCAACCTCCTCAGAAGACAAACACAGACACGGTGAACAGAGTACCCTTCTTCATCCAGTATTTCCCTGGAGCAGAGAAGCTATAACATCTTCTCCAGAGCCTTCAACATGTCAGTGATGAAGATGAGCATCTCACCAAGGCCATCCCCACACCCCCACTTATTGCCTTTAAACATCCTCACAACCTCAAGCAGACCATTGTACGCAGCAAACTACTAAGCCTTCAGGAGAACACCACACAATCCTGCCACCTCTGCAAGACGTGCCGGATCATTGTCACAGATGCCATTATCTCACGTGAGAACACCATCCACCAGATACATGGCACATACTCTTGCAACTCAGCCAATGTTGTCTACCTGAAAAGCTGCGGGAAAGAATGTCCCAAGGCATGGTACATTGGGGAAACCAGGCAGACACTATGAAAATGGATGAATGAACACCGCTCAATAATGACCAGACAAGACTGTTCTCTTCCTGTTGGGGAACACTTCAGCGGTCACGAGCATTCGGCCTCTGACCTTTGGTTAAGTGTTCTCCAAGGCAGCCTTCATGACACATGACAGTGCAGAGTCGTTGAGCAGAGATTGATAGCCAAGTTCCACACACATGAGGACGGCCTCAACTGGGATCTTGTCACACTATCTATAACCCCTTGCCTGGGTTTGCCAAATCTCATTAACTGGTCTGTTTGGAGACAATACATATACCTTTAACCTGTTCGTAATGTTCTCTCCACTCACATTGTCTGTACCTTTAAGACTTGATTATCTCTAAAGAATTACATTCCAATCATTATTTTGTAAATTTATATGTCCTGTTTTTCAACAGAGCTTTCACCTGATGAAAGGTCAATGCTCCGAAAGCTAATGGCTTTTGCTACCAAATAAACGTATTGGACTTTAACCTGGTTTTGTGAGACTTCTTACTGTGTCTACCCCAGTTCAATGTTGGCATCTACACATCATGACTTTGAAAAGGACCCATTTATTGCCACTCTTTGCTTTCTGTCTGCCGATCGGTTCTTTATTCACGTCAATACATTACTCCAATACATGAGCTTTAATTTTGCTCACTAATCTTTTATGTGGGAACTTGTCAAAAGCCTCTTGAAAGTCCAGATATACAACATCCAATGGTTCAACCTTGTCCACTCTATTGACCACATCCTCAAAAAATGTTTTATCTCATGCTCACCCTACCCAAATACAAAGTGCAAAATTTATGATCTAGGTGGACTTCATAAAACACTTTGGAGTTTTTGACCTGAATTATAATATACCAAATAGTTTGCAATTGTTCCAGTTTCTTCCTAATGGTGCAAACTTGACTGCACCCAGAAAGGGTATAAGGTGGAATAACATATTTAAAGTAGTATTTGACTATACACAGCATGTTCAACATTGGATTCTCTCAGCTCCTGGGATTTTCTGACCTTTGGGCATGGCTCAAGACTGGTAAGAATCACTATTGGTCTTCACTAGTGAAGACAAGGTGCACTGGCAATGCCAAGGAGCTCAGAGGCCTTTGAAGGCTCCAGATTGTCGGGGACATGGCTATTTAGTGTCCATCTGGCATTGCCCACCTTGCAGTGTCCACCTGGGCACAATGTGGGGGTGCACATTGTGGGGTGGAGAAGTCTTTAAATGGGTCATGAAAGGGTTCATTCAGGGAGTATCATGTGGGAAGGGTCAAGCGGGGAGTATCGTGCACAAGGATTTTGCTGGAGTGGAACATAAAAGGGGCATTTTGGACTCATGTGGAGGTCCCCAATGTCCTAATGCTGGTGATATGTGTTGGGGACAGGGTGAGGAAACATGCTATCAATGGGGGTAGGGCATCCTGATATCCATGGGGCAATGAACGGGGTCTCCCAGTGCACTATGAGATTACAACACCCTTCCAAAATGGTGCCCAATCACTTTGTGGCCAGGCTCGCTGAAATGTTTAGGCCACATCCCTCAGAATGGATACACAACTCACCATTCCTCAAACAAATGACAGTGTGGGACAGTTGCTGTACGGACCACATTGGACAACTGGCAAAGATCAATCCGATGTTCTCACCATCACGACACTTACATTTGAATTTCCCCCTCTCACCCATCACAGCAATTATGGAAAACGGGACTGAAAATTCAGCAGATCCACAGTCCATTGAGCTTGGCCAGACAGCAATTTCCGATCTTGGGACACGTGCAGTTGGAGAATCAGCCCCTAAGTTCTTTTTTTTAGGAAAATCATGGGTAATGTGTAAATCATTTGTTTTTGCATCATAGTTTTTGTTAAATTTATTTTTTAACCATAAGTAGGCACACATTAACACTGCAATGAAGTTACTGAGGAAATCCCCTCACCGCCACAGTCTGGTGCCTGTTTGGAAACACTGAGGGAGAATTTAATGTGGCTAATGCACCTAGCCAGCACATCTTTGGACTATAAGAGGAAACTGGAGTACCTGGAGGAAACCCACGCAGACATGGGAAGAACATACAAACTCCACACAGATAGTGACCTAAGCCAGGAATCGAACCAGTGTATCTGGCACTGTGAGGCAGGAGTTCTAACACTGTGCCACTATCCTGGCTGCGAACAAATATTTTACAGATTATCTATTTACCATTAGGTAAGAAATTGCCAAAGAATGTTCACCATAAAAGATGAATCTCTGCCTAAATAGTTTAATGATTGTCACAATGTTAGCTATCCTTACCACAGAGCTGTGGATCTATTTAGGTGTTGTTTCAATACCATTATTGACACCAAATAATGAGGAAATATACATTTAACTCAATACATGTTAATGTGCTTTCTAGATATCATCATTTTTCATTTTAGCACAAAAGTGAAAGTTGCCTGTTTTGGACATCAGTGATTGGAAACACTTAAGCTGCAACAAAAACAAGTCTTGCTGAAATTTAGTCAACTGACATGTAATAATTTTCAAGCAACTGTGTGCATTCAATCTCTCGAGGATGTCAGCATTACTTACACAATGCCAAATTATGTTAAGGATGACTCAGTGATCTCTCAGTTGCATATTCTTTTATCCTCCTGTAAGTATACTAAGCTTTACCAAGAGTCAGGAAGAAGGCGAATTTCCTCAGTCTCCTTCACTATCTGTCATAGTGGGAGGGCAGTGGACATCCTGAAAATACTATAACTTCACCCCAATAAGACTCACAAACTTAATATTTGTTCATCATGGCTGATATAAATGCTTTGACTTGATTGATAGCAAAATCGTGCAAAGAATCCTGATTCCTTGGCTCTTGCCAATGGGTGAGAAGCTGAATAAATTATTCAAACTTATTGAAATTTTCTGTTTATTGAGTCCAGCTGTCAATTGTCCAGACTCACTAAAGCCAGAAGAGACAGAACATCGTGCCCATAAACTGAAGATTAGGAGAGACAAAGTCAGGGATTTTCTCAAATAATGTAATTCTGCCATTGCAGGAGCTTCCCCATTTTCTGTCTGCTTGCTTATGAGGATAACAGCAAAAATGTGCATTCCATGTCCAAAATTCCAGCTTTTGTGAAATGGGGCAAACAGCTGTGCTTCGTGCAAATTCTGCGTTTAAGTGGGGCAGCATAGTGACACAATGGTTAGCACTGCTGCCTCACAGTGCCAGGGACCTAGGTTCAATTCTGGCCTCAGGTTAATGTCTGCATGGAGTTTGCACATTCTCCCCGTGTCTGCGTGGATTTTCTCCAGGTGCTCCAGTTTTCTCCACTGTCCAAAGATGTACATATTAGGTTGAGTGGTCATGCTAAATTGTCCCACAGTGTCAGGGGGATAAGCAGGATAAATATATGGGGTTACAGGAATTGGGCCATGGTGGGATTATGGTCGGTGCAGCCTCGATGGTCAGTTCTGTGTTAAGTTGCCCAGGACAAGAAATTAGTGTTATGTTGGAGCCAAATAGATGCTGTGCAGCTTTGTGATGTGAGGGAGATGATGGTTGAATCAGTATGGAAATCTGCCTGAGTGCACGCACTAAAACAATTCTGGTGTTCACTTTTTACAAAAGCCTTTTAAGAAATCTTTATCAATCTCTCCATCACAAAGCATGAATCAACATGAAACTTATGTTTGTTGTTATGAGACAATACTTTTTGAATCATAGAATCATAGGTGACAACTTGGTGGGCAAGGGTATATTTTTCTCTCTCCTCCATGAGAAAATGGCTATCTCTCATCCTTTTCTAGATTTTCATCTTTGTCAGTGCACCTGTCCAGTTCTTCATTTCTCCCTCGTGTAGGTGAAATGTCAGGATGGAAGTGGCAGCAACTCTGGGCCAGGAACTGCCCAAAAAGGCTGGCTGTATTTTCTAAGGCAGCCCGACAATGTGGAACAGAGAGGAGCTTTCTTAGTTGTACATGCACTAACATTTTCCTTGAAAAATCAGCACATATATGCAAAAGCCCATTGTAAGGATATAAGAAAGCATATGAAGCTGAAATAAGTCTTGCCCAACCAACCCTTGCCAGCTTTCGATTATCAGCTTGACTCCAACCTTCACCTCACGTACAGTTGGTCTGCTCATCTGCCTCATAAATCAAACGCCTCATTATCTTACAGATATAGGGTTTTCAGTAATGATGAATTTTCTGGTTGTTCTCTGAAGCTAGCTGTATGCTTTTTCTTCAAGTGAAAGGAGGAACAAAATCAATTCTGCTGGTCTATGACTGTCATGGAGACTTCCTCTAATGAGGGCATGCATGGCTCAATGACAAAAGTTAAAGGACCTTGCTCATTGAACAAAATATCTTTGAATACCAACGAAAGCTTCAAGAGCCAAGGTAATGAACTGAGAGATAGGACTGAACTATAACTAAAGATGCGGTCCCTGCATCTCAGCATACATTTTAGGATAAGCTAACCTTGATTTGACCAGTTTGCCCCTCAGTTAATGTTTCATGTATGATGCAGGATTTCCGTCCATCTCCAAGAGGAAGACCCGCCAATCGAGCTGCTGATCAGCTGGAGGACAGCAGTTCTATGTTACATCAGGATGAGCAGCCATTGCAGGAGGCACAAGATAAAGAGCCATGGATGCCCTCAAACCCAATTAAGTTTGGAATCCCACTATGGTCAAGTTGGTAGGCCCTACTGGGTGGGTGGGTGAGGGGAGGGAGTGTTGGTGTGGGATGAAGGGGAACACTAGGCCAATTTGTCTGCCTCTTGAATTTTCCTGAGGCAGATGACAACAGCAAACTTCATTGAGTAAACAGAAAAAATATTTACTTCAAGGTTGTGAATTTGATTTTATTATTCCTTAACTTCTCTCCTATTTCTGATCTACCTGCTGTTTCCTAGCGACATCATATGAAATTGGTTTTCATATGTATGCTAATGAAACTCAGATCTACCTTGCCACCACCTCTGTTGATTCCTATCCTCTTGCTAAATTATCAGATATTTTCATTGAACATCTGGTACTGGATGAGTAGAAATTTCCTCTTGTTCTGAAAACTAATCCTGTTGTTTTCTATTCCCATTACAGACTCCATTCCTAAGTCGCTGATAATAAGTAGGCATCCACAGAGGGAACAGCAACCCACTGTTACTGGGAAAGGACAGAGAAGGTGACTCCATCTTGAGACATCTTTCAGCTTCTCCAAAAACATTGGAATAAAAAACGGCAATCGTTGCCAGGAGACCATTGTGGGGCAGAAGGAGAAATCCTTCATAGGGCGGCCTGCAGCCACTAACATGGGCAGGCAGGTGGGGAAGGTTCCAAAATCTTTCTAGAATATTGACTGCAATCTTCCATCAAGTTGCTGTTGCCAGATGTCATGAGAAACCTATAAGCTGATCGTGAAACTCTAACTCACCTATTGAACAATGGCCTGAATTGGTCAAATCCTGTTCATGCTGTTCACCCATCACCTTTGTGTTCATGAGTCTACATTTGTTCATTATTAAACAATGTTTCAATCTTAAAATTCTCATTGTTGCTTTCAAATCCTTTCATGGTCTCTTTTCTCCTTATCTTCGTAATCGACTTCATTCCCCAATCCTGTAAGATATCTATTGTCCTCTCATTCTAGCCTCCCCACTTTTAATTACCGTCGGTGGTGGCACCTTCAGCCGCCCAGGTAATAAGCCCTGGAACGCCCTCTCTAAAACTCTCCACCACTTTGCATATCTTTGCTTTTTGAGACACTCCTTAAAACCTATTCCTTCACTCAGGTTTTGATCATCCGACTTAATAACTCCTTATGGGGCTTGATGTCAAATTGTTCATCAGCCGTGTCTCAGTTTATAGCACTTTCACCTCTGAGTCAGAAGGTTCAAGTCATATTTCAGAACTTAAGCACAAACTCAAGGCTGACTCTCCAGTGTAGTATTTGGAGATGTTGCCTTTCAGATGAGATATCAATTCAAGCCCCACCGCTGCTCTCTAAGGTGGACACAATAGATTCCATGGCACTTTTACAAAGAAGACCAGGCAAGATAACATTGTTCTTTTGTTCAACATTTATTGTTGAATCAATGTCATAAAAATAGACGATCTGGACACTATCCCATTGCTGTGTGGATAAGCTTGCTGTCATGTTTCCCAGATTACCATAGTGACTACACTTCAGAAGTGCTTCATTGGGTTGTTATGCATATTGAGATCTCTTTTACTACCTGTTAAAACCACTATAGAAATGCAAGTGTTTCTTTTTTCATATAACACTGGTGAAGTATTTCAGGGTATGTTAAAGATGCTTTATAAATGCAAATTGTTATAGTTTTTCTTGTGCATATCCAATGAACTGCCTTTACAAAGAACAAAGAACAAAACAGCACGAGAAACAGGCCCTTTGGCCCAACGAGCCCACGCCGCCACCCTGATGTTCCCACCTCTACCCGTGATCCCTGTCTATCTTTATAGATCTACAGATTAAAAACCAAATTTGAGACAATTTAGGGAGAATTTGTTTTGCCAATTAGCCTAAGAGCACATTTTTGGGATGTGGGAGGAAACCGGAGCACCTGGAGAAAACCCACGCAAGCACGGGGAGAATGCGCAAACTCCCACAGACACAGGCCCAAATCCATGTATCTGCTCAGCACAGCGATAGTCACTGAGCTGATGTGTTGCCCATCAAATGGTCCAGGTCAAGCTAGGATACCCTCAAAAAAAATCCAAAGCAGCCCTCTCACGACCCATCACGTGTATGCCCCTTGTTAGACAACAAGGTGGACCAAAGCACCTGTAGGATAAAAACAAGTACATCAATATCATCATCTATTTACACACTTCCCAGGGACTCCCAATGCTCATGATCCCTATTTTAAATCAGTTTTCTATATCCCTCCATTCTCATTCTGTTCATGTGCCCATCTAAGTATTTCTTAAATAACTTCAGAGTGCCTGCCTTCACCACTTTACTTGGCAGCACGTTCCATACCCCCACCACCCTCTGTGTGAAAAAACTCCCTCTAGCATCCAAATTATACCTTACCCCCCTCACCCTAAGCCCATGACCCCTTGTGCTATTTGAGTCTATCCTAGGAAAAAGCTTACTCTATCTATACCCCTCATAATCTTGTACACCTCTATTAGATCTCCTCTAAGTCTACGTCTTTCTAAGGAAAACAGTCCCAATTTAACTACCCTCTCCTCGTAACTCTGACCTTCCATACCAGGCAGCATCCTGGTAAACCTCCTCTGCACTCTCTCCAGAGTCTCCACGTCCTTCCGGTAGTAAGGCGACCAGAACTGGACGCAGTATTCCAATGAGGTCTAATCAACGTTTTATACAACTGCAACATTAAAGGCCAGCTCTTGTACTCTATACCCTTCCTATAAAGGCTAGCATACTATATGCTTTCTTCACAACCTTCTCCACTTGCTCTGCCACCTTCAGAGACTTGTTCACCTGCACCCCCA
Source organism: Sphyrna mokarran (assembly GCA_024679065.1). NCBI lineage: Eukaryota > Metazoa > Chordata > Chondrichthyes > Carcharhiniformes > Carcharhinidae > Sphyrna > Sphyrna mokarran. The sequence goes on along the minus strand of JAGIQG010000004.1, from coordinate 101,028,255 downwards.
GGTCCCTCTGCGTTTCTATACTCTTAATAGGTCTACCCTTTATCATATACCTCCCCCTACATTCTTTCTCCCTAAATGCATCACCTCACATTTATCAGGATTGAATTCCATCTGCCATCTGTCTGCCCAAGCTACCAGCCTATTTATGTCCTGCTGCATCGCCTGACAATGCTCCTCACTATCCGCAAGTCCAGCCATCTTTGTATCGTCTGCAAACTTGCTGATCACTCCACTTACTCCCTCTTCCAAGTCATTTATATATATTACAAATAGAAGAGGTCCCAGTACCAAGCCCTGCAGCACACCACTAGTGACCGAACTCCAGCTAGAAAAACACCCTTCCACTATTACTCTCTGTCTCCTATTACTAAGCCAGTTACTTATCCATCTAGCTACCTGTCCTATTTAGCAGCATTTTTTATTTTTATTGATTCACAGGACATGAGCATTAATGGCTGGCCAACATTTGTTGCCCATCCTTAGCCCTTGACACAAATGGCTCGCTAGGCCATTTCAGAGAGCAGTTGAGAATTAACTACACTGCTGTGTGGCTCTGGAGTCACATGTAGGCCCCAACCAGGTATGAACAGCAGATTTATTTCTTAAACTGAACCAGCTGTTTCTTTTCTCTGACAGCCGACAATGATTTCATGACCATCAATAGATCCTTAACACCAGATACTTTTATTGAATTCAAATTCACATCTACTATGGTGGGATTCAAATCCAGGTCCCCAGAACATTAGCTGAGTTTCTAGACTAATATTCCAATGATAATATCACTAGCCATTGCCTCCCCTTTGAGAGATGTCATTGTACCACTTTGCTCAGCTGTAAGTTGGTTTCTATTTCATTTTGATGTGTTCTCAAAGCTGCTGAACTGTTTTCAAAGGAATATTTACCCCCTTTCAGTTGTCTTTTTACCAATCATAAACATCTGCCCCTTAAAAAGCAAGAACAAACTACCAAGTAATGTCACAAAATATATGGTAAGGAAATAAGAGCAAAATTAGCATTAAAGAACAGGCCATACAGCAAGTGCATAGGCAGTAAAGAACTTGGACGATAAAAGGAGAATGCAAATGATTACAAAAGAAGACAAAATAAAGCAAGGCAAAGGGAAATTTCATAATTAAGTTATCAAGAAACATAAAAATCAATAATAAGGTATTCAACAGACACAAATTTTAAAAAAAATCAGGATAGGCATGGGATTGCAAGGGACACATGACAAACTCACAGGGAAACCAAACCAGTGGACATAGAAATAAGAAAAAAAATAAGATAGAAAGGATGAGATAACTGATGCAATAAACTTAAAAAAAATCATTCCTGGTATAATATACACATATATATCAATAGAAATGAGAATAATGCAAGAAGTGTGATAGACAGCCAAACAAGCACGTTGGGAGAAAGGAGTAGAAGGATCTATTGAAGGTAGTTGAAGAAGGCTGGGTGGAGATCTGTCCACAATGATCCATCTGTTAGACTGAATGGTCAGTTTCTATGCTGGCAATAATATTTAGTGTTATGTCTTATGATTATGAGGCTCTAAACTAACAACTAATATGCTTTTGGTAAAACTGAAAAGCCGGGAGCAAGAAAATTATGATTATAATGAAGAAATGCAGGTAACATCAACTTGTTTGGAAATAAAAAAATAAGAAGGTCTGAAAGAGATTACTGGGGTTTTGAGAGTAAAGCTGCTTGTGCCTTAAATGAAGTACAGATCTGCAATAAAATACTGACAACAGCTGAGGCTTATGAGTCATCCAAGTATAAAATGTATATGTAAATGAGACCAGTATAGCTCTTGCATAATATAGTGGTCTGTCAATCTATGATTCTAATCTCAAGCTCCAATTTTAATCCTTGCATCCAGGAGGAGTGAGGAGTGTGGGAATTAATATTGAGGCAGTATGGTATCCGTCCTTTTGATAGCAGTCTCTCACTCTTTGCCATGATGTATATTTTGGCCAGCATGCAAAGACATCGCTCAGGGCAGGCAAGGGGTTAGTAAAAACGCGAAAAGTTTGAAGTTTAAAACTAGGCACACAGGAAAGGATTCAAGGCCAGGAGAGGCCCAGGTAAGTGAACCTCTCATGAGCCCTTGAAGTCAGCATCTGAACCTTCTGCAGCAGAGTGATTACGTGATGAAGTTCTTGGATGAGCTTCCCCTGTGACATCCTAACCCTCAGTTTAGCTCCTGCACATTTGCAGTCAGTGATTCATTTCATGAAGAATCCTTCTCCTGGTTATCCTAACCCTGGTTCTCCTGGAGTAACTACAGTGCCATTCCCTGAGTTGGTAGGATTAGATTGAGTGAAAGAGACCAAAGTTGGTCTCTTTCTCCTGTGGAAGGAGGGCATCATATTTTCAATGAAATAAAGAAGTGAATGACAAATGTCAGCTTTTAGTTTGAAAGAACACAGAGATACGTACCTTCTGAAATAAAGCTGCACTTGGTCACACAGGGTCATCCTGGTCAAGATGAGATTAAAGAAGATAAATAAAAGAAGATATAAGGTACTAAAAAAGTCCTGAACAATGCTCCCATTAGCATTGACATTGACATCAACCAAGATTCTGACTCTATCTACGTTGGCTGGAAAGTTTCCTCCACAAGGGGAGAAGGTACAGGCTGATTTGCTCGGCCTTGGCTTGTTCCCTCTTGTTGTAAGCTGTGGGTGTGGTCTTTTCCTGAAAGTGTGTTAATGAATCTCTTTTGTGACATATTTAGAGAATATGTTTGACATGGCCAAATAGTTTGCACACTGTATACAAGTGAGGTGTATGGAAGAAAGATTGGAAATACTGGTGAGAATAGGATGTGCAGAGTTTATGAATGTGAGTGAGTGATGAAAGTGGAGTGAGGTGTGACACAATTATCATAGAAGAGAAAGAAAAAAGGGGATGGAGAGAATTGTAAGTTGTGAACCTGTAGGTACCAGATATATGAGGAATGTGGTTGAAGTCGAAGTAATGTTCTTACCTTAAGATCTCCATTGAGTTCTATGAACATTTTGAAAATGCAGCCATGTATTTGGAGTTAAGTCCCTCAAATATGAATAAATACAGCACTGAGAATTGAACTGACTGTAGGAGGAAACAAGATTGCTTAGTTTATTTTCACTGGTTGATTTCTTTTGTTAGTTGCTGCCATTTGGATATTTTTGATACTTTCTATAATATCTTCTTAAAAGTTTAAAAGTCCACAAAAGTTGTCTTTTAAGTTCTGAAATACTTTTCCTCAGACAACAAGGCTTCTGCACAAATTACCCATGGATAAAGAAGTATGTCTTCCTCTTGGCATTGGAAATGACAGAGAATGAGAAGAGTCTGCAAGATGTTAGAAGAGGAGGAGGAGCAGGAGAAGGAGACTCAGCACAAGTCCACAGAGGCACCAATATCCACAGAGCAAATTTTGGTAACAATTTGTGTACCTGAACCGTTGGGACCAAAATAATGCTTTAGATATTTTTGTTTCCTCCTCAAAGAAATTGCAACTGAAATATGTCCACTGATGCTATCACAACTCCATTTCTGAGCAGAGTAAGAGTCTCTTTGCTAATGAGTGCTAAGATGACCGTGTGTGAACGTTTAAGTGTCTGGCTTCTTCCACATTACTGCTAGAAATATAAGCAACACCCCACAGTACACTGCTTCGTAAGGGAGATCACTGAAGATCTCCCTACACATAGGCACAGTTACATATTATTCCCTCTGGAATAAGGAGTGGGTAGAATGAGCATGAGATTTATCATGGTGCCACTGATTGCTCTTGCACTATTTGTTTTGGGAATGCCTTATTTTAACTCTGCCATGCACCTGAACCAAAAGTAATTCCACTCTTCAATGTGCACTTGGTGTGTCTCCAATACCAGCACATGATACAGGTTAGTGATGGGCAATAGTAACAATATTTTTGTTCTGTGACATGACAAGATGCCAACTCTATTTTAACCGTCATCATAAAACAGAAGATAATTACTGAGTAATAAAAACTATCCAGTGATGACATAGTTATGTTTCTCATGATTGCAACCCATGCATCGGTATTCAGCAGATGTAGAATGAAAGCTATTCTGCACAAGAAGTCTGATAAAGTACTCTGAAGCATTGTTCTTCTACCTGCACCAGAACAAAGAGGAAGAGGTGGAGAAAATGAAGAGAAAGGGAGGCTAAAACATTATCTTTCAGCCTAAGTTATGCATAAATAAAACATTAAAGTTTTAACCTGAAGTCCAATTCCCCCTTTATCAACAATCCCACATCTTCACTTTTCCTTAGGCATTGACCAGAAAGATGAAAATATATAAAGGCAATGAAAATACAGATTCAGGTCCAAAATTATAAATTAAATAATGCCATACTGCATGAAAACTTAAAGTAAGCTCCCGTGTGTATTTTTTAGTACCTCATTGTGTGTCTTTACAGCTTATTCTTGTAAGGTGAAGCTCAATAACTTTTGTATGGCTAGTGAAAACCTTTAATTTTCATTAGTGAGGACACACTGCAGATAACCTTGGAGATGGGGCTTCATCTGGAAAATCTGGCCTTCGACTGCAGCAGGGATGGCAGCAGCTGGGTGGCTGATAAACAGCAATGAAAGCACTAGCGGAGTGGCAGTGATGGAATGCTGTCATCCCGAAAGGATGTTCTGTGGAGTCAATGTCATTTCCTTACCAGTGTTATCAGGTGCCTTAATAATCCGAGTAAACTGTTCAATTACTGACCTGCATTAAGGCCTTGGCAGTCTCTCTGACTGATTTCCTATGCAATGATGGCAGGAGTCTGAGCTTTTAGTTCAGTTTCCGTATCATTATGTGGCTTCTGCTTGTTTCCAATGGATTCTGAGCAATCATATGCTGCTTGATGGTGGGCTCCCCAAGTGTATGAATGGGGGTAGCCACCTGCTCCATACTACAAAGAATGGACTCCAAGTTCTGCACAAGAGTCCAAAGCTAATTTGATTTTCTGCCCCTTGATCTTGATCATAGGCTTTCTCATAGACAGGGCATTCACACATCTTTTATGGCTTAGCTCATTAAATTGTTCATCTGAGTCTTCTGCAGCAGTAAGTTGGCACCTATACCACCGTTTCCCCTTATCTGGCTGTAAAGCATATGTGTGCAGCGTGCTGATTTTTCCATGATAAATTCTAAATTAATGCAGTCTTAATGGACAAAATTTTCCAATATTTTTTCAAGTGTTGGTTTCAGTGAGAAAAGTGAAGAGAATCCCACAGGGATTCAGTGCAGCTACCACTTACACAGCACAACCCTGGTATACTGGCTCACTTGGTTCTGATCAAAGCTGATGCACTGGTGAGCTCTCACAAATAGCACATCTATCACCTCCCACATGCAATTATGTGCGGCAGTTTGGAAGATGCCATGCAAGTCACTTGTGCAATGAGCCACTGGCATAAATGTCCAGCGCGGTTATAACTTTCAGGACCACAGTGTAGTGGGTAACCTTCCAGTCCATGTGGTGCCAACTCCTGCATTACCTGGGACAGGTAGTCCACTGTCCCTCAGGGAAGATGCAGACTTTTCAGTACTGGATTTTTGACATCTGGGAGGTTTGTGGTTCTGCTGTGGAAACCAGTGATCAGTGGTGCCTCCTCTCAGACACATCACTGGTTTCCCTCATTTGCTTCTCCCAATTCCACTTGACAGATGCTCTTCTGACTTGGCGAGCCTCAGCAACCAGTGTGACCCCACAACAGTGAGGACTGAGGGTGCATGAGTGCATTCACCTGACCTGTGTGCTGATTATCTGGGAGTATGAAGTACTGTCAGCTGTCATGTCCTGTTATGGCTGACTGATGAGATTAGTTACCCTAGCAAGTTGAATTTGGAGGCAACATCTGGGTTATGAGAAGATAGGTCTAAACCATGGAGGTCAATACTTGGTGGCTCAGCTCCCAAAGATTAACCATTTGGTGTTAATCACTAGCACAGTCATACATTGCAATACTGACTAAATTGGCATAATTGACTGTGAAGGATGATGGGTCAGGGATTTGGATAGGTGAAATGGTTTCCCCCTTGGGCAACTGAACTCACTGGAGTCATGTCAAGACTACAATTTCCAGTCAGCTCTATACATAGATTTGACTCTCATTCCTATAGCATCCAGCATGCTGCAATTTTTTTACCATTTAAAATTATGATACTGTTATTTTAATTGCTTTCCTTTCCTCACTTACAGTTGCCCCTGCAGAAGGAAGTGAGAAAAGTTTGCTTAAACCACCATTTGGGAAATTTGAGACATGTTAATTGTACACCAGTTGTCAGACTTGCTGGAGACTTAGAGACCTACAACAATGAAGTCCATCCTCTCTGATGCCCCCTATTCATAAGACATCCTGGAGTATAATGGTGACTTGAGCTCTAATAACCCCTCAGAGATGAGGTTTCCAGGTTCATATTATTATACATTTGCAGTAAGTGGAGCTGACATGTTGCCAGTCTTCTAGTCAGCAGCCATGGATTAATTATGGAACATGATTGTCACGCCATTTTTAAAGGACTTAAGAATTTAACACCTGAAATTTTTCTAAACATCATAAAGATCTATTTTTCTGTATTAAAATTACAAATTCCATATTGTTACCATTGTTTATGGAGAGGTTGAGGCAGAACTAGCTTTGTATAGATCTAAATTAACCTGTATAAATGTAAAGCTAAAGTTAGAAATACAAGTTTCAAACAGTTACCTGACTCCAATGCATTAAGAATCCCAAGTATGGTTTTTGCCTTTTGTTTCAAATCATATTAATCTGTTGATTACACCAAGCACATATTGGAAAATTGTGAATAGCTCCTCCTGACAATCGTTCAGCCTAAGAAAGCAAACACATTTTTATGTTTGATATTAAGTCTGCTGGAATTTGAAAAGTTTAATTATGGGGCAAATATTCTGGTCCTATTGTCTGTGGGAATCACCGCTAGCGAGACTGAAAATGTAACAGTCCATTTAAATGTCCATTTGTTTGAATTTCTAGTTTTGGAACAGGCATGGCCAGAAAATCCCATCCAGCAAAACTACAAAACTTCATTGATTACTGGGATTCTTCCAAGTAAAAACAAAATGCTCAAGATCCTTTTCAGTGTACTTAGTTTAGTGAAGCTCTAGCAGTCTGTGCATCACAGAGTGCCTCAGGAAGAAGTGTTGTGAGGGCCATTGTGCATGCGCTGATCTATCAGTGGGGAATCTGTGCAAAAAATGTGCACTGTCCCTCCCCACATTGCCAGCCTCCCAATCACTGGTTTCCCAGGGTTATCTTCATTGCCAGTCCCAATCACCCCCTTTCTTTCAACCTCACTGATCCCATTGGAGAGTGGCAGCGGGGTCCCCCCACTACAATCATCCCTATAGCTTCCCTCCGCTCAGTAGGCTATATCCCTTGTAGCCCCCACCTCCTTTGCACTGCCTGATGCTCCCTTGTCATTTGCTCAGTGTCAGATGGGCAGTGCCAGAGTGCCAGTGGGCAGCACTAGAATACCAGGCTGGCACTGCCAGGCTCACACTTCCCAAGAGGCACTAACTCTGCCCCCAACTCCTTTTCGGGGGGGGGGGGGGGGGGTGTGTGACCTCAATGGTCTTTGTCACCACCAGCAGGGTGAGCACACCTGTTCCCCTTTGGTGGGGAGTGGCTGCAAACCCTGCTGGTGGGAACTTCTCTCAGCATGGGGGAGCTTGCAGGCCTGGAGACTACCATCTCGGATCCATTAATCATATGGAAATTGAGATTACCATATGGTAATGAATCCCATGCCAATTTTCTGCACAGTGTTGGTTACACTGTAAAAACGGTCATCGGAGACTCACAATCGGCAAGTGATGGCTTGTGCCTTCACGTCGTCAACATTATTTGCCTTATCCTGTGTCTTTATGAGTGTGCACTCCAAGCATAATTTAGATTACCTAGCATTTTTCCCATGTCTGAACAGTTCTGTTTTTGAATTATTCTTTGCTCTCATGCTATTCGTCTCTCTTTGTCTCTGTGCAATTCATTTCTTCTCTCTTGACCTCATAGAATGGGCTTGATGGGCTGAATGGCCTCCCCAATCTGAAATTCTTGGGCTTTGGAGTAGCATTAGTCTTTACATGGAAAGCTGCCATGGATAAAGCAAGCTTGAAATATGCTAGCAAAAAAACTGCAAATAACAGTAAATTGTGTCTTTTTTTAGCTAGGTGCTAATGGGCAACTTTTACGAGAAAAAAGACATTTCCTGCCACTAAATTCATTCGAATGAGTTTTTCTTCAATTCACTTCAGTATGGTTACCATAGGTCATATAACCTTACAACACTTCCAATAAATGCTTTTGAAGAAATTAAGATGGTTAAATTAGCAAGGTTATTTAAAATCTGATTACGGCAAATTTGGTTTGTGATGTTATGGAGAAAAACACACAAAACAATTGACATACTATCACCATTAATCTGGCCTAGTGGTAGGAACCAACCAGACACAATTAAACTATTTTTTGAGAAGTTTATTCAGTTCTAAAGTAATTAATCTAATCCAATCAAGAATATCTGGTTCTATCACCATAGTGGTGTGTGTGATGGAAATGAAACCTGGGTTAAAATAATTACAAGTTTACAGATAGGTCTACAAGCTGGAAAGTAACTACAAGCTATATATAATGTTAATTGAATTTAGTAAACATACAAGTCATACGTATGTATGGTCTTATGACCATATGGTCTTATGGTCTTATGGTCTTATCGCAGGTCTTATGAAGAGAGGCTGAGGGATTTGAGGTTGTTTTCGTTAGAAAGGAGGCGGCTAAGAGGGGACCTAATCAAAACATATAAGATGTTTAGAGGTTTAGATAGGGTGGACAGTGATAGCCTTTTTCCTAGGATGGAGAAAGCTAGCACGAGGGGACACAGCTTTAAATTAAGGGGTGATAGTTATAGGACGGATATCAGAGGTAGGTTCTTTACCCAAAGGGTGGTTCGGGAGTGGAATGCCCTGCCTGCAGCAGTTGTAGATGCGCCAAGTTTGGTAGCGTTTAAGAGGTTAGTTGATAAGTATATGGAAGAGAAGGGAATGGTTTAGTTTGGAGGGGCATTGCTTTTTATATTGGTCGGCGCAACATCGAAGGCCGAAGGGCCTGTTCTGTGCTGTAATGTTCTATGTTCTATGTTCTACGCACTTTAGGAAGTGGGATCTATCTCAATTAAACAAAGCTAATAAATTATATTCACATTCAAACCATTTTAATTCAATCAGTGTTGTATGACCTGATTACAAAACATGACGCTATTATCACATTGGCACAGTAGTTAGCACTGCTGCCTCACAGCGCCAGGGACCCAGGTTCAATTCCTGGCTTGGGTCACTGTCTATCTGGAGTTTGCCATTCTCCCTTTGCCTGAGTGGGTTTCCTCCAGGTGCTCCAATTTCTTCCCATCATCCAAAAGATGTGCAGGCTAGGTTAATTGGCCATGGTAAGTTTCCCCACCGTGTACCCAAACAGGTGCCAGAGTATGGCGACTAGTGGATTTTCATAGTAACTTCATTAGTGAGAATGTAAGCCCAACTGTGACTAATAAATAAACTTTAACTTTTATTTTGATACAAATGTTTGAGTGATCTTTTAATTTCTCCCTTAATTAAGAGATCAGTCAATAAAATGCATTTAAACATGATTGTAAAATAGTTTGTATTAATCAAATAGTAAATGCACACTTACTGAAATAGACATAACATTCCTAAGAAAAACAACATACAAGCTTGCGTTAGGAGCAGGAGCATTTAGCCCTTCAAGCCTGTTCTGCCATTCAAAAGGATTTGATCAATGCTCCAATTCTTCCGAATCATAATAATCTTTGATCCCCTTGTTAGTTAAGAATTTACCTGCATCCGTCTCAAAAGTATTCAATGATCCTGTCCCTGCCAATCTCTGGGAAGTGTTCCACACACTTCACAATTGACTGCGAGGAAAATTTCTCCTCATCTTTGTCTTCAATGGGAGACCCTTATTTTTTAATCTCTCCTCCCTAGTTCTGGTCACTCCCAACAAAGGGAAACATCCTTTCAACATTAATTTTATCAAGGTCCTCAGGATATTGTATGTTTCAATAAGAACGCCTATCACTCTACTAAATTTCAATGTAAAGCGGCATGATGTCACAGTAGATAGCACTGCTGCCTCAGTGCCAGGAATCATGTTCAACTCCTGGCCTGGCTCACTGTTGATGTGGAGTTTGCACATTCTCCCTGTGCTGATGCGGGTTTCCTCCAGGTGCTCTGGCTTCCTCCCATAGTCTAAAAACTGTACAGGTTAGGTGAATTAGCTATGCTAAATTCTCCCTCAATGTACCTAAATAAGCACCAGAATATGGCAACTCAGGGATTTTCACAGTAACTTAATTGCAGTGTTAATCTAAGCCTATTTGTGACTTATAAATAAATAAACTAAAATGTAGGCCCAACCTTAAATTAACTCCTCATTCCAACGATAAGTTGAGTAATCCTTTTCTAAACTTCTTGTAATGTAATTATGCTTTTTCTTAAATAAAGAGACCAAAACAATTTGCAGTACTTCAGATGTATCTTACCAATCACCAAGTTATAACTGTAACAAAGCATTCTTACTTTTACATTCAGTTTTTTTTTCGCAGTAAAGAGTAACATTCCATTTGCCTTCTTAATCACTTCCTGATCCTGCAAACTGACATTTTTATAATTCATGTGCAAGCAACAATAGATTTCTTCAAACCATTGAAACCTCACTCCATTTAATATGCTGACTTTCTACCCTTTCTGCTGAAAGTTCATGTTTTCTCACATTATGCTCCATCTTCGAAATTTTTGCCCATTCACTTGATGAATCTGAATTCCTTGACAGACCTCTTATGCCCTCTTCACAACTCACTTCCCTACCAATCTTTGTCATCGGCAAATTAACAACTTTACATTCCGTCTCTTCAACTGAATCATTGACATAGATTGTGAATAATTGAAGTCCCAGCACTGAACCCTATAGCACTCATTACATCTTGCCAATACATAATCGATCCATTATGGTCTATGCCTTGTGTCCTAACCAATCCTATAACAATGTTAATATGCTATCTCTGAACCACAAGTTCTTATTTTGTGAAATAGCCTTTGAAATGGCATCTTGTTAAATGCCTTCTGAAAAACTAAGTATACCACATACATAGGTTTCCCTTTATCTATATTATTAGTTACCTCCTCAAAGAACTCAGTTCATTAACCAAATACGATTTCCCTTTGCCTTTAGCCATTTGAAACTGCTTGATTGCATTGAGGCTTTCTTAGCGATATACTTAATATTCAATTTGAGTATTTTGCCATGACATATGTTGAGCTAACTGCCAATATTTTCTGCTTTCTATCTCCTTCCTTTCTTAAATAGAAAGGTTGCATTTGCTTTCCAGAATCTAGGAAATCTGTGAAAATTAAAACAATGCAACTGCTATCTCAGCAGCTATTTCTTTTAAGTTCAATTTATCCGTCATTTCCTTGTCTTTCATTATTCATTTTCCCAATTTACTCTTGAGAGGAACAATGCTCATTTTATTTACTTTTTGCTCTTTTCAATAGCTATTATTCTTTTATTACATGTCTAGCTAGCTTTATTGAGTCCTCTAATTTCTTTCAATTATTCATAGAATCATAGAATCCCTACAGTACAGAAGGAGACCATATGGCCCATCGAGCCTGCACCGCCCTATTCCCATAACCCCAGACATTTACCCTGCTAATCCCTCTGACACTAAGGGGAGAATTTAGCATGGCCAAACCACCTAACCTGCACATCTTTGGAGTGTGTGTGGGGGGATGAAACCAGAGCACTTGAAGGAACCTTATGCACACATGTAAACTTCACTGTAAGCTGAGGCCTGAATTAGATCTGAATGCCTGGCACTGAATGTGTGGCAGCAGTGCCACAATGATACCCATGCATTATGTTGGGAAGTGACTTCGCTGGAAGTGGAAAAACCCACCAGCAGGAAATTTCACCCAATGTCTTAGTGTGTTTGCCAAGTTCAATGCTTAAGTTGCTGTTTGCCCTCTCCTTCTTCAACCTGAGCTGTGCCGAGTATATCCCCTTGTTAAATTCCAAGACTCACTTTGCCAGTGTCTTGAAATAGACTTGCCACCCAGTCCTACTATTTGCAGAACTGCGCCCCTACCTATTTCCCCATCTTCATTCTTATCTTCACTGGAGGGCACAATACCCACACCAAGCTCAGACCACTTCATTTCCAGTTTTGGATACTGTGCTGACTATTTCCCTTTATCTGCAGCACAACAGGAAGATTGGATGGAGGCAAGTTGAAGGAAGACTAGCTGCTTGCAGCAAGAAGAAGAGAAAGGAGAGATTGGAGACCTTGTCCACTTGGGATGTTCAGGGAACTATTCCCTTTCTTCAGTCTTATTAAGGAATGCTGCATGCAATATCTACCTTGGAAATGGTCATTGAAGTTTCCTAGCTTTTCCAAACATATTTGCAACTTCGTAGCACGGTAGGGAGAGATCTGCCAATGCCTGTAAAGGTGACCATTGTCAGAAATTGACTTATGTCAGAATTCTTTTACGCTTGAGCAAGCATCGTTTATAAGATCTGTAAAAGTCTGTTGCTCACTAGTTTGAAGGGGTTAACTTGACACTCTGTATTCCAGGAGAAGGACATGCATAGAATTCTCTTAGACCAGAGAAAATCAGACCACTGGAGTTTTTAAACAATGTTTTCAGTCCTAGAATACTTTGTAGTGTTACCCTCCAGTCTTCTCAAGAAAACAAATCATAATGGGTCATAGTGTGCAGTACCCTGTACATATTCACCTTCATGAAGACACAATCCTTGCCAGTAGGTATATGGCAAGCAGCTGAGGAAGAGGAAGAAGAAGATGGAGAGGAGAATGGGAAGAGGCAATCAACGCATCTACTTGCAGCCTGACTGTCTGTGATCAACCCATCAAAGTATTCAATCCCAATTCTCCATTTCACAACAGAACAGCTCCATTCCTTCCCTCTGTTACTATCACAATATGCTCTTGACCACAATGCTGAAGTAGAAATTCTACAGAGCTTTTCCAAAATAATTGCATCAAACTACTGAATACTGCATTCAAAAGTCAGCTAAAGGTCAATGTACATTTACTCTGTACCTACCTTCCACCTGCCTTTGATCTTGTGCTATACACTGCCTGAGTGGCTGCTGTATGTCCAGAAAGCCACTGACTTTATGTACACAATAATCTTGAGCAATTCTGGACTTGGAGGTTCTGATTTTTAGGCTGTAATCTCTCACTATCAATTGCAGCAGTCTGGGCTGGCTAAACGAGAACAGCAGATTTGTGTTCCAATGGCCACTTCAATTAACCAGGATAGCCAGCTCCTCAGCAATCTTACTAATCAATGGGAGCACAAATTGCTGGGTTGCTGTGAGACTCAGAAAATTCATTTGAATACTGCTAATCATGGCCATGATTGCAGCAGTCAGCATGTGCATGGTAACAAGCAGAGATTACCAGACCGGTTGAGTTGTTATTGCAGTATTTAGACATTATCTCAAGTTATATATTAATTGAGTGTTTAATTGTATTAGGGAGGTGGCATGGTGGCACAATGGTTAGCACTGATGCCTCATAGTGCCAGGGACCGAGGTTCGATCCCTGACTTGGGTCACTGTCTGTGTGGAGATTGCATGTTTTCCTGTGTCTGCGTAGGTTTCCTCTGGGTGCTCCAGTTTCCTCCCACGCCTACTTAACATATAGATTAAGTGCAGTGGCCTTGCTAAATTCTCCCTCAGTGTACCCAAACAGATGCTGGACTGTGGTGACTAGGGGATTTTCACAACAATTGCAGTGTTAATGTGACCAATAAATAAACTTTAAAAGATGGTAAGTATTAACATTTGCAGACTGAAACTTTGATTGCTGGGTTCATAATGTGCTTATTTGTAAATGAAAATCTATAATTGCGCAAAACATATGTTTATTTTTCACCACCTTATTATCTAAAATCAAACAATTGGGTACTTTCTGTTTGTGCTGCAATGAAAGCTGAGAAATGTCAGATACTAAGGCAAAAGAAACAGAGAAAGGGGAACTTAATATTCCTAGATACAAAGTAGTGAGGACAAAGAAGAAAAGAAGACACAAAATGTAGGCCAACAGTATTGATTAAAGAAATTATTTTAGCATTGGAGAGAGGTGATATGGTGAAAGAGAAAAGAACAGTCTATTTAGTCAGAATGAAGAAACAACAGAAGAGCTATTAGATAATTGAGGATAATACTTGACATCAATTAGTTGGAAAGAGATAGAGGAACAATTTTCAAACAAATTTCAGAAATACAGAAGGACCAGAAAATAGTGATAATGGGAAACCTGAATTCTCATAACATAGGCTGATAGTAGCGTTGTAAAGAGCAATGAAACAAAAAAGTCCCTGAAATAAGTGAAAAAAAATAAACATTCTAGATCAATTTGTTTTTAGCTCAATGGACAAGGAACCCAGGGCTGGTTCAAGTTTTGTGGAATAAAGTGGATCAAGTGGAACATGATTCAGCGGGAGTATTTGGGAAACAATGACCATATTATTATCAGATTTATTTGTTCAGTTATCAAAATGAAAAAGATACAATCAGGTATAAAAATGCTTAACTTGGGGAAGAACTAACTTTAGTGAGATGAAAAGGATCTAAACAATTTGGGAGACAAGGCTATAACTGAACAATTGTGTCCTTCAAGGAGAAGACTTATTTCCACAAAGCAGAATGGGAAGGCATCCAAAACTTAAGCTCTCTGTTTGAGTAATGATAGGGGGTATGATTTGTCCCGTACCTCATGGCATGTTTCGCGATAGCAGAACTGACTTGCTATTAGCCAGCGGTGGGATCTTTCAATCCTGCTGTTATCTACTGGTTTTCCCATTCTTCACACCCTCCATCACTAAGAAACCTGTAGATGGTCACTGTTGGAGGGGCCAGAAGATTCTGCCAATGGGAACAGTCAGAAAATTTTGGTCACAGAGATTAAACTGAAACATAAAAAGGATATGTATCCTATTACATAATATAATAGAGTCGAGCTGATTTAATAAATTGTGGAGGAATCTAAAAATAAAGCAGCCAGGAGACTATGCAATACATTGATTAACAAAAAGGAACTAATGATTTTTTGCAAAGATATGAATTGTAAAACGTTAACCAGAGGAAAGATGGTGCCAGTTAGTGACTAAAATATTTTCCTGTGGAGGCAGGTGTCATAGCTCAGATACTAAATTAATACTTGGCGTCCATCTTCATTGGAAACAAGGATGCAGCTAATGCACGAGAGCTGCAGATCTTTTTAATGTATATTCATAATCTGTACTTGAGCATAAAGGGCACAATTTTAAAAGTGTTAATAGTAGAAAAATGGAAATGTAGTGAACAACAACACGCGAGATGGATTAGTGAATTGTGAAAACACATCACAGATAAAATTTAGAGAATTGAGAAATTATATATATATTTGAGTTGGAAGAAGAGAGACATTATTATGAATCAAATGGGGATATTTTAAATTGGATGTTGGAAAAGAGAGATCTGGGAGTGTCGCTATACAAATCTTGAAAGATGGGAGGAAAACTTAAGGTTAAACAATTGGCATCATTGGCTTCATTAACAGGGAAATAGACTGCAAAGACAATGAAGTTATGTTAAATCTTCATAAAACACTGGTTAGATTTTAGCTGGAATATTGTGTTCAAATCTGAGCATTGTATATCAGCAAGGATTTTGAGACATTTGAGACAAAATTTTTAAGAATAACATTGTAACATCCTCCTTCTGTTCAATGTAAACATACTGATCAAACACAAGGATTGGTGAAACAATAATGTGGATTCATTATTTGAAGTTAAGATTGTATATCAATGAAATTAATGGGGAGACTATTGCGTACACATCTAACTTTAACCACTATTGTTTGTACACTGACAACAAGTCTTGGGGTTAATTCATCACATTATGTCAATGTGGTATTGGTTAACAGTAGTTTAAGACACGTACCTTAAAGGTATATGCAAATCATGTCACTATAAACATAAGTCTGAATGATGAAACAGTTTTTACACTGTGAGTTGTTTTGCTCTGAAATGCCCTACCTGACATGTTGGTCGAAGCAAATTCAATAGTAACGTTCAGAAAGGAATTAATTTAATACTGGAAGGGAAACAAATACATGGTTAAGTAGAAAGAGCAGGTAAATTAAGTAAATTAGTTAGTACTGACAATAGAGACAGTGGAGGCATGATGAGTCAAAAGATTTCCTTTTGCATTGTATCATTCCATGGTTCTATCGTTATAAACTTCAGTATTATATCACACTTTTAGCATTGCAGGTGCTGTTTGCATTGGCATCACAAGTTTACACTTACCATGCGACCTGTATTGGATGCCATTTTAGCAAGGGCTTTAGCACTGGTATTAGAGCTATGTCGAACTATGCAGTGTAGGCAAGTGGTGTCATCATTGAGCATGTAATGCTGACTTAATAACAAGAGGACAATTTTTATCTTTGCAATCTAGTAAACCCATTTTTAACCTCAAACAATTGAACACACATTCAAAAACGAGAACAAATCCCCTACTTGCCCCCACCAGCTCTATTTAAAGGGATCTCTTTCAGCATATTTGGTAATTGATTTCCACTGGCTTTGTCTGAATTTCTCAAAATGTTATGAGTTTTCTACTCCTGTTTAAGTAAGTTTGATTTGATTTGATTTATTTTTGTCACATGTATTAGCATTCAGTGAAAAGCATTGTTTCTTGCACACTAGACAGAAAATTCCATTCATAGAGAAGGAAATGAGAGGGTGCAGAATGTAGTGATACAGTCATAGCTAGGGTGTAGAGAAAGATCAACTTAAAGCAAGGTGGGTCCATTCCAAAGTCTGACAGCAGCAGGAAAGAAGCTTTTCTTGAGTCAGTTGGCTCGTGACCTCAGACTTTTGTACTTTTTTCCGAATGAAAGAAGGCGAAAGAAAGAATGTCTGGGGTGCGTGGAGTCCTTAATTATGCTGGCTGCTTTGCCGAGGCAGCGGGAAGTGTAGACAGAGTCAATGGATGGGAGTTTGCGTGATAGATTGGGATACATTTACAGTCTTTTATAGTTTCTTGTGGTCTATAGAGAGGACTGCTGCACATGATGAACTTTTTGGTTCTGACTTCAAGGGTTCTTCTCATGTTGCTTGCTCCTAGTTGTGTTTTCTGTAGTTATCATTCCCAGTGGTCTGTGGCACATCAGAAAGGTAGAGAAGAGAGAACACAGGAGGATAAGCTGCAAGCGGCTGAAGGACCATGAGGAGGTAAAGGGACATCAGCAGAAGGCTTTATCTGGCAAGGATCTTCAGGATCAAATTCTCTGTACCTCAGCTTCACTGAGCAGCAGTGAGCACAATGCTTTGGCATATAAGGAGGAGCTCACTGAAATCTGCAACCTCTTAATGAGCTGCCAGTGGGCCTTGAAGATGGTTATTAAATTATTTTAATTGGGACCCTTCCGAACTGGAACAGGTGACATCTTCAACACCTGTATTTTGTTGTGCAGTATGATATAAGGGAATATATAAATATTCTGTATTGTAGGAGAGGAGAAGACACTATACATTCTCTGACCAGAGAGAAGCACATGAAGTGCGCACATAACTTTGTCAGAATAACAGTTTTCAAGCTTCCTCATGGTGCACAATGTAATTGATAGCTTTGCAGGTATTTTATCTAAACACAGCGATGTATGACATCGTAAGAAGTCTAACAATACCAGGTTTAAGACCAACCAATTTATTTGATAGTAAACTCACAAGCTTTTGAGGTTTCCCTCTTTGTCAGGTGAATGGAGAGTACTGGCCTCAGACAGAGCATATAACAGCACAAACAGTTTACAGATTACCGATGAGAATGCAAATCTTTGCACCTAACCTGCTAATCTTACTGTGTTTACCTCAGTCTAACGCCAGCATCTCCATATCATGTATGGCCATCACAGAAATAAACTTCTCGATGTGCAATTTGGGTGTGTGAGACTATGCTCAGCATATTATATAGGTGACTTTACTATATATTATATAGCGCTCCAAAAGCTCGTGGTTTTTGCTACCAAATAAATGTGTTGGCTTTAGCCTGGTATTGTGGGACTTCTTACAATGTTTATCCCAGTCCAACGCTGGCATCTCCAGATCATGGTAACTGTCAGAACATCTTTGTCTGTTTCTAGTCTATTTTTAAGCTACTATTGCCACTATTGGGTGACAAAGGGCATCTGTTAAATACACAATTCATGATTCTGGTGCTCAAGTCGACCACGTGTAACAAGAGCAATGTTGCCACATCACATGCCATTGAGCACACTTTTGGGCTGTTTAAGCCACATTCCCTTCCATGCACTGCTCTGGAGCAGTCCTACTTCCAAGCACAATTTTTCATGGTCATCTGCCTCCTGTACAACCTCATCTTTACCACATGATCTACAATGAGAAGCTGAGGCAGACAAGAATGAAGAAAGAGAGAAAGAGGAACAGAAAAGGCAATTAACACAGTACTTTTCTGATTAAGCTGTCCATGATTTGCTCATTGTGTTATTGTGTTAGTATTTTTCTGAATGGATGAGCAAATGGCCAAATTGCCCCGAATATACAGAATTATCTTGTAATCTTTTGAACAAAAAATCAGCTCCCGGTTACTGTTAACGGGGAAAGCCAATTTCTGCTGGGAGTGGCAGTTGTCATTGTTATCTCAATTCTCAATGGGTGAAATTAGTCCAAGCGTGCTTGCCTTGCCAAGACACAATAGAATTTAATATAATCAACTGAAAGCTTTAATAAGTTCTGCTCTGATATAGCTTTCTCAGTAATTTAAATTTGATACAAAATGAATAATTGTCCTAAACAGCAGTAATGCGCGAACACTGCAGATCAAAGGGATACAATGGAGCCACATTTTAAAGTGATGAATGGAATTTCAGCACTATTGTTATGAAGAAATGAAATGTTTTCTGAAACATTGTTCAGGTTTGGAATTTATTAGAGTTTATTCAGCTTGCTGTTGACAGGATGATGACTGGGAAAATCACCCACCATGCTGTAAGTATATTAACTTAAATACTTTAATTGGCTTAGAGGGTAGCAGCATCAGCTCATTCGGGAACAATTTAATCTCCCATTGATGGCGGATCACCTTCTGTGGCTGAGGATTTTCCATGGAGAGATCTCATAAAATATAAGACAATAAAGATAGCAAATGAGCCGGCACATAATTAAAGTTCCAAATTAAGACATTGCCCTGTGACTTCATTGTCAAATAGTCCATTTAGAATTTCCACAATTTGTCAGCAATTTCAAATGACTAAAATAAAGTGGGAAATTACATTTCTATGGATTTGCAATGTTTGTGAACAGGGAGGTTTGACAACTAAGTAAAAAAACAACTTTTTTTCATTTGTTGGTTCATTGGGCTAGTAGAACCTATTTATAAAATTACATTTCTGACTTTGCAGTTCTGATGCAAAAGTAATGTTCTTAAAAATAAACCTTAAAAATGGTAATGGGAAGGTTATTTGTGTCAGCAATTGAACATCTAGGGAATGCATCTAGGGAAGCCAGAGTGGAACAAATGCCACACAAAACAACCTTAAAATCAGAGTTAAAGTTTAACATCTGTATTTTAATATAATCTACTTTTGCTGTTCAAACAATATTTTCTTCTACAATTTCCTTCTAATAAATAATCTGTTTATCTTATTAATCTTTGAATTTTCCCCAAATTTATTGCACCTGGCACCAATTTGATTTCTTCTCGTTACTCATGTTTCTTTTAGCCTTTTTTTTAAATCACAGTAATAACTCCACGGAGGCAAAAGTCCCATCACCAGCTACTTTATTTGCACAATAACATCAGTAAATAGTCAGCTATCTAGGTAGCTCCCTGCTGAAATGCAGGCTAAGAAACTGACACACTTGCTTTAAAATAGAGAGCATGAGGCTCGCTCATTAGACTATCAATTAATTGTTCCCCTCCCTGTTTCCCAGGCTATCTAAGTTCATCTTGTCCATGAGTTCTGGTTCTGCTCCAGCAAGTTCCAAACTGCCCTCCTGGCCTTCATGATGTTTGATTTGTAATGTTTTTTCATTCTTCTAAGGTTTTGGGTGAAATTCTCCCCAAATTGTGTTGAACTTGTAGAAAAAAACTGGAGTAATTCATGCTGTTTTAGTCAGAAGGAGTTCACATTAGAATCTCCCAAACTGTGCGTTGCAGAGGTCACCAACATGAATACCATTATATGTCAGGGAACAGGACCTATTTGTGCCTGGGAGATTGAAACCAGCAGGCGTCTGCACAAGTGCAGTGGCCTCCAAGATTGCTGACCAGCCTATGATGCCCGCAGTCCTGCTCCCATCACAGCATCTCCGACCATTCCTGGACTAGTCTCAATCATTCTCCCTCTCCCTCCACTCACCCCACCAGTCATAGAATGCCCCGATCTCCAGCCCCAATTCCACCTTTCCCCCACGGTTTCAATCCCCACTCCATCTTTTCACATTCTTCTTCTCCTTTAAGACACTCATTAAAGTTTACCTACTTACCTCAAATCCATTCCATTGAACAAGTTTTTGATCACTCCTCAGCGAACATTTTTCATATTTCTCAGTAAATCTTCTTGGGGCTGTTTTTCTACGTGAAACACATGAGATAATTGGAAGTTCATTTTGCATTATTGTCATGTCACAATCCTTCTTAGGGGTTTCCAAAAATATAGCCCTGATGTTCAGTGTTAGGAAATGCTAGTTTTGTCTCGCTATTTCCAAAGATATTTTGTCTCTGAATCATATGATCTCTGATACAAGGCATTCAAGGTATTCCAGCCAGTACTTTAAAAATGGCACCCCCATCTTTGAAAGACAAAGTTACTGGCTGTGCAGATGAATTAGAGGCCTTCCCACCACTGTTATGTTATGGGCCACCCTCTTTAAGTGTTTTAGTTTAAGTTCCTGTAGGAGATGGTGAACATTGCTATTAATTTCTTCAATGCTGATTTTCCTGCTTGCATTCAGCCTTATACCTCAATTTATTAAACCTAAGATCCTCTTTGGCTGTCAACCTGCCCTGCCGCCTTCAATGATTTATGCACTATGCCCTCTGGACCTATTTGCAAATATGTCTTTTATATTGCTTTTCCTCATTCTTCCTACCCAAATATATCACATTCAATTTATCTGCTTTAATGTCATCCTCCTCGTGTCCACCAATAAACTACCTTATGTCCAAGAACAAAGGACAACGAACAAAACAGCATGGGAAACAGGCCCTTCGGCCCAACAAGCCTGCGCCGCCACCTCGATGTTCCCACTTCTACCCATGATCCCTGTCAATGTTTATAGATCTATGCATTGGAACCAAATTTGAGAGACAATTTAGGGAGAATTTGTTTTGCCAATCAGCCTAAGAGCACATCTTTGGGGTGTGGGAGGAAACCGGAGCACCTGGAGAAAACCCACGCAACCATGGGGAGAATGTGCAAACTTCCACAGACACAGGCCCAAATCCATGTATCTGCACAGCACAGCAATAGTTACTGAGCTGTTGCATTGCCCATCAACTGGTCCAGGTCAAGTGTACACTAACGATGCAAAGCACTAGGCTATTCTTGAATAATCCAAGAGCAGTCCTCTCACGGCCCATCACATGTATGTCCCTTGTTAGATGACAAACAGACTGAAGTATCTGTAGGATAAAACAGAAATACATCAATATCATTGACTATTTACACACTTCCCAGGGAACTCCCAAGGCTCATGATCCTTATTTTAAATCAGTCTTCTATGTCCCTCCATTCCCATTCTGTTCATCTAAGTATCTCTTAAATAACTCCAGAGTGCCTGCCTCCACCACCTTACTTGGCAGCGCGTTCCATACCCCCACAACTCCCTGTATGAAAAAACTCCCCCTAGCATCCAAATTATACCTTACCCCTCTCACGTTAAGCTCGTGACCCCTCATGATATTTGAGTCCAACCTAGGAAAAAGCTTAACACTGTTTACTCTATCTTTGCCCCTCATAATCTTGTACACCTCTATTAGATCTTCTCTAAGTCTACATCTTTCTAAGGAGAACAGCCCTAATTTGCTTAACCTCTCCTTGTAACTCAGACTTTCCATACCAGGCAGCATCCTGATAAACCTCCTCTGCACTCTCTCCAGAGCCTCCACGTCCTTCCGGTAGTAAGGCGACCAGAACAGGACGCAGTATTCCAAATGAGGTCTAACTAACGTTTTATACAACTGCAACATTAAAGGCCAGCTCTTGTACTCTGTACCCCTTCCTATAAAGGCTAGCATACCATAGGCTTTCTTCACAACCTTCTCCACCTGCTCTGCCACCTTCAGAGACTTGTGCACCTGCACCCCCAGGTCCCTCTGTGTTTCTATACTCTTAATAGGTTTACCCTTTATCATATACCTCCCCCCTACATTCTTTCTCCCAAAATGCATCACTTCACATTTGTCAGTATTGAATTCCACCTTGATGAATGTCATCTTGAAGTTTATCCAAATCTTTCAAGTTTTGTGTCATCTACAAATTTTGGAAGTGTGCCCTTCATATAAAATTCTCTGTGGGCAATTTCAATCGAAAAAAAGGGTTGTCTTGATACCCACCCTGAGGACTCCCATTGTGCACCTTCTCTCAGTTCAAGAAACAACTTTTCATCACCACTCTCTTTTTCCTGTCCGGCAGCCAATAATCACCCATATTTTGGAAAAAATGTAGCGAGAGTCTTGTATGGTAAAATAAGTTAATAATAATGCCAGTTTATTATAAATCCAATTAAAGACAAGTATCTTACAATGTCTGTAATATGGTCATTCTTAGTTTAAGACATGCATTCAGTCTTACTTAAGTTACTGATGTTATCATTCCATGCTCATTTGTGTTTGTTTTGTAACTAACTGATTTAGACAAACTTGCATTTTTGATATGAGCCCTGGTTAAGGAAAATCACATCCATCTCAATTAGCAATACCAAAATAATCATTGTCAAACTGACTCAACAGTGCCAGAAAGGGGTGCACAGCATTAGGATTTAACAGCAGAAATGAAACACTACCTTCAGAAGATTCATAATGAGCAAACTTTTCCTTTCAAAGCTGTATTATGGTGTGCAAATGTTGATTGACTATTTACTGGAATTTAATATTTTCAAATACGACACTAAAAATATGGAGGTTGTGATCTGGCTGCTCACACTATAGATGGATCTTTGGTTAGATATCCAGTCTCAATCCATGCTTGAAGTTGAGTCCTTTCATCTGGACAAGATCATTGTCTTTTCTTTTAGGCAGATCCTAAAGAATGAGCAGAGTGTGATTGGGGGAAAGTTGGGGGGTGGAGGGGTGCCTCTGGTCAGCTGTATCCTGGGGAAATGTCATTCTGATTATTTGATCAACAGAAGAAATTAAGAAGTCTGTAGAAAAGTTTGAAGTTTGTTCATTAGTGTTACAAGTAGGCTTACATTAGCACAGTATTGAAGTAACTGTGAAAATCCCCTAGTCACCACACTCCCGAGCCTATTTGGGTACACTGAGGAAGAATTTAGCATGGCCAATGCACCTAACTAGCATGTCTTTCGGACTCTGGGAGGAAATTGGAAGAAAATCAACAGACACGGGGAGAACTGTAGACTCTGCACAGGTAAAAATTGAACCCAGGTCCCTGGTGCTGTGAGGCAGCAGTGCTAACTATCGTGCCACCAGACAGATGTATTTTTACTAATAAAAACCTTGTAAATGGGGTTTCCTTTTCGCGAAATCCAGACTAGGAACACAGTCACAGAAATAATAAATAGGAAAAAAGACCCATTGGTTTTTCTTGCCAGTTCCATATAGTTCTCGTATCCAGGGAAACATGGTACAAATATTCATCACTCGTCCTGTGGTATGAAATCTTCTAAGAAATATATCAAACCAGATCAAAGCCAGTTAGGAAATAAATCGAAGTCAAAAGTGTTCCAGAAGATTGCATTGAATTTGAAACACGTTATAGGATATAACAAAACACTAGACTAGGTAATCTCCAACCTTGCCAGAAAAGGTCCAGCCTTTGTAATAAGATTAACATTTCGGGTCAATGATCTCTTCAGCTGTGATTGGGCCAGATGCTGACAGAATTCCAGAAAACAAATCTGATCTTGGCAAGAGCAAATAGTGGAACAACAAGGTAAACAAGGGTCAGGACACTGCACTGGAGGTCTTAGTGGAGGAGGTGGAAAGGAGGAGAGGACATTACTCTTAATCCTGGGATAAAGAAGTCTCACAACACCAGCTTAAAGTCCAACAAATTTATTTGATAGCAGAAACAACAAGCTTTCAAAACTCTTGCTGCTTCTCCATCAAGTGAGTGGGAGTTCTATTCTCAAACAGATCATATAAAGACACAAACTCAATTTATAAAATAATGGTTGCAATGCGAGTCTTTACAGGTAATCAAGTCTTAAAGATACAGATAATGTGAATGCAGAGAGTATTAATGCTCTCGTTATTTTATAAATTGAGTTTGTGTCTTTATATGCCCTGTTTGTGAATAGAACTCCACTTACCTGATGATGGAGCAGCAAGCATTCTGAAAGCTAGTGGCTTTTGCTATCAAATAAACCTGTTGGACTTTAATCTGGTGTTGTGAGACTTCTTACAGCATCTTGATAATCATAGGTATTCAGACCACTAGCCTGTTTGCAGTAAATACTACATCAGACTTCCTATAATTACAGTATTTAGTCATTTTATTCTCTATATTAAGAATGCATTTCCATTTAAGTGCGTGTTTGTGCAGTAGAATGGCTTTATTTCTCTATCTTTTGACTTTCTTAACCCTTGTGTTTCCACCAAAAATCAAGCTTGCAGCCAATCCAACTTAATATATCCTGTCTTTTATACAATCCCAGTACATAACAGCCTAGTGAAAATAATCAGTTAGATCATCATTTCATGCTATTCAATCCACATTACAGCATCTTGCAGATCACTCGCAGGATTCTAGCTCGAAGATACTGAGCACGCATAGTCACACAAGAAAAAAGGTGCTATGTATTGAAGTATACAGGTCACACATAAGCGAAGAAAATTTAGATGGATTATTGTATCAGGGCATCAATTTCAGCTAATTGTCAGTTCCATCCTAATAAAGGATTCAAATAATTTCAGAGCTCAGCAAAATTAAAGCTTTCTGAAACATGGCAGCATGAAATGTGTCAAGATCAACTGAGATGATATTTTGCCTGTTGAAATAAAATATTACTCAAATTTGGACGAACTTTAAAATGCCTGCCTCTTTCATTTATTATCATTTGCATTGAGTTATAGTCAGTTTGGATTACTTTCGTCACACACAATACAAAATGTGCCATCCTGATGGTTTCCAAATGCCTAAAGCAATATGTTCCCTCCTCCGAATTGATTTGAAACTTCTTTGTTCACTTGTCTCAATCCATCTCGGCTGCTGTATTTCAGTCCCGTGGTGTTGAACACTGCCTGTTAAAAAACACAACTAATTTCTCCTCGCCATTGAATCCTTTGCTGCAATGCAGGATGAAAGGCTTTAAAAGCAGCCGTTCTTTGCTTGCCTTGCTGCGAATCCTATCACAGTGGCTGTGCTGTGTGTGCGGCGAGCACTGAATGCTGCAACCAGTATGTCTCTGGCAGACATTTGTAGCGATTGGGTCACCATGGATGTAACAGAAGGAGCCATCGATCTTCATGATTTCTGATGCACGCGATTGCATCTCTGCCTCCTCAAGTAGAGCGTGTGAGGTGATTGAATAATCAGTGTGATTACCCTGGAGGAATATAAATCCCCTGATCCACTCAGCAGATAGGCTGACTGCTTCAAAAAAAAAGAACAGTGAAATGGGGTCTGCAGTGTAATGCAATGCTTCGGGCAGGAGATAACTCTAGGGGTAAAGCAAGAAGTTTGCGATTTTTTTAAAGAAATATCTAGTTTAAACCTATAAATACAGATTTTAAAAAGCAGCTAGGGATTAGCGAGAAGTTGCTTTTTTACATTTGTGACTGATACAAGAAGAATTCTAATACATTTTGAAAACCTATAACTGGAAGAAGTTAAAATGAAGGATATCAGAATATATCTTGCAGAATTTATTTGCTATTTCATTTTTAAACATGCATCAATAAAGTAGAAAAGA
The DNA here is from genome assembly GCA_024679065.1 of Sphyrna mokarran. Lineage (NCBI taxonomy): Eukaryota > Metazoa > Chordata > Chondrichthyes > Carcharhiniformes > Carcharhinidae > Sphyrna > Sphyrna mokarran. Next base: position 101,002,011 of record JAGIQG010000004.1, on the reverse strand, counting down.
ATGAATAAAAATAAAATTATCCATTATTTTCATAGAGAGGCTGATTTCAAACCACAATTATATTGTCATTAGCATTAGTCATATCCGACATGTCACTCATGGGCCACCCTTATAAGATTTTTTTTTCTGAATGCAGTCTTATGGTCTGTGTCTTATTATCACAGTTCGAATTCTGTGAAGGTTCATTGCTAACCAGGTCATCAGCTTTTGCATTATCGTTACATGGCTTGAAACAGACATCCAAAACTAAAGTCAGGAACATGTACAAGAAATCCTCAGTTATTTTTCTGTGTTTTTTTCTTAAGAGAAAGATTATTATCCATCAATATGCTGACATCTGCATTGGATCGCTCTGGGTGATAGCTATTGCTCCACAAGGCAGCTACTCTATTTTGATCCTTAAAGGCACACTCTTGATTCCAAACATAACTGTTGTCAGTTTAATAAAATTCAGTGTATTAACAATACCAAGTTTTATGGGTTCATGATTGCAGGTATTCTTAGCATTACGAATGAGGAATAAACACTTTGAAATATATTCAACTCACTGAGATTCCAAATGGCTCCTATGTTATTGGGGATGTTGGGAGGAAGCAGATATAAGAGCTCAGGTGGAGTGAGGGGAAGGGTGATAGGATGTCGCGGAACCTTGAAGAAGAATTAGTCTCCCTCAGTTCTGGATGAATTTACTAACAGAACCTGATTACCATTTTGGGATTTGGTTCCCTTCCGCAGCCAGCCAGATAGTAAGGCTGTCTGTCTGCTAGACAAGTAGGCATTCAACAGCAACAGACCATGAACAGGGAGCAGACAAGAGGGAGAGGGGAATCAAAAAGGCCAGAGATGGGAAGTTGGAGCTATTCATAGGAGGTTTGGAGAGGGTGGGAAAGGGTGTAACATCGATGGGGCTGCTAAAGTAACGGTGGGAGTGGATGGACATCTATGAAAATCAGAGATATCAAAGGAGAAGGGGAGTGGCTTTTGGGGCCTGTGATGTATCTGGAGGTGGGCAGGAGGAGACAGTTGATAAGTGACAATCTCTGGGTCTGAGATGTTGGAAAATCAACAAATTTCTGAATTGGGTTAAGAGGAACACTTTTGTTTCTCTAGCTCCCATTAGCTGCCGGGATTCCTGATGCCTGGGAAATCCAGATAGCCAGTGTTACAGCTGCATCAGAGAAAAAGATCTGCAGCATACCGTCCCTTCAATGAACTACTTGCCTTCTCAGAGTGAGTGATCACATAGCCTCAATTCTGCCTCTTTACAATTGAATGTGGACAGATTTGAGTTAGATTGTACTTTTGTTTGAAATTTCTCAGCAATTTACTCCCAATCTGACTCAAATACACCTCCCAACCAGTTTTATCTATTTACTTATTAGTGTCACAGGTAGGCTTACGTTAAGACTGCAATGGAGTTACTGTGAAAATTCCCTAATTGCCACATTCTGATGCCTATTCAGGTACACTGAAGGAGAATTTAGCATGGCCAATGCACCAAACCAGTATGCCTTTCAGACTATGGGAGGAAACCAGAGCACTTGGAGGAAACCCACATAGACATGGAGAGAACATGCAGACTCCACACGAACAGTGACCCAAGCCAGGAATCAAACCTGGCTTCCTGGTGCTGTGAGGCAGCAGTGCTAAATACTGTGCCACCATGCCATCCATCAGAGAGAGAGACAGTCAGGAAGATGGAGAAACTGAACAAGAGTGGAAGAAACTTCTCCCCAACAACCAGTGAAGAAGGGGAAATAGTGTCGTATAACTGCAGGGAATTAATTACATTATTATCTTGCTCTCACTGTGGTACTAGCAATGCTCCCTTGGGTCAAATGCTGTGTAGATGAAATAGCCTCTTTACTCAGGCAGGAGGCAAGTTGAAAGTGCCATTTTTATCACACACATTTCTGCCAGTAGCAGCTGATGTCCCATTGCACTGTAGTCCAAAGTCTCTTAAGTTTTATAATAAGGGCCACATAATCTGCCTGTGTTGTGAACATTCGAAGCTCACACACTCCAGGCCCCCACCTTTTGTTGCCTTAAATACGGTGGCTCAAAGGTAAGGAACCACGCAAGGCATTTACTCTTTAGCTACAGTCCATCACCCTGACATTAGTAAGACCCATCCCACAAAGCATTTATTGAGAGATTAACAGCAGCTAAGATGCTGTTCCACTGCTCTTCTTCAAATAGTTCTGTTCAATTCAGACAAAAAAAAGTTTAATGCCTCAACCCAACAATGATGCTGCCATGCTGCCAAAAGTACAGCATTTTATTACATATATAATAATCTGTACTGAAGTGGCAAACTAGATTTTGTGCCTCAGTCTCTGATGTGGGACTTGAGAGAAAAAAAGAAATCTCGGCACTTGGAATTCCAGTACTTTTTCTAGTATGGTCAATTCTGAACGCTGCCACAAGCTGCTAAGAGTGTTCAGTGTCCTTAATATGTGACATGGGAGCAAGGCCAGGTCATTCAGCCCAATAAACCTGTACTACTCCAAATAAGATCATGCCCCCTAATTCTGGATTTCCTTATTGGAGGACATGTGTTCCCTTTATGTACTATATTGAGTTTGTTTATCATTTAGGGATAGGGAGCATACGATGACTCAATGTTGGCCCCAAATTGCAACTGCAGTGCTGCCAATTCCAAGGTTTCTTTTTGTAGGGCTTTCAGAAAATCTCCTATAATCCACAAAGTCCCATCCTCTAAGTTAGTTTAGCGTATTTATTCACGTCACAAGTAGGCTTGCATGAAGACTGCAAAGAAATAACTCTGAGAATCCCCGATTTGCCACACTCTGGTGCCTGTTCAGTTACACTGAGGGGGAATTTAGCATGGCCAATGCACCTAGCTGGTACGTTTCTCGGACTGTGGGAAGAAATCGGAGCATCCGGAGGAAATAAATGCAAACATGGGGGGAGCATGCAGACTCTGCACAGACAGTGACCCAAGTTAGGAATCAAATCTGGGTCCCTGGCACTGTGAGGCAACAGTGTTAACCACGATGCCTCTTTCTACATTGCTAAACTCTCACATTCCCCGAAAATTAGCGCATCTACTAATATCGTCCTGAGTAGAAGGGCATTAGAAGTGACAAAAGATTAAAATAAAAGGTAAGTGAGGTAAAGTATAATAAATACAACGTATTCATTGTCTTAAATATATAAAAACCAGACCATAATGCAAGATCTGGTCATAATGATAGAAATGCCAGAATATTGAGTAATAAAAAAAAACACATTCAGTCATTGTAAATTACTGCCACAAAACAGCACATCCTTTGACACAATGGTTGTAATGTTGCATTTAGTTCACTAGTATTTAAATTTTAAAAAATATATACAGTTTCTCATTAATTTAATAAGGTTTTCCCAATAATTTGAAACAATTAAATTTAGAAGAGCCATAATAAACTTAACTCTTGATTTATCAAAACAGGAGCACTATTACTTTGTGGAAAAACTGGAAAAATTTAGTTTGAGATTGTAGTGGAGTTTGAAAGTTGGTGATGGAGAAATTTATACATGTTAGACATACATTGATTCAGTGGCATTGGCAGCACCATAGACTGGGCAGGGTAGCAGGCCAAAGTATTGTCTGCACTGTTAGATTATGTAAATCTGTGAAAACTGGTGATGTATGAATGAACTTCTTTCCAAACTTCTTGATAATCCTTCAAGGGACATCTCTGTAAAAACAGAAATTATCTTAAAAACTGAGGAAACTTTGTTGTCTTGATAAGTAAGAACAGTGCCCTGCCAACCATGAGAATCAGAGTGGGTGAGGGGCAGACCATAGGAAGATCCATCGGCCTTGACTGGGATTTTATAACTTCAGAATAAGTGAGGACTTAATATCTTGCCTAGTCAGTCAATAGCACCCACAATTCTTGGGCCTAATCTGGCCAAAAGAGATTATCTGACTATTATTTGCTCTCTGTAAAATCTTGCTGTGTACAGGATGTCAATTGATGTTCCTATGTTATAACGATGAACATGTTTCAAAGATTGTCTGGAAAATATTTTGGGACATCTGTAGGTTGTGGAAGGTGTTCTGTAAATATAAGTGTTCTTTCTTCTACATTTGTGGGTACATAGTTCAAACATATGCAACAACAAATTACCCTGGGTTTGATCAGCCCATAATGTAAGATTGCCAACAAATATAGACTCACACAGCATGCCACAATCCCAGGCCCTCATTTATAATGGAGAATTGATAATCAGTATTCACATTGTCACTATAAGGGATTGGAGATCACTGAGAACAGCATTATATACAAGGATTTATTGTTTTTTGCATTTGTGTGGCTGAAAAAATCAGCTTCTAATTAAGTAGCTACCATGACTGCAGGAAATAAGTAAGAGTGCCATTGGAATGTTGGAGCGCGTGCACAATGGCTTTACATTCCAGCGGTAACAATGAGACAGGAAATGTGGTGATGTATTTCTGCAGAAGAAAACTTCTAGTGAAGTTGAGAAAATATTTTCAATCCTATTATTTGAAATTTGATGGCGGTAAAAGAAGGAAAAAAGTAGAAAATGTTATATCATATATTGTTCTTCCTGTACAAATTGGAAATATTTCATGATCAAATTTCTATGAGTCAGCACTATAGTTTCATACAAACAAACAGACAAACTGTGGGCAAACAGATCTTGCAAATAGCTTTCCGATGAATGAATCTGTATTTGATTGCAATGGATGGGGAACAAATGTTGACCACATCACTGGGAAAACTCCTTGCTCTTTGTGATTTTTACCTCCACCTGAACAAGCAGATATGATTTTGATTTAATGCTTCATATGTAGGAAAGCACCTTTAGCAGTGTGGCAATCCTTCATTGCTGCACTTCAATGCTAGCCTGGGTTATATGCTTAAGACCTGATGTGGAATTGAGAACACATAAATTCTGACTCAGAGGGGTGAGAGGGCTATCGTCTAACCCAAGCTAGCAGTAGTTGCAATAAATCTTTATATTTGTGGATGCCAGAAGAAAGAGAGAGATCCTAGATGATGAAGGAGCTAGAGAGTAATACAAAGCAGAAAAATGGTAGATGTGAGAACCAGGCTGATTAGGAAAAATTCAAAGGGACACCAACAGAAAAGATAAGAAAGATAAAGAGGGAGTGTGAGAAAAGGCTGGCAATGAACTTAAAGGTGAATCCAAAACTCTATCACAATGCCTCCATTGTCAGAGGATAATAAGAGGAGAGCAGGGATCAATTAGAGATAGGTCATGATTGTGCTATTAAATGAATCCTTTGCATCAGACTTTTAATATGCCTTCAAATTTGTAGTGAAAGAATAGATAACTGTGATAATGAATGGGTATGATATATAAAAAAGAATGAATAGGAAAGCTGGGTGTACTTGTTAAGTTGGCTGTTCAGTCACCAAGACTGTGAGGGGTGAATTCAAGGATGCAGGGAGACGTAAGGGCGAAAATTGTGGAGCCTTAGCCAATTCTCTGAGATAAAGAGGTGGTGTCAGACCATTAAGGAAGTTACATCTTGTTCAAAAAGTAGTTAAGGATGAATCCAGCAACTAAAGGCCAGCCAATTTAACCTTGATGATTGGACTGGTTTAACCTCAGTGACGGGAAAACATTTAGGAACAATAGTCTGGGATTAAATTAAAAGCCACTTGGACAAAAAGTGATATAAGTAAGGAAAACCAATTTGTATTTATTAAAGGAAAATCATGCTTTGCCAATTGGTTGAGTTACAGAGGTCATAGAACTCTACAGTGCAGAAAAAGACCATTCAGCCCATTGAGTCTGCACTGACCATAATCCCATTCAGGCCCTATCCCCATAACCCTATGCATTTACCATAGCTAGCCCCCTTACACTAAGGGGCAATTTAGCATGGCCATTCCACAGGGTCGATGATGGTTAAAGATGGTAATGCGGCTTTTTGGTGCATATGGACTTCCACATGGTGTTTGATAAAATGCTACATAAAAGGTTTGCTTCCAAGTTTGAGGCTCTTGGACTGAAAGGGTCAGCGGTGGTTTGAATACAAAGTTGGCTGTGTGGTTTGAGATAAAGAGAAGTGGTAAATAATGTTTTTTTTTTGGTTTGGAGGAAGGTATACTATACGGGGACATTACTAGAATCTTAGTTTTTCTTGTTATATGTGTTAATGGCTTAGACTTGGACATATAAGGCAGAATTTTAAAATTTATAGATTACCGAAAACTTAGAAGCATTATGAACTGTGAGGATGCTATCTCCTGTGATAAGCTGTAGGATACAATTCTAATGGGGTTCAAGAAAGATCTATTAGGAGGTATGCTCAAATTGCTTAAGGTAGCAGCACAGCTTGAAAAAGTGGTTAAAAAGGATCCTGAAATTTACAAATTGAGGCATAAGGCCTGATTTTACCACTAAGCTGCGGCCATTTTATGTGCAAAAACTTGGTAAAGTCAAGCATGAGGTGAGTAGTGTGATCTGTGTCTGCCTCTATACCGGTTCCTCCTTCACCAAAGGCCAAAAATGGCCACAATCGGGACTGTGCTCAAAATGGAGACAACATTAATTTAAATGCATTTGCATGCATTAAATTGACTAAATTTGTTGTACGCCCAAACTTACCAGCACTTCTCCCTTTACCACAGCATTTGCCCATCCGGATTCGGCGCGAAACAGTCATGGTCGGAAAGGTCCAATTTGGGCACACCAGCTTCTGGGGAAGTAAGTTCTGAGCTTCTGACAATTCTCTGACTCATGTCGGTGGTGGGAGATGGGGGGACAGAGATGGGTCAGATGGCTGTCTGGTGGAGGAGTAGGGGAGAATGGCCCGTGATTGATCTGAGTGCTGGGGGCAGGGGTGCAGAGCGGGATAAGAGGGTCAGTTATGTTGTTGGGGTGGAGCAATGTCTGTGGGGGAGGGGTGAGAGGCATCGTCCAACCTGGGAGCCGTTTAGTAGGGAAGTGTTTTTCTACTTTTTTTACTGTACATGTGCATTTGCAGGTGTCAATCAGAGCTACAGGGTTACGGGTACTTTAAGCTCTGCCCACAGGCTTCTGTAGCACAATTCAGAATCACTGCTATTTTTTTAAGGCAGAGTGCGTATGGGGGTGCCTGAGAACGGGTCGATAAGTTAGATCTGAAACATTCCCAGTTTCAACTCTGCCCAGCACTCAAAATGGTAAAATAAGGCCCATTGAGTGGAAGAGCAAGGGAAGTATGAGGAAGATTTATAAAAAAACACCGGCCTCAGCTGAAGTGTTTTGTCCAATTCTGCACACTTAATACTTTAAGGAGAATCTGAAAGCTTCTGAGAGAGTGCAGAAAAGATTCATGAGGATGGTTCCAAGACTCAGGGGCCACAGGATGGATTTGAGAAGCTGAACTTGCTTTCCTTAGAAAAGAAACAGTTGAAAGGAGATTTGGTGGTTGTGTTAAACATTGTGGCGGGTCTAGACAGTAGATAGAGAGAAACTGTGCCCATTGGCAGAGGGGTCAAGAACCAAAGGATACAGATTTAAGCTGATTGGCAAAAGAATGAGAGGTGACATGTAAAAATATATTTATTGTAGAGCGAGTGGTTAGTGATCAAGAATTCATTGCCTGAGAGGATGATGGAGGCATATTCATTTGTGGCTTTCAAAAGGGAATTGAATAAGCATCTGAAGGATGAAATAAATTGTAGGGTTGTGACAAAGTGTGGTGTTGTGGAATGAGCTGAATTGTTCTTACAGAGACCCAGTACAGACTCAACAATTAGCATGGCTTCTTTCTATGCTACAATAATTCTATGATTTTATCCTATATTTATTTCATCATATAATATTTTACTTAAATAAACATTATGCCCAGAACAGACATGAAAATATGATCATTTTTAAAACCGTATTTAAAAATGGCCACAACAGCTTTTAAGATGGCTGGCAACATGTTTTATACAATTTGTCAATATTGGCTTCTTGCAAACCTGAAACTCAAGCAAGTACCTAATTAAAATAGGGACAATAACAGCCAGTTGTGAGGTTCACAAATCTTTTGTTTAGGATAATCTGTCAACAGAGCAACTTGATAAGGTATCAACTGACTTGTCTTTCTATTCATCTTAGACTTTGGAAACATTGGTCTATAACTTCCTGGCTCCCCAGGAGTTATCCAGAAAATGTTTTGCAGAATCCTTCTTGGGTGTGTTCAGGTAAGAATTTACCCAGAAGGTGAACAGGAGGCACTAACTTTCTCTGAACAAAACATTGGGAACTATCTGGCAAAGTCATTTAAATCATTTAATTTTGATGGTTAGTTCCAGTTTCACTCTTATAGTTACCCTGAAAGAGTTAGAAGGAAAATAGCTCTTCTGCAGCTTTTAAAGAATGGACCTGCAAGCTGTAAAGACTCTTTAGCAGACAGTTCCATCAACACTGTAATTTTTCTAGATGGCTTCAAAGTCAAAGTATGTTCAGTAAGCGATCTTCTTTAGATAGGCTCATTTTAGAGACCACAAACTAGACCATTGCAAAGCAAATCTTCTAATGACTTGCCAAACTCACAATGTTGTGCCAGCCTTTTAAGGATGAACCAAGTTCCAGAGCAAATTAAAGATTATGCTTCCTATTTTACTGAGAAAAATTGGTTTGAGTAATTCATTGTCAATTTTATTTGCTTGCACAAAGCACAAAAAAAAATCTACACAGGAATTCCATGATTCATTTCCTACATTGAAAGTAACCACAGGTTCTAATTGATCTGGAATTTTTCTTGCAGGCACCAGCGACTTGAGATTGTTCAGTATATGATTCTTCTTCTGTCTTTCCAGGAGTCCCCTTTTCAGTCTGGAATCTATTGACTTGATGTTTTTCATCGAGCAACCCAACTGTACAGCAAAACATCCATTTTATTCAAAGCTGAGTAACTGCCTGGAATCTCAGCTTTCTCTTATCAAGAAACCACTGGGGTGACACAGTAGCACAGTGGTTAGCACTTCTGCTTCACAGAGCTAGGGACCAGGTTCAATTCCTGGCTACGTAGAGTTTATATGCTCTCCCTGCGTCTGTGTTTGGTTTCCTTCAGTTTCTCCAGTTACTTTCCACAGTCTGAAAGACATGTTGGTTATGTGCATTGACCTGCACAGGCACCAGACTCTTGTGATGATGCGAATTTCGCAGTAACTGAATTGTAGTGTTAGTATAAGCCTTACTTGTGACTAATAAATAAACTTTTAACTTTTCTTCTTTCAAAACAACACAGGGTATTCTCTTCCTGGGATTAGCATTTTAATCTTTCATCCCATTGTTTTTTTTTCCCCAGCCTTCTAACATTTGAAATGTGAGGACCACAATTTTTATTCTTTTAGGATCTTTTGCTGATTTGGGTGAAGTAAAAGCTTGACTCATTGCCAATTTTCTTTCCGTAATGCCCTATGTTAGACTTTGTGGATTTTAACGGAAAGAAAATAAAGCAGTTTGCACACCTAGATTCAGAGTAATGCACAGATTTTATTAAAGAGCTGTTCTCTCCACAATGCAGAATACAAAACAGAAAGTAAAACAGCAGCCTAAGCACACACTCTAATGACATCACCATCAAATTATGTAATCAGTCCTTAAAGTAACCTGCAAAACATTTTTAACATATAACAGTAATGGAATTCCCTTCACTTTCCAGGACGAGTGCAGTTCCAACAATACTCAAGAAGCTCAAAACCATCCAGGAGAAAGCAACCCACTAGATTGCTAACCTTTTCACTACTGACAAATTGTGGCAGTCTTGTGTACCATCAACAAGGTGCACTGTAGGAATTAAGTTCCTTAGGCAGCACCTTCCAAATCCACAACCACTACCATCTAGAAGGATAAGAACAGTATATACCTGGGAGCACCACCATAAGGAGCAATATAAAGTAAGACCTTGCTGCAAGCTTTCTTATTTTTCATAGCTAACAGTGAATCTAAGAATTTAGTCAAATACATAGTGAGTTAAGGTACAATGCTGAATTCATAACAGTCTTAGAATGAACAAAATAGCAGTAACCTTGTCATATTTTGGACTTTTGTATAGAAACACGATTGCATTACTCAAGGGCCCTATGGCATTTGGCTGAATAATGTGAAGTATGTGAATTCTCTATTGAATATTGTACAGTGTTGGTGATGGATAGTCAGTTAAGCTGCAGTACTGCTTTCTCTGCTTCAATACCATGAAAAACGAATACACCAATTGTATTTTTGGCCCTTCACTTTTGCAACTGATAAATTTTGCTCCGACATTACTCATGATTTTATTTTTTGTATGTTTGTAAAGAATACACTGATCTTAATTAATCGCAGAATCGTTACCATGCAGAAGGGGGATACTTAGCCCATCGTGTTTGCCCGTACAAGTATTTCAATTATTACCATCATCCCGTCTTCTACCTACACATTCTTCCTTTTCAGATAACAATCTAATTCCCTGTTGAAAGATTTGATTTATCCTGCCTCCACAGCATTCTTAGACAATCTGTTCCACAGTATTTGGAATACTTTTATATAATCTCTCAGCCTTCTGATCTCCAAGGAAAACAGCCTGGACTCTTCCAATCTCTCTTCACAACTGAAATTCCTCAAGCCCTGGAGCCATTCTTAAACTTTACTCCAGTCTCTCCAATGTTTTCACTTTCTTTCTAAATTACAGCACCGAGAAATGGAAGCAATACTCCAGCAGAGGTCAAAGACCATAAGACCATAAGACATAGGAGCAGAATTAAGCAACTTGGTCCATCTTGTGTGCTCTGCCATTCAAGAATGGCTGGCATGATTCTCATCCCCACCCTCCTGATTTTTCCCCATAACTCTTGATCCCCTTATTAATTAAGAACCTATCCATGCCTGTCTTAAAAACACTCAATGACCTGGCCTCCACAGTCTTCTGCGGCAAAGAGTTCCACAGAATCACCACTCTCTGGCTGAAAAAATTCCTTCTCATCTCTTTTTTAAAGAATCATCCCTTCAGCCTGAAGTTATGCCTCAGTGTCTCACACAAATTCAATATAATCTTCCTCTTCTTGTACTCTCTGCCCCTGTTAGTAAAGACTAGCATGGCAAATGTGTAATTATGATATTACAGATTTTAAGATATATTTCTGTTTTCAAAACTTGACACTGAAAAGCCTTTTTCAAAATGGAATTATGGACACATTACATGGCACCCTCCTATGTTTGTTCAAACTGTGTTATAATCTTAATCTTTCAACCTAAACACAAAATGCAAAGACCTCTCCTGGCATGTCCATTGAAGTTTGTCAATTGCAAAGCGCAAAAATAACATTTTACCTCAGCTGAAACAACAGACAGTTAAAGACTGCAAAGAACAGCAATGTACTTAATTTACTTCTCTGGTGAAACAATAGTTCCTGAAAATTAACTTTGCAGCTATTTCCATGTTTTTGAGTTGTAATAAGGAGACTGTAAGAAACCATCTTGGGTGGCATTGCTGAAGCCTGGAAGAATTCTGAAAGACAACATCAGAGAGGGTTCTTCACAAAGGGAGGACAAAGAGGAAGGCATGAAGAAAGCAACTCCTCATCTGCTGCAAGGATCCAAACAATGTGCAAGTAGAGACTGCAAAATTACTGAGAAATAGGAAACCTTCCCTCCCTCTCCTAAAACCCTGCTCACCCGTTGAAGCTGCATGAAGAGGCAAAGATCCAATCATTCAAACATAGACTCAAATCTAGAGTCTATCCAGTTGCTAAACAAAACCTCAATTTTTACCCCCTTCTCTTTGGAAGGAAGGATTCAAGCAACAGGCCCATAGCAATAGCTCACAGAGACTGATTTAAAATCTCATCTTCTTTTCCGCATCTGCATTTTAATTTTTGCATTTGTATTTTAGTTAATAACTTTATCAATTTTACTTAATTGAATCTGCTTTGTTTACAAATAAAGCTTGATTGCTGGGTTATATTTAAATTGAACCACACAAATTAAAATAGGATGCCGCACACACAAAATTTTAGCTCACAGCCACTTTGATGGCTTCTTATGTGATTGTTACACAAGGTGCAGTATGTAGGTGGGAATCTAAGGTTAGGGGAAAAAAAGCTTCTAATATGTGCCCTCAACAATGTGCAATCTATCTCCTGCATCACTTCCTCCCTCCCAGAAAAGGATAGAGTTTCCCTTGTTCTCAGATTTCACCCTGCCAGCCTCTGTATGCAGAGTCATCCGTCATATTCGCCAAATCCAGCATGATGCCACCACCAAACACATCTTTCCTTCACTCCCTCTGTTAGCTTTCCACAGAGACCGCTCCCTCTGGGATAGCCTAATCCACTCTTTTACTATACTCAATACCTCTCCCGTCACACAGGGCACCTTCCCATGCAATCACAGAAGATGTAACACCTCTCATTTTACATCTTCTATGCTCACCACCCAAGGTCCAAAACATTCATTCCAGATTACGCAGCGTTTCACTTGCACCTCTTTCAATCTGGTGAAATGTATTCACTGCTCTCAGTGTGGCCTCCTCTGTATGGGAGAGACCAAGTGTAAATTGGGTGATCATTTTGCTGAGCACCTTTGGTCTGTGTGCAGTTAGAACCCTGATTTTCTGGTTACTTGCCATTTTAACACACAATCTTGCTCCTATGCTCCCATGTCTGTCCTTGGCTTGCTGCAATGTTCCAGTGAAGCTCAATGCAAACTGAAGGAACAGCAACTCATCTTCCAGCTAAGCACTTTTCAGCCTTCCGCTCTCAACATAGAATTCAACAATTTCAGATGATTTGCTCAACGTCAAATCAGCTCCCTTTGCTTTCATTCTTTTTTAACATTTTCTACCTTTTTTATTGCCTTTCTTCATTTTTCTTGTCCCCCCACTCTTTTCTCCACTTCATCCCCCTTCCCTTACTTTTCCTTCCACCCACAGCTTCCCCTTTTTTAAATTCTGCTCTGTCCTATTTTCCCACCTCCTCCAACATCTTCATCTGCCACAGCCTACAGCTTCTCTGCCGTTTGATCACTCACACCGTTTATTCTCTCTGTGGACAGCTATTAGTAGTATTTTCCCCTGGTTTCTATGGCAATAACTGATCTTTCATTCTCTCCCTCTGCAGTATAAATATTTCTCACTTTGTATGCCTTTTAGCTTTGACAAAAGGTCATCAGGATTTGGAATATCAGTTTCTTCCTCTCCTTACAGTTGCTGCCAGACCTGCTGAGATTTTCCAGCATTTTCTCTTGGTTTTGAATCACTTCACAATTCTCCACATTAAGGTCCACAGCCATTTTTCACTCATCCTACCAACTGGTCTCTGTCCTTTTGAAGTCCTACATTATCTTCCTAACAGCTCAAAATGCTTCCTGTTTCGTGTCATTAGCAAATATTAAAAATTGTGCTCTGTACATCAAAGTTTAACGTATGTCATAAAAACAGAGGTGCCAACACTGACTGTGGGGAATAGCCTTACTAAAAAACTTAATCTAGCCTAAAAAAAGGTCCATTAACCATTACTCTGATTTCTGTCACTCAGCCAATTTCATAGTCTTGTTGCTACAATCTCCTGTATTTCATAAGCTACAATTGTTAACAAGTCTGTTGTGTGGCATTGTATCAAATGACTTTTGGAAATCGATGTATCTCACATCAACAGTATTGAGTTCATTAATTTTCCCTGCTAACTCTTCAAAATACTCCAGCTAAAAGATAAAACATGACTTTCTCTTAAGAAATCTATGTTAGCTCTCTTTAATTAATCCATAATTGTCCATGCAAACTATTTTGTCCTGAATTATTATTTCCATAAGTTTCTCTACCATTGTAGTTAAGTTGACTGATCTATAAGTTTCTTACTCATCTTTACACCACTTTTTGAACAAATTTGTTTGCAATTCTCCATCCTTTGACTCTAAGGGAAACTAAAAAATTATGGCCTGTGTCTCCACAGTTTTGACTCCCTCAGTATTGATGGATGTATTTGAACTGGTGCTGGTCTAATCAGCTCTAAGTACAGACAGCCAACCTAATACTTCCTCCTTACCAGTTTGAAAATATTCTAGTGTCTGAACTACTTTCACTTCCACCGTGACCTAGAATCATAGAGTCATAGAGTCATAGAGGTTCACAGCATTGAAAGAGGCCTTTCAGCCCAATTTGTCCATGCTGCCCTTTTTTTAAAAACCCCAAAGCTGGTCCCAATTGCCCGCATTTGGCCCATATCCCTCTATATCCATTTTAAATTGATAAAATTGTAGCCACTCTACTACTACCTCTGGCAGCTTGTTCCAGCCATTCACCACCCTCTGTGTGAAAAAGTGCCCTTCTGAACACTTTTGTATCTTTCCCCCTCACATTAAAGCTATGCTCTCTAGTTTTAGATTCCCCTACCTTTGGGAAAAGATATTGACTATCTAGCTGATCTGTGTCCCTCATTATTTTATAAGATCACCCCTCAGCCTCCTACATTCCAGAAAAAAAAAGTCCCAGTCTATCGGTTACAAGTGGTGTACTCGGTTACAAGTGGTGTACCTCAGGGGTCTGTTTTGGGGCCTCTGCTGTTTGTAATTTTTATAAACAATCTGGATGAGGGTATTGAAGGATGGATTAGTAAATTTGCGGATGACACCAAAGTCGGTGGAGTGGTAGATAGTGAAGAGGGGTGTTATAGTTTGCAGAGACTTGGACAAGTTGCAGAGCTGGGCCGAAAGATGGCAAATGGAGTTTAATGTGGAAAAGTGTGAGGTAATGCACTTTGGCAGGAATAATAAATGTGTAGAGTATACGGCTAATGGTAGGATTCTTAATAGTGTTGATGAACAGAGGGATCTTGGTGTATATGTGCATAGATCCCTGAAAGTAGGCAGTCAAGTCGATAAGGTTGTCAAGAAGGCATACGGAGTCTTGGCTTTTATTGGTAGGGGATTGAATTTCGGAGCCGCAACGTCATGTTGCAACTGTACAAAACTCTAGTGCGGCCGCACTTGGAGTATTGTGTGCAGTTCTGGTCCCCACATTATAAGAAAGATGTGGAGGCATGGAGAGGGTACAGAGGAGGTTTACCAGGATGTTGCCTGGTATGGAGGGCAGGTCTTATGAAGAGAGGCTGAGGGATTTGAGGTTGTTTTCGTTAGAAAGGAGGCGGCTAAGAGGGGACCTTATCGAAACATATAAGATGATTAGAGGGTTAGATAGGGTGGACAGTGATAGCCTTTTTCCTAGGATGGAGAAAGTTAGCACAAGGGGACACAGCTTTAAATTAAGGGGTGATAGTTATAGGACGGATATCAGAGGTAGGTTCTTTACCCAAAGGGTGGTTAGGGAGTGGAATGCCCTGCCTGCGCAGTTGTAGATGCGCCAAGTTTGGTGGCGTTTAAGAGGTTAGTTGATAAGTTTATGGAAGAGAAGGGAATGGTTTAGTTTGGAGGGTCATTGCTTTTTTTTCATAATTGGTCGGCGCAACATTGAAGGCCAAAGGGCCTGTTCTGCACTGTAATGTTCTATGTTCTATGTTCAATCCAGCCTTTTCTAATAACTCAATCCATCAAGTCCCGGTAGCATCATAGTAAATCTTTTCTGCACATTTTCTGGTTTAATAATATCCTTTCTAAAATAGGGTGATCGGAACTGTACACAGTATTCCAAGCATGACTTTACCAATGTCTTGTACAACTTCAACAAGACATCCCAACTCCTATATTCAATGTTCTGACTAATGAAAACAAAATATCTTGTTCCCAGTTAAGAACAAAGTATTAATTTAGTGCCTCACCAATGCCGTCTGCCTCTGTGCATTCCAATTCTCTAAGGCCGACTTTCATCTGTTCCCATAGCTATTTATTCCTGGATCAATTCGCTAAGCTGAGGCCAACGGCTTATAGTTTGAGAAGTGCCACTCCACATCAAGCATGACTGACCAGGAGTCTCTTCAGATCTTACCACCATTGGCATATTGGAAGGATTTACAAGTTAGAACCTGGAGCTCCTGTCCCCACAGCACCCCCCTCCCCCACCCGCCTCCCAACCCCACAAAACTAAACTTCCTCATCGCTATGCATATATCCTGAATCAGCCTTATTCCTCCTTTTACCACTCTTTTGATTTTTATATGCTTATAGGAGGCTTTGAAATTCTCTTTTATATTGTCAGTCTCTTTTTATATTTATTTTTTGCTTCTATTATTTGCTTTTTCACTTCCTCCCTGAATCTTCTACATTCAGTCTAGTTCTCAGTTGTATTTTTTACCTGCTATCTGACAGACTATCTTCTTTATTTTAATTTCTATTTTTTCTGTCACCCCAGGAGCTCTGGATTTTGTTTGCCCTTTCTCTTTCAAGGGAATATGCCTTGACTTTACCAAACTATTTGTTCTTTGGAGGTAGCTCATTGTTCAGCTACCATCTTTCTTGCTAATATTTGACTCAAATATATTCAGCCCTGATCCATTCTTACCTCAGTGAAGTTGGCTTTCCTCAAGTTAATTATTTTTTCTCTGGATTGTTCTTGGCCTTTTTTACAGCCAGCCTAAATTTTATGATAGAATAAGCATTGTCCTCAAAGTGTTGGATACTTAATCTGCTCAGCAATTGCATTCCCAAGAATCAGGTCCAGCAGTAGAAACATGGATGTGCCATAGGAGCTCTTAATTCCTTCCCTTTACTCTACTACACAGTCTATATTCGGATCGTTGAAGTCTCCCATTATAACTACACTATAGTTTTGCATCTCTCTTTAATTTTCTTGCAAATTTTCATCCTTCCCCCTAATCAGTGGACCAAAGGCTGCACAAGCAATATCGTTGCACCCTTTTTGTTCCTTAGTCTAGCCAAATAGGTTCTGTCCTTGATCTTTCTCGGACATTGGGGCAAATTTTCCTGATCTGTCCACTACAGGAATCAGAGTAGACAAGGGGCAGACCATGGAAAGATCTGTTTACTTGAACAGGATTTTCCAGTTTCAGGGTGGAAGCAGCCAGAAAATCTCACCCATCATCTTTCTCCATGACTGTGATGCTCTCATTATACAATAACACCACCTCATTGCTTTTCTTCCTTCCCTATCTTTCCTGAACACCTTGCATCAAGAAATATTAAACATCCAGTCATGCCCTTCGTTGAGCCATGCCTTTGTGATATTTTATTCCAATTCACATCACACATTCTCCATGCTGTGAAATCTTTGAGATTGAGGTTGGTTATTAAATGCATTTTATTTTACAAAAATGCAGAACTATTGAGGGCATCAATGTCTTCCAACTGATTAATCTGTAGCATTTCATCTTGTGCTCATCTTCTCGTGACTGTTCACAGGATGCAGCAGCGCATGCTCTAGCAATAGCTTTGACATCAATCTTGTAAGATAATACATTTATCTTCCATGCTTTTTCACTTCTTGAAAGGACATATCTGATTCTGAAAGCTTGTGAAAAAAAATTGTCATCTGATAGTCAGCTAAACAGAAGTTGTGACATTCACTGAAACAAACCCATGTCATATTTTCATCAGACCAAAAAAAACAGCTAATCTTTGTTAGATCAAATCCTAATATCTTCACACCCAACTTTCTCAAACTGACTCCTGTCCTATACTTTACATAGCATTTAGATGAAGCGCACTATTATGTCATGACGAAGCATGCACCCCTTCTCCGTCACTTCACTGCAGAAGACAACTAACTTTAATTCAGAGACCTGTCAGTTTTAGAAAGCCATAAAACATCAAAAACCCCTGGATGTTTGATGGTTTTTGAACCATGTACCTACCACTATTACTATGATATCTTACCTGCATTCTCCGCCGCACAATAAATCTAGAAATTTGCTTGTCCTTCCTTGAAACCTTGTTTCTTAAAAATGTGCCAGATGGTGTAGGCTATGCGCTGAAATTAAGTTGTATAGAACCAATTAGCACAATTCGTGAATTTACCTCAATGTTTACTTTACATTAAAATGTCATCACTACCGTTTAGCCTCATTTGGCACATGCTGCTTAGTACTTCCTTGTGTTACATCAAGGTGAACTCTGACTCCCGCTTGGTAATGTATTCAGATTTTCTTCTAATTTAAACTAAAGATCCTGCTCCTCACTGCTCGAGCAATGGTTCTACTCCCTGAGCCACTCAAGGAGGAACCCTTCAGTACACGCTGGAATTTGTGGCTCAATTCACCAATTCAGATCTGATTTTATCTTGCCATTTATGTTGTATATTTTATGTCCATGCCAGAAACGTTTTGGTTGCAATATTTACCATCACATTGCTTTATCTTTATGGATGTTGACCTGGTTCCAGAATGGATTGAGTCTACACTACACTTCAATAAGGCCAGTGCCAGATATAATTTTGAAAAGCGTTTTAGCACAGGGACAGGGAGTATGAGATGGAATGTAAAGTAGGACATTCATGGGGTTTATTAGCGTTTATCACTGATCTGATGTAAAAATGTTATCTATAATCTCACCACTCCAGTTAACACTCTGTCCTGCACCCCTTTTCCTCACTGGAACTATTTGAAGGGATCATCCTCTCAGGTTAATTTGTAGTTAATTTCTATTGGCCACTTTTGAGTTTGTGCAAGTGTTCACGAGAGCTGTTTAAAGTTAATAAAATCGACAGGCGGTGGTCCTGTGTACAAAATAGATTGTGGCTCTGACTTGAATTCTAGTCAGCCCACTTTTTACTGGTCATGTGTCACCTTAACCTGCAGCACAACAAGGAGAAGGAGCACAAGCAACACAAAGAGAGCAAAAGCAGGACGTGTCCAGCCAGACTTCAAAGTAAGCAACAATGTGTGTGTGCGTGTGTGTGTGTGTATGTGTGTGTGTGTCCTTCAGCAATCCTACCTGAAACCTCACAGCAGAGTTGCCATTAGCTGTTAAAGTGACTTGGCTATGAGTTTCTTTATATTGATATCCTTCCAGATTGGAACGGGTGACATATGTCTCATCTTCAAGTTTCCCATGAAGTTCTGGATAAGGGAGATGAATAACACTCCCCAGGGAAAGGGAATAGATTATTTTCACTCTGATCCAAGTGGAGCTGGTGAAATGTGCACCACCAACTGTACTCACGTTATTGTGAGCGCTGCATCTAAATGCTGAGATGCACTGCGGTTATATAGGTTTTAACTTCCTGAATGTTTGACCATGCTCAGTGCATTATGCAAGTGAATTTTCCTTTAGTTTATTGATTCATGGGATGTGGGTGTCACTGGCTAGACCAGCAGTTTACTTTGAGAAGGTGGTGGTGAGCCTTTTTTGTGAACTGCTGCTGTCTATGTGTTGCAATGACACTCAGAGCTCTGTTAGGAAGAAAGTTAATGGATTTTGACCCAGTGACAGTGAAGGAATAGAAATATAGTTCCAAGTCAGGATGGTCAGTGACTTCAAGGGGAACTTGAATGTGGTGGTGTTCTCTGTTACCCATCTTGTTTTAGATGGTAGAAATTGCGGGTTTCGAACGTCCTGTTGAAAGACCTTTGGTGAATTGCTACAGTGCGTCTTGAAGATGGTATCCAGCGCTAACACTATGCATCAATGGTAGGTAAGTGAATTTTGAAGGTGTCAATCAACTGGGCTGGTTTGTTCTGAATGATGTCAATTATCTTTAGTGTTTTTGGAGCTGCACTTACCCAGGTAAGTTTGAGTAGAGATTAGCTGTCACACTCCAGACTTGTCCCTTGTCGATGGTGGATGGAATTTGGGGAGTCAAGAAGTGAGTTACTCTCCGCCAGATTCCGAGCCTCCGACCTGATCTTGTAGCCATGTTATTTATATGGCTAGTCCAATTCAATTTCTGGTCAATGATATCCCACAGGATGTTATTTGAACAGGATTCAGTTATGCAGCTGCAAATGAATATAAAAGGTTGATGTTAGATTGTCTTGTATTGGAGATAATTATTGTCTGGCATTTGTTTCCTGTAAATGTTACTTGCCCCTTATCAGTGCAAGGCTGAATGTTGTCCAGCTCTTGCTGCATTTCGACATAAACTGCTTCAGTATCTGAGGACTCACGAATGTTGCTGAACATTGTGCAATCATTCATAAAGGTCCCTATATCTGACCTTTCAATGGAAAGAAGATCATTGATGAAGCAGTTGAAGATGGTTGGGCCATCACTCCCCTGAATAACTTCTGCAGTAAAACTCCATGACTGAGATGCTTTGCTGACTTCAACATAAGCAACAGACCTAAAACAGCCATGACAATCTTCCTTTATGGCAGATAGGACTTCAACAAGTGAATTCCCATTGACTCCAGTTTTGCCTAGCCTGCTTGATGCCACATTGAGTCAACTGTGGCAGTGGTATTGAATTGGTGATGCTGAGTTTGAGATTGACACTATTTCATCATCATGAATGTCCTGGTCCTCTTAGACATCATGCTCTTGCAACTAGCCATGTAGCAGTTCCTGGGTATCTGAAAAGACAAAGGCATGAATGTTGTGGTGTGGGAAGAGGGTATATGAAAGGGTTGTATTATTTTGTTTGAGTTGATTTGTTATCGTCACATGTATAAGTAGACAGTGAAAAATATTGTTTTTTGTGCTTTATACAGACAAGGTATACCATTCATTGAATACATAGGAGAAAATAAAGGAGAGGGTGCATCATATAATGTTAGTCATAGCTCGAGTGTAAAAAAAGGTTATTTAATATAAGGTAGGTCCATTCAAAAGTCGGATGACATCAGGGAAGAAATAATTTTTGAGACAGCTGTACTTGACCTTAGACGTTTGTATCCTTTTCCCAATGGAAAAGGTGGAAGAGAGTATGTCTGGGATATGTGGGATCTTTGATTACGCTGGCTTCTTTTTTAAGACATTGGGAGGTGTAGATAGAGTCAATGGATGACAACATTGGTTATTTGATGGACTGGGCTTCATTCATGACTTTCTTGCAGTCTTTTCAAAGCAGGTGCCATACCAACTGTGATACATCTGAGAAGAATGCTTTCTATGATGCATCTGTAAAAGTTGGTGAGAGTTGTAGTGGACATGCTGAATTTCTTTAGCCTGCTGAGAAAGTTCATAGGTATCTTAACTATAGTGGCAGTGTGAAGGAACCAGGACAAGTGCTCACACCATTTGCAATTTGTGATTCAGAAGAGGGACAAATGAGAGGGCAGTAGAATATGAAAAGTTGGATGAGAGGAACATACCATAATTTTATTATTGCCATAGTCCTGATAATAGCCATGCTTTCATGCTCTAATGTTGGTGAACACTGTCTCTTCAATGGGGTTGAAGGCATTCATCTGTATCTGTCTCCTGTACATCTGGTTATGTGGCACCTTGTAGTGCAGGAGTGAGAGAAGTGGGTCATTGAATGCGATGTAAGGTGATGTACCTGTCAGAATTAAATAGTTGGAAGTGTGTGCAAATAGAGTGTGTAAGGCTTGATATGATGTTAAGTGTGTAGGCGAGAATGTGTAAAGGTGTGAGGGTCTGTAACTGTACTATGGACTATGCATATGAGGCAACTTGGTCGGGAAATTGTAGGCAAATGATGGTGAGTGATGAATGGAATAGTGAGTAAGGCTAGTGATTCAGCTATAAAGATATGGGCTGGAATTTTCTAGCCATTCACATCAGAGGGATTTTCTATTCCCGCTGCAGAGAACAGAGAAATGGCTGAGCACCAAATTCTTCATCCTCGCTTACAGCAGCAGTGGGCTGTAAACAGCCAGAAAATTTCAGCCATGGTATTTGATAATACATTGTTTGACCTTGATCACTCGTGTGAGGTTATTTAATTTCTTCCTGCACTGTCTTCAGATGCTCGGGGCTAGGCTGTCTGCTCTCACTTTCGCTCTCACTGGAAGATCTCCATGCTCTTGACCACTTCTACACTAACACTTGCAATTTGCATTAGTAAATGGATGGATTAATCCTACTTTGTGATCCCTGCATTCAGGTCCCACCTTATCCAATTTTTCCCACTCTATGTCAATGCTTTTATCTTCACATCACATTGCATTTCTTCATATTTCACCTGCATTTAACGTCTCAAAAAAACATGTGCCAACAGATGTATTTATTTATTTTTTATTTATTTGTGGGAAGTCAGCATCACTGGCTAGGCTAACATTCATTGTCAATCCCTAATTGTCCTGGAGAAGATGATCGTAAGCTGTCCCTTGAACTGCTACAGTCCATGTGGTGTGTAGGCATATCCACATGCTGTTAGTGAAGAGAGTTGCAGAATTTTGACCCAGCGACAGAGAAGGAATGGCAAAATATTTCAAGTCAGGATGGTGAGTGGCTTGGAGGAGAACTTCCAGGTGGTGCTGTTCCCTGGTATTTGCTGCCCTTGTCATTCTAGATGATAATGGTTAAGGGCTTAAAAGGTACTACTTAAGGAGCTTTGTTGAGCTCCTGCAGTGTAAATAGATGTGCAATGGTTGAGGTATTGAGGAGGGACAACACATATTTCAAACTATAAGAAGCATTAAGCTGACCTGATTGCACAAGACAAAAACAATAAAAAAGAAATGATCATTCTTGATTTGGTGCACAACTGCCAGCTGGTTCAGTGATTCATGTTGGTGCACATCAATCATTGTAAAATCTCGTACCTAAGCACTCCGTCTTATATCTTGTGCTTGGGAGGAACAATACACAGGAAATGTTATGGAGAGGGACAAGTAGTATTGAGGAAGCAAGGGAAGCTGCAGAAGGTTTTGGACAGGCTAGGAGAGTGGACAAAAAAGTGGCAGATAGAACATTGAACGTAGAACATTACAGCGCAGAACAGGCCCTTTGGCCTTCGATGTTGCGCCGACCAATTAGGAACAAGCAGTGATCCTCTAACCTAAACCATTCCCCTTTCATCCATAAACTTATCTACTAACCTCTTAAACTCCACTAAACTTGGCGCATCTACAACTGACGCAGGCAGGGCATTCCCTACCCTTACAACCCTCTGGGTAAAGAACCTACCTCTGATATCCGTCCTAAAACCACCACCCCTTAATTTAAAGCTGTGTCCCCTCGTGCTAGCTTTCTCCATCCTAGGAAAAAGGCTATCACTGTCCACCCTATCTAAACCTCTAATCATCTTATATGTTTCAATAAGGTCTCCTCTTAGCCGCCTCCTTTCTAACGAAAACAACCTCAAATCCCTCAGCCTCTCTTCATAAGACCTGCCCTCCATACCAGGCAACATCCTGGTAAACCTCCTCTGTACCCTCTCCAATGCCTCCACATCTTTCTTATAATGCGGGGACCAGAACTGCACACAATACTCCAAGTGCGGCCGCACTAGAGTTTTGTACAGTTGCAACATGACGTTGCGGCTCCGAAATTCAATCCCCCTACCAATAAAAGCTAAGACTCCATATGCCTTCTTAACAACCTTATCGACTTGATTGCCAACTTTCAGGGATCTATGCACACATACACCAAGATCCCTCTGTTCATCAACACTATTAAGAGTCCTACCATTAGCCCTATACTCTACACATTTGTTATTCCTGCCAAAGTGAATTACCTCACACTTTTCCACATTAAACTCCATTTGCCACCTCTCGGCCCAGCTCTGCAACTTGTCCAAGTCTCTCTGCAAACTATAACACCCCTCTTCACTATCTACCACTCCTCCGACTTTGGTGTCATCGCAAATTTACTAATCCATCCTTCAATACCCTCATCCAGATCATTTATAAAAATTACAAACAGCAGGAGCCCCAAAACAGACCCCTGAGGTACACCACTTGTCACCGAACTCCACGATGAATATCTCCCATCAACCACCACCCTCTGTCTTCTATCTGCTAGCCAATTCCTAATCCAATTAGCTAAATCACCCTCTATCCCATACATCTGCATTTTCTGCAGAAGCCTTCCATGGGCCACCTTATCGAACGCCTTACTAAAGTCCATATATACCACATCAACCGCCTTACCCCCATCCACCTCTTTGGTCACTTTTTCAAAAAACTCAATAAGGTTAGTAAGGCACGACCTACCCTTCACAAAACCATGCTGACTATCCCCAATCAATTCATTTCTCTCTAAATAACTATAAATCCTATCCCTAATAATTCTCTCCAATACTTTGCCCACAACAGAAGTAAGACTCACTGGCCTATAATTCCCTGGAAAGTCTCTCTTCCCCTTCTTGAACAATGGGACCACATTCGCTATCCTCCAGTCTTCCGGCACTAAACCCGTAACCAACGACGACCTGAAGATCAGAGCCAGAGGCTCTGCAATCGCCTCTCTTGCCTCCCAGAGAATCCTAGGGTAAATCCCGTCCGGCCCAGGGGACTTATCTAACTTCAAACCCTCAAGAATATCTAGCACATCCTCCTTATCTACTTCAATACTTTCCAGTTTGCAACCCTGTACCTCAGTGTTCTCCACAACTACATTTACATCTCCCTGCGTGAATACCGAAGAGAAATATTTGTTCAGTGTCTCTCCAATCTCTTCAGGCTCCACGCACAACTTCCCACTGCTGTCTCTGACTGGCCCTAATCTTGCCCTAACCAATCTTCTATTCTTAACATATCTAAAGAAAGCTTTAGGATTCTCCTTGATCCTATCAGCCAAAGTCTTCTCGTGTCCCCTTTTAGCTCTCCTCAACTCACTCTTTAGCTCCCTCCTGGCTAATCTATAGCTATCCATTGCACTAACTGAGCCTTCAAGCCTCATCCTGACATAAGCCTCCTTTTACCTTTTAACCAGCGAATTAACTTTTTTAGTACACCATGGTTCCCTTACTCGACCATTTCCTCCTTGCCTGACAGGGATATACTTATCAAGGACTTGCTCCTTGAATAAGCTTCACATTTCAGATGTGCCCAGTCCCTGTAGTTTCCTAGTCCAACCTATGCACCCTAATTCCCTCCTTATGGCCTCATAATTACCATTCCCCAGCTATAACTACTGCCCCCAGCTTCATGCCTATCCCTATCCATCACTAAGGTGAACGTAACCGAATTGTGGTCACTATCACCAAAATGTTCACCAACTTCCAAGCCTAACACCTGGTCTGGCTCATTGCCCAGCACCAAATCCAATGTAGCCTCACCTCTAGTTGGCCTATCTACATACTGAGTCAAAAAACCTTCCTGCACACTTTGTATAAAAACTGACCCTCTAACGAGCTAGAGCTATAGCTATTCCAATCAATATTAGTAAAGTTAAAGTCCCCCATAACAATTACCCTATTACTTTCACTCCTGTCCAGGATCGACTTTGCAATCCTTTCCTCTACCTCTCTAGAACTTTTAGGAGGTCTATAAAAGACTCCCAACAGGGTGACCTCTCCTCTCCTGTTTCTAACCTCAGCCCATACTACCTCAACAGACAAGTCCTCATCAAACTTCCTTTCTGTCACTGTGATACAGTCTTTAACTAATAATGCCACTCCTCCCCCCCTTCTACCTCCTTCTCTGCTCCGACTGAAGCATTTGAACCCCAGAACCTGCAACAACCATTCCTGTCCCTGCTCTATCCATGCCAGTACATGTTGGAATACAATGTGGATAAGTGTGAGGTTGTGCACTTTATTAAGAGGAATGGAGGCATAGGCTATTTTCTAAATGGGGAATTGCTTAGGAAATCAGGAGCACAAAGGCACTTGGGAGTTCTTGTTCAAGATTCTCTTAAGATTAATGTGCAGGTTCAGTTGGCAGTGAGGAACGCAAATGCAATGTTAGCATTCATGTTGGGAGGGCTAGATTACAAGAGCAGGGATATATTTCTGAGGCTGTATTACGCTCTGCAGACTCATTTGGAGTACTGTGAGCAGTTTTGGACCCTGTATCTTAGGAAGAATGTGCTGGTCTTGGAAAGGCTCCAGAGGAAGTTCACAAGAATGATCCCTGGAATGAAGAGCCTGTTGTACGAGAAACGGTTGAGGGCTCTAAGTCTGTACTCGTTGGAGTTTGGATGGAAGAGGGGCAAATTTTATTGAAACTTACAGCATATTGTGAGGCCTGGATAGAGTGGACATGGAGAGGATGTTTCCACTACTCAGAAAAACTAAAACCAGAGGGTACAACCTTAGGCTAAAGGGATGATCCTTTAAAACAGACATGAGGAGGCATTTTTTTCAGCCAGAGAGTGGTAAATCTGTGGAACTCTTTAACAAAGAACAAAGAACAAAACAGCATGGGAAACAGGCCTTTTGGCCCAATGAGCCCACGCCGCCACCTCGATGTTTCCACTTCTACCCATGATCCCTGTCATCCCTGTCTATGTTTATAGATCTATGCATTAGAACCAAATTTGAGACAATTTAGGGAGAATTCGTTCTGCCAATCAGCCTAAGAGCACATCTTTGGGATGTGGGAGGAAACCAGAGCACCCGGAGAAAATCCACGCAAGCACTGGGCCACACTTCGCAGCCCCTCAGCCATGATTCTCTGTGAATTGGCTATGTTCCCAACAGCTGCTGCCTCCCTTCTGCATTTGTTTTATCCTACAGGCACTTTGGTCCGCCTTGTCTAACAAGGGGCATACATGCAATGGGTCGTGAGAGGGCGGCTCTTGGATATTTTGAGAGTAGCCTAGTGCTTCACGCTGTTAGTATACGCTTGACCTGGACCATTTGACAGGCAACACGACAGCTCAGTGACTATTGTGCTGTGCAGATACATGGATTTGGGCCTATGTCTGTGGGATGCCCAAAACACAGGCCCTCATCTTTCAATTAGCCACTTTATTACCTTATGAGAAGGATGTGGAGGCTTTGAAGAAGGTGCAGAAGTGGCTTACCTGGATGCTGCCTGGATTTGAGGATATGGGCTCTAAGGAGAGGCTGCACAAACTGGGGTTGTTTTCTCTGGAGTAGCAGAAGCTGAGGAGAGACCTGATAGGAGTCTGTAAAATTACAAGAGGCATAAATAGTGATGGCAATCAGAATCTTTTTTCCAGAGTTGAAACATCTAATACTAGGGAGCATGCACTTAAATTGAGAGGGGGAAAAGTTCAAAACAAATGTGAGGGCCAAGTTTTTTTACACAGAGTGATAAGCGTCTGGAACATGCTGCCAGGAGTGGTGGTGAAAGCAGATATGATAGGGATGTTTGAGGGGTTTTTAGATAAGCACATGAATATACCATAAGACTATGAGATATTGGAGCAGAATTAAGCCATTTGGAACATCAAGACTGCTCTGCCATTCAATCATGGCTGGTATGATTCTCATCTCCTTTCTCTTGCTTTTTCCCCATAACCCTTGATCCCCTTATTAATCAAGAACCTATCCATTTCTATCTTAAAGACAGTCAATAACCTGGTCTCCATAGCCCTCTGTGGCAATGAGTTCCACAGACTCACCAACCTTTGGCTGAAGAAATTCCTCCTCATCTTAGTTGTAAAGGAACATCCCTTCACTCTGAGTCTATGCCCTTGAGTTCTAGTCTCTTCCACAAATGGAAACCTTTGCTAGAACCTTTGATAGAAATCCACTCTATTTCGGCCTCTCAGTATTCTGTTAGCAACAGAGGGAGATCAGCGAAGGGTAGGCAGAAGGAATTAGTTAAATTTGGCGTCATGTTTGGCACATGTTCACGAGCTGAAGGGCCTGTTCCTGTGATGCACTGTTCTATGCTCTTTTGAACTCGACATTCAATTCAATACTTTCAGTCTCTAAACTCTGCCCCCTCTTTTCTTTTCTTTTTTCTACTTGTTTCATTTTTATTTTACTTTCAGCCAGGTTTAAACATTCACTAAGCTACATCTTTTCTTGTCCCATCACTAGTCATTTAGATGCTGAAGGGCGATTCTTCTATCATTCAATATCTCTTGTCTCCATCCTATCACTGACCTTCCTTTTGTCCTTGTCCCATTCACTCCGTGCTCAAAGCCTATCACATCTTGAACTTTTTCCAAGTTCTGAAAAAAGATCACGTAGACCTAAAACTTTAACTCTTCTTTTCTCTCCACACAGATGCTGGCTAACCTGCTGAGCACTTTTTCCCTCAGCATTTTCTGTTTTTATTGCTTAGGAATCTGCTGGAAGACAAAGTTAATTAGTGTGTGAAAATAAAACAGAAATTGTCTTAGTGAACAACATCATAGTTGATATTTTTGATAGCCATTATATACAATTCATTAACAAGTTTTATGAATTGCTTTGACCATAAGTGAAATGTGGTACGGCAGATATGAATTAAGTTAGCTTTGAATCATAAAATTTACAGTGAAGAAAGAGGCCACTTGGCCCATCAAAGCTGCACTGACAACAATCTCACCCCAGGCCCCATCTCAGTAGCTCCACATATTTACAGTCCTAATCCTCCTGACATTATGGCCAATCAATCTAATCCACTCATCTTTGTACTGTGGGAAGAAACCAGAGCACCCAGGGGAAAGCTATGCAGACACAGGGAGAATGGATAGACTCCACACAGACAGTGACCTGAGGCTGGAATTGAACCTGTGTTCCTGGTGCTGTGAGGCAGCAATGCTGACTACTATGCCACCATGCCACTGTGCCCTCCATGAAGGTAGAATGTTTCTTACAAAGATGAAACTGGTCAGGAAGTACAGTCTACGGTGAGATAAGGAAATGATGATATGAGGCTTCGGCTGATTGATCAAGCACAGAATATATGTACAAAGATTGAAGAAACTAACAGAAGGTAAATGGCAATAAAAATAGGCTAAAAGCAAAATATTGTGGATATTGGAATCTGAAACAAAATGTTCTATGACAGCCATCTCGACTCGAAATGTTAGTTCTGTTTTCTCTCCACAGATGTTGTTAGACCTGCTGAGATTTTCCAGAATTTTCTGGTTTTGTATTAATAGTGTGTTTTTCAATGGAATGTTTAGACAATGAGTTCGAGCAATGGAGGCAGGATCATTGAATATTTTCAAAGCTGACTTATTTAGACTCCTGACTGAGCAAGGGGGTCAAAGGCTATAGGGCAGGCTCATCCAATCCGGACCCCCGAAATCCATCTATGTGGCCCGTGCATCGATTGTTAAAATGCCACTAAGATGGGTCAGTAAGTTCAAAGATTTGTACGCTTGACTGAACCTTAGAAAAGTTATGGTTGCAGAAGGAGGCCAATTAGCCCATCATGTCTTCACCAACCAAAAGAGATAAAACTAATTGCTCATTTTACTCCCACTTTCCAGCACCTAGCCTGTAGCCTTGCAGATTTCAGCATTACAGCTGCAAATCCAGGTAGATTTTGAATGAATTGATTTTCCACCCTCAAACATCAACTTAGGCAGGGACTTCCTGATGTCCTCCGCATTAAAATGGTTTTCCCTTGTCCTCTCTAATCCTCCTACCAATCACCTTATATCTAT
The DNA here is from genome assembly GCA_024679065.1 of Sphyrna mokarran. Lineage (NCBI taxonomy): Eukaryota > Metazoa > Chordata > Chondrichthyes > Carcharhiniformes > Carcharhinidae > Sphyrna > Sphyrna mokarran. The sequence goes on along the minus strand of JAGIQG010000004.1, from coordinate 100,972,779 downwards.
GCCCACTGGTAATTGTCTTCTTAGCTAAGGAAAACAAGTCTATTCTCTCTATTCTAATTTGGTCCCTCATAATCTTGTTCACTTCAATTTTTCTTAGCTTTCTGTAGAAAGAAAAAAAAAACCCTAGCCTACCTAATCTCTCCCCATAGTTACAATTTTCAAGCCCTGACAACATTCTTATAAATCTCGTTTGCACTCTCTCTGGAGCAATTGTGTGTCCTTCTGCAATGCACTGACTGGAGCTGTGAACAAAATTCTAGGTGTGGGCTAGCCAGAGACTTATAAAGTTCTATCATTAGATTCCTGCTTTACCCAATAAAGAGAAGAATTCCACATGCGCACTTTCTCCACTTGTTCCCCTCACCTTCAAGGTCTCTCATTTTGCCACTGATAAGCTCACCATTAAACTTATCAGAACAGCAAATAGAGTGAAGAAGAGGAGATTGAAGGAACAGTGAACACCAGCAACTGTGAGTATGTGGAGAAGGGTATTGTGCAAAACATGCGATCACCACATATTTCACTGACTCTGGTCACTACCCTGCCCCCTGCCACCTTGATTCCTGGTGCTTTGACCCAACACCAGTCCCTTTGAGCTATCTCCAGCCATTTTACTCCAGTTCTTAACGCATCCCTCCCAATTCTTCTCATGTCCTCTGAGTTATCCACTACCCCAGCTTTGGAATTCCTCCTAACGGGAACCATTGTCAGGTAATGCTAGACCTCAGGCCTTGCTCCAGATCTCTCCTCGGCACTTATCCACCTTTCCTCAACACCCACCCACCCTCTCAGATTTAGTGAGTGAGTGTGTGTGAGGATGGATGGATGAGAGGGTGGAGGAGAGGGTGAGGATGACAGGATGTGGGTGAAAGTGTGAGGGCAAGATTGGCTGAGATTGGGTGAAAAGGTGAGAATAGATGAGAGGGCTTAAGAGGATGAGGGAAGATGAAGAATTGAAATGTGACACCAACACCCCCCCCCCCCTCCATAACCACCTCCATCCCCACTCAAGAATGCTGGATAAGCCTGGTATAAGAGATGGACAAGGCAAAGACATCAAAATCAGATTAGCTATGACCTTATCAAATGGCAGAACAAGCTTAAGGAGCCAAGTGGCCTTCTGTTCCTAATTCCAATGTTCAATTATAGTAGGTCTGTTTCCACCACCCTTTCAGATTGTTCATTCCTGATCATAAAAATTTTCTGCATCATAAAAATCTGCTCATCTCACTCTGGTTCTTTTACTAACCACCTTAATTTGATGTTCTCAGGTAACAGATGTTCTTGTTTGAAAATATGGGGCTGTATTCTCTAACCTCACCCACAATTGCGATTCTCCAAACCCACTACAGTGAACAGAGATTTGGCTGAGTGCCAAATTCTCCTTTCTTGCTATCAGTGGTGTGGTGGAGGGAACAATGGGAAAACTCAAGCTATGATTTTTCAACTTCCAGCTGACTGGAGATTTTGCAATTTTAATGAGACAAGGTAAACTTTCCAAAAAATGCAAGGTCACTTTCCAAAGGGAAGATGAAAAACAAATAATTCACCACAGGTGAATATGTAGAGATAGGAAGAGCAAGAGAGAGAGGCACTTTCTATAATTCAGAGACCTATCAAAAGGCCTCACTGTCTAAAGAAGAGATGTTGAAATACAAAGTGCTGGATATTGAGTCAACCCACCCAAAACTCCTTGAAAATACACAGTGACTGACGTAAACAGGGCAAGCTGCTGCCACAGCAGAGAAATTGAAAACATGTCTTCAGTGGAGGAAATGGGTTGAAAGCTGGCTTCTCTTCTGCTATCTTTCTTGGAACAAATACATTATCCAGTTCAAAAGCCAACTTTACCAGCAAACTTTGATTTTGTAATAATTACCAAATTTCCCACGTCTGATTGCATCTACAAAACCAGCTCATCTAATTCAGCTACAACGTTTAACATTTGTGCCTCAAGGACAATCAGAGGATGCTTGACCATGTATTCCTTTAACATTTGTTACTGGACTCTACTGTGCGTGTATACGTGTGTGTGTGTGTGTGTGTGTGTGTGTGTGTGTGTGTGTGTGTGTGTGTGTGTTTGTGTGTGTGTGTGGCCAAATGATGGCATGAGGACCAAATGCTGGACATTGTGTCTTTTTTTTAATGCAATGAGTTTTCTTAATGACTTTGCAGCAATGAATTGAAACTGTCATTAATCTCAATACATACATCTGCTGAATAATAATGTTTTTTTTCAGTTTCCAAGAATTAAATGCATTTAATTGACTAATAGGAAATGTAAGATATGATTTGATTTCAAAATGAAGGGACTGTGCTGTGAGCTGTGCCTTTTACTTTTTGGAGTCTTCTGACAAATAGCCTGTAGGCAATTCATCATGAATGCAATTACAATCCATATAATATTTGTCCTTGTCTGCTTATGCATATAGCATCATAGTCTAGAAATCAAACTGTGTGAAATTAGTGCAGGAATATTCCTGCATTTATGTCAAATGGCTTTGTCCACTGTTTTAATGGTGGTCATTAGCCTGTTACCATTTGAGATTGTAGACAAAGTGACCTCCGATAAACAAAGTAATATTCATACAGTAATATCATCATCAAGGGATGAGCAAAAATGTTGGCTTAGCCAACAGCACCCACATCTGTAAATAATTTTTAAGGAATCAAATATAACTCATACATAATCAAAGCAGAAGGAGCCATTCGGCCCATCAAGCCTACACTAGCAAATCTCACTAAGGGCCTATTCCCCATAACTCTATGCATTTACTCTGCTAATCCCCTGATAGTTAGGGACAATTTAACACAGTGAATCAACAAAACCTGCACAACTTTAGTGTGTGGGAGGAAACGAGAGCACTCGGAGGAAACCCATGCAGACACAGCGAGAATATGCAGAATCTGTACAGTTACTTGAAGCCAGAATTGAACCCGAATCCCGTGAGGCAGCAGTGCTAATCACTGTGCCATCATGCCACAGAGTCAGGCAAAGAAGCAGATAATTTTGGCAATATTTCTGGCTAATGTTATTAAATATTGTAGTTAAATTATAGATTGCTTGCCAACTTCAAAACTACAAATGATTGCACCTAGTTAGTCTTCAGAAGAAATTTCTGTAACTTAAAAAAAATTGCAATTTTTTTCATATGTAGCTTTCTATGATTAGTGAGAAGGTACACTTAATGAAGGAACACATTAAACTTTAATTTAAATATGTCTTTTCAATCTCTTGATTACTGCATCAAAGATAACAATTATGATTAGTTTAGTCGATCCTTTTCCCTAATTATTAGATTAATTGATGATTCTCTTCATTTGTTGTAAAGGTTTGCTTTGAAATTAATTCAGAGAACAAGAAGCAAGATGCAGCACTGACACCTCAAGTTAGATTTAATAACACTAATTTTTTTCTATGGAGTAATGATATCACACAAATGTTATCACCAGCAGGATGATTCTACATTTATATTCATTTTTCTGGTAATTATAATAATATTCATTTGCCCATCTCATTGCTGAATTTTCATTAATTTCTGTTTGATTTGCCTTTTCTTAAAAAAAATCCAGATATCCTTTGTATAATTAAACATCCTGGACATTAAATTCATGCAGTTCAAACTCTTTGCACACTTCTGGCTTGTGTTCATAGCAAAATAATGCATAGTAACAGGCTGACACATCAAAGAGGTTTCTTTATATGATTTGCCTCTTCTCCCTTCCGCCATTTTAAAGAAATCATTTCCTCCATGATGCCCTAGTCCACTCTTTCATCATGTTTAAAACCCTTCCCTTCCTGTTGCATTTTTCCATGAAAAAACAGGAAATGCAAGACCAGCACTTTCATAATCTTCTGTCCCATCACCCAGGAATCTGGTCACTTCTTTCTGGTGAACCAAAGGTTTACTAGCACTTCTTTTGATTTAGCATTCTGTATCCGCTACTCATGGTGCAGCCTCTCTCTTTAGTTCACAGGCCTGACCCTGATCGTCTTGTCACCCGCATTTTAATTCTCCGACCACTTCCATTCTGACCTCTCTGTCCTTGGCCTCACACAGTTCTGATGAGGCTCATTGGAAGCTGGAGGAACAGCACGTCATTTCTTGAATAAGACAGAGTAAATAAGGTAAAACTGTTCCCACTTGAGAAAGAATTGAGAACAAAAGGAAACAGGTTTAAATAATTTGCGAAAGAAGCAACAATGTTATAAAGAGAAACTTTTTTGTGCATTGAGTGGTTAAGGTCTGGAATGCTCTGCCTGGAGTGTAGGTGCAGATTCAATTAAAACATTCAAAAGGGAATTCGACTGTTAAGGAAGAATGTACAGAGTTATGAGGAGAAGATGGGGAAATGATGCTGGGTGAGTTGAATATTTGGAAAAATGGTGCAAACGCAATGGGCCACATAGCCTCCCTCCCACGGTATAACAGTTCTGTGAGCAATTGTACAACCTCTGGTGCTCAATATTGAGTTCAACAATTTCAAATCATAACTGTTACTCCAATGATCAGAGAGGAGGTGCAAAGTAATGATTGTATTGTTGTCATTTTATCAGCCTTTTATCACATAATCAGTTGTGCCCTTCACAGATGTTTCTTCTGTTCTTTTCCTTGCCCTTACCATTTTTCCCTGCATTTGCTTATAAATGGTTAATATTAGCACTAACTGATTCTCTCTTCACAGATGCTGACATACAGAGTTTTCTCATATTTTCTCTTATCATACTATTGTGATTTTATTCCTTTCTATGTGTTTTGAATACTTTAGTATGCCTCTAATAATGCAATATTCATGCCTTGGAATCATATGGAATGACTAAGATTGCCTCCTCCATTTTCAGATGAACCCTTTAAAGCACGCTGATAAATCAATATATGTTAGAGAAAACCACTTAGTCACGTATATTTACTGATTAAATTAAAATGTCCCTTTTGTCCCCTGGTCCTCCATCTAAGCATGTGAGCTCTGCCATCTAGAAGGACAAGGGAAGCAGATGAATGGCCAATGCAAGTTCCCCTTCAAGTCACCTACCATCCTGACTTTGGAAAGAGATTGCTGTTCTGTCACTTCCAATAGATCAAAATCCTGGAACTCCCTTCCTAATATCACTGTGGATGTATCTCCACCATATGAATTGCAGCAATTCAGGAAGACAGCTCACCACCACATTCCCAAGAGAAAATAGGATAGGCAATAAGTGCTGACCTCACCAGCGACACTCACAAAGAATGCAAAAAAAAAGGTTGCAAAGTTAAATGTTTTTGAATAATTCAAACCAGATTTCAGACATTCATTTTGGGTGGGATTTTACTGCTGCTTTATGCCCATTTTGCAGCGGGAAAACACCATAAAATTGGCCCTAAACCTGCTAGTGCAAATGGAGTCGGTTTTAGCGACTGGCAGGATTTTACAGCAGCCAGATTTCCAGCACAGTCAGCTTCTCACCGGTAATGGGTGCGAGTCTGGTTAATGCGCTTAAATTTATTTAAATCTTTATTAACATGTCTTTAGTGAAACTGGTGCTCAATCGACCCAGCTCTCTTGCCTTTATGGCCTCTCTGGGAGAAGTTCTCTCCTGTAAGAAAAGGACCTGCTCCCCATGAGCGAGGAATAGTCATGTTGGCCTCACCAGTGAGACTGGAGGTCATTGGGGCCACTTGGAGAGGCTGAGGGCAAGGCAGTGATGTGCCTAGGGCAATTCCAGCCTGGCACAAGGGCAATGCCCACTGAGCAGTGCCAGGGGTGGGGCCAATGTGGCAGGATTTTTGAGGGGTATGGCCCATGGAGACAGTGCCAGCCAGGGGCTAGGGCCAATGGGGCAAAACCCAGTGGGTGGATATGGTCTGTGTGGGCAGTGGCAGGGGCAAGGCCTGTGTGGGTGGGGCTAATGCAGGTGGTGTCTATATGGGAGGGATCAGGCCTTTTGGGAGAGGGGCCAATGGAGTGGTGTTTGTGGAGGAGGGGCTGATGGGATGGGGGCTGTGTGTCACACTTGCTTGTGATTAGTGGGGGCAGGCAATAGGGCTATGATCAGTGAGGGAGGGAATAGGGCTAAGATCGGTCAGGATGGCAGGGTGGGTAGCATGGGTGGCATCTCAGGCTGTGGATCCCGTGTGATTGTGCGAGATTTTGAGGCTGCCTACAGTAGCTCTCTTTATCTGCCAGATGCCTGCTATTGGCAATGCACATGTGCAGCAAGAGAGGTCTCCACATGTGCAATGCCTCCCTCTACAGACTGCCTGGTGTGTTAAGCCCAACCCACAGCCTCACTGGCCAGTCATAGACTCATCCAAAATTTTAAAGACAGAGTGTGTAAGTTTGGGCCTGACAACCTAAAAAAGTGATTTGGAACTCTCCCAGTTTGATGCCCGCTCAATAATTAGAAAAAAATCTCATAAAACTCTGCCCTTTGCCTCTCAGGCTAGAACTAAAGGTGATCATTCAGAACTGTGATTTCCATCATAATTTGTATTTCTCATTTAATGTACTTCCTTGACGTAAATAAGTGGGCAAAGTTTAATAATTTCACACCTAGTGGGTTGAGGTGTGGATGCCAAGATGCTTACTGCTTCCTCAATATATTTTTGTTCATGGTTTAGCAATCAGAGAGATTGCAATCATCACTCCACAGTCTATCCAGCCACAAATATTAATATTTCAAATAAATTGTTCCAATCACCAAGCAACCATTTGACATAAATTAGATTCTGAGCAAAACATTGAAACTGACAAGAAAAATGCAGATCAGATGAATATTGTCAATTGAATACAGTGTCATGGTCCATTTGCTTGTTATGTGAATTGACCACCATTGCTACAAAACCAGGGGAGAATTAAAGAGTCATAAGGCTTACACTACAGAAAAAGGCCAATTATCTCATCTTATTTCCATTTGTCCAGTGGTCCTGGGGCTGGGGTGTTGGGGGGGGGGGGGTAACACGATGGTACAGTGGTTAGCACTGCTGCCTCACAGCGCCAGGGATCCGAGTTTGATTTTCAGCTTGGTTCTTGTCTGTGTGAAGTTTGCATATTTTCTGCATGCATTTCCTCTCAGTGTTCCAGCTTCCTCCCACAGTTCAAAGATATGCAGATTAGACTGATTGACCATGGTAAATTCTCCTTCAGTGTACCCAAACCAAGCACCATATTGTGGTAACAAGGAGATTTTCACAGTAACTTCTACTGTGAAAGCCTACCTGTGGCTAATAAATGAACTTTAATGTTATACTGGAAGCATATCATTCTCCCAAAGCCTCACCTGCTTCAAATTATTGTGAAAATCAGATATTTCCTCATTATCAGACATTACATTAAGTAACCATTAGAAAATGATGGTACAGTGGTTAGCACTGCTGCCTCACAGCACCAGGGCCCCGGTTACAATTTCAGCCTTGGTCCATTGTCTTTGTGGAGTTTGCATGTTCTCCCCATATCTGCATGTGTTTGCTCTGGGTTCTCTGACTTCTTCCCACAGTCCAAAGATGTGCAGGTTAGGTTGGTTTGTCATGTTAAATTGCCCCTTTGTGTCAGGAGGGTTTAGCAGAGGAAATATGTGGGGATACGGGGCTTGGGTAGAACTGTTATCCAGTGCAGGCCTGATGGGCTGAATGGCCTCCTTGTACATGTCATTTAAAAGAACAAAAAAAAGACTTGCATTTATTTAGTGCAATCTTAGTGCTTCCCAGCCAATAAAACATTTAAGGAGTCGAGTCATTGAGCTGACATTGGAAATTGAGCAGCTGATTTGTACACAACAATTTCCCAGCAATAACAGTGAAATAATGTTCAGGTGTTGCTTGAAAGATAAATATTAGCTAGGCCATATTAGATAGTGCCAAGGAAATTTTTATGTCTTCCTGAGAGAGTGGACAGGGCCTCAGTTTTATATCTCATCTGAGAGACAGCACTGTCTCAGTACCTCACTGGAGTGTCTGCATTCTGTGCTCAAGTTTCCAGATTGGGATTTGAATCCACTGCTTTTCTGGCTTTGAGAGAAGAGAGCTCGCCTTTACAATAAGTCCATTTTTAGCTTAAAATATACAATATTAACTTACCGTGAAAGGAATTTTGTTTCTGAAACATTGAAAAACATTTATTCTGTAAGGAGAATGGCATCACATTTCTCATATTGTAGTCAGAATTCTCGAGACTCGCATGCAACCGCTGCCAGTGAGGATGAAGAATCTGACGTTCAGCCAAATCCCCGTTCATAGAAGCAGGACTGGAGAATTCAGCCCTGTGTGTCTGGCCAAACAGTGTGCTGTTTCTGTATACAAATTCATGCTATGAAAGCCTCAATACTATGGTCCTTAAATCCTTTGCATTCACTAACAAACAAACCTTCTGATGACTATAAATGTGATGGCTTCCTTTCTTATTTGAGGGAAAAGGCAGAAAATTCTACCTTGGGATATTCCATTTTTCTCTGCTGATCTCTGATGCATCATTCACACCTCTTTTCCCATATGCTTGCAAATGACTAGCTGTAGGGAAGACACAAAAGAACAAGGGAAAATATCAAATAAAAAAAAATCCGAACCTCTCAAAAGTAATGGCTTTACAGTGAAAAGTGGTAGTATTTGAAGAATGGGCAGGTTATTTTTAGTAACAAATTGACAACGTTCAAATGAGAATATAATATTCCAGCACTCATTGCTTGTTCCTTGCCAATTGAACCATATCGTCAAAAGTTTGGTAAAATAAAGTAAGCTATAATTGTATTGAGCAATAATATTTTCCTCTTACAGGACTAGAGACACTTAAAACTAGCTGGAAACACTGACATTTATCTTCAAGAAAAGCACTGGAAATAAATAAATGTATCTTGACATTTAATTCAAATTGATCCAATGGAAATGCATCAAAATTATAGTCGAACTTGGGATGAAGAACAATTAACTAATGTAAAAACCCTCATGCCCAAGCAATTTTCCTCCAATTATGTCAATGGTGGTTTGTACGCAGTGCTCCAGGATGTACCCATACTGGCGGAGTGATAGTTCAACCTTATTAGATTACTCAGCGATATTCTAGGTAGTTCACATTCTTTATCCATTTCTGCCTATTTCCTTGAACAAACATAACTGCATTATTTACAGGAGAATGTCACTAGTTTCCTGTCCACCCCATCCTGTTTACCTTCTTCATTGTTCACAAAGCATCAAGAGGATAAGCGATGGCCTAATGGTATTAGTTCAGACACTCAGCTCATGTTCTAGGGAACTGGGTTCAAATTCCACCATGGCAGATGATGGAATTTGAATTTAATAAAAAATGAGAACCTACTAATGACCATGAAACCATTGTTGTAAAAAATATTTTTTTTTACAACTGATCCACTAATGTCCTTTTGGGAAGGCAATCTGCCATGCTTATCTGGTCTGACATAAATGTTACCCCAGAACCAAAACAATGTGGATGACTCTCAATTGCCCAATGAAATGGCCTGGCAAGCCATTCTGTTGTCACCACAACCTTCTCAAGGGCAACTAGGGATGAGCAATGAATGCTGGCCAGCCAGCGATGCCCATGAATGAATTAAAAAAAAACAAGAACGGTAAAAGTTAATACAGATTATACCCATTGTTTGGCTTTACAGCAATCACTTTGATCTCCTCCAATTTTTAACAGGAACAGGATAAAGGCAAAACTCCAAACAAATACGTTCTGCAATTTCCCGCCCGAGGTCACTCCATCTGTTTCATGTAAAGCTTGAAATAGAAAACCAATGGCCCCACCAGAAACAAACAGAGGAGACTTGTCATACTGCAAAAACCATATTCCTACCACAAGTGTAATCCTCCAATGCAATTTCACTTCAGTGTACGATGGTTTGTATAATTTCTGCACACCAAACAACAAACCACTTGAAGAAATCAAGGGAGGCTGCAAGGAGAAAATTTATTTGGGAAAGATTTTTTGATAGTAGCAATGATTCTGTTGGACAGAACAATAAATAACAGGATTTTGTAGCAATTTTCACCAGGTTCTCTATCTCTTTCTTGTACTGTGTGTCATTGTTGTTTGAGATCTGACCCACTACGGTAGTGTCATCAGAAAATCTGAAAATCAGTTGGAGTAGAGTGTGGCCACACATTCATAGGTGCATAAGGGGTATAATAAGATGGTCAGAGCACAGCCTTGTGAGGCACCAGAGATGAGGATGATCATAGAGGATGCATTGTTGCCTTTCCTTACCGGCTGCAGTCTATGAGTTAGGAAGTTCAGGATCTAGCCGCAGAGGCAGGAGCTGAACCCCTGGCCATGGGGTTTGGAAATAAGTTTTGTAGGAATAATGATGTTAGAAGCTGTCGATAAACAGAAATCAGACATCATAGACTTATTATCTTGTTGTTCCGCGGTTGAGTGCAGGGCATTGACTGTGGATCTGTAATGGATCTGGCAATCTGGGAGGCTGGAATTGGTTCTTTCAAAACACTTCATAATGATGGTTGAAAGAGTCACTGGGTGGTAGATTTTAAGGCATACTGCCTGGCTCTTCTTTGGTACCAAGAAGATGGTTGTCTTCTTGAAGCAAAAAGGGAATACAGATTGTTGTAAAGAGAGGATAAAAATGTCTGCAAATACTCCCGTTAATTGGTCCACGCAGGATCTGAGTGCTTGTCCGTGTGTCCCATCTGGGACAGGCACTTTCCTTGTGTTGACCTTTGAGAAAACTGCTCTGATGTCTGCATTGGTGACCTCAGGTTCATCCAAGGCTCCTGGGGTGAAGGGCATGCGCTCACTGACATCCTGCCCAAGACGGCCATAAAATGCTTTGAGTTCTTCGATGGGGCATGCACTGGTGCTGGCGGATTTGCATGCCCTGGGACTCTAGTTGGTCTGGGGTTGTCTTTTAGTCTTTTAGATGTATCATCTTCAATTGTATATGGTTTTCTTGCATAGATCAGGGTCACATGGCTACAATGCCTCAGACCTGGAATTCAGGAAGCAGTGGATATCTTTATTTGTCCATATCAAACTTACAAAAGTTAATGCAGAAGCTGAGCTTGTCGAATGCTTTTGTTTCAATACCCTAGAACAATACATTGTGGAACAAATTAGGAATAATGCTTTTTTTTATCTGTGTAATGAGCCAGGGTCAATTAGTAACCATGTGGTAAAAAATCCGCTGGGGGAAACAGTGATCAAAATGCAGATTAATTTGAGAGTGACGTATTCAAGTTCAAAACAAGAATCTTAAATTCAAACATTGCCAATTACATAGATATGAAGGGAAAGTTGGGTAATGTTAATGATGTAACTAGATTAAAAATTACAACATTAATTAAACAGTGAAACACATATAATAGAATTAATCAGCCTGTTCCATAAAATACATTCTATCAAAAAACAAAAAAAAATAATGATAAAGTTTTGTCAATCCTGTACTAAGGAAATTAAAGATACAATTAATTCAACAAAAGAGGTATATGATATTGCAAAGAACAGTAGTAAACTTGAGGATTGAGAGAATTTTAGAAATTTGCAATAGGCAAACAAAACAAAGAATAGTATCTGGAAGTAAATGAGTCAGGAATATAAAAATAAATTTTGCAAGTATATTACAAAAGGGAAGGACAGTTAAAATAACTGTTAGCTGGTCATTTAAAATTTATTTATTAGTGTCATGAGTAGACTTATATTAACAAGTTACTGTGAAATCTCCCCATTTGCCACATTCTGACAACTGTTTGGGTAGGCAGAGGAAGAATTTAGCATGGCCAACGCACCTGACCAACTCATCTTTTGGATGCAGGAGCACCCGGAGGAAATGCATATAGACACAGGGAGAATGTTGTGATGTTACATACTTTTAAGGGATTTTCTTTAAAATCACGTTCTTTGCAGCTCACAGCTGATGTCCTTGTTGCTGAACTGTCTACGAGGAATCTTTTTATTGCTCCTTAAGTGGCTTAAATGGAGGCCTCAGGTACTTTCTGAGATTAGTTTTATGACCCTGCATTGTTAGGAGGAGAACTAGCTGGCAGGTCAGGTGACAGAAGTGCTTTCATTTTCAATTCTGAGCTGCAGGGTTTTTAGAAGGGACAGAAGAAACACAAATGAAAAACCAAAAATAGAGACTCATTAAGGCTAATAGATGTGTGGAACTTTAATTACTTTTGGCATGAAAATGTATGAGGGAAATTTAAGACACTGAGGCCAAGACATTCCCAGGGTGCCTACATCCTACAGTTCTAAAAGAGGAAGTGCAGAGAAAGTGGTTGCACTAGTTATTTCCCTAGATTCTGGAACAGCTTCAGCAAATTGGAAGTTAGCAAATTTAACACCATTATCCAAGAAAGGAGGGAATGCAAAAACAGGGAACTACAGTCCAGTAGGTCTGGCATCAATCATTAGGAAAAGATTGGAATCTATTATTAAGGAAGCCTAAACAATGAAATTACAATATTGTAGTATGATCAGGTAAAGTCAACTTGGTTTTACACAATGGAAATCACGTTTGACAAATACTTATCAAATTTATTTTGAGAACGTAACAACCATGATGGCTAAAAGGAAGCTATTGATTTTCAAAAAGGAATTCTGTAAGATGCCACACACAAGCTTACATTGTAATGAGATCCGTGGTGTTGTGGGCAATATATTAGTATGAACGGTGGACTGATTAATGGACAGAAAACAGAGATTAAAAGATAAATGGGGCATTTTCAGGTTGATAAGCTATGAATGTTGGAGTGTAGCAATTTATACTAATAATTTAGACAAAGAGACTAAGTGTAATGTCTCCAAATTTACTGATCATACAAAACTAAGTTGGAAGGTAAGCTGTGAAGAAGACACAAATAGACAACAAGGTGGCACATTGAGTATAACATAAGGAAGTGTAAGGTTGTTCAATTTGATATTAAGATTGGGAACACATATTCTTTTTAAAAAAGCATGAAACTTTGAAAAATTGGTGTCCAAAGAGACTTGGCTATATTCATCCAAAAGCACAGAAAGTTAGTAATGAAATAGAGCAAGCTGTTTTGGTAGATGACATGTTGACCTTTATTCCAAGTGGATTGGAGTACAAAAATAAAGGAAGACTTACTACAGTCATATTGAGCCTTGTTGAGACTGCACCTGGAGTACTGTACCCTGTTTTGGTCATCTTATTTATGGAAACATGTACTTGTCTTGGGCGCTAAAATGGAAGTTCACTCGATTGGTTCCTGGGGTGTGACAGAGTATTCCTATGACAAGGGATTGAGTTCACTGAGTTTATAATTTCAGGAGATCAGACAAATGGGAGGCAATCTCCCTGAAACATACATGATCATAAATTATTTTGACAAACACTGAGAAGTTATTTCCCCAGCTGGAGAGTTTAGACCATAAGGCCACAGTATTAGTGTACTGGATTATTCATTTAGGACTCAGATGAGATGAATGTCTTCAGTCAGAAGGTTGTGAATCTTGAGAATTCTCTACCCCAAAAGTCATGCATTTTCTATCATTGAATATATTCAAAGCTGATGTAAGTAGATAGAATTTCAGGTATAAAGGAAGTTGGCAGGTGAATAGAGCTGATCCCAGAAAATAATCATCATTGAGTTGAATGATGGAGCAGGCTTGAAGGCATGTTTACTTTGACTTTTATTTTTTATGCTCTTATGTTCTAGCTTTCATGCTCCTTCCCAATATCCCACAAAATCCCCTCTGACTACAAATCTCCTCTGCTACTCTGCCATTCTGCAAGCTCAGCTCTGCGGGATTTTTTTTTCAATCATCGGACCTGGGTGTTCCTGGCTGGCCAGAATTTATTGCCAATCCCTACTTGTGCCATTGAGAAGGTGGTGGTGACCTGCCTTCTTGAAACACTGCAGTCCATGTGCCAGTAAGGAGGGAATTCCAGGATTTTGACACAGCGGCTGCAAAGGAACGGTGATACATTTCCAAGTTAGGATGGTGAATGGCTTGAAGGGGAACTTCCAGGAGATGGTATTCCCATTTACTGCTGCCCTTGTCCTTCTAGTTGAAAGTAGTTGTGTGTTTGGAAAGCGCTGTCTAAGGATCTTTGGTGAGTTGCTGCAGAGCGTCTTATAGGTATTACACACTACTGCTACTGAGCATTGGTGATGGAGGGAATGGATGTTTGTGGATGTGGTGTCAATCAAGCAGACTACATTGTCCTGGGTGGTCAGTGTTGTGCGAGGTGCACCCATCCGAGCAAGTGGGGAGTATTCCATTACTATCCTGACTTGAATCTTGTAGATGGGGGCAGTCTGGAGTTGAGTTTCTTGCTACAGTATTCCAAGCCTCTGAGCTTCTCTTGTAGCCAATGTGTTTATGTGGCAAGTCCAGTTGACTTTCTGGTCAATGGTAACCTCAAGGATGTTGACAGTACAAAATTGAGTGATAGTAACACTGTTGAATGACAAGGGGCAGTGGTTAGATTGTATCTTATTGATGATAGTCATTGCCTGGCATTTGTGTGGCGCAAATGTTACTTGCCACTTGTCAACACAAGTCTAGATATTGTCTGGAACTGTTGAACATGAATTGTTTCAGTATCTGAGAAGTTGCAAATAGTGCTGAACATTATGCAGTCATCTGTGAACATTTCTACTTCTAGTCTTATGATGGAGGGAAGGTCATTGATGAAGCAGCTGAAGATGGTTAGACCATGGACACGACCTTGAGGGTCTCATGAAGAGATGTCTGGAGCTCAGATGACTGATTCCTCTCATTTTCCTATGCGTCAGGCATAATTCCAACCAGCAGAGAGTTGGCAAAGAGATATTCTCCCACCAGCAGTGAACAACCCATCGGCACATGAGTAGTCTGGGAACTTGCAGCTCCATGACAATGAGGCCTCACCATTAAACTCACTTCAAAGCTTTTACAAGCAATGGTGGCTTCACCTCACCATTCATCATATGGCTGCAGCATACCAAATTCACTTGATACTTCAATCTTGGACCCCTAGTGCTTCGCATACATATAAAATTGATGTTTGTTTGATCCTTTAGTCCAGATTTTTATTTTTGCATTCTGACATGCCGAATAATAAGTAATTCAAAGGTCTTCAGACAAAAAACATAACCTTGCAAGAAGAAAAGTATCTTGGCTTTAAATAGGAGCAGGATTTACTGCGCAACTCACAGTGAAGATTGCCTGCCATTAGCTAGCAGAGGGATCTTCTGCTCCCACCATTGTCAATGGGGTTTCCTGTTGAATGTGCCTCTCACCACTGGGAAACATGCAAAGAGGGTGTGCTGTCAGCAGCACCAGAAGAGCCCGTCAGGATGAACGGCCAGAAAATTCTTCAGCGCTTACCATTTCATCGCACTGGTAGCTACCCCTCCTGTCTTAATAAATGATACAGCTGTCAGAAGATCAATGCTTTGATGATTTAACAACTGAACATCTGGGAGCTTCCCCAATAACAAGATACTGGGATGTCTGAAACTCCATGTAATATTTTGTGTCATAGCTTTAAGCTCCTCAATGAAATTAAATTATCTTGTGTCAGATGAGAGACTAGTAGAAACCGTTATTTGCGTTGTTCCATTAAAAACTGCTTCCCATTGCAAAATTTTAATAAGGCAATGATAATGTCCCTTCAAATTGCTCATTGAGGAAAATAATACACCATATTGATAGAAGAATCTGAGTATACATGATAAATATTTATTTGAAATAAATCTTATAAGGCCTGACTGTGGTCAGCATTACACAACACTTTTATGCACATTTCTCTGCTAATAGAATATTTTATCATCCTAAGAAGAATTGTTCAGCCTAATTAAAGTCACGTATCAGCCAACAAGTACTGAAGATTAACTACTGTCGTTGCTTGTTGTTAAGCTGTTAAACAAACTGAAAACTACCATCCTTGTCTTATTCAGTGTTATATTTAACGCAGATATACTACATTAGTTTGAACGATGAATGTTACTGAAAGAAAAATACATAGCTATGTATCAAAGGTTAAAGATTTCCACTTTTTTACTGCATTAATTATTAACTTCATTTATTGGACAAGGTATAATACTTTTGACTTGATTTGATTTGATTTATTATTGTCACATGTATTAGCATACAGTGAAAAGTATTGTTTCTTGTACCCTATACAGACAGAGCATACCATTCATAGAGAAGGAAACCAGAGAGTGCAGAATGTAGAAAAGAGTTAGAATAAAGTTTCAGAGACATAGAACAAGAGTAAAAGATAGGATTAGAAAGTATGTTGGGCACAACTTGCAAGAAGTTGTCTTGCTTCGGTGCCATCTTGGGAAAAAAGACTGTGCAACTTCTTGACTGTTATGAAATAAGTACAGGATTTCAAGTTTCCCAAAGTGTTTTGCGGTGGCAGAGGAGACCCAACATTGGCTGGTGGCAGGATCTTCCAGTCCCACTTTTCTTTGCAGGTTCTCCTATTGTTCATGCTCACCAACACTGGAGAACCCATGCTGGATGTTGGGAAGAGATGCCTGTGTTAGGACTGGAAGATCCCACTATTGGGAAAGCCAGAAAATTCTTAAACCCATAATTTTGATGTTATTTTCCTTTCTAGAAAATAACATTTTTTTTGTTATTTTGTTTGAGCTGTTGAATATTCCCAGTTTGTTTTCTCCTTTCTGTGTTCAGAATTGCAGCATTTTTAGCTTTGTGCTTTTTATTTACAGAAAGGAAGCCACAAAGAAGCACAAAATCTGGAATTAAATCACCCCAGATATGGGGGATGATGCCAAAGTGCAGGCACTCTTGTTACGGATGGGGAAAGATTGTCACAGCAAGATTTGTAAAGTAAAGCTTATTTATTAGTCACGAGGAAGGCTTACATTAACACTGCAATGAAGTTACTGTGAAATTCCCCTACTTGCCCACATTGCAGCACCAGTTCAGGCCAATGCACCTGATCAGCAAATCTTTTAGATTATAGGAGGAAACCAATGCACCCAGAAGAAACCCACAAAAACACAGGGAGAACATGCAAAGTCCACACAAACAGTTACCCAAGCTGGGAATTGAACCTGGGTCTCTGGTGCTGTGAGATAAAAGTGCTAACCACTGTACCACCATGTTTTGGAGGAAGTGTTTTAAGCTTTTTTTAAAGGATTGGGAACAATTTTGAATCCAGAAGAATATGACAACGAGACTGATGATGAAAGGGAAAAGGGGATACGAATGCAAGCAAATGAAAAACATAAAGGTGGGTTGTAAAAGCTTCTTTGGGTCTGTGAAAAAGGAAAAGATTAGAAAGGACAAATGTGAATCAATTATAGGCAGACACAGGAGAATTTATGATGGAGAGCAGGAAAGTGGCAGAGAAACTAACCAATCACTTAGAGTCTGTCTTCATGGAGGAAGATGGAGAAAATCTTCCAGAGATGTGAGGGAATCAAAGGACTTGTGAAGATGAGAAACTGGAGGAAATTAGTATTAATAAAGAGGTTGAAGGTTCATAAACCTGTTGGACTAGGAGAGCTACATTCCAGAGTGACTATTGAGATAATGGGTACATTGGTGGTTATCTTTCAAAATTCTATAATTATGGAAAGAAAGAAAATAGCAAATGTAGCAAATAGTTGGGAAATGGCATTGAGTTAAATAATCAGCCATGTGCTGTTCTACAGCATGATCCTACTCATATTTCCTATGTTCTTAATCACACCCAGATGTATAATGGTCAAATTTACTGTAACAATTTTTGAATATTTATTTTAAAAGTTGTACTTACTGGAATATCTAGACTTCGCAGAAAAGAAAACTGATAGGATGTACAATGAGCTACTGAATCCCAAGCACCCATTTTTTTTCTACCATGGATGATTAATTCCAGCCTTTTAGTTATTATTTGCATCACAAATAGAATTTACTATGCTGATATTTTCCCCAACCAGAGGTACACATGAAGATTAAGACTATTATTAGAATAGTATTCTCAGTTTTTACACAGTGCAACACAACTGATAACTAAACCCTTGGGATCCATCCCATGGGATCCTGTTTCCACTATAACACTACCAATTCTAGCTACATTTGCGGTGGATTGCTATATTTTACAGATAAAATTACCTCTATGCAGCTACAGAAAGGAAAATAAGGAGAAGTGGTAATCTATAGGGAAACAATTGAGAAGAATAATGAGAGGAATGTGTCCTGGCATTCCACTAAAAACCTGCAAACAGGTGGCAGTGATTTAAAAACTGGAACAGTATAAGGTTTGTAAAGTAAACTTGAAAGGACCTGAGTATTCTCTGGTAGTCAAAGAGCATAAACAACATAACAATCTACAATATATAGCACTGACTGTCGAAGTGGCACTTATGAGTCACTAACATATCAGAAGGTGTACTGGATGCAACTACTCAGCTTCTGTGAAAAATAATAACCAGTTCTCTCCCATACTTTCCTTACTTCAGTTTCAATGGGTACACAGAAAAGAATAGAGGCAGACTGACATGCTACACAAAAGTAATTTCCACAGGGACATTCTGAACATTGTTCTGGGAAAGCTAGGAGACAATGAGGCCCTTGTCTCTTGCCTTTTTTTGTTGTAAAATAAGTGGTGCAAAACCTTCTCCATTGCTGTAGTGAACAATTTTGAAATTGTTGACTGACATGTTGGACAGTTGAACTGTATGACTGAGTTGACAGGAAATGTGTTTGCTACAATGGGAGGCAACATGCGGTGTTTTGACTCTTCAGAAAGTAAAATGCACGACTGCCTCCGGAAACTCACATGGTGACAAAAGCAAAGAGAAAGAAAAGCTTGCATGTGTATAGCACCTTCCAAATTGTGCTGAAGATAAAAGGATTTTTCTCTTTTCAGGATTGTTTTCTCCCTCTGGAGAGGAAATCAAATTCTGTTGGTATGCGTTTATAACATCAGAGACTATGAATTGGTTCGCACACATTTTTGGATGCAGAAGTTTGGACTCAATCTACCAGTATCCTGTCCTATTGAGGTTAGCTGCAGGCGAATGTTGTGCTGCCACTTCCTTTGAGCTGGAATACAAATAAGGGCCACATATCTGGGTTGATTGAACCCTGAACAGAGGCTCAGCAGCGCTGTGGTTAAAAGATGGAGCCACCTGAGTGTGGGAATTCTTGTGGCTAGTGGGCTTCATTCAATCTTTGTTTGGAGATCAGTCCTCTGCTGTCTTTCCGAAGACTTCTCACCCAGTCCAAGGGTTTGTAACACAATTTGTATCTCCAACAGTTAAAGCAGTCTGATAAATGCAATTAAAAAGATAACTAAATCAGTTAAAGCTGAAATACAATGAACCAAGACAGATGGCTCCTTATCACAATAGTGAGATGTTCCTATGGCTTACAGCAGGATACTGTTTGTTATCTCTTTATTACTTTGTTTGTACAAGGCTCGGAGAACAATTCATCTTTTAAAAGCTGTGATTGATCAAAAGGGTTTCACGCCTGTGTGTTGACCAACTTTCTTATCATGCCTGTAATGGTCTGATAGTTCAATTTGAATGATTACTATCCAAATTACGTTTATTTCCAAAGTCATAGAATACACATCTCAGTGCAAGGTTTTAATATCAAATGAATTAATTCTCCACACTCACAGTTTACAATATTGGTACGCAGTCCAGCTAGCCTTCAGCTCTTGAAGCCAATCTGTCCCTCTTAAAGGCAAATTGCATTCATGGAAAGGAAGTTTCTGCTGACTGTTAGTGCTGCAATTGGAAGCAACACAAATGGAAAAAAAGAGCAGAGTGAAACTCAGCTTCGCAGCCATGACGATCTTAGCATGGTAATCATCCAAAGAGGAAAGATCATATTTCCACGGGTGGCCAGAAAACCATCAAGTAATCCCTCTGAAGGAAATGGGAAACGGTGAGCCACATAGGCCAGTGCAATCCTTGCAACAATAACATGACAGCTGTGTCAGAGAAAGGTTTAATAATGATAAGAATGATGTATGTTGACTATACATCTGATACTCACTTCAATGTGACGTGCATGCAGCTTCAAGAATTTATATCTTAAACTACAGCCAATCTTTATACACCTCGACAGGATGTACTGTGTTAATCCCATGATTTATAATCAGAGTCTGTTGCATTAAACATCACTGGGACTAGTGCATTATATTATTCTCAATTCCCATCTCTCTATCTAATATGATGCTCAAATTGCAGATGGTGACAACATGAATCTCTTGCTTTTCACCCTTCCACCTTGCTTCATCCCAACTCTTCTGATTTTCTGCTGCTCTAACAAACCCTCATTCATTGTGCAATTCAATGGGGCTGACTTCACTTAGTTTCACATTTCACTGTTGGATCATTGACACAGCATCTCCAGCACTGGTCTCTCTACCTGTTTCATACTTCTACCGCTGAAATATGCCAAGGAGGCATTCTCGTTCTTTCTCTTTTTCATGTACATTTTGTCAAAGACAAGAGTCACTTTCTAAGTGCACATTGATAATACCTAGCTCTACTTCCCATCTCTTTCAGCCTTTTCACTATCCCTGTGCTTGTCAGACTGCTTGTCTGAAGGACCATTGTCTCCATCATTGCCTGGTTGAAACAATTGCCTTTGCCTCCTGTCAAAAAACTCTGTACAATTGTCATTAAGTCTATTCCCTCCAGCAATTGTCACAGGCTGATTCAGACAAATCAAAACTTCACTCTCCTATTAACGTCATTATAAGGATATTCATATCTTTGATATCAGAGTCCCCACTGTAAAGTGTATGAGACACCATGACTGGGATTTTATCAGCTTACGCTGCCCATTGATTTTTGATGAGGCTGAATAAATTATTTTAATTTAGTATAATCTTTATTTGCATGCCTTTAGTGAGCCTGGCGCTGAATCATTTAGGCTCACTTGTCTTTATGAGTCCACTAGTAGGATCAGAGGCCATTGAAGAACCCCTCTAGGGAGGCCGAGGATAAGGGAGTGGTTGCTGCTTGGGCAGTGCCAGCCTGGCAGTACCAGATTGATACATTGGCACTGACAGCCTGGCACCTGGGTAATGCCGACTGGGCAGTGCCAAGGAGCAGGACCTATGGAGGCAGTGCTTGTGCGTGGCTATGGGAGGCAATCCCCATGGGAGACTATGGGGCAGGGTCTGAAAGGGGCAGGGCCTGAAGGCCAAGCCCCACCAAGAGGGAGGGGAGGGCCTATGGTTACTGTCATCAAAATCAGATCAGGGGAGTGAGGGGGATGTTGCTCTCCATTGTGATCAGATCATGAAGAAGTGGAAGTGGGAGGGGGGCTACAATCAGTTTGGGTAATGGGGGAGGCAGTGGAGGTGATATTTTCAAGTAGCATGGAGCTCACAATTGGTTGCAGGCCATCAAGTATGAGGTGTTGACTTTGGAAGGTCAAATCAAGGTAAAACATACAAGTTAAATGATAGGACACTAAAGAGTGTAGTAGAACAGAGGGATCTGGGATACAGATACATAATTCCCTAAGTAGCATCACAGATAGATAGGGTCATAAAGATTTTGGAACATTGGCCTTTATAAATCAAAGTATTAAGTCTAAGAGTTGGAATGTTATGGTGAGGTTGTATAAGACATTGGTGAGACCAAGTTTAGAGTATTGTGTGCAGTTTTGGTCACCTAATTACAGGAAGGATATTAATAAGGTTGAAAGAGTACAGAGAAAGTTTACAAGGATGTTGCCAGGATGTGAGAAACTGAGTTGCAGAGAAAGGTTGAATAGGTTAGGACTTTATTCCCTGGAGCGTAGAAGAATGAGGGGAGATTTGATAGACGTGTATAAAATTATGATGGGTATAGATAGAGTGAAAACAAGCAGGCTTTTTCCACTGAGGCTAGGGGAGAAAAAAAAAACTAGAGTACATGGGTTAAAGATGAAGGGGGAAAGTTTAAAGGGAATATTGGGGGGGTGGGACTTTTTCACACAGAGAGTGGTGGGAGTGTGGAATGAGCTGCCAGATGAAGTTGTGAAAGTGGGCTCACTTTTAACATTTAAGAAAAACTTGGACACGTACGTGGATGAGAGGGTTGTGGATGGATACGGTCTAGGTGCAGTCAGTGGGACTAGGCAAAAAAATGGTTCGGCACAGCCAAGAGGGTCCAAAAGGCCTGGTTCTGTGCTGTAGTGCTCTGTGGTTCTGTAGTTTTATGTTACCTCAGACTTTTGTATCTTTTTCCCAACAGAAAAAGGTGGGAGAAAGAATGTTCGGGATGCGTGGTGTCCTTAATTATGCTGGCTGCTTTGCCAAGGCAGCGGAAAGTGTAGACAGAGTCACTGGATGGTAGGTTGGTTTGTGTAACGGATTGGGCTATATTCATGATCTTATGTAGTTTCTTGCGACCTTAGGCAGAGCAGGAGCCATACCAAGCTGTGATACAACCAGAAAGAATACTTTCTGTGGTGCATCTGTAAAAGTTGGTAAGAGTTACAGCTGGCATGCCCAATTTCCTTAGTCTTCTGAGAAAGTAGAAGCATTGGTGGGCTTTCTTAATTATAGTGTTGGCATGGGGAGATCAGAACGGGTTGTTGGTGATATGGACTACTAAAAACCTGAAGCTCTCAACCCTTTCTACTTCATCCCCGTTGATGTAGGCAGTGGCATGTTCTCCACTATGCTTACTGAAGATCATTTTAGAGCCAAAATGATACTTAGTGCATCAAAGAAATTGCTGAAGAACTAATTTCCCTGTCTTTAATCTTTATGTAGCATTTTAACTTTAGCAGTTAATGACTGCATCTAGAAAATTGAAACAACTCCTTTTTTAAGTTACATTTCCTGTGTGCATAAAATTAAAATATATATTCATAATTGTTAAATACTTACGATGACCACTAAGGGCATGGAGATCATCACCTGTGGGCTTTGTGGAGCACAAATTCCCTTCTCTCTGAATGGGAAGTGAGAAGCGAGGAGTTAAAACTCATTGCTTCAATCCAGACCAATATTCTTTAGGTTCCCTGGTCTTGACTTGCATGTTGTACGTCACAGTTGCAGCTCTTTCTTGTGTTATCATTCAAGGGTTTTTGGTGATGGAAGACTGGCCTTGACAAAATTATTACAATTTATTTAGTTTCTTTGCAATGAAAGCTGTAGGAAATTGATGTTCAGCAGTTATTGAATCTGTGACCTTTGGCGAAAAAAATCACTAGGCTCAATAGTGGAGGATGAAACATTTAATCCGATTTGCTCCACTAGTTTCTACTTGGCAACTTAGTCACTGTAAAGAGGACAAAGTAAAGCAAAACAAAACTGACACAGGGGAGACATACACCAGCCGCTGACGGAGGCTAATGCTGAGATCTTAAGGATGAATCACTTGTCATTATGCTGTCAGATAGTCTCCAAGGATCCAAACAAATAGGAAAGAATTAGACACAATCTGTGTACCACCACTGATTGGTCACTAAAGCTTTGGAGATTTAACACAGATCAGGGATCAGAACCTTGACCCAATAAACCATTAGGGATTAAGCTTAGACCAAAGATCAATGTTCTTACCTCACAAACCATCAGGGAATTAAGGCAGACCAAAAATCAACACCTTTATTCAATAAACCCACAAGACAGAGAATCAGCAAAAATAAAGGACAGGAGTTTAATTTGTGAGACCTGTAAAATTTTTGTTGTAGACTAGGTGGTTTTGTGAAGTTGAGCGCCTGTGCATTGTTCAATAGATATTGTTACATTCTGTTCAGTTACTTCCACTAAAAAAATCAGTTTCTGTTAACAAACAGGATATTCTCAACTAAAAACCACCTAAAATGTTGATTCTGTTTAACTCCACAGATGCCCACCATGCTAAGAATCGCCAGCATGTTTTCATACTTACCCTTAAATCTTTTGTGCATATGTAACTCAAATTCTCCCTTGTCTATCTGCACATACATTTTTGCTGTTCCAACTCACTTTTTAATTTTTTTGACCTCTTAGACCCTCCTCCCACATGTCCACTGCCAACCTTCTCTTGTCCTGCCATCTTTGATGACTGTTCTCATGAGCGTTTTTGTAAATATAGTTGTAAAGTGCATTGAAGTGTTTATTCAACAGCTTTCTTAAAATTCATTTTTATTCCTTAATTTGTAGCGATTTTTTTCTGTAAAGAAAACAATTAGAATCTCTGTATTTAATTAATATCTCTATTCTAGACTCCTACGATATCCTATGAAATGCGTCATTTTTGATTCGTTCGTGGGATGTTGATGTTGCATGCTGGGCCAGTATTTATTCCCTATCTCTGAAGAGAAATTGCTGTTGCTCTGGAGTCACATGTCAGCCAGATCAGATAAAATCTTGCTGCTGTTCATGCCAGTGGAATATTATGGTCTTACCAACAGTTCACCCCAGCCACAGGTTTCCCAACGGCAAGGGGTGCATTCAACGGGAAACTCCATTGACAACAGCCGGACAATAGGATCCTGCTGCCAGTGAATGACACACTGCAGAAATATATAGTGGAGAGGGAGAAAAATCTCACCTGATGTTGCAGATACAATCCCTTTGATACTGAACCAGTCCACATGCAACAAGACCCCAATGATAGTCAGATTTAGGCTGATAAGTGACATTTGCAACACACCCATACCAGGCAATGACTACCTCCAAGAAAAAGAAAATCCCCCTCGAGCTTTGGTGGCATTACCATCACTGTACCTACTATCAACATCCTAGAGGTTAACGTTAACTAGAAATTCAGTTTATTATCAGTATGATATCCTAATAAAATTCCTGCAATCCAGGTAGGGGAGGTAGTGGCATCATGGTGTTGTCACTGGGCTAGTAATCCAGAGATGCAGGGTCATACTCTGGAGATCAGAGTTCAAATGCCTCCATGGCTGAGAGTGAAATTTGAATCCAATAAAAATCTGAAATTAAAAGTCTAATGATGACCATGAAAGTATCGTTGATAGTTGTTAAAAACCCATCTGGTTCAGTAATGTCCTTTAAACGGGGAAACCTTTCATGCTTATCTGATCTGGCCTACATGTGACTCCAGACCCACAATATTGTCCCCTCAGAGGAGGACAATAAATGCTAGCCCCCATGCAACACCAAAGTCCCATGATCAAATCAAAAAGGTACATTTCAAAGGAAATCATTGGAGGCTAGAATCCAGATATTAATTAGGTAAGAGATTAAAATTGCTTTTTTATTTGGAAAAAATGTCTACAAATTAATGAATAAAAATATATTTTAAAAAACTGCTCAAAACTGCACTTCAGTGCAGTTCTAAAAAAATAAATTTCAATTCCACATTCTTCTTTATATGCAGGATAATTTTTCAGCCATGATATTCATTCTTTGATTTCAAAATATGAGTACTGTGTTTGTTTCACGCTATCCAGGATGACCTTCACAGCCAAGGGAATAAATTTAAGGTTTTCAAACAGTTTAATTTTGCACAATGGTGGGTAAGTTTTCCCAGTCATTCCCACAGGTGGGATTTTCCAGTCCTACCGAGATGACTCCCCATAATGGGTTCCCTGATAACATAGCCAGCGAGCAGTGCAAATAGCCATTGATTTAGACAGGACCAGCATTCAATAGCAAACTGCTTACACTGCAGGATAGGGTGGGGGAGTGGTGGAGTGGAAAACGTTGGCCATGGTTTTCTAAGTTACATTCAAACATTTTCAGGATATCTGACACTTAATCAGCTCATTAGCTACTTGGATGTGTTAAGTCAGCAGAATAGCAGATGTCTAATAATTGAATTATTTTTTGGACAGTCACGCTATTGAATTGTTTTGTGAGATCAGCATGACACCATTTTGTTTGGCAAAATCTTGAAAATTTAGAAGAGAGAAGCCTCTGCTAGAAGAAATACAACTTCTATTTCTATGACACTTTCACATTGGCAAAACATCAGAAGGCTGTTTCACAGAAGCATTATCAAACAAAATTTGACACCAAGGGCAGAACTTTACGAGACTGATTCTGTGGGCAGGATTTTATGGCCTCACTCATCCTGAAACCATATATTCCCACCAGAGGTCAACAGACCTTTTCATTCACTGGCCCTCACCCACTTCGATTACCATAGCATTAAAAAAATTTCGGCCTAAGTTTAGCCAGAGTTCCTGATCCATTTTTTTGGGCAAGTTTTCAAACCCAATGTTAAGTACATAGTCATTGAAAAAAATGGTCTGAACTCTTTCTAATTGCTGCAGGCAGCGGACTGGGCTTAATTTTTCAGCCAACCTACAGAGGGCGCAAGTACAGATGGCTGATGCTACACATGCACATTTTCAGCAGCAGGGTTCTGACAGACAGCGAGACAACTGTCAGGCCATTGCTGCTGCGGGCAACCCCAGCCAGCTACCCCATTCCACAATTGTGGGGGCCTACAGCTGATTGCAAATCCCTTAACGCATGGGCAATAGCACCCGCTCCCTTTCCCCTTCCACCTAGACTGATTGTGACCCTCCCATCTCCTGATCCAATCCCATTGCGCGCCCTTCTTCTCCTGATTGAGCCACCCACTTTATGAACTGCCCCTTCATACATCAGCATCTTCATGCCATGCCACATTCAGACCTCACTCCCAAATGGTCCCAGTCCCATTCAAGCCCTGCCTCCATAGGTCCTGTTTCTGATGCTGCCCTAGATGTCCACTGAACATTACCAAGGTGCCATGCTTGCCGTGGTGGCACTGCCAGGTTAGCACCGCCCGAGGGGCAGCCTGCTTGCCCTCAGCCTTCCCAGTTCCACTGGTGAGACCATCATGTCTGTCCCTTATTCATTGGGAGCAGTTATTTTCCACACCGGACAGAACATCTCCCGGTGAGATAATAAAGGCAATTGAGCCCAGACGATTGAGTGCCAGTCTCACTAGACACATGTAAATTAGAATTCAAATTTATTTAAATAAATTATTCAGTCCCTCGGCCATTTCCACTAAGAGGCTGATCAGGCCGGAAATCAAGCTCCTGTAAAATCGCGAGAACGATGGGCAGGACAAGTCATAAAATCCCACCACAAATCTCACCAAAAGATATTAGTTCAGAGAATTAGTTTTTAAAGACTTGTCAGAAAATAGGTAGTGCGAAATTTAAGGATGAAATTCCGCAGTTTAGGAACTTGGCAGTCAGTGAAGCCATCAGTGATTGAGCAATTAAAATCATGGCTGCCCCAGAGGCCGGACTCAGAGAAACACAAATATCTTGGAAGAAAACTTGAGCCAAGTTTAAATACAATTTCTATATGGTCAGTGAGATATGTGCCTTTATTGAGTACAGTATTGCATTGTAATTATTACAATTTATCTGCAAGCAGTGAAAAATGTTGGAGTTGTTGAACAGTAGCTGATACTAAAGAAATCATTTCTCAGTAAATCATTATGCCATCTTTACTCTTTTTCTGTCATGCCTTTTGGGCATCTGTCAATTTGTCTCACGTCATCAAAAGCAACTCATGCATTTCCAAATTCTGCTTTCTTCTAACTGTCCATCTTTCAGTGACATTTTGGTCAAATGAAATACAAAGGCAAAGGCAAATATTTTACTCCATTGTACATGTTTTTCAGGAGATGAGATTAAGTGTTTAGAATTTCATGGTACTTAGCAAAAACCTTGACACTGTTACATCCCGTTTCCATGGATATGGTCTTTTGAATTGTATTGCCACCAAGATATAGAAAACATGTTTTGTTGTATGTGTCTTTCGTATTTTCAGATCCACACCCCACCCCCATTCACACTTTGCCCGCAAAATGGTTAACAAGTTTGTTGCTGGCTGCAAAAACCTATTGATGGGGCTTAAACGCACCCAGAGAGAGGTAGTGTGCATGTGCCAGCCTCTGATGCTGCACATGCACATTAGCAATAGCAGGGGTCTGACAGAAAAGAGAGAGAGCTGTCAGGCCTCTATTACTGTAGGCTGCCTGAAGCAGATATCCCTTCCGTAATTGCACCCTAAGGTATAGCCCCTGCCGACCCACTGCTGGGCTGATCACAGAACCCCTCTTCCCCACCGATTGCGGACCTGCTCCCTCCCCACACTGATCGTGGACCTGCTGCCCTTCCCCTACCCATCTCAGAACCATCATCCTCTCCCCTGATGATCTCAGTAGAGTGGCAGCAGGCCCCTGAACCACCCTTCTCTTAACTGATCCCTGCAGAATGGCAGCGAGCCCCCTCCCTCTATTAGCCCACTTGACACATTAGCCCCTCTCCCACAGGCCCTACCTCCACCAGCCATGCCCCACAGATACCTCCCCCTCTGGTCCCACACCCCCCTTTAGCCTCACCTGGAAGTTTGGTGGGTGTTGGCCAGGTGCCAGGGTGGCACTGCCAGTCTGACATTGCTCAAGGGGCACCCCCCTTTCCCTTGCCTCCCCCCTCCCCAAGGGGTGGAGGGTTGTTGGGGCCTCAATGGCCTCTAGTTCAAGGCCAAGTCAACTGCTCACCGTTCATGGGAAGCATGTCTATTCCTCGCCGGTGAGAACATTTCCCGGAGTCATAAAGGCGGGGTGGACCCAGACCATTGAGCGCCGGGATCGGTAATCAGATGTACAACAGCATTATAATAAATTTCCAGTCAGAGGCAGAACGTGCCGAAAATCTGGCACTCAAAAAATCGCGCCAGTCGCGAAACTGATGCCAATTATATTTAATGCCTTATGCCTAACTTTACCACAACATCAAGCCCAAGAATGGCACAATGCAATGGTAAAATTTCCCCCAAGTGGTGGGATTATCCAGTGGCATTTACTCCAAAACTGGAGAACCTGCCCAAGGCCAATTGACCCTTGCGTGTCTGTCCCCTGCCTCTACAATTCCTGTGGCGGGCGGAATGGGAAAAGTCTATCTCGACCTTCCACTATCCTGATAGTCTTATATCACAATCGTAATTAAATTATTGATGAATTGAGCAATGATTTCTGACTGCTAGTCTCTAACAGACCTGGAAATTATGCAAGGAAAACTGCAGTGGTGGATAACTTCAGGAGCTATAAATCCAAATTCACTGTTTCTTCACAAGCATGCAACACCAACCACACCATGTCTCAAATTATTCATAAACTGTGTTGCAAAATGTTATTTTCTAAAATAAATCTATCTCATTAGCATTTGAATGAATCAGAACTAATATCCATACTCATCTCTCGTACATCGCTCTATCCTTTACCTCATCAATGCTGGCTGTGATTCCAGTCATTTAAGCTTTGTGCTCTGAAATTCCCTCTTTAATCCTTTCCTTCTTTCCTTCTCCTTCACCTCCTTTAAGTTCTTCCTTAAAGCCTAGGTCTATGACTGTGCTTTCCTGTCCCTTTCCCTAAAATAGTTTTCTTTAGCTTGGCATTGATTTTGTTTGATTACCTTTCTGTGAAGTGCTTTCTTTGATTTTTAGTTTAACCGTACTTAGCTCGATGGGGACATTCTCATCCTTGACTCAAGGGTTGTGCATTCAAGTTCACCATAGTAGTTAAGTGTATTATTTTAGCTGATATGTCAATCTAGTGTTAAAGAAGTGTTGGATTGTCACTGATGCTGACTTTGGGTATAAATCCAGAAGATGTGTCGATAAATGCGGGAAATCTGAATTTAAATACTGAGAATGCTGGAAATGCTCAGTGGGCCAGGGGGTATCTGCCGGAGAGAAAAACAGAATGAACACTTCCGATTAATGACCTTTTATCTGAAGTAGGGATCCATTTATCAGTTGAGTTGGATGCAAAATAATCCACAGCATTAGTTATTGAGCAGCCTGGGAGCTATCCCACTGTCTTGGCCAGTATCATCCCTCAATCAACACCAAAAAACAGCTTCATTGGGCATTACTTCATATTGATTTTGGGAGCATGCTGTAGCCAAATTGGTTGCCACCATTTGCCAATATCACATGGTTCCAGTGACTGAACTTCCAAAGTAATTTACTGGCTGCGTAATAGCTTGTAACATCCCCAGGGCTCGAAGCAGATTGTATAAATTCAATATAACATAAAAGCAAATTACTGCGGATGCTGGAACTGAAACAAAAACAGAAAATGCTGGAAAGTCTCAGCAAGTCTGACAGCACCTGTGGAAAGAGAACAGAGTTAATGGCTGGAAGTTTACTGGCCCGCCCACCACAGGAATTGGAACAGGTGAGAGGCTGACCATGAAAAGGTCCATCGACCTTGGGTAGGATTTTATGGTTTTAGAATGAGCAAGGCTATAAAATCCCGCCCAGTGTTTCAAGTTTGGTTGACTCTTCATGAGAGCTGGTTCGTCAGAACTGTATAACTTAAAATTCTTTGGCAGGATTGAGAAAAAAAATCCATTCTTCACTTTTAAGTAAGATTTCAGCAAACAAACAATGAAAATGTCTTTCCATGGTTGCTTGATGACAAGGACTAAAGTACACATTTTTATATTTCAGGAATTATGTTGAATATGGAGTTACAGTGTGAAATGGAAGTGTTCTTTCTCCCTGCATTGTCCTTAATATGTTACTAAAGAAAATGATCTGTACAAACAGGCTAGTGTTTAATCCAGTCATTAAAAATACAATTGATAAGGGAAAAAAACAACTGACTATTCACACATTCCCTGCGCAGTGCAATGAAATTGATAAAGCAACTTTTACTGACTTATTGCAGGAATGTCTAGGAGTTTTTCAAAGAATCTTGCTCAAGATTAATCACAATCTTGTTTAATTGAAACTCATTACACTTAGATAGGAAAGGATGAGGAACATTAAAACAATTAAATAATTTCAGTTCAGCGTATCAGTGCATCAATGTGGCACAGTGGTTAGCATTGCTGCCTCAAAATGCTAGGGACCCAGGTTCAAATCCAACCTTGGATGACATGTATCTAATGGTCACTATCAACAGGAAACTAACCAGATCTTAAATCATCAGTTTTCTTCGGATGCTCCAGTTTCTTCACATATTTCAATGATGTGAGACTTTGGCCAAGTTGAATTGCTCCTTGGTTCCAAGGGGTATAGCAGGTTAAATTCATGTGTTTACAAGAATAGGGTTAAATTCATGTGTTTACAAGAATAGGGTCTCGGTGGGATTGTTGCAGGCGTGATGGGCCAAATATCCTCCTTCTGCATTAAAGAGATTCTATTTAATAACTTCTAATCTGTTGATTTGTTTTTGCTTCTGCATTGCCTTGTAATCAATCTGAAATAGCCTAAATTATTTTTGTGATTGATAAATTGCAAAATTAAATCTGGATCCAATGACAGATCACAAAAGTTAGAACCTTTTCACATGAAAAAGAGACAGATCTGCTTAAATACAGCCTTTAGATGAAAACCTAGTCTAACTTGGGCCATGCAGCATTCATTTCTCAGGTAGTTTTGTGCCAAATAAAACTTTAAAAAGATGTCTGAGATCCATGCACACACTTCTATCAAGAGGTCCATGAGACACTCTCTTGACTAAGAAGGTTGAACATGTATCTAATGGTCACCATCAACAGAAAACCAACCAGATCTTAAGCCATCAGCTATATAAAAATTGAGTACATGAAGTTTTACAATTTAGTACAAAAACATGGATTTCCAACAGTTCTCTGATGGCTTTTGGTCCAGGATAAATAACAAAAAAATATATCATTGCTTTAAAATGTTTGTAGAATTCTTAATTGTTCCTAAACAAAATTGTTTGTAAATAACTTTTAAGAGTTTACATCAATTGTAAATATATCAATTATAATTTTTAGATAATTAATACAGCTCCATAAAACCATAAGAAATAGAAGCAGGATTAGATCACTCAGCCAATTGAATATGCTCCACCATTCAACTACGGCTGATATTTTTCTCACCCCTATTCTCCTCCCTTTTTCTCATAACTCCTGATCCTCTTATTAATCAAGAACTTATCTATCTCTGTCTTGAAGACATTCAATGACCTGGCTCCACAGCCTTTTGTGGTAAAGAGTTCCACAGATTCACCATTTTTTGGCTGAAGAAATTCTCCTCACCTCAATTTTAAAGGATCACCCCTTTAGCCTGAGGTTGTGTCCTCTGGTTCTAATTTTTCCTTCTAGTGGAAACATTCTCTCTACGTTCACTCTATCCAGGTCTCACAGTATATTGTAAGTTTCAATAAGATCACCCCTCAAATGTCTGAACTCCAACAAGTACTGACACAAAGTCCTCAACTATTCCTCATAAGACAGGCTCTTCATTCCAGGGATCATTCCTGTGAACCTCCTCCGGGCCCTTTCTAAGGGGAGCATATCCATCCTTAGATATGGCACCCAAAATTGCTCACAATATTTCAAATAGGGTCTGACCACAGCCTCAGAAGTACATTCATTCGTTTTTAATTTGTTATTCATTCTATGTGTGCCTTGGTGGCCCTCCAATTCAAAGTAGTAGCAAAATTAAGAAACTTTAATTATGGAGACCATGTGACAAACAGACAAGAACAGAGAGATAAAGGGAAGAGTGGAGTTGAGAGGTGAGAAGGTTCCAGAAAGAAGTGCACCACGCATGCATAAGTGGAATAAGTGGAAGAATGCATAAGTGGAATTCTTTTTGTGCAGGAGCTGTTGCCAGTACTTGAAGGAAAGAGAGTGAAACCCTTCTTGGAGCAATTGTTTGATTGAAACTGAGAAAATATAGATCGATTGGTTTGCATATTATTTTTGTGAGTTAGTTTTGTGGTATTGGCTATTCCATGTATAGTTTATAATTCAGATCAGTTTGATTTGCCTGTTAATTCATGTTTCATTTGCATTGATTCTGATTCAAGTTAAAGTTCCAAAGTTAAATTTTGTTTGGCAATTTCTTCTTCTATCGGTTTTTCTATAAATATTTTTTTTTGGTTTATTGATTCCCATGGGTACTGTAACCATGTGAATGTATAAAAATAATATGATCAGCATGATAAACCATCTCTCGTGTGAGGAAGAGTAAAGCATGTCAGTGAAATGCTTGGGTGTTTGGATCATGGTCGAAAAGCTGACAATGTGACTGAGCTGTGAGTTATCATCGCAAGACTGACTACATCGTTAACTGTGTGAGGGTGAGATAATGGGCTGGGTATTTACTTACATGTCCTACTGGCTGCAGAGGGTTCAAAATTGTGTGGAAAACCAGACTTTGGAATTTCCCCATATGCTGACTTCATAAAGTGCACGTGAGGTCAATAGTCTGTTCTCCTGCATACTAACCTGATGGACGGACTGGCTTCCTGTCAAGCATAGAACTAGCTGATGTGGAACACAGCACCTAATAAGTCTGTGCTGGGTTGGGAAGGACTGCTGATGGGGGTTGAAGATGGGGCTTGGAAGTCTTGTTGGTTTTTAGGGATTATCAACTATGATGAATCAATTTCAGGTGATGGTTGAGATGTGGGTGGAATTTGATCTGGCAGCTTGACAGTTGCCGATGGTATAGGAGGGGGTTTGAATTGGAAACGGTTGAGATGGAGGAGGTCAGGAAAAATATTTTTCAAATTTCAAAATTCTTTAACAATCTTCCGAAGATCTGCCCCAACCTGACCATTTTTCAACAGTTAAAATTCAGTCTAATATATATGAATTAAAGAGTTGTATACTGATTGATACAGGTTGCTGTTAGATGGGTGATGGGGAGAATAAATAGAACAGTACCTGAGGCTGGCCATGTATCCAGTAGAATGTCCCATTTGAAGGTTAAACTCACTCACCGTGAGACCTTGTGTCAATTCTTAAACTTCTTTCTTCACTGCATCCACATTTTTCCAACAGCTCCCAATATTATTTCTTCTCCTTGCTGGCTGACTCTATGTCTTAAGGACCACCACATCAATCATAGAATCCCTACAATGCAGAAGGAGGTCTTTTAGCCTATTGAGTCTGCACTGATAACAATCCCATCCAGGCCTTATTCCCGTAACCCCATGTATTTTGCCCACTAATTTCCCCTAACACTAAGGAGCAAGTTAACTCAGCCAATCAACCTAAACTGCGCATCTTTGGACTGTAGGAGGAAACTGGAGCTCCTGGAGGAAATCCATGCAGACACGGGGAGAAGGTGTGAATCCTACACAGACAGTCATCCACGGCAGGTATTGAACCTGGATCGCTGGTGCTGTGAGGCAGCAGTGCTAACTACTGTGCCACCATGCTGCTACGTTCCCTGACATCCCTCTATCTCCCCATGTCTTTACCAAATCTCCAGTGCATTATCAGAAAACTAATGCATGCTGTCAGTTTGAGGCATCTTGTGGGGAGAAAAAAAACCTTCAAATCCAATTAATTTCCTGACACCAGCTTGAGCAGCCACAATGCTCCCCCACCTTGCAGTCAGGATAGTTAGCCATTCACACTATCAGGACTCCTGTTAATGAGTGCAGCCAGTGAACAGTCCGAGTAGTACTGGCTTCAGACAGCAATAATGGAAATAAGAAGACAGCATGAATTTAATGTGCTGCCTGCAGCACAATGAAAGGACACAGGTTAATCGCAAACTGCGATTCCCATACTTATTTTTGTGACTTATCCAATTTTGCCCTTTAGGTATTTATATTAACACATATAGGTTTAAACTGGAAGAAGACAATTGCCAACTACTACTTCACAAAATTAAATGAATACAAAAAACTTTGAAAATGTCTTGCTTTCATAACCAAAATTAAATATTCTTATCTGCAATGCCACGTTGTATGCAGGTAACGCTATGACGCTGCTTTTAGACTTGAGTTATGCTGTATTAAATCAAGCAAAGTTAATACAGTGATTATAATTCCAAAACCAAAATACTTTTATGATGATTAAGTTGACAATCACCTTATGCTTAATGCAGAAATAATGTTTCAATGTAGATACAGGTTGTATATCAAATTGTGCCCTATTCGTTCCCCGATAGCTTTGAGGAAATGAAAAGTTGAACATGATTTACTCAGAGTTTTCATGCTTGCTGCTAGTTATCTATCAGTAACTAGATTTTTTCATTGCACAGCAGCTTAACATTCATTAGGCATCACAGTTAAGTATCCCCTATCTCAAACAAATCCCATTTATTTCAACAGACTGACGGCACATCATTACTGCTATACCATAGCAAATCATTCTATCTCTCCTCCCATTTCCTGCTTTTGTCTTTTTTTAAAATTCCTCGCACTTGGTTGCAAAACTTAAAATTATGGGTAACATTTTATTACAGCTCAGCTACCCAATATAAATTTAAAAATGACGTTTGAACTAAAGAGTTAATGAAGACACCAGTGATTGTCATTTACTTCTGCTAACAAATTTGGGAACTGATGAAGTTCGCCAGTGAGGTCCAGGAGACCAACGATTAGAGGATGGGAGACTCACAAGGCCAGCGATAGGCAGCTATGGGGCAGGCTAGTAATTGAGGTCAGTGATTGCATGGCTGAAGATGCAAAATTACTGTGCATGTGCTCACGGCTCTGACAGATCAGCACATGCACAATAGCCCACTCAGCATTATGCTGCCAGTCTCTCGGGCAGGAATGGGTCCCGCCACTGATTTTAAAGGGAATTCTACTAGGGTACTCTGTGATGCACAGACTGTCTGAGATTCATTCTAAAATGACACAAAAAAAAATCAGTGGAGTTTATTTCCATTTTCACATGTATTGAGGATTCAGGACTCTTTTGGGATAACCTTGGCCACAATGCCTGGACATATTCCTTTTGCCTGCAGAGGACAGATCCTTACATATGAATATATCTACCTTCTGGCAAGTGCAGGTGTTTGACAATGCGAGCTGAGCAAAGCTGCCCAATTGTACAATAATTTTAGACATTATGTTTAAATTTAGCAAGTACTGCTTTGTTACATATGGCCAGCACTCTGTCTACTGAAAACCATCAAAGTGACACATTGTTTGATATGATCTGCCAGTCATTAGGGCATATGGCCTGTGACGTCAGCAGCACTGAAACTTATGTACCATATTATTCAATTGTGTGATTGATACAACATCTTTTTAGTTTTATGGCAATATCCTATTGGTGGAAAACACCACTCTTGTTGCCACTCTGTAGCAGCAGCATGAAAGCAGTGTGAAATTCATACACACACATTAATGTGTTCTATCCTGTGCTCAAATTAACCTTTATAACATAACAATCTAAGCAGCTTCTTCCCTTGATATGCTAATTAAGAAATTCACTAATAGGTATGCTACCACTGTTTATTGCAAGAATATACTCATTGGTCAATATATTTGTTGGGATTCCTATAGTTTCATGCCTTACAAGATCAGCCTTATTGGAAACTGAGGAATTTCCTTAAGCTTATGGAGTATTGATGCCAAAATAGAGTATATCAAAGCTACAGGATAATGGCTACCCCAGTCAAATTATTGCACACTGTGTATCATGCGTGCTCACGAATAGGCTAAAGCCACTACCTGGAGAAATACACAGTCTGTCATATTTTTCAGCAATAATAAATTTTAAATGGCTTCTGAGATCAATAATTTTTAATATGCAAGTAATTTTTTAAATAACTGCAGGTCTTTCCACAAAAGACATCTAGGATTGCCACAATGGCCAAATGTTCTGGCTTCTCAGCTATCACTTGCACATCAACCTTTGTCTTCAGCTGTGATTAATGTATCTCCCAGTGCTATCTCCTGATCAGTGTGCTTATCTCTGATGTCTGATGCACGCGGCATGGAGCTTTAAAGTCATATTGTTACTTTGTTTGCTGATATGCTTCTACAGCACTGAGTTGGGATTTATTTCTGGTGTTTGTTCTCTCAACATTCGTTGATGCAATGTTCACTGCGAGCACTGTTCCCTTTGCATTCATCAAGAGGCTGACATTCTTTTGTTGTTTATCTTCTGTGATGCGTCATGAATGTAACAAATCTGGAAATACTCAAAAGGGTGTAAAGGAGAATGCTTTTGATCTAAAATAAAATCATGACACACTTTCTAAAAGTGCCACCTATCAAATATGTCTAGTTTTTTTTAAGTAGAGAAGTACTGCACAAATTTCCCAATCCTCATTCCCAGCCTCTGGAAAGGGAAAAGAATCATAATCACATTCTTTCACTCAAATGCAAATATCCTGTTCCTGCCCTCGCTAAATTAAGTAGTTGTGCTATCGAAAGCTATGTGGTCTCGGTGGTGTTAAGCAAACGGTCCTGTTGTCTCAAGCATTTTTTCCCATGACTTTAGCTATTTGATGGATGGAAATATGAAAGAATCATAGTTTCACAGATTGGTTGTAGTACAGATGGATGTCACTTGAGCCATTGTGCCCAAGATAATTGTGTACAAGCTCACACTCCTGCATTTTCCATAACCCTTCCATTTTGCTCCCTCTCTTGGAATGTTTATCCAATTCCCTTTTGAAAACCATGGTTAAATCCGCCTCCACCATCCTCTCAAGCTGTGCATTCCAGATCCAAGTGATTTGCTGTGTAAAAGGTTTCCTAGATCCATTGAGACAAAAAAAAACACAATTGAACTCTATATCAAATTGAAAGCAGCATTGCCAAGTTCCAAACATGAATCTTAAACTTAAGCAAAGCCAGGGATAAAAGTAAGAGGGAAGATCTCACTGAGGTTAACTGCATAAGTAGTCTGAAAAGTACAGTGATAAATAAACACTGCAAGTGTGATCTTACTGGCCGTTCATGCCATTCTCCACTGCAGCAAGGTCGGCAAAGTTGGAACCCAGCCAAATCTCCATTCTCTGTTGCAGGATGGGAAAATCCCACCAGTGTGAACAGCTATAACATTCCAGCCTGTGATACAAAGGAACAGTTCAAATTGTTCAACAAAAACATTTTCCATTAAAAAAAACACGAAAAAGATCCATCTGGAGTTAGTAAGAAGAGGCTTATAATATTGTGAAGAATAGCAGTAAGCCTGAGGAGAAATCATCATGGAGGATGAGGAAATGGTAGCAGTCTTGAATAAATATTTTACATATAGAATGTAGCTGAAATGGCTCTCGAATTCTGTATCAGAACTAAAGGATAACAAAGGTGTTAATAAATGAAGATCATTAATATCAGCACAAAAGCTGGATCAGAGAAACTTTACAGAACTTAAATCCCCAGGATATGATTCCTAGCTGCATAGATAATAGGTGCACTGACTATGATTTGCCAAAAGTCCCTGCAATATAGAACAGTCCCAGTGGATTGGAATTAAGCATTTGTAGCACTGCAGTTCAAGGAATCAGGGAGTGAGGAAACAAAAGCTGGAGTTCTCTGACCATTCACATCACACCACGGCTGCTAGTGAGAATGGAGAATTCAGTGCTCAACCAAATCTCTGTTCACTGCAATAAGTCCAGAAAATCCTAGGTATGGGTGAGATTGGAGAATTATGCCCAAGGAGCCAACAAACTAGTTGACCTGATGTCAGCGGTCGGAAAAATGCTGGAATTCATTATAAGGAAATCTTGAAGAGGCATTTTGAAAATCAGAGTATGATCAGACACAGTCACCATGGTTTTACAAAAGCAAAATCAACCTTTTTTTGTGGATGGAACTGGTAGCATAGATGATGCTATAGATGCAGTACACTTTGTTTCCCAAATGATGCTAAATAAGGTACTATTTACAAGTTCAATACAGAAGAGATGGCCATGGGGTTAGTGGTCATATATAAACATGGATAAAGACTTAGTTAACAGATAGGAATCAAAGGATAGAGGTAAATGGGGCATTTTCAAATTTGAAGGCTGTAATGAGTGGAGTGACATCAAAATCTTTATAATGTGGAGGTGCCGGCATTGGATTCGGGTTAACACAATAAGAAGTCTCACAATACCAGGTTAAAGTCCAACAGGTTTATTTGGTAGCAAAATCCACTAGCTTTCGGGGCTCTGCCCCTTTGTCAGGTGAGTGGGGAGTTCTGATCACAAACAGGGCATATAAAGGCACACACTTAGTTTACAGAATACTGATTAGAATGTGCGAATTTATAGCTAATCAAGTCTTAAAGGTGCAGACAACACGAGTGGAGATAGCATTAAGCATAGGTTGAAGAGTATTGTCTCCAGACAGGACTGTAAGTGAGGTTTTGCAAGCCCAGGCAAGTCATGGGAATTAGAAGTAGTGTGACCTGAATCCAAGGTCCAAGTTGAGGCCATCCTCAAGTGTGCGGATCTTGGCTGTCAATCTCTGCTCAGCCACCCTGCGCTGTCGTGTATCGTGAAGGCTGCCTTGGAGAATGCTTACCCGGAGATCAGAGGCTGAATGCCCATGATCGCTGAAGTGTTTGCCAACAGGAAGAGAACAATCTCGCCTGGTGATTGTTGAATGGCGTTCATTCATCCATTGTCGTAGCGACTGCATGGTGTCCCCAATGTACCACGCCTCAGGACATCTTTTTCTGCAGCGTATCGGGTAGATAATGTTAGCCGAGTTGCAAGAGTATGTTCCGTGTACCTGGTGGATGATGTTCTCACGTGAGATGATGGTGTTTGTGTCAATGATCCGGCATGTCTTCCAGAGATTACTGTGGCAGGGCTGTGTGGTGTCGTAGTCACTGTTCTCCTGAAGGCTGGATAGTTTGCTGTGTACAATGGTCTGTTTGAAGTTGTGTGGTTGTTTGAAGGCAAAAAGCGGGAGTGTGGGGATGTCCACCTGATGAAGGGGCAGAGCCCTGAAAGCTATCACACTACATTGTGATCCTGTAGGAGCTGGACTGAAGCCAATGATCAGACAAGCTTGGTGGGGGGAGGTCTACCGGGGGGCCTGCCTCTCATGGGGAGGGCCTACCAGTGTGGGAGGTTTGCTTCCTATAGGAAGGTCTGGGTTGGGGGATGGGTGAGGGGATCAGTCCTACCCAAGACTGGAGATTGGGGCGTTCCAGGATGGCAGATGTCAAGGTTGGCCCAGGAATAGTCAAGACAGCCATTAACGGGCTGTGGGAGTGTCGGCAGGGGCAGCATTATGGGGTCCTGGGCTGGCCAGCAACTGAGCTGGTGAGAAAATGGGAGGCTGATGGTTCAGAGTCACTGTGCATGGTATGAATAGGCCCCACCCACCACCCCCCCCCCACCCCAAACTTTCAATGATATTCATGATTGTGACTCTGGAGTGCACAGAGTATGGGAGATTTGAGTCTGAATTTGCATGAAAAATCAATCTTGAATTATACGATTTTCCCTGCTAATTCAGCATTTAGATTTTTTTTTGGGATGACCGTGTCCAGGGTTTCACCTCCAATATGGCTTTTCTTTGAACCATGCTGAGGAAGTCATGTTGGACTCTGAAGATAACTCTGTTTCTCTCTCCATGGATGCTGCCAGACCTGTTGAGTTTTTCCAGCACCTTTTCTTTTTACTTAAAGAGTGGGGAGATCTTCCTCTTCAATCTATTTGTGATATTATATTCTGTACTCTATCCTTTTCTTCTCCTCCATGTAATCTATGAACTATATATTTTGACTGCATAGCACTCAAGAAGCAATACTTTTCACAGAATTCTGATACATGTGACAATGATAAATCAAAAAACTTAAATTGTATTTTAATTGGCTTTAGATAACCACTTTGGCTTCCATATTTAGAGAATTTACACTGATGGTTTATTGGATTATTTTCTAGGACTAGAAAGTCATCCCCTTTATGAGAAGCTGAATAAATTGTGCCAAAAAAATAAGAGTTGACTCTACAGAAACATTGTAAGTTCTGAAGGGACTTGACAGGATAAACACTGTTGCTCACCCTTGCTGGGAAGTCTATAACATGGAGCGCTGTTTCAGGGTAAGGGATTCGGAATTGACATGTGGAGAAATTTGTTCACCTAAAGCATCATTAAAGGTTTATGGATTCTCCATCCTTAAATATATAGATGTTTGATCTCATGGAATCTAATGATAGGGGGAATGGGCCAGAAAAGTTGATGATTGTACTGAATAGAAATGCAATCTTGAAAGCCTATACTTCTGTTCCTATTGCTTATGTTCTTACATTTCTCATGCCTTCTTTGTTGCTTTTACTACTCATATTAAGTCGGTGTGCTATGCTTCTCAAACCTTCCTCTGTTGGGACCCATGTCTTTCTATCTCTTCCTGGAGCCCTCATGATTTTGAGCAGTTCTCTTAAATCTCCTCTCAATCTTTCCTTTTCTAAGGGGAACAATCACTTCAATGGTTTTCCAAACTATCCATGTAACTGAAGTCCTTCGTCTCTGAGAGATGGTCACATACTTGTAAATCACTTTTTCACCCACTCTAAAGTTTTCTCTGTCTTCCAAAATTGGGCACATTACTTCAATTGAAGCTACATAACGTTTCATGAAGAACTTTCATCTTGCTTTCATACCCCATGCCTTGATTTATAAAGCCTACGATCCTGTGTTTCTTCTCAAGAGCTTCCACAGCCTCACCTACCACTATCAATGATCTGTGCATCCTATTTAGTATTGTATCCTTTAGTTTATGTTGCCTCTTTTCATTCTTTGTACCAATACATGTTGCTGCACACTGCTCTGCATTAAATTTAATCTGCCACATGACTGCCCATTTCACCAACTTTTCCCAAATCCTCTTCAAGTCTTTCACTACCCTGTTCACAATTAATGATACTTTCAATTTTGGCACTATCTGAAAATTTTGAAATTGTGCACAAAAATATTGCGCTAATCTCATGGCTCAGAGTTATCAGATAGTGACAGGTTTACCATTGACAACAGTAAATGTTTTTATATCATTTTCTTTTACCCTTGGAGTTTTATTTCATACGTATTTTTCACTGAACATCTGTGTTTACCAATTTGCTATGGTGTTGTAGATTGAAGTGTGAACGTACTCATATGCACTGATGTAAGCAGACAGGTGTGTGCTAACTGAGTTGTGGCTATAAAAGGTACCTGTTGCTAAAATGTTTATCAAAGCCATAACTTTAGAAACTGCTTGGAACAGAAGGCATATACGAACCCATCTTTTGTTTATTTATTTGGCATCTGCTATGCTTAAAAGGCAACTGCTTTAGACATTGCAGCAAAGGCAAATCATATTTTATATAAGACAAACACATTGGCAAGTCAAACAAGTTGTTTAATTAAATAGGCATCGTAAGTATAAAGTACTCCAAATTCTTGGTTGGTTCCATTGGGGTTCCTGGATGAATTCTACACTAGATGACATTGAATTTCAACAATCATGTGTGTGCCTCCAATTTGGGCCATTAGCTTTGTTATTTTATGGAGGCTAATAAACTTGCCCTTGTATAAAGAATTCACTTATTCTGCCTACTTTTAACTATGCTGTGCAGGTTACGAAA
Source organism: Sphyrna mokarran (assembly GCA_024679065.1). Classification (NCBI taxonomy): domain Eukaryota; kingdom Metazoa; phylum Chordata; class Chondrichthyes; order Carcharhiniformes; family Carcharhinidae; genus Sphyrna; species Sphyrna mokarran. Next base: position 100,930,676 of record JAGIQG010000004.1, on the reverse strand, counting down.
CTGTAGAAGGAAGTCATAATTAACATAATTATGTTCCTACTTTGAAAGATGCTTAAATACTTTTTTCAGGTTTTAGTACAATATAGAATAACAATCTGCTGTTAGATTTGAACTCAATAAGATAAAATTATTTCCAGACTCAAAGAAATAAAGGTATAGTGATATGAACCAACTTTAGCTTGACAAATTGCACTCATTTTTATATTTGGTGACTGGCCTTTGACACTCAGAAATGGCAGGTTTGGCCAACCCTCACAGCAGCATCAGTTGGGCAATGCTCTGGATCTCTTAAACTGAGATGTTGTTGCACATCTGAGATGCAAGCTTCAGATTTAATCGCCCAAGCTCTACCAATGCACCCGCTCCAAAACTAATGCAGATGAGGTTCCCAGAACAGAAATCTGTCTTGGCTTCAGGAAGGATTTAATGATCTAGCCCGAGCAAGGCCCTAAAATCCCATCAAATGTTAAAGTTTATTTATTAGTCACAAGTAAGGCTTACATTGACACTGTAATGAAGTTACTGTGATAATCCCCTAATCACCACACTCTGGCAACTGTTCTGGTACACTAAGGGAGAATTTAGCATGGCCAGTTCATGTAACCTGTACATCTCTGAACTATGGAAGGAAATCAGAGCACCTGGATTAAGCCATACAGGCAGTGACTTAAGCCAGGAATCGAACCCAGGTCCCTCGCATGTGAGGCAGCAGTGCTAACCACTGTGCCACTGTAGATTGGAAGGGATTTTGTTTTTTGCTGACATTTACCCATTTGAAGGAGTAATAATAAGTGGTTGCAGCAGAAGATTTTTTTTTTTACCCTGCCTGCCCAGATTTATGATCACTTGCCTGGAGGCTAGATTTTCATGTTGAAGGCAGGAGGTGAGATTATTCTATATCTTGTTCCTACCTCTGTCTTGAGACACTTGGAAAGTGTCATTTTCTGGGGTGCTACAGGGGAACTCCAGATCACCAAGTGGGACAAAGAAATAGCCCAGTTCAGCAATGGAGCAGGTCAAATCCCTTATACTGATCTGTAGTGGAATCATGCCTGTGAATAGACGCTATAGCACAACCTGGCTAACACTGTGGGAAACAGTCTTTCTGGGATAGTATGTTGGCACAGCAGTTAACACTGCTGCCTCACAGCACCATGGATCTGGGTTCAATTCCAGCCTCAAGCCTCTGTCTCTGTGGAGTTTAAGTATGGCTTGGAGATAGCCCTGCTGCCTCTAGTGTAAACCCGAGGTAGAAATATAGGTGGACTGAATCCAAAATGAGAAGATCAAAAGGCCCATCTCTGTTCTCAAAAATCTTCATTCTAGTTCCTATTAAACGGTAGTGATTCTTCCATATACAGTGATACCTTCTGACCACTTTAAACCTCTCTCTCTCTCCCAATACCTACTTATGAATAGAATTTAGATAACCCATAAAACTCCTCAAATAACCAAACAGATTCAGAGCTGCACTCATAATAGTATCTGGACAGAATACCTAAACTCAATGGGAAAAATCTTAAACAACTCAACATTATTATCATGTTAAGACTATATTTTCACCACTGGAGAAATGCCAGCCCAAAAAGACTGTGCCCCCCCTGTGTTAGCTAGGCTGTGCTATAGCATCTATTGACAGTCACAATTTCACTACAGATCAGCACTGGGACTTTGACATTCTCTATTTCTGACCTTACATTATATCTATTTCATTTTTCTTAAGTTAACCTGAAGACACTTCCACATTTACAATGTCAATGCTTTCCTTTCTAGTTTGTAGAATTAACAACTTTGTACGCGCAATGTTTAATGAAAAGCTCCATCTTCCAATCACAGCACTATCATGGCTTATCAACGAATTCAGATACAACTTGTATTTAAGCATTACATAATGCCGAGGCACAGTGGCACGGGCCTATTGTCCGACTGCTCAGAGGCTGAGGTTATCGGATTTCTTGAGGTTAGGGGTTCTGGACTGCCAACGAACTGTGCCAATCAGGCTTTCGCATTAAGTTCAGCATCTATTTGATATTCTGGGGGAACCTCGGATCACCAGGTGGGACAAAGAGGGTGAACTGCCCAGGTCAGAAATGAAGCAGGTCAAAGTCCCCATGCTGATCTGTAATGGATCGTGCCTGTGAATAAATGCTACAGCACAGCCTTGCTAACATAGTAGGACACAGTCTTTTTTGGGCTGGCATGGTGGTACAGTGGGATAGCATTCACAGCATCAGGAACCTGGGCTCAATTCTGGCCTTGGGTCTCTGTGGAGTTTACACATTCTCCCTGTGTCTGCATGGATTACCTCTAGTTTCCTCCCATAGTCTAAAAATGTGTTGGTTACCTATGCTAAATTGACCCTATTGTTAAGGTATTAGCATGGTAAATATGTGGGGTTATGGGAATAGGGGTCTGGGTGAGATTGTGGTTGGTAGAGATTTGATGAGCCAAATGGCCTTCTTCTGCACAGTAAGGATTCTATAATTCTATGAGCTATAAAGGAGGCAATCTCATTTTACATTTCTTTTGAATTCTTCCGACCTCCGATCTATGGTTTATACACTATAGCATCCTAACAGCAGTGTAAGGATATTTTCACCATAGGGACTGCAATGTTTCAAGAAGACAATTCATCACACATTCTCATGGGCAGTTAAAAACAATAATTAAAAACTGGCCCAGCCAGTGATGCTTCCATCTGATAAATGAATAGCAAAAAATGCAGCTGGGGTAAAACACGACAGCTGATAAAGTGTGGCTACCTCTATGAATTTTTTTTAAACTTACTGAAGATGGGTTCTCAATTAACACACAGAGCTGTCAATTGCCTCCTTAAGAGCGGGTGGGTTCCTTTGCCTGTCTCTTCTCCTCCTGCACCCCCTTCCCCCCCAGTTCTGCAAGTGATAGAAATGGAGACAGGATCTCTGGGTCCACTGCTTGGCTGCCATTTTCCCAGGTTCTGATCCCATTTGGCTCTGACTGAAATGATAAAAATTGTGCTCTCATCTACAGATGCTTACTTTCTATAGACTTGAAGGTGTTCAATTTTATCAAGGTCTTGTCTCCATTATGTCCAGACATTTTCATGATCCTCACCTGCCTTTGTTCTCCTGGTTAATTCAACATGGAACGAGTGACCTTAGTTGTACTTGTTGCTGGTCAGTGGTTTTCTTCTTTTAGAACATAGAACATAGAACACTACAGCACAAACAGGCCCTTCGGCCCACAAGTTGTGCCGATCATATCTATACATACCAGGCCATAGAACTATCAGTAACTCCCAATCCCATTAAATCCCATGTACTCATCCAGAAGTCTCTTAAAACACACCAGCGAGTTTGCCTCTACCACCACTGACGGCAACCAATTCCATTCATTCCCACCCTCTGAGTGAAAAACTTACCTCTAACATCTCCTCTGTACTTCCCCCCCAGCACCTTAAACCTGTGTCCTCTCATAGCGACCATTTCAGCCTTGGGAAATAGCCTCCGAGAATCCACCCTATCTATTCCCCTCAACATCTTATAAACCTCTATCGGGTCGCTTCTCAACCTTCATCTCTCCAAGGAGAAGAGACCTAGTTCCCTCAACCTATCTTCATAAGGCATGCCCCCCCAATCCAGGCAACATCCTTGTAAATCTCGTCTGCACCCTCTCAATAGCTTCCACATCCTTCCTATAGTGAGGCGACCAGAACTGCACACAATTCTCTAAGTGAGGTCTGACAAGGGTCTTATAAATTTGCAGCATTACCTCCCGACTCCTAAACTCAATTCCTCTATTAATGAAGGCCAGTACACCACATGCCTTCTTGACCACATCCTCCACTTGTGGGGCAGATTTAAGAGACCTATGGACCCAGACCCCAAGATCCTTCTGCTCCTCAACACTGCCAAGACTCCTACCCTTGATATTATACTGCTTCATCCCATTGGTCCTGCCAAAATGGACCACCACACATTTATCCGCGTTGAAGGCCATCTGCCACTTCTCCACCCAGTCTCGCTGCAACTTCAGACATCCCTTCCAACTATCCACAACACCACCAACCAACTATATTGATCAGTTCTTCTGATTCCATGGCAACCAAGACTTTGTCTTTGGTTAGCAGCTGCCACTGTTTGATAGATAATGTCTATAAATGTTCCTTTATATTTCTTTTTTTCTCAGCTTGCAGTTAATATGGTTTGGGGTCATTCTAGTTCTTCTTGTTAGAAATTTCAAAGCATCTCAATTTTAAGGGCAACATTTTTGCTGTGGATACTGCATTGTTAAAGGGGACAAAAGCATTATAATCATCAAATCATTGAATCCTACAATACAGAAGGAGGCCATTCAGCCCAAGCAGTCTGCACTGACCACAAATCCACCCAAGCCCTATCCTCACAACCCTATACCTTAGCTCATCCCATGATATCAAAGGACAAGTTAGCAATGGCCAATCCACCTAACCCACACATCTTTGGACTGACATGACATGGAGATTTACAGCAATTAACTATGCCCCAGAATCTCTGACCTCCAGATGTCATATCCCAGAGAATGTGTCGGGGGACACATGTCCCTTGCACTGAGCACATAGGAATTGCTCAGGAAATTGGAATTCTGGGGAGCGACTCCCTGCATCTCGTACCTTCTCAAAACTCAGCTAAAGTTGAAAAACTTGGGATGATCCCATCACTTAACCAGGAAAGGTCAGACTGGCAATTTTTTCACACAGTGGGTGATGAATCTCTGCCAAAGGGTGTAGGAGAAGCAGGTACAATTTTATCTTTTAAAAAAAATTCAGATAGTTACACGGGTATGATGGTATAGAGAGATATGGGCCAAATGTGGGCAATTGAGATTAACTTACGGGTTTTAAAAAAAAGAGTGGCGTGGACAAGTTTGACCGAAAAGCCTGTTTCCACGCTGTAAACTCTATGACTCTATGATTAAAACCAGTTCTAACTCTTGGATAACTATAACACTGAACCACAGCACCTCGACTCACCTCCTGACATCTCAACTACTTTGGGCCGATTACTTCTACCTCCTCACCTATTTACTGCCACCTTAGCCTTTTGGCCACTTACCTTACAAATTTAACTTCTCCCTGTAGACTCACTAAGTGGCTTTAGCACATTTCAAGTCATTAGAATAAGGGCATCCAGTGCCATAAAAAGGGTTCACCTGAGGATCCTGAGGAAGGGTTCCCAGACCAGGTCTGCCCCACATTTCTGAGGAGGCCTTATTCAGAAATTTGGGTGAGAAACATGGAGCTCCGATATAAGGTAAATAAATAAGAGCAGAGTGGCAGTCAGATGATGATTGCCACACCTCGGGAGATTCAGCCCCATATTTCAGAGCCTGCTTTATTTAATACAAACTCCACTGTTCAATGAACAACTCATTTATATTGATTATTTGCTTAGCCTAATACATTCTGTGTCCTTTGAGGTCCTGCAACAATCAATATCATTGCAGGTCTATTCCCAATAAGAACAGCTCAAACTCACTTTTTCTAGCAAGGCAACTTTCAGCTCATCAATTTGATTAAGGTATTATATCTGATGAGGTTAAAGGTGTTCTTGCTCCATAAAGCAAATCGCTTTCTTATTTTCTGGCATCTTTGACTGTTCAACATTCTCCTCACATCATACTCAATCACCAGGACAAAATATTCCACAGGTTTTTAACTAATGTGAAACCAGCCACAGAAAGAATAGGCAGACTGAAGTATCTGATTTCTGCTTGCCACCATTGTGTAGCAGTGTGACTAAACCCATGATCTGTACAAATACATTTAAATCCAACCAATTAATGGCAATAGCAAAGTGTTGATTCAACATACCTCTGACATTTTTCTCCAAATGTATTAACAGCAGCACGGTGGCACAGTGGTTAGTACTGGGGCCTCACAGTGTCAGAGACCCAGGTTCAATTCCGGACTCAGGTGACTGTGTGGAATCTGCACGTCCTCAAGTCTGCGTGGGTTTCCTCTGGGTATTCTGATCTCCTTCCACGCTCCAAAGATGTGTGGGTTAGATGGATTGGTCATGCCAAATTGACCCTTGATGTCAGGGGATTAGCAGAATAGATATGTGGGGTTACGGGACAGGGCCTGGATAGATTGTTGCCGGTGCAGACTGAATGCGCCGAATGGCCTCCTTCTGCACTGTAGGGTTTCTATGATATTTATGAAGTGCTAAGTTCATGAATTGTCAACAAAATTGCCATGATATTGACAACATAATAATGACTTCACTTAATTGCTTACTCTAATTCAAGGTCACTGAGGAAGTTGGAATCTACTGCGATAGACACTGGGTGCTAGGCAGCATGCAGCCAGGTTGGGATGCCGGTCCATAACGGGCACACATTCACATTCACACACAACAAACTGAAGGACAACTTACCATGGCTTCCTAACTAGTATGTCCTTGGACATAATCACCAGGGTTGTCTGGCGTATTGCTTGGTGGCAAGATACAGCTATTGCTGGATGACAGGATCTTCTGTTCCTGCTACTGTCAGTGGGATTTCCTATTGATTCCGACACATGCCAGTGGGAAGCTCACAACAGGGCTGCGCTGTTAACTGGACCAGAAGATCCAACCAATGTGACAAGCCAGGAGATCATGCCCAATAATTGATTTTTCAAATAAAAACTTGTGTACCCATTTCCAAGAACTGGCTGCTATTTTTTTTTTCATCTTTTGATACAGAATTGAAATCAGGTTTGTTGCACAAAACTGTTAACCATTGGTGTGTAAAATGTTATTTATCATAAGACCATAAGACGCAGGAGCAGAATTAGGCCACTCGGCCCATCGAATCTATTCTGCCATTCAATCACAGCTGATATTTTTCTCATTCCCATTTTCCTGCCTTTTCCCCATAACCCCCAGCTCCTATCTATCTCTTTTTTAAAGACACTCAATGGCCTGGCCTCCACAGCCTTCTGCTACAAACAGTTCCACAGATTCACCACTTTTTCATGAAGAAATTCCTTCTCATTTCTGTTTTAAAGAATCTCTCTTTAGTTTGAGGTTGTGCCCTCTGGTTCTAGCTTTTCCTACTAATCGAAACATTCTCTCCACGTCCACTCTATCCAGGCCTCAGAGTATTCTGTAAGTTTCAATCCTTCTAAATTCCATTGAGTACAGATCCAGAGTCTTCAACTGTTCCTCATATATCAAGCTTTTCACTCCAGGGATCATTCTTGTGAACTTCCTCTGGACCCTTTCCAAGGCCAGCACATCTTTCCTTTGATATGGAGCCCAAACCTGCTCACAGTACTCCAGTGCAAGCTGACCAGACTCTAACACAGCCTGAGAAGTACATTCTTGCTCTTGTATTCAAGTCTTCTTGACATGAATGCTAACATTGCATTTGCCTTCCTAACAGCCGATTGAATCCGCACGTTAATCTTAAGAGAGTCTTAAGGGTCCCTTTGTGCTTCTAATTCCCTTAGCATTTGCTTATTTCGAAAATAATCCATGCCTCCATTCCTCCTTCCTAAGTGCGTAACCTCACAATTTTCCGCATTGTATTCCACTTCTTTGCCTACTCTCCTAGCCTGTCCAAGTCCTTCTTTTTCAATAATATCTACCCCTCTACATCTCTTTATGTCATCTGCAAACTTAACAACAGTGCCTTCAGTTCCTTCTTCCAAATTGTTAATGTATATTGTAAGTTGTGGCCCCAGCACTGAGCCCTGAGGCACAGAACTGGAACCAGTCTAGGTTGTCATGCTGGAACAACATTAACATTGGCAATGAAAAATTTGCAGTCAGTTTAATGATATTTCACTTCCCATGTTTTCTCACTCTTGTTTTTCTGCTGATTCCTTCTTCAATTGCTTCTTTAAACCATCTAGAAAATACGGAAGGCACTAGAAGTTGGATAAACTAATTTTTTCTTAAAGAAAATTATTTTTAAAACTGGAGGCCAGTTAAGAGTTTCAGATAATGAAGTCTTGAGGTGATGTAAAATAAATTGTGAAGGACTGGTTAATAAGGCTGACTGTGATACATATCAAAATAATTAATTCAACTTTCGATGAACAAAATTTTGAGTTTGTTTTAGGTGGAAATCTATAATTGAAAGGAATCTGATATGTGGGAATTGCTAGAATGCATGGGAAGTCACTGTGGGATTATTTAATCAAATAAAGTGTCTATCAGGAAAATAGGACATGAAAATGATTGTTCTCTTTAATTATCTTGAATTAAAGGGAATTTTCAGTGTTATTGCTCATGTAAGGCCTTGGATTAATATATGCTATGGCAGAAAGTATAACTAATTTTCATACAGCTGTTTCCAATGAATGAAAAGAAGGAAAAAGGAGAAAATCATAACTGCGAGAAAATAGTATGCCTGTGACCAAAGACAATGAGTGGAATTTTACTGGCACCCCATTGATGGGCAGAGCAAGCCGGCAAGAAAGATCATGCCAGATTTCATGCACTCATGAACTTATGAGAATGGGATTTCTGGTGAGATCAGCCCCGCACCCATTTCTGGCACTTGGCAGAATAATTTATTTGAATGTTCATTTACACTTGTTTAGTGAACCCAGCATTCAATCATCTGGGCCCACTTGCCTTTGTGGCCTCTCTGAGAGACATTCACTCTGGCGAGGAAAACACCTGCTCCCTATGAATGAGGAACAGTTGTGTTGGCCTTGCTGGTAGAACAAGATTGGGCATAAAAACATTCTGGAAAATTGGATCTACAACTCTTCTATTTTTCCACGAGCTGGACAGTTTTTTTCTCATAAAATTCCATTCTATGCATGCAAAGGTATTTCTAGAAACAAAGATGTTGTAGCAGAAATATTATGTTACTTATCTGATACTGGCATAATACCAGAAAAAAAAGTTTGAATATTTTTTCAAGAAGATCAGAATCACGGTAATGGAAATTTCTAAGCAAGATACTTTGAGAACTACCATATGAGATATTGGAGTCTAATATGAATGAAAATTCTTAAGCACAGGCAACAATAAAACAATTCCCAACAAACATGGGTTTAGCAACACAGGTTGTAAAGATTGGATGATATGATGAGTTTGCACACTAGCCTGTATTTTTAGAGTCTTTTAACAATGTCAGGCTGGATTGAATTCTGGGAATTCCAGTTACTTTTGCTGGTGCAGGTTAAGGATTTGAATAGCATCCTCATGCCCGACATTCCCAAACTGGTCAGCTCCATTGCGGGAACAATCATCTTGTAGAATCCCCAGCCCTCTGTAATTCCATGGAACTAGGCTACCTTCTTCATGACTCCTGGTTCATAAACTTTCACAGGAATTATATCCATAGTCTGCATTCAGGAAACATCTAAAAGGTAAGTTCAAATGATTGTCCCTTCTATCCCTTCCCTGCCACTTTCATGTTCCCAGCCAAACATTCATAATGAGCATTTGAACATGAGTAGAGAACCCAGATGTCTGGCTATATGTTTTATGTTTACTGGGATGCTACCTGGATTTGATGGATTGAGTTATAAGGAGAGGCTGAACTTTTTTCTCTGGAACGTAGGAGGCTGAGGTGTGACCTTTTAGGGGTCTATAAAATAATGAGGAGAATAGACAAGGTAGGTAGTCAATATCTTTTCTCAAAGGTAGGGGAGTTTAAAACTAGAGGACATAGTTTTAAGTTGAGAGGGGAGAGATATAGAAGTGTCTAGAGGGACAATTTTTTCACACAGAGGGTGATGAGTGTCTGGAACAAGCTGCCAGAGAGGCAGTAGTAGAGGCAGCTACAATTTTATCTTTTAAAAAGCATTTAGATAGTTACATGGATACAATTGGTGTACAGGAATATGGGCCAAACGTGGGCGATTGGGATTAATTCAAGGGTTTAAAAAAAGAGTGGTATCGACAAATTGGACTGAAGGGCTTGTTTCCATGCTGTAAACCTCTATGACTCTATGAAACAGTTCCCAGATAGCCTCAGTATGAGTACTTGGTGGAACTCCAAAGCTCTGAAATGAATTGTCAGGGGTACTGTTGTGCCAACTGAATGGGAGCATTTACTTCGATTTTGAATCTTGTTTACTTTTTAAAAAAGTTATTGGCTTTTATCGAGATTGTAACAGCATGAAGGGGGAATGAGTTGGCATGAACAGAGCATGGAAAGTGATGGAGTGTCAAGGGTGAGTACTATAAAACCTAAACATTGTTAATACAACATGGAAGAAATCCCAGAGAACTAAGATGGGCTTTCTAACCAGGCTACCTTGGCACTCACCTACTCCTGCGATTTGTTTCTGGCCTGTTTCTGGGCAGGCTTAATTTCATCCTGCCCTTCCCCCACCCCTATCCCCCCACCCTATTTGCCTGAAACAAATATTGACTGTAATGGGGCACCTCTAGCTGAGGCAGAAATTTTCCAGCGTTATGCAAAGTCTGGAGGAGTCTATGGATTCTTTAAAGTGGCAGGCAGAAACTGGCTGCCAAAATTCCAATAGATTCAGTTTATGCCAGGAGGGGAAGAGAGGGCTGGATATCAATCAGATAAGAGAGGAAATCCTAATAAAGCAGGGTCAGTTAAACTTATGCTGATTCTTCTAGAATTGGAGCAAAGGGAATTTCACAATAACTTCTTTGCAATGTTAATGTAAAACTTATGACTAATAAATAAATAAACTTTACTTTTTTTTAAAGGTTCAAGCTTATGTTTGGAATGGAACTGTGGAGTTCAGCTGATTCTTGTCGGTATATATTTATATATTTAAATAGTTGCACGATTGCTTTAACATTCAGTCACATGATTTAATGATGCGATCATTGGAGTATTTCATATGCATTTGTCTGAGTTTCAGTTTGTGTTCTGGGGAGTGAACATTTCTTTCAATCTGTTGTGTATTATTTTGAATCTGCATGTGAAAATCATACCTTTTTCTTTATGTTTAAAACCCAGGACCCCTAACACAGTTGGGATATTACAGCTCTCTTTAAGGTCAGAAGTGAGTGCTGTTGTTTTATTGCTATCTATAAAATCCAGCCCTGAATGTCTAGATCCCTGTTTGTAAAAATGCAAAGGTAGGATCTCTGCCTTGTGTTCTGCATCAATCCCTTGTCATGAATACCAGTGGAAAATAGATTGGAAGACTGTAATGTGTCTTATTTTAGTACCAACACTGAATCTCCTTTGAAGGCACATGCAATATTGACCTTTTTTAGTCAACCCTGAACTAGCCTCATGAGGACAGATACATAATTGAATTGTTTCATGTTTCCCTTTTCACTGCCCCTAGGAAGTGATGTTCCAAGGTGCACAAATGAGAAAAACTCATCATCGAAAATAGGAACAGGATTAGGCCATGGGGCCATTCCAGCTAATTCCACTATTCAGAATGATCATGGCCAATTCTTTATCTCAAAACCATACTTCCAAACTCTCCCAAATGCCTTGACACCTTTAGAATGTAGGAATAAACCTATTTCTTTCTTAAATGTATTCACTGACTTGATATCAACAGCTTTCTGTGGTAAGGAATTTCACCGGTTCACCTCCCTCTGAGTGAGGGAGTTTCTCCTCATCTATCCCCTGAAATGTCACATCTGGTATTCTGAGACTGTGACCCATTGTTCTAGACTCCCCAGCCAGAGGAAACAACATCCACATATCTAGTCTGTCCACCCCTGTCAGAATTTTATAAGTTTGAATCGGATCTCCCCTTAAGTTGACTCAATTTGTCCTCAGATGACAGCAGCTGTACAGGGGACTAATGCAAAATGCAAGACAGAGAACTTCTACTCTTATTGTTATAAATAAGAATCCAGACATTAAAGGGTGGATTGTATAGTTACCAGTGAGGCAACAACACTCACCGCTGCCTTTGAATCTTAGGAATCAATCTGGTGAACATTTGCTGCACTCCCTCCATTGCATGTTTATCCTTTCTTGAATAACCAGACCAAATGTGCATGCAGTACTTCAGGTGTGATCTCACCAAGGCCGTGTATTGCTGCAGTAAGATGTCCTTAGACCTGCATACAAGTCCACTTGCAATGAAAGCCATCATATCATTTGCTTTTCTAACTATTTGCCGCAACTACATGATTGGTTTCAGTGATTCATGCACTACACCCAGGTTCTTTTTTTGTCAATATTTCCCAATCTATCACCATTTAATTAATGCTATCTTTCTGTTTCTTTGTCCAAATTGGATAAATTCACAATTATCTGCATTATACTTTATCTGTATTTATTTACCCGATAATCAACTTATCTGAGACTTCCATGTGTCTCAGTCACATGGAAACCTCCTAACATCCTCCTCACCACTCACATTCTCACTAAGTTTTGTGTTGTCAGCAAATTTGGAACATTATATTTGATTCCTCATTCAAATCATTGATATATATCCTGAAAAACTGGGATTCCAGGATTTATCCCTGCAAGACACCTCTAGTTATTTTCTGCTAGTTCAAAAAAGACTAATTTATTCTTATTCTGCATTTCCCATCTGTTAACCAATTCTCAATCCATGTTAATATGTTACTCCTAATCCCACGTGCTCTAATTTTTCACACTAACATCTTAAGTGGGACTTTATCCAGGGCTTTCTGAAAATCCCGATACGTCACATTCACTGGTTCACCTTATCCATTCTATTAGTTACATTGTCAAAAAACTCCAGTTGATTTATTAAACATAATCTCTTGAAAATCACTTAGACCTGATTCATGAAGCAATATTTGTTGCGGCTGTAACTACAGGAAATCTATCACAACCTCCAAAGGTCCTCCTTCTTCCCATCAAGTTCACATCTGGATCCAGTTTTCTGTCATTTGTAAGCTTCGATTATTTGAATAGTATACTGTTTTCTAAGTAGTTATTTAAAAGAAATGACAGGCCAACCCCGTACCCTGTGGAACACAATCAACAGCTAATTTCCCTCTATCGCCACCCGGCCACCCTTGCCCAGCACATGCACGCAAGCATAACCCCCTGCCCCACACATAAACACACACATACACACACACACACACACTATTTTGATTATTCTGAGCTGACTATATATCAGCTATCTGGCAACTTAGTCTATTGCTTTGCTATTCTTCTGATCACTTTTCCCCGAACTGAAGTAAGGATCTTTTTCCAGGCCATTTAGTGTCATTTAAAGATGGGGAGCACACTTTCTGTTCTCTAATCCATTGGGACATTGGAACTTTCAATGAAGTTTGAAAGACGATGGATTGGAGTATTGCAATTTCTTCAACTAATTTAACAGCACATTTGGATAAAAGTCATCAGAGCTTGAATTGATGTTTATCTTTAGTTTCCTAAATTTAAATATAAATGAATATAAATCTCCCCTCAAGGATTAATGAAAGTCACTTTGAAAATTAACTGAGCCACACTGGAATGACTCAGAAAGCCTGCCTGGAAAGAAACTTTGGGGGAAGTCTTAGCAAAAAGATTCAAAGTGCCAAACAAGTGTGAAAATGGGTTGGCTGCTAGTCATAAATGTATGGCATTTAGTTGAAAAAAGAGCTGAGATGTGATTCTTGTCAGCAATTGAAAGGAGAAGCCTATTTTTGCCTGGAAGCTGACTGCTGAGCTCCTAAAGCACCATTGCATTGCCTGCCCGATCTCCCAGTACACAGTGTACACAGTGTATTGTAAAAAGTCCTGTCACACTTCCACAATCCCACAGACACTGGGACCCACTGCCAATCCCTCCTTGCTCTGGGCTCCCGTGTCCCTTCGAGCACCGCTCCTTGTTCCCCCCATCCCTACCCAGTCCCCTGGACATTGTCTTTCCGGGTATAATGCCAATTTTGCTGGCAGAACAATACCGGTAATATTGCAAGAGGCAAAAAAAAGGTGCAAAACCAACTTTCTCTTCTCACCCAATCCTACTGGCTCCACACACCATTCGACTGGTGTGATGAGCCAGTAAGAACACCCTTATAAGTTATTACAAAATGCAAAGTCAAACCACTACCATGATACACAGACCCTGGTTTCTACCGGGGATTACTGTTCTGCAGGCCCAATCCTTGGCCTGCCTTCTAAAAGGACCTGGTAATGAATTCCAACTAGGCAGTCCACTGCCTCTTATCAAGGTAACTCATACTCAATGAACCAATCAATCAATGTTTCTCCTTGGAGCTTGATAATCCCGATGAGGATAAGGTCAGCAGATACATGGGAACACAATAGCCTGCAAGTTCACTTCCAAGCTACTCATACTAACTTTGAAATATACCACTGTTTCTTCATTGTTGAGGGATCAAATTAGAATGGTAGAATCATAGAATCCCACAGTGCAGAAGAAGGCCATTTAACTCATTGAGTCTGCACAAACAACAATTCCTCTTGAATCCTATACCCATAATCCCACATATTTACCATACTAATATCCCTGACACTAAAGGACAATCTGGCATGACCAATCAACCTAACCCACACATCTTTGGAGTATGGGAGAAAATCGGAGCACCCAGAGGAAACCCACACAGTCACGAGAAAATGTGCAAACTCCACACTGATAGTTACCCAAGGCCAGAATTGAACCTTGCTCCCTAGTGTGAGGCAGCAGCTCTAACCACTGTGCTGAGTTAGTGAACTCTCTTGCTCACAGCATTGTGAATACTACTAAAACACATAGACTACGTTGATTAAAGAAGGCAGTTCACCAGCCCATGCTTGAAGACAAGTAGAGATTTTTGGGTCTTGTCCGTGGTGAGAGGTGGGGGGTGGGGGGAGTCATATGGGTGAAGATCAGCAGGGGAGAATCCTTTTGGCTAAGTGGGGAGCTGGGTGAGGTTGATGGTTGGTGTTTGGTCAGGTTGGTGGGAATTTCATTGAAAGAGAGTAGTCAGAGGTGAGAGAGGGAGTCATCTGCATGTTCATGGGTGTTTGCAATAATTTCTCGGAAGCTAGAAAAGGTTTTAATTCTTTTACTTTTCCTGGATAACAATGTAACCCTGATGGAACCATCACATTTTCAGATGGTTCCCAGCAGAGGACAATTGCCCAGAGGAAGATACCACTTCTGGGCTATTTTTGTTTTATTCATTTGCAGAATATGGACATCGCTGGCTGGGCCAATATTTATTGCCATGCATCATTGCTTTTGAGAAGGTGGTGGGCAGCTGCTGCACCCCATGTGATGTAAGTGTAACCACAGTGCTATTAGGAGAGTTCCAAGACTTTTCCTCAGCAACAGGAATGACAATATATTTCCAAGTCTGAATGTTGAATGGCTTGGAGCTGAACTTCCAGGTGGGTGATGGTATTTCTATGTATCTGTTTCCCTTGTTGTTGTAGATGATAGTGGTGATGTGTTTGGAATGTGCTACCTAAGGAGCCTTACTGAGTTTTTGGAGTGCATCTTGTCGATGGTACACACTGCTACCACTGTGCATCGGTGGTGGAGGAAGTGAATGTTTATGGATGAGATGTCAATCAATCCAGCTACCTCGTCCTGGATGCTGTGAAACTTCTTGAATGTTTTTGAGGCTGTACTCATCCAGGCATGTGGAGATTATTTGACATGTAAATACTGACTAGAGCCAGAGTACACCAACTCAAGCTAAAGAGACGATCCTTTGAAACAAATTTCAGGAGTAATTTCTTCATCCAGAGAATGGTGAATCTGTGGAACTCTTTGCTATTGAAGGCTGTGGAGGCCAGGTCATTGAGTGCCTTTAAGTCAGAGATAGATAGGTTCCTGATTAATAAGGAGATCAGTGGTTATGGGGAAAAGACAGAAGAATGGTGATGAGAAAAATATTGGCCATGATTGATTGGCAAAGCAGACTCAATGGGCCGAGTGGCCTAATTCTGCACCTATGTCTTATTGTCTTACAATCTAGCAACTTCCAAGGGGGATTCTTTAAAATTGAATGGCATGGCAAGAAATCTGCTTTTAGGTCTGGTTACTTCCTTGCTACTTTTCCTGAAGCTGTGTCACTCTGTTATTTTCAGGAAAATTCTGCCATGGTGTCATTGATAAGGACTCCAAGGTGAGTTGCAACTTCATGCTTCATGCTTCACAAGTATCTCCTACTACAACAATATTATATTTATTGTTCATGATTCAAAATTCAAGCTCCCTGAATAAAATTATCGCCTTAGTTTTAGTTAAACTGAATTTAGGACTATTTTATTTGTCCATGCCTTCCACAAGCTGAGCAGAAACTACCCAAAACTATAACAGGAAGTTAACTTTCACTGCTAAAGGGAAATGAGACTTCCATTCTCACAGTCTGGACTGAATTTGAATCAAAGTACCAAAGATGAGAATTCAATTTGTAACCCATTCACTGTCCAGTTCTCCCAATTATGCAGTACTTTCCTCCTAATCTTCTCTTTGGCAAATCCAAGTTCTGTTCGATTTCTTACATTTTACATTACAAAGAGCTTACATTTTGAAATTCACCCTCTTGTTTCCTAAATCCTCCCTCAATGCATCAGTGTAGGTTTGAAAGAAAGACAACATAAATTCTGTTCCATATATTACAATGAGCCTTTATTCACATTGATTTGGATATATTTGGAATACATCTGAGTGCACTTGTTTTTGGTGGGGGAGATGCCAGGGAGGAGGAATAATGGAACTAGGATAAACATATAAATTGCAGGTGTTGATGAAGCTAAAATTGCTGTTCGTGGTATAGAAGTGAAGGTAAAATGTTGCAAATGAATGCTGAAATAGGCAGAGGTAATCAAATCTGTAACAGCCACTAAGGGATTGCAAGATTACCTGCAGAAGCTAAATCATGTTCTGTGTATAAGACATATTATTGGATTTTCTTCTTTGTACATTAAACATTACTGGGCCAATCTTTGGTCCTTTTTTCCCTAGAACTAGATTAGATTTATTACATTTCTTAATGTTTATAAAATGTCCAGTTTTTATTACTTTTTATATCATACATTAATGTTGATGAGGTGAATATGCAGTACCAACCAGAACTCAATCATTCAAGTTGGTCAAAATATCAAAAGGGAAGTCAGGTACAGAGTGTTACAAGCATCATAAAATCTAATCTTTTTAGACGGTTTCAATTTGGCTGTGCATGGCCTCATAGTGGAACACAAATTTCCTTTTTAAATTGTTTGATCTAACCACCAGGCAAAGATTCAGACACCAAGTTAGTGAGTGTATCGAAATGCATTGATTATAAGCAAATATTCAAAACTGATTAACTGAATCATTGAGGCAGGATATAGGAAAAGTATACTTATCAATGCAACTCTACTAATTCCACACTTTCAAATGGGTTGTCAATCCAAGAAAGGTGGACAGCAGCTTGAATCCTTTATATCGACAATTCAACAGTCAATGTCTTTGAACAGAACTACATCGTCCAAAGATTTGTAATGGCAGGGAATCTATTGCTGAAACTGTCCCAGTGATAACTGCACTCCATACTCATATGCCCCTGAAGTTTATTGGAAGCAGTCTTCATGCTAATAGAAGGATTGTTGTAAGTTTGCCAAATGACAGTTTGCCATCACCATTATCCTTTATTTTGCACCAAGGAGAAAGGCCGCTCCCGCAGCTTACAGTCAGATAGTCTTCACCTCAGGACCTACAACTATGGTCTGGGTAAAGTTACAAGCTTAAAACTCCTTGTTGGCTGTTTCCTATTGGGCAAGCCTCTGCTCACTCAATGAAGCAGCTTGTACTCCACAAAGCTCAAGGATAGATCATGTTTGAGGCCTTTGTGAATGTGCAACCATTTTTAAGTTAATTTCATGTAACATTCATTGTAATAAGCTAACAAGGTCAAAATCTTGACACCTTTTTGTGTCAAAACTGAGATAAGAATTTTGATGTTGTTAACCTCAGAATCATAGAATACCTACAGTTCAGAAGGAGGCCATTTTGCCCATTGAGTCTGCGCTGATCACAAATCCCATCCAAGTCCTACCACCTTAACCCCAAGTATTTACCCTGCTAATTCCCCCAGCACTAAGAGTCAATTTATGATGGCCAATCAAGGTAACCCGCATATCTTTGGACTGTGGGAGGCAACAGGAGCACCCAGAGAAAACCCACACAGACACAGGGAGAATGTGCAAACTCCACAGTGATCCAAGCTGGGAATTGAACCTGGGTCCCTGGTTCTGTGAGGCAGGAGTGCTAACCACTGTGCCACTGCACCCCCAACCTTACACAAAAATATATCCAATAGGCTGTATTTGCATTGACATTAATACAACTAACGCAATCACATGGTTAAGAGCTGAAGGTCATAATAGACTTTAAATGTTGTTAAGTTCTAATCAGATGTAAGTTATATAGACTTTAGTTTGTCTTATTTCCAATTTAGCAGTCACTTTTAATGTCAAAGATTAACATACACCCTTCAAGGTCAAGTCACAGTTTGTACTCAACATGTCACTTGTGAATTATCAACTTGCAAGGTTCAACTTATACCAACTGTAAGATCATACAGTTGTTTTTATCCTCCATAGTCTTTCTCATTTTTCGGTAATTTGTTCTCCTCTGGCTTACATAAACGTGCACCTGCAAATTTCTCTGTAGTGTCAATATACTTAGATTGTTTAAGGCATAAACTGTTAAATATAGTTCCAATGCATTTTACAAGTTCACTCCAGTTTTCTGCCACATTTCACTTAAATATTAAAGCTGTTTCCCTGCAAAATCTGCGTAATTTTGCCTTTGTTGGCAAGTTTCCTGGCAATCTCTTGATTCCTAATCTCTTTCGGTTCTGTTCTTGCTCAATTTTTTTTCACATTCAATTTATGTTCTGGTTATCATTTTATATGTTTTAGGGAATGGGGCAAAGGTGAGTCTTCATGACTGAAATTTGATAACAAAACGCACTTCTGTAATTACATTTCAGTGGTAAAAAATCAGAATGGATTAATTTTGCCACATAATCCTCAAATATATCAAATATTAAGCATTATGATAATGATCAGGGGTTGAGTGTTCATCTGGACTCAGAAAACCCAGACCTATCTATTTTAATGGCCGTGTACAACTTTACAAGGTATTTTCATCTTTTTAGACAGGGGTTGTTTTCACAGGATTGCCTCAGCTCTCCAACATAGCATCTTAGTATGCAAAATATTTTAATGATCCCTCACCCACTCACATTCCCCACCCATCCCCAGACCGCAGCAAGCCAGCGCATTATGTCCTACTGTAATCCCATGTTCCCTCACAGATTCTCATGCCAGCCAATTCCACCTCTATAACACCACCTTCCATTCTCCACTATCACCTCTATGCCCACCCCCATGTATTCTCCATAGCCACTCATCCAGTATACATGACGTACAGTTCCACACATGGAAGTGGTAATTATTTTAAAATGATTGAAAAAAAAATCATTGAACTGCTAGTAATCTAAAAGGGCCCTGAATTTAAAATCATTATCATTGATAGTGAACCCATGAAACTCATGGAAAAAAATACTGTAATCCTTTAAGTGTCAGATAGGTTTGTAAACAAACAATAACAACACAAAAGACATAGAGTTATTACAAGCTCAAAAATATTTCAATAGTTCTTGGATCAATAAGATTAACTGCTGACCTTGAGCATTGAAACTCAGCCAAGCATTCATAATGGAACAACTGTCATAATAAAGCTTCAGCTTCACTAACAGGGCAGATGTTTGTTTTCATTTAAAAGTAAAATGCCTACAAATTAATGGAGGGGAACAGGTGCAGACCATTGAAAATGGAAAGCCAAAACTCATTCAAATCTATTTACTTTTAACACATATCACATTACGTGGTGTAAGGAAAAGTTTTAGAACTTGAAATTTGTTAACAGGAAGAAGGGGATGAAGTCAAACACAAAGGCCAATGAGAGTTGTGAAAGACTTGCTGAATGTAATGGCAGGATTTCATTAACATTTTCCAGCTACTTTTCCCGTCCAACAGCAAGCCAATTGGACAGCCTGGCCAGCAGCTGAAAGGTAGCACCAGGAGTTTGTATCTGAGGACCTTTGTAAACATTTTGAAGATTAAGGAGGGGCATAATTGGGAGGGGAGGCAGTAGCAGTGAATTTTAAGTTGGGTTCCCCACTACGCTTAAGGATTCTAATTAAAATGCCTCGCCTTTAAATTGTAGGGTAGTTGGACGTGCACATATTCATCCATTTTAAAATAATAAGGCGATTTTGTGCTTGTGTTTACAGTGAGTTCAACAACAACATGAGCGCAAAATTTTGCGATATTCGGTAAACAAGAATCTCACCAGTGAGATTCATTTTCCTATTTTCCATGCCTTTTGTCGACAATGTATTGAGTTTCCCACCCAGAAAGTACGAGAATCTTATTTTTGTAAATTATAACACAATTAAAAGATTTCCTTGCTATATGTTGCCCCCCACATTAGAAGTGCCATGTCATACTGTTGAGGTTTTCAACAGCTTTTAAAAGATGTGAGCCAAGTGAAAAGAATACACAAGGATAAGAAGAGTTCCATGGGGTGAGGGAAATACCTGTGTTGTACCCTGGCACTGTCCCAACACTAACCCCTCGCTTAAATCATTCTTGTAATGGTTCAATAGATCAAAACTAAATTCATCTGTTCCAGAGCTTGTCAGGCTTCAAGTACTAACATTTTAAAAAGATTGGTCTAGGCCATCAATCAACATTTTTGGATTAATTCATTGTGAAGGGCCAGACAGCTCACTGTGAATATGCTGATAGGACTGGCCAAATATATGCATTGATTATCACTGTCACAAAAGCAAGCGATTACCAAAGCTACACAGCAAGCAGAAACTATTCAGTAATCCATTAAGAATAAAAAAATTACATTATCTATTGGAGTCTATTGACTGGGACAGCACAGTGACAAAGTGGTTAGCACTGCTGCCTCAAAACACCTGGGATCCAGGTTCAATTCTAGCTTTGGGTGACTGTGTGAAGTTTACACATTCTCCTCATGTCTGCATAGGTTTCCTCTGTGTTCTCCGGTTTCCTCCCACAGTCCTAACGTGTGCAGGTTAGGTGGATTGGCCATGCTAAGTTGCCTCTTAGTGTCCCAAGATATGTAGGTTAGGGGCCTTAACCATGGTAAATGTGTGAGATTACAGGGATAGAACAGAAGAGCAGGCCTGGATAAGATATTCGCCAGAATTCTACTGCCTTGACAACCACTGAACCCGAGCGGACAAGAGGCAGACAACAGAAATGTTTGTTGACCTCGAGTGAGGCCACAAAATCCCAGCCATTGTCAGATAGCCGGGCCAAATGGCCTCATTCTGCACTGTACGGATTCTAATCCATGAAAATTACAAAATATAAAATACTGTAATCTTCTAATTTTGGTACCGTGTGGGTGTGTCAGGTTGTAATTGCTGAATGAAAAAGAGGTATGGTATTCTTGACATGAGGACATTTGACCAACAGGACAGCACATGGGCAGTTTAGAGGACCGAGTATATGTTAAAAGGGCACATGTTGCAAAAGTATGTGATATTTAAATTTGGTTCGTAGGAAGATGAATTAGAAAACAAATCTGAGAGGAGCTAAAGGATATGAATCTGAAACTAGAAATGAGAGTCGACAGGTTAAGGAATGAAATGGTGAAAGGATTTGCTTAATTAATTCAGACATTTTAATAAGCTGTGACTTACATTTTCAGAATAGTTTATCAATGACTAATTAATTAAATGCTTATAGATCAATCCTCAAAATCAATTTATTAAGTTGTTAACTGGTTTTAATGGATTATTCAAAATTAAAGCAGGAAATACTCCAGAGACCAGAAAGTTAGTAGTTCCTTTGACTCCAATGTACCTGCCAGTGAATTGATTCCGAAGGCAGACTGTATTCATAGACTGTCTAATAACATATTGCAGTGCCATATTGATCGGATGAACAAATCTGAGGTGACCTAATTGATGGGAAAGAAAGATGAGGCATGGCCAAATCTGATTAACTCATTCAATGACAGTCTATCATGTGATTCCAATTAATTATGAAAAATAACACTCTTGCAATTGCGACCAGATAGAAGGTGTGCTGTACAGTTGATTTATCATTGATGGCATTAGAATATGATGACACAAATGACTTGTTTGAACAATTATGATGAGGAACTAGAAAAAAAGCCAAAAGCAGACAAACCCTGAAGAAAGTGGCCACAAGGTATGGCCAGATAAGTTGCCTGAAGCAGCAAAAGGAATCAAAAGAATAAAAGAGCAATGTTCGTTGGAGTTTACATTGGAGTTTATCTGATATCCAAGCGGAATAAAGAGCTGAATGAGTATCTGTGCATTGTTTTAGTTCTGTTTCTTTGCACCTTTGAGTTTTAATATGAAAGTCAAACTATAGATGCTTTGACTGGAGAATGCTACAGAGCTGCCCTGCTTTGCTGGCATTAGCTTGCCACAAATGGGTGAAGGTCTGATTTCACATGTGAAAGTTATTTCTGCTCAATGTAAAACAAAAGACAAACCAATCCAAGGAACTTCTTAGCCACTGTGTTATCCACCTTGCTGCACTAATAATCTGCTCTGGCCCGCAGTTTGGGAACCTCTCATAAGACACGTTCTACAGGGAAACCATAATTGATCTATTGAGCTCCGATGATGAACAGTAGCAGTGCCTGTTTGTGTCCAGTGGTATAGTAAAAGTCACAATAAATCTACTGAATTTTAAGTTAAAAACAGTTGTATTGCCATGGCATGTACACTCCACACTCCAGCTGGCAATCAAAATGCGTTGTCACAGGAGTACATCGATGCCTGTTTGGAAATTTTAAGTGAAAAAGATGAACCTCAACAGAAGCAGTGAAGTGGCATGACTGAAGCACTTGCCTTCAATACAGCACCGAATACCACAGGCACTTGGAAGAGTTGCATGTTGCACTATAAAACAAAACTGCTGCTGACTAAATCAAGACTGACCTTTGGAATGAGGATTGGATTGAGGAAAGTAACCAACAGTGCTTCAGGAATAATCATCTATTCTCTGAGTGGAACTTTGTCACAAATAGAGCAAGTCACCATTATATTCAGGGCAGGAATAGTCTTTGGCAGGACAAAAGATCTGACGAAATTAATTCCTGTATGAACCAGTATAACGTGAAACATTGACAACTGAGGTGATGTTTATAAATTTCCGATATGCTAATTGGAATATGTATTTTCTTCAGGGAGATTTGAGAACGTGTGTTAAAAATTCTAGAACATCGCAAGCAAAAGTGGAATAGACAGCAAAAAAGTCATAAAGAAATTCACACACGCACAAATTCAAATCACGATGGGTTCAAGAAAATATAATTGCTCAAGCTGTGACTTGTGATATCAGTTAATACAAGTATCACGTGTTGATCTATTGAAGAAAAAAACATTAACATCCAAACTATAAAACAACAGCAACTAGTTTACAGAAAAGAGATGTTTGATTTTGTGAAATTTGTAAGAAAGCTTGTCAGTCTCATATTGGCCTTTGTTACTATTAGCTTAAGACTGATTCTCTTTCAAAGCAGAATATGTCATTTTGAGAACAAAAGGGCTAAATAACATTAGCCACATACACATTGTTTGCCACGAGAAAATAAAATTGATGTTGCACTGCATCTGAGGTTTCTTAGTAATCTAAGGTTATCTTTGCAATGCAGCTGGTATTTGTTCCATTGTAAGGAACATGAGGTGAAGGGCAGCTGAACTAAATGTTCCAGTAATGGGTAGAAATCTGGCTGGCAAGGTCAAGGTGACGGCTTTGATTTCAAAGAACAAAGCTTTGTTGACCATTGAATTACTGATTTTGGAAAATAGCAAGCAAGCACGATGTGTTGTACTATAACATACCAAGAAATTATTATTTCCTCTTAGACATGAATTCAGCAAAAGATGAGTGTGCCTGAAGAGTGATTCACTTGATAATGGAATTTTAGCAATTCTGCTATGCACCACAATGCATCAGTTTGTCTAGAAATATATATATATATTTAAAAGAACACAAGCATATTTCATTCCAGAATAGTTGGAGCAACTTGGAATTTGTCTTTTTAAACTGTTTTGACTTTATTAGATTATATAGTCAATTAGTTTGGCGGTTTCCATGCCATATATATAACCGCATTCTCTCCCACTGTATTGCAAAAGTGTTTAATTTTCCCTACCGACTCCAGAAACCCCTGTTCTGCTTCTATGGAATCTGTTTAAAAATTCAAATGGGTAAATAAGTTCTGTTATTTTTTTCATTATTCATCTTATGGGATGTGAGTGTCGCTGGCTGGGCCAGCCTGTCCCATTCCAGAGGGCATTGAGAATCAGCACATTGCTGTGGATCAAGAGTCACATTTAGGCCGGACAACGCAAGGATGGCAGGTTTCTTTCCCTAAAGGACATTAGTGAACCAGATGGGTTTTTAACAACAATTGACGATAGAGGCATTGTTATCATTAGGTTTTTAATTCCAGATTTTTATTGAACTCAAATTTCATCATCTGCCATATTGGGATTTGAACTTCATTCCCTGGAACTTGTCTGGAGTCTCTGGAATATGAGTCCAGTGACAATACACTACACCACAGCTTTTCCTGAAGGATGCTGCTCTTAACAGCCAGTGGAACTATTTTCTAGCAACTCACCGAGTTGAGTGCACAGTGATACATGCTTCATTTTTTGACTCAGTATGTAGATAGGCCAACTAGAGGTGAGGCTACATTGGATTTGGTGCTGGGCAATGAGCCAGACCAGGTGTTAGGCTTGGAAGTTAGTGAACATTTTGGTGATAGTGACCACAATTCGGTTACGTTCACCTTAGTGATGGACAGGGATAGGCATGAAGCTGGGGGCTGTATTTATAGCTGGGGGAAGGGTAATTATGAGGCCATCAGGAGAGAATTAGGGTGCGTAGATTGGACTAGGGAACTACAGGGACTGGGAACATCTGGAATGTGGTGCTTATTCAAGGAGCAGCTGCTGAGAGTCCTTGATAAGTATGTCCCTGTCAGGCAGGGAGGAAATGGACGAGTAAGAGAGCATTGGTGTACGAAAAGAGTTGATTTGCTGGTTAAGAAGAAAAAGGAGGCTTAGGTCAGGATGAGGCTTGAAGGCTCAGGTAGTGCAATGGATAGCTATAGATTAGCTAGGAAGGAGGTAAAAAGTGAATTGAGGAGAGCTAAGAGGGGACACGAGAAGATGTTGGCTGCTAGGATTAAGGAGAATCCTAAAGCTTTCTTTCGATATGTTAAGAATAGAAGATTGGTTAGGGCAAGATTAGGGCCAGTCATAGACAGCAGTGGGAAGTTGTGCGTGGAGCCTGAAGAGATTGGTGAGGCACTGAATAAATATTTCGCTTCGGTATTCACGCAGAGTGCTGGAAATGTAGCTGTGGAGAGCACTGAGGTACAGGGTTGCAAATTGGGGAGTATTGTAGTAGATAGGGAGGATGTGTTAGAAATTCTCGAGGGTTGAAGTTGGATAAGTCCCCTGGGCCGGACGGGATTTACCCTAGGATTCTCTGGGAGGCAAGAGAGGAGATTGCAGAGCCTCTGCTCTGATCTTCAGGTCGTCGTTGGTTATGGGTGTGGTTCCGGAGGACTGGAGGATAGCGAATGTGGTCCCGTTGTTCAAGAAGGGAAGAGAGACCTTCCAGGGAATTATAGGCCAGTGAGTCTTACTTCTGTTGTGGGCAAAGTATTGGAGAGAATTATTAGGGATAGGATTTATAGTTATTTAGAGAGAAATGAATTGATTGGGGATAGTCAGCATGGTTTCGTGAAGGGTAGGTCATGCCTTACTACCCTCATTGAGTTTTTTGAGAAAGTGACCAGAGAGGTGGATGGGGGTAAGGCGGTTGATGTAGTATATATGGACTTTAGTAAGGCTTTGATAAGGTGGCCCATGGAAGACTTCTACAGAAAATGCAGATGTGTGGAATAGAGGGTGATTTAGCTAATTGGATTAGAAATTGGCTGGCAGATAGAAGACAGAGGGTGGTGGTTGATGGGAGATTTTCTTCGTGGAGTTCGGTGACGAGTGGTGTGCCTCAGGGGTCTGTTTTGGGGCCCCTGCTGTTTGTAATTTTTATAAATGATCTGGCTGAGGGTATTGAGGGATGGATCAGTAAATTTGCAGATGATACTAAAGTTGGTGGTGTGGTAGATAGTGAAGAGGGGTGTTTAGTTTACAGAGTGACTTGGACAAGTTGCAGAGCTGGGCCGAGAGGTGGCAAATGGAGTTTAATGTGGAAAAGTGTGAGGTAATGCACTTTGGCAGGAAACATAAATGTGTAGAGTATAGGGCTAATGGTAGGGCTCTTAATAGTGTTGAGGAACAGAAGGATCTTGGTGTATGTGTCAATAGATCCCTGAAAGTAGGCAGTCAGGTGGATAAAGTTGTTAAGAAGGCTTATGGAGTCTTAGCTTTTATTGGTAGGGGGATTGAATTTAGGAGCCGCAGCATAATGTTGCAGCTGTACAAAACTCTAGTGCGGCCGCACTTGGAGTATTGTGTGCAGTTCTGGTAGCCACATTATAAGAAAGATGTGGAGGCATTGGAGAGGGTACAGAGGAGGTTTACTAGGATGTTGCCTGGTATGGAGGGCAGGTCCTATGAAGAGAGGTTGAAGGATTTGAGGTTGTTTTCGTTAGGAAGGAGGCGGCTAAGGGGGGATCTTATTGAAGCATATAAGATGATTAGAGGTTTAGATAGGGTGGACAGTGATAGCCTTTTTCCTAGGATGGAGAAAGCTAGCACGAGGGGGACACAGCTTTAAATTAAGGGGTATGAGTTATAGGACGGATATCAGAGGTAGGTTCTTTACTCAAAGAGTGATTAGGAGTGGAATGCCCTGCCTGCAGCTGTTGTAGATGCGCCAAGTTTGGTGGCGTTTAAGAGGTTAGTTGATAAGTATATGGATGAGAAGGGAAGGGTTTAGTTAGGAGGGGCATTGCTTTTTATTTTGGTCGGCACAACATCGAGGGCCGAAGGGCCTGTTCTGTGCTGTATTGTTCTATGTTCTATGTTCTATTAGTGAATCTAAGAAACTGGGAAGCCTTTAAATCAGTGAAACTGGAAAACTTCAGCTGTGGCCAGGACAGAGGTTGCTGTTCACAGCACTCCTGAATGTGAACCACTTTAGGGAATGCTTTCACTACTTTACAAGTGTTGCTTTGGAACTCATTTCACCTCCCTTGGACTTCACTTACATTCAGACGCATTTCCTATTTATCAGTCTTCTCGCTTCTGTGGAAACAGCCCTACTTTGCATCTCTGGAAAGGAGAGAAGCAACAACATCAAGACCAGAAGTAGAAAAGTAACAGTACATTTAGCTGCATTCTTCTCCACTGGACAGAGGGGATGAAACAGAGAATCAGCTTGACAGAGGCAAGCCTACTGGCATAATATCTATTAGTTCTGGCATCAGCTCTGTCTGTGTCTGAGCAGAATGTCTCTGAAGGCGGAGGTTTTTGTGAACAGTAATTGCTGACATCTGCAACTTCTTAGAACACGACTACTTTCCCATTGAACCAGGTCATTACTAGTGGCCATCAAATAGTCTGTCACTGGAGGGCCCCTCCTTTCTGGGCTCTACCTCCTGTGTTATGCTGGGAAAGGAAGCATATTATGAATGGTCTTAATGATCTTTGTGTGGGAGGGAAAAAGTATTTGTGGACAGTGGCTTTGAGACATGTGTGTGAGAGCACTATAGAATGAGAATGTGTATGAGTGTTGGCTGTTTAGATGAGATTTGGTGAATGAGTGGAGCTGTAAGGCACATTTTTCTAAGGGATGTTTTGATGATGAATTCTCAAAATGTCCAAGGAGTCTGTTACCCTCGTGAGACCCTGGATCCTCTTTGTGTATTTTTGCCAAATTGGAGGGACCACACACTTTCTGATGACTTACTCAGCTATTTCGATCCAAGCCTGATTCATTGGATAAATTGTCCTTTTCCTCATATCCTTATTGGAAAAATTCACATCGCTGCACTGCTCTGATCTGACAGCAAGACATCCTGGTGAGAATGAAGGACCAAGGGAAGAACCAATCCAGGTCTCTCCTACAGGTGCTGCAATGTCTAGATTCATTCTAACTAATGCTGGGGTCCCTTTAAAAATCCTTCCTTTAACAGATACGTCATGTGATCCCACTTACTATTTCTGGCTGGGGAACCTGGAACCAAGATGCAGAATGCAACAGTTGAATTAAACAGCCTCAAAAGACCCACTGTAGAGTTTAATGGCTTCCAAACCATGAATGGCTATTATTTGGCCAGGGGCTAAGTTTTGAAAATTCCACCTAGCTAACTGGTCAAAAATCTCAAATCTCAATCTTCGAGTAAGAGAACCTTGGTGTACGAAAAAAGTTGATTTGCTGGTTAAAAGGAAAAAGGAGGCTTATGTCAGGATGAGGCTTGAAGGCTCAGTTAGTGCAATGGATAGCTATAGATTAGCCAGGAGGGAGCTGAAGAGTTAATTGAGGAGAGCTAAGAGGGGACACAAGAAGACTTTGGCTGATAGGATTAAGGAGAATCCTAAAGCTTCTTTAGATATGTTAAGAATAGAAGATTGGTTAGGACAAGATTAGGGCCAGTCACAGACAGCAGTGGGAAGTTGTGCGTGGAGCCTGAAGAGATTGGAGAGGCACTGAATAAATATTTCTCTTCGGTATTCACGCAGGGTGATGTAAATGTAGTTATGGAGAACACTGAGGTACAGGGTTGCAAACTGGAAAGTATTGAAGTAGATAGGGAGGATGTGCTAGATATTCTCGAGGGTTTGAAGTTGGATAAGTATCCTGGGCTGGATGGGATTTACCCTAGGATTCTCTGGGAGGCAAGAGAGGCGATTGTAGAGCCTCTGGCTCTGATCTTCAGGTCATCGTTGGTTACGGGTGTGGTTCCGGAGGACTGGAGGATAGCGAATGTGGTCCCATTGTTCAAGAAGGGGAAGAGAGACCTTCCAGGGAATTATAGGCCAGTGAGTCTTACTTATGTTGTGGGCAAAGTATTGGAGAGAATTATTAGGGATAGGATTTATAGTTATTTAGAGAGGAATGAATTGATTGGGGATAGTCAGCCTGGTTTTGTGAAGGGTAGGTCGTGCCTTACTAACCTCATTGAGTTTTTGAAAAAGTGACTAAAGAGGTGGATGGGGGTAAGGCGGTTGATGTGGTATATATGGACTTTAGTAAGGTGTTTGATAAGGTGTCCCATGGAAGACTTCTGCAGAAAATGCAGATGTATGGGATAGAGGGTGATTTAGCTAATTGGGTTAAGAATTGGCTAGCAGATAGAAGACAGAGGGTGGTGGTTGATGGGAGATATTCATCTTGGAGTTCGGTGACAAGTGGTGTACCTCAGGGGTCTGTTTGGGGGCCCCTGCTGTTTGTAATTTTTATAAATGATCTGGATGAGGGTATTGAAGGATGGATTAGTAAATTTGCAGATGACACTAAAGTCGGTGAGTGGTAGATAGTGAAGAGGGGTGTTATAGTTTGCAGAGAGACTTGGACAAGTTGCAGAGCTGGGCCGAGAGGTGGCAAATGGAGTTTAATGTGGAAAAGTGTGAGGTAATGCACTTTGGCAGGAATAATAAATGTGTAGAGTATAGGGCTAATGGTAGGATTCTTAATAGTGTTGATGAACAGAGGGATCTTGGTGTATATGTGCATAGATCCCTGAAAGTAGGCAGTCAAGTCGATAAGGTTGTTAAGAAGGCATATGGAGTCTTAGCTTTTATTGGTAGGGGGATTGAATTTCGGAGCCGCAACGTCATGTTGCAACTGTACAAAACTCTAGTGCGGCCGCACTTGGAGTATTGTGTGCAGTTCTGGTCCCCACATTATAAGAAAGATGTGGAGGCATTGGAGAGGGTACAGAGGAGGTTTACCAGGATGTTGCCTGGTATGGAGGGCAGGTCTTATGAAGAGAGGCTGAGGGATTTGAGGTTGTTTTCGTTAGAAAGGAGGCGGCTAAGAGGGGACCTTATCGAAACATATAAGATGATTAGAGGTTTAGATAGGGTGGACAGTGATAGCCTTTTTCCTAGGATGGAGAAAGCTAGCACGAGGGGACACAGCTTTAAATTAAGGGGTGATAGTTATAGGACGGATATCAGAGGTAGGTTCTTTACCCAAAGGGTGGTTCGGGAGTGGAATGCCCTGCCTGCAGCAGTTGTAGATGCGCCAAGTTTGGTGGCGTTTAAGAGGTTAGTTGATAAGTATATGGAAGAGAGGGGAATGGTTTAGTTTGGAGGGGCATTGCTTTTTATATTGGTCGGCGCAACATCGAAGGCCGAAGGGCCTGTTTTGTGCTGTAATGTTCTATGTTCTATGTCCTATGACAATTTTGTACAGAAGAAATCTCCAATGAGCTACATTTAAGTGATATATTTCAGATTAAGCGAGGTCACACAGTTTAAAATTCTGTTTATGCTGTTAATGCTAAGAAAATTGAAGAGTTAATTTATTGAGACCAGTTTTGAAGGTGTGTTTTAAAACTAAACTGAGCAATTTAAAGAAGATCTCTGCTCAAGCACACCTTCAAACTCTGACAGCAAGTCCTAAATAACTTCATCCTGTACTCATTAAACCAAATGGTCTCACTCATTTTGTGAATAACAGGACAAGCTTTCTAGTGATTTATATCTAATTTTATGGACAGCCTACTGGAGGATCACTAGTAGCGAGCATTAGAGGAACAGCCCACCTACTTCCTGTGGTCAGAACTAGCAAGAAGTTAAAACAATAATGTCCAAGAAGGTTAATCCATCCAGTTAAGGCTGAAAAGACAAGAGCAGCATGACTGTGAGTTCACATACACATCCAAGTTTCCCTCCAAAGTCATACTATTTTGAGCTGAAGATATATTGCCATTCCTTCATTGTTGCAGGGACAATATCCTGAAATTCTCTACCTAAACCAACTATGGGAATGCTATTAACACAGGGTTACTTCACTGTGTTAAAGTAGAAATGTCACTACCATTTTTTCAGAGCAACAAAGTATGGCCAATAAGTATGAAATATCAAAAACCCTCCATAAAGACAATAGGCAAAAAAATGTTGTGAAGAGATTCCCAATGTCCATGGCAATTTCCCTGCATGAGTTGCAAAGTTAATCCTTGATTATATAACATTACATAAAAAAGTGCCACAAGGTCTTACAATGTGCATCAGCTATGTTAACCTGTATTTTTTTTCCCCTTCTTGTTCTTTCTGAAGTCAATTCCTATTTCTTCATAAATAAAAAAGGGCATATCCTATGTCCCCAATTGCATTCTATCCGGTTATTGTATGGACAATACTCTCCAATATTATTCTCTGTGCTCACAATAACTAAATTTTAAATATATAAATTCTGTCCTATTTTTCAGTTTTGTGATTGAAACAACATTAAAGGAAAAAGTGAACATTAACAAACCATTCAACAATGTTATATTGAATTCAAAGGGGCTTTTTCAGAACTAGATTGTGGTTGATTTGGTTGCTGGATTTAGAAGTTTTTTTTTCCCATTCCAAACAGTTTTTTTGAAGTTTCACATTCTACAATGTTGAGGCATGTTTACTGCTTAACTTTACACGGCAACAGCTCGATGTCATGAATGCTTGTACGTTCTTCGACTTAGAGGTAATTAGGATCTCTTCAGTGCGCTGGATCTCAACTGGGAAGAAGCCAAAAGCTCTAGTGATGTGAATTAACACCACAGAGTGTAATTCTTAATGGGACTACATGAAATGTAAAGGCATAAACCTGTGAAGTAGACCACTGTGCCTGTCTGTGGGAGGAGCGAATGTGATGAGCTGAATGACTTTCTACATTCTGCACTTTCACTTATTCTTTGACGTCCTCTCCATGAAACAATTTCCTTTTTTTTAATGGAGAACATTGGAACTGAGAACAGATGGCAATGTGAGAAAGAAAATCAGTGTTGTGACTGGAACAAAGCCACAATCCAGACATCACTTTGGTTCCAAACTAATTTAAAGTTTACATCTAAGTTTGTTTTCTTTAAAATAATTTTTGCTGCAATTTACTTGCCTAACATGGTACATCAGCTGAATGCACCATAATGAATCTGGGAAATGCAATGTATAATCTGGCATTGTTTAGAACTAACATTTAACTACCATGTGCATGTTCTAAACTCAATACCTTCGGTGGCAAGGAGTGTGGAATGATGCATGTCTTATGGATTCTACATTCATGTATTTTTCAATAACCTGACATAAGTTCATGTTGTCCGGCTTTCTTGGAGTTTTAGATAGAAATTGATGCATCCCACCTGTCAAGGGTTATGGACAGAGAAACATAATTATCTTTCTTGCTATAACATTGAACACAAAAAGCACAAATGCTAATCTTAAAGGTTCCTTCCAAATAAAATGGAAATATAGTAATTAACAATTTTAACAAGCCCACAGCAAAGGTAAAGGATGGGAAAATTGAAGAAGTCTACGGGGAAATGCTAAAATGCCAACAATATCATTTAGAGTGTAAAGAAGGAAGTAGAAGTACACGTAGTAAGAAAGGTGAAGACAGCGTTTAAAGCATTTTTTGGTACGGTACCAGTCAAAAGAAGATAAGAGTGATAAATGGTAAAAGTGATTATGCAAAATAGAAAGATTTTGCATTTATATATTACCTTTGCACATAAGGCTTCCCAATTAAGAAACTTCACAGCAATTAATTTAAAATGCAATTTTTTTGCCAATGCCCAGTTAATAGAGAACACCCTACTCTTGGAGAAATGCCAAAGGACATTAATGTCATCTCTTGAGAATGACTGGATGAGGTTTTGTCTAAAAAATGAATGACATTGATAATCCAGCAGTCCCTCAGGTGCCGCACTAAAATACCAGATGAGAGTTTAAGTAGGTCTAAAGCTCACAACTTTACTGATTCAAAATTAAGATGATATGTGTGATATGCTATAAAGTATTTCATGAATTTTGGAGGAATATTTATCCTGAAAGGTGACAATCAATCTTTATAGAGAAAATTAGTTAAAGAGTCCAAAGGATTAGAAAGGCTGTTGCACAGGTCAGGAGATTGAAATAGCATAACTGGGAAATTGGAGTTTTTAGAGTTTTTGAAAAGTAATTGCAAGGTTACATAGGTTTGGGAGAAAGGATTACATAATAACCGTACACAAAATGCTGGATAAATTGGACAGCAACAAATATTGAAATTAATACTAGAACATAGAACATAGAACATTACAGCGCAGAACAGGCCCTTCGGCCTTCAATGTTGTGCCAACCAATTAGGAAAAAGCAATGACCCTCCAAACTAAACCATTCCCTTTTCGTCCATAAACTTATCTACTAACCTCTTAAACGCCACCAAACTTGGCGCATCTACAACTGCCGCAGGCAGGGCATTCCATATCCTAACCACCCTCTGGGTAAAGAACCTACCTCTGATATCCGTCCTATAACTACCACCCCTTAATTTAAAGCTATGTCCCCTCATGCTAGCTTTCCCCATCCTAGTAAACTACTAGGTAAATTAATGGTCATTTTAACAAATAGGGTATTTGATTTGATTTATTATTGTCACAACTTTAACTTTGCTAATATTGATTGGAATAGCTATAGCTCTAGCTCGTTAGAGGGGTCAGTTTTCGTACAGAGTGTGCAGGAAGGTTTTTTGACTCAGTATGTAGATAGGCAACTAGAGGTGAGGCTACATTGGATTTGGTGCTGGGCAATGAGCCAGACCAGGTGTTAGGCTTGGAAGTTAGTGAACATTTTGGTGATAGTGACCACAATTCGGTTACGTTCACCTTAGTGATGGACAGGGATAGGCATGAAGCTGGGGGCTGTAGGTATAGCTGGGGGAAGGGTAATTATGAGGCCATCAGGAGAGAATTAGGGTGCGTAGATTGGACTAGGGAACTACAGGGACTGGGAACATCTGGAATGTGGTGCTTATTCAAGGAGCAGCTGCTGCGAGTCCTTGATAAGTACGTCCCTGTCAGGCAGGGAGGAAATGGACGAGTAAGAGAGCCTTGGTGTACGAAAAGAGTTGATTTGCTGGTTAAGAAGAAAAAGGAGGCTTATGTCAGGATGAGGCTTGAAGGCTCAGGTAGTGCAATGGATAGTTATAGATTAGCTAGGAAGGAGGTAAAAAGTGAATTGGGGAGAGCTAAGAGGGGACACGAGAAGATGTTGGCTGATAGGATTAAGGAGAATCCTAAAGCTTTCTTTCGATATGTTAAGAATAGAAGATTGGTTAGGGCAAGATTAGGGCCAGTAATAGACAGCAGTGGGAAGTTGTGCGTGGAGCCTGAGGAGATTGGAGAGGTATTGAATAAATATTTCTCTTCGGTATTCACGCAGGGTGATGTAAATGTAGTTATGGAGAACACTGAGGTACGGGGTAGCAAACTGGAAAGTATTGAAGTAGATAGGGAGGCTGTGCTAGATATTCTCGAGGGTTTGAAGTTGGATAAGTCCCCTGGGCCGGACGGGATTTACCCTAGGATTCTCTGGGAGGCAAGAGAGGAGATTGCAGAGCCTCTGGCTCTGATCTTCAGGTCGTCGTTGGTTACGGGTGTGGTTCCGGAGGACTGGAGGATAGCGAATGTGGTCCCATTGTTCAAGAAGGGGAAGAGAGACATTCCAGGGAATTATAGGCCAGTGAGTCTTACTTCTGTTGTGGGCAAAGTATTGGAGAGAATTATTAGGGATAGGATTTATAGTTATTTAGAGAGAAATGAATGGATTGGGGATAGTCAGCATGGTTTTGTGAAGGGTAGGTCGTGCCTTACTAACATCATTGAGTTTTTTGAAAAAGTGACTAAGGAGGTGGATGGGGGTAAGGCGGTTGATGTGGTATATATGGACTTTAGTAAGGCGTTTGATAAGTGGCCCATGGAAGACTTCTGCAGAAAATGCAGATGTATGGGATAGAGGGTGATTTAGCTAATTGGGTTAGGAATTGGCTAGCAGATAGAAGACAGAGGGTGGTGGTTGATGGAGATATTCATCGTGGAGTTCGGTGACAAGTGGTGTACCTCAGGGGTCTGTTTTGGGGCCCCTGCTGTTTGTAATTTTTATAAATGATCTGGATGAGGGTATTGAGGGATGGATCAGTAAATGTGCAGATGACACTAAAGTCGGTGGAGTGGTAGATAGTGAAGAGGGGTGTTATAGTTTACAGAGTGACTTGGACAAGTTGCAGAGCTGGCCGAGAGGTGGCAAATGGAGTTTAATGTGGAAAAGTGTGAGGTAATGCACTTTGGCAGGAACAATAAATGTGTAGAGTATAGGGCTAATGGTAGGGCTTTTAATAGTGTTGAGGAACAGAAGGATCTTGGTGTATGTGTCAATAGATCCTGAAAGTAGGCAGTCAAGTGGATAAAGTTGTTAAGAAGGCATATGGAGTCTTAGCTTTTATTGGTAGGGGGATTGAATTTAGGAGCCGCAGCATCATGTTGCAACTGTACAAAACTCTAGTGCGGCCGCACTTGGCG
The DNA here is from genome assembly GCA_024679065.1 of Sphyrna mokarran. Lineage (NCBI taxonomy): Eukaryota > Metazoa > Chordata > Chondrichthyes > Carcharhiniformes > Carcharhinidae > Sphyrna > Sphyrna mokarran. The sequence goes on along the minus strand of JAGIQG010000004.1, from coordinate 100,895,287 downwards.
TATTGTGTGCAGTTCTGGTCCCCACATTATAAGAAAGATGTGGAGGCATTGGAGAGGGTAAAGAGGAGGTTTACCAGGATGTTGCCTGGTATGGAGGGCAGGTCTTATGAAGAGAGGCTGAGGGATTTGAGGTTGTTTTCGTAGAAAGGAGGCGGCTAAGAGGGGACCTAATCGAAACATATAAGATGATTAGAGGTTTAGATAGGGTGGACAGTGATAGCCTTTTTCCTAGGATGGAGGAAGCTAGCACGAGGGGACACAGCTTTAAATTAAGGGGTATGAGTTATAGGACGGATATCAGAGGTAGGTTCTTTACTCAAAGAGTGATTAGGGGTGGAATGCCCTGCCTGCAGCTGTTGTAGATGCGCCAAGTTTGGTGGCGTTTAAGAGGTTAGTTGATAAGTATATGGATGCGAAGGGAATGGTTTAGTTAGGAGGGGCATTGCTTTTTATTTTGGTCGGCACAACATCGAAGGCCGAAGGGCCTGTTCTGTGCTGTATTGTTCTATGTTCTATGTTCTACATGTATTAGCATACAGTGAAAAGTATTGTTTCTTGTTCTAAGCAAAGCATACCGTTTTTAAAGAAGGAAGTGAAAGAGTGCAGAATGTAGTGTTATAGTTATAGGTAGGGTGTAGGGAAAACTCAACTTAATGCAAGATAGGTCTATTCAAAAGTCTGATGGTAGCAAGGAACAAGCTGTTCTTGAGTTGGTTGGTACATAACCTCAGAGTTTTGTATCATCTTCCCGACAGAAGAACGTGGAAGAGAGAATATCCAGCATGCATGGGGTCCTTAATTATGCTAGCTGCTTTTATGAGGCAGTGGGAAGTGTAGGCAGAGTCAATGGATGTGACACTGATTTGCATGATGGATTGGGCTACATTCATGACCTTTTGTAATTTCTTGCATTGTTGGCAGAACAGGAGCCATACTATGCTATGATATAACCAGAAAAAATGTTTTCTATGGTTCATTTGTTTTTGGTGAGAGTTGCAGCTAACATACATAATTTCCTTAGTCTTCTGACAAAATAGAGGCTAATAATTTAATGAGAAACTACCAGTTGTATGTCTCACCATCTCCATCTCCTCCTTCAGAAAACCTTCATGAAAAGCAGCCACTGGCATTGGTTGCCTACCCATAAGGTGATCTCTGGCCCAATTATGTGGCAGCATGATATCATAGTGTTCCATGAAGGGCAGAATCTCTTGTGGATTTAGTCCTCAAACATGTTGAGGTGGCTAGATCGCTGCCTGTGTAGTCTGACAGCAGGATTGTGGCATCTTCTGTGGTGCCATCTGCCTTTCTCTCTCTGCTGGCCCCACAGCTCTTGGGCTTTCACTTTCCCTCTCACGGTCTCTGTGTGTGAACATATGGCCTCTTCTCACTTCTATCCCTCTATTCCTCCTCAGAGGCAGTGCTCCCTGTGGAATATACAATCCCAATCTGCTGAAATGTAAGTAGTACTGTCTGACGCCCTGAAAGCTGCAATGGGCAGAAATGCTCTGTAAGAAGTCTCACAACACCAGGTCAACACACCTGATGAAGGAACTTGAGATTCCAAAAGCTAGTCTTGCCAAATAAACTCCTTGGACTTTAACCTGGTGTTGTGAGACTTCTTACTATTCTTACCACAATCCAATGCGGCATCTCAACATCAGAAATACTCCAACAGAATTAACAAAGAAAAGGATTCCTCAGAACAAGGCTAACAGCAAATACTTCACGAAAGCTCAGGGAAAAGTCTGAAATCTCAAGGTTAAAGCAACAACAAACTCTCACCTGTGCTCTGAACAACCAATGCTCCAGTTCCCTTTTATCCCACCCTTTGATGAGAAAAGTGAAAATACAGGATGGTTGCCTGCTTGTGTTGATGTGTACTGATCTGGAAATCACATGGGGAATGTAAAATTCCAATTGATTGCCCATTTAATTGCCTTAACTAGTTAATTAATGGCAGAGGAGCTTCCAAATCCTGACCATGCCCTCCAACCAAAATCTCACAAGAGTAAGTGATCACGTTATAATGTACTCCTAACATCTTCTTGCATGATTTTATACTTTTTTGGGTCAGTAGCATGACTGAAAATAGCATGTAAAATTTTCCTGCTTGTATTCAAATTATTTTGTATTTATTGTATGCAATAGTTTCCTGGCTCACTTACCATCTTCATTTTTATGAGATCAAAAACTTTGGTTAATGTTTCCCAAATCTTCCTTTTCCTCAACGATGTTGCCTAACTTTTAGGATGTATATGGTATAGGGTGGCATGATGGCACAGTGATTAGCACTGCTGCTTCAGGCCCAGTTTCAATCCCAAGCTTGGGTAACTGTCAGGACAGAGATTACATGTTCTCCTCGTGTTTGCATGGGTTCCCTCCGGGTGCTCAAGTTCCTCCCTAGTTGGAAAGATATGCTATTAGGTGCATTGGCCATGCAAAATTCTCCCTCATTGTACCCAAACAAATGCTGGAGTGTGGCCACTCGAGGATTTCTCAGAGTAACTTCATTACAGTGTGAATATCAATCTATTTGTGACACAAATAAAAATAAACTTAAACTTAATGTGACATTGGTTAGGTTTTTACAGTTATAGCAATTATTTTCAAGCATATCCAGAACACCAGCAATAAATGATTTGAGCTTTAGTGCCTTGTTAATTACGCATACTATCTGAGTGAGGAAAAATGTTTAAAAATGAAAAATACTTTCAAAAGTTATTTGCTTACTTAAGTCCTTTTGATGTTTGAGTACTTGAATCATAGATTCAAAGTTTTGCATTTTCAAATGGTGAAGGGCTTATTGTTAAAAAGTAATTATCCAATAAGAAAGCCATTAATCAAATACAGATATGATTGTTAATCAAATATCCAGATGCTTTTGAGCTACTAATTTAATTTTTATTCTACCAAGGAGAAGTTTCTGACAGGATTACTTACAACCTGTGAAAGAATTGTATGAAATTTTGCACTCGAGTGGCTAGCCAGGCATTCAACTAAGTCAACTAAAGGATAGAGGAAGGATCGCACTTCTTGAAGCAATTCATTGTTTCTCTGCTGGGAATTGCTTGCATGTATGTTCTGTAAAGGCAGAATTGCCTTTGCTCTGTGATGAGCTCACAACTCATTCATGACTCACACTTATAAATGGTCTCTTAGAATCCAGGGAGGCAGCTTATTCCTGTGGATAGTATCCCAGAATAAGTCACTCTCAGTGGAAAGGGCTAAATTTGAAGAAAAATAGGTTTATTGCAATTTTAGAATTGGATGTATTTTTCAACTTTTTTTTAATTCAAGCAATTATAATATCCAAACATCCAGTTCCTTTATTCATGGAGATTGGATCTGCATGCTTTCTGGTTCTTTTTTCCCACAAAAGAGTTTATTTGTTGATTTAAAATAAACTTCTCATGAAGGTGCTTAAAGATGCATTTATTGGTAATCATATAGTAATTTCCATGACTTTTAAATAATAAAAGGTGAGCACTCAGCCAAGAAAATGAAATTGCTTGGTTGATTTGTCACTCTTTGTATGCTCCCTTTTAAATAAGTAGATCTACATATTTCATGCCATTGCAGGAACACTTATTTCTGCCTCATTCTTCATTGTTCTGATTTTCTTTATTCATTCATGGGATGTGAGCATTGTCACCCTTCAGAAGGTAGAAGAGAGATGCCCTTTTGAGCTGCTGCATTCCATGAGATATATGTACACCCACAGTGCTGCTAGAAAGGGAGTTCCTGGATTTTGACCCAATGAAAGTGAAGGAATGTTAATATTTCCAAATCAGGATGACGAATGGCATGGAGGGGAACTTGCATGTGGTGGTGTTCCCATGTATCTGTTGTTCTTGTTCTTCTAGATAGTAGTGGTTGTTGGTTTGGAAGCAGTCTCAGGAGCATTGGTAAGTTGCTGCATTATATTGTGTATTTGGTTCACACTGCTGCCACCATGCATCTGTGATGGAGCAAGTGGAAGGTTGTGGGTGGGGTGCCAATCAAGCAGACTTTTCTTTGATTTTGAGAACAATATAAATATTCTACACACCAGTGCTGAAACTGGATATTTTTAAAACATTTTACAGATTGTGCTTGGAATTACTAGATTCTTTCAAGATCTATGAAATCTGAGAATCTGATTGATTTAGCAGCAATGTTGTCAGAAGATTGATTGAGATCTTTTAAAAGTTGTCATTCTCTAATAACATGCCCTGAAGTATTTAAGCCTTTACACTATTCTGCTGTAAGTGCCTTCAGATAATATCAGGACTATTGCAAATATTTTGTCACTTTGGGAATTAATTTCCTTTGGTATTAAGTAAAGAAATTATAGACAAGTACATTAACTGATACAGGATGATGATGGCAGTTAATTGTACAAGTTAAGATTAAATATCTACAAGTGGTAGGGTGGCAGTAATTAGATAACTTACAGCTAAGGATAGTGTGCATCACAAGGCGTCAAAGCAATTGCTGAGCAAAGTCACTGAGTAGCCATTCGAGAAGCAGAGGAAATCTTGTCCTGATCTTGTCCATAGTGACCAAGAATTCTTTAGTTGTATCACCTCTGAGGCCTCACACTTCATTCATGACAAAAAGTGCCAGAACATCTGCCTGGGGAGTTGCAAAGTGGTGTTCGCCTCATGCTGCCAGAGTTTTTTCTAAATCCATTACAGGGATGGAGGCATCACTGGTAGGACCACCATTTATTGCCCATCCCTGATGGCTCTGGAACAAACCATTATAAAGGGCATTTAAGAGTCAAGCACTTTGCTGTAGATCTGGAGTCACATTTAAGGATGGCAGGTTTCCTTCCTTAAAATGACATTAGTGAACCAGATGGATTTTTATTGCAATAAATAACAGATTCATGTTATCATTCTGTATGCTTAATAAATTCCAGACTTTTATTGAAGTCAAATTTCACGATCTGCAATGGAAGGATTACAATCTGTCTCCTCCAGGACTCCAAAGCATTACCATGGGTTTCAAGATTACTTATCCAGTGCTTGCTATGCCATCATCTCCCCAGTTGTCAAATATACGTTCTCCAAAGGTACGAAAGCAGTCCCCAAATACAGCAATTCGTCAACAATACTAAACATTTTTTAAAAAGAGATACATTGGGCTGGATTTTTGTGGAGTTGTGGAGTTAAGGATGTGAACTGGTACAGCTTATGAGTCTGCATAGTGCACTCTAGCACCTGGCTAGCACCATATTTTTGTATGCATCTCATAATTCTTTGTATTTTTTGTGGAGTTGGACCAGTTTCTTCCTGGTCCCCCCAGAGGTATCCTAACCTTAGCCTGGATAAGGGAAACTTTTGAAAGGTCTGTTCAAAAGATCTTACTCATACCCCCCATGCCAACCTCGATCTATCTCCAGTAGCCAATCATACTCTTCATACTCCACCCATCCCAACTGCCCCATACACTCTTCATGCCATTGTAGGCATTAGCTGTAAGGAGAGGTTCAGTAAACTGGGATTGTCTTCACTAGGAAGACAGAGGCTGAGGGGTGACCAGATAGAGGCCTACAGAATTATGATATAGATAGGATGGATAGTCAGAGGTTTTTTCTCAGGGTGGAAGTGAGAATTACAAAAGAGCCCATTCAAGGTGAGAGAGGGAAAGTTTAAAGGAAATGTCCTGGGTAAGTTTTTCACACAGAGAGTGCTGGCTGCCTGAAATGCACTGCCAGAGAAGATGGTGGAGGCAGGCACTTTAGTAACATTTAAGAGGCATCTGGATGAGTACATGAATAGGGAGGGAATAGAGGGATTTGGAATGAGTAAGGGCAAAAGGTTTCATTTAGTTTTTCTTAGGGTATCATGATTGGCACAGGCTTGGAGGGCTGAAGAGCTTGTTCCTGTGCTGTTATCTTTCTTTATTCTTTGTTCTATGCCCATTCACACATCCCCAATGGCCCCTCATAATGTTCATGCAAAACAATGACACTTATATTCCCGTTCACCCACTAAATAATCTGTACAAGCCCAATGACAATAGTAACAATGGTGTAGACAAACTGTAAGAAAAAAATACCTTTGATCAAGTTTCTTGAATATATCAATATCAAAAATGACAAGTACTTGGCACCTCTTTATTTTGTGGAAATAAATATTGTGCTACTGACAAAATAAATCTCAAAGAAAGAGCTGTCAATCAAACAATATTTTGCCTTGGGGCACAGCTGTTTTAACAAGCTAATGAATGTCTGGACTCTCAGAGTGTGTAATTCAGATGCATTTTTTCCTGCAGTAGGAGCACCATGCTGGGAAATTGTCCAACATCTGCTACTTGCCTCTAGGATAGAAATCAAGCCTATTGACACTTAGTGGTGGGTTGTCATGTTGGGAATAATATATTTGTAATGTTTCACTCTGTGAATAAATCTAAAATTGAGTAAGACTGACTTCTGGTCTCCTTGACCAATGGTAACAAATTTAACATGGCTGAGAGAAGAACTTGCAAGTGGTGGTCTTCCTTCACATCCACTGCTGGGTTCTTTGAGGTGGAAGAAGCCATACTTTTGGAAGGTGCTTTTGAAAGAACCTTGGCAAGCTTTTGCAATGCAACATATAGATAGTACACACTGTGTGGTGTGATGGAGGGAGTCAATGTTTAAGATGGTGGATGGAGTGCCCTTCAAGCGGGCTGTTTTGTTCTGGATTGTGTCAAATGTTATTGGAGCTGACCTCATTAAGGCAAGTGAAGTGTATCCCATCGCCCTTCTGACTTGTGCCTTGTGGATGATGACTTTGGGGCAGCAGGAGGGGAATTACTCACTCCAGAGATCCGTGCGCACAGATTTAGGGTGAGGTCAGTGTACTCTTGAGGACACTATTGGAGGTGTTGTCATTTTGACGGAAGGTTAAATTAAAGCCCTGCCCCACTACTTCAGGTTGACATAAAAGATCCATACCACTATTTCAAAGAAAAAAAATAAATCCTCCCCAAGTCCCTCAGTCAACATTACTAAAATCAGTGTATCTAACTATTGCCACATTAATGGTTGCTGTTTGCAAAGTGATTGCTGTATTTCCCAAGCTTGCTACATTTCAATGTAGTTTGGCTGTGAAGTAATTTGGGTTGTCTTCAGATCATGAAAGCCATAATATGCTTCCTTTTAATTCCTCAAGCTTTTGTTCGAAGTACAGATTGTTTGTGACTAATGCAACTCCTTGGCAGGAAGCACACAGAAAATGTTCAGTATTTGCTGCAGTTATGGGGAACAGTTCTACTGAGATTTGTGTATCTTCCTATCCAAGGAAATGAATTAAATGTGGAAAACACTAGCACAAGAGCAGTTGATGTATAGATAAAAGAAGAGTGGTAGATTTATTGATCCACTTGTGGAACAAAAATCATTCCATTTAGACCAGGATACTCTCCTTGAATTGGATGAACTCAGTGGAAAAAAAAACAAACAACTGAAGCATAAACATCAATTTTATTCATATTACAATAGTGGCTGCTTGAACGTCATGTGGAAGTGGGGAAGAGAAGCTGCCCAAGACTTTGCTTGTACAGAAGTAAAAGATTTAGACTCTCCTGCTACTGAAAGTATTAGGTTTGGGACCTGATTGATTTGAAGAACTGAGCTCCTGTTTGACAAATTTTTTGTAGTAGTTTTGAGGATGTAACCAGGAGGGTAGATTAAGAAGTACCACTGGACATAGTATGTCTGGATTTCCAAAAGACTCACAATAAGGTGTTGCATAAAAGATTAATAGGAAAAGTAATTGTTAATGGAGTTTTAGAATAATGTGTTAACTTAACTAGAGGATAGCTTAAAGGATAAGAGGCACAATTGGGTATAAATGGGCCATCTTCAAGTTGACAGACTATATGATGTGTGAATTGCCTCAAAGATCAGTGCTGGGTCAGCAATTTATAATTCTTACCAATGACTTGGATGTAGAGACAGATTCTGTTTGATGTTGATTCAAAGCTGGACGGATAGGCAAAGTGAGGGGAGGACGCAGAGAAGTTGCAAAAGGATATAAAAAGACTGAGTGAGTAACAATGTGGCGGATGGAGTATAATGTGATGAAATGGGTAGTTATTCACTTTTGGTTGTTAGAATAGTAAAGCAGATTTTTTTTGAAGATGTGAAACCTGTAAATCTTAATGGTCAGAAAGGGTTTGCTGCACTCATCTAAGGAACATGGAAAATTGAAGATACTGTATGCAAAATGGCATATTGGCAGTTATTGCAAGGAGATTGAAGTACAGGAATAACTAATTCTTGCGACAGTTGTACAGGGCTTTAGAGAGATCACATTTGGAATACTGTGTACAGATTTGGTCTCAATATTTAAATAAAAAAATACTTGCGTTGAAGATAGTACTGCAAAGCAGCGGGGCACAATGGCATAGTGGTTAGCACTATTGCCTCGCAGTGCCTGGTTTTGACTCCCAGCTCAAATCACTGTCTATATGAAGTGTGCGCGTTCTCCCCATGACTGCATGGGTTTTCTTCAGGTGCTTCAGTTTCCTCTCACAATCTGAAAGACATGCTGTTTAGCTGCATTGATCCGAACAGGTGCTGGACCATGGTGACTAGGGATTTTCAAAGTAACTTCATTGCAGAGATAATGTCAGCCTTGCTTGTGACTAATAAAAAAACTTTAGGTTCACAAAATTGGTCCCTGTGATGAGAGATTTGTCCTAAATGGACAAATTGAGTAAATTGAGCTGTAATCACTGAACCAAAAGAGAAAATGCTGGAAAATCTCAGCAGCTCTGAAAAGAAAAGAGTTGACGTTTTGAGTCCAGATGACAAAAAATCATCTCTCCTTACAGATGCTGCCGGACCTGCTGAATTTTCCAGCATTTTCTCTTTTGATTTCAGATTCAAGCTGTAATTTGCTTTAATCCCGTGTAATCACTGCAGTTTGATGAATGAATAGTGATCTCATTGAAACACACAAGATCCTGAAGGGCCTTAAGAACATAGATATCGACAGATTTGTTCTACTCACTGGCGAATCTAAAACTCGGGAAATAGGTTACCAATCATAAAACATAGGAACAGAAGTAGGACATTCAACCCATTGAGTCTGTTCCACCATTCAAGGGAATCATGGTTGATCTGATAATCCTCAACTTCACTTTCCTGATTTATCCCCATAGCCTTTGATTGCCTTATTGTTTAAAAATCCATCCATCTCAGCCTTGAACATGCTTAATGACACAACCTCTGCAGCTCTCTGTGGTAAAGAATTCCACAGATTAAACTACCCTCTGAAAAAATAAAATCCTCCTCATCATGGCATTGAGTGATCCTTTACCCTGAGATTATGGCCTCTGATCCTATATTCTCTAAGAAGGGGAAATAAACTCTCAGCATCTGCACTTTCAAGCCTTTTGAGCAACCTTTTGCTTCAATGGATTCATTTAGGAATGAAATGAAGAGAAATTATTTTGCTCAAAGAGTTATGAATCCTTTGGAATTGTCTACTCCAGAGAGCTGTGGATGGTCCATTATTCAATACATTTAAAGCTGAGACAGGTAAATTGTTTAATCTCTTAAGGAATCAAAGGAAATGGGGATGAGGCAGGAAAGAGGAGCTAAAGTCCATGGTCAATTCTGATTGATTGCATGATGGAGCAGGATGGGCCATCTGGCCGACTCCTACTCCGATTTCTTTTGATCCTGTGAATTACAAATATTCAGAGCAAAATTACTTCAAAATAATCAGAGGTATTGCACAGTTATTATATGAATTCCCCAGAAAAAATGATGGGATGATGCAGTAAAGTGAGTGCTTATATAGTGTTATGCACTTAATATTAAGCTCACATTTTCAATCAGTGCTACTGAAAAGGTCTCTGAATTCATTTCTTGTAACTGGGGTTCCAGCATAAATGTAAAAATGCAATCCAATTATCACTGCCTGGTAGGAAAATTTTAAACCACAAAATTAATTAGTACGGACTTATCCAGTTCCTCTCTCTATAACATGACAGTTGTAATTTGTGATTTTCTTCTAAAGATGCTGTGTGTGTGATTTAATTAACTTGTTATCCAACTCGACCATATGAGTTGCTTTGTTATACACAGTCTGACTAATCACAATACAGTTCTAATTAAATTCCAGATTGAGATGGTTAACTGTAATATGTTTTACCTCAATTACACCATGTTACATCGATTGTAGCGGCCTGCAGCAAACTCCTTGAATTTGTTAAACTTTCCTGTGAAGGGCACTTTTTTTTGACATACTAGCTAAATTCAAGGTTCCCTAACTTACTTCAACATTCTGACTATAATTGCAGGAAATAATGTTTCGATTTCAGTCTTCCAGAGGATGTTTTACTGTCTCTGGGAAGATTTCAAGGGATTATTTTAGAGCTCAGGCTTCCTTGCTCCAGGTTTCTCTCCATTTTTCGCAATTTATACATATCCGTTCGTGATGTATAGTTAGTCTAAAATTAACAAAAAGAGAGAAAGAAAAAAAATTGTCACATTCAAATCTTGTTCTTTGCCTCGAATTTTACATTCAATTTTGCAATTTTTTTTCAGAAATCCTTCATATAACATTTGAGTTCACAGTAATTACACTCATGATACAAGGTTTCATTGAGCACGACATGATGAAGGGAACGATAAGTCATTAACCATCTTTTAGAGGCCACTTTCAGTGTTAGAACTGCTTCTTCACAGCGCCAAAGACCTGGATTCGATTCCTGGTTTAGGTCATTGTCTGTGTGGAGTCTGCATGTTCTCCCCGTGTCTGCATGGGTTTCCTCCTATGGTCCAAAAGATGTGCTGGTTAGATGCATTGGCTGTGCTAAATTCTCCCTCAGTGTACCCAAAAAAGTGCTGGCATATTCGACAGAGGGTATTTTCACTGTAACTTAATTGCAGTGATAATGTAAGCCTACTTGTGACACTAATAAATAATTTTAAACTTATAACTTTAAACTTTCACTATAAACCTTAAAATTAAAATTTATTTTTAAGTAAAATAATTTAAAAAGTGCATGATTATTCATGTAAATTGAAAAGTATTTTAGTTTTTGTATGATTCCAATTATGAACTCGAGAGGTAAAGTTAATACTTAAATTTAAAGTAATGTAAAGTTGAGCTTCCCAGTTCAGCTATGTGGGAAGAATTATTCCTGGACAGTAAAGAAATGGATCATTCCATTGGAATGCTGCACTTTCGCCTCAGCAGCCCATGGTACAGCTATTCCTGAAATCCAACAAACTTGTGAAAACATATCCAAACTCCAACAACAATTTAGCAAATATTGGCCAGTAGAAAGAGTATTTTCACCCAGTGAAAACAAATTGTACATCAATTTGATTTGATTTGATTTATTATTGTCACATACGGTGAAAAGTATTGCCGCTTGCATGCTATACAGATAAAGCATACCTTTCATAGAGAAGGAAACGAGTGATGCAGAATGCAGTGTTCCAGTTCTAGCTAGAGTCTAAGAAAGATCAATTGAATGCAAGACAGGTCCATTCAAAAATCCGATGGCTGCAGGGAAGAAGCTGTTCTTGAGTCAGTTGGTATATATCCTGAGACTTTGTTCTTTTTTCTGATCTAAGAAGGTGGAAGAGAGAATGCCCAGATAGTGTGGGGTCCTTAGTTGTGCTGGCTGCTTTGTCAAAGCAGCAGGAAGTGTAGACAGAGTCAATGGATGGGAGGCTGGTTTGCTTGATAGAGTCGGTTACATTCACAAACTTTTGCAGTTTCTTGTGGTCTTGGGCAGTGCAGGAGTCATACCAAACTTGATACAACCAGAAAGAATGCTTTTACTGGTGCATCTGTAAAAGTTGTTGTTGACATACCAAATTTCCTTAGCCTCCTCAGAAAGTAGGGACATTGGTTGTTTTTTTTATTTATCGTGTCAGCATGGGGGAACCAGGACAGGCTATTAGTGACCTGGACACCTAAAACCCTGAAGCTCTTGATTCCTTCTATTTTGCCCCATTGTTGAAGATGGGCATGTTCTTCTCTATGTTCCTGAAGACTATGACAATCTCTTTCATTGTGTTAACATTGAGGGAGAGATTATTGTTGTTTCACCAGATTCTCTATCTCATTGCTGTACCTGTCTCATCATTGTTTGAGATCTGACCCACTATGGTGGTGTCATCAGAAAACTTGAAAATTAAGTTACAGGGGAATTTGGCCATGCAGTCAAAGGTATAGAAGTAGGGAGGTGAAAACACAGCCTTGCGAGGCACTGGTGTTGAAAATGATTGTGGAGGAGACACTGTTGACAAAAGTAAAATACTGTGGATGCTGGCAGTCTGAAACAGAACCAGAAATGTTGGAAATATTCAACAGGTCTTTCTTTCTTCTGAATTGCTGACTCTTTCTAATAATTCTGCTTTTATTTCTTTGTTGATCTATGTATTGATCAGAACTTTGTCCCATGAGAATTTAGTTTTAAATTTCTGGCCTGATAATGGAGGAAAGTTAAAGCAAGAAAAATGATGGCATTGGGCACAACCCTGAGGAATACGTATTATGATGTCTTGAGGATGAGATGATTGATCTCACACAATCATAAGCATCTTCCTTTGTGAAAAATATGAGTTCAACCAGTAGGGAGCTTTCTCCGATTCCCGTTAACTTCAGTTTTGCTGAGGTCTCTTGATGCCACCCTCAGTCAAATGCTTTTTCATATTAAGGGCAATCACTCTCATCTCACTTCTTGAATTCACCTCTTCCATCTATGTTTGAACCAAGACTGCAAAGAGGTTAGCCCTGCCAGAACTCAAACTGAGTACTGGTGAGCAATAGTGATTTTCACTAACAACAGTGTTCAGTTCCTTTTATGACTCCTCAGATGCTGAAGCAGTCCATATATTTGGACAACATTCAAACATGGCTGATAGTGGCTAGTAATAACAAATGCTAGTAATAACCATCTCCAACAAGTGAAGTTGCAACCATCTCCTCTTGACATTCAATGGCATTACCATCACTGAGTCCCCTATTATCAAATTTCTAGAAGATTTACCATTGACCAGGGATTTAACTGGACAAGCTCTTTGCATCTTCCAAATCTCTGAACTAGAAGGACAAAGAGAGCAGATGCATGGAAACACCATTAGTTGCAAGTTTTTCTCCAAGTCACACACCACCCTAATTTGGGAGTATATTATCATTCCTTCACTGTCATGGGATCAAAATCCTAGAATTCCATTCCGAATAGCTCTATTGGCATATGTACACCTGACAGACTGTCATAGTTCAAAACTGCAGCTTATCACCACCTTTCCAGGGACAACAAGGATAGGGAATAAATTGCCAATAATGCTTACATCCCAGTAAGAAAAAATGGCAATGGAAGCTGACGATATCCTCACTCCAGTTTGGTGCCCCAAGACTTACCATGCATCAAGCCCAGCTGTTCCATTATAGCGGCGCACTGGAAGCAATGCAACAAAGTAGAAACTTTCCCAGATATGCCTTATCTATAAAAAGCAGGATACACCCAGTTTAGCCAATCGCCACCCATCCAACTTTCAATCATTAACAAATTAATGGAAGGTGTCATCCATAGTGTTATCAAGAGACATTTACTCATTAATAACCTGCTCACTGCGCTAAGTTTGGTTTCCAGGACCGTTCAGCTTCAAATATGGACGAAAGACTGAAATCCAGACGTGAATTGAGAGTTATTACCTTTAACATCAAGGCAGCATTGGACCAAGTGTGGCATCAAGGAGCACTAGCAAAACTGGAAATCAATTGGAATCTGCGGAAAAATTATTCACTGGGTTGGAGCCGCCCCCAGCACAAAGGAAGATGGTTACGGATGTTGAAGGCTAATCACTTCAGTGTTGGGATATTGCTGCAATGCTGTAAGAGTTTCTCAGGTCCAAAATAGGTCCAACCATCTTCAGCCGCTTCATCGGTGTATTTTTCTCCATCAGAAGGTCAGAAATTGGGATGTTTGTTAATGATTGCACAGTGGTCAGTCATATTTGTAATTTCTAAGGTACTGAAGTAGTCTGCACCTGACTGCACCAAGACCTGGCCAATATTCAGGCCTGTGCTGATCAGTGGCATTTATGTCACAAGTACCAGGCATGTACTATGACCAGCAAGAGTCAGTCTAATCATTTGACATTGAATGACTTTGCCATTGTCTAATCCCTCTAATAACATCATAGAGACCATCATAATCAGAAAGTGGAACTGGATCAGCCACAACCACTGTGAATTCAAGAAGGTCAAAGGCTGCATATTCTATGGTGTGTCACCAACCACCACCTACAAAGCACATTAAGAGCATGAAGGAGACTATTCACCTGTGACGGTTTTCAAAAGCATTCACTCTAGAAGCTCAGCACTATCTACAAAAAGCGAATGATTTGAACAGCACCCATTCCATCATTTTAAACATTCATTCACTCCACTATGGCACAGTGACATTACACCGTGCTCCAGCTACAAGATGCATTGTGACATTTCATCGAGCTTCCTTCCATGGCTCTATCTGCAAGTTTCACTCCAATTCACCCAACATACTTACATGGAAAAAATAATACTGTTCTTTCATTGAAACTGTGTCAAAATCCTGAAACTTATACTTGGCATGATTGTTGGGTGAACTACAATGGTTGAAGAAGCTGTACATCAACCAGGGATAAAGATTCAATGTGAGTTTTTTTTAAGTGACTTCCACACCACATAAACATATCCTGCTAATAGTCCTGCCATTTCCAGCCCAGAAAATTTCACCCTTCCATCAGCTCATCATATTTCATGTGACAGTATGGCCTTCATTGTATGGATGTTACACACAGTGCATGGATTGCACACCAGAGTCATAATCACATTGTCATCAAGAGAGTCCTTGACAACCAATAGCCACCCTTTGATTTCTCTGGTGGCTCAGATACAGCTGACACAGTGCATTGCTGCAGAATGAAGGCATCATGACTGCTGCCACGTAGTGCCCTGCATGGCTTAGTGCCTGTGATCATGTATGAGCTGGGATTTGATAGAGTGGAATTCCTTTTTGTTCTGATGTAGGGAAATGTTGACCTACAGCTCCCACAAAATGGTGTGCATGCAGCCTATTGCAACCTGTACCTTGGAAGATCCTGTAATCTCAGAAAAGCCATATTCTTACTCTGCTGCATTGAAGCTGATGAAGGAAAATTAAATATTTTCTTGGACAGGAGCCTCAGACACCTCCCTTACACAACAGTAGGTAGCAAACACCACCATTTTTCAAACATGCCCAAATCCAAACTTTTTAGTCCTCTTTGAGCACTAGTAGCACTCCAGAAAAAATGGGCTAATGTTTCACCCAATGTATCCTACAAACAATCATCACACATGTAAGGCTCTCTTAGATCAATGTTTCATTGAAAAAAATCTCTTTTAAAGCTTTTATGTGTACATAAGCTTCCCAGTATATTCTTGAAACTGCACACTGATATCATTTATTGTGTAAACTGGCTTTGATTGAGTGCATTTGCTATGTTCTTATTGCAAAATCTAACACTATAATCTTTTTCAGTGTCAGTAGAGACTCAGATGGTAGCACGCTTGCCTCTGAGGCATAAGATTCAAGTCTCACTCCAGTACTTAAACACAAAGATGAAGGCTGACACTGCGGCGCAATACGGAGGGAGTCTTGCACTGCCAGAGGCTTTCAGATGAAACATTAAACAGAGGCCACGGCTGCTCTCTTGAGGTGAATGCAACAGATTCGTTGGCACAACATTGAAGAGGAACAGGGGAGTTATCTCTGGTGTTCTGGTCAATACTTAACCCTCAATGAATATCATTAAAATAGATCATCTAGTCATAATCATATTGCTGTTACAGGGGCACACTTGTTAAAATTGGCTGCCATGTTCGTTACCTAAGAGCATAAGAAATATGAATAGGTGCAGATCATTTGGCCCTATGATCCTGTTTTACCATTCAATAAAATCATGGCTAATCTGAGTGTGATTTTAACTCCACTTTCCTGCCCATCTTTGACTTCCAGATTAAAAATCTGTCAGAGTCAGCTTTGAATATATTCAGTGACTCAACCGCCCTCGCTCAGTAAGATGCAGAATTCTAAAGATTAATAACACACATTTTTATCTTAGGTCAGAAACCTCTTATCTTTAAACAATGTTGCTTGATTTCTGATATGCCCACAAGGCGGGGAGGAGGGGTGGGGGATGTGGAGACATTGAGCCCTATTTTACCATTTTCATTCTATGTGCTGGGCAGACTTGAAACTGCGCAATGTTTCAGATCTGACTTTTAGACCCGTTCTCAGGCACTTCCATACACATTCTGCCTGAAAAAATACCAGCGATTCTGAATCACGCTGCAGAAGCTTGTGAGCGGGGTTTAACACACCCGAAATACTACTGCTCCAATCAGTGCCACCAACTGTGCTTGCACAGTCAAAAGAAAACAGAAACACTCTCCCCTGCCATATAACTCTTGGGATAATGCATTCCCCTGACCCCCTCAGACGTTGTCTCACCCCCCCGAACATTAATTACTTCCTTATCCCCTATCCCCATGCTACCCAGACCTCTCGCGGCCTCTTACCCAACTTCCTCCTCACCGATCGCACACAGAATGGCAGCAGACCCCTCCTTTCCTTCCCACTGAGCAGAGGCAGATTAGCAGAGGAGATCACTGCCCCCCTGCCCACCTCTCTGCCCAACCCCTGTGCCCTTCCCCTTCATCGATCTGAGTGCAACCAACTGACCCACCTCCCTCCTCCACCACACCTCTCTCCCCCAGACCAATCTGAGTCAGTGAGCCATCTGACCCACCTCCCATACTCAACCCTCCCCTCCCCCCACTGATCTGAAGCAGAAAGCCACCAGAGACTTCGAAACCTGGTTCCCCAGAAGCTGGAATGCCTGAATTGGACTTTTGCGGACCATGTCTGTTTCGCGCCAAATCTGAGTGGCCGAATGCGGTGGTAAAGGGGGAAGTGCTGGTAAGTTTGGGCATAGAGCCTATTAATTCAATTTAAATGCATGCAAATGCAATTAAATTAATGTCGCGCTTGTTTCAAAAATGGGTGCAATTGACGATAAAATGGCCCCGTGCTCTCAGCATCTACTTTCTCAAGCCTCTCAGCATTTATGTTTCAATAAAATTACCTCTTATTCTTGTAAACATCAATGAATATTTATCCAATCTACTCAACCTACCCTCATCCCAGGAATCAGACGAGTGATTTTTTTTCTGAACTGTCCCCAACGCAAATATGTTCCTCATTAAATGGAGGCCAAATCTGGGTGCATGACTCTAGGTGTGATCCTGTAAAGATGTAGCAAGACTTCCCTACATTTATACTCCATCCTCCTTGAAAGAAACCCCAATCCTTCTTTTGCTTTTCTATTTACTTGCTGTATCTGCGTGCTAACTTTCAGTGATTCATGTACAGGGACATCCCAGATCCAGCATTCTGTAGTCTTTCCCCAATTAAATCATCTTCTGCCTTTCTGTTCTTGATCATCACTCAAGAACTGATTTCATGCTTTAGGAGCAGAGCTACCTCGCCTTTTTGTACCCTTCTTCCAATATCAAAAATTCAGGTCTGAGTCTAGGTTACTTGGCAACCATGGGCCCTATTCTCCCATTGCGATCCGCAATTTTTTGTGCAGGTTGTGGTGGGAGACGCGCATCGCTGGTGTACTTGGATTTGCCCATGCACCAGGAATGCATGCGCATCTCCCAGAACTGGTGAACAATCGCTGACCAGACCATGCTGGAAACCGATGGGGAGACAAGAAAGTCATTTGGACCTTTTTTAAATATATTTTAAATATAGTTTAAGTATGATTATCGGGAACTTTCGGGTCCCGATTGAATTTCCCAACCTGCCTAAAGTGCTTAATTCCGGTCGGGTTTAGACTAGCTCTGGACGGGGAACTAGCGGAAGATGCTGGCTAAATGAAAAGGGCACAATTGGGGTCACCCAGGTTGTTGGGCAATGGGGGATGGTGCTCCCTGGGAAGAGGCACCCTGGCAGTGCCAGCCTGTATCCTGGCACTGCCCAGACAGAAAGTGCCCATGCCCAGGGGGCACCTAGGCACTGCCTACCAGGCATCAGATCGTGCCAAGGAGTGGGGCCTATCTTGGGCAGGGCCTAGGGGCAATCAGTGATGGTAAGGATGGGTGGTCCCCACTCTGCAAAGAGGATTGGTCTGGGATGGAGGGAGGGCAATGTTTGGGGCAGGCTGGGGATGGTGTTGGTCTTCTGAGGGGGGCTGGGGGCATGCCTCCAGGGGGTCTGATCCTAAGAAGTGGTCAGCAGTGGGGGGAAGTATGCCGAGGTGAGGGGGGTGTGAGGGGATCTGCTGGGGGGCTAGTGAACTATCCATCGGGGTGCTCCAGGATGGGAGTGATCAGAGTTGGCCCAGGAATTGTGGTGGGGGCCACAATCGGGCCATGGTGGGGGGCTGGAGGGGCAGCACCGCAGAGACTCCGGCCTGGCCAGCAATCTGGCTCACCAGCAAGCGGGGAGACAGATCGGGGCCAGAACTGTCAAACTCCGGAGCGAATTGTTCTTGTTCCCCTGAGTTTTTAATGATATTTATGACTGGGACCACTACAATGCAGAGATCCAGTGAAGAACTGACAAAATAGTATGATCTAGAACAGTCTTCCCGCTAGTTCAGCACTTTTGGGAGAATCGCTGCACATATCTGTGTTTAGCAATCATAGATCCATGTTTTCTTTCTGCCCTATTATTTCATCCTTCTTATTACAAGTGCTGTGTGAATCAAGTTTTAAACCAAACAAATGCTGATTTAATCAACTTTTATTCAGAATTATACTGACGGGGAATGTGGATAGATACTAATGGCATGGCATGTGGTATAAACTGTGTCACACAATGGAACAGCTTTAGCCTGTCTGCGCCAATAGTAAGATTAAATTAAGGCAGAAGCTGTTTTAAGGAACTCGTTAGCAAATGCAGTAGGAACCATTATACATTTAATTGCCATCTGGGGAACTGTTTGAAAGAGGGCCAGTATTTTCTTTTAGCTGTCTATGCCACCGCGCAACTTGTACCTGTGATTAGATATGTATTTTCTGTTTATTATTTTCACCCATGTTCTGTGTATGGTTTTCATTAGATGTTTATGCTGTCTTATCAAAGTAAACTACAATATTGTTTTGTAATTTACATTTGACGTAAATTAGAGCAAAATGCTTATTGCATTTTAACCACTTATGTTCAGATTTGATTGACTTCAATCATTATAATATTAATTTATGTTTGCTGTCATTTTAAGAGAGATTAATTGGCAGTTTTCATGCACTTTTACTTAGTTTTATATTAAAATTAATGGAAGAGAAGTTATACATTGTCTAAATTGCATCTCTTAGGGAGAGTCTGGAAATATCTATCCTGACAACCATACTGTCCTGTAGCTACATGGTAATGTGCCAATAACTCCTGATCAAAGCAAGTAGCCTGGGAATTAAAGATGGTGCATCTAGCTGCCAAAGTGATGTCTCTGGTATTGAGGGAGTTGTTAGACATTGAGTAGAATGCAAAGGGATACACAATACATGAGAAGAGCATGATATGAGCAAAGGAGGGGAAATTCCTGTGTTTCTGAATATCCCAAATGACAAAGTCCTGAATTAAAAGATAAAATCACTGCTGATTCTTCAATATTTAAACTATAATCTTTCTCAAGATGCCCTCAAATGAGTGAGTGTGAAGTATTCCCCAGTCTAAATAAGGATAATTTAAAAACATTGCTATTGGATGGCAAGTTCAAACCACTAATTTTCCCAGAAAAACTGTCATCATTAGAGCAAAGGGAAATTTTCATATCATTCTCAGGCTGAGGTAATAGATTAAACACATGGCAAATTTATAATGCTTTATTGTCACCTGACCCAAGATTACATTGCTGACTTCAGAGCAGCCTTCTTAAAGATCAACCCACGGAAAGCAATTGGCCCAGGTGGGGTACCCGGACGAGGCCCTTCATGAACCAGCTGGCGGGGGTATTTGCAGACATCTTCAACCTCTTTTTACATCAATCTGAGGTCCCTACATGCTTCAAGAAGATGATCGTCATCCCAGTACCAAAGAAAAGCCAGGCAGTGTGCCTTAATGAATATCATTCGGTGGCTCTGACTTCCATCATTATTATGTGTATTGAAAGGTTAGTCATTGCACAAATCAATTCCCACCTACCAGACTGCCTGGATCCACTACACTTCACCTATCGCCACTACAGGTTCACAGCAGATGCCATCTCCCTGGCCCTACACTCAATCCTGGAACATCTAGATAACAAACATGCCTATGTCAGACTCCTATTCATAGACTACAGTTCAACCTTTAACACCATTATTCCTATAGACTCATCTCCAAACTTCATGGCCTGGGACTTTGTTCCTCCCTCTGCACTGAATCCTAGACTTCCTAACCCACAGACCACAGTCAGTAAGGAAAGGCTACAACATCTCCTCCATGATCATCCTCAGCACCAATGCTTCAGACCTTTACTCCTTATGCACTTATGACTCTGTGTGCCAAATTCCCCTCCAACTCAATTTTCAAGTTTGCTGATAATACCACCGAAGTAAGTCAGACCTCAAATAATGATGAGACGCAGTATAGGAAAGAGGTAGAGAATCTGGTGAACTGGCGCGACTAGAGTAATCTCTTCCTCAATGTCAACAAAATGAAGGAAATAGTCATCAGCTTCAGGAAGCAAAGTGGAAGGCAGATCCCTGTCTACATCAATGGGGATGAAATAGAAATGATCAAGAATTTCAAGTTTTTAGATGTCCAGATCACCAACAACCTGTGATCCCTCCACATGGAAGCTATAGTTAAGAAAGCCCATCAATGCCTCTACTTTTTCAGAAGATGAGGGAAATTTGGCATATCCACTACAACTCGCATCAACTTCCACAGATGCACCACAGAAAGCATTCTTTCTGGTTGTATCACAGCTTGGTATGCCTCCTGCTCTGTCCAAGACTGCAGGAAACTACAAAGGGTCGTGAGTGAAGCCCAGTCCACCACTCAAACCAGCCTCCCATCCATTAATACTATCTACACTTTCTGCTGTCTCGGCAAAGCAGTCAGCATACTTAAGGACCCCAAGCACCCCAGATATACTCTTTTCCACCTTCTTTCATTGGGATAAAGATGTAATAGCCTGACATCACTTACCACCTGACTCAAGAACAAGTGCTCCATCAGACTTTTGAAGGGACCTACCTTATATTAAATTGATCTTTCTCTGCACCCAAACTGTGACTGTTACACTACATTCTGCACTCTCTCCTTTCGTTCCCCATGAAC
The DNA here is from genome assembly GCA_024679065.1 of Sphyrna mokarran. NCBI lineage: Eukaryota > Metazoa > Chordata > Chondrichthyes > Carcharhiniformes > Carcharhinidae > Sphyrna > Sphyrna mokarran. Next base: position 100,873,981 of record JAGIQG010000004.1, on the reverse strand, counting down.
GGTATGCTTTTGTCTGTAAACATACAAGAAACAATACTTTCCACTCTTACATAATACATGTGGCAATAATAAATCAAATCAAATTGTGTTTATCAGGCTGAAATTTAATTTTGAAAAGTAATAGACCAAATCAGAAGATTAACAAATTATCACTGGCATTTCACAAGCCCCTGCTATTCATTTCCAGGGTCAAGTCACAGCAACAACTCTATCAAATTACCATGGCCTAATGACTAGAATTAGTAATTAAAATGAGAAACCGACTGCAGATGCTTTTCAGAAACCAGCCCTTAGCTTTCTCCACAGGGAGCAACCAGGTTGATATATGTTGAAGACCAAAGGGATTTGCCTGCTTTGAGATGAAATAAAGTTCCCAGTGATTAAGACTCTGGCTAATTCCATCCTATAACAACAGATGGCAGACAAATGTCTCCATTAGGAAAGATGAGGAAAATATGGAGAGCCAGGTCTCGACTGTGTTTCAAGTTGTTATTGGCTTCTATGTATGATTCAAGGGAGGAATGTAGTGCCATGCAACATCACTTCAGGCATTTGTTTTACATGATACAGCTCTCAACTGGAATCAATTAAAAGCAAAAAGGATTTATAAAATCTTGTCTTCATTTTTCACAGAAATATCTAAAAAATTAATCAATGCATTTACTTATTGACTGTTCAGCGGACAAATACAATGGCATTTCTGTGCACATGATGCTAAAAATGACTGTTAATGATGGTTGTATTTCCAATGATGTTGGTCAAAGGAGAAATGCTAGCCTGGGAAGCAGGCAAACTTGCTGCAACAATTCCAGTTCACCAGTTTGGTAAATAACAGCTGTGACATTTATTTATATGTAATTATTATGCTGGGGTTTGCAGCCTCATGGCTGCCAGTCATTTCCCGAGAGTGTGCGAGAGCAGAAACCTGAGCTCACCAGAGCGGCCCCCCCCACACTGCTCCAGGATTGGTTGCCTGGGCCATGACAATGATCAATCCCGCCCCCCAACTTCTCAGATCTTTTTATGCAAATTGAAATATTCAATTTACATAATAAATAAAATTAAATATAATGGAATATAATGAAACATGAATTTAATCAATTAGAAAATTAACTGAGCAATTCTTCCACCCACCACATTACTTTTCCAGTGCAATGGGCTGGGAGAATCTTGTGGTCGGGAATGCGTGGGATTCACGCACGCTTTCCGCTATGAGTGCATCTACAAGCACCAGATTCTGCCGCTGTCAGATTTGCACAGGAAACCGGCAGGAAGACCAGATAAATCATTTGAATCTATTTGTAATATAATTTAAATGTGATTAGCAGGATGGGGACTGAATTCCCTAGGCCCTCTAGCCTCTCCCACCCTGCCAGAATATTTCACTTCAGCGAGGTTTACAGTAGGTCCCCAATTTCGGGAACTATCAGGAAAAGCCACTGGAGGGAAGGAGGGAGGGGGTGGCATTTGAGGCCTCCCAGGGGTTTGGATGGCAGGGGAGTGATGCTCCCTAGGCATAGGTACCTTGGCAGTGCCAGTCTGTGCCCCTTGAATCTGCCCAAGGGGTAAAGTACCATTCCCAGAGACATCAGGCTGTGCCAACACGGCCGGATGGTGGGGTGGAGCCTGGTAGGGACAAATTGTGAGAGTGGGAGGGTGTTCGCATTTTCACTCTGCATGAGGATCCAATTGGATCACGAGGGAGGCCAACGATCAGAGCGTACTGGGAGAGTCTGCACTGCAGGAGGTTGGGGGTCATCACAAGGGGACTGATTATTGGGACAGACGAGGAAGAATCAGGGCTGTTTGGGGGTGGGATTTGTTTTGTGGGAGCTGGAGATTGGGGTGTTCCGGGATGGGGGTGAGCCGGGAATGGTCAGGAAGGGTCCGCAACCTGGCCGTGGGGAAGTTAGGGGAGAGGGCAGCATTGAGGGAGTCGTAGTGCTGGCCAGCGATTGAGCTGGCCACAAACAGGAAGCTGAAGTTCAGGGCCACTCAGCACACACAGATTCCAGCTTGTTTCACCCTCCTAGGCAGGAATAGGCCTCACGTTCTGAAATTTAATGAGAATCACGTTAGTGCAGTGCACATTATGTGGGGAATTCTTGCCTGAAGTCCCACTGAAAAAAAGCAGTGTGAATTACTCCAGCTTTCTTATGAATTTGACACTTAGAATTTTTTGGGAAGAATTCCAGCCTTTGTCTTTCCAAATTTGTGTAGATGGCATAAGTCCTCTGGGGCACTTCCACAGGCTTGTTGTCAGCCTAAATAACAAGCCTTCAGGCACAGACAGTTCAGTTCTATTTGTTTCCATGGAGATGTTAGTTGTGCTTACCATTGGACAACCAGGTATTTTAGTGCTTGGATAGTCAACATCTTTCCTAGATGACAATATAGCTCCTATGGCTGTTAGGGCAACTCTATTCTCGCTAATGGTCAACATGTTTCTGAACAATCCTTTCTTCTACATCCACTTGATAAGACAAGGATCCAGTTTTGCATACAACGACTCCAGGAACCCAACTCAATCCATTTCCTTACATACACGCCTTAATTCACTGAAAACAACCTTACTGACTTGCCTGTCTTCTGACTGCTTTGGTTGGTCTTTACCATCCCTGAAAATTTGAAAACATAGGGCTCAGATTCATTTTGAGACAATAGTTCATGAACAACTCTGCTGGTGGGACAACGCCTGCTGTTGAATATGGAATGGTTCAATAGCACAAAAGGAATCTTAAGGTTTTGGTCTCCAAATCCTGACTGCTTATTTTGGCTCGACTTAGAGGTTTAGACAACTTGTTCAGTTAATGCATTGGATGCTGGGTGGTGAGGTGCAGTCCAAAGGTTCTTGATAACTTTGAGAACAATAAAGTTCTAAAACTCAGCATTTATTTCTGTTCTATGACCAGAGACTACGGGTGGCATTTTCCCATCCCACTCGCCACAGAAATTATATTGGGTGGGACATGGCCCCATGCAAAGCTCTGTTGAGCGCAAGTGGGATTTTCCGACCTTGGGGTGAATGCAGCTGAAAATTACCACCTAAGATCAATGGCCCTTTTGTCCATATAAGTTCTTTCAAACTGAGAATCAGAAGAGTGTTGATAGATATGCCCCTATCAGAATGTCTTTGTGCAGGATTGCATGCAATAAATTAAATGTTTGGGCTAGTGACTTCTGGCAAATGACAAAGTAGACAAGGGGATGAGAAAGTCAAATCTTTGGAGTACTTGTGAATCCCAGGCCTACATTTAATATATAGCCTCACATTTCCAAACATGCCTTACATCAAATTATTCACTGAGAGGGTTGAATTTGTGAAAACACATTACCACCTGAAATCATTGGTAATATCGCAGTGATTTAAGTTGAACTCAACTGGGTGGGCCTCTGGGGAAACTATTGCAACTTAAATTACCAAGTTAAGACAGATCTTAGAGCACTGTGATTGCAGATCCACTCTCAATGGTATGCTGCAGGACCATTTAGTCTGTGGGTAAATAATGAGGCTATCCAAAGGAAGCTATTAGCAAAGACAGATATCCATTTTAAATCGATGGAGTTGGCACTGGTGACGAAGAATCCTGAGAAGGGACCTCAGAGGGCACACAGTGGTATGATTAGAATGTCATTTTGCCAGTCAGAGCAGGAAGCTGCAGTCAGAGTAATGCCAACAGTGAAGATGTAATTTTAACATGGGAAGCAAATGCATCTAAGAGTATGTAAGAAGATTGAACAGAATCAATCAATTGCCTAGGATTGAAGTAGACTGTTACTGGTCCAGAAGTAACCACACCCTAAAGCCTGCAGGTGTAAAGAGGTTGAATATTATTTCTGTCGCAGAACTAGTCACTTAAGACACCAATGTAAAAATAAGTCAAATCTATCCAGTAACAGAGTTAGTATATCCATAACAATTGCATGGAATGGAGGAATCCAGTACTAAGGAATTAAATATTTACTCATTATTCAACATGAAAGCAGAACAGGAAAGTCCCCATCACTGTGATGCTTTTGGTAAACAGTCAGCCCTTATAGGTGGAAGTTGATGGAAGTCTCTATCACAACGAGAATTGAATGCATACTTCAATATTTACAAGAAGGAGTTCCGCCATTAAGTTTGAGGAGTATTGCAGCAAAGCTAATAATTTACACGAGAGAAGTCATCGGGATAAAATGTGTTACCACAGTACCTGTAGGCTATCAGCTTCAGTCTATAACAGAGTCAGGCCAAGGTCCAAGTCTTTTGGATTGGGATTGGCTCAAGGTTATCAGATTAAAATGGATGGAGATCTTCCAAGTATGGTTAATGTTGGATTTACAATCCCAAGTATTTATTGAATCCAAATTTTGCCATCTGCTGTGATGGGATTCAAACCCAGGTTCCCAGAGCATCACCCTAGATCTCAGGATCACTCAACCCAGTGAAAATATCACTAGGCCACCACTTCCCCTCACATATATGAGGTTTTTTTTTAAATCATATGGATAGCAAAGTCATGTTACGAGAAATGATTGGAAAGCAACATTAGATTGAATGCAAAACATTCTATAGAATATTTACATTTTATGGACAAAATGCTTATTAAGGAAGAAGTTACAGGGCCAATTACAGGCCCAATAGGAAATATTTATGTAGAAGCAAGAAGGCTAAAATATTAAATTATTGCTTGTACTTTTCTTCTGAAGGATAACAGATGATGTGAAAATTACACTAAGAGAAAAGGCAAGTTATGTTAAGATAACAATGAATTAAAAAGATGTATTGGCATCATCATCATTAGTAAAAGTTGGCAAGACACCTGATCCAGGTGGAATGAATCCTATCTTTCTAAAAGAAGCAAAGATAGGAAATAAGTGAGGCACTGGCCACAATCTTTCAATCTGAATTGGAAACTAGAGTAAGACAAGTGAATTGGAAGATTGCTAATGTTCTAATCTAAACCACTATTTAAAAATGAAATGAAAGTCGCTATTGTCGCAAACGAGCATAGAACAAAGAACAAAACAGCATGGGAAACAGGCCCTTCGGCCCAACAAGCCCACACCACCACCCCGATGTTCACACCTCTACCCGTGATCCCTGTCCATGTTTATAGATCTATGGATTAAAAACCAAATTTGAGACAATTTAGGGAGAATTTGTTTTGCCAATTAGCCTAAGAGCACATCTTTGGAATGTGGGAGGAAACCTGAGTCCCGGAGAAAACCCACGCAAGCACAGGGAGAATGTGCAAACTCCTACAAACACAGGCCCAAATCCATGTATCTGCACAGCACAGCGATAGTCACTGAGCTGTCATGTTGCCCATCAGATGGTCCAGGTCAAGCATACACTAATGACGTGAAGCAGTAGGATACTCTCGAAAAAGATCCAAGAGCAGTCCTCTCACGATCCATCGTGTGTATGCCCCTTGTTAGACAACAAGGTGGACCAAAGCACCTGTAGGATAAGAACAAGTACATCAATATCATCATCTATTTACACACTTCCCAGAGACTCCTAAGGCTCATGATCCCTATTTTAAATCAGTTTTCTATAGCCCTCCATTCCTATTCTGTTCATGTGCCCATCTAAGTATTTCTTAAATAACTCCAGAGTACCTGCCTCCACCACTTTACTTGGCAGTGCAGTCCATACCCCCACCACCCTCTGTGTGAAAAAACTCCCTCTAGCATCCAAATTATACCTTACCCCACTCACCCTAAGCCCGTGACCCCTCGTGCTATTTGAGTCCATCCTAGGAAAAAGCTTAGCCCTGTTTACTCTATCTATCCCCTTCAAAATCTTGTACACCTCTATCAGATCTCCTCTAAGTCTACGTCTTTCTAAGGAAAACAGTCCCAATTTGCCTAATCTGTCCTCATAACTCAGACCTTCCAAACCAGGCAGCACCCTGGTAAACCTCCTCTGCACTCTCTCCAGAGTCTCCACGTCCTTCCGGTAGTAAGGCGACCAGAACATAGGCTGGAGATTTAACCTGAGCATCTCCACAGCTCAGGTAAGGAGAAAAGTTAAGAAGGGAGTGTCTTCATGAACCTTAGCTGGGACGGGAATTGAACCTGTGCTGTTGGCACCAGCTTGCAGTCAGCTGAGCTAAACTAGTATTTAAAAGAGAGGAGAATGATAAATCAGACATTTACAAGCCAGTCAGCCTTGTATCTGTGAAAGGTAGGTTATTGGGAATCGTATATCAGGGACAAAATAAACTTCCATTTGGAAAGGCTTGGGTTGGAAAAGGAGAGTTGGCATGGATTTGTTAAAGTCCATCATGTGACAGGTTCTTTCTTGGTTCTTCGTTCTATGTCTGACAAATTTAATTGAGCTTTTTTGAAGTTACAATGAAAGCTGATCAAGGTGTTGTGGTAAATGTTATGTATATATAGACCTAGGGAAGGCATTCAACAAAGTGCCACACATGAGGTTTACTAAGATGATGATAGATATTAGAATTAAAGAAAAAATAATTGTAAGGATTCAGAACTAGTTCAATGTCCAGAAAAAATATGTTACTGGATGGATGCTTTTTAAACTAGAAGGTAGTTTACAGTGGTTTTTCCTGAAGGATCAAGTTTCGATCTAACAAATCTTACAATATCTGTAAGCAATCTAAACTCAGATGTAAAGCACATATTTCAAAGTTTGCAAATGATATGAAACTTGGCAAAGTAGTTGATAGTGATAAGGATATTATAGGTTTCAGAATGGAACCAGGTAAAATCAAGATAGATGATGTTCAATTTAGAGAAGTATAAAATGATACACTATTGGAGAATAAATACAGAAAGACATTGTGCTCTTAACTGGCAAGATTTTGAAAAGTGCACATGAGCAGAAAGATTTTGGTACAATATACAGAACTCTTTAATAGTAACGATACAAGCTAATTAGGTAAAGGAAAAGGTTTATGTTTTACTTTTGTTTATTAATAGAGGCATGGAATATAAAATCAAATAAATCATTCCAGAACTTTGTTTATCACTGGTTAGGCCTCAGCACATCATAGACAATTCTTGGTTTCAGATTTCAGAAAAGATGTAAAGGCCTTATGGTATAAAGGAGGTTTACCAAGATGAGACCGAAGATAAATGTCTTCAGTTCTGAGGAGAGGTTAGGAACTTTGGGACTGTTTGCCTCAGAACACAGGTGCATAGATTTATTTTCAAGATGCATTTTGAAAGAGTAAACAGAGAATAACATTCCCTCTAGCAAGTGGATCAATAACAAGAGATTATGGGAATCGACAAAACTCACAACACAAAGCAAATATTAATAATCTGATTGGAGCATTTCTCCAGTAGGTCATCATCTTCAAGTCTTCAGCCTCTCCAAATTTGAGGAGTTGGTGGGATCTTGTATGCTAACAGTGAGTATCCTCCCCTGGTGCAGCAGACTGCTGCAAAGAAGACCGAGCTGTAATGTTCATTGACATGACCATTGTTTGATTGATGGGATTCAAAAATTGCAAAGTTTGATTGCAAAGTGTTGACAAAATGCACTAGAACCATACGTTAACTAGTAGAAGATTTCAAGGGGGTGGTATCATTGTGAATGCACGTTTATAAAAATACAAACAGGAGAGAGTGCCCGGTATGTTCCCATTCTGATTGCGGGAGTACTTTGTGATGCAGTGTGATGGAAGGATAGCTAGTGCTGGGGCTCAAGCGCACTGTGGCAAGGCTGTCAAGAGAGTGAAAGATGTGAAGAGGCGGCTTCACATTAAGAGAAAACTGGTAAGGCCTTTAAACATGGGTCCAGTGCAGAAATCAAATCTAAGGAACTATGACTTTATTCCATCAATTGTCTCCACAATACCAGGTTATTCTTTGACCATCCAGAAGAAAAGACATGTCTTTTCTGGTCCTTGTTTGTTCTGAAAGTACTTCTGTGAAAGTATCCAAAAATCAGAGTGTGCCAATCACCATTGTTTGCTGCTTCAACAATGAATTTTCCATTTACCACCAGTGGACATTCTACCTCCAATTACAGCCTGACTTTCAGTTGCAACAGACCTGCCAGATTTCCTGAACTACCAGTAGGTAGTGCAGCCTCATCTCCTTCCTTTAACTTCTTGAACATAGTGACTGGGATTCTCCGAGCCTGCTGTGTCGCTCTAGTAGCATAGCAGACCACGAGACAACAGTGGGAGACCTTTAGCAAGATTTGTGAGCAACATCTGGTTGATTGCAAGTCTCCAAGGGCCTTTATTTTAACTCAGTCTCAATTTTCATATCAATAGCAGCCCCGGACAGTATCTCTGGGCCCATTAGCGTCACCTTCCCTTCTGCCAGTAGAGGTTCTCATCAGCAGGATTAGGCTTTGCACTAATGGAGAACAGGCATCCTCACCCAGCTGGTGGGCACAGAGCCATTGAGGTTCTCCCATCCAGGAGGTCAAGGGCAAGAGGGGCATTGCCAACCTGGTACCTTGGCATTGACCAAGGAGCACACTGGAACTGCTCACTGGACACGTTGATACTGCCCACAGGGGCACCAGGCAGTGCAAAGAGGTCAGGGCTAGACAGTGTGGGACATTCTGGGGGTGGGATTTACTAGAGGGCGATTGGTGTTGGGGAGAGGATCTCATGCCACCGTGAATTAGGATCAGTGGGAGAGAGAGCGAGAAGGTGATCGGGGTTGGTCATAAGGGAGATGCTCGGGGCTCGCCATCAGGATAGGTCAGGGCTGGCCATTGACGGTTGGATTGGGGCTGATCATGGGGGGATGGATTAGGATTTGGGGGGTATCAGGATTGGCCATGGATCCATGCGAGGGCGAGATCGGGGATTCCAGTGGCTATCAAGTGGGGAGGGGAATTCAAGAGGATTGGTGTTGGGGGTGTGTCGGCAGGCCAATGACGAAGGGGGGAAAGCTACCGATTGGTGGTGGTGGTTGTGGGGGTGGGGGGAGGTAGGGGGGGTGGTGGTGGTGGTGTTGGGGGCAGGTTTGGGGATAAACAGGAGACCGGAAATTGGAAGAGAGTCAGTGAGCATACGCTGATCTCCCACTGATGTGGGACTGATCAATGCATGTTCAGTGGCCCTCTCCTGCCTGAGGCCAACCCTTTCCCCCTCCACTTTCCAACATGAATCTCTCTAAGGCACTCTGTGGTGCACAGAGTGTCGGAGATTCATTCAGGTGTGTATGCCCAAAAAAGAGGCAGGAAACTCTCCCATTTTCTCACCCGTTGGGCATTTTGTTTTATTTTAGAAGAATCCCAGCCATTATTTCCCCCAAAACCATGAGTTGTCTTTTCTGCAATTCTATGTTGAACACATCCAGTTAAGTTTCCTGGAGGATTTGGAGGATTTTATTTATATTACAAGTAGGCTTATGTTAACACTGTAATGAAATTACTGTGAAAATCCCCCAGTTGCCACAAACCAGCACCTGTTCAGGTACACAGAGGGAAAATTTAGCATAGCCACTGCACCTAACCAGCACTGGTTAAGACTGTGGAAGGAAATAGAGCAACTGGAGGAAATGCACACAGACATGGGGAGAATATGTCAACTCTGCACAGACAGTCACCCAAGCCGGGAATCGAACTCAGGTCTAACCACAGTGCTAACCACTGTGCCACTGTGCTGCCTACTCTGGCACAGCACTAAAACTGTTACCTCTAAACTTGACTCATCTATTGCTTTCCTGGCTAACCTATCATCGTTCATTTTCTCTCAGAACTTGAGTGCTTTCAAATTACTGTTGTCTTTGTCCTAACTCACACAAAGTCTCTTCACACAAAATTCTACTGCTTACTGATCAAATTGGTTCGCTTTTTAGGGTTGGCATGATGGTACAGTGGTAGCACTGCTGCCTCACAGCACCAAGAACCCAAGTTCAATTCCTGGCTTGGATCACTGTCTTGTATACAGTTTGCGTGATTTCCCTGTGTCGGCGTGGGTTTCCTTTAGGTGCTCTGGTTTCCTCTGCACAGTCAATGCATTGACCTGAACAGATGCTAGAATGTGTGACTAGAGGAGCTTCACAGTAACTTCATTGCAGTGTTAATGTAAGCCTTACTTGTGACTAATAACTAAACTTTTAGCAATGCCTTACTTTCAGATGCCTTCATGGCCTGACTTGCAGCCTCCAATCCTGGGCTCTTACACATCCCTGATTTTAGTCACTTACCATTGGTTGCTGTGCTTTCAATTGTCTAGGACCTAAGGTCTGGAGTTGATTTAAAAATCATATCTCCATCTTTCTCTTCTCCTTTTAAAACATTCTAAAATCTGTCTTTCCAACTGTGCTACTATCTTTAAGAGACCTTGTGTAAGATTTTGCTTGATAATATGTCTGCGAAGTACCTTAGGATGTTTTATTACATTATACATGCTACATCAATACAAATAGTTTTTTTGTGCTCTGTATTTTAACTGATGCCATGCTAATCAATAAAGCAGCACCATCAAATGCCTCACTCATCTGTATCACAAACTAAAATTGCTCTCATAACTTAGTACGATAGAGACAAATTCAATTACCATACAAAAACTAATTGTGTTCAGTTAATTGTTAACTGGATCAGCTGTCCAGTGCTTCATTTAGCCTCTGTGCCTTTGGATTAGGGCTTCGGGTAAATTGACCAAGGACCTCATTCCGAACTGTTGTACATTGACTCTTGCTGGAAGATGTATATTATCAGGAAAAGTATGGAGTAATAGCCTGGGTGAAGATCTTGTCATCTCTCTGTGCCTTTCAAACCATAAGCTAGGTAGAAGCACAACTTTTACTAGTAGTTATTGCTGATAGCTTCAGATGCCATTTGCAGTGCAATCTTTCTGATCAGTGAGATGACAGCATATAATTCATGCCTGCAACCTTTCCATATTTAATTGCTGTCAATATGTATAGTTGATACACATTAAAATTGTGTATGTTATCTCTGGCGGATGAAAACATTCTCAAATTGGTGCGCTAATAATTAGCTGCTTTTATTTCCATTTAAAATACTTTGCAAAATGATAAAAATTTATGTGCTTTCAATGTGCTTACTCCCATTGAGGGCTATCTACTATTTAATTAACTCGGCAAATAGTGCCATCATGAAATATTTCTTCTGTGTTTTTATTGTAATTGTTGCACTTCCTGTCCATTATCTTTGCATTTGCTTATAGCTCGAGATAACAGGTTTTTTGGAAGAAAAGTGGGTTAAGTTGATTTAGCATTTAGGCATTCAAAACCAAAACTTCAAGGAATATGCCTAATTTGCCAACAGACACAAACACCTTCCAAAATTAAGAGCAATTAGATGCACTTTGACCACAAGTTCATTTAGAATTTGGATACTTAGATGCAGTACATTAGCAATCATTGCAGAGTTCAACTACATTGGCAGTGAATGGATCAACAGGGAGAGAGAGACTTAAAAACACCACTGGCAGTAAATTGGATAGAGAAAGAAGAAAAGAGCACTGACAGGGAGAAAGAGAAAAGTCTTGGCATAAATTGCCTTTGTACATTATTAATGCCAAGTCACATTTATCAGTTTGCATTTATTGTCACATAAAAATGCCAAAGGAAAGTTTTCTTGCCAGCTCAGTGAATAGCAAAAAGGCCCTGGTTAAATCTGAGAAATGCTCTATTACCAAATATCATATTTCTTCAAAGCTCATATACAATAGTGGCTGAGCAACAGTACTTCAGCAAGCATTGAATTTTCCTGCAGTGAGGGTGACAAAATTGGAAAGGGAAAAATGTATCAATTATGCTAATTGTTAGATTGATCCAATTAATTGCCAAGTGTCACCATAGATAAATTTATCAATTCCAAGCATTCCAACACTATTTCAATCACTTTCTGAAATCTAAAAACAATTTTCAAGTTCTTTTTATCTGCCCGAACTATTCCATGCATGCAATCAATTTTCCATAATTTAAAAATGTATTATTTTTGCACCATTCAAATGGTTCAAAGAAGTCTAATATCACTTAATTTTGCAATGCGTCTTAAAATTATTTCACCCCCAACAGTTATCCATAACATGAGTCTTACGTCTAAAATGAAGTGATTCCTTTTGAAATTTCCTTGAGTGTTGTGTGAGCCATCCAAAGCTTGATTAGTGTATTGCAAGTTCAAATGTCACTTTCTTCTTAAATTTTCTTTTCAGTAAAAAAAAACTACTGATAGAGAATACAAAAGTCCCTAAAATTAACGGGTGAATTTAAATCTTTTCCGCAGAGATTGCCTCCAAATCCCTTCTGAAACTTTTTAACCATTTTACTTCTGTTCAACATTTGCAATCGTGTTTCCATTGTAAGTGTTCATGTGGGAATTTCTAATGGAAATAAGGATGGAATGCAAGAATTAAAAATGGAAACTAAACTGTATCTGCGCACTTCGGTCCAAATGTCTCCCACTTTCTGTTCTCACTTTATCCCAGCACTACATTTGGTGCTAACTCCTCATTTGCAGCAGAAAGGGAGTTGGCTATAACTAAATATCTTTTGATGTTCTAATAAAGATTTCTAAGCATTTTGCTTAAATGCTCACAATTCTAAAGAAACAATGTAACTTTCAAATATATTGCATCAAAGTAATAAAAATATTAATTCAAGGGAAAATATCATAATTCACTGTATATTCTGTAGTAAGTACAACATAAAGATTATAAGGATGTACCGCATGTTAATTTTAGCAAAATTATTTGTTCTAAATGTTGAATTTTAAATTTTATTCTGGCTTCTAGATTTAAAAGGATAAAAAAGGAAATTTAATATTTTGTGCTGTACAAATATAGATACATGGAAAATCAGAGTAGACTCTTTCAGCCTGCTTCTGTGTTCAATATGATCATGTCTGATGCTTTATCACAACACAATACTCTCATTTTCTCCCCATACATACAGATAGGGAAGCACAGTGGCACAGTGGTTAGCACTGCTGCCTCACAGCTCCAGGGACAGCTTGGGTCACTGTCTGTGTGGAGTTTGCACTTTCTCCCTGTATCTGCATAGGTTTTCTCCAAACATTCCAAATGTATATTCTGAATAGTTGGGGTCCAAGCACTGATTCCTGTGGAAAACCACTAGTCACTTTCTGTCACTTTCAAAAAGACCTATTTATTCCTATTCTCTGTTACCTGACTGCTAACAAATTCTACTACCTCTAGTCCTATGGGCTTTAATTTTGCACACTGAATTGTTATGTGGGACTTTATCAAAAGCTTTCTGAAAATCCAAATACATCACATCCATTGGTTCACCGCTATCTAAAATCCATTTTTGTCAAATATTGTTTTTCTTCCATAAATCCATGTTGACTTTGTCTAATCTCATTGATATTTTCTAAGTGTCTTGTTATTGTATCCTTGATAATAAACTCTAGCGTTTCCCCTGCTGCCAACGTTAGGCTAACTTGTTGGTTAACCTCTGTTTCCTCTCTCATTTTTTTTTAAATAGTGAGGTTATATTTTCCACCCTCTAATCAGCTTGGACTATTCTAAGATCTACAGAATTTTGGAAGATAATGACCAACACATGCATTTTTTTTCCATTGCTGTCTCTTTAAATACTTGGGATATAAATTATTGAACCTCGAGAATTTAACAGCTTTCATTCCTATTAATTTCTCCAGCACTTTATAAGACCATAAGACACAGGAACAGAATTAGGCCACTTGGCTCATCAAGTCTGCTCTGCCATTCAATCCTGGCTGATATTTTTTTCATCCCCATTCTCGTGCCTTTCCCTGATAACCCCTGATGCCATTATTAATCAATAACCTACATTTTAAAAAAAGTTTCCTTTTTTGCACTAATACTAATTTCCTTCAATTCCTTCTTCTCACTTGACCCTTGTTTCCTTCAGATTTCTTGAAAGTTACTTACGTATACCTCCAAGAAGACGGGACTAAAGTAACTATTTAATTGCTCTGTCATTTTCTTGTTCTCTATTATAAATTCTTCAGTTTAGGACTGTAAAGGACCTATATCTGTCTTCACTAATCTTTATCTTTTTACATACCTATACAAGGTTTTACTGCCGGCTTTTATGCTACTTGCAAATTTACTTGCAAGTGAACATATCTGTGAATCTCACTGAACTAGTCAAAAATTCTAATTGCTGTTATACACAATGGCAGTAATTTTAAGCTAACTTGCTGGGAGGAAATCAATGAGATTGAGTATTGGTGATACAATCCTGTGGTTCTTTAAAGCATATTGTCAATTTATGGCAACAACTGCAACAATCCATAAGATCTTGGGGAAAATTCAGAAAGCAACAAAAGGGCAATTAACAGCTTTAAAATGTTGCATGCAAAAGAGATTCGCATTTGGTTGATTCTGCACAAAAGCAAAAGGAAAAGATAGATTCTATAAAGGTGCTCGTGCGAGAGGATACCTTCTGCTCTGCTTGTTAATAAAGCTCATTGCATGCTTCATATAGCATAAATTAATGATTTCATTGTGCTTTACCTGTTAGATGGGTAATTACCAGCTACTGGTTGATGCCATTATTTGGCTGGATTCCTGAGTGCCTTACTTACAATGGTACAGATTTTTGAGAAATTCACATACCACACAATCTGCCTGGTTCCACCTCCACAGGTTATATTCATATCAATGCCATTACACTGGCCTTTCAGCGAGATGTTTTGTCCGAGTGCCATATGGTATAATGATATAACAAGTTTAGATCTAGAATATAAAAATAGTGGAAATTAGATGACATTTTTAGTTACAAATTATGACTAGGCACAGAAACCTAATGGTGGGTGAACTCACTCAGTGGAGTAAGTAAGCAAAAGGAACTTTAGGATGTGTTGCCTAAATTGCCTGGAACAGCAAAAATGAGGTGCCCAAAATATATCCAAAGCAATAAGAATCATTGATCCTAATGAAAACATAATGATCCAATTCTTAATTACTGAAAAGCATCCATCCTAATGTCTATCAAATAAGACAATCTCACTTAAACACTAAAATGGTCATCCATTCAGATTGCTGTTTATGAGAATGCAATTACTGGTTCCTCTTGTGGTTGACTCAGGAAGTCCATAGCACAAGTGGAGAAGACAAAGACAGTATTAGTTCAGCAGCTACCCTGTTACTCCACTCCAACGCCAGCATCTCCATGTCCTAAATAGTCTGACCCAGCTTTGCCAGGAGTGTTAAACCCACATTCTCAGTCACTTCTGCATTGAGCTGCTAATTTACAAATATCCTCTTCATACAAAGGAAATGATTATAAATGAAATCAGAGCTGTCCTCATCTTCATAGCAACAGCTGAAGCATTTTTATTAAATCTATATGCCTTTTGTTAAGGGTTTTCATAAACACGTGAACGTAGCATCAAGAATGCTTGCACTGTGGGCCACCAAGCAAGAGATTGAGAAAAGAATTGCTTGTATAATCTCACATTAGATGGGCCTGAAGACAGAAAGAGTGGCTGACCAACAGGTAAGAAGGAAAGGAACACAAAACATATAAAATTTCATGCCATTTGACTATGACTGATGAATTTTAATAGTTGTCTTTTTCTGACCTAACTAAATGGCAAAAATCCTCAGCAGCTCTGGATTATAGAAAGGTTGGTAAAAAAGATGTTCCAATTGATCTCAATATTTCTAGACTATGTAGGAAATAATGAGGCAAAGTTCATACTCTTAAATGCTGTTCAATGGGATCTTCAGTGAGGTGCGGGTACATGAGGATTTAATGGGGTTAGGACTGGGCCTGGCATTATGTGGTACAGGTTCAGACATGCATAATGATCCTTTTGGACCTATTTTACCATTTTGATTCTAAGTGCTGGATGAATTTGAAACTAAGAGTGTTTCAGATCCGACTTTTAGAACCATTCTAAGGCATCCCCTTACTCTGCCTACAAAAATATCAATGATTCTGAATCATACTGCAGAAGCTTATGGGAAGGGTTTAACCTGCCTGAAATTCTACAGTTCCGATTAGCGCCTCCAACTGCGCATGCATGGGAAAAAAATAGAATGTGGCTCCCTCCACATCCTTCCTGGGCTGAATAACGCCTCCTCCTGGCTGCCACAAACATTGCCCCACATCCCAAAATTACTGAGTCCCTTATCCTGTCATCTCTCAACTGTTGAGACCAATTACAGACCCCTCCCCCATTTCTCCCCATCGATGCCAGACAGAACGGCAACGGACCCCGCTTCGTTCCCAGCGATCTCAAGCAGAGAGCCATTGGATGTTCAGCACTTACCTCCTCACCATCTGGAATTTTTGCCATTTATTTAGGTCAGAAAATGACAACTATTAAAATTCATCAGTCATGGTCAAATGGTATGAAATTATATGTGCTTTGTATTCCTTTCCTTCTTACCTTTTGGTCAGCCACTCTTTCTGTCTTCAGGCCCATTTTAATGTGAGATTATACAAACATTTTTTTCTCTCAGTCTCTGAGCATGTGTGTTTCACGCCAAATCTAAATGGAGTGGTAAAGGGGGAAATGCCAATAAGGTTGGGCAGGCAGCCCAGTAAGCCCATTTAAATGCCATGCAAAAACATTTAAATGACCATCACAACCCTTTCAGGCATTGTC
The DNA here is from genome assembly GCA_024679065.1 of Sphyrna mokarran. NCBI lineage: Eukaryota > Metazoa > Chordata > Chondrichthyes > Carcharhiniformes > Carcharhinidae > Sphyrna > Sphyrna mokarran. Next base: position 100,857,456 of record JAGIQG010000004.1, on the reverse strand, counting down.
TCGATCGTAGCTTTTTTCAGAGCGATGGAGGCAGGAGCGGAACACACTATTTGCTTTACATCTATCTTACCACGTTGTTGCGCCTGAAAATGGGCGCAACTTGATGGTAAAATCAGGCCCCTTACTAGATACAATCATTGATCAAGAGCCAATGAAAACTTAGTAAACAACAAAGGCAGAAGTACATAAACTAAAATGTTGGGGGTGGAGGGGGGGCAATGTGGTGTTTATGGAAAGAAAGATGCCTTTAAAGAAAAAGGTTGAACTATTTCTGTTCTTATTCACAAATAAGTACAATTTTAAATTTCAAGCATGTTGCCTCAACTTGTCTTTTCCAAAATGAGCCCAAATTAATTTTTCTTAACTTCTGGTCTCAGATTAACACAAACACGACACATTTCATCTCATCAAAAGTATCATATATTGATAATATTCATATACCCTGAGCTGTGGTGATAAAATTAAATAAATAATTTATAACATTCAGTGACCATGATATTGTTGATTTTGGATAATTATTGCTGTCTGCTGTTTCCTTGTTCATTTGTGAACATCATCCATTAAGGCTGGTTAGAAGCCTGCATGTCAAATTACAATATATTTTCCATAAATGATCAATATGGATAACCTTACATCTCACAGTCCTGATGACAAGTCCTATTCAAAACATGACCTTATCATTTTCCTCTCAGATGTTGGCTGATTTGATTCTCATCTTTCCTGTTATTTTTGTTTTATTTCTAGCATTTGCATTTTCCTTTTCATCTCTGCCTCTTTTATGCTGTTTTGGGAATGTGAATGATTATTCTTTCTGTGTAGAAAAATAAGATATCAACCCCACTACATTTAGTGTCTTTTTTCAAAAGGCATAATACATTGGTGGAACAGAAAAAGTAATTAATTTAGTGGTCATACACTCACACATTTCTAGGCCTCAACAAACCACCACACACTCATAGATGTTTACAGTATGGAAACAGGCCCTTTGGCCCAGTTTGTCCATGCTGCCCAGTTTTTACCATCGAGTGAATTCCAATTGCCCACATTGCCCCTATCCCTTTAAGCCCATCTTACCCATGTAACTGTCAAAATGCTTTTTAAAAGACAAAATTGTACTACTGTTTCTTGCAGCTCATTTCAGATATCACCATCCTCTGAGTGAAAATATTGCCCTTCTGTAGCCTTTTGAATCTCTCTCTTCTCACCTTAAACCTGTGTTTTAGACTCACCTCTCTTTGGGAAAAGTTGTTGACTATCTATCAGATCTATGCCCCTCATTATTTTATAGACCATTGTAGATCACTGCAAAGCCCCTTATCTTCCAGGGAAAAAAGTCCCAGTCCAATTTTGTATTCAATTGGCTACCATACTATAGATCTTGTGAGATTTAATCTTATGCAACAACCTACCACGCAGTACCTTGTCAAAGACCTTGCTGAAGTTCACATAGACAATATCGACTGCAGTATCCTCATCTACTTTGTTGGTTGCCCCTTCAAAAAACTCAATCAATATGATTTTCCACTCAAAGCCATGCTGACTGTCCCTAATCAGTCCTTGCCTCTTAAATGTTTGTAGATCCTGTCTCTCAAAATATTTTCTAACAACTTATCTACTATGACATTAACCTCACTGACCTATTGTTCCCAGGCTTTTTTCTGCAGCCCTCCTTAAAAAAAGGCACAACATTTGCCACCCACCAATCTTCAGGCTCTCACACGTGGCAGTCGATGATTCAACTATCTCTGCTAGGGAACCTGCAATTCCCTCCCTAGCCTCCCACAATATCCTGGGATACACTTCATCAGGTCTAGGCGATTTATCTAATTTGATGCATTCTAAGATTTCTGGTATCTCCTTCTATGTAATATGTATACTCCTCAAGACATCAATATTTATTTCCACAAGTTCCGTAACATCCAACAATAAATACTGATGAAAATATTCATTTAGAATCTGACCCATCTCTTGTGGATCTGCACATAGATGACCTCATTGATCTTTAAGAGGCTCTACAAATACCTTTTAATTATCATATTAGGTCCAAATTGCTAAAAGTTTTCAAGGAGTCAGAAAATTATGTGGAAATTCTAACACTCTCTTCCCATTATGTATCATCTGCACATTTTCACATCTTTGAATGTGAAGTAGACAGGTTTTGTCTGGGCTGACAGAAAGCCAACATTTTAAAGGATTGCATTTTGGTTATTTAAATAAATGTCGGTTGACATTATTCTTATTTTTATCATTGTGTTTTTTCTTTTCTTTCCCAATAAGAATGTAAAAGATTTTGGAAGTAACAGCGTCTTGATGAAATTTCAATTCTGGAAATGGCCATTCCATCAGATATCTATCATTAAGACCATAAAAGAAGACATAAAAGTGAGATTTACATACAAATTAAATGTGCTGGAGCCATTACCGTGCATACAAATCCAGGCATCTTCCTTATGTTTCTACAGTAATGAAGACTACAATCATTGCAGCATTGTCCCTGATTTCCATTGATTTCAGTTTTGCTAGGGATTTTTGATGCCATTGTGCTGCCCAGGGCGATCATTCACCTTTTGTGTTTCACTTATTTATCCATGTATGGATTAAAGTCGTAATGAAGTCAAAAGCTGAGAGATTGTGCTGAAAAATAAACTGAGTGTGGGTAAATAGGTTATTGCAGAGTGTCATTTGATAGTACTATTATTGTCCCCTTTTGATAACTGATAATCAAGAGTAGATAGATGGGGGTTAATTGGCTAGGTTGAATTTGTCCTTGTTTTTGTGGACAGGACATGCTGTGCAAATTTCTACATTGCTGGGAAGATGCCATCATTGCAGATAAACTGAAACAGCTTGGGATAGGGGTACTGTTTAGTTCTGGATTACACGTCTGTTGCAAGAACCATATCAAAGCCCATAGACTTTACAATGTCCAAAACCTTCAGTTTGTTCTCAATCTCACACAGAGTGAATCAAATTAGCTGAAGACTAATAATTGTGATGCAGGGGATCTCAGTCAAGGGCTTAAAAGGATGTTTAGAAGGATTTTAAGAACTGAACACATGATTTGATGATGCTGTTGTTAGGATGTTTGCCACAGCTGCTGTTTTATTTTCAGTTTATTCTCGCGGTCTGGATAATTCATTCCTGGACCCGATAATCAGATATAAATAACATTAAAAATAGATTAAAATGACTTACCTGCCATCCCGTCAGTTTCCTGTGTGGTCCTGACCATGTCTGCGGAGTGGTGATGGGAGATGTGCAACGGTCGGGAATGCATCTACGAATCCCATGAATCGGCACACACCTGACCCATCAAATAATTAATAGAAGAGTCACCTCCTATATTTCTGCTTCTATGTTACCTGACTTTAATTTTCATATTGACAGCAATGAAGAGAGGACATTGGAACTGACTGAGGAAGATCAGGAGGGGTTGAACTTTAAGGCATTCGAGTGAGGATGCCTCCAACCTGGCATTAAAAACTGAGAGATCTGACGCAAATGAGCGATTATCCTTAGTAATCTCCAACATTGCTGCCTGACTTGTGCAGTTAGTTACACTATTTACAATATATTTGAATACTTTCTAATGGTTGCCAATGTTCTCAATTGCCTGAGGCTCTACTGGTGGCCTTTGTTGGTGGCCATCATTGTGCCTAACCTTAGGCCACCACTATCTATACCTCTGTATCTGTGCCAGAGCTAGCAGAAACATTGGCTGCACTGACCCATTTCGTCTGTCTGAAGTGAATGGCAAAGGAAAGACAGAAAAAAAGATTTTGTCAGCGCCATCTTTGAGGCTCCCATTCTTGCCCTGAGCACTTTTGATCAATGAGAAGTCATTTACTTAGCATTGGCCACACCCTCATCTCTACCTATCTCTTGTGAGAAATTCTTTTACAGGCCTGATTAATTTAAGGACTAAATCTTTTCATTAAACATTTCATTTCATAAAGGCAAGAAAAAAGTTTATTCAGTTCAATGAAATTCTTCAATTAAACTAGTTTTATTAAAACAGCAAAATGTTAGAATTAAAAACATTACAAATTAATAATATTCAGATAAACATACAATTAGGACAAGACAAATCTCATTCTTTTGGCCAAAGTGGGAAATCAATAGTCCCCCTACACAGCCAATGCGCTAGCAGCTTTCTCAAAAGATCTCAGATTTCATGCCAAAAAGTAGAATAGTTATCGTTTTTTTTATGAGAATAATCTGCCCAGCACTTAATTAACAACAATTTTATTCATTCACTGATCTGTCAATCTACTAATGACATGTCTTTTAATCAATAATTCTCTGATACCTTCAAATATAACTCCGTTATTCGCCAATCTGTTTTACGGAAGTTCTCTCCCAAAAAATGGCTTCTTATGATTCAGCATTTTCTTTAACCAATTTAAACTGGTTCTATTGAAGACATCTTTATTTGTTGGGCTTATTTTCCCTGGCTTCGACATGCATTGGTGATTTACTTTATTGCATTACTTGTGCCTGACTTGTGCTGATGTTTTTCATGAATGCATCTTTCATTTTAATGGCAAGTTAAAAACAGTTCTTAGAGATATTAAGATGTTACATATTTTGCATTTTTCTCAAACCACATATTAAAACATTAGCTGCTAATTATCTTCATGTTGGATATTTAGAATTAACCAGAATTCTCAACTACACTATCCCATGAAGGTTAACTTCGTCTTTAAAGTTCACAGCATCGACAACGTTTTGTTGATGCAACCATGCCTGTGGACATTCACACAGGAACAAGAAGCCAATACCCTGCACCCTACTTTATTCACCTGTTGCATTCCCTTCATCATCCTTCACCCTCCTATTACCTTTGACCTCCCCTCTGTTATCCTTGAATCTCAGGACTTTGTCATTAACCTCCCTTTTATAACATTTGATCTCTTCATCACCGTGTTTGTCATACTGTCTTTCAACATTGACCTTCCCTGTATCGTCCAGCTTCCTCCCTCTGCACTCCATAACAAAACTCCCTCCCTCAGTCGTCCAGTGCTCCATCCTCATTCATTGCTGCCAACCAATCTCTGTCATCAAAGTCTCCTTCCCATTATTGAACAAAGCTCCCATTAGAATAAAAAGCAGCCCTTATCCAACAGGAAGACAACCACACTTGTCGCAAGCCAGGTAAGGCAGTCATGAATCAGAAAGCATGTTTCTCATTTGCTGATTACTTAATTGGGAAGATACATTTCATTCTGGCAAAGCTGCCTTTTAATGAGCACAGATGACAGGTAAATATATTAAAAAAAAAGTTCCCAACACTTGCTGTTGGGAAACTTGATCCGCCATAAATCCACCATCAAATTAATTATGTTGTTTCTTCTTATCATTGAGAAGCCGGCTTTTGACCTCCTTACAATTAACTGTTCCCATTCATCTCATTTTCTGTCCCCAGAAACTCCCTAAGATTCTGCCAAATGTGTTTCTCAACCTGAAAAGCATGTTTACTGCTCTATTCAGATCAATCACAGTGTGATCCAGGAATTATAACATACTCTATGTTTCATGTAGTGGATACCATGATTTTGATTAATTGTTTTCAGAAGATGAGCTAAAAAACATGTGAATGGTTTATTTTCTAAGAAACCTATAAAATGAATAAAAACAGTTTTCCAGTGAGATATACCTATTTCTAACTATTCGTAGTATTAAATAACATATCATGGGTGGGAGCTGATGGAGGGATCTCATTGGTCCTATATTGCCTCTGTTCAAGGAGAACATCCATTGTATCCTGTGACACTTGACTGACCAGAGACAGATGAAGGACTCGGGGCCAATAAAGGCTGGAAGCTCTTCTGTATGTAGCACCACCATTTGGGAGGTTGCTGGTACTACACCAACACAAGGCCTACATTAAGGAGGGGTCCACACAGAGAAATGATGGCAGGAAGGGGATTGCCCAAGAGGGCTGAGCAGGTGGTAGCAAGAACAGGAAGGTGCCTTTCCTATCACCAGATCCCTTGATCAGGCACTGAGTGCCTTTGAAGAAGGCTGCCCTTCCACTTCTTGGAAGCCTGCAAGCCCCCAAAGTTTATTGCTCCCTTCTTGGCAAACCCTCACTTGCTGCTGGTGTTCTAGTTTTGGATGGAAAGTTAAATTGTTTAGAAGGAAGGATACCTATGGCCTTAATCAGGGTGGAAACAGGTACCTCGTGATGTCGCCACTTACCATTCTACCAACCAATTATACATCCCTCCAGCACCCAACCTGCCATGGGGATGGCATAAAGTTCCACCCCATGTATATGTGTTTCTGAAGGGAGTAAAAAACTGCCCAACTAATGTGTACCGCTTACCAGCACTGTGGGCTCAATCTGCTATTATTAAGTTAATGTGAGTGTTTTTCATTGTTTCAGACACAATGCCCATTGCGCAACATCTCTCTGTTTCTCGGTTGTTCCAATACAGAAATAGAAAGAACAAAGCTTGTCTTCTGATCCTTTCTCTAATTGCAGTCTTGAGGATGGAACAGAGAGTTCAAATCAAAATTCCTACTTTTGCAGAAAATGTCACCCTGCTTGATTTGGGTCATTCATTCAGACCCTCAGTTTATTCAGCTAAGAATCACTGACAGGCATAAAACCCATTCTCACCTCAGTGCAAATATCACAAGGTGATCATCATAGTTGAATCAAACCTGATTAAAAATGAATGGACCCATTTTAATGTATGTACCTAGTGGGATATGGCCAAGTTATTCTAATTAACATTCTAAATAGCCTGTCTATCTCTGGGAGATAATCCTTGATATCTGACCTAATGAATAATATATGTTATAGACTGAGAGATATGGCAGAATGGTTTCCCCCTATTCTCCACCTCTTGATTGATCGAAGACAAATGTGTTTTAAAAGAAAATGTCTTCTAACCCCAAGTGCCATAACTCTCAAAAACAAACAAAGCACAGGTTCTCTTATAGATTTTTTAAACAGAAGGATAAATTATTTCTGAATGTAATGAGTTCATAATAACACGTGTGCATGCACACACAAATGCACAAGTACACATGCATATACTCGTGTGCACTGAGAAGTCCAGAAATTCACCGTCACACTCAAATTGAAATCTTAAAACTTTGTAGGCCTGTGTTTCCATTTTTGTTCACTGAATAAATGGCGGTTGGAGGTTTCTGCAGTTTTATTTGCAGTGGCTTACTGCAGGATTCTCTGGCTCCACACCAGTCAATTTGCAATCAAACCTCTGCAGCAAAAACGCGGTTTGACTCTTTAAATAGGTAGCTAAAGGGCAACTCAAATTCTCTCAATGGATTTAGGTTGGGTGTTGTTCTCTTGCTGGTCTTGAACTCTACTAACTCTATTGACTGATCCAAAAATGTGTTTTTTTAACTTCTCCATCAGATGGCCAGTTTCTGTCACATGAGCATGGTATCTGTTTTTATTTTCATTGTCCCCACAAATGGTGTCTGACAAATCAACCAAAGTGATTTTCGAGTTTCACCAACTTATTTATCCTTGCCATAAAATAGGATTTCTTCACAATTATGAAGAAAGGGGCAATCCTTTGCAGGCCACATAATTAGATTGGACTTAATGGAATGGCCTTGCAGAAAGCCGAGCTAAACCGGATGTTCTAGGATTGGGAGGACCTTTAGTTGGAGCCAGGAAGGAGCAGAGAGTAGACTTATGCAAATGTTCTGGCAGACCCTTATCTTGTATATTTAACATTAGGTTAAACTTTTTCTTGTTGTAGCCACATCAAGTCACCTCTTATCTTCCAACATTTTCTCTATGACAGATGATAAGCTAACTACTCTGCAGTTTCCTGATTCGAATAAATGAGTCACGTTCGTAGCTTCCCACTCTAATGGTACTCTTCCTGAATCCAGCAAATTTTGGAAAATTAAAACCAATGTATGAGTATCTTACTAGCCATTTCATTTAAGATCCTAGGATGAATTCCAACAGGAGTCAAGGATTTGTCAGCCCTCAGCTCCAATAATTTACAAATTATAATTTGTCTAATAAATGTAGTTTAACTGAATTCTGCCCTTCATCCCATTTCTTGATTTCTGAAGTGTTACTTTGTCTTCCACTATAATTAAAACTAATGCAAAATACCTATTCAATTCATCTACCATCCTTACTTTTCATTATTAGTGCCACAGACTCACTTCCTCTAGAACTAATGCTCACTTTGTTAACAGTTTTCCAATTTAAGTATCTGTAAAAACTCATACTATCTGGCCTTACATTTCTAGCCATATTTCTCTTTGACTCTAACTTTTCCCTCTTTATTAATCTTTTTGTCATTCTTTGTTCTTTATATTCTGTTTAATCTTTTACCATTCTACACATCTTTATGCCATTAGATGTTTCTTTTTTAGGTTTGATAATGTCTTTTTTTCTCTTAACCATGGATGATGGGTCTGTCCCTTGGAATATTTTCTTTTTCATAAAGGTGTGTCTACTCTGTGTATTCTTCATCTCTTTTCACCACAATTGCCAATTTATTTTTGCCAGTTCTGCTTTTATTCCTACATCATTGTCCTTATTTAAGTTTAAAATGTTAGTTTACTATTTTTTCTCTCAAAAATCAATTATATTATAATAACTTGTACCCAGGGGTGCCTTCACTATATGGTTATTAATTAATCCTATCTCATTGCACAATGCCAGGATATGCTTACTGAGTAGCTATCCTGATTTTATGAACTCTATTTTATGAACTCCTCATCCAGGCTACTTTTGCCCAAATGATCTTTCCAGTCTGTGTAGGTTAAAATTTCCCATGATTTTCAGTATTAATTGGAGGGCCTGTGTATCACTCCCACAAGTGACTTCTTATTTTTATCATTTCTGATCTGAGCCCCACATCATTTCTATATCCTGGTATCCTGAATTTAGGTTATCCCTCCCTAATGTGTTAATACCATTGTTAACTAATAGAGCAATCTCTCCATATTTTCCTGGCTTCTTGTCCTTCCTAAAAGTCATGAACCTTCAATTTTAAGAGACAATCTTTGTATCCATGCTTCTGTGATGGCCAAAATATCAAACTTATTTATTTTTATGTGTGCTTTCAGTTCATCTGTTTTGTTTTGAATACTACTTGTATTTCAATATAGAGCCTTTAGTTTTCTCCTTTTCTTATTTTGGTAACCTCTATCCTTAATTGCTATTTTACTTTTAGATTTATACTTTCTCTTCCTATTACATTCTATTTACCATTTTCCATATGAATACATTTAATTCTTATTTTGTCTCTATTCTTTTGTATACCACATCTTCCCAAATTTCTGTTTCCCCAAAGCAGAGGGGCCATTTTATATTTTGTTTAAAGATGTTAATTTCCATGAATCTATAGAGCATAAATGTGACAATAATATGAATGGAAAATCCTTATAAACCACGGGTTAAAGTCCCATAATATTATATAATATGTTAATCTCAAACAGTGAGCAGTCAATTCAAAGAACAAAGAACAAAATAGCACGGGAAACAGGCCCTTCGGCCCAACGAGCCCACGCCGCCACCTCGATGTTCCCACTTCTACCTGTGATCCCTGACTAATTCATTAACAAGAATGGTATTGGATGGGGACCCTGTGATACCACTCTTTTAAAAAAAAATCCCACTTCAAAAATAACAAGTAGGGACCTAAAGGAAGAAAGATAAAATGAAGTGTTTTAAAAATTAGAGTTTAGTGATGGAAAATTAATAGATAGATTTCCTTAAAAGAGATTTCCTTAGAAATAATAGAGGTGGGGAGAAGAATGGCACAAGGAGAATTAGAATGTTTTGTATATTTAATGTATTTTCAATAGTGTATTTTCATTATGTGGGACTGATATGTGAAAAGTGTAGCAGCATTTGTATTTGTGTTTTGATTTATAAGATCAAATGACCTCATTAATATTCCATCTGTTGCTTATTGAATACCATCTGCCACAATCTGTATTCTTGATGCATCCAGGACCACACATTCAGGTTTGGCCTGTCATGTCAAGTCTCACTGGTATGAAGTGATTGTTAGTCATTGTATTTTAAAATTATAACCTATTTTGATGTCTGCTGTAATGAAAAATAAACACTGCTAAATGCCCAAAATGGCTTTGCAATATCTGTCACTTTATCCTCAACCTCATTCATGTAATTTTCCAGTCCACATGTGGCATGAGTCGGTTAGCAAATACAGTGAAATTCAAAATCAATCCCCCAAAAAATCCTAAGGTTAATCCAACAGCATGGGGTGACTGACTTACTTTAATATATGTCAGTATTCTTAGCCATACAGAATCTTTAACAACTCTTCCGACACCTATTTTATTTATTCTGCTGTTTACATCATGTGTCTACACATCAGATCTGAAAAAACTTTGGATGGCTTGTGACTTGGTAGCATTTAAATTAAGGAATTGCAGATCTCAGAAAGACAAAAAAAAAAATGCCACAAAGAAAATTACTGTCAAAATTTGGAAAGCTCAGGTCAGCAACAACTACCTGATGAGCCTGGGCTATGTTACATCTTTGGACATAGATCTATGCCAGCAGAGGATTCAAAACTATTTCATTGAAAATCAGATCCACTGGACAGGGCGTTTTGCTTTTATGACTGACACTAGACTCCCAAAGCAGCTGTTCTACTTGGTTGCAGCAAAAAACTTACATGACAGCCAAAGAAATGCTTTAGGAATGACTCCAAAGCCTCCCTGAAGAGATCACATATCCTAGCCAAATCATGAAAGACCCTTATGCCTTGTGGCTGACCAAAAAGGAGAATGTTCATTCAAGAAGATACCAAATACATTAAGAGATTTAATCAGATACACGCAGAAGCAAACTACAGGCATCAGTGAGAGTGCACGAACATCTGAACAACTCACCTAGCCAAGCCTTCAAGCACCACTTGCCCCACATGTGACAGAATCTACAGTTCACAAATTGGACTTATCGCCCACCTTAAAATCCATTGGACCAGAACGGAAGCAAGTCATCCTAAACCCTAAGGGACTGCCCAAGAAGAAAAAGATTGCAAACTCAAGTGAGCTTTTTCTTTGCATGGAGGACGATGGGTGTGATGTAAATGAGTTATGGGCCTGTTGGGCTTATCTCAGTACAAACAATCGAGCAGATTTGTGAATCTTTGTTGCTGTGAAGTAAATAGTCATCCTATTCTTTTGCAAGCTAAGAAAATACATCCCAATTATATTTTGAGGGAGGCCTGTTACAGAGTGGGAAGCAGGAGACACTGGGTGGGGTTTTATGGAATCCATGAGAGTGGGAAAGATGTGTGAGGTGGTTTAATTAGGTCTAAATGTGAAATTTCAATTTCCTGATGCCAGATTGAGATGCACAGATGAAATTCGCAGTGGACTGGTTGCACTTTGAGCATTATACTAACCTGTAGCGGATTGCTACTCACAATATATTTGCATGTTGATTGTCTATTCATGAAAAACTATTTAAATTAGAACTTAGCTGCAAGATAATGCTAGCAGTGAACGAAAACCTTGTAGCAGCCAGCTACAATCATCTAAAAGTGTTGTGCACTTGTCAACTTTATCCAGTTCAGTGTAAGGGCAGCTATTTTTCTTGCTTAATTCAATAGTTCAAAGGAGGGGGGGGGCAGGAGAATGGCAAATTGTATGCAGACTTGGGGCAAGCAAGTGTGAGTGAGTGGTAGATGTCCTTGGGGTTGTGAATTGAAGCCAGAGGCATGGAGGAGTGGAAGACAGCAGTCAGGTCAAGGGCATCGTGGAGGGAACTGGGAAGCCAGTGTTCTGGTGACAGTCAGGCAAGGTAAGAAAATGGGTGGCTTAAAGGATGATGTCAGAAATGTCTAAATGTGTTTCTATTCATTGCAGGTTGCTGGTTGACAGACTCCTTGCTGGGCTTTGTGTTCACCTGCAATATTTCAATTACCCCACTGAGAGTGATCTCAGACAATGCACTTTACAATACGTAGAGAGGAGGGCTAGCTGAGCCTGCAAATTCAACCATGTTCCAGAGGGTGGTAAGTATAACCATGGACACTATCATGGACCTCCAAGAAAGAATGAAGCATAAAACAGAATATTGCTTCTCCCACAAGAAAGAAAATGCCCCTACAGCCATCAATGTGTGCCAACTATGAGGTTTACAAGTATTTTGTATCTCTAGCCAACCTAGTTGCACAATACAATGATGATGCACATATGAATAAAGTGAAACCAATGTCATGTGAAATATTCATAAGTGAAATATAATTTTGAAGAACATCTGGGCCTGCTTTGTGTTTGCAACATTTATGTTAATGGCAATATGGTTGGGCAGGAATGTTATGGATATAAAACAGAGCTTCCCTGCTTGGCCAGAATATTGTTTAATAGAAGGCAACAGTGAGTTTCACCAATGAAAAGTTTCCTTGCCTCTAAACTATGTTTTGCATATTAGCAATTAGAATTTTAATTATAATTGCGAAAAGAGAGAAAGCAGAAGTGATACACACTTCTGATTATAACATTAGCTATCATGCAACAGAAGTGTGTGATTATGTGTTATATATTTAAGGAGTTGCACAGGTGCTTTCAGAGCCAGGCACCTGAGTTGATGGTGATAACATTGCAGTGTTTCACTTTGTACAGTCATCAGCTCCTGCAAGAAACCTGTTGTTGTTATTTTGAATCTCCATGTGCAAACCACAGCTGTTTTTCTTTTTGCTTAAAGCTCACAACCCCTAACATTGTTAGGATATTATATTATGGAAGACAAAAGAATATGCTAACCGGAGAGATAAATGAACAGAAATATAGGTTTAGAAAATGTGTTAAGAGGAATTGCAGAATTATCAACAACAGTTACCATTCAAATTAAAATATATCAAAAATAATAGTTGCAGTACTTTTAGTCTGGAAATTGTTGAATCTTGAAGGCTGTAAGTTCCCAAATTGAAATCTTCAGTGCTATTCCTGAAGCTGACATTGAGTTTCACCCAGTATTGGATGAGAAGAAATTTCCTCCAATTAAATATTTGAAAATTGGAAAGAGATGTCGAGGGTTTTGTCACAGTTAATCGCAAGCAGCTCTGTAACATAGAACTCTACGTTTTTGGGCTATGCCACAGTCTAAGGATACATAGATTAGGTTGATTGGCCAATCTAAATTGCCCCTTAGTGTCAGTGTGTTAGCAGGGTAAGTATGTGTGGTTACTGGGATAGGGCTAGGGTGGATTGTTGTCAGTGCAGGCTCAATGGGCCGAAAGGTCTCCTTCTGCACTGCAGGGATTTTATGATTCTGTGATTCTATGACAGTCAACAGAATACTCAGGATAACATTCATGGACTGCACGAAGGTGATCTGCAATACTGTCACCTATTTCGTGTTTGTTCTTTGCAATGTATTTAAAAAGAAGTCACGATCACAATCTACAGCAGATTAAATTGAAAGATATGTAATTAAACAACTATTTTACTTGGAAGAAGTGATTGAGAAATGGAATTAAAAAAAGGTAAAAGGACAAGAGTTCCACATCTTGCACGAGAAGGGAAAGGATTGTTGGCAATTGAGGACAAGGGTGTCAGGTAGGCAAAAGTCCCATCAAGATGCTGGAAGGTGAGGGAGAAGTATGTTTGGTGGTAGTATAATAAGAAATTGTGATGAATAATTTGTCAAATATGGAGCCTGGATGGAGGGGAAATGGTGAGAAAAGAATTCTGGGACATGAATTAAAGTTTTAAAGTTAAGATTATTTATTAGTCACAAGTAAGACTTAGATTAACACTGCAGTGAAGTTACTGTGAAATTTCCCTGGTCACCACATTTTAGTACCTGCTCAGGTCAATGTACCCAACCAGTGCATCTTTTAGTCTGTGGGAGGAAACTGAAGCACCCGAAGGAAACTCATACAGACATGGGAAGAATGTGCAAACTCCGCACAGACAATGACCCAAACTGGAAATTGAACCCAAGTCCTTGGCGCTCTAGGGTAACATTGCTAATCATCCTGCCATCATGCCCCCCAACTTATTATTCATAATTTTTTAAAATTGAATCATGGGATGTGGGCATCACTGTTTGGGTCAGCATTTACTGTCTATCTCTAATTGTTCTTGAACAGAATGGTATTTCAGAGTCAACCACATTGCTGTGGATCAGACCAAGTAAGGATGGCAGACTTCCTTCCTTAAAGGACATTAGTGAACCAGATGGATTTTTACAAGAATCAACAATGGCCTTACAGCCATTATTAAACCTTGTAATTCCAATTTTTTTTGGAATTTCACCATCTTATATGAAATTTTAACCTGAGTTTCCAGAGCATTACTCTGCAACTCTGCATTACTAACCAAGTAACAATTTCACTTCACCATCATTTCCCCCACAGGTGAGGGCCCTTCTGAACCACAGTATGAGAATTCATGATTGAAGAGAAAGGAATACAAGTCGGCAGCACTGATATGGAAATAGCAATGTCAAGTTAGACACAATGGACAAACTGGGAAGATGAGTTGGAGACTTCACAGGAAACGGAGTGAAGCAAAGTGTAATTAAGGTCAGTTTGGGAGTTGGTGAGCATATTGTGAACAAATTGGTCAACAGCCACTGATCATGTAACACGTGGGGAATGCACAGATTGTCCTATGGAGGATGATGTTGTAGAGCGGTTGGACAACCATAGTGAAAAGGAGAAGGTTAATACCAGAAACTAGAAATTGTGTAAGTGGCGGAGATATCAGAAGAATCAATTGTAAAGAAGTCATATTGGACTTGACACAGTGTTCCATTCCACCTACTTTTGCCTTACCCCAATATCTATTTGGTTACCTGATCTCTGAACAGTGGTCTTCTGCTTTAGTTCCCCCTTCCCCCTCCATGTTCCATGCCTCTGTACTTGTTTAAACTTATTATATTTCTAACTTTTTCCTTCTCCACAGATGCTGCCTTGCCTGATGAGGTTTTCTAACATTTAGTTTTTATTGCAAAATATCAATGTTTATAATGTATTTATTTATTAGTCACAAGTCAGCTTACAGCAACATTGCGATGAAGATACTATAAACATCTCTGTCACACACTCTGGCACCTGTTTGAATACACAGAGGGAGAATTTAGCATGGCCAATTCACCCAACCAGCACGACTTTGGACTTTGGGAGGAAAAAGGAGCAGCCGGAAGAAACCCTTGCTGCTACGGGAAGAATGTGGAAACTCCACACAGACAGTGACCCAAGCCAGAAACCCAGGTCCTTGATATAATGAGGCAACAATGCTAACCACTAAGCCATCGTGTCGCTCCTATGTTCTAAACTAATTATAGCATGTTGTCTGTCTTAATTACTAAACACAAGAAATATTTTTGGTCTTGCCGACGATGCACCCCCATCACAGGTTTCCTCATGGCGTAGAGTGGATTCAATGGAAAATCCCATCAACAACAGGGGGACCGGAAAATTCTGCCGTCAGACTACAAGGGGCCGCTTCCCACCACTAATGAATCATGCTACAGGGATAGGTAGTAGCCCAGAGTATTCCATTCAGTGTCTCAAATCACTATCCAAGAACTAGAATTGTCTGAAAACAAGATGGTTTTAGAATGTGCCATGATTTTATCTGAGTAAAATAAAAAGAAAACTTACCTGGACTTTTTCGCTAACCACTGAACTGCAACGGCGTCAATTTATCTGCTTTGCTGCTTGCACGCTGTTCTATTCCTGTGCTCAGCATGACCTTTGACCTCACCAAACCTGGCTTGATTTGAACTGTCATGGTCTGAACAATCTGACGTGAAATCTAGCAAGATCTGAAGTCAGGTGCAGCCTCCGTCCTGAGATTGCTGCTTTTGAGAAACTGTACATGTATTTTGTAAAGCTGCGTTTTACTATATAAATAACTTGACCCCCAAAAATAGGTCAGGACAGATTGATAAAATTAGGTTGATGTAAAGCATTAATACAAATAGGAATATTACATTTCAGGGACCAAATCAATGAATTTTATTCAACCTTCTGCTGCCTTAATGGGATACAGTTCTTGAGTCATTTTATACCCAGAGTGGTTGTCGGGTAATAGTGTAGTGAAATGAATATTTCATTCTGTAATCAAATATCAGTCTGATCAATGAGAACTGTGAAAGGTCATGGGGTCAATACTTCAATTTTCAGAACGTCTGTGTTCTGAACTCGACAAATCAACTTGAGAGCTACCTATGAGGTGATTGATTATGGTTCCAACTCTGCATCATGAGTGTTGCACGTATGTTTGTCTTACTTGAGTACAAAGAGCATAATTTCTTCAACCTTGCAAAAAAACCCATGACTTCACAAAATTTATTATCTTGTCACTCACTTTCTTCTATTCCTCCACCAAAATACTTCTATTTGTATAGAGAAATCCACTAAGCATTGAACAGATAAAACTCAAATGCTTTGTATAGAACTGAAGCATGAAACTAGGTCTAAGACTACAAGGGAAGCTTTGTGATTATTTTATGCCAACTGATTAGCAGGATCACACTGGCTAGGTTTTTCCTACACTGTTATATAGAACATAGAACATAGAACATTACAGCACAGAACAGGCCCTTCGGCCTTCGATGTTGTGCCGACCAAAATAAAAAGCAATGCCCCTCCAAAACTAAACCATTCCCTTCTCTTCCATATACTTATCAATTAACCTCTTAAACGCCACCAAACTTGGCGCATCTACAACAGCTTGCAGGCAGGGCATTCCACTCCCTAATCACTCTTTGAGTAAAGAACCTACCTCTGATATCCGTCCTATAACTCATACCCCTTAATTTAAAGCTGTGTCCCCTCGTGCCAGCTTTCTCCATCCTAGGAAAAAGGCTATCACTGTCCACCCTATCTAAACCTCTAATCATCTTATATGTTTCGATAAGGTCCCCTCTTAGCCGACTCCTTTCTAACGAAAACAACCTCAAATCCCTCAGCCTCTCTTCATAAGACCTGCCCTCCATACCAGGCAACATCCTGTAAACCTCCTCTGTACCCTCTCCAATGCCTCCACATCTTTCTTATAATGTGGGGACCAGAACTGCACACAATACTCCAAGTGCGGCCGCACTAGAGTTTTGTACAGCTGCAACATGATGCTGCGGCTCCTAAATTCAATCCCCCTACCAATAAAAGCTAAGACTCCATCAGCCTTCTTAACAACTTTATCCACTTGACTGCCTACTTTCAGGGATCTATTGACACATACACCAAGATACTTCTGTTCCTCAACACTATTAAGAGCCCTACCATTAGCCCTATACTCTACACATTTATTGTTCCTGCCAAAGTGCATTACCTCACACTTTTCCACATTAACTCCATTTGCCACCTCTCGGCCCAGCTCTGCAACTTGTCCAAGTCTCTCTGCAAACTATAACACCCCTCTTCACTATCTACCACTCCACCGACTTTAGTGTCATCTGCAATTTTACTAATCCATCCTTCAATACCCTCATCCAGATCATTTATAAAAATTACAAACAGCAGGGCCCCCAAAACAGACCCCTGAGGTACACCACTTGTCACCGAACTCCAAGATGAATATCTCCCATCAACCACCACCCGCTGTCTTCTATCTGCTAGCCAATTCCTAACCCAATTAGCTAAATCACCCTCTATCCCATACATCTGCATTTTCTGCAGAAGTCTTCCATGGGCCACCTTATCAAACGCCTTACTAAAGTCCATATATACTACATCAACCGCCTTACACCCATCCACCTCTCTGGTCACTTTCTCAAAAAACTCAATGAGGTTAGTAAGGCATGACCTACCCTTCACGAAACATGCTGACTATCCCCAATCAATTCATTTCTCTCTAAATAACTATAAATCCTATCCCTAATAATTCTCTCCAATACTTTGCCCACAACAGAAGTAAGACTCACTGGCCTATAATTCCCTGTAAGGTCTCTCTTCCCCTTCTTAAACAATGGGACCACATTCGCTATCCTCCAGTCCTCCGGAACCACACCCGTAACCAACGAGGACCTGAAGATCAGAGCCAGAGGCTCTGCAATCTCCTCTCTTGCCTCCCAGAGAATCCTTATCTCTTGAGGTTCCAGCTTGTGGTGCCATACAAACTCATTTCAGGGTGATTATGGACAATGGATTTCTTTACCCATTAATTTGTGCAGTATTCCCAAAGAAGTAACAGTATTCCCAAAGAAGGCCAGGTAAGGACAGCAGATTTCCTTCCCGAAAGGGCATTAGTGAACCAGATGTATTTTTTTCAGACAATGGTTTCATGGTCAACAGTAGATTCTTAATTCCAGATGTTTTTTATTGAATTCAAATTCTACTCTCTGCCATGGCGGGATTCGAACCCAAGTTCCCAAAGCATTAGCTGAGCTTCTTAATTAATAGTCCAGTGATAATATCATTAGGTCTTTGCCTCCCCTTTAATAGTGACAGTTGCAGATGAGATCTGTGTTGACAAAGTTGTAATCTATCACAATTTAAGAATTCATAGTTGTCACTTGAGCTGTAAAGCCACAAGAGTGTTATCAATAATTCCCTGAATATTAGAGAATCAGTGCCCTGATATGCTTTTTTTGATTGTCTGATATATCTAATTGAGATTTCTGAGGTTAATCTTATGTTAATTTTTTGCTGAACTCCTTCACTGTTAACTGGGGCTTCACCTGCTTTTCTAAGTGTTGGAGCAGATTGAAACTGATTGTTGGTTTTCAGGATCCTTCTGTGTTTTCAATGTGCATTTGTGTAAAAAAAAAGTTCATAGGTATATAAAGACCAGGCTCCAGTTCTATCCTTCATCACCTGGCTATTTAGAATGTGAATTGTTGGCATGAAATCTTGCCTCAAAGTGAAAGGTTCTAATCTTTTCCAGCCTTAAAATTATGATCCAAATGACCTTTGTGGAAATTGTCAGTGTATCACAATCTTTGTTGCTTTTGAAGCTTTAATCACATGAGCAGTAGAAGAATTCAGTCATTGTGAAGACGTGGGACATGTTCCTACTGAAGAAAAAACAGGTAAATCTTGGCATTGTGTCATCCTATCAGAAGTCAGAAGTAGGATACTTCCAGAAATAACACCTGTCAATTGGATAGTGAAAGTGGAGAAGACTTGAACTTGGTAATTGAGTTCCAAGATGAAATTTAAAAGAAAGATTCTTTATTAAATGCCCAGACTGTGGGTTAGGATTTTCCCAAAAAGAAAGTGTCATTTTGGATGAGAAAGCCATGCTGCAAGCATGCACTGGATTGCAATTTTTCACATTTAGTCATTCTTTCACATGGGGATGAGTTTTGAACCAGTCTGCAAGTGTGAGGCCTAAGCACGCCAGTGAGAATGGTTTCACAGAGGTCAAGCACTGTTATTAAAAGGTGCACCAATCTCAAAGTGAACAGCTCCACCTTTCCCCCACAGACTTGCGACTTCACCCCAATTGAAGATATGTTTCCCCAACCCCTCCCCCAACAAAGATCACCAGCATCGGAGTATTGAGGCCCTCCCAAATAGGTCACACTTTGTGACTCCCCTCATCACCCCCACTTTATGACCCCCTGCCATGCTCCCATGAAGTTGCTATATCTCCTTCATTATATCCTTTTATGATCTCCACTTTATGCCCCCCTCAACATGCCACAACCCCTACGATTCCACATTCCTCGGGCTTCATCCTCTCAAAAGACTCCCCTCCCTTGGCACTATCACTGTTATCCTGAAAGTGACCACTTGGCATTGTCAGGGCCAGTTGGCACTGCCAGTCTGGGACTACCAGGTGAACAATGCCCAACCATGTCATGCCCATCCAGGAGCTTTAATGACCAATGGCTTCAGAGAACCCCAGGCCTGGGCATGGCCATCCTTTCATGGTGTTGAACCCAAGGATCAGAAGCAGGGTGAATCCGGTCTCAAACAGTCTTAGTATATTTAAATATTTATTTAAATATGCTAATCTGGTCCTGCCCACTAAGCGATGGCTGGGAGGATTCCAATAGGTCTTGTGGTGGTGCTGAACTCACCAAACCTCTCACTCATTATTCTCTGGCCTCATTCCACCCCAGTAATTTTCACCAGCTGTGACGTGGCCCCAAAATTGCCACCACAAAATCACCACTGAGGTTGAAATTTGATCAATTTAGAGGCATAAATGGTCATTCTATGGAAGAATATATCATGAAAATTTACAGATGATGGAAAAGTTCAACTTGGGGATGGGGAGAGCAGACCAGACTTCAATTTAATATCTCATCAGAAAGACAGTTGCTGGCATGGAATCTGTCATGGCAAGAACCTTTGGTCAGAATTCCCAGTATCGTACGGAAATCCTGGTCGGCACCGCTGGCAGTGCAGCATTCCATCAGCACAGCACTGGAGTGTCACTGCAGATTTTTAGGCTCAAGTCTCTGCAGTAGAAAATAAATTCACAATCTTCTGATTCAGAGTGGAAGGTGAAACCAGATCAGTGCTGCTGAAAATACTTGGTTGCTGTATGGAACACCAATCTTATATAACTTCTTCTGTGATGTTTAGTCGGCCAAGATCAGAGAAAGAGAAAGACAGAAAATACATTGGACGACTGTGTGGTTTGATCAGTTATGCATGTGCCTGGTGATTCCTTGTAAATTATGCTGAGTTATTCAAATCCACAAAGTCCTATTAGGAGCTTCATTGATAGAGTCCCCATCATTTAAACCACTCACTTTGAAATCTGCAAAACACTGCTAACCATTTCAATTTCCGTCATTGTCAAACACTAATTTGCACTTACAGTGTGTTAAGCGGCCTGTGTTCTTCAAATAAAAGCAAATGTTTGCTCAGCAGTTTGCACCACATTAAGATGAATGTCTCCTATATACCTTAATTCTACATCTTCAATAGTAATGGCTATAGAGGTTATTCCCAAACTATTTTCCAATGTGACCCCTCTTTAACATTTAAAAATTAATGTGATCCCAGATTTCAGCAAAAAAAAAAGCACTAAAGTACTCTAGTAACATTCAGTTATAAACAAAGGTTGTTTGAAGGGTTTCAAGGCAATAACAATGACATTGAGGAAGACAAACTTTTTTAATCATTCGTGGGTCATAGGTGTTGCTGACTGGCCAGAGTTTATTGTCCATCCCTAGTTGTCTTTGGAAGGCAGTTGAGAGTCAACTAAGATGCTGTGGCCAGATCAGGTAAGGACAGCAGATTTCTTTCCTTAAAAGACATTAGTAAACCAGAAGGGTTTTCCAAACAACAGATGGCTTTATGGTCATCAGTAGCTTCTTAGATCCAGTTTTTTTTATTGAATTCAAATTCCACCACCTGCCATGGCTACATTTACACCATGTATAACATAGCTCTGGAAAGGGTAGTTGTTATATTAGAAGAGTCTTTGAAAGAACTGACAGGCCTGAATTTTCACGTTGGGAGGGACTTGGCTGACTCCAGCAATCTCAATGCCATATTACACTCTAACGAGCATTGATTGGACTTCAGCTCATCATGTGGGAGGAAGTCCTGCCTTGGGAAGCTGCCTGACAAGCAGATTGGAGGCAACTTCCCAGTCCCTCCAGGCACAACAGATGCAGTGACCAAAAGAGGCCCTATATGCAGTTGCCCTGCACTAAACCCTGGGAATTGGAGGGAAAGGTAAGTGGCATGGATCCCAGGGTAGGGAGGTTAGGGAATGCCTAAAAGGGTTTTGCAGGGGGTGAGGAATAGGTCAGTGATGGGTGGGAGTGAATTTTGGGTGTTATGAAGCATTAATAGCCACTATTGTCTCCCCCACCCCTCCATATGCAGTAACTGACCCATTTCCTCTCCCTTCTATCTCCCCACAGACAATAATCAGGTCCTCTTCTACCAGTACACAGTAATATTTGAAATTGCCACATAATTTCCTGGCTGAGCTATATGATCCCCCAGATTTACTTGGTCTACATTCAAATTGGTACATAAATATCCCGGGCCTACTCAGTACTTGCTGCTGAAGTGCTTCCAAAGATAAAAGAGTACTTTAGACTCACTGTCTACGCTTTTGCTGTTTGGAGCATGGTAAAATTACATTTAGTTAATTTGGACTGTTCATACCAATGAGAGTTGATCTGGCATATTGGAAGAAATCAGTTAAATCACTTAACCTATAAGATTTTAAGATTTTGAGGTATGAAACACTTCGAATTAAAAATCCTAAAGACCAAATTCCAAATTTCTAACACTGTGCATTACTTACAGGATATGAATAATTAGTATTTATTAAGCAAGATTTTATATATATTTAACAAGAAGCAGTTGAGACAACATATAAGTTTCCCATTTCTCAAAATCCTCTGAGTCCTTGAGAATTGCAAATACTAGTTATATCTTTCTCTTTTCTGTCTTTGAAGTGATGTTGAACTATATCCAGTCATCATACTCCAGAAGCAATGGTAACACTGTGCCAAAATAGACAACAATTTTCCAATTTTTATCCTCCAGTTCATTATTTCTTCCCACTTGCTTGTAAATAATCCAAATTTACCCCTTCCATTGTATCAAGGAGTGAGTAATCTCCTGTCATCCCAACTCTGTAACTAGAGCCATATATACTAAAGACAAGTGTTCATCTCTTGTTCCTTATGTCTCTCAGAGTTTACATTCCATTGCAAACAAATGATATGCTTCCTCCAGACACCAACAGTCACAAAGTCACATCATCCTGTCAATAACACCTCATATCAAAATATCAGAAAGTAACAATTTATTTCTAGTACAAATCACTTGAAACAATGCTTAATTTGTTTAGACATAATGTTGTCATTCTAAAAACAGATTACTTTTATCCATTCCTTCAGAGATGCTGAATACAAATTCTTAATATCATGAAGCAATAAATGTCTATTCCTCACAAAAAGCAGCCTTTCTACAAAGAATAATAACAGAAATTCAAACTAACCATTTAATTTAACCCGTGGTTAAAGAACAAAATCTGCAAATGCTACAGGCCCTACAGATCAATAGAATATTCAAAATCGAACCAACTCCTGTAGCTGACAAGATTGTAAGAAAAGAATAAGCAAAAGTTATTCATAAAATTATAGATCAGCATAAAACAAATTTGTTTTGCTATAGCAAGATCTGTTGTTAGGGTTGTTCTGCCACTTTTGAAGATGGAACCCTGTGGGGAGATTGGATAGTTCCAGTCACTAAAGATATTTGAAGATATGTTTTGTTTGTTGCTCTGGGTGTGCTGTCAAAATCCAACTGGAAAGCACAGTTAATGAAATGAAAGCACTCTGAAGTTTGTAAGAAATCAACATCCATGATCAGAGTAATTTCAAATATGAGAGCCAAAATATCTAAAACCAAAAAGCCACAAGACACAAAGGTGCCCAAGGAAACTGCAACTTCCTTTGAAGTGATAAGGGTTAAATAACAAACTGTAAAATGCACAGAAACAAATAAACAAGGTTGAATATTGTATTTAAATGGGAGTCCAAGTTTACAGATTAGCCAGGGATTGTTATCGTGAGGGTTCAGTCAAGAAGAATGTGTATCCTGATATTCCAAATCCCAACAGACAAGAAATTCATCTTTCAAATGTACATTAAAGAACAACAAGAAAGTTCAGGAATAAATATTGGCCAAGACATGAGGAAAAACTCTCCCATGCTTCTTCAAAATAGTGCAATGGAAACAACTGGAAACTCGGGTTAATATCTTACCCGCAAACCAGCACTTCAGACAATGCAACTCTCCTGTAGGATTGCACTTAGAACAACAGAACATTACAGCACAGAAACAGGCCTTTTGGTCCTCCTTGGCCTATCAAACTATTTTTCTGCTTAATCCCACTGACCTGCACCTGGATCATATCCTTCCACATTCCTCTCATCCGTGTACCTGTCCAGGTTTTTCTTAAATGTTAAAAGTGAGCCCACATTCACCTGGCAGCTCATTCTACACTCCCACCATTCTCTGTGTGAAGAACCCCTCCCTAATATTCCCTTTAAACTTTTCCACCTTTCCCCTTAATCTACACCCTCTAATTTTTTTCTCCCTTAGCCTCAGTGAAAAAAATCCTGCTTGTATTCAATCTATCTATACCCATCGTATTTTTATATACCTCTATCAAATCTTCCCTAATTCTTCAACACTCCAGGGACTAAAGTCCTAACTTATTCAACCTTTCTCTGTAACTCAGTTTCTCAAGTCCCGACAACATCCTTGTAAACCTTCTCTGCACTCTTTCAATCTTTATCCAAAAGATTAATATCCTTTCTGTAATTAGGTGACCAAAACTACACACAATACTCTAAATTCGGCCTCATCAATGTCTTGTACAATCTCACCATAACATTCCAACTCTTATACTCAATACTTTGAATTATGAAGGCCAATGCACCAAAAGCACTCTTTATGACCCTACCTACCTGTGATGCTACTTTTAGGGAGTTATGTATCTGTACTCCCAGATCCCTCTGTTCCATTACACTTTTCAGTGTCCTATCATTTACCTTGTATGTTCTACCTTGGTTTGTCCTTCCAGAGTGCAATACCTTACATTTGTCCACATTAAACTCCATTTGTCATTTTTCAGCCCATTTTTCTAGCTGGTCCAAACCCCTCTGCAATCTTTGAAAACCTTCTTCACTGTCCACTACTCCTTCAATCTTTGTATCATCAGCAAATTTAGTGATCCAGATTACCACATTATCATTGATATAGATGACAAACAACAATGGACCCAACACTGATCCCTGTGATACACCATTAGTCATGGCCCTCCACTCAGAGAAACATTTAGTGTTAATTTAAATTGCGTACTCAGGTGGAGAGCACAGATGTATTAACTGAAGCAGTTTTACCGACATAGTGGTTAATTAAAGTTTGACTTTCAATGTTTCAAATAAGTAAAAATGATTGATAATGTATTGACAGTTGTTAGTCACAGAATATTGGAGTCCATTGGGCAGAACGCAATAGAAGTGCAATCAACTGGGATCACAGTTGTAGCAGCCAAACTGCCTTTAATCCTGAATTTAAATTCTACACGGTGTATGTGGAGGTGCCGCTTGATTTGGTACAGGTAAGATGGGGAGATGATGGCCCAGTGGTATGATCGCTCAACTATTAATCCAGAAACTCAGCTAATGTTCTGGGGATCCAGGTTCGGATCCTGCCACAGCAGATGGTGCAATTTGAATTCAATTTAAAAAATTTGGAATGAAGAAACTATTGCCGATTGTCAGAAAAAAAAATCTGGTTCATGAATATCCATTAGGGAAGGAAATCTGTCAGCCTTACCCGATCTGGCCTACATGTGACTCCAGAGCCACAGCAATATAGTTGATTCTCAGCTGTCCTCAGGCAACTAGAGATGGGAAATAATTGCTGACCAGCCAACAACTCCCATGTCCTATGAATGAACTAACAAAAAAGGTAAAATGAAACAGTTGTTTCTGATTTGAGATGAGATGCAGCTGTTGTATCTTCAAGGAAAAGGAAGATCTTCTCCCCGTTACAGGAAAGCGGTTGTGAAATGCTCAGGAGGGATGCAGGCACATTTCCTTCATCACTGTCAAGGGATCTTGTGGTATTATCCTTTTTCCCATATGGCAAATAGACCATACTGCAAAGTGAGGGGGGTGGCACGGGGACAGTGGGAGCAGCTACTGGGGAGGCTTGGAACAAAACAGTGCACTTCCTCTATTGTGTGGTGTAAAGAGACAAGGAGATTTTCGTAATAGCCCTGAAACAGCAAAACTGTAACTTCGACTTTAAGAAATCAAAGAGAAAGTTTTCTGAAAATACCAGCCTGTCATATTAAGACTAAAAATGACCAAATGGCAGCTCAGAAAGCAGCAGCGCCAGTGGTTTATCATGCCAATTTCCCTCTCTGGATTCGTAAGTTAGAAGAAGTAAAATCAGAAAATGTTGGAAATGAGTGCATATGAGACAAGAGCAGTAAAGACAACAGATACCTCTTTTAGTGTGCTCACTTTGGCAAAGTGGAGGATATTACAAAGTGGAGGAGGGAAGCCAGACCATTCTCTGGTGAGGGGTGCCGGGGAAGGGAAGCCAGATCGTTCTGTAGTGGGAAGGGGCGGAGATCAGGAGGAGAGGGTTTGCTGCCATTCTTCAGGCGATCAGTAGCAGGGAAGAGGGTCGCCTGTCACTCTGCGGGCAATCAATGGGGGAAGGGGGCAGGGGGTTGCAATTGTTCTGGGTAGCGGATGGTATGGGTTGATAAGGGAGACAGTTATGTCATGGGGGTGAGGCGATATCTGTGACAGCCATCGCTCCTGGACCACTTTATCTATTTTTTGCAGCTTGGGAGCAATGTGATAGGGGAGCATTTTTTAAATGTATTTTGTGCATGTGTGGCTGAAGGCTCCGGTCAGAGCAGTGGCGGTTCGGGCATGATAAGCCCTACCCACAGCATGGTTCAGACTCCCGACTTTTTTTTCAGACTGAATGCAAATGGAGGCGTCTGAGAGCAGGTTTACAAGTTGAATCTGAATCATGCTCAAATTCAGCACTTAGAGTCAAAATGGTAAAATAGGGACTTAAAAGGCAATTTGGTGTGGCCAATCCACCTAATCTGCACACAGAATCTGGCAACTAGAGGATTTTCATCGTAACTTCACTGAAGTATTAATGTAAACTTAGTTGTGACTAATAAATAAACTTCAGTACTTTAATGTTATAACTAGTGCAGGTCATTTGGCTTCAGAAGTAGCAGTATCAGATTTGATAGCAATACTGATAGTTTTTCTTAGACTGGATTCAGTAGAGCCAAGTGTGATATTTTATGTCTGTCTGTCAACTGGTTTCTTTGATGACTGCGTGCTCACATAGGGATAAGTTCAATTGCTAGCTATTTCCTGAAAACTGGGCAAAGTTCAATACGGCTAATGTTCACAGCTCAACGAAAGGAATAAACTTGTTATTGAGGTCATTGTTATTCAAGGTCTGATCATATGCTTTATACCTGGAAGGGACCAGTCTGCCAGGTAAATCAAAGTACTCATCACTGATAAATGGATCAAGTAATCTTATTTTAATCCCAAATATCCTAGATGATTGACAGTCGGGAGAAATGGTTTTCATTAACTGTAGTTTCGATAACGACATGAGTTAGGCCTCTGTGGAGATAGGGCTCATGATTCTATACAGTCTGCTGAAGACTCAGGAGGTTTCAATTCCTGACCTATATTTTGTTGTCCCCATGAGCTTGTAGTTGGTGAACAATTCATCAGCGTGGTGCGTATATTTGGCTACGCAAAATTAATGGCCAAGTGTTTCCTTGGCAGGCACATATATGATGGGCTGACTAGCCTAGATTTGCGCTGTAACTTTTCCATGGTTTCGATATCATGTTTTGAGGACTGCTTGTACATTAAAAGGCCATAAAAGAGAAGTGTCTTTTTCTTTGTTTTTTGATGAGAATTGAAGAGGTTATGGATGCAACAGAAAAAATATACATAGAGTGTAGTGATTCAGTGGCAGACACGTGTTGTCATCCATCCCCCCATCCCCATCCCAAATCCCTTTCCAGATACTCCAATGTTAGTACACTCATTTTATCACCATTCTCTCTACCAATTCCGAGCTGCAATGTCAAAAGGCTGGCTGGGCCACATATCCAGAGTGTAGCCAAAGTCATATAGTGTGATCTTACCTGCCGTTCATACCATGTTCCCACTGTAGCAAGGTTAGAGAAGTTGGTAGCCAGCCAAAACTGTGTTCAGTGCAATAGGCCCAGAAAATTCGGCCTGTGCGAGCAGTGGTAAAATTCTGGCCATGCACTATTTCTGATATGAGTCAGCTTTGGAGTTAAAATGGTTGCCACTACGTGATGTTGGTGTCCCTTTAAGATTTTTTTCTCTCCATTTTGTTTTCTGCAGTTGTAAGCAGGCCTTTTTGGCTTTGGTTGTTTTTCATTATGTCTGGAGATGTCCTGTTATTTATGCTTAAAGCAGGAATGGGAGGGCACAAAGATTTGTTTACTTTATTGTGAGATCTTTTATGGCTCTGCATTGCTAGGAGAAAAATCTGGCTGGCAGGTCAGGTAGGTTTTTCGTTTTCAGTTTAAGCTGCTGTTTTGTTTAGTGTTAGAAGGGGCATTAAGCTGGAAAGAAGTCTCTCTCACTCTCTCTCTGCCTGGTTTTGGAAACCCTGCTGGTCATTTGAAAGTCTTCCTGGAGGAGAACATCTGCTCTTGGTGATTTTACAGAGAGTCTCCCTAGTGTTCTGGGAAGCTGTTCTGACTTCAAACTGTTCTGAGTGTATCAGGATGCCTTCAGCCTTCATTCAAAGAATTCAGTGCCTTAGAATGAAGGCTTTGCTGTGTTAAATGAGTGTTCATGGGATTTGTTTCATTGGAACATATTCAATCTATTTGTTAAGTGTTGTACATTACCATGGTTGTTTTGTATTGTTGGTACTTGAGAGCAGTTATTGTTAATATTCTTACTATACATGTTAACTATATTCTTAAATAAACTTTGTTTGCTAAAAGCTCCCTAGTGGGTCATTTGAATCATAGCTGAAGTGAAACATATCATTCTTATCCTAGCCAAATTCACTTTGGAGTTTCTGACCTGAACCATAATGGTTATATTTCTGGTGAGAATGGAAAGCCCTATGGACATTCACAATTTTAATCGTTCGCTCTTCCCAAGTGTCCTGATTCAAATTCAGGCTCATTAATTTTATTTTTACAATATGAACTACTGGCCAACAAGGTGAGAACTGGGCTTGAATTTCACTCCCTTCTGAAATATGCATTTTTATAATTCACTGAAAAATGTTATTTTGGAGCAGAGAAGAAGTTCTTTGGATTTAGAAAACGTGCATATGCATAACGCAGCGCTCCAAAGAATATATCACAAAGTCCTTGCTACCCTGACATGGAATCAACATAATTTATTGATGTTAATTTTTCCTCAGCATTTGTGTTTTGAACCAAACTTTCCAGCAAGGTGGTATTTTTTACATTCCTGCAGGCCAGAGGAGCCTCATTAAAAAAAAACGACCTGAGCAACTTCACTGCATCCTGCACAGGCAAGAACCTATCTATTTATGTCATAAAAGGCCACATTGGCACTGCACTGTTAATTATCCCACTAATTAATAGGACACATTTAAAGCCTTTCCACTCCATCTCCCTGTGCTCATTAATGCCATTTATGAGTTATTTGTCCCTACCTTATTGCTTCCACCAATTCCTGGTGTTCATTCATGCTGATACAATATGAGGAGATGAAAATTCCCTTTATCACATTTTCTATGATGCATTTTTAAAATATGCACTTCATTTTAATCCAGTGTCAGGATGCTTTTTTACCCCTAGATGTCAGCAAGGAATATATTGACCATTTTAAGCATGGATACATGACTAACTTAGGTCCATGTTTGCCTTTCCCTTCTTTCAACAAATCAAAGATAAACTTACTTAAAAATGTAGAGGTCGACGAAATCAAATCAAAATGGCAGGCGTCCTTGACTTTGCACAAATAATTTTCTGAAATATGAATATAGTTGTGGGGAATGGAAGAAAGATTACCTGTAAACACACTCATTTCATACATACTAGGCAACTAAATTGCGACATAACCAGCACCAATGATCAATATTTCTTTCATCCAGTTGATAAAGTGGAAAGCTTGTGTAAAATGGCACAACAATTGTTTCAGACAGCCATTTTCACTGACTGGAACCTGAGAACCATGAGAGACAGCGCTGAAAGCAAATCACAGATAAACAGTTTGGGGTTGGGATGGGTCTGCACAGCTCATAAATTTTCACTGGGTGCATGGAATATGGCAGCACATCACAAACTATGTCAATTCAAGGTCAGAATCGGAGATGGTACCTACACTGGAGAAACAGCGTAAGAGGTAAGATAAAACTTTGACTCTAATAGAGATTATATAGATAGGTTAAGCAAAGTATGTTGAACTAAATAAAATGAAATAAAAGTAAGACTCACAGAAACAAAAGGATTGAAATGTCAGGTACCAAGTCTGCCTCCTAGTACAGAGATGAATGAAATTCTTAGGAGATTCAATTATGATTGAGTATCTGATTATGGTAAGACACCATATGTTGTGGTACATTTTTTCCCTGGACATGTTTGTTCTGCAAGTGATGCTGCGACTGTGTTCTCTGTGTTTCTCTCATCAAACTGCTGCTACGCTGTGAGAATCCTTATGCTGCACTCATGGTGTGAGGAGGAAAACTCTGCCACACTATTTAATTCTGTCAGGGCAGCAGTTTTGCTTGGAAATCTTGTATTTTCTCACTCGCCGATCGCACAGGTTTAAATGTGAATTCACAACTCAATTTCAATCTTATTTTATCCTCCTTCTTTCTGGTACAACATTTTTTTGTTATACAACTCTTGTCAAGCAGCTTGAACTAATATTAACAAACAAATTTCAGCAAGAGAACAAGAGCATTGGTCAGAATTGAACTATCTCCTGCTGGTCTTATTCACCTATATAATAGTGTTTATTTTTAGTAATAGCTGGCAAAGATGTTTTATTGTATAGGGCAGTGCATCTGAAGTATTGAGTGCAGTTTTGATATCCTTATCTGAGGAAGGATGTCCTTGCTATAGAGGGAGTACAGTGAAGGTTTACCAGGCTGATTCCTGGGATGGCAGGTCTATCATTTGAAGAGAGATTAAGTTGGTTAGATATTATTAGGATTTGGGGTGGCACAGTGGCAAAGTTGTTAGCACTGCTGCCTCACAACACCAGCAACCCAGGTTCAATTTTTGGCTTGGGTCACTGTTTGTGTGGAGTTTGCACATTTTCGTTTCTGCATGGGTTTCCTCCAGATGCTCTAGTTTTCTCCCGCAGTCCAAAGATTTGTGGGTTAGGTTGATTAGCTAAATTGCCCTTTAGTGTCAGGGGACTAGCTAGGATAAGTACATGGGATTATGAGGACAGGGTCTGGGTGGGACTGTGGCCGGTGCAGACTCAATGGGCCAAATGACCTACTTTTGCACTTTAGGATTCTATGATTCTATTTTCAATGGAGTTTAGAAGAGTCAGAAGAGATCTGGTAGAAACTTATAAAATTCTAACAGTGTTAGACAGGGTAGATGCTGAAAGAATGTTCACAATAGTGGAAGAGTCCAGAATGAGGCATCATAGTTTGAAGACTCAGGTGAGGAAAAATGTCTTCACCCAGAGAATGATGAATGTGTGGAATTCTCTACCACAGAAAGTAGTTGAGGGCAAAGCGTTGTCTAGTTTCAAGCATAAATTAGGTATAGCTGTTGGGGTTAAAGGGATCAAGGGATATGGAGGTATGGGGGGGGGTCCTGGATATTGAATTTGATGATCAGCCATGATCACTACAAATGGTGGAGCTGACTCCAAGTGCCGCATTGTTTACTCCCCTTTCAACTTTCTATGTTTCTGTAGGAGGAGAATTGTTCTGTAGGAGAGGGGGCTGTATGGGTAGCTGAGTATCAAAATCTGCCATCTGACCACGGACAAACCCCATTGCAAGATTCTTGGTAAGGTTCTCACAATATTCTGTTTGGCGAATGCAATCACTGAAACCAAACTTGCAATTTTGCCACCTTCATTGTTCAAAAGCGCTTCTTTTCACATGGATAGAGAGTGCCAGACCTATACAGTGCCAGATGATTTCCTGCTCTACACTGTGATGATCTGTTTTCAAGTAATTGGAATTTTATAAAGAATTGGGAGCAGTGGTAAACAATTCAGCCCTTTGAGCCTGTTTCAGTATTGCAGTAGAGTTAACGAGCATTAATTTGTCAGAAGTACATTTATTCTCAAACTTGCTAAGCAATTACTTTGAGATTTTGCTTTCCACCGTGGTTTTAAGATAAACTTGGTTTATGATCAAAAGCTAGAATTTTTTTTTTTCTAATTTATCTCGCTTCATGTTCGAGTTGATGTTACACCAGGCTGCAGCACAGCAGGTTGATATGCTGACATGCTGTGCCACAGGCTTCTGGGACGCGTGCTTCACAGTTGAAATTCCCACACATTCCTTGCTTTCGTCAGAAACAATAGGGAGTATGGAAAAATCAAACAGGGGTATTGACTGAAGTATTCCCACCTGCCACAAGCTTATTCTTACATTTGGAAAGGTATTGGTTTAATTTATTGTTCGCTGTAGCGCCAGCAGAAACAATTAGGATTGATCACAGCCCACTTATTCAGTCAGCAACTGGACTGACTGATGTGCAGGGAAGAACCGTGCCTGCCTTAAGCATTGCAGATTGTCACTTTTTGTAACAGTTGTTGTAAATCGTGTGCCTGACATGAGAAATTTTGTTACAAAGTTCAGCACCATTGTGCCATTGGTTTCAATGCTTTAGGAGCTGGGCAAAAAAACAATGTGGCAGACGATTAGAGAGCGTGAATACTCCCAATGACATTGATACAGCCAGTGATGATTGCCATCTTTTGTGGTGGCACAGTGGTACTGTCACTGGATTATAATTCAGAGATCTGCTTCTGAATCCCACCACGGCAGATAATGAAATTTGAATTGAATAAAAATCTGGAATTTAAAAAGTATAATAAGGACCATGAAACTATTATCAATCTGATTCACTGATTTGTTCTTTAGGAAAGCAAATCTGCCATCCTTGTCGAGCTGACACGTGAGTCCAGACTCACACTAGTGCCCATAAATACTCTCTGAAATGACCTAGCAAGCCACTCAGTTCGAGGGCAATTAGAGATGAGCAATAAATGCCAGCCCAGCCAGTGATGCCCACATCCCCTGAATGAAAAGAAAAAGCAACAGAACAGGCTGGCATGTGCCAGAAACAGGGAAAGAGGGAAGATAATGGCATCAGTCAGTATCTTTAGAAAAAGAATGTGTTGCATTTATATAGCACCTTTCATGATCACAGGATGTCCCAAAAGACTTTATAGTCAAAGAAGTAGGGTTGAACTGTGATCATTTTAGTAATGGACCAGACCCCTAGGTGTTTGATACAATGCCATTAGAGATCAGTAATTTTTTTTTAAGTTTGAGATCCAAAACACTTGCTAAGAGAATAAAGTTCAAAATATCATGGTTTTTTTAACAAACAAAATCCAAGGCCAGCAATATGAACAATTTAAAATATCTACTTTATGCTCTAACATTCAGGATATACACAAGATACAGGTGGATTAGCAAACAAACTGTGTTCTAACATCTACACTACAATTTAAATAATAAATGCAACGAGACAGATCCCATGGATTTCTCAATCACCCTAACATCAGTAAGCACTGTGAGTCAACTAACTTATTGTAGCTCTGTCTTTCTCACAATGGATTTCAGTCCTCACCTTCAAAAGTCTCACCTTAGAATTCTCCCCAAAAGATGCTCAAACTTAGACAACCTCAAACATGGCCATCTCCCAGGGTTTGAATCTCATCTCCTAAGCTTCCATTCTCCTGGATTCCCAAGTCTATTTTCCAGCATCAGCTCTCAAGCACAACTTTAGCTCTTTGGCCATGCTATGCAGAGCATTACGGCTTCAAAGGCATACCTTGACCCCTACAGCCCATAGCACCATATCGACCAATATTCTGCTG
Organism: Sphyrna mokarran; assembly: GCA_024679065.1. Classification (NCBI taxonomy): domain Eukaryota; kingdom Metazoa; phylum Chordata; class Chondrichthyes; order Carcharhiniformes; family Carcharhinidae; genus Sphyrna; species Sphyrna mokarran. The sequence goes on along the minus strand of JAGIQG010000004.1, from coordinate 100,823,948 downwards.
CCTTCTTTAAACTCCTGGGCTTCCCCCCAAAATCCTTCGCTACTTTATGCTTCCCTTTTTTATGTTTGGTGCCTCTTTTTTCTCTCTCTCTTTCATCTCAACTAGGACATTCCTTATCCTCTCTTCCTATCTCCCGTCTGCATCTGGCTCTCCATTCCTGGATCATATAATTTTGTTTTCACAGCAGTTGCCTTTTCCCTTTTCCTCTCAACTGTCCAAGAACTCCAAATTCTAAACTGTGAGAGTGCATCCACATCCGTGTGCAAAATGCCCAGGCCTGTTGAGATCTACATATCCTAATGTCCCTCCCTTCAAACCACTCTCCTCCCCCCAAGTCCCCTCCCACCCCCACCACTTGCTGATAAAGTAAGTTTGGATCTCGTAAACAAATATAAGAATATAGATTTAATACCGGATCTTTCACTTCTGTTAGCACGCTCGAGCAATGCATGGCCAAACATGCATTTAGCTGCATAGGGACCCTTTCCCATGTCCTGCAAACACCGCATGAACAGATGCTCTGGAACTTTCAGCTGAGGGGCTTTTGTGTTCCTCCTGCTGCTGCGAAATGAATAGAAGTTCTGTTTTGTTGGAGATGTTGTCAGATCTTTCTTCAGTCATTAGCGGGGGGTTGATAAATTGGAAGGAGCGAAGTGAATTCGAAAGGCCTCTATGTGGCAAGATTGCTCTCCATTATGGAAGCTGTAGCTTGAATTTTACCAGCATGCCTGCCCCAAGGCTCACAGAACAGCAATTCTCCGTTGGCCTTGGATGGGATCTTATGAATCTTTGGGCAGGCGAGGCAGTAAAATTCTGGAATATATTTCTCAATCCTCTCGGGTTGCGGCACAACTTGAAAATGCAACGGAGGCAGCAGAGAGAAGCTGTTCACAGCAAGAGGGGGAGGAATTTCACCGAACTCGTACACACCTGGAGTCTTCACACAGCTTTTTATTTTTCACACCGGCGTGGGCAGCTTTACATTTCCCCATATTATACTCGATATAGCACCTTCTTGTCCACCCACTTAATCCATCTTATATTCTTTTACAGCCTTTTAGTGTCATTTGTACAGCTTATTTTCTCACTAACTATGATGCATCAGAAAAACTGGATGTATCACAAAAGCAAAATACTGTGGCTGATGCAACTTTGAAATAAAACAGAACATGATGAAAAAGGCACCGGGTGTGGCATCATCTGTGGAGAAGCAGAGCTCATGTTTTGAGTCTGTCTGATTTTTCTTCAGAGCTCAATGGATATATTATACTCAGATAAACCCAAAGGGAAACTTGATTGAAGTGTCCATGAATTGTTATGATAGCGTAAATAATGAGGGACTATGAACATATGAAAAAGAGGCAAAATTCGGTCCCTTGATCCTGCTCTAACACTCATTAAGATCACGGCTGATCTGTTTTTGTTTCTAATTTCACATCCCTGTCAACCTTAAACCTTTGATTCCTTTGCTAAACAGAAATCTATTCACATCCAACTTAAAAATGAACCCCACCTCCACCACCTCCTGATATAGAGTTCTAAATTCGCACAAGAAAAAACAATCTCCTTATCTCTATCCTAAAAGGGCGACTCCTAATTTTAAAACAGTACCCTCTGGTTCTGGACTCAACCACAAAAGGAAACATCCTTTCCATGTCCGCCATGACAAAATCATTCAGGATATTGTATACTTCAATCAGGTCACTCCTCATCCTTCTAAACTCCAATGGAAGTAAGCTCAATCTCTCCAATTGTTTCATGTGGAGAGAAGAGTCCATGTCTTGAGGACATGGATTTAAGATAATGGGTGAATGAACTAGAGTTACAATGAGGAAAGAACACATTGCACGTCAAGTTGTTGTGATTGAGAATGCATCATCCAACAGAGATTTTGAAGCAAACTGATGAATAAATTTAAAAAGAAACAAATGAATACTTGAAAGAGTTAGTTTTGCAATATTTTGGGGAAGGAACCTTAATGTGGGGCTATTTGGAGAGCTGGCAGAGTTACAATGGAATGAATGACCTCCTCTGCTGTATCATTCTATGAATTGAGCAGCTTTTACTCTGGTGCTCTTTAAATGTGGGGAACATCAGCAAAGCATTATCCTAATTACCGACCAAGCGGAATGGTGGCACAATAGTTAGCATTGCTGCCTCACAGCACCTGGGACCTGGGTTCACTTCCCACCTGGGTCACTGTCTGGAGTTTGCATGTTCTCCCCATGTCTGTGTGGGTTTTCTTCAGGTATTCTGGTTTCCTCCGAAAGAGGTGCTTTTTAGGTGCATTGGCCATGCTAAATTCTCTGTCACTGTATGCCCGAACAGGTGCTAGAGTGTGACGGCCAGGGGCTTTTCATGTTAATTCATCACAGTGTTAATATAAGCCTATTTGTGATGGGAAAATTAAATTTATTTCCTATACTTTTAATTAATCTGAGTGAATTAAGGTGAATGAACATGTGCTGTGAATCCCCAGAGTTCAAAATAGGCATGATGGGATAGCAATGGAAAATTACTTGCAGGGCTATAGTAAAACAGTAAGCTTTTTATGACGATCTAGAAATTTCCACAGTCAGTTGTGTTTATTCGCAACCACAAATTCATTTAATGCTTCTATAATAACACACATTCATTTGTAACGAGTGTTGATATGTTAAATAGCTTGACAGTGGCAGCTAATAGATCAAGATGAGCCAGACTTACAAAAGTAGTGAGTTACTACTGATGTGCTGCTGCTTCATAATGATAGAAAGTGAAGATAGGTTAATGCAATCACACAGGCTTGCTAAGCCCCATCCAGATATGAAAGGGAGTGGACTTCATTGCAAAGGATAGTGGCTGTGACATTGACATGTTGGAGACACAGCATAGGAACAAATGTTGCTGGGCTGCAGAATGACTTTCCAATGGTTTCACTGTTAATGGAGCCATCGGCCTTTGATAGATCATTAAAAGCTATGTAAAGTTCTTTGTATTGTTTCAGACATTGTTCATAGATTTGTTGAGTGACAAAAAGATCATGGTCCCGCTGAATGGCCAGAAACCTCTTTGGGTCCTTGGAAGAATATCTTCATTGGTGGTTCAAGAAGATTCAGAGAATCCCTATAGCATTGAAGGAGACCGTTCAACTCATTGTGATTGCACCAACTCTCTAATAGAGCATCTTACCCAGGCCAGTCTCAACTCCTGCTCTATTCCAGTAATCCAACGTATGTATCTCACTAATCTCCCAAACCGACACATCATGGGACACTACAGAGCAAATTTTTATGATTAATCCATCTAATCAGCACTTCTTTCAACTGTGCAAGGAATCTGGAGCATCAGAGGAAACCCACACAGACACGGGAAGAATGTGTGAATGTCGCAGTCACCCAAGGCCGGAATTGAACCCAGGTCTCTTGATCTAAGAGGTATCAGTGCTAACCAGTATGCTAGTGTGCTGGCCCAAATTCAAAGATTCATGTGCAATTCTTCCCCACAGTGCACAAAAGTGACAAACCTTTCGGGGACAAAAGTGATAAACCGCTACAATTCCCACAAAAGATCCATGACCAGCTTTCAGAAGGGCTCATGATTGAGTTTTAACTTGATGAGAAACTTTTAAATTTCAGCAGGCTGAGAGTCTGGATTAAGATGACCATCCATATTTATGAATTATAATATGCTGATGACCATGCTGTTGAAGCCCACATTCAGACTACCTTCAACCTCTTCAACTCAACATACAAAAGAATTGGTCTGTCACTCAAAGTCGACAAGTCTAAAATCCTCCATCACCCTTCTTGAGGCAATCAAATACATATGTGTTTATTATTATTGATGGAAGACTTTACAACATCTCAGCAGCTACCTTTCTCAATTGAAGAAGAGGTGCAGCATAGGACCAGGGATGCCAGCACACCCTTCAAAGAAATTGTACAGTTATGACTAACCAACAGAAACCTCCATGAAATGGCAAAGATTTCAGTTTACGACACTGCTGTTGTCACCATCTTCTGTATAGCATTGAGCTTTGTGTCATCTACCAAAGACACTTTGGAATCTAGAAAAATTCCATCACTGGTGTCTCCACAAGATACCCAGTCAGATGGGAATTCATCAGCTTTCAAAGCAAATCCTTGTTTCATAACTTAAGGATGGCATCCAATCTCCAGGAGGACAGAGAAAATGTTTTAAGGATATTCTAAACATCTCATTGGAAAGGGACAAATTAACAGCAGCACATGGGAGGAACTTGGTCCAAATTGTACCATGTGGCAGTGTCCAACAAGATATTATGCATTTAGAAACTGAAAGTAGGCAGTCAGGTCGAGAAGGTTGTTAGGAAGGCATATGGAGTCTTGGCTTTTATTGGTAGAGGGATTGAATTTCGGAGCCGCAACGTCATGTTGCAACTGTACAAACTCTAGTGCGGCCGCACTTGGAGTATTGTGTGCAGTTCTGGTCCCCACATTATAAGAAAGATGTGGAGGCATTGGAGAGGGTACAGAGGAGGTTTACCAGGATGTTGCCTGGTATGGAGGGCAGGTCTTATGAAGAGAGGCTGAGGGATTGAGGTTGTTTTCGTTAGAAAGGAGGCGGCTAAGAGGAGACCTTATTGAAACATATAAGATGATTAGAGGTTTAGATAGGGTGGACAGTGATAGCCTTTTTCCTAGGATGGAGAAAGCTAGCACGAGGGGACACAGCTTTAAATTAAGGGGTGATAGTTATAGGACGGATATCAGAGGTAGGTTCTTTACCCAAAGGGTGGTTCGGGAGTGGAATGCCCTGCCTGCAGCGGTTGTAGATGCGCCAAGTTTGGTGGCGTTTAAGAGGTTAGTTGATAAGTATATGGAAGAGAAGGGAATGGTTTAGTTTGGAGGGGCATTGCTTTTTATATTGGTCGGTGCAACATCGAAGGCCGAAGGGCCTGTTCTGTGCTGTAATGTTCTATGTTCTATGTTCTATGAATAAACTTTGCTACAGAAAAGCAATAAAGGCAGAAGCAGCAAGAGCAGAACCCTAGTTTGAAAGCCACCCCCTTTTTCCTTAGGACAACTCTTGGACATTTATCCCAAATACCTGTGGCTCCCAATATTGGCCCACTGAGTCACCAGAGGTATACAAGTCATTAAGCACGGCAGATGTCACCCTCATTTTGAGGGACTAGTGATGGTGATTCACAGCACAATGTAGCAGACACCATTTTTAGATCCTTTCATCCTCATGCACATATCAGGATAGATTATACCAGAAATTTGCATTATCCTCATGTTATTCTTCTTTCAAGTAATAGATATCTGGTTTGTGTGCAGTGACATTACTCCAACAAGAGACTCAAGAATGGAAGTGTTTAATAAGGAAATGGTAACAAATTTAGATAGTGCCACACAAAAGCCCAAGGCATAATGTGTTTGCAAAACTATAAAAAAGAGCACTTTAAAATAGTTGAAGACTGCTGAGACAACATTTTGATGTGTCTGTTCTTAAAACAAAAGCAAAATGAATAGATGCTTGCTGAGTTCCACTTAATGCATAGAGTTTCCTGATAAAAACAATTGTTCTGCCTTTCTAATTGACATTCTCATAATAAAATCTGTCATGTTTCTAAATGGAATGTTTATATTTTGACCTTAATGTAACTGTTCCTAACATGGATAAATAACACAATTAAATTCCACTCTCAGTCTATCAGTTAGCATTGTGATACATACTAAAATACACCAATCTTTACACTTAAAGTCTAAAGAGATGTCATGTAAAATAGCCTTACAGTACTAAATTGTTCCAATTTATTTATGATATTATAGCATCGGTAGATTCATATAGAAATGTAGTGTGGTCCATTTAGTACCTTGAATACCAACTTGGCTCAGACTGTAGCATTTCTAACTCTTAGTAAGCACATTGCAAGTTCAGATGACAAGTGGATTTAAGAATAGAGGATATTGAAGCAAAAGAATACGAAAATGACCATTTGATTCTTGGACTTGGTTGTCATTCAGTGAGACCATTGGCTGTGTGATCTAATCTGTCCTTGCCCCATACCATTTAATTTCTTTGGTTAACAAAAATTAATTAATCTCAGTTTATAATTAACAATTGACGTAGAATCAATTGTTGTTTGCAGGTAACGGCTGGACATTTTTACTGCCCTTTGCACATAAAGATGTTTCTTAACCATGCTCTGAGAAGTTGACCCTAATCGGTACAAGAGCAAGGCAATTCATTTGAGAAAGATGTGTTGCTTATTTGGTCTAGGTGTTAATTGAGAGAATTAAAGAACATAAATGTTAGCTTGTAAGGCCTGCACTTTAAGCAGAGAAAATAATAACAACATTATTTATCATGTGGAATGTGAGTGCAACTGAATCTCAGTTTGGATTTCATACTACAACTAGTGGAAGAAAGCTATGTAGCCCTTAATGAGTTACATGAAAGAAAACAGTCAGCTTATATAGTTAGCCTGGAACGGGTTGTACAGAACCTGTGGAAACAGTTTAGGTATATCTGTGAATAGGACAAAAAAACTGGAGGGTCCGCAGTCATGAACTCCTAATTCAAAACTGAAGTAATGCTGAGGTGAAAGCTCATGGGATAAAGGATAAAATCGATGGAGGACTGAGGAAAAGTGAATTCTGGAGGTCTGTGGCATAATTTTCAATTGTTTGCTACAGAAGTGAATGAATTGTAATAGAACTCCTGTGGGATGCAAAAGTAGAACTGAGTTCTCAGCTTAAATGCATTCATCTATCAAGTTAAGTGCTAATAATGCTTACATTGTTTAATTCTTCCAAAGTACAATAAAGTTTGTTTTCATTTAAAAATGCAGAATTTTGTAGAGTTGTTCTGTGGGTTAATTGCTAGGTATTCCAATGTCTCTTCAAATGTTAATGTACGTAACAGGATTGTAAAAGTATTGTATTATTCTGTGGTGGGGCTGAGCATTGTGAATGGAAGGTGAAGAGTTAGTAGACACTCTCAACTGCAACAAAAGGAAAGGAATTTACTGTGACAAAGATAGAGTTGGGCTTGCCTGCCCTTTGATTTCCTGAGGAATATTTTATTATTTCATTTTTGATGTTGAAGAAAATATCTTTACTTGATGGTTGGGATTGCTAAGGTATCTCTATATGGATGGGCTCAAGATCTGTCCCATTCATTACTATTCAATTTTTCTAAGGAGACCAAAGGTCCCCTTATGTATGCAAGGCGATCTAACATGTGGTAAGGCAATTCTCCCAAAAAAATTCCAAATGCTTAATTCCAGTAAAAACTGGAGTAAATCACACTGCTTCTTTCAGCAGGTTTTTCAAAATGAATCTCTCGCACTCTGTGCACTGCAGTAGCACGAATTATATGGAAAATCCGGTGGGAGAGGTGGTTCCCGCTGAAGAGATTGAAATCAGCACACTGAGCAGGCCCCTGTGCATGCACCAATCTTTGGGAGATTGCTAAACAAGTCTTCCCTGCATTGCCTCAATGCCCCCACAGGCATTTGCTGGCCTAATCGCTTGTTTCTCGCTTCCCCCATGGACATTGCTAGGTTGAGCACTATGCTCCCACTCTTCCACAGACATTACTGGCCTCATCATTAGCTTCTCACTAACCATCCCACAGACATTGCTGGTCTCTCATTCCCCACACCCCATAAAGAAAATCGGTGGCCTCCTGGCCTCCCATTGCCCACTGATCTGGACAGTGCTGCCTTCCTGGCCTCCCCATCCCCCACGATCCAGACATCGCTGGCCTCCCGGCTTCCTCATTCCACCCCTCTCCCACCTTCTCATATAGAGCACTATGCTCTCATGCGTACCCCATGCCTACAAGCATTCCCCTTGTTGAGTGAGAGCCTTGAGCATTGCACATAGAAGGTGGGGGAGGAGAAGAGCCATATGGGTTTAGGAACAGTTTTGGGTTGTTGGGGAGAGGGAGGGAATGGCAGCTGCAGTGGAGTGGAGGAAGGGCCTTGGGAGCAGTCCCCATGCTGCACAGCACCAACACCTCGAAGTGAGCTGATACTAAGGGCCTCCTTTGCAGCCTTACTCTGCTGGACTTTCACCATCGCCGCCTGTCCTTCATCCTCCAGCCCCTCGTATGGCAAGTCATCTGCTTCTGCCTGTTGTTAATCCTTCTCCTCTTCCTCCAGCTGGTCTCCCCGCTGCTGTGCTATCTTGTGCAGAATGCAGCAGGCTATAATGATGTGTGAGGTCTGCACGAGGTCGTATTGGAAGGCACCCACAGACCAGTTCAGGCAGTGGAACCACATCTTCAGCAGGCCTATACAATATTCCACTATGGACCTGATGGCAGCTTGGGCCTCATTGTAGTAGGCCTCCATAGTGCTGTCATCAGCCATGACCGCAGCATGGAGCCCTTGCTTCCCATGAACCATCCTAGCAGCCTGGACTGATCTTCAAATAGCCCAGGGATGTCCAACCGCCTCAGCACAAAGCTGTTATGGACACTCCCTGGCCAGTACAGAATCTGCATGATGTTCGTTTTGTGGTCACAGGTGATTTGTACATTGAGGGAGAGTAACACCTCTCTGTTAATAAACGGTTGTCCCTCACATCAAGGGGACCACAGGGTGATATGTGTGCCATCCATTGCCCCCGGAAATGGGACATCACAGCAATAGTGTTGAAGCCTGCAGCCTGGGACATCAAAATGGATGTATTAGCCTGCCGAGGTGAGCAAGGCATCTGTCACCTGGTGAACACATCTGTGGATTGAGGTTTGTGAGGTTCCACTGAAGTCCCCACTGGATGCCTGGAGTGACCCTGTGCCATCGTCACTTTAACATCTACTGGGAGCTGGTGACCCCTACCCCACACTCTTCAGGGTGCCAGGTGTGCGAACATACCATGTGCGAACGTACCACACAAGTGCCAGACTGTTTCCTTAGACAGGCGGAGTCACCTACAGAACAAGGCTTCCGAAAGGCCCTCAGAAATTCTCCTGGTCCAGCATTGCCTTAGCCCCTGCATCCACCTTCTTCCGGCCACTCTTTCAGGAGACTTCTTTCCAATCTCCTGGCCTCTGGCAGCAGCCCCCTGCCCCCCTTCCTCTGGGTCTGTCACAGTCTGCTCCTGGAGTGGCCTCCCCACACCCTCCATCTCCTGTGTCACCACCTGCTCCTCAACTGTCATCACCATGGCCAGTTCTAGATCAATAAGACCGGGATCCATTCTGCATGGAGGAGGTTAGAGAAAGAGAGAGAGAGAGAGGGAGAGAGAGAGAGTGAAAGAGAGAGATTGACAGATATATGTTATTGCTTGGAACTATCTCAGCATCAATCCACCCCCCCATCTCCATCACCTCCCAGCACTCAGTGGGACTGGTATCCCCTCTTGTGAATGCTAACCAAACAAGGCCATGCATCACCTGATTAGGTTGTCTGTCATTGCTGATGTCAACATGGCAGGCAGGAAGGGCATGCAAGTTGGTGTGTGGGCATGACCATTGCGACCTCTTGACCCATGACATGAATGCAATGACAGCATTCCCTTCCAGGCATGTGTTAGAGGTGAGGGACCCAGGGTAGGGATGGATTCCTAATTATCACATTTGGGTTTGAATTCACTGCAGAGTATGAATATGGTATGAGTGTCTATATTGATATGAGCGCATCTGCTTGGAGTACCAGCTGCCTGATTGGTGTGCCTTCAAGCAGCACATGGTGCACTTCTCCATGCCCCCCTAAAATCCCAGCACTCAATCCAGTCCCTCGCCACACCCCATTTAGAAGAATGGCACAGACCAATAGCTGCAGACAGAAGCTTGATGAGCTCTCCACCCCAATGGATCCTGCAATCACTAGGAGGATTGCAGATTCTAGTCGCAAATGTACTAATGGCATGGTAAGGTATGTCAATGAATGCAAATGGCAGTTACGCTGATTTTCAACGTGAATCTGTCAGCGCTAAAAGACTTAGGAGGGGTGATACCTGGAGGCCAGGATGCTCAGCGCGAATTCTGTGAATCAGCCACCGATGATGTGTCCCAGCTCGCTGTGCTACAAAAACACTGTAGTGGTAAAATCTTCCCCAATTTTCAGTGAGGCATTTTTCAGGCATTCTTGGGATGCAAGATATTGACCTCTGACAGTGGACTTCTCTGTGCCTTTTACATCCAGGAAATTAGTGCTGCCCTCTTCCCATTGAGTCAGTAAACTGAGCTTCCTTGAGGTTAGAGTATTATTTTGAAGAACACAGAGATCCTAACATTAACTAACTGGCTCTGGATCTGATTTGCCATGCTACTGCCATGTTCGCTTGCATATCAGCTGATGTTTTTAAAAATTATGTGCATGTGAGTGTGGTTGATAAGGCTGGCATTTTTTTGCCTTGGGAAGTTGATGGTTAACGGATGCCTTCTTTAAGATACATTTGAATTATTTGCAAGATGATTTCAGGATGAGATTGGGAATCAACTTCTTGGTGTAAGACTGAAGTCACATACATTCCTGACCAAGAAAGCAATGAAGTGGATATGTAATGTTATACATTGTTGAGTACACAAGGTGCTACAAGTAACAGTGAGTTTAACAATGCTCACAATTATTCAAGTATAAATCAGATAGCACTTCCAAGTGACAGCACTTACGGAAGTCAGAAAGTTTTTGTCTGAATTGTTCTGCCTCTGAGAAGCTTCACCATTCCAGTAGCACACCAACAGGCTCTTGTAATATAGATGGAACAGTGGGTGTATTCTGTCATTTTGTGATAAATGAACATTCACCTTCAGGAAAATGTTCGGGCTTAATTGCCCAACCTTGTGTAAGTAAATTTTTAATGCCATAATAGATCTTAATTACTGCAAACAACCTTTTACAAGTGCGATGTTTTAATCCTTCAGGTTTTAATTACAGTTGAAGATTTTAAAAGAATTGAAAAATGTTTAAATTTGTCTCAGATCTTCCTCTTTTAATCTTATCTCTCTTTCTCTCTCATTAATTTCTTTCTGTCCGTGAATATCCAGTCAATTAAACATTCTATCTTATGCTTCGTGGTTCAGGCTAAGTGGGCGAATTTTGCTGCATTAGTTCTTCGTCTGAGTATAGGATGATGCCCAGATCGGGTAATCGAACAAGCAGATAGCAGGTTTCCAGTTGAGCTTTTCAGAATGTGCTCAATTAGTGATCAGCATTCAGTATTGCTGCTCAACTGAATTTGGTGGGTTTATGATTGAGCACCGGGGATTCAGAGGAGCCTTCACACTGGCTACATAGAGACTTCTGTAGTGACTCATAGCTAGTTCTAAATAAACTGGAAGGAAGATAGGAAAGGTCTGTAGCCAGGTAGACCACCATCACTAATATCAGTCTCAGTGGCCTGTATCTTCACCACAAGCCTCCGCCTATTGCTGACCTCAAACTTGCCACTTTCCCCTGTGTAATAGTGCTGACTACAATATTAGTTTCAGGCTGCAAAGATGATCTGCAGTGAACTTGCCCTTGTGTGACCTTTCCATGATTTGCAAATAGCCATTGCTTGTGCAAGATTTCACTGAACCGCTTTGTAATTGCCGTTCCATTGCTGCCCTATAGGTTGCCAACAAGATTCTTAATTCACCTTGAGAAAGGAGGAGGCTGGGACACATTTCCTTTTTTGATTAATTTTCCTGTTACTGAAATCGCAAAATCCACATCCAAATTTTGACTGGGGAAGGAGATACTCACTGGTCCCTAATGCCCTGTAACAGAAGGGGCTGGGGGCTTGCTGAAATGGATTTTTAAGTACTGCAAATTCCAGTACAAAAACTCAGAAAGCATCTGTGGGCAAGTGCAAGTGGAATGCACAGTTGGTGTCCATTGTTTGGCACTGACAGTAAAATCTGGAATTCTCTGACAGTTCACGCCTCACTGCTGCTGCCAGTGAGAACAAAGAATTTGGCAGCTAGCCAAATCTCCATTCAACCGGAGAATCCCGGTTGTAGGCAAGTTCAGAGAATCCAGCCCATTGTTCCTTAGAACATGGACAAACCAGTATTCGATATGTAAGGTTATTATATGGAAAACATTACAGTTTTCTACTGTAATGGTGAAGAAATGCACACTGGTACATATTAATAAGTGCTTGGTTTTGTATTGGTAACGCTCAGAGGTCAGCAGCAACTATGAAAAGAGAAACAACAGTTAGTGGCTGGAATTTTCCAAATAGGTCATCAGGCCTTATCATTAATTTATTGGTGAATTCTTCCAGCTCTTCACGTTCTGGTCCTGCCGATGTACACCCATTATAAGTTTCCTGGGTTGGAATCAATAGAAATTCCATCAAAAGTGGCATGACCAGAAGATCCCACCACTGACTGAGAATCGCACTGCAGAGAGGCCACAGCATCTCACCAATGGACTTTTGACTTAATTGCTGTGTCTCCCTTTACAGATCACATTATGATAGGGCTGTAAAATCCTCCTCAGTGTTTCAAAGCAATGACATGCTGATGACATCAAACATTGTCTCTGTATCTGTCCACATATAGTCTTCACCTGGTACCCTAAGAGTACTACCATGGGCTCTTGTTCATTTTAAAAAGGCATTATTCTTTATTTATAGACTTGTGTACTGCATAGTACTCAACACCAGGAATTTCTGCTTCCCACCAGACCTGATTGTATGACCTTGCACTATGTTGTTCATTCATCGTCTCGACACCAGTAATCATTCTAAGGTTGGATGCGATGTGTCCAAAGATGACTGATCAAGCCAATTCAGACATGGAATGTTTTGCCACGTATTAGATAGACTTGTGTAGAGTTGTTGCGCTGGTGGCTTTGGACTTGCGCAGCTCACGCTTAAGTTGTGTTTCAGCAATATACCTTGCTTCATAAGCTTGACAGTCTTTGTGGATGAGACAGCGCCAGCACTTCCCAGATGGTTGTGTCTATGTCAAGCGACTTCAGGTGGGCCTTGAGTATGGTCTTTGAAACATTCCTTCTGCCCTCCATGCGAGTGCCCTTCAGCAGAGAGTTCCCCAAAAAGGAGAAGCTTGGGTATGTGCTCGTCTGACATACGGATGACATTATAGTTACAGTGCATTATAGTTACATCAGCAATTATATCGGATGCTTCTGATATTAACTTTTTACATATTCCCACTGATTCATTATCCCTGCACTGTGTGCCCTCCTACAAGAAGTTGCCAGACACGCTGGGCCTGATTTTACCCTTGCAATCTTCCCATTTTTCATACGCAAAAGCTTAGTGAAGTTGGGTGTGAGGCGCACACTGAGATCTGTGCCTGCCTCTGCTCCAGTTCCCCCAGTAAAGTTTCACAACACCAATTTTAAATCCAACCAATTTATTTGATAGTAAATTCGCGAGCTTTCGACACTATGGCCTTCGTCAGGCAAATGCAGTGTTTTGTCTGATGAAGGCCGTAGTGTCGAAAGCTCGCGAATTTACTATCAAATAAATTGGTTGGATTTAAAATTGGTATTGTGAAACTTTACTGAGTTTACCCCAGTCCAACGCCGGCATCTCTACATCAGTTCCCCCTTTACCAAGGTCTGAAAATGGTCATGATTGGGACTGTACCCAAAATGGACATGACATGCATTTAAATTGACTTACTGGCCTGCATACCCAACCTTATCGGTACTTTCTCTTTACCATTGCATTTGCCTGTCCAGAATCGGCATGACCCATAGCAGTCCGATTCAGACGCTCCAATAAGTGAGGAGGTAGACGTTAATCTTCTGACGGAGATTAGTGTGGGGATTGTTTGCCACCACTGAGCCTGAGATCAATAAGGGGAGAAGGGAGGTCCACTGCTACTCTGCCAATGGTCTGAGTGGTGGGGGAGCTGGAGGAATAAGGAGGTTAGTAATGTTATAGGGGTGGAGCAATGTCTGTGGGAGTCAGGGGGAGACATTACCTGGTCCAACAGTGATATGGTAGGGGAACAACATTCTATCTTTTTTTTCTGCACTTGCACAGTTGGAGGCGCCAATTAGAGCTGCAGCATTCTGGGTGTGTTAAATCCTGCCCACAAGGTTCTGCAGTACAATTCGGAATCATTGATATTTGTGTAGACAGAGTGCGGAAAGGGTCTAAAAGTCAGATCTGAAACACTCCCAGTTTCAAGTCTGCCCAGCACTTTGAATCAAAAGGGTAAAATAAGGCCTGCTGAATTTATCCAGCATTTTCTGTCCTTATTTCATATTTCCTGCATCTGCACTATTTTGATTTTGAATTTAATTTGTGTCTTTCCCAAGTTCAGGGTCTCCCAAAGCACTTTACAGCCAATGAAGTACTTTTGGACTGTAGTTGCTCTTCTGATGTAGGAAATGAACCTAGTATTTTGTTCTTACTGCTCAACTTACATTCTCAATGCATGAGAACCTGGGACTGATGAAATACTGAACTGCATTGAAAAATTGTGACAAAATTGTAAAAGGCATGAATATTTCTATTTGTTGCATATTTTCTCCGACTGTAATGGGCATAATAACAGCAGAAGCAACATCCACTGTGCCAACAAGGGTGAGCCAAATCATCCAATCTCTGCAGTCATTAATGATTATCCAATTGCAGGGGATGCAACATGGTAAAGAAAAATACGTAGGTTAAAATGACAGAGGAATGGTTATGTATTGACCAATTCTGTCATTCTTCTTAATGCAATTCAGTCCCAAAACAGCTACATGCTGGGAATGTAATCTGAGCACTGAGCAAGAAAGAACTCAGAGATACATTTGAGGGTTTCTTTATACATCACTAGATACTCTTACTTCCCATTACAATACATTTGACATAGAATCACCAGTTGCACCACGACACTTACTCGGTAAATCTTTGCCATGCAAAAACTTCCATGATCACAGTGGTTTGATTAATCTTGTATGTGTCAATTTGCTTCTCTTGAGATTATCCCACTATTATAAGTGGGCAGCATTGATGCTGTACAGCAGCTGATTGCATTTAAGTTACATTATTATGATTAGGAATTGTTGAATTTTACTGATAATTTATGGAATTATATTCCAGATCATGATTTCTAAGTGGTTTGGGGTTCATATCTCAGGTGGGTGGATGTGTGATTGCGCATTCCTGGCCTCCATGCTGGTATGCTGCCATAATCCTGACCCCGAGCTGTTTTCAGTGAGGTTGGCTTGAGGATGGATTGATGACCACACCTATGCTAACAGAGTAGTGGGATGGAAAATATCATGGGCAGGACTTTCCGGCCACGTGCCCCAAGACCAGAATTTCCCATCCAAGCCCAACGGACCTTTAAGTGTTCTATCAAATTTTCTGTCTCACCCACTATGATTCCTATAGTGGGCAAGATAGAAAATATTCGGTCTGCATTTTTCAATATTTCCCCAATATTTTTCAATATTTTTCCAATATAATCAGTATACTATGGTATACTTTAAAACAGTCCTCTGTGTATGTGAATGAGAATGACTAATTTAATTAAATGGGAGACAATTAGACTGCGCAGTTAATTATATCAAAAGGAGACATGTATGAACAGAAATATATTGACATGAAGATGAGCAAGGCTAAGATGAAATATCAGGAAGCAGCATGAATGGAAATTTGCATTAGGAAGACATGAGAAGTGATTTGAAATTAACTATTGCATTTCAAAAGGAAAAAGTACAATTGGTGAAGATAGAAAATTGAGTTTATTTTTACACAAAAGTAGTAGTCATAAAAAAAAGAAAGATCTTAATGTTCTGGGAAAGGGAATTTCCAAAGGGATGTAAAAACAATAAATTTGAGGAAGAAAGGAGGACAAAAATTAAAGAGAAATTGAAGGCTGTATGGTAAATGTTGTCGTGAGAACAAGGTTAAAAAGGCAATATTTTTTAATGCATGGAGATTCATGATAATGTGGATGAATTAACAATGCAAATAGATATAGATACTTATGATAGAATTTCAATTACAGTGGCATGGCAGCAGGGTTACCAAGGATAGAACCTGAAAACCCATGGGTATTCATTACTTAAGAAGGACAGTGTAAAAGGGAAAAGAGGTGAGGTAGCAGTGTTATTAAAGGAAGAAATCAGAACACTAATGAGGAAGGATATTGCTCAGATAATCATGATGTAAAATCTGTATGGATGCAGGTAAGAAACACCAAGAAGCAGAAAAAAAACTTTAGGGGGTTGTCAATAGGCTTCCAAAAATAGTGGAAATGTAAGGGAAGGTATCAAAAATAAATCAAGATGCATGCAATAAGGGTATAAATGTAATTGTGGGTGACATAACTTACACATAGATTGAACAAGCCAAACCAGCTATGGAATTGCGGACAAAGAGTTCCTGGAGTGTGTACTTAATGGTTTTTTGAACCAATGCTTTGGGAAACCAACCAGAGAACAGGATATTCCAGATTGGTATTGTGCAACAAGAAAATATGAATTAAAGTTCTTCCCTAGGGAAAAGTGACCATAATATGATAGAATTGCTCATTAATATGAAGAGTGAAACTGTCAAATCCCAAAGTAATGTCCTGAATTTCAGTAAGAGTAACTATGAGGGCATGGGATAACATACAAAGTTGTCAGAAAAACAGCAAGCCTGAGGATAGGAAATGTTTTAGAATTCAGAAAAAGAGGGCAAAAAATGATCTCAAGATGGAAAATAAAGAATGAGAATAAAATTATGAGCAAGGTATCCCTTCCTGCTGAAACATAGTGGCTTCTCGGCCACAGTTGTATTGCCCCAAGGATCACAGCTGTGATGCGGGTTTTTAAAACTATGGATCTTTTAAAAAATCAACATGTTTGATCCTTCCCCTCATAGTCTCCATACTCAGATCAACAGCTCCCACCTCAGCTAGTGGGACTGCCAATCACTGAGTCCCATCGGACCTCCAGTATTGGTAGCCCGACCCATCACTGATTGGACAATGAGAACTCTCCTTGGCCCTAATGGACTGTAGCATTGGAAACTATGGAGGACGTGTCTAAAGCATGATATGCAGGGTTGGAAGCTGCAATTGGCATTCATGTACACACTGCAACCCCTGATTAAATGTTTATTTCCTACATTCTGTCTTTTCCCCTTTAAAACAAAACCTGTGACTACCTATGTTATTTCTTTTATACCGGGTAAATACATATATAAAATGTAGCTTGAGGACAGATGTGTTCCACATTTGTCTGCTGGAAGGGCAAAGCTGAAATTTAAAGTCCCGATCAAGTGTCCAAACCATACTAACTTGTGGCAGTAAATATTACCGTGGTTATCAATTTCCATTTCAGAATAAACTGTTTAAGAACATAAGAAGAACATAAGGAATAGGAACAGGAATAGGCCATCTAGCCTCTCGAGCCTGCCCCGCCATTCAACAAGATCATGGCTGATCTGAAGTGGATAAGTTCCACTTTCCCGCTCTCTCCCCATAACTTTTAATTCCCTTGTCTATCAGAAACCTATTTATCTGTGACTTAAATATATTCGGCGAGGTAGTCTCCACCACTTCGTTGGGCAGAGACTCACCACCCTTTGAATGAAGAAGTTCCTCCTCAATTCCGATCTAAGCTGCTACCCACGACCCCCACCCCCCTGCCAATTTTGAGGCTATGCCCTCTAATTCTGCTATCCTTTCTAAGTGGGAAGAATCTCTCTACCTCTAACCTATCTATCCTCTTCCTTATCTTAAATGTCTCTGTAAAATCCCCCTCAACCTTCTAAATTCTAATGAGTACAGACCCAGTCTATCCAATTTCTCCTCATAGGCTAACCCCCTCATCTCTGATATCAGCCTAGTCAACCTTCTCTGCACTCCCTCCAAGGCCAATATGTCCTTTTGCAAATGGGGGGACCAAAACTGCACACTTTACTCCAGTTGTGACATTACCAGTGCCCTGTACAGTTGCAGCAAGACCTCCTTGCTTTTATATTCTATCCCCCTCGCTATAAAGACCAACATTCCACTTGCCTTCTTGATTGCCTGCTGCACCTGCAGACTGAGTTTTTGTGATTCGTGCATAAGGTCCCTCTGCACCGTAGCATGCTACAGCTTTTTGCCCTTCAAATAGTAATCCCTCCTACTATTATTTCTACCAAAGTTGACAACCTCACATTTGCTAACATTATACTCCATCTGCCAGCCCCTTGCCCACTCACTTAGCTTATCCAGATCTCTCTGCAGACTTTCCGCGCCTTCCACACAATTTGCTTTTCCACTCACCTTCGTGTCAACAGCAAATTTCGTTACCCTACATTCAGCCCTCTCCTCCAGATTGTCTATGTAAACGATAAGTAGTTGAGGCCCCGGCCCCAATCCCTGTGGGAAAATTTAGAAGGAAAGTTCTACAGTATTCGACATTTTTGACTACTCGGACAGCCAACGGCCCACTTCAGCTGACACCGATAGTGAAGAGGAATAGGAATTTGTTTATCTGCAATATAGATTCCATAGTGCAGAGGGCATAATCAGCATCTGAATGCCATATTCTGACCTACACAAGCACGAGGAATTGCAGCCACAAGACAAATCACTGGATTTGGAGATTGCACTTGAATGCTTGTTTCCTCTTACATATTTGTGACTGCCGGAGAATGTATGTACGTGCTGTCTCTTCTTCAACAGGGGAAGTCCCAAGCTGGTTTCTTGCTATACAGCAACTGTGCTTGGTGATGTCAATGAATTATTCCTATACAAGAACTGGATGGTCAAACAGCAGTTCAGATGTGTATACCACTCAGAATTGTTATATTTTTCGTGCAGAATGAATGTTTCAGTAGACAGAAATCTAATGAGCAGTAATGGGCTGTAGAGAAAGAGAAGAAAATGAGGATACAAAATTACCACACGGAAGAGTAGCGCATCGAATATCACGGGATGACCTTTTTTTGCATGATGAACACTTACTTGGCAAATTGAAAGTTTCGGTGAATCAATTCTTCTTTTGTGCCCTTATATTTCCTTTCAAAATAATTCAAGGGTAATGGTACTTGCTGTTCCTTAAGAGTAAATGGTGCAGCAACCGTGGTGAGGAGCAGATGTGTTAGTAATTGTGAAGATCCACATTTCATTGTCCTAGATACTTGTTTCCGCTGAAAATACACTTTAATTCTGATGAAGAGCCAAAAGGGCTCAGAGCATTAACTCTGTGCTTTCTCTTCTTATCCAGATTTCCTGAGTTCTTCCAGCATCCTCAGTCCCTATTTTAGATTTCAGTATCCACTATATGTTGATTCTTTGCTGATCTCAAAAAACAGCCTTTTAGCCTTAACATTCCCTCTTTAGAGGAACTTGCTGTATATGTCCATTTAAGTTAACAGACATTATGTTTCATTGTTACAAGTTTAGAAATAAATATCTTAATTACTGCTAATCAATCTCTTTCGAACTAAAAAAATAATGATTACAAGTGTGGAGTCTTATTCCTTCAGGTTTTAATAATTTCATGAGTTTCCAAAGACTTACTTCTTCTTTTCTCTCTCAAATTATATTCAGTATTGAATTCTCCTTTGTTCTCAATGCTTACCTCCCAGCTTTTCAATCTCAGTGGTTGTAAAGATAGCCTGTTGGCAGTTCTTTTTACTCAGTTCACTGTTCTGTTGTCAGCTCAGCTGTTCAGCAACTTTGAGAGTAGTTTTTTTTTATCTTGCAGCTGATGGATACAGAGACATGTCTAACTAACAGAAGACAATAGCAGTGTAGTAGCAAGCCCCTTTAAGGAACAAGGTTTCAGAGGGCCATGCAATCCATTCAACTAAGCAGACTGAAGCGCACAAATCCTGGAGCTGAGTGCAGCCTCTTCCAGCAGCCTGCTATTTGGAGTTGAAGTAAACGGTAGCATCTGTATCACTCCCTGCATACAGTTATTGCTTATTAAAGAAATTTAATTAATTACTTCATTTGGTGGGCACCTTCCAAGATATTAAAATCAGAAAGACTGGACCCAATTCTCCCAACATGTCATTCACATTTTTTGGTATATCAGATTGGGAGATGCACACGTTGGAGTCCCCATGAACATCTAACCGCTATCTTCCAACTGGCAAAAAATGGTGCCGCTGGGACTGCACTGGAAACCAATGTGCCACTGATTGGCATTACTTGTCATACTTGAACATTCCATTATCGGGATCAACACGTAATCTCTGTCCATGTTAACATTTCTCATCTCTTTGGCGTAATGTCACTTTGGCATGAATCAGAGTACAGATATAAAAATCTCAACCTGGCGTGGCAGCCTTGAACTGGTGTGGGGAGGTAGGTGCTGGCTATCGGAGTGCGGGGAGTGTTGCAGGCAGGGCCTGGAGATGCTTGGTGGGCTTCCTTCTCTGTCTTCAGGTGCTGCCCCATAGACCAGTGATATCTGGGATGGGAAGGGAGTCTTCTATTTTCTCAGAGCTCTCTGGGTGAAGGTTCCTGAAGGAGTCCTGTTCAGCCCTTTCCCTTTAGGACAGTGCTGTAGCTCAGTGTGGGAATATCCCTGAAGGAGTCTTGCTCAGCCTTCTCCTTCAGAGCACTGTGCAGAGGCATTGTCTTGCCATGAGTGCTGGTGTTCTGTATGTGTGTGTGTGTGTGTGTGTGTGTGGGGAAGGGTGGGGGAGCGGCACCATGTGCTGTCTGAGGCCTAACCACATGAAGCAGCTGCTGCTCCAGGCCGGGGTGCAGAGGTTCAGACATGGGCTGCGTGGAATCTGCTGTCACTGGGCACACACCTGGTGCTGTCCCTGCCCTGTGACACAGACCAGCAACACACTGTAACGGATGCTGCAATTGCACACATAGCGATGGTTCGAGGCTGCACACCGACCTGCATAATCTGTGTCTGGATTTGTCATGATAGGAATTTCACACAACCTTAATTAGGTCATGCATGGGCATCATGGATTATGTGGTGTTGCCAGCATTCACAAGTGAAGTACTGGCCCAAGTGAGGGATTGGTTGGTGCTGAGTCTATGCAACCGATTATATTAATCTGTCATTCCATGCTCTTTCCAAACCATAGACTGATCAGTTTGGAGCTGGCCATTATGGTGGTGAAGGAGGAGAAGGAGGTGGCTCAGGAGCAGCCACTACCAGTCCCTCAGAGAGCCAGAAGATAGGTGAGCAGGTTCCTAAGAAGATGCACAGAAGACGAAGGATGCCAAGAGGAAGGAGGAACAGGTCTCAGAATTCATTCAAAATCTTCTCGGAGGAGATGTGCAGTCACCGGCTGCGGTTCTGCAAGAGCAGGTTGTGACACCTTTGTGAGGTGCTTGCACACCTGGTACTTGAGGGAAGGGGAGGCCACCTGCCCTCTATAGGTGTGACAGTGATGGCTGCCCTGAATTTTTATGCATCTGGGTCATTTAAGACACCCAGTGGTGACCTGGTTGGCATCTCCCAGGCCTCTGTCCATAGATGTATGCAGCAGGTCACAGATACACTACATAATCTTTGATGTGGGTCGTGGACAGCAAGAGGCTGAGGAGGAAGAGCGGTGAGGAGGTGAGGTGGATGGCCTGCCATTCGTGGAGCCAGAGGGAAGAGGGCGGGCAAGGGTGGCAGTTGTCTGGCAGGGAAGGGCAGCGAGGGATACCTTGATTGCAGCCCGCTTCACCTAACTGGTGCTGTTCAATGAGAGGACTGTATCCACCATATGTTCACCACACCCAGGAGCAAATGCAGTCATCATTCCCCCTCCAAACCGAATTGGACCCTCAAACTAGCATATCATCCTTCCCAGCTTCTCTCATTCCATTCTTGCAGCTAACATACAATTCTGGCTTACTGGGGGAGTGCAGGTGCAGTGAATGTGGTCAGTCAAGAGCCAGACAGCAGCAATTCTTTGTGAGAAATTTTGAAGGCTGCTTTCAATTGAGTGTCATGCCTCCCTCAGGATGCCAAATGGCTGCCATTCAGCAGTCTGCAATACTCTGGGCTCCTAATCAATAAGATACTATATCCAGGAAAGGGGACAGGGTGTGCTATACTCAGGGCTCCCATTTGCAAACTGGGGATATGCATGGCAGCACAGGGCAAGTTCTCTACAGGGCAGCAATGAGGACAGTACGTTCAAGGGTTGGAGGGATGGGGCACCTGTGTTACACAGATCAGTGGGGGCATGGGGTGAGCAGGCAGCCATGTCTGTGTGGGGGAGGGGGCCAGCGATGTCTATATGGGTGGGACAGTGATGTCTATGGGGAAAGGTAAGGAGCCAGCAATGTCTGTGTGAGGGGGCAGTGGTATCTGTTAGGGAAAACAACGATGTCTCTGTGGGGAGGCGCCAGCGATGTCAATGGGTGGGGAGCCAGCAATGTCTGTGTCGGGGTCAGAATGTCTGTACTGGGGGAAGGGGCAGAGATATCTCTGTGGGGAAGGGGAGCATCAGCGATGAAGTGAGGGTTTGTGTGGGCCAGAGATGAGGCCATCGATATCTGTTGTGGTTGGATGGTAGTGATCTGGGAAGTCTTTCTGGCGATCTCTCAGAGATGTGCGCATGTGCAAGCTCCCAGTCATCCTGACGATTTCAGGTTCTTTGGTATGAATAGCAACCTCCCCCCACCGAAACTTTTGCTAATATTCATTGCTGTGATCTCTGCATTGCATAGAGTGGGAAGATTCGGATCTGAGGTTGAACTGAAAAAAGTCATGATTTACAACAATTTTTTCGCCAATTCACCACTTAGAATTTTTTGGGATAATTGCCCCCACAGTGACAGCAAACTGTGACCTACTGATTTTGGCTTCATTTGTTTGTTCTTTGGTCTTGATAGCTTGAATAAAAAACACTAAGGTCCCAATCTAACTGGCCATTTGTGCCACATTTCTATTGCAGCAAAGTACAGAATTTGGCACCCAGCCAAATCTCCATTCACTGCAGTAGGATGGGAAAATCCTAATGGCATGAATGGGCGTAATACATCATGGAATTACCTTGTTTTTATTTTTGTTTTAACTCATCATATATGTTGTAAATGGAATCTAATGTGTGCTTTGTGCATTAGTATATTATTCCTGAACTTCTAAACTGCCAGGTGAATCCAAAATTAAAATCATAATGATAGAAGGTGGTGGCTTTTCTGCCTGTTTGGACTTCCTGAGTGCATTATCCCTGTTTCAATAATGCTGAACATTCTGTATCTGTATCAGAACATTGTAGAGATATACCCTTTTATTTGATTTGATTTGATTAATTATTGTCACATGTATTAGCATACAGTGAAAAGTATTGTTTCTTGTGTGCTATACAGACATAGAACATTACAGCGCAGAACAGGCCCTTCGGCCTTCCATGTTGCGCCGACCAATTAAGAAAAAGCAATGACCCTCTAACCTAAACCATTCCCTTTTCATCCATAAACTTATCTACTAACCTCTTAAACGCCACCAAACTTGGCGCATCTACAACTGCAGCAGGCAGGGCATTCCATACCCTTACCACCCTCTGGGTAAAGAACCTACCTCTGACATCCGTCCTATAACTACCACCCCTTAATTTAAAGCTATGTCCCCTCGTGCTAGCTTTCTCCATCCTAGGAAAAAGGCTATCACTGTCCACCCTATCTAAACCTCTAATCATCTTATATGTTTCAATAGGTCTCCTCTTAGCCGCCTTCTTTCTAACGAAAACAACCTCAAATCCCTCAGCCTCTCTTCATAAGACCTGCCCTCCATACCAGGCAACATCCTGGTAAACCTCCTCTGTACCCTCTCCAATGCCTCCACATCTTTCTTATAATGTGGGGACCAGAACTGCACACAATACTCCAAGTGCGGCCGCACTAGAGTTTTGTACAGTTGCAACATGACGTTGCGGCTCCGAAATTCAATCCCCCTACCAATAAAAGCTAAGACTCCATATGCCTTCTTAACAACCTTATCGACTTGATTGCCAACTTTCAGGGATCTATGCACATATACACCAAGATCCCTCTGTTCATCAACACTATTAAGAGTTCTACCATTAGCCCTATACTCTACACATTTGTTATTCCTGCCAAAGTAAATTACCTCACACTTTTCCGCATTAAACTCCATTTGCCACCTCTCGGCCCAGCTCTGCAGCTTGTCCAAGTCTCTCTGCAAACTATAACACCCCTCTTCACTATCTACCACTCCTCCAACTTTGGTGTCATCCGCAAAGCATACTGTTTATAGACAAGGAAAGGAGAGAGAGCAGAATAGAGTGTTATAGTCGTAACTATTGTGCAGAAAATGATCAACTTAATACAAGGCAAGTCCATTCAAAAGTCTGATAGCCAGGAGGAAGCTGTTCTTCATTCATTTGATACGTGACCTCAGACTTTCGTATCTTTTTTCCTGACGGAGGAAGTGGGAAGAGAGAATGTCCAGGGTGAATGCGGTCCTTAATTATGCTGGCTGCATTTTTTCCCATTTAAAGATGTTTCCTATGATGTGCAGAGGAAACTATGGGCATGGGTCTGGCATTCACATGAGATTTAAGTGAATGTTCATTACTACTATGCACATGTATATTCCTGTATGCGGTCAAAGCCTCAAGTAGACTATTGATTAATCTAACACAAAATGTTGGATTGCCATCCAATACTGTAATTCCTTAGCCCTAGTTGTCTATCTACTGTTATTTGGCATATTGCTCATTACTGCATCATTGAATTGTGGAGAGCATCAGTGGGATATTTTATACTGTGCCATCTCTCAGCATCACTCAGGTATGATTTGGCTAACATCCAAGTGCAGGCTTGTGATCATATTGGTGAAAATTGCAGCTTTCTGCGTGATATTTCTGCTGGTTTCTTTATTCTTTTGATTTCTTTCTTTTCTTGAATCATTTCAATTACCACGTCACTTGTGTTTGATCTTCGGTTCCCAATGTCCATGAGGGGACAATTTTACTTACCCAGCTCTCTAGGTCCCAACGCATGGCACGTTCAAAGAATATACAAAAATATTGCTTCAGTTTCTACAGTGATGACTTTTTCCTCAGCTTTTTGTTTAAGATCCTTGTGTTTCAGCAAAGACAGAGACTTGGGTTTTGTCAAACAATCAACTGTATTCATTAGTCTTTTTAAAAAAAAAGTATTAGCAAAATTGAAACATGTTTCTTATATTTCTTAAGCATCCCTAGCTCTTCATCTTGCTGGAATGAGGCAACTTCAATCAGGGTGTCTGCAGCATATCCTCTAATTCTATTTTTCACTCTTGTTCTATGCTTTTGAAACTTAACTCCAAGTCTCTTAAATAATAATGTTTCTAGTTATGGTTTTAGCACGATATTCTACATCCTCTCCTTTCCTTCTTCCTGATGTATTCTATGAACTGTATGCTTTGTCTTTATAGTGCACAAGAAACATGGGGTGAGATTCTCCAGCCTCCTAGGTGCCTTTTCCCGCCAGCCGGCGGTAGCACATTGTTTGCTAGTGGCAGAAATCTCTGGTCCCACCATTGTCAATGGGAATTCTCATTCATGTCACCCCCATGCTAATGGGAAATCAATGGGTGCGGGTGCACTGCTGGCAGGACCCTAGCATCCTGCTGCATGAATGGTTGGAGAATTCCAGCCAATACTTTTCACAGTATCCCAGTACATGTGATAATAATAAATCAAATCAAAAGATAAAGAATATTTAAATATTGCGCTAAATTAGAATTTCAAATTGTTTTCTTAGCATTTCTTTTTACTGTATTAACAGTTTGTATCAACTTCTTTACAGTTTATATATAAATGACTTGGATGAAGGGATAGAACATATAGTTGCAAACTTCACTGACACCACAAAGGTAAATAAGAACGTAAGTTGTGAAGCAGACGTAAGGAGGTGACAAAAGGATATTGATAGGTAAGTGAGTGAGCAAAAATTTGGCAAATGAAGTATAATATGGGCAAAAGTGAAATTGTCCGTTTTAACAGGAAGAATAAAAAAAAAGTGGATTATCTTAATAGTGAGAGATTGCAGAGTTCAGAGGTGCAGAAGGATCTAGGTGTATACTAATCTTTTGTGAATCACAAAAAATGTGCAGGTACAGCAAGTAATTAAGAAAGCAAATGGAATGTTAGATTTTATAGTGAGGTGAATTGATTCTAATGGAAGGGATGTTATGCTTCAGTTTTACAGAGCATTAATGAGACCACATCTGGGGTATTGTGTACAGTATTTGTTTCCTTATTTGAGAAAAGATGTAAATATATTAGAAGCAGGTCAGAGAATGTTTACTAGACAAAAACCAGGAATGGGTGGGTTGCCTTATGAGGAAAAGTTGCAGAGGTAAGGTTTGTGAAGAGTAAGAGATGACTTAATCAAAACCTTAAGATTTTGAGGGGTATTGACAGAATGAAAAGATTCAGGGCGATAGGATGATTCCTCTTGTCAGAAAATCTAGAACTAGGAGGTCACTGTTTTAAAATAAGAGGTCACTCAGTTAAGGTCGTGATGAGGAGAATATTTTTTCACTTCGAGTATTGTGAGTCTCTGCAATTCTCTACCTCAAAAGACAATGGAAGCAGAGTTTTTGAGTATTTTTAAGACAGAGCTAGATGGATTCTTGATTAACAAAGGAGTGAAAAGTTATCAGGGTAAACAGGAATGAGGAATTGAAGGTTCAATCAAATCAATCGTGATCTCATTGAATATCAAAGCAGGCTTGAGGAGCTGAGTGCCCTACGTCAACTTCTAATTTATAGGATAAAATGATTGTATCTGACTATGTCTTTTTCAAGGCAATAATTTATTGATGTCAAGCAAAATTACATTAATTACTATTTCCAGAAAATGATTAGGACCAATCATTTAAATTATTTTTATTTGAAAGAGCTACCAGTTTAACAGATATTCAACAAATCCCCAATGTTTATTAATGGAATGTACAGCTTGTTTCTAAGCTTGGAAGTCAAGCACAATCACCAATAACTTAGGCAAAGCAAGCTTTCACTTCCTTATTCAATTTATAAGAGCCCCAAGGGCATGACCATTCAAATAGAATATTGTTCTGCTGATTTTATACACTCCGTCACATGTAATTTTTTGACTGCTAAAGTTGTCTCTCATCATATTTAAGAGCTTTGTTAACTTGGTGACAGATGATGCAGCAACATTTTCTACTGACTGGCTGACTCACTGAGTAATTCACATGATGTACTTGCAAGACCTTTAAAATGGTATCCAGGACTTCAAAGGTAGGGACCACTCTTTGACAATCAAAAGTTATCTACCTGGCATTCCATTTTGTTTTGCCAGTTGACCAGAACAATATTACATATAGATAAATACCTGTTGAAAATCTTGGCAAAGTTTAAAATCTCAATATTAATTTTGATTTGATTTATTATTGTCAGATATACTAACATATAGTGAAAAGTATTGTTTTCTTGTGCAGTATACAGACAAAACATATTGTTCACATAGAAAGAAATGAGAGAGTGCAGAATATAGTGTTATAGTCATAACTAGAGTGTAGAGAAAGATCAACTTAATGCAAGGTAAGTCCATTCAAAAATCTGACAGCAGCAGGGAAGAAGCTGTTCTTGAGTACTTGGTACATGACCTTAGACTTTCGTATCTGTTTCCCAACAGAATAAAGTGAAGGAGAGAATGTGCGGCGTGCATAGGTTCCTTAATTATGCAGATTGCTTTGCTGAGCCAGTGGGAAGTGTAGATAGGGTCAATGGATGGAGGCTCATTTGCGCGATGGATTGGGCTACATTCATGACCTTTTATCTTTGGCAGAGTAGGAGCCATACTAAGCTACGATACAACAAGAAAGAATGCTTTCTGTATTGCATCTTTAAAAGTTGATGAGAATGGTAGCTGACATACCAAATGTCCATAGTCTTCTGAGAAAGTAGAGGAGTTGGTGGGCTTTCTTAACTATAGCATCAGCATGAGGGGAACAGGAAAGTTATTGGTGATCTGGAGACACCTGAAAATTTGAAGATCTCGAATCTTTCTACTTCATCTCCATTGATGTGGACAGAGACATGTTCTCCTTTGCATTTCCTGAAATCTCCTTCATTTTGTTGACATTGAGGGAGAGATTGATGTTGCTGCACCAGTTCAGCAGATTCTCTACTTCATTCAATACTTTGTCTCATCATTGTTTGAGATCCGACCTACTACAGCGATATTATCAATAAACTTGAAAATTGAATTGAAGGGGAATTTGGCAACACAATCATAGATGTATAAGGAGTATAGTAGAGGACTGAGGATACAGCCTTGTGGGATATCATTATTGGGGATGATCGTGGAGGATGTGTTGTTGCCTATTCTTACTGATTGCGGTCTGTGAGTTAGGAAGTTCAGGATCCAGTCACAGAGAGAGGTGTCAAGGCCCAGGTCATGAAGTTTGGAGATGAGTTTTTTGGGAATAATAGTATTGAAGGCTGAGCTGTAGTCAATAAATAGGAGTCAGTATAGCACAGTACAGACCCTTCGGCCCTCGATGTTGTACTGAGCTATGTCTGAACCCAACATCAAGCTACCCACTCCCTTTCATTCTGGTGTGCTCCATTTGCTTATCCAATAACCACTTAGAAGTTCCTAAAGTGTCCGACTCCACTATCACAGCAGGCAGTGCATTCCACACCCCAACCAGTCTCTGAGTAAAGAACCTACCTTGAATATCCTTCCTACATCTCCCACCATGAACCTTATAATTATGCTCCCTAATAATAGCTACATCTACCTGAGGAAATAGTCTCTGAACGTCTACTCTATCCACCCCCCTCATCATCTTATAAACTTCTATTAAGCCACCTCTCAGCCTCCTCCGTTCCCAAGAGAAAAGCCCCAGCTCCCTCAACATTTCCTCTTAAGATCTATCCTCCAAGCCAGGCAGCATTCTGCACTCTCTTTAATGCTCCCACATCCTTCTTATTGTGAGGTGACCAGAACTACAAACAATACTCCAGATGTTGTCTCACCAAGGTCCTGTACAGTTGCAGAATAATCTCCCAACTTTTAACCTCAAACCCCTAGTTATTAAATGCTAACAAACTACAAGCCTTCTTCATAGCTCTATTCTCTTGAGGGGCAACCTTCAGAGATCTGTGGATATAAACCCTAAGATCTCGCTGTTCTCCCACATTCCTCAGAATCCTGCCATTGATCCTGTAATCCGCATTCAAGTTTGTCCTTCCAAAATGAATCACCTAGCACTTATCAGGGTTAAAGTCCATCTGCCACTTTTCAGCCGAGCTCTGCATCCTATCAATGCTTTTTTGTAGCCCACAACAGCCCTCCACCTCATCCATTACTCCACCAACCTTGGTGTCATCAGCAAATTTACTAATTCACCCTTCAGCCCCTCTTCCAAGTCATTGATAAAAAAAATCACAAATAACAGAGGACCCAGCACTGATCCCTGTGGTACGCTGCTGATAGCTGGCTTCCAATCTGGAAATTTTCCCTCCACCACCATCTCTTGTCTTCTATGAGATAGCCAGTTACTTAACCAATATGTCAAATCTCCTTCTACCCCAAACCTTCTCATCTTCTTCATGAGCCTACCATGGAGAACCTTGTCAGACACCTTACTAAAATCCATGTATACAACATCAACTGATCTCCCTTCATCTACACATTTAGTTATCTCCTCAAAGAATTCAATCAAATTTGTGAAGCAAGACTTACTCCTCATGAATCCGTGCTGACTATCCTGGATTAAGCTGCATCTTTCCAAATGGTCATAAACCCTATCCGTCAGGACCTTTTCCATTAATTTTTCAACCACCGAAGTAAGACTAACTGGCCTATAATTACCAGGGTCATTCCCATTTCCTTTCTTGAAGAGAGGAACCACATTCGCCACTCTATAGTCCTCTGGCACAATTCCCATGTACAGTGAGGATCCAAAGATCAAAGCTAAAGCCTCTGCAATCTCATCCCTTGCCTTCCAAAGTATCCAGGATGTATCCCATCTGGCCCAGGGAACTTATCGACCCTCAGGTTTTTCAAAATTGCTAATATGTCTTCCCTCAGAACATCTACTTCTTCATCCTATCAGCCTATATCACATTCTCATCCTCAAAAACATGATCCCTCTCCTTAGTGAACATTGAAGAAAAGTATTCATTCAATGCCTCACCTAGATAACAAGGACACTTATAGATGTCTTTGTTATTTAGGTGTTCTAGAGTTGCGTGTACGGCCAGGGAAATGGCATCTGCTGTGGACCTGTTGTTGTGGCAGGCAAACTGTAGTGGATCCTGGTAGTCCGGGAGGCTGGAATTGATTCATACCAAATTCATATTCAAAGCACTTCATAATATTGGATGTCAGAGCCACTAACCAAAAGTCATTAAGGTACGCTTCTTGGTTTTTCTTAGAAAATGGGCTGATTGTTGTCTTCTTAAAGCAGATAGGGGCCTCAGATTTTGCAAAGAGAGTTTTATGATGTCTGTGAATACCTCCACCAGCTGATCTGTGCAGGATCTAAATGCACGTCTGGGTATCTCATCTGGGCCAGTTGCTTTCCCTGGCATAACCTTCAAGAAACCTGCTTTGACCTCTGCAATGGTGATCCCAGATATAAATTAATCCAGGGCTTCCTGGATGGATGGCATGCTCTCTTGCTCAAAACAGACTTAAAATCCATTGAATTCATCATTGTGTAGCCTTTTACACCCATCTCTCCCGTGCACTCACAAACACAAATGTTACTTATAGGTAAAGCACTTGTTTATAAATGTCTGGTTTATGATTTCTGGTCGCTGATGTGCCTCACCAGTAGTCTTTTGATGGATTCATTGATTTAAAGTTGAAGTCACGGTCTTATACAGCAAAAATTCACTGCAGGTTGTGAGTTGTCTTGTAATCACATTTATAGGAAGTTAGTTGGCATGGTGATACAGTGGCTTGACAACAACAGGGACCCAAGTTCAATGCCTGGCTCGGGTCATTGTGTGTGGAGTTTGCACATTTTCCTTCTGTCTGCATGGAGTTCCTCTGGGTGTTCTGGTTTCCTTCCACAGTCTAAAGATGTGCTGGTTAGGTGGACTGGCCATGATAAATTTGCCCTCAGTGTGCCCAAACAGGTGCCGGAGTGTGGCAACTAAGGGATTTTCACTGAAACTTCATTGCAATGTTAATGTAAGCCTTCTTGTGACTAATAAATAAACTTTAAGAACTTTATCTTAAAGTAAAATAGAAGAGGTTAAGTCCCTTTGTGCTTTGATGCCTCATAGCTGGAATTGAGTGTGGTTTTCAGACTGGCAGAGATGATGAATGTGGTGGATCCATCTACAAATTGCAGTTAATTGATTTTTAAGAACAGACAACAACATGGCTTCCTCACTAGGTGACTTTTGATAAGGTTGTCATTTTCCAAGTAAGGGTTGCTGCTCACATTGACTCCACATGTGTTGAGTTTTAAGGTCTACCCAGTTTAATTTAAGTGAGGAATTCCATTATGATATAATGGGAAATGACAGGATCTTTTCTCTTCCAACTGTCACCAATTGAACTAGATCTCAGTTGGATTAGGTCTCAGTTGGACATGCGAGAGATGTGACCAATGATTTAAGTATTGTGTCCAAAAGCATCAGAGCAATGTTGAAAAAAATGATGAATATAATCACGAGTGTGGAACATAGACACAATATGGATGTGAGAGTTGGACTCTGAAGCAGATGAGAGGAGGCAGCTAATAGTGTAGCTGACATCACTGATGCCATTTTGCAGGATTCACAGTGAGCAACACAACATCTGACCATCTCCCAAGGTAAGTTTTTTTGGCATCATCAGCTTGACAGAGAATTGATTCTGTTAATTTGAATGACACTTCCATATGAGTAGTGAGCCCAGAATGGAATTCTCTTGACCCACTAACATTTCCCCTTTCCATCACCCCATCCCTGGAAGGGAGTGGTGCCCTGAAGTGGCTTTTCTAACTGCTCTCCATTAGTGGAGAATAGACATATACCCCTGGGAGGTCAGGGGTTAGGGGGTGCCCCCTTGGGCAATGACAGCCTAGCAGTGCCAACTTGGCACTTTGGCACTGCCCACCAGGCACCAGCCAATGCCAAGGGAGTGGACTAGTAAGTGGGACTACGAGGAGGTGAGGCCTATTGGGGGAACCCACTGAGACTCTGCAATCAGAATCAGAGGGGACGGAAGGGAATAAGGGAAATTGGGCTGGCCATTGGAATGTGGGATGTGATCAGAGCTGCTGGAGGAGGTTGAAACTGATTATCAAGGAAATTGCAGGGTCGTGGTCATCAGGGCTGACCAGGTGTTGGGGAGACATAGGGCTGGTCATCAGGATGAGGTGGTCAGGACTGATCGGGGCTGGCCAAGGGACAGGGGTTGGACATTGATGTTGTAGTTGGTCATCAGGTTGGGTAGGGAGGGCAGTACTGTTTTGGGTGGGGGAATTTGGGTCGGGGATGAGCGAGGGCACAGAGGTTCTCGCTTATTGGGATTGGGGAGGGGAGACTGAGTGGTTGGTGAGTATTGGGGGTGGGGAGATCGGGACTGACCATGATGTGAGGAGACCAAGGGGTGAGAGGGATCATAGGATGAGGAGGACAAGGAGGCCTGGGGAGGTCCAGGAGACCAGCAATCAGTTGGTGAGGGGTCAGAAGGACAACAATAGGGTAGTTGCAGGGCTGGCCAGCGAGCAGGAAGGCCAGCAATCGGGAGGTCAGCAATTAGTGGGCAGGGTGGGGCACTGCACATCCACCAATCCCCACTCTGACACATCAGCACACGCATAGTGGTCCATTCAGTGTTACTCTGCAGGCCTCTTGGATAGGAATAGGCTCCACCCTCTACTTGCCAGGCAGAATCACACTGAGGCACTCTCAATGCTCACAGTGTCAAAATACACTCTGGTAAATATGCTCTAAAAAACAATGGGATTTACTCCCATTTCCCTTATGTTGGGAACTTGGAATTGTTTTGGGAGACACTCTGCCATTATATACATTGTATACATTCAATCTTGTAAGTATTTTTCAGTATCTTACTGCTTTGTTTCACTTGTAAATTAATTCA
Source organism: Sphyrna mokarran (assembly GCA_024679065.1). Taxonomy (NCBI): domain Eukaryota; kingdom Metazoa; phylum Chordata; class Chondrichthyes; order Carcharhiniformes; family Carcharhinidae; genus Sphyrna; species Sphyrna mokarran. Next base: position 100,791,071 of record JAGIQG010000004.1, on the reverse strand, counting down.
TCAGAACATGATCGCCTGTCTCTGGTATTTAACAGTTTTCCAAGTTGACAGGGGAATTTAATAAAGATGTAAGTGATATCTGATGGATTCTATCCTAGCTAAGATGTTAATTCTGTGCCAAGTATAAGGCTGCACCTTTAATTTGATAGGTGATCCACACTAACTGCCATGCTGCCGTGAGCACAAGTTAAAGGTATTAGGAGAAAGCCCTAAACCATAACAATTGATGGCTTGCTAATCAAATGCGCTGTTTAAAGATTAAGTTAAAGTAAATTAACTGAAGTAAAAAACAGTTACAGTGAAAGGAATTCAACAGTGAAAGAGTGAAATTAAAGCGACACTGAAGCTGAAATGTGTGGATTGCCAATAAAAGGGAAAAGAATGGCATAGGTGCAAATTGTCTTTGTACAGAGGTGAGGAGGAGGTGGGAGAAGATGATCCGTGGCACAATATTTTTAAAAAATTTCATTGATAGGATGTCGGTATCGCTGGCTAGGTCAGCATTTATTCCCCATCCCTAAATGCCCTTGAGAAGATGCCCTTCAAGAACTGCCTTCTTGAATCCTGTAGTCCTTGAGGCATAGGTAGACCCAAAGTGCTGTTAGGGAAGGAATTCCAGGATTTTCACCCAGTGAAGGTACACTGATATATTTCCAAGTCAGGATAGTGAGTGATTTGGAGGGGAGACTCCAGGTAGTGGTGTTCCCAGGTATCTGAAGGTGTCTGTATGGGTTTCCTCTGGATGCTTTGGTTTCCTCGCACAGTCCAAAAATGTGCATGTTAGGTTGGTTGGCCATGCTAAATTGCCATTAGTGTCAGAGAGATTAGCAGGTTAAATACATCAGGATACAGGGATTTGGCGTGGGTGGAACTGTTGTCAGTGCTGGTACAAAGGGTACAATGGCTCTTTCTGCAATGTTGGGATTCTGTGACTCTATAATTAACTACCCCCACACAAGACTCTCCCATCCCAGGGGACCAGCTGCCACCATGGGACAACCCACCCAACAGGACTCTTATCCCTCACCACACCCCCACTGACGCAGGAACTCTGCCCCTCCCCAGCCCCATCAATGCCTGACTCCTGACCTCCTCACCCCTGCCATGGCCAGGCCTGACTGTTACTGTCTTCTCCACCATCCCCTCCTCCCCCTACCAAAGGCCTAACTCCTGACCACTGACCTCCCTTCCTCCCCCTCACATCAAACCCAACAGCCAAGCACTACCATCCTCTATCTACTCCTTGCCCTGGCCCCAAGACAGGTCTGACTGTCAACTCCAATTCCTCCGCAAAAAAAACTATATAAAACATGTACTAATTACTACGTAGAGTGGTATAGTGGGCAGATGCTTGGTATGTGAAGTAAATTTTAAATTTAAAAACGTGTGCCAAAAAGTTTAATTTTAAGAACCTTCTCAAAGGCTTCCAAATGGGTGCAATTATTGGAAGATCACCACTTTGATCAATTGAACAGGGAGGCCTTCATGGGGTCTAGTTGCAATTTGCACTTGAACTTAAAGTTAATTCATTAGTGTCAAAAGTAGGTTCATGTTAACACTACAATAAATTTATTGTCAAAGCACCCTAGTTTTTGATTTGATTTGATTTATTATAGTCATATGTATTAACAGATAAAGGTCTTGTTTCTTGCACACTATACAGACGAAGCATACCATTCATAGAGAAGGAAATGAGACAGTGCAGTCATAGCTAAGGTGCAGAGAAAAATCAATTTAATGCAAGGTATTTCCATTTAAATATCTGACCACAGCAGGGAAGCAGCTGTCCCTGAGTCAGTTGGTATGTGACTTCAACCTTTTGTATCTTTCTCCCAAAGGAAGAACATGGAAAAGAGAATGTCCGGGGTGCAGAGGGTCCTTAATTATACTGGCTGCTTTGCCATGGCGACGGGAAGTGTAGGCAGTGCCAGTGAGTGGAAGACTTGGATTGGATTACATTTACAAACTTTTATAGTTCTTTGCAGTCTTGGTCAGAGCAAGAGCCATATCTAGTTGTGATACAACCAGAAATCATGCTTTCTAGAGTGCATCTGTAAAAGTTGGTCAGAGTCGTAACTGATATGTCAAATTTCCTTAGTCTTTGCAGAAAGTTGAGGCTTTGCCACACTCCAGTGTCTGTTTGGGTACACTGAGGGAGAATTCAGCATGGCCAATCTACCTAACCAGTATGAATTCTACACTGTGGGAAGAAACTGGAGCACCTGGAGGAAATCCAAGAAGACACAAGAAGAACATGCAGCCTCTACATGGACAGTGACCCAAGGTGGGAAGCGAACCTGGGTCCCTACTGCTGTGAGGCAGTAATGCTAATCACTGTGCCACCATGCCACACCATTGCATGAGTGTTTTGCACCTATTTTGAGTGAAATGTGCTGGAATCAATGCAACTTTGTGGAATCCTTATCCCCATATGTCAGTTGTCTTTAACCAGAAGGAACAGACCCTCCTGCACTGAAGAAAATAAACTTTGCTGAGAGGTTAATAGCACCCTCTTTAGCAACAAAGGCCACTTTGCTTATTTCACGGAAATATTACTTTCCTTTCATAAATACCACTTCCAAACTGAATCCCTAAGTGACTAAATGCTTCAGGATGTCCAATTTTAATTGCATTCATCTTGCTCAGTTTAACAAGGTTATTTAATGTTTTCATGGCAGATTCACAAACCTATTTCTGATAACATAAACATGTGTCGGAAACTAGTAATTTCACTTCTAGGAAACAATTCTTCTGCAGTAATTGCACTACTGTTGGAAACATTACTGACATCTCAAAAATTGTACCCACGGATATTATTGTCAGAAAGAAAACCATCTCAAGTGGTTAATCGCTTCAATAAAGGAAATGCTGTGACGACTCAATGGGAGAAATGATGGGACTGTGGCAGACAGGAAATTAATATTGCATCAAATGACAGATTTTTACCTAAATGAACAATATTTGTCAAGTATTAAGAGTCAAGATTCGAATAGCCAGTTATTCTTTAAAAAATGACAGCATAATGGTGTACAGTTATTCAACTGAATTCTGGAGAAGGTCTGGAAATTCTGAATGGTACAGAAAATGTCAAACTGCTGTGACAAATCAGGTGTCAATGAATGTGTGTAGAAAAGTCAAGTATTATGAATTGTTCTAATAGAAATTCTTATGAGAAAATAAATGGAAACTGGGGTATTTCTTTGCAAATCTGTGCAAATATCACATGTCTTTGTAAAGAAGTAAAGCTAAAACACCGACAGCCAATGCAGAAAGGGGAAATAAGTTAATGAAATAGATCCTACCAGGAGTGAAATCACCTTTCCAAAGTTGTTGACAACATGGCAGGCATTTATCACCTTTTAAGAGTCTAGCATTCCAAATAGTGATGTATTTGTTTCTCTGACCCTCTCTGGTCAATCTCATGGCATAAAACCATCATCATCCAATAACGCCCATCATTCTAGTGCCAGTTATTGTAAGAGCTGTCCAATTATTGATATTTATCCAGTTTTTTCTGCACAGAGCACCAAATATTACTTATTAAATTACTTAAGTAATTCATTTTTGATAGCCGTTTCAATTAGATCCCTCAATTTTTCACCAATGCCTCCAATTCATTGTAACTCGCTGAATATGATTGTCCCTTCATGTTTTCACTAGGCTTTGTGCTAGTTATAGAACCATAGAGTCATAGAGGTTTACAGCACAGAAACAAGCCCTTTGGCCTAACATGTCCATGTCACCATTTTTTCAAACCCCTAAGATAATCCCAATTGCCTACATTTGGCCCATATTCCTCTATACCCATCTTACCCATGTAACTATCTAAATGCACCTGCCTCTACAACTACCTCTGGCAGCTTGTTCCAGACACTTACCATCCTCTGCATGAAAAAATTGCCCCTGTGGACACTGTTGTATCACTCTCCTTTCATCTTAAACATATGCCCTCTACTTTTAGACTCCCCTAACTTTGGGAAAAGATATTGGCTATCTAACTGATCTGTACCTCACATTATTTTATAGACCTCTATAAGATTTCCCCTCAGCCTTCTACGCTCCAGAGAAAAAAGTCCCAGTGTATCTAGCCTCTCCTTATAGCTCAAGCCATCAACTCTTGGTAGCTTCCTAGTAAATCTTTTCTGTATTCTTTCTACTTTAATAATGTTTTTTTCTAATAATAGGGTGACAAGAACTATACACAGTATTCCAAGTGTGGCCTTACCAAAGTCTGGTACAACTTCAGCAAGATGACCCAACTCCTGTATTCAATGTTTTGATCAATGAAGCCAAGCATGCTGAATGCCTTCTTCACCACTCTATCCATCTGTGACTCCACTTTCAAGGAGCTATGAACATATACACCCAGATCTCTTTGTTTTATAATTCTCCCTGATGTCCTCCCATTAACTGAGTAAGTCCTGCCCTGGTTCAATCTACCAAAATGCATCACTTTATCTAAATTAAACTCCATCTGCCATTCGTCAGCCCACTGGCCCAGTTGATCAAGGTCCCATTGCAATCAGAAATCACTTTTTTCACTGTCCACTATGCCACTCATCTTGGTGTCATCTGCAAACTTACTAATCATGCCTCGTATATTCTCGTCCAAATCATTAATATAAATGACAAATAATAGTGGGTCCAGCACTGATTCCTGAAGCACACTGCTGGTCACAGGCCTCCAGTTTGAAAAACAACCGTCTACAATCATCCTCTGGTTTCTGTCAAGAAGCCAATTTTGTATCCATTTAGATACACCACATTGGATCCTGTGAAATTTAACTTTATGCAACAACCTACCATGTAGTACCTTGTCAAAGACCTTGCTGAAGTCCATGTAGACACATCTACCTTCTTGGTTAGTCTTTCAAAAAACTCGATCAAATTTGTGAGATATGATTTTCCACATACAAAGCCATGTTGACTGTCCCTAATCAGTTGTATCTTTAAATCCCTGTAGATCCTGTCTCTCAAAATACCTTCCAACAATTACCCACCACAGATGCAGGCCCACTGGCCTGCAGTTCCCAGACTTTTCCCTGCAGCACTTTGTAACATAAATAAAACACAATCTATCTTCATTAAATCTGATATGATTTTTATTTATTAACCTTTCTTTTTCAAAGTGCCAATGAACTTTGTAGTTGATTATTGTCTCTAAAAGTTTATATGCAATTAATGTTAGGCTGAGTGGACTATAGCTGTCATATTTATCACTCCACCCTTTTTTTCTAACAGGGGTATAATATTTGTAATTTTCCAGTGCTCTGGGGCAATCCCATATTAAATGAGGTTTGTAAGATTATGGTCAAAATCTCCACAATTTCCATCCTTAGTTCTGTCAGCATTCTAAGTCACATTCGAATTGATGGCAACTCAGTTCCTTTTCTATTTTATGCATATCAGCTTTTAGAGTAGATCCTCTTCATTTAAATCTAGCCTATCCAAGTTCTCAATTGCATCTCCTTTATTGCTGCATTGGCAGCATCTTCTGCTTTGCAAATAGATGCCTGATATTTTGACTTGTTTTAGTGCTTTAACCAGGCACCCTGCCATTTTGCTTTTAGTGGCAATTCAGATCCACTGGGCAGAATTTTCCCAAAAACATTCTAAATGTTGAATTTATGGGGAAAACTGGAATAATCCACGCTGTTTTTTTCAGTGTGAATTCACACATTCTGTGCATTGCAGAGGCCACCAGTGTGAATGTCATTAGATTTTAGGAATGGGGCCTACTTCTACCTGAAATCAGCAGGCCTCAGTGCATGTGCAGTGGCCCCGAACTGTCAGCCTCCTATTTGCTGGCCAACGAAATCTGGCCTCAAGAGTTCCAGACTGCTCCAATCTCCAGCATCCTCTCCCCCACCCCCTAACATCTCCCCCCCCCAAACAACACAGTGCCAATACCCCCCATCTCCCCACCCCTAAATTGCCCTGCAGGCAGATTTCTCCTCCCCCACAGACCTCCCTAGCAGACACCTGTGCAGCCTTGCCCAATACTGGCCTCCTTCTTGACCCTATTGGTCAAAGTGACAGTGGAACCCCACTGATTCCCCCAAGCCCCATCCCTATTGAAAATCTGGCACTGGGAGGTGCAAGTGGGGTGTGAACACTCACAGTAACCCCACGAATTGCTCCCCCACATGATTCTCCCAGCTTGCTGTTTCTAAAAGATGAGCACAGTGAGATGGAAAAATTGTGACCCCACTGCCTTTCCTTTGATCACCTTTTCACTGTTTATATATTCATAAAACATTTGTGCTTCTCTTGTTAATTATGTTTCAAACATTTACGAAAACCCTTTCTTTTCTCTATATCTTCAGTGGTTCAAGGAGCTATGATTTTGATTTCCTCTTCGAGATCACCCATTGTCCATTTACTCTGTGATCTGCCGTTCTTGGTGTCAGATCCAGCTGTCCAGATTCTTTTCCAACTCATTGAAATCATGGACTGGATTTTCCAGTGCATGCACTCTAACACCAGAGATTCCCACCTGAGCTCAACGGACCTTCAGGTAATCCGACAAATTTTCTGTCCCGCCTGATATAATTCCCATGCACAGGAAATTTCCAGCCCATATCTTCTCCAATTCAGTGTTTTCACATTTGATTTCTGCCTGTGCTTATCGATAAGTATTTTAAACCTATGATTGTATTGTTATTGATTCCCAGCTGCTGCCGTCACTCTAAAATGCTCCATGTGTCCAGTTTCATTCACTTGGACATGATCCTACATTGCTTTGTTCTTCACTGGAATGTAAATATGCTGATTTGCAAAATTCACTTATTAAAAATTTCTGCACCTCCTTACCTTTTACATTATCACTTACCCCGTACATACTCTTTATTCATTCATGGCATATGGGCATCATTGGCTAGGCCAGAATTTATTTGCATAAGTGGGAAATAAGCTATAAATCTGATATGAGTGTGAAATTTTCTGAGCCTTTGCTGGCAGTGAGCAACCTTAGCAGGCATAAGAGAATATTAGTTATTGCAACAAATACAAATACAGAGAAACAGATTATTTAAGTTAATATCAAGCTTATCTTCTCAAAACTCTTGGGCGTTCGAGTGAGATAGTGGACCAGAATCTCCATTAACAAACATGGAATGGAGTTAAAAAGTTTATTTATTAGTCACAAGTAAGACTTACATTAACCCTGCAATGAAGTTACTGTGAAATTCCCCTAGTCGCCACCCTCTGGCCCCTCTTCAGGTCAATGCACCTAACCAGCACGTCTTTCCGACTCTGGAAGGAAACCAAAGCAACCAGAGCAAACCCATGCAGACATGGGAAGAACATGCAAACTCCACACAGATGGCGACCCGAGCCGAAAATAGAAACTGGGTCCTTGGCATTGTGAGGCAGCAGCGTTAATCACTGTGCTATTGTGCCACCCTACAGTCTCTCAAAAGAATTGTCTTTATTTAGCCACCAATACAATAAGAAACCGAATGAAAGTGTTCTTAAGTTTTCGAGTACCCCAATTTATTACACTCGATGATACAAAATTTGTTGAACCTTCAGACGTTTGTTTTCCATTTGAATAGGATCTATCTGTCATAGCTGACTGTAGTACAGGACCTTGACACTATTAAGGAATAATATCCTTTGTACCCCTGTTCATCCTCTGATCATCCCATGCACACCTCATTGATTGATTCCTTCATGGTTGGTTCACAGTTTAGTGGGGTTAACTCATATGTTAATGGTCAATGGTTTCTTACCACAAAGTTATGTTGGTCAGTTCTTCTGGTTTCATAGCATCCTAAGAGTTTATCCTTGATGAGAGCTACCTTTCTTTGGCAACGTGAAATTTTAACTCATTGCTAAACATATCCAGTTGCACAGAGCTAAAATTGGATCAATTTTACCTGTTAGTATTCTCTTATATTTTTGGTCCTCCATTTGCAGTTTAGCCATTGGTTATTAAAGCTTTTCATGTGAGAGATATTTCAAACAGATTTTCCCATCACCAACTCGTCCATGGCAGTATTTATCCTGCATATGAAGAATAATCCATGTTTTATAAGCCAGCTTTGTTTTCATATCCCACAATTGTCCCCATCCTTTAACCAGTTGCCTTGCCTACCCTTAAATGTTGAAATGGGTACCTCCTATCTCCCAATGGAGGTACAAACTAGGTCATGAAATACTGAATGTAACCTATTTGTTGCTGGAGATTCAATTGCCCTCTACTTTCCTGAACTCAAGCTATTTTCATGTGACCGCTTGTGAACCAGTAAAAGTCTTGAGTGCAAAACACATATGTCTCTTTTCTAGAATTGGGGATTCCAATGTAAGAACCTTAGGAAATGTGTATTTCCCCACATACTATTTTCCTGTGCTGGTGAGTGTAAAACCACCACGGACAGCACTGGGCGTAGATTGCTGAGAAGTCAGCAACATTCTGAAAGGTAAGTGCAAAACGTTTTAACACTTGCACATGCCACTATTAGATGTTGTATTGAAAATTAGATGTATTTTAACGCAATAATTCATCATCAGAGATAAGTATATCTTATGTTGGCCACCGTTGTGTAAGCACTGGCATGCATCACAGTATTTTTTCCATGGGCAAAGTGTCAAAGTCTGTTCAAGAATGTAAAGAAGTGTTAGAAACATCAAGCAATGTCACACACAGGTCATGTGTGCAATTTGGAATGAGAAACAGTGTGCAGTTTCGGTTGTCTCAAGCCTATGTGAAAATCAGGGTCATGGTTTTCATTTTTAATCACCAATATATTGTACAACTTTGCAACCATTTCTTGTAAAAAGAAGTTTACCTGCCTCTTTGTTCCAAATTTCTTGCATTGAATCATCTGTTTATGCTTCCTGGTTATAAACTCTTCAACTACTGGAAACTGTTTTTATCTATGCTGTTCTATCCATTTTTTTATATTTCCTTATACCAGACAGTGTCCTCGTAAATATGTTCCAACCCTATTCCCTCTCCATTGTTATAATATTTCCCCGTAGAAGTGCAGACCAAAACTACATGCAGTATCCCTATTGGGATACTATATAGATCTAACATTATACTTAAAGTTTTACATTCTATGCTCTTGCCATCAAACCCAATATTTCATGTGTAGTTTTCTTACAACCTATCGCAGAGCGGCAGTGATGAGTTTCAACTCAATCCCCAATGCATATTGGAGCCTTAATCCAGAGCTTTAGATGTCTTCACTCCGCTACCAAACATCGATGATCTTCAACCAAGCAATCACAGCAAATGTGATCATTGAAAATTTTACCTCAAAGCAAAAACAACAAAAGCTGTTGTTGAGTTCTATATTTCTCTGATAGTGCCGGATCCCAAGTGATCTTAAAAGCTAAGCAAAGTTAGGCTTAGTTAGTACTTGGATGAAAGACTATATGGAATACCGGCTGTACCAGGCTTTCATCCACTCTTGCAGCACTTACCCCAAGGTGCTCTTATAGTTCAATATAATATCATAGGGCTTCGTTATTTCAAGTTTGGCGTATGAAGCTGCTTTCAAATAAATAAGCATTTAATTCCGTTTTATTTTAGTAAATATGAATTAAAACTATTCTAGTGTAAGGTCTGGCTAACTGACCAGCACTTCCATGTCAAATATTTTTGCAATTCTAATAGCCAGTAAAAGAATTTTCTTTCAATATCATAAATGCATCAAAATTTGGATTAGACCAACAATAAAAATATACAGCTAGACTGGCTGAATGCAATTGTTCTGCAGTGAAGTTAAACACTGTTGACTGCAAAACCATGTACAAATAAAGGCCACGATTTTCAGGGCCTATTTTCCACAGGCACAAATCCCATAATCACTATATGCTGTCACGAGAGAATCATAATGGGATTTGAGGTAGTGACATCTCAGAATGAGGTCATCCCTCCCACCCGCCAATGATGTAATGAAGTTGATGGCCGGGTTGACACTGCCAGGAGGAGGACCAGAGACAGGCTCAGGGACTGGACCTCAACACAATCTTAGTGTGGGGGTTCTCATTTTGTGGGCAGGACAGCAATGGTGAGAGGGGTTGGGAGGGGTGTGTTCCTACATTGCAGTGGGAAGGGGAGGACTGATGCCCTGATGCTGGCATAGATGGAGGGTCGGATCATCCTGATTCCTATGTGGTGTGAGGCAGGGGGATGACATGTACATTGAGTGTTGGGAGGAGGTTGCCCTGTGGTTGAGGTTTAGGGATGTTCCCTTTGTCTGCCAGGGATCCTGATGTCAGTGGAGGGGAGGGGTGGAGGGGAGGGGGTGGGGGGTGGGGGGGGGGGGGTTTGGGGGGGGGGGGGGTCTTTAACTTTACTTTCAGAAAGGCACCCTGATCTCTATGGAGCCAGTCTTGCTGGCCTGCTATAAAAATGGCATAAAACACAGTTGCCTGCTTATTTTGGACAGAACATCATATGATCTGAAATGAAAACCTGGCTACGTTTCTGGGGGGAAGCACAAACATTTTCAGACAGGACATGGCATTTTGCCATTTTTTAGAAAAATTACACTCAAAATGTCAGATTTTAGTGCAGAAGCACAAAAACTCCTTATTCTTATCAAAAGGTGTAATTTTACATTATCTCGTCCAAATAATTCTAAGGATAGCAGCATTGGAAATGTACTTATGAAGACTGTATTCACAATTTCATTGGAGGTATAGGAAAGACGGAGATTTATACAAATGTATTTTTGATGTGGCTATCTATCTAACTGGAGAATGCTTATGCCATGTACACAGTGAGGTGATTTTAGAAGCTGCCTGTGAATTATAAAATAAAATTGAAAGAGAAACTTGGGAAGAGTCAATATATAACCAGGTCATTTACAGATAGATTGGTGACTGGAGACTTAAGTATATATGTCTAAAGGACACACCAGCAGGAAAAAGCAAAATGAATTGACAACCACTTTTTGCCTCATCTGTTTATATTTTCCATTGACTTGGATTTTTTTTGGACAAGATTTTTAATTTCAAACCAAGCAAAACTGACAGTGAAACTAGAAAATGAGTCTCCAAAAAATCATTGCTGCCCCACAGCTCCAGAGACATGTGTTCAATTCCCAGATCTGGTCACTTTCTGTGCAGAGTTTGCACATTCTCCCCATTTCTGTTTGGGTTTCTTCCAGGTACTCCGTTTTCTCCCATACTCCAAAGGTGTACAGGTTGGGTTGATTGGCAATGCTAAATGGCCCCTTACTGTCCTGGGATGTGTAGGTTAGAGCGGTTGGTGTGGTAAATATGCAAAGTGACAGGAATAGGACCTGGATGGGATTGTTGTCGGTGCAGACTCGATGGTTTTCCTTCTTCATTGTCAGTATTCTATGATCTCTTTGAGCTGCTGTTCTGTGATTTTCAGTGGGGTGGATCCATCAGAATGAAAGATCAGATGCTGACTCACTATGAAGTGTTGCCTTTGCTGAATCTTGGCCTCTTTGTCACATCATTATTTAATCCATTTTTGCAAATATCACAAGTACATTAAAATTAACATTTCCTACTAAAGATTGCAGCACTGCCTCAACTTTATTTGACATTTTTAAATTTTAAATGGTGCTTTGTGAAATAAATTGAAATGATAAAGATTACCTTTGCTGAAACTTATACAGCAGCTCAATGCAACGCTCCCCCCCCCCCCCCCCCCGGCTCCTCCCCTCACAACCTCAACCTCTCTTTTCTCAGATATGGATATACTTTGTGTTCCAGTATTTTCTGTTTCCATGGCAAAGTATAATGATTTTTCACAGCAGCTATCACAGTACAATGTTTTAGCAACTTCTTTCATTTCATGTAAAAAAAAACGTTCAGTGCCATTGTGTCTAATCTAGAACCTGGCAGACTTATAGTATACATTTCTAGTAATACAGTCAGAGATCAATAAATACTGAACTGCAAGCAAGCATTACTAAAAGGGGTTGTCAAACATAAGTGACATAAATGTTTAAGAGGTGTGAGCTTAGGCTTCTGGATCCACTAAATTTAGATGAGTGAGTCACTGTTGTCTGCCCATATCATTTCCTTTGATCTTTCATAATTCAGAACTTTTGAGAGCTAGAATTACAAACATATGTGCATATTTCTGATAGTATTTGATCAACACAAATGTGTTTAAGTTCTTTTTAGTTAGTTTTAGGTTATGGAAATCCAGCAGGATCGGGTTAGGCGTTTGCTTTATACCACCGTATCTTGGTTTTACTCCCCATCTAACATCAAAATGGACTGCCAACCTGAATCTGCCCAATAAGTTCAATTAAATTACCACTTTAGTTTAAACACAATTATTTAAATGATGTTCCTTTGTCCAAACTGAAACGATTTTTGAAATACTCTGTTTGAATGACATTTTGTGTTCCCACTGTGGCTGCTGCCTGGATTTAGGTGTGGAAGCATGTTTGATCATTGAAATGTTGTATGTCTATTGAATCGACAGTAGGGTGGCACAATGGTTAGCATTGCTACCTGAAAGTGACAAGGACCCAGGTTTGATTCCTGGCTCGGGGCACTGTCTGTGCAGAATGTGCTTGTTCCCTCTGTGTCTGCATGGGTTTCCTCCGGGTGCTCTGGTTTCCTTCCATCATGTATAAGGTGAGCTGATTAGACACATTGGCCATGCTAAATTCTCCCGCAGTGGTCCCGAACAGGTGCCTGAGCATGACAACTTGGGGATTTTCACAGTAACTTCATTGCAGTGTTAATATAAGCCTACTTATCACACTACTAAATAAATTAAACTTTTTAAAAACTGTTGCTAACATAATGCTCCAATAGTTATTTCTCAACATTAGAGTGTCTGTTCCTTATTGAGTCAAATTTATTTAGCATTTGTTTTGCATGGAGTCATTAGGCCTGTAAAGTATTTAACGGAATCTGGTTCCCATTTATTTGCTGAAATCAGATATGAATGCAATTTTTACTCATATAAATATGAGGTGATTTAATTCTTTATGTAAATTATTATCCTCCATCTTCCAGCATTGTGATTAGGATAGGGAACCATGTAATGTGATGGTCATTTTATTTCAAAGCAGTACAACATTGAAGGATAAGTCTTCCTGCACAAAGCATGAAGTCACCAGGATTATTGGGACCCATGTTCGTTCACAAGATTGCTTTCAAAATCATTCAGTGAGAATGTGTTCCATGCCAGAGTGAGGCTTCTGAGTTGCAGTAGGTGATGCTTAGTACTGTTGATCTCCACAGGACAAGTAATGATCTTCCAGGACTGAAAGCTGCCACCAAGATTGTGCTGATTTATTAAGTTTCAAAATAAAATGTTGGGGGTGACTGTCTTAGCTGCTACATTGCTAGAGCAGTGCAGTGGGCTGGGAAATATCAGTGGAGGCTGTTTAATGGGCTTCCCGCTAGACACAATGACCCCCATGCGTCTCAGGGCCCTGGATTTCTGGCAGCATTAGTGCTGCACTGGAAATCAACAGAGAGCTGATTAAAATATTTAAACCTTCATTATCATCCAGTTAGCGGACCTGGTACTGAAATCTCTGTGCCTGTTACCCTCTGAACCCCTACCTTCCCAGCAGGAATGTTTCACTCCAGCAAGGTTTACAAGTCCCCTCTGGAGTGAAGGGAATTCATGGAGGCACCCTGGGAGGTTGAGGATGCGGGCCTGTCCTCTGGGCATTGCCATACTAGCAGTACAGCCTGGTCCACTGGCACTGCCCAAGGGGAAAAGTGGCAATGCCCAAGGTGCAACTTTGCACTTCCCACAAGGCACTGAAAAGTGCCAGGGAGGGAAGTGCTGGGTGGCTACTGGGGATGGGGCCTGTAGATGGGAGAATCGTGAGCGTGGTGAGTCTCAGAGCTCCCGCAGAGCGAGGGGGGGAATAGCAATCCAAGTGGGGAGGCTGCGGAGAGTGGTTCGCGGCTGCCTGTGGAGACGAGGGGAATCAGGAAATCGTGACTGCTGGCCAGAGTGTGGGTGGTTGGGGATGGTGGAGATTGAGGCGGGCCAGGAGGGTGGGGTCAGGCTGGCCCTCGAGGCGTTCAGGATGCCAGCAATCGAGGGAATGGGGGGATCAGGGGAGCAGTGATGCGAGGACGTGGGGTTGGCCAGCAATCGAGAGGGTGGGGGGATTGGGGGAACAGTGATGCTTGGGACGCAGGGCTGGTCAGCAATCAAGCTGACCAGTAATCTGGAGGCCAGCAATGCAAGGCTACTGTGCATGCACCAATCTTGATGCAGACTAACCAGCACATACATGGTAGCCTACTCAGTGCTATGCTGCCAGCCTCTCCAGCGGAGACGGGTCCTGTCCTCTGGTTTTCATTGCGATTCATGCTGAGGCGTTCAGTGATGCACAGAGTGTGGAAAGTGCATTTTGAAAATCCTTCTGAAAAAAAACAGTGGAAATCATTGCAGTTCTTATGCAAATTTGGCTTTTTTTTGGAAGAACCCTGGTCGTTCAATCTTGCACAATTGGGATATGTAGGTTGAAGCATTATTCGGAGGAGGGTATTCTAAAATATCACTGACTTTCCTTGAAATAACAACGAAGAACAACGAACAAAAAAATGAAGGAAGAATTGGTATATAATAGAAATCATACAAATATTAAACATGGAAATAGTATAAATATCAAATATGGACATCCTGAGGAGTTTAAATGTTTTTCTTTGGCTGTATGTCTGATGTGTGGAAACTAAAAATACTCCTAAGGGACTTCAAAATTCTTTATTGAGAAATTCTTGTCGCTAGATTTTATCTTTACTCAATCGAATACATATTCTCTCCCTAGTGTGTCTGTTTGGTTTAATAATAACACTCCCATCATTTGAGTCAGAAAGTCATAGGGATAAACCCGTTCCTGGTGTGAGCACAATAATTTTCAGCTCAATTCTGGGGGAGTGACACTTAATCCCATGATTTCCTGACTTGGAGGTAAGAGCTCAAAGGTGAATAAAATGCTCAGCTGGACAAAATAAGAACTTGAAAACTATTCAAAAATGAGAAGGGAAGTTAGTTTGGTGTTGTGGCCAAGAATTGACCTGCTTTTTGTTGCTGTTAATTGAAGGTTAACTAATTATTTACCTCATTGCTACTTGTGTGATCTTACTGTGTGAAAATTGGCTAAGGTGTTCGCCTAAAATAAAAATAATGATATTCCCAATTGGGACATTTTAAAGAACAGGGCGCTATAATTAAGAAATAAAAAGCAGAAAATGCTGTATATGTTCGGCAGGTCTGACAGCATCAGCATAACAGAGTTAATGGACAAGATTTCATGGCCTCACTTGGACAAGACCGGAAATTCCTGCCCAAGATCAATGGTGATTTCTGTTGTCAGATTCTTACCCCCGCCAATTCCGCGGCAGGTGAATTGGTGTCGTTCCAGTCACCGGATGGAACTTAATGCCCACTTACTTCCCCTCAAAAGCTTTTCCACAAGGACATCAATTAATACCCACTGTCAGGCCTCATCCAGCCCCTGCTGGTATTTAGTCAACAGCAGCCAGGGGAATCGTCATGTAGGAAGTGTAGAAAGCAAACCAAGTCAGGTTTTCTTGTGGGCCGCCAAAGTGAGCAAGATGGGAGTAGATAGTCTATTGTTCAAAGATTCAGATTTAATGATGCAGCTTTGGTAAGGTTAGGGCGGGGAAGAACAGAAAGCCACTAGCCTAACCTAGCATCTGATGCACCCACTGTTACTCCCTCCACCCCACCCCCGGCAGGACTCCACTCCACAATCTCCCTTCCTGCGACCATCCATCTAGCCCTCACTCACTTTTGACATGAGACTCTGATTGCTTCTGGTTCTTCAATAAGTGTGTTAATTGCAGTTATCATTGCTGCTAATGACGCTGATGACAGTGGAGAGCTGCCAGTCTCTGGCTGGCAGCTGGGCAGTGGGAGCTCAGACCCCAAGATTGTTTAACCAGCAGATGGCCCAACAGAAAGAGGAGAGGGAGCCCCTGCAATATCCAGAGCCAGAGACCATTAGCCCCATCACAAACATTAATTTCCATTCTATGTTTCATGTGGTGACCTTTCTCTGGCCATTGAGCTATCACGTTGGCTGTGAGCTTTCTGCCAGTGAGGGGTATATTCAATGGGAAAGCCCATTGATAATGGTGGGACCATAAGATCCCACTGCAGGCCAATGGCACTGTCTCCATCACCTCCATCGTCGCCATGGAGGGTTGTACAGAAACTCCCATCCATTAACTTCATTTCTTTTCTGCAGATGCCAGACGTGCTGAGTATTTCCAGAATTTTCTTTTCTTTCATTTCAGATACCCATCATCTGCATTATCTTTCTGTTGCTTCTAATTAAGACTTATTTTTAATATCATAAGGATAGAAGCTACTAACTCAATTCCAGATACATTAGGCAGAGATTAACTAAAAAATATTATAGATTCCAAGAACATGTAGATCACTCCAGGCAATCTATCAGTTGAAATGATATAATTTATATGGAGCAATGACTTGCTGCTTGTTAAAATCTAACTACATGATCCATTAAAATCTTGGCTTGCAGTGTCATCCTATCTTTCAGTATTGGTCCAGTTCCTGTTATTGAGAGGCTGATAGATGGATCATTTAATTATAGAATAGATAATAGCATCCCTACAGTACAAAAATAGCCCATCAAGTCTGCGCCCACCCAGACCCTATTCCTGAACCCCATGCATTTACCCTGCTAATGCCCCTGACATTAGCATCAATTTAACTTGACCAGTCATCCTACCTGCGCATCTTTAGACTGTGGAAAGAAACTGGTGCATCTGGGGGAACCCACACAGATATGGAGAGAACATGCAGACTCCGCACAGACAGTGATCTGAGGCTGGATTTGAACCTGGAACCCTGGCACTATGAGGCAGCAGTGCTAACCATTGTGTCACATGACACCCTTACCACTGTGCCAATATGCTGCTCAATATTTCCTGGAATCTGCCTATGATCCGTTTCAGGCATAGTCCATATGACTTACACTACTCATGTTTGTGATGGACAACTGCCCAAGCCAGGTAGTTAATGATAAACATTACCATTGCCAACAAGGTCAATTTCAAAGATGCAGCACTATTTCAAATCTATTTTTTGTGTACTGACCATTGTGGGCAATTCGATAATGTCTTTGTAACTCATTAAGACACAATTGCTTTAATTACTTAATCCCATGTGTCTTTTTATGAGTTCTGCTGAATTCAGGCAAAAGTTGGATGTTCAAGCAACTTCAAGCTGCTCTTTTCACTTGTTAAAGTGTGATTATCCGAGTGACGAGGTTCTTAGTTGTATCTGAATCAATTGCAATGCTGTTAACAATATAACAAGCAGTTGGGCACTGAAGACTTCAGCCATTCAGCCGTATCAAGCTTGATTATTAAAATCAGCACATGAAAGTTTTCAACTCAATGCAGGAAAATATACTACCAAAAGAGAAAATGCTGGAAAATCTCAGCAGGCCTGGCAGCATCTATAAAGAGTGAAAAGAGCTGATGTTTTAAGTCCACATGATCTTTCACCCAGGAAAATATACTGATGGCCAGAGACAGCCTATTATGTTTTACCACCTGTATCTTAGAATGGGAAAATCATGTTAACACCAATGTGTTTACTACAGGCTGTGGAGGGAACTGTATTTGAATGCCCGAGATGCCACACAGAGTGATGAGTTCCAATCTTCCACTACCCAGGCATGTGGGACAAAGACTGCATATTTTTGCAAAATAAATATAGATAATTTCATTGTTTTACTAAGACTTTAAACTGAGCAAAAATACTTCAAAAAGTTGAAACTATATCTGACTAGGACCTCTGAACAAAATAAGCTACTGGGCAGTTTTAGGAAAACTCAGAGCTTGTTACCTCTGAGGAGCCACTAACAATGCTTTGTGGGCTTTATAGCCCAACTTCAAAGAGAACCAGACAAAGGCTATCTGCATTTAATAGCTCAGGCTAGTCAAAGGAGATGGATCATCTGCTAAGACAAAGACCCCTCAATCTTCCTTTTAATTCCTAATGGCTGAGATCCCAGATGACGAATGTACATCCTTTGTGAAAGGCTGAGTGAAGAGGGGGGAGGTTATGTGACATTGGCCTCTGGCTTGTGGAACAAGAACTTTTGCTTAGCTGAATTGTATGGCTCACTCTGCTGTTTATCATCCAACCGGCAGCCATATAGAAAAGCAGCTTTGCCCAGTTAAACATCTGCTCCTATCACATTGCCTCCATTTGAAATTCTGTCATCATCTACAAGACTGATTCATCTGCATCTGCCTATCCCATCATTTGACATCAATACCACTGTACAAAATAAATCATGCATGGTCAGTTTTCAGCTCATCAACCTCCATGAAGGAATAACGTGTTGAATTTTAATTCTGGACTCTAGCATCCACCTGAAACAATATTTATTTCCTTTACAGTCTCTGAAGCATAAACCTTTCTTCCCTCCTACTACTCTCTTCACTGCCTGAAAGGATAGGGGATTTGTGAATCTGCATTTGGATTTTGAATGTGTATAAATAAACTAACCCTTTGAGTTCATCCTATATTGCGTTTGCTGTAGGGTTATTCATAAAAAAAAATTGGACTGCACTGAAATGGACGGGTTGGGAAATACACTACTACTTTTTCAGATGGAAATATGCCAAACCACCATAGGTGGGTGGTGAGAGGAGAAATTAAGTTAACTCCTTCCTGCCTACAACACAGACAATTCATCTTGTGGGCAATGAGGCTTGTTTCAGCCTGTTACATCCACTATTGAAGATGTACATTATCAGATTATATCCCATCTTTGTGGGCCTAGTGAGTTCCTGTGCACACAAGCAAAAACTGACAAATGTATAATTTAGGACTCTTCCACATTAAAACTATTTGTATGAAAAATAAATACCTCAAAGCCCCAACCTTCTTACTCCGCAGCAATTTTGTGACATTTCCAAAATTAGTTCCATTCAGTTCCACAATTCATAAAAATTCCTTTTTCTGGCAGTGCACTACCTATCACCATTCCTATCACATTTGATATATTCTTATTCTTTAAACTCACTGATACCAAATCTCATCGAGGCAAATATATTTTTGATGTGAATCTAAAATTGCAGAAAGCTATGAGATTTTCTCAAAGTAACTTTTGATGAAGTACGGAACAGCTTTATTTATTTAACTCTGTTCCTGTTGGCTAATCCATATCTGAAAAAGTGACAATATTTAGAATATCAAATAAATACAAACAAGCCTATTCATAATTGTTACCAATTTTGCAGTACTTTCTTTAAAACAAAGTTTATTTTATTAGCAAAATAAAGAAAGCAAGGAATATATGGCACTTAGGCACTAACCTTAACAAGGTAATTATTAAGTCTTGTGACTGATGAATTATGAATATGAATTATTCATTCATTTATTGCTTTTGTGCTCTTTGATGAGGACACTGGCTGTGATATTTTTCAAAGGCAAAACATCTTTATGTCTCCCAATATTCTATTGGTAGCTGTCCCCTCTGAATAGTTCTACCTTTAACCCCCTCTATCTATTGAGATTTGAGGCCTTACTATTTATTCTATTTCAAATGGAATCTTGTATCAATTATATTCTTCTGATTACAGATTGATCTAATTGAATTTTAATTCCAACAGTCATCTGTCTCAGTAACATCAACCCATCCCTGTGGATTCTTTGTGCATGAACATTACTCCTATGCTACTGTACATCAATAAAACTATGTTGATAACAAAACATACCCACTTACTAAAAGAAAAAATAGGCTAGGACAGAGTTAAATGATCCCACAACCAACAAGTCGGAGAAAAGGTCTGCAGTTCTACCACTAGTTGGTGAGCTAATAAAGAAGCTTCATAGAATCTCTCAGTGTCGAGGAAGGCCATTCAGTTCATTAAGCCTGCACGGACAATAATCCTACCCAAGTATATCCTCTTAAACCCATGTATTTACTCTGCTAATCTGCCATCACAAGAGGGCAATTTAGTATAATCAATCAACCTAATTTGCATGCATGTAGACTATAGGAGGAAGCTGGAGCACTGAAGGAAACCCATGTAGACATGGGGAGAATGTGCAAACTCCACACATATAATGACCTCAGCTCGAATTAAACCCAGATCCCTGTGCTCTGAGACAGTGCTGCTAACCACTGTGTCACTATGCTACCCATGTTGAGCAGGCTCAACTAACAATTGCAGTCTCAACTATCGGTGAGAACAAGAGGTGAGGCCAAATGCTAGTAAAAGTCTTTGGCCAGACATTCACTCAGTTCCCACTCAGCTTTATTTTGAGGTTTGGACCATTATAGGTGCCAGCATTCAGTCAATTTGTTTCATCATGTGACACTAAAACGTCCTTAAAATATTAATTGGACCTAGTGAAATCTATAAACCCTGAAAATATCTTGGCTAGAGCACTGGAGGCTGTGCACCAGAGCTATCCACTCTCTTAGACCAACTTTTCCAGTTGATTTGAGGTTGGCATCTACCCAACAATATGGTGAGTGACCAGGAATGTCCCATCCTCTAAAAATCAGGATGAATCTATTTTAGTTAATTATAATCCTCCCAATCATTAGTAAAGTGATGGATGAACTTGCGCCGGATTCTCTGAACTCATCTGCGGCTGGAATTCTCCGGTTCCACTGCAATAAATGGAGATTTAGCTGACTGCTAAATTTTCTGTTTTCATGGGCAGTGGCTGTGGGGAGTGAATGAGCACAAATACTGCCATCAAACATCAGCTTTTCACCAAAACTGCATACAGATTCTCACTGCAAATTATGCCAGGATCACACAGATTAAACTCTCATTCAAGCTTATTCCAGGCATGAGCATCAGGACAGAATAATGAAGGAAAAATGAGATTAATTGCAGGAATGAGAATAACATCCAGGTTTAGGCAGATAAATGATGCGCAACATTTTGATTTCCCAAGTGCCAAAGAAAGGAAAGCTCAGTCATCTCTTGGATCATCAATGATACCATCATCAGAGATTTGGTGCAGACTGGATGGGCCACATGGTCTCCTTCTATGCTGTAGAGATTCTATGAAACCCTTGACGATCAAAGGACTAGTAATCACAACTGAAACATCTCTTATCAAAGTCACAATTGACATTGAGTTGATGGTGATCAAGCTTAGTTATCCTTTTCATTCTTCTGAAGTTGCCTGTAGCCTTCGACATGGCTGAACACTCCTGGTCATTGTATCTTCGGCATCTAGAGGAGGTTCTTCAGTGTTTTTCTTTGGTTTACTTTCCCTGAGTTCTTTTAGTGTCTCATATGACCTACAAAACTTTTTATCTTTTAGCAAACAATAGGGAAGTAGTGGAAAGATTCCTGAACTGATTATCAGCTAAATATTGCATGCTCAATGCATAGTCAACGAATCTTGACATCGGACTTGAAACTGGAGCTTCTGTCCCGAGGTAAGGGTATTACCACTGCGGTACTCAACTTGTAATTTATTAAAATCATTACTATTCATTTAAAGCTCTGTATACATCTTTGGAATGCTGCATCAGGTTGGACTTCTCCCTCCTCCCAGATCTCTGTTACTTAGTTATGTCATTACATCATATGTGCTTCTGATGTTAACTCTTTACTCTACATTTCACCCTAAGTCTTTACCCAACAATTACATCCTCCAACATTTCCCCCTCAAAATATCAGACTTCACAGTGTTGAACACTGAGGTATTTTGATCAATCTCAATGGTCTTGTTTTGATCCCTTTTTTTGAGGGCAAGGATACTCTGCACTTTCTCTTTATTCAGTCTAATTGTCCTTCTCTCTCTGGAGATTATAGAACTTTATCTTTTTTGTTTTGATTTGATTTGATTTATTATTGTCTCATGTATTAACATACAGTAAAAAGTATTATTTCTTGCGCGCTATACTGACCAAAGCATATTGTTCACCGAGATGGAAATGAGAAAGTGTACATTGTATAGTTATAGTCATAGCTTGAGTGTAGAGAAAGTTCAACTTAATGCAAGGTAGGCCCATTCAAAAATCTGAGAGCAGAAGGGGTGAAGCAGTTCTTGAGTCGGTCTATATGTGACCTCAGACATTTGTATCTTTTTCCCAAAAGAAAGAAGGTGGAAGAGAGAATATCCAAACTGCACACGGTCCATAATTATGCTGGCTACATTGCTAAGGCGGCGAGAAGTGTCGACAGAGTCAATGGATGGGAGGCTGGTTTGTGTGATGGATTAGGCTACATTCACAATCTTTCATAGTTCCTTGTGATCTTGGGCAGAACATGAGCCATGTCAAGCTGTGATGCAAGCAGAAAGAGTGCTTTCTATAATGCATCTGTAAAAGTTGGTGAAAGTCATAGCTGACATTTTTCCTTAGTCTTCTGAGAAAGTAGAGGTGTTGATGGGCTTTCTTAACTGTAGTGTCAGCATGGGAGGACCAGGGCAGGTTATTGGTGATTTGGACATGTAAAAGCTTGAAGCACTTTCTACTTTGTCCCCATTGATGTAGACAGGGGCATGTACTCCTTTATGCTTCCTGAAGTCGAAGACAATCTCCTTCATTTTGTTGACATTGAGAGAGAGATTATTATTGCTGCACCAGTTCACCAGATTCTCTATCTCATTCCAGTACTCTGTCTTGTTTCTTGTTCCTTATCTCTGTTCAGATCTGAATAGTGTGCCCAACTTCTTTGGGCTTTCTTTCCAAGGTTATCAAGTTTGCAATTTCTCCTCATATTTGCCTAGTCATCTTCAATCCTATAAAATCTTGGTTCTGATTATTACACTTCCTTTCAGTTGGTCTTATATTGATACTCTCCTTTGTCTGTGGCATTGATAAGTTTTGTTCTCTGTGATGAAGTTGAAATAATGAGCTTGTTTGTGTCTTTGTTCCTTCTCACAGTTTGTAACTCTCGCATGGTCGTTCAAGATCACATTTGGTTCTAATTTCAGTTGCAGAGTGGAACATTGTGTTCTCAGTTATCTTCTCATTGACAACTCTGAGTGAAAACAAACGTTGAAGCAGTGACAAAGAATTAAGAAGCATTAAGGTAAGATCTTGATTATTATTTATCAAGTTGTTGTTTGTTCAAGCACCTCCCTCAGCTTCTTCATTCATTTTGAATTGATTCTTTGATTTATTATTGTCATATATATTAACTTACAATGAAAAGTATTGTTTCTTGTGTGCTGTACAAAGCATACCAATCATAGAAAAGGGAGAAGAGTTTGGAAGATATAGCTAGAGTGTAGAGAAAGATCAATTTAATGCAAGGTTGTCCATTCAAAAGACTAACAGCAGCAGAGAAGAAGCTGTTCTTGACTCAGTCGGTACATGAGCTTAGACTTTTGTATCTTTTTCCCCAATGGAAGAAAATGGAAGAAAAATTGTGCAGGGTGTGTGGGATCCTTAATTATGCTGACTGCTTTGCCGAGGCAGCAGGAAGTGTAGACAGAGTGAATGAATGGGAGGATGAGATGCATGATGGACTGGGCTACATTCACGACCTTTTGTAGTTTCTTACCATCTTAGGCAGACTAAGAGCTACACCAAGCTGTGAAAAAACCAGAAAGAATGCTTTCCATAGTGCATCTATAAAAGTTGGTGAGAGTCGTAGCTGACATGCCAAATTTCCTTCGTCTTCTGAGAAAGTAGAGACGTTGGTGGGTTTTCTTATCTATTGTGTTGGCATGGGGAGACCAGGGCATGCTGTTGGTGATCTGGACACTGAAAAACTTGAAGCTCTCAACCCTTTCTACTTTGTTCCATTCACTTGGGGATATCGAGGTGAGGTAGTCACATGAATGAACCCATATTATAGAATTATTCGTTGGCAAATTGTGGGCCATTATCTAACACTACAATATCTGGGATATCATGCGTTGCTTAAATTCTCTTCACTACTCAAATGATTGCTTCTACCCTGATCACTTCAGTTTATCCAGATTAGTCATCAATAAGAACTAGTTTGCCTTTAAAATCAAATTGGGATGGTGATGACAGTGATTATTGCTGGACTATTAATCCACAAACTCAGCTAATGTTCTGGAGACTTCTGTCAGATGGTGGAACTTGAATTCAGTGAAAAAAGATGTGCAATTGAGAATTACTGATGGTCATGAAACCATTGTCAATTGTCGGAGAAACGCAATGAGTTCACTAATGCCTTTTATGGAAGGAAACCTGCCATTCTTTACTCAGTCTGGCCTACATGTGATTCTAGAGCCACATCATGTAGTTAACTCTGAAGTGGCCGAGAAAGCTTCTTAGTCTCAGGGATAACCGGGCTTGGGCAATAAGTGTTGGCTACTCAGTGCTCCCCATGTCCCACAAAGAATAATGAAAAAAAATGCCCATGTGCCCCCATAGTCTTAATGGAAAAGTGGGAAGGTATTACTGCAAACAGCAGTCAATTCAAAATTAATTCTTCAGTAGGTTAAGGAATGCTTTGACATCATATTATTTTCTGGGCTGCTATTTGAGGTGTTGCTATCCAAAACTGGCCGTGGTGAATTTTGTTGGAGAATATTAAGTTGATATATTCTTGGAATGATTATTTTACCAAAAAAAAACTAATATCATCAATGATTGTAACATGTCAGAGAACCAGGGAAAAGTCCACACAGAATGTAGAGAATGTGCAAACTCCACACAGATTGTGACCCAAGACTGGATTGAACTCACGTTGCTGGTACTGTGAGGCAGCAGTGCTAACCACTGTGCCAGTATGCTGCTTTGTGCTGGCCCGTTTCAAAATCAAAACTTTTGTGGAGCAAACAGAACATCTGCAGAAGCGTCAAGTTTTCTTATTGCTCAATATGAAGCCAGTGGCCCATTTTCAATAATGTCTTCTACTGAGGTATATCCAGAAAGAAAAAAATATCTTTGTAAAATTCAAAACATGTCCCTCTTTTTAAAAAAAGGAATAGATGATAAAATGTCATTTTGTTTAAGGTATATCGAAAGCATTTTAGCTGAAGTAGGCAGGATGAAACGGTTTTAGCTTCTTTGAATGTTAGTTAGAATTGCCCATTACTGCAGAAATAAAAATAAGTGAGGATACATAGGAGCAGTTACAGTACAGTCAAATTGAATTTACATGAAAGTTTAATAAGAGATGATGAAAAAAATCAATGTTGTATTGGGTTAGCAATATAACATGTCAAGGACTAGATGATTTGTGAAGCAAACTGCTTTGGGGACACTGTCAAAATAAAAAAAAAGAATTTTACTGGATAGGTTTTGGATAGGAAATGCAAGCATGCATCAGTTAATTACACTGGCCTGCTTATACTACGAAGGTTTGAAGGTCTTATTACAGTTGATTGCAAAAATGGCACCATCATCTCCCAGGGCGCAGAAGGTGAACATTTGCACTCTGCCTGCAAATATAGACACTGTCACATGAACCTATTTTCTTTGCTGTGCACAATTTGAAGTGACTGCTTTTATGCTAGATGAATTATTTCAAGGATGCCAAGTGTTACATTTTAAGTAAGATATTCCAGAATCCATTCAAACTTGATACAATTATCGACCAATCATTTCTGCTAAATGAATTAATTTAAATTCCCAGCTGATGGGCAGAACTTCGGTAACAAATGGAGCTATTTCATTCCCATAATAAGCTGGGGCACTCCGATGACATTGTATTCAAAGGAAGTGCACTTTCCATAGGTACAGAAAAGCTTGACAATGAAGTAGATTTTCATCATTCGCTTGACTCTCACGCAAGTATGAGTGCCATCCTCCTGAGGGAGGAACACTTGAAGTCGTATTTGTGCTCCTCTTCGTGACATTTGCCTCCTGCCTAATGTCACCCTAGACAAAAATACAAATTCTGGTTGACATTTTAAATTGATTCATCATTCTTAAAAAAACAATTTGGAGGTAGGAGCAATTACCTTTAAGTTTTTTTATTGGCAGGAAATTGATTTTCAAGGTTATTTTCAGCCAATTGAACTGGCAAATTTGGCTTTTCCACAAGGGCACACATGACTTTAAAGCAAATTCTTAGACAATCAGAAGTATTTATTGTTTTTCTAAGTTACTGCCAACATTTGATTCAGTGGTGGGGGGCAGAGAAATATAGGTAACCAGAAGACTTAAAGTTTGGAATGAAAAGGCAAGGATAAATTTTAGAATCAGCTAATTTTAACAGTGAAGTTGATTTTTGTCATTTGTTTGACTGTCACGCACCTTGAGGTAAGAAAGGCGCTATACTAGAGCACTTTGGAATAAATGTGAATGACATAAGAAGGTATTAGACCAGATAACTAAATGTTAATTAAATCGGGTTTTCAAATTCTCTCTGGATTTTCAGCCCTTGTCACTATTTCCTCTGATGGTGAATGTGGGCTGAAAAATCACCTCTAATGTATCCTTTCTTAAGAGACCAAAACTGTACACAGTACTTCAGATGCAGCCCCTTGCAGCTGCAGCAACACTTCCTATTTTCATGCTTAATTCCTTTTTCAATAAACGCCTTTCTAATCATTTGCTGTAACTGTATGCCAACATTTTGTGAGTCTTGTGCCAGGACACCTAGAACCCTCTAAGCTGGAGAGTTATGCCATCTCGCTCCATTCAAATCATGAATCTCTTGCAATCATTTTCCTGCTAAAGTGGCATTTTCCAACATTATATTCCAGCTGCTATTATTTTCTCAATCACCTAACCTATGTTAATTCCCCTGTAGATTATTAATGTCCTCTTGATAGATTACATTCGTTCTTCATGTCATCAGTAAATTTAACTACCATAGACTCAGTCCCTTTATCCAACTCATTGATATAAATTGGAAATAGCTGAGGTCTTAGTACTGATCCCTGTGGCACTAATTAGAGTTTGCCAACCTGAGAATGACCTTCATCTCTCCTGTCTGTTTTCTACTAAGGTTATCCCCTAAATTGTGTGCTCCTATTTTGTCAAGTAACTTTTGATGTGGCATCTCTGGAATGTCTTTTGAAATCCAAATACATCACAGCAGAATTTTAAATCAGGGAAGGAGACAGCATGGAATTGCAGGGATGGGATCTCTTCCGTATTCCCACTTGCCCCAAAGTGGCAGTAGTTTTACACTAGAATGGGGAAAGCCTCAGATGGGAAGCCTGTCCTTGCACCAACTGAAGCCCTTAAGTGTCCAATTAATGGTCATTTAAGGTCTGTTTCTAGCTCAGCAGCAATATTTGAGCTGGCAGGCGGATTGAAGTTCAGTGGGAGAAACCTAAAACTAAAGAAGGTTAAATCTTCGGTAGGGAAGTGGAGAAGGCTCTCTATCTAGTCGTCTTATGATTAGGGAGCTCCCTCTCCTTAAGTCCTGTTGATCTCTGGACCTATTGCAATTACCTTCTCTATCCCAGGTGCCTCTTCAACTTTCCATTGTTTAATTCACTATATAGTGAAGTGGCACAACTGCAATGGGTAGAAATATCTAGCATTGTTTATCTTCTCATCTGACTTTGCCTGGAAGGAAAATAGGATTTTCATCAACCTGGCTCATCCATCTGACATTAAACTCTGTGAAAAGATTTAGCTGTTCAGTAACAAGTGAATTTTATTTGCTTTAGATTCGAAGCTAATTATCTGCTGTCTCAAAGGTCTTTTTGCATATGTGAAATTTCCAAAATATGCAAAATTTAAAATGTATTAATTCAAGAGCAAGTTCCTTCAATATAGTCAGGAAATGGGAGTGTTATTCTGAGCACCGGTCTTTCTGGATGGATCAATGCGTATTTTAATTTATCCCAAAATTCATTGGCTTGTATGGAAATGGAGACACAAGGAGAAATGTTCCAGATTCATTAGAATATTTATAATATAATTGTGGGAGCGATGTTTAACCAATGGGACGCCATAGCAAATTGCATCAGTACATTAGTTACTTGGTAAGTTAGAGTTATCAAAATGAGAGTTAGAAAACGGCTGCAGATTTTTATGAGTACAAATAAAAGTTTTCTAAATAATTTTAAGTTAAATTGAAATAAATGTAACAATACAACACAGAAAAGCTTTTATAGAAGTTTTTTGTCAAGTTGGATTACAAGTGCATAATCATTCATGATGAATGTTGCAGTGATGGAGTCACCACCAAAATCGAAATAGTTTTATTATTATGAGGCTTGTGTTTTCAGCATAATCTGAAAACAAAAAGGAAATAATATTACCACAGGAAGATGTAGAGTATCTTGAAGCTGCAGCAGTCTAAAGGATGCAATGTGGAGTTGGGCAGAATATGAACAGCCTCACCCTTTATTTTCAGATTTTCAGCTGTGCTTTTGAATTCCGTGGCATCCCAGGAATCTTTCACCCATAGTTACAATAAGATTTGTCAGTCCTTAGCTGGAATCCTGTGGGAGAACCTTCAAGAAGATGAAAAATAGATATTGGTTTGAATTCTCCAGCCTCGCACACCCCGCTACCACTGCTAGTGAGAATGGAGAGTTTGATGCTCAACCAAATTCCATTCACAGCAGCGAGACTGGAGAATCCCAGCTGCAGGTGAGGTCAGAGAATTCTGACCATTGAGTTCCACAGTCCTTGGTCAGAATTTTCTGGCCATTTGCGCACTGCTGCCGCTGTCAGCGAGGATGGAGAATTTGGCATTCACCCAAATCTCCATTCACTATGGCTAGCCAGAGAATCTTGCTGACAAGAGCAACTGGAAAATTTTGCATCCCCCCTCCCCCACCCCACTTGCATTAAGTGTAATTTTATACTCAAATGCAACAGCTTGGCCGGAATGTTGCAATCAATCCAATGTAATGAGCAGAAATTTGGTTGGGCGCCAAATTCTCCGACTTTGTTGCAGCAGGAACGTGCCATCAACAGCAAGTAAGGTCGTACCCCTTGCCTTTATAATTCATATGCATCATTTTACTTGAATGTATAGATTTGGGATCTTGCAAGCTGTAGTCACAGGAACATACAAAAAAATGATAGAAAGGAAAAAGATCCTTTAATCCACAATGTATCTGGCATGCAATAACAACACAATGTATAGGCTCTGCACCATGTGCTCAAAATGACAATAATAACTCAGTTGATCGAATAATATTTATTGGATATACATAGCTGAACTGGATTGGATATATAGATGAACTGGACGAATTTGGAAGTTTTGAGTAAAGAACAGTTGATTGGACTAATTAGATATCACTTTCACAGAGAAGTCACAGACATGATCAAATGGCCTCTTCTATGATTCCATTGACAATATATTGATTATATTGCCATGCATTTATGACTCTCAGATAACCACCTCTGCAAGGGACTGACCAACTGAACATAAGGGTAGTTCCTTTATTTTAAGACTACTTGTACTTGAATGGAAAGGCAGTGGTATTTTGAACTATTGAGAGTGGAGCTGAATTGATTGAAGAGGCTATACTTGATACTACAGTGTTTAGCCTATCCCACTGTGAAAATGTTCCCCTTAGCTGAACACAGGCAAGGGCCTGGCCTGAAGCTAAAGGAAGAAAATGTTGATTCATTTATTGCCAGTTCTCACAGCCTGGGCAAAAAATGCCTGCATGGAAGTAAAAATCTTTGAAAAGAAAAACAACCTTTGAGAACAATTGATGACCTGCTGAGATGTAGTACTTTGATTGATATCTTTACCCTGAAATCTGCTGTAACTATGTTGACCTAAAGGAAGCAACTGAAGCTGATCAGTTGTATAAACTTCATTTCAGAAGTTGACACATCTTTGAGTATGGACCAACCCTTTATTTTGAAAGAAGTATAAGCTGTGGGGCTGTACCAATCAATGAAAGAAAATCAAAGAAGATGTTATTATTTGGAAGCAGAAATATTTTTTCACTGGTTTGTAATCTATTGCTGAAGTTTCCTGATTTAACAAGTGTAACAAGTGCTTCATGTTTCACTTTTTTGCCACATGTAAAGACTTGTTCCTAAGTCTTTTAGATTTCCAATTTACAAATAAAGGCCAAATTTTACTTATAAAGTTTAGATAGCACCCAGCCTAGAAACATATAAAATCGCACAAGGATACATCAGGCATGTATCCTAGTAATATTGCACAATATTTTGATTTGCGATCAAGACAAAAGTGCACCTCAATAATCAAGAAGCCAACTGAAATCATTTAAACACCAATTCACCCAGATTTTGTATTGTCTGTTTGCTTTTATAGTTGGCAAGTTAACCTTTAAGTTTAAGCTACAACCTCAATCAAGGCTCAATAAAATTAACAGATGTGTCTGGGCACTAAGGTCTGTGCTTGATTGTGATGCCTTAAAACTCATGGCATAATTTTAACATCGATATTTATTTTCACCTTCAGCAGCTCTTCAAGACATCTCTGCAGTGACTGTCTCCCCGAAGGAAACACAGTAAGAAGCCTCACAACACCAGGTTAAAGTCCAACAGGTTTATTTGGTAGCAAAATCCACTAGCTTTCGGAGCACTGCCCCTTCTCCAGGTGAGTGAGAGTTTTATTTACAAACAGAGCATACAAAGACACAAACTCAATTTACAAAATAATGATTGGAATCCAAGTCTTTACAGTGAATCAAGTTTTAAGGGTATAGATGATTTGAGATAACAAGAGTATTAAGTACAGATTAAAGAGATATGTACTGTCTCCAAACAGAACAGTTAGTGAGATTTTGCAAGTCGTTATGGGGGTTACAGATAGTCTGACATGAACTCAAGATCCAGGTTGAGGCTATCCTCATATGTGCAGAACTCGGCTCCAAGTCTCTGCTCAGCAACTCTGCGCTGTTGTGCGTCATGAAGAATTCTGCCTTGGAGAATGATTATGTGAAGATCAAAGGTTGAGTGCCCGTGAGAAGAGTTTTGCCTGGTGATTGTTGAGCTGTGTTCATTTTTCCATTGTCATAGTGTCTACATTGTCTCCTCAATGTAATATGCCTCGAGACATCCTTTTCTGCAGTGAAGCAGGTAGACAATATTGGCCGAGTTGCGAGAGTATGTACGGTGTACCTGGTGAGATGATGGCATCCGTGTCAATGATCCAGCACATCTTACAGAGGTTGCTGTGGCAGGGTTGCATGATGTCATGGTTACTGTTCTTCTGGTCTGTTTGAGGTTGTGTGATTGTTTGAAGGCAAGAAGTGGAGATGGCCTTGGCGAGATATTCGTCTTCATCAATGGTATGTTGAAGGTTCCACTGAAGATGTCGTAGCTTCTCTGCGCAGGGGAAGTACTGATGATGAAAGTACTCTGTCCACCGTGTCGCGTGTTTGTCTTCTGAGGAGGTCAGTGCAGTTTTTCGCTGTGGCGCATCGGAACTGTCGATCAATGAGTCGAGTGCTATATTCTGTTCTTATGAGGCATTTTTCACCGTCTGTAGGTGTCTGTTGTGATCCTCCTCATCTGAGCAGAGCCTGTGTATGAGGAGGGCTTGTTCATAGGGGATGGCAAGCAAAGTGAAAATGTGCTCCAAGATTGACCGTGTCTGGGGATGTGATTTGTACCCATGACTCAAGAGAAGCTTTTTCTCTGCTGCCATCAGATTTATGAATGGACTTACCTTGCATTACGTTAATCTTTCTCTATATCCTAGCTATAATTGTTACACTACGTTCTGCACTCTCTCGTTTCCTTCTCTATGAACAGTATCCTCTGTCTGTACAATGTGCAAGAAACATTGCATGCTTTTCACTGCATGCTAATACATATAGCAATAACAAATTAAATCAAATCAAATCAAATCAAAATCACTTTCTGGACCACCGAATATGCATGCCTGATGGGTGAAAAGTTCAGGCCCATTAGTTTTCAGTTCAATTCAAAATGCATGTATAATTTCTGTTAATGTTTAGTGATGATTCAATTAGAAAATGAATGCGAGGCTGGACCAGGACTCCTGGTACTTGCATAGTACTATTCCAAGCTTAGCAATCTCCAGATATACTTTCCCCTTTTGTTACTTCAATCAGTGCCATCAAAAAGCATTTCAATCTGTCAGTATGAATATGTCTGGAGGGGCTAATTGCTTTTTTTTCTCTCATTCCTACGTTCCTATTTATATAATTATCTGAGTCACTTAGATGGTAGGCTCTCGCTCTTTTGTAAACTTTCATTGTTCAGTATGTTATTTTGTTTGTCACAAATCAATGCGAGACTGCAAGAAAACAATAAAAAACAGGGAAAGATTTAGTGGAGAACAGAGCCAAAAGATGGCACAGTGGCACCGCAGTTAGCACTGCTGCCTCATAACTCCAGGCATCCAGGTTCAATTCCAGCCTTGGATGACTGTCTGTGTGGTGTTTGTACATTCTCCCTGTATCTGTATGGGTTTCCTACAAGTGCTCCAGTTTCCTCCCACAGTCCAAAGATGTGCAGGTTAGGTGAATTGGCCATGCTAAGTTGTCTGTTAGTGTCCAAAGACGTGTAGTTAGATGGATTACCACATTAGGTAAATGTGGAGGGTTAAGAGGATAGAGTGGAAAGAGGGTTTAGGTAAGGTACTCTGTCAGAGAGATGGTGTAGAGTCAATTGATCAAATGGTCTCCTTCTGCACTGTAGGAATTCTATGAAAGACAAACATAATTTTAAGCAAATGTAAAGAAAAATAGATGTACTTAAAGGGAAGCTAGATAAGAAATCATAGAAACTCTACAGTGCAGAAAGAGGCTATTTGACCAATCAAGTCTGCATTGACCACAATCCACCCAAGTCTAACACCCATATCCCTATATATTTACCCGCTAACCTCTCTAGCCTGGACATCTCAGGACACTAAGGAGTAATTTTAGTAAAGCCAATCAAGCTAACCCACACATCTTTGGACCGTGGGAGGAAACCGGAGCACCCGGAGGAAACTCACCCAGACGTGAAGAGAACATACAAACTCTACACAGACAGTGATCCAAGCTGGCAATCGTACCTGGGTCCCTGGCGCTGTGAATCAGTGGTGCTAACCATTGTGCTACCATGCCACCCACAGCTCCAGGTACCCAGGCACAAGAGAGATAAAGAAATAACTGATCCTGTTAGATAAAGCAGTGTGGGAGGATGCTTATGTAGATCATAAACAGTGGCCTAAGTTATGTTGTAAAACTCATGTAATGATCCACATCACTCAAATCAATGGCAGGCATTTCTACAGGATCTTTCAGATCGCTATAATCAATATATTACCGTTCAATATATGTGTAATCCATTCACTGTTTATTTAAAACAGTAGTCATTACTGATCATCAGCTTTTACTGAGGTCCTCAGCAGCTTTATCTGATCTATGTGCTATTTGCTAAGCTTTTTGTTTGATGTTGAAAATCAAGCCTGGCCAGTCACCGTGAGAGTTTAATGATCTTCAAGGCCATGACATCCAAAATAGGTCAGGAGCACCCTCTACAGGTTTAAGCAAGAGTTCTTCATTTGAAGAAATTAAAGCTATTCAAATTCTACTTAACTACCTGTAAGATAAGGCTGACATTTTTCCAGCTTAGAGAAATTTCTTTTTAGGTGGAGAAATGGAGTATTCAGTTAAAATATTACAAACTAGTACCATTGCCTTGGAAATACAGGTGCAGTGGCTCAAAACCAGCAATCTCAGGACAGAGGCCATGCCTGAGTTCAGATCTTGCTGGGTTTCAGGTCAGACATTTCAGGCTATGTGTCAAGCCCAGTCAGGTGGGTTCAAGGTTTGCTCAGAGTGGAGGAATAGGCCAGCTTAGGGGGATAGTCAGGGGCCATACCATGCCATGAAAGGCTTAGCTGTATCTTCTGGGTACATTATTTTTGTTTTATTAATTTTATGGCAAAGTCGTAACTCTACTACCTCGCAGTACCAGGAACAAGGATTCAATTCTGGCCTCGCGTGACTGGCTGTGTGGAGTTTGCACTTTCTCCCATGTTGACATGGGTTTCCTCTGGATGCTCCAGTTTCCACCCTGCACTCCGAAGATGTGCAGGTTAGGTTGAATAGCCATGCTTGTTAATGTTAGGGAGATTAGCTGAGTAAAACCATGGGGTTATGGGGATAAGACCTGGGTGGATTGTTGTCAGTGCTGGCCCCTTGGTGCCAAATGGCCTCTTTCTGCACTGTAAGGATTCTATGATTCTTTCATAATTGATTAAAATAATGGCACTTTCCAAAAATGTCGAAGTTTTGGACAATTCCAGTTTTTGGACAGCTGGGTTTGAGTCACTGTACAAGATTATTGTTTTGCCAATTGTTTTAAAGACACACACAGGTGCTGAAATCTAAAGTTTTTTTTTATTTATTCATGTCACAAGGAAGCTTACATTAACACTGCAATGAAGTTACTATGAAAATCCCCTAGTTGCCACACTCCGACACCTGTTTGGGCACACTGAGGGAGAATTTAGCATGGCCAATGCACCTAACCAACATGTGTTTCGGATCGTGGGAGGAAATTGGAGCATCCAGAGGAAATCCATGCAGACATGGGGTAAACGTGCGGACTCCACATAGAGAGTGACCAAGCAGGGAATCGAACACAGGTCCCTGGTGCTATAAGGCAGCAGTGCTAACCACTGTTCCACTCAGAGGGGGTGTATGCCTTGAAGACAAATTGTAATTGGTTATTGCCTCCGGTCTTAGTTCTATTTTTGTTGATTTCTGAACTTTATAAATTACCTTGGCAAAATTAGTCAGATCATTAAACTTTATAAAATTTATTTGTGAAGAAGTAGTAACAACTTACATCAGTGATTTACGTTGCACCATTAACTTTATACTGCAAAAGCCATTTAGCAAAGAAGACAGTGAATGACAGAAGCAGATCTGCATTTCTGTTTAGCCACACCTTGGAGTTACCTTAACTTTAAGCAGTCCTGATAATTTGAATATACAGCAACAATTGATTTTTTTCTCTGTGAGAACATGGAATCAAATATTAGATAATAACAATATCTTATATCACTAATAAAGCACATGATGATGTTGGAAATCCAAAAGAAAAACAGAAAATTCTGGAAAACAAATTTAATTGATGATTGAATCTGAGATTATCAAAAAAAAGATCGTGCATAATTTAAAAGAGAGCACACTTTTTAAGTAAAGTTATAGGCTTTTACATGTTCGGTACTGTGTTAGGAATAAATGGTATTCCAAACACCGCCATTACCTTGTAAATGTAAGTTTATGTCATTGACCACAATAAAGTTCATCTGTAGAACAATGACTTCTGTACTTTCCATCAATGAAACAACTCCTTATTTCCATCCATCACCAAATTAGAAAGAACACTATTAGACTCATAAAAGACAAGATTGAAATGAAAGTGTTATTGTTGTGTAGCATGTATCCAATTTCATATGGAGGTCTAACAAGTTTAGGATCCTAACTGAAATAGCCAAATCAACCTGCTGCCCGTTTCAGACAGGTTCCCTGAGGACCAAAAGAGAAAACATTGGAAAATCACAGCAGGTCTGGCAGCACCGTAAGGAGAGAAAAGAGCTGATTCTTTTCTCTCCTTACAGATGCTGCCAGATCTGCTGAGACTTTCTAATGTTTTCTCTTTCAATTTCAGATTCCAGTAACCACAGTAATTTGTTTTTATTAGATTCCCTGAAGAAATAAAACTCCAAAGTATAATTTTATGTCAGTTGCATTTCTAGATACGTGTGATTAATGTGAACCTCCTTTTCATCCCCAAGAATTGCACATCAATTTGTCATTTGTCTCCCATTAACTTTTTATTGGCTTTCAGTTCCACTGGTCAGGAGTGGAACCTTTCTTAAATTTGTCTCCCTGGATCCCAGTGACACAGAGGTCAACTGTAATGGTTCTGCTAGCCCTCTGAGATTTGTTAATACAGCACAGATCAAAACTGGAACTTTTCTGGTCTGTGCAGCTCTGCTACTCACCTCCTGAATTCTCAACCATCAGTGGAGTTATCACTCTCACTTATATAGTTTAGTTTGAGGTACAGAAGTCATTATTCTTCAGATGAACTTTTTGTGGTGATTGTCCCTTTAAGGACAACACAGCTGAGGAAGGTTCACCTAGCCTGGATGGCCAGTCGAGATTCAGAGTATGGAACTACCCCGCGGGGAAGGACTCTCTGAGGCTGAGGCATTTTAGAGCTCGTTACAAACTTGCTGCTCTTAAAGATCACAAAAAAAATCCATTTTATTCATTAATGATGCCTCTGAAAGTGCGTCAATGAACTTTTACTTCACTTACAATGAATTATTTGTGATGTTTTTTGAAAAGAACAATGAGGAGCTTTGCCTTTAGCATTCTGCAAGATTATTGATAACTTTTCATCTCCAGTTCTTTTTGAATATTAAAGTACTTATTTCTAGTTAACATGATATATATGCCTTCAAAATTAAAGAAACAGAATTAGTTTTCTAACTTTATCCAGTTGAAACAGAACTTTTAGTCTGTAACTATAGACAGTTCATCAGCACAGATATACTGGCTATCCAAGATGTGTAAACATAACATAGGAAGCAATAACTATGGCGTTTGTCAATTAGTTTCTTTGAGTACTCTTAATATACTTAAGATGAAGAATTCAACTATTTTCAGCAAACTGTTTCGCCTGAGGTCGGGAGACAAATTACCCCAGCTGTAAATTCTGAGCAGTGTACTTACTGCCTTGTCAAATTGACTGATATTTAGATAACAGATGTTTGGATGACAGATTTTTGGATGATTTCATGTAAGTACATTGAAACTTCTTGTAGATCTCATTCAGAAATGTCAGCTCATAGGGCTGAGTTTCAGCAGTCAGACCCATTTACACAGGGAGGCCAGGGGCATATAGCGAACTCAAAGGTTTCAGTGGCAGTTTTGTCAAGGCTATTTAACACATGCACTACATTTATATCTGACTTAAGCATTTCTTGACCAATATAAATGACTGGGCAGTTTATTCCAGCTCGAATATTTAAAGATACCTTGTGAGAGTCAGAATAGAAGCTTTATATATGTACTTTGATTGCCAGAACCTGCATAGTTGAAAGCATAGCATGATAAGGAAGCATCAAGCTCTCCATAATTGTTAGCATTCCGTCCTCTCAAAATATTCCACAACTTACATTCCACTAATTATATCAAAATGCACCTTGAGGAACAAAAGGTTGCCTCAGTAGAGGGCAGTTGCTGTGAAGACTGAGGATAATGAATTAATATGGAGATGCCGGCGTTGGACTGGAGTAAACACGGTAAGAAGTCTCACAACACCATGTTAAAATCCAACAGGTTTATTTGGGAGCAGAAGCCACGAGCTTTTGGGGCTCTGACCCTTCGTCAGGTGAGTGGACAGTTCTGATCATAAACAGAGGATGTAAAGACACACATTCAGTTTACAGAATACTGATTAGAATGCAAGTTTTTACAGCTAATCAAGTCTTAAGACTTTAACTCTCCACTCACCTGACGAACGGTCAGAGGCCCAAAAGCTGGTGGCTTTTGCTACGAGATAAACCTGTTGGATTTTCATCTGGTGTTGTGAGACTTCTAAATGATACTGAATTGATGAGAGACCTTGGAATCATGGCAAACATGTGTCAAAGTGGTCTGAATTAGCAGGGGATCGAGGGAGACAGACTGGGATTAAATAGATTCTAAGGAAAAAGAGAACAGATAAAAATGGGAAAACCTTTTCCCAACCTTGAAAGGAAGAAAGGAAGAAAGAAAGGAAGACACCCTGTCTGTCTTAATGATGGAAAACTGGGCTTACAAAGGAATATGCAAAGAAAACCACAGGCAGTATTCTCACACAACCCACATCCATCATCAGTAAAATCCAAACACTTTGTGCAAATGTAAAGGAAGGCACAGAAACCTGTCAGGATTTTGTGTGTAAAGGGGAACTAGCTACTGGTCCTACCAGATATCTCTGGGATAAGGATTTTTTACAGATAGCTAGATGGGAGAATTGAGGATTTTCCACCAGAAACAGGACAATTTCCAAAGTAACAGTCAAAGAACAATGAAGGTGTCCAGGTACCACTGGTGAAAGTTCATTCAAAAAGTGAACTCATTATTGGGATGGTGGCAATGGGTGTAATCTTGAACTTGCCCATTTAAGAGATTTAATATTCCACTAAGGCATGGGGCAGGACTTTACGTTCTCGCTTATCCCAAAATTATAAAATCGCACCCAAGGCCAACAGACATTTCCATTCTCTGTCCCTTGCCCAATCCATTTCTTGTGGCAGGTGATGGTCTCACGGGTTGGAAGACATTATCCTACAAAACTCTAGAACAGTCCAGAGAGCATGAGCAAGCTGAAGAATTTCAACAGCAAAAATCTGTAAGATTGTACACAGCTGAGAAAAATTCCAGAAACCCTACTGGGGATGACACAACTCAATATGGGTAAGATGGCTCACAATATAGTCTCAGTACTACATACTCACCATTTTCACAATACTGTATATTCACTATAGTCACAATGTTATATACTCAATATTTGCAGCCCACAGAACGAAACACAGATCAAAGGAAAACATAAACAGAGACAGTGAAGGAGGACCAACTTAATCAATGAGCCAATGGGAAGTTGCCAGGTTATGCAAAGGGTCAAAGTTAAGGTCAGTGACTGGGAAGAGGCTGCAAAGGGAGCAACCTAATTTCCAAAACAAATGTACCTCAGAAACAATTGTGATGTGGAATAATCTAAATGGATTGATGACAGAGAGCACTGAATTGAATAGCTCTGCATGCACAGGACAAAGTGTAACCACACTCATCAGAATGGAGTCACGGCAGGGCGCTGAGAAACGAAGGCACTGAACTCAGTTCAAACTATGACTTTGATAACATAATTTGTGAGCTGAGTGCTAGGCTCAAAGTGTTAGAGTCAAAGGCAAAAATTCAAAACACAGAAACTGTTGACCGAGCTCAGTGAGAATTAAATAGGATCTGTTCTGACTGAAGTGAGGAAAAAAAATGAGAGATTTGAAACTCATCAAACATTCTTGCTAGGACATATAATGCATCTTAATGACATTTTTGTGTCAGCAAAAAGAGATTGTGATCAAAGCAAGGATACATTGTTGGCACAGCAAGAGGCCATTGCTAACTTACTCACTCAGGGAAGGATTTGAAAGGTTTAAGCCTTGGAAGTGAACAGGGAATAGACCCCAGTGAAGAAGCAGCAATCGATTTAGCTTTATATTTGTCTGGCACATTCTTTGAAGGCATCAATAATAAAAAGGTTACTGACAGTGAGGACAGAGAATGTACAAAATTAAAATCAGCACAGACCGAGAAACAGAGGTAGAAGAAATCCATCAGGAAATGTTGGAGAGGAAGGAAATAAAAGAAAGTACTGTGCCTCTCAGCCATTTGTGTGTGAAAAAAGTTTATTTCTTTAATTTTTCTTTCCTCGACATGAAAATACGAAAATATATTTCCATATTTTCCAGTAAAGGAGAATGAGTCATGAACATGCAATTCTAATACTGTGGGCTTTAGGACAACTATTTTAAAAAACACATTTTTGCTTTCAAATCTTTACATTCATTGAGCTTAAAACATTTTTCAAAATGGAAGAATAGATTAACAACATAACATCTTTCAGTGTTTATGCAAACCTCATCAGACTCCCGTCAGTAAAGCTAGCTACAAAAAGTAGTTTAAAATGCAAATACCTCTCCAGTGATGCCTATTGAATGCTGAAAGGTGTGGCAAAACCCTTTTGCTTCTTAGAGAACAGAGAACAGGAAGGAACTTCAAAGGAGCAAAATGTGATTCATCCTTTTGCTTTGTGAAAAAGTCCATGGGATCTCCTATTCTCACCCCCTGCTGGGATCGTCTCATTTGGTTGAAAGTCAATGGAATTTTGGATGTCCAACCATGAGGGCCAGAAAAAAATGACTACTAAAAATGACTACTTAAAAACTAACAAAGCAATCAATGTTGTATTTTTGAATTGTGTAAAGGAGACTGTAACAAGATATCTCTAGAGGCAGTGTGCAGAAACCAAGGAAAATCTTTGAGAATCAACCTGAAAGGTGGCCTTTAAACAAGGGAAGATAAAGAGGAAGGTATTAAGAAATCAATTGTTCTACCAAAAGAGTCCAGGCAATTTACAAATATCTTAGCCACAGAATTAGTGAGGAATTTGAAACACGGTCTTTCCCAATAATCTGATGATCTGCTGAATTCACCTAACAAAGACAAAGACCGACTGCTCAACTTCAGAAACCATCACAGCTGCTCAACAACACTCAGGTTTCAACCACTTGACTTTGAAAAAAGGATCTCAGGCAACAAATCCACAAATTTATCTCACAGGGATTGATTTGAAATCTGGGACGCCATTTCATTCGCTGTCCATGTCATGCTCCCGTTGCAGTGAGGCCAGAGGATTTGGCGCCCAGTTAAAATCCTGCAGGCATAAATGGCCATAACATTCTAGTGCTGATCTCTACAGACATTTTTCATCTTTGTATGTTCATAAGCTTTGTATCCATATTTTAGTTAATAACCCTACCACATTTAGCTAAGTAAGTTGCAGCATTAGTTTTTATAATAAATTAACTTTAATCTTGTTTAAGACCAAAGCTTTTCTGCTGATTATTTTAAAATTGAACCATTTATAAATGAACAAGGGATCAAGTAAACACACATAGCTCACAGACTACTTTAGTAAATGCCTTTTACGTAGTAAAATGACAATCACATAGATTTTATTTCAAAAGCTGACTATTTTTCCTTATTTTCTACTCTTTTCCCATGTCACTTTCATCGTTGCTGAATCAGGAATTGAAAGTTTCCTTTCACTGTGTAGTCTGAGTCAATATTTACTTTACCAGGCTGTCTATCTTATGTAACAATGACTCCAAGCATGGTAAGTTAAAATTAGTCACTTCTTCAATCACATTCTTTGTCCCAAATGGAAATAAGAAATACTAAACAGATCAGGCATCATCTGCGGAGAGAAAAACACGGTTCAAGTCAATGATATTTTACCAAAACATATCTTAATATGCAACCCATGATGTTGCCAAAGAACAAGGTCTGTTAATTTTCATCTTTAGTTGCAACTGATTACAGTGAGATTTGAACTTATTTCCTTTGGGTTACTAGGATGGCCCATAATCATTCAATGTTAGATCAATGACCTGAAATATTGGATGAGATTTTATCCCTGCCCGCATGGCATGTTTTCCAATAGTGAAGATGGCTCACCATTGGTCACCAGTGGAAACCTCAGGTCCCACCGATGCCTCTGTCATTTTGAGTAGCTCACCCATTGAGGGGCATGCCTTCAGCAGAGCCAGAAGATCCCACTGGTAG
Source organism: Sphyrna mokarran (assembly GCA_024679065.1). Classification (NCBI taxonomy): domain Eukaryota; kingdom Metazoa; phylum Chordata; class Chondrichthyes; order Carcharhiniformes; family Carcharhinidae; genus Sphyrna; species Sphyrna mokarran. The sequence goes on along the minus strand of JAGIQG010000004.1, from coordinate 100,749,898 downwards.
GTAGGTTTGAAAGTTCCTGCCCATTAACTTTATTTCTTTCTGTATTGATGCTGTCTGACATGATAAGTATTTCTGACATTTTCTGTTTTTATTTTCGATTTCCAACACCAGCAATATTTTGATTTGTTTTTCACCTTGCCTCTCTGGTAAAACATTTTTTTTACATTAACCCAATATTTCTGAACATGCTTGCCAAGTTCTGGCAGCAAAGAATATTGGATAAGCTCCAAAGAAATTTTGAGTTTTGTTCATTCATTCACAAGATTCCCTGTGAAAGAAATGAAGACTTCTTCATTTTTCATTATTTTATTTAAAATGCAGGCCAACATCCGCAGTATAAGTGAGGATTATGTGTTAAAAATTAGGAACTTCTACTTTTGATGGAACACTTTCATTTACAGGACAGAATTTTCCCACTCCACCTATTACAATTTCCGATGCAAAGGTCCATTGATCTCAAGTGGGATTTTCCGGTCTCAGGGCAAGCGTGGTCAGAAAGTCCAGCCGTAATGTGAATGTTGGGATAATCCTATCTTTCTGTACTCTAATATCCAGAGTTAGCATGTCTTAAACATAATTAGTAGACAAATGAATATAAACTGCAAATTGCACATTAAGTGGAAAATACAATTTAGACAGATCTTACAAATTGGCTCAGCAGTCCTGTCAGATTTTTGTTCTTGCGCTCACTCGCAAAGCCCATCAAAACTCTATCTCCCTCATGGAGAGTTTCAGCTCATCTCCTTTTGACAGCTAGTCTGATTCCAGTTGACAATAATGTACAATCACTCCTGGTTCCACCGGCATGGTCTTCATCACAAACGGTACAGAACCTGCTTAACCCAGTCTGCTTGGTACAGACACATGGTATTTTCTTCCAATAAGAGAAACAGTTGCAGCAACTTGTTCTCCACTTCCAGACTTAGACTCCCTTACTTTAACTTGCCTGTTCCTCACCATTGGACTCTTCAGCTGCTACTGTTCAGCTTGACCTGACCTTATACATATTTTTCAACCAGGGCCAGCTTGCTCAGAAGCTATGGTTTTTGAATCAGTTTGGTTTTATTTCCTTTGAAAATGAAAGAGTCTATTTCCTTATCATCTTCCTCCGTTCTGTTTCCTTCCCATTTAATGTTTCAGTTCAGTTTCTGTCTTAGCGGATTCAGTCACGAAGGTGATGGTGAATCTGTAAAGAGAGAAAGGATGAGATCAGAACTGGAACAAGTTGAAAATAGCACTTACTCCAGCTGAAAAAGTTTTATGATGGATTTGGGGGCGTTAAGATGTTAAATGGAGAATGACTGAAGTAAATGTGTTAATAAAGCATTGGCTACTAGGTCCTAATAAAGGCACAAATGTTTTTTATAATGCACTGTGTGTGGAAAATATTGAGTAATCTCCAATGCATTATGATAGTTTAATAACATTACAGAGGTGATTGTATAGGCTTTACTTGTATGCAATCCAGAAAGGAAAGGTTAAACTGATACTGCAGAAAATGCAAGAGTAGGAAGAAAAAAAATATGCAATTTACATATTTTTTAAAATAAAAGAAGACATGTATTTATCTTACACCACACATGACCCAAATCACTTTATATTTAATGAAGTGCTTTTGAAGTATAGTCACTGTTATGATGCAGGAAACATGGTAGGGTGGGGGAAGAGTCTAACCTCTATTGCCCCCTGGCATGGGCACTTTACCCCTTGTGCACTGTTCGGGGCACACACCAGGCACTGCCAGAGCTCCAGGGAGCCCAGTCTGTTTGTTTGGCCAGACGTAGGGAGCTACTCAAACCCCACTGGAGTGAAATACTCCTGGCAGGGTGGGGGATGCTATCAGATACAATAAATTCCGTGCCAGGCCTGATAATCACATTTAAAATGCATTTAAAAAAAAACTTAGGTCACTTACCTCTCTTTCTGCTGACTTCCAGCTTGATCCCAACTGTGGGAAATGTGCGTGCATCGGGAACTCACGCACAAATCCCGCAAAGTGAATGACACGCTATTTCCCATCCCAACACGCTAAACAACATGCACATTGAGATGGGAGAATTGTTCCCATGGTTGCCAAATTGCACCCAGCAAGATCACAGAAAGAGTAATGTAGTGTCATTTGTTATTTTTTATCTATTGATTGAGGGCAAATTATTGTTTAGGAAATTTTAGACAGTTCCCATTGTTCTTCATTGAAATAATGCCGTTATTATTTATGTCCATCTGAGAGTGCAGCTGAATCTGCTTGTCCAAAAGACAGCACCTTTAACAGTGCAAGTCTGGAGCATCAGCCTTGATTTTTGTGCTAAATTCTTGAGATGGGACTTGAATTCTCATTGTGGAAGGTGATTCTGTGTTAACAAGCAGAGCCGCAGGCAAATTCTTAATTTTATCAATAACTGGGAAGGAAAGAGTTAAGGTTACTTTTACCTAATGCAATATTGTTAACAATTTGCTCATATGTGATTGCTAAACACAATTAAAAATGAATGAGAGATGGTTTTAATGTTAAGCATCTACGTTGATATATTAAATAAGATCTAATGTATTAATGTATGTTAAGTTTAATTGAAATATCTGTTGACCTCAGTCAAAATGCGAGCTCTGCAGAGACTATGAAAGTTCAGGAGTTCAGCAGCTAAAAGCCATTTAGTTAGCAGAAACACAATGTAGTTTCAAATTTGTGACAGACTCTGAAACATTTAATATCAAAATGTGGAAAGGAACCATTGTCCAGACAAGGAAAGTGTCAGTTCTTGGGCCCAAAGCTGATCCTATCAGTTGCTTTGATAACATGCTGGTGGGAATGATATTCAGATCGTGGCGTCCTTACAGAGGCATCGCAACAAGGAATTGAACCGTGCCAGAGGATGAAATCTGGTTTTTGGATTGGTAAATGAAAGATCAGAAAGTGAAGTAGAGCATCTCAACTGGCTGAAGCATCTGTCATGATTTGGACTGACATGCTAATGTGAAATGAAATCGACTCTAAGCTAATAAGACGGAGAATGTTAGGTATCAGAAAGGTATAATTGAAAGGAAAGTTGGCTCTGTGCCTCAGATCTTCGGAAGTGTCTTTAACATGACTCAGAGCTTCTTGAGCATTTGATAGCTTCTGACAGCTGAGGTTAATGTTTTGTCTTCTTTGTCTTGCAAATGATTTTTCATGTTTTAAAAATTTTTAATTACGTCTTGAGCTAAGGTTTTGCCTTTGCAAATTTAATTATTTAGTTTTCTTAAGTTTTTAAGAGAATTGGGCCACCGACAAACTTACACTATACCTATCATTCAAAGGCAAGTGTACCCCAAAATGACCCATAATCAACCTTTATTGGCAGACATTTGAGAATGTGTTCAGTAACTGACCTCCACAGTTTATAAAAAAAACTTACCAAAAAAGATTCTATGTGCTGAATGAACGAAGAAATGGAAAAGTATTTGGATGTTTAAAAAAAGCAATCTTATGGTGCATCATCAACAGAAAGTGCCAGAATGTGATTCTTACCAGTAGGGAGTGGAGCAGAGCCTAATCTCACCGGTAAAACTGGCTGTTGCGCTCTTGGGGCACTGTTGCACATCTCCTGTCATTCCCCACCACTCACCCACCACCCCGCTAGATATGACCCTCATTCCCTGACTGCTGCGCCAGTCAATTGCCCCTCGCCTCCCTCCTCCCCCCAACATTTCTGATGGTCTCCCCACCATACTTCTGATTGCTGTCCCAGCCAATTGCCTCGATTCCTCCATTGTCACCCTAGACATCGGCCTCCCCCCCACTCTCCCTACCCAACCTCCCCACCCAGCCTCCCCGCCCTCCTGATTACCACCCCAGCGGATTCTCTCCCCTCCTCCTGTTCATTGCCCTGATCAATCACTCTGGGATCTGACCTGTGCAGTATTAACATCAACTGGGATCATTACAAAATGCATGGCAAAACTCCAGGCCAAAAAGGTGATATTTTGTTTGTGATTATTAAAGACAAATGAGAGAGAGAGAGCAGTGAACATAATATAGTCAGGATAAGCTATTTCAGGCCAGGTTGTTTTGACAGCAATATACATTCTACATATGTATTCATTATGTACAGTTGTAGGATAATCAGGCCAGTTCTGCTGAATCTGAAGGGACAGCACAATCCAGTAAAGTGATCAGAACTCACAACTAAATGTGAAGATTTAAAATTTTCCTGTATTATAATTAAAATATTTTCTTTGAGACTTGCACATCCAAATGTTGAAAAAGGATTCAGCTTTTCTACTTCTGACAAAAGGTGAGTGAAAATTAGTGTTGGAAATGTCTCCAGTGACCAGTTTAAATGTAACAGAAGGAAAAATAAAGGCAGCATTTCACCATCAATTGGATATTAAATAATTCCAGGTGGGGATTTATTTGTACCAAGAATGTCAGCTCTCGCGCATTCTTTATTGCTGTCATCCCCAACCTGCTCCAATTAGATGGCAATAATCCTTTGATCCTAAATGTGACCAGAATTCTATAATGAAGTTAAACACAGATTTATTCTGATGCAGCAATATGCTTCATAAGAGAAAAGGTCATATTCACGTGTTGCAGAATTTCGTCCTTCACGTTCTAATTTTACATCTTATTCAGTGTGTTGTAACTCTAATCCTTAATTTCCATTGTTGCAGTTCTGAAATTTATAAATTATCATATCTTTGGACTGTAGATTTAAATATCGGATAATTGAAAGGGGTTTGTGCTGGAGCCTGCCTGACAGTAAGTCTGCATGAGTTTACTGTAAGTGATTAAAAGAAGGCTTAGGGCAAGATTTTCAGGTTCACAAGCATGGAAAAATTCCAGAAGCTGCTGGGTATGGAGGTAAGTGCCATAATTTTATTGTCCCACCCACCATGGGAATCGGACTGAGCAAGGTGCGGATCATGGAAAGGTCCGTTCATCTTGGGTGGGATTTTACAATATTGGGACAAGCCAAGTTACAAAGAACAAAGAACAAAGAACAACACAGCACGGGAAACAGGCCCTTCGGCCCAACGAGCCCGCGCCAACATCCTAACGTCTTAATGACATATAGAGACCAATATAGGGACAATTTGTTACCCAATCAGCCTAAGAGCACATTTTTGGGAGGTGGGAGGAAACCGGAGCACCCGGAGAAAACCCACGCAACCATGGGGAGAACGCGCAAACTCCCGCAGACACAGGCCCAAATCCATGTGTCTGCACAGCAACAGCGATAGCCTCTGAGCTGTCATGTTGCCCATCTGATGGTCCAGTTTAAGCATACACTAACGACGTGAAGCACTAGGTCACTCCTGAAGTAACCTCCAGGAGCAGCCCTCGCACGACCTGCCGAATGCATGCACCTTGTTGGTCAACAAGGTGGACCGAATAGCCTGTGGAAACAAATAAAGTATTTAAACAGTCCTCCTATATCCCTCTATCTGCAGACCGCTCATGTGGCTGTCCAAGAGACCCTTAAACAACTCTAGCGTGCCTGCTCCCACCACCTTACTCGGCAGTGCATTCCACACCCCCACTACCCTTTGTGTGAAAAACTGCCCTCTAATATTCGTCTTATACATAGCCCCCTCACCCTAAGGCCATGACCCCTCATCCTATCCATTTCTGAAGGTGGAAAAAGTTTACCACCATTTACTCTATCTATACCCCTTATAATCTTATACACCTCTATTAGATCCCCTCTAAGCCGACGTCTTTCAGGGGAAAACAACCCCAGTCTATTTAATCGTTCCTCATAAGACAGTCCTTCCATACCAGGCAGCATCCTGGTAAACCTCCTCTGCACTCTCTCCAAGGACTCCACATCCTTCCGATAGTACGGCGACCAGAACTGGACGCAGTATTCCAAGTGAGGCATAACCAACGTTCTATACAATTGCAACATCAAACTCCTACTCTTGTATTCTATACCCCTTCCTATGAAGGCTAACATACCATACGCTTTCTTTATCACTTTTTCCACCTGTACTGACACCTTCAGAGACTTGTGAACCTGCACCCCTAGGTCTCTCTGCATCTCTATACTCCGGATAGTTTTACCTTTTATCCTATAACTCCCCTCTACATTATTCCGGCCAAAATGCATTACCTCACATTTATCCGGATTAAATTCCATTTGCCATCTATCTGCCCAATCTACCTGTTGTATTGCCTGGCACTGCTCCTCAGTCCCCGCCAATCCAAGTATCTTAGTGTCATCAGCAAATTTGCTGATCACACCACTTACCCCCTCTTCCAAGTCATTTATATAAATCACAAATAGAAGAGGTCCTAGTACTGAGCCCTGTGGCACACCACTAGTGACTGACCTCCAGTTGGAAAAAGAGCCTTCCACTACTACCCGCTGTCTCCTCCTCCCAAGCCAGTTCTCAACCCATCTACATACCTGGCCCTGTATCCCATGAGCCTTCACCTTTTTTATCAGCCTACCATGGGGAACCTTGTCAAACGCCTTACTGAAATCCATGTAGACAACATCAACGGCTTGTCCTTCATCAACCATTTTTGTCACCTCTTCAAAAAATTCCACTAGGTTCGTAAGTTGGAAAATCCCACCCAATATGTTGAATTTTTTTTTGAAACAAAGGAAGATCTCTAACTCTTCAGCCTCCACCCCTCAACCTCTCACTCTCAACACAATCTCAAAGCCCCTATCCTTCACAAACTATGCCACATCATAACCCTCATTAACTCCCCCATTTCTCCATAACCATTCATAACCCCATATGAACGCATACATCTATACACACATGTTATGGGCCCTCATACCTTCATTCCAACCCATTCCCCTCTACTCAAACCCATAACCCTTCAAACTTCTTTTAGCTCTGAGAGCTCCATAACCTCCATAACCTTTCATAGCCCTTAGGTTAACTTAGTGCCAACTCATTTCAAGCAATGCCCCCACCCACCACCCATTTCTCTTACCCAATCCATGCCAACTCTGCTAGCATGCTCTGACAGTTTTTTGACAGCTTTGACAGTTGCAACTAGTTTATGCACTTTTTTCAACAATCATGTTTATTTTTAACTATTCCTTGGGGTGCCTTAGCCCTCCAAAGGAGTTCCTTGCTACCTAAACAAGTTCAACATATTTAGACTAGCTCTTACTTGGGCTAAACTGTACAGTCTGAGGATGCAATTCTCCCAAAAGTGCTGAATTGGTGGAAAACTGTTCGAGATCATGATTGTTTTTCCAGCACAATTTCAGACCCAAATCTCCTCCCTCTCTGCAATGCAGAGATCACAATCGTGAATATCATTAAAAACCCAGGGGGACAGGGCCTATTCACATCAGATTCTGACAGCTCCAGAACTCTAAATACGTGCAGTGGTCCCGATTAGTCAGTCTCCCAGTTTGCTGGCCAGCTTGATTGCTAACAGCCCAGGACCCCCACAGTGCTGCCCGTCTAGCCCCATTGCGGCCTCCACAACAATTCCCGGCCAGCCCTGATAGTCTCCACCCACCAGCCTCAGAGTGTTCCAATGTCCAGCCCACCCCCCAGCCTTGATGACCCCCCACACCCCTCACCCCACCAAAACTGCCAGACCTGCTAGAAAAGTTGTGGGTTGCAATGGAATAATTGGGCTCTGGGTTTCACACTCCTGGTCTATCAAAATCCCACTTCAGTGGATGTAATTGGTGATTTAAATGGTCAGCCTGCTTCATAAACCATAAAAGCCTTGAACGCCAAACTAACTCCAATCCACAAAAATAGGAAATGCTGTGATTGGGGGTAGGTTGTAGGATTTCCAAGGTTTGCCTTCCATTTTTGTCATGAAAGAGCAAAAAAAACATTGTAAAGAGGACATAAGGAGGCTACAAAGATATATTGATATGGTAAATGAATGGACAAAAGTCTGGCAAATGGAATATATTGGAGGTGATTTTCCATACCTGCTGTGCTGTTTAAGCTGTGCAACGGGTCAAGAGACATCAGTGGAGGCTGTTTGGTGGGCACCCTACTGGGTGCCATAGCTTCTGGGCTGCTCAAGCTCCAAGCTTTTTTGAGTCATCAGTTCTGTGCCAGAAATTAGTGTGGTGCTGATTTAAATACTTAAATCTCAAATTCTGTCTCTTTAGCGGGCCCGGGACTGAATTCTCTGAGCCTGTTAGCGTGATTCACTACAGTTGAGTTTACTACTGCTCCCCACTAATAGAGGCTGGCATCCTGACCCCACTGGAACGAACAGAGGCCATTGAGACCCCCCTCACCTCCCACCCCGCCCCCCTCTCCCCAGGAGCTTGGTAGTAAGGGTGGGGTGCTTCCCAGGCAGTGTCAGCCTCACCCCTGATAATGCCCAAGGAGCATTACCTATGGGGCATCAGACTGTGACAAGATGATGTGGCCATCAGGGGTGTGGTGAATTGGGGGGCCAATCTGTGTAGGTGGTTCCGCATAGGGATCTGTGACGGAGGGAGGGAAGGGGATGATCAGGGCTGCTGGAGGTGAGGGGTTTCGGGCTGCTGAGGGGGGGAGGGGTGGTTTGAAAGATAAGCTTCTGTGCAGTGGCCTGCTCAGCACTATGATCTTTGCCAGCCTCTCCAGCGGGAATAAGCCCTGCCCCTGGCGTTTTGAGTGAATCACACCAGGCCACTCAGCTGTGCACATAGTATGGGTGATACATTGTGAAAATCATGCTTAAAAAAGTGCCCAGGAGTTATTCCAGTTTTCACATGAATTTGGCACTTAGAATTTTTTTTGAAGAATTGCCCCCAGTGGGTGAAAATGTGAAATTGTCCATTTTGAAAGGGAGACTGGAAAAGAAGCATACTACCTCAATGGTAAGGGATTGCAGAACTCTGAGATGCAGAGTGATCTGAGTGTCTAAGTGCATGAATTGCTAGAGGTTAATATGCAGGTACTGGAGATAATTAGGACAGCTAGTTAATTATTTATTGTGGGGGGGGAGGGGAATTGAACACAAATGTAGAAAGTTTATGCTTCAGTTATACTTCAGATAATTGAAAGTTCATATATAAAGTTCTGTGTGCAGTATTGGTCATCTTATTTAAGGAAAGGTGAAAATTCATCTGATGTAGTTCAGAGAAGGTTTACAGACTAAGATCTGAAATAGCTGGGGAAAGGTTAGGCTTGTATTCACTTGAATTTTTAAGAGCAAGAAACAACTTGACTGAAATATCGGGGTAATCACACCAAATTCTAAATATTGAATAAGCTTGAAAATCGTGCCTATTTTCTTGTCAAGCTCCAAAGGCAATCATATGGCACTTAAAGAAAAAAAAATGAGGTCAAGAGTAATTTATGCTAGTAGGGGGAGCGGACAGAGCCTGTGTGTGCGAGAAAGCCTGTTGGTGAACTGTAAAGGTGCCATTCTACAAGCACCCTGATTTCTCTGTGCACTATATGTAAGTGTACTGCTAGAGTACCAGGCTGCATTGCCTGTGTGCCAGGCTGGCAGTGCCAGGCAGGCATTGCTCACAGGGCATTGTCTGCACATGCCCCTGACTATCCAGGGGGTTATGGAGATCATACATGATCCTCAGTGGTGAGGACCTCCACTGGTGAGTTCATTAAGGCAAGTAAGCCCAGGTAATTGCATCCAGGGCTCACGAATCATGTTAAAATCAGTTCATCCATACTTAAATCAGTCTCATACTCTTCTTGGGTGGAGGCTGGTTACTTCAGAAGAACAGTATTGGTAATATCACAAGAGATGAGAAATTGGGCACAAACTCCATTTTCGACTCTTGGCCAATCTTACCGGCTCATCTCACACATTGACTGGTAAAATCATTCCTATACAAAATCCTGACGGGTTTTGACAGGGCCAATGTGGAGAGGATGTTTCTTCTTATGGGAAAGTCATGAACTAGGGTTCACTGTTTAAAAATAAGAAGTTGTCCAACTAAGAGAGATATGGGATGAAAGTTTTTCCCCAGCTGGATCTTTGGAATTCTTTTCCTAAAAAGCGATCAAAGCAGATTCTGTCAATATTTTTAAGGCAGATGTGTATAGATTCTTGATAAGCAGAGATGTGAAAGATCATCGGGGTGGGGGTGCTGTGGGGGGGGGTAGTTGGGAACATGGAGCTGAGACTACAATCAGATCAGGTATGATCTTGTTGACTGATGAAGTGGGAATGAAGGGCTAGGAGGCTTACTTGTGCTCCTAATTTGAATGTTCATACATCTCGTAAAAATTTAAAAACATGACTTTTTAAAATATCTGAAATTTTATGTGTATCATGTGAAATTACAGCCAAACGTTTTAGAAAAGAACAAAGCAAGTTTGGAATGCTAATTATTGCATTTGCGTCTCAAAGTGATATCAAGACAAATGGAGGAGCAAAGGAAAACAAAATAACATTTTCATATGTTTATTGTTCCAAACTAAAGATATTTGTGTAAATGTTGGAAAAGAAAGAAACATTTTGCATAATCATTACCTGAAAATGAAGATGCATTTGTATGCCTGCGAAAACATAGCATTTTGTGCATTAGGCCAATCAGCCATGGATAACAGCTGAGGATGTTACTGCCTGCCAGAAATGAAAGATTTGCTTTTGAATTCTGCTGCAGTGGCCCAAAATTTGAGAATTTATGCATTTGAATCGAATAGTATTCCCAAGTAACATAAATGTGCAAATGAAGGCAGATGCATTTTCTAATATACATTTACAGAACGCAAATGCCCACTCAACTCTATACCATTCAAGAGTAAACGCAAGTCTCATGAACCAAATGTTAGAAACCAAACACTTCCATCTACTATAAAAGACCAATCGATACCTTGTTAATAGGTTTTTAAGGATTAGATATCCAACCCTAACTAAATTGTCCTCAGTTCAGTAGCATGACCTTTGTTTTTCAAAAACTAAATGACCCCAATATTCCATCCCAGGCTCCCATGCTGGAAATTCAAATTTTGCAGAACACACTAAATGCCCTGTGTTTGGCCTAATTTCAATCCACTGACAATCTTAAATTGATTGTCAGAATAAATTTAGCATTTGTTCAGCAAATGCTGCCCAATGTATTTCCATAAACATAGACAAGGGTCATGGGTGGAAGTGGGAATGTTAAAATGATGGCGCAGGCTCGTTGGGCCGAAGGATCTGTTTCCCATGCTGTGCTGTTTTTTGTTCTTTGTTCAGACATGGAATCACATCTAATGTTGGACATTTTGTGATACCCGAGCATGGACTGGTTGGGTATAGTCTATACTTTGCATGTTACGGACAGTGAGTGGAAGGGGTGTGCTTTTTGATAGAATATACCGCTGGTCTTTGGAATCTAGGGCCTACATACTTAGTATCACACTGGCATTGACATTCAAATACCAGATTTCTTATTGATGTTCACATGGGCAAAGTACACACTGTACAACCAGCCTAACATTGCAAAATAAAAGACAGCGTGCAGCACGTGATTCTACATCTAGACAACATTTGCTAAATAATAGTGTGCTAAAAATGGTGTCAACAAACAATTTAAGATTCTGAGTTAGGCTTTCAGTACATCACATTCGTGTGTACTAGAAACTACCTACATTAATACAGAGGGCCACATTCTTTGCAGACAGAAAGAACATGTATACAGATTGCACCCATTTCAGCTGAATAAACTAAGTCATATCCATCAGAAGGTTCATTCTACAGGCTGATAGCTTGACTAATCAGAGTCAAGTGCCTGGTTGAAATTTTAAAGCATGATTTACAGTTAAAAGTCAGTCACCATCAATTCTCCATGGCAACATCTCTAGTTGCCAACAAATCAGCACCCTCTTCTCATGAAGTATGATGTCATTGTTTCCTCTAACATTGGTATTCTCGAAATTGTCCTGATGACTCCAACACAAAAAGCTTTGACAAAATGTTTCTTTTCAGCAATACTCAAGTTTTGTACTACCAGATGACTATTCATTTCTAACTTCACATTAAATGCATTCTGAATTTGTTGAAAGTGAAATGGAAAAGAGATCAGTTTAATAAGGCAAAATTTTATTTTGTTCGAACTGTACCATTTCTAAGGAAAGTCAGCACAAATGTTGCTATGCAAATTTTAATTGGAATCTGAAAGTCTCTTTCCCTCCCCAAAGGACATTGGATGCTGACATAATTTGAACTCTTGGAACTGGAGTTAATACATTTTTGCTAGGTTAGGATGTAAAGCAAGTAAAATTATTTTGCAATGTAGCTCAGCTATGATCTAACTGAATGCTTTTAAAGTTTTTAAAAGTTTATTGGTTAGTGTCACAAGTACATTAACACAATAATGAAGTTACTGTGAAAATTTCCCAGTTGCCACACTCTGGCACCTGTTAGAGTACACCAAATGGAGAATTTAGCATGATCAATGCATCTAACAAAGATGCCTTTCAACTATAGGAGGAAACTGGAGCATCCAGAGGAAACCCATGCAGACATGAGAAGACATGCACAGACAGTGACCCGAACAGAAAATTGAACCCAGATCCCTGGCACTGTGAGGCAGCAATGCTAATCACTGTGCCACTGTGCTACCCTTGGAGGAGCAGACTTGAGGGGCGGAATGTACTACTTCTCTAAATATGCTTCTTTACCTTTTGGCTATTTTGGATGGGCAGATGATTGGAATTTCCACCCTCCTTTCACTGTGAGATTATGGTGATTCTTTTAAATATGTCCACCTAGCTGCCCAGAGTTTTGAGCACTAATAGCTGTTTTGTTAGTGCTGTTCTAGAAAGGTGCAAAATTTGGCATGTCAGCCATTAAGCTTGGGCATGTAGCAACACCTGAATAGATCACAAGGGTGAGGACACAACAGAGGATGTAATCTTGTGGGTTGAGCACTTTGTAAAAAGTCTAGTGCTGGCAATTGAATGATTAGATGATAGGTTTATCGCTAAGCCTATTAATCTTATCATGCTGGCTTTTTGTTAAATTTTAGCATCTGTTTTCTTCCATTTAGTAAAAAAAACGAAAAAATGAACAATTTTTCTGCTTGATAATTTTCTGAAAACTGGTTTAACTGTGAAAATTTGAAGAGAGTTGATTTTTTAATGAAATTCACCCTCATTAACTTAAATGATCATACCTTTAAGAATGTCACTGTACTTATCTGATGTGTCATTTAATTAAATTTGGTAGTGTGTCAATCTGCTGTGAGCTCGAATGTAAGAAATGTGTTCAACATGTTGTCATTTTCTATTTAATTAATTTTTTTCACAATTGCCATGCAAATTGATCATATCCAAACTACCCTCATCATGAAAAGATTTACATTTTTCTACTGTTTAAAGGAGGTTGGCACAATGGCATAGTAGTTAGCACACAGCACCAGGAAACTGAGTTCAATTGCACCTTGGGTAACTGCCTGTGTAGAGTCTCCCTGTGTCTGACAGAGTTTCCTCTGGGTGCATCAGTTTCCTCCTATAGTCCAAAGATGTGCAGGTGAGGTGGATTGACCATGCTAAATTGTCCCTTAGTTTGAGAGAGCATGAGTGTGGCTATTTGTGCTGTGGTGTAATGCAGCTCAAGCTGTAAGCCCCTGCAAACAGATTAGCAACCTGATCTAGGAATAGTTAATTACAGAAACAGACAAAAGTCTGACCTATGTACCAGCAGGATGTGGAAAGTTGAGATGACAGAGCATTTTTAAGTGATAGTCTCTGGATGGTGCAAACATGTCATAATCATACCTTACTGAGAACTAGGCACATGTGTACTTAACAACTAAGTTAGAAGTCTCACAACAGCAGGTTAAAGTCCAACAGGTTTATTTGGCAGCAAAAGGCACTATCTTTTGGAGTGCTGACCCTTCGTCAGGAAAGTGGGAGTTCTCTTCACAAGCAGGGCATATAAAGACACAAACTCAGTTTACAAAGTAATGATTAGATGCAAGTCTTTACAGGTAACCAAGTATTAAAGGTCCAGACAATATGAGTGGAGAGAGCATTAAACACAGGTTAAAGACATGTGTACTGTCTCCAGACAGGATAGTTAGTGAGATTTTGCAAGCCCAGGCAAGTCGTGGGGGTTTATAGATAGTGTGACATGAACCCAAGATCCTAGTTGAGGCCATCCTCATGTGTGTGGAACGTGGTTATCAGTCTCTGCTCAGCGTCTCTACGTTGTTGTGTGTCACAAAGGCCAACTTGAAGAATGCTTACCCAAAGATCAGAGCCAAAGATCAGAGCCAAAGTGTTCCCCAACAGGAAGTGAACACTCTTGCCTGGTGATTGTCAAGTGGTGTTCATTCATCCATTGTCGTAGCGTCTGCATGGTCTCCCCAATGTACCAATCCTTGCAACATCCTTTCCTGCAGCTTATCAGGTAGACAATGCTGGCCAATTTGCAAGAATATATACCATGTACCTGATGTTCTCGCGTGAGATGATGGCATCCGTGTCAATGATCCGGCAGTCTTGCAGAGGTTGCTGTGGCAGGATTGTGTGGTGTCGTGGTCACTGTTCTCCTGAAGGCTGGGTAGTTTGCTGTGGATAATACTCTGTTTGACGTTGTGTGGTTGTTTGAAGGCAAGAAGTGGGGTTGTGGCAATGGCCTTGGAAGATATTCATCTTCATCAATGACATGTTGAAGACTCCAGAGAAGATGTTGTAGCTTCTCCGTTCTGGGGAAGTACTGGATGACGAAGGGTACTCTGTCTGCTGTATCCCGTATTTGCCTTCTGAGAAGATTAGGGCAGTTTTTTGCTGTAGCGCATCGGAACTGTTGATCAATGAGTTGAGTACCATATCCTGTTCTTATGATGGCATGTTTCAGCGTCTGTAGGTGTCTGTTGTGATCTTCCCCATCTGAACAGATCCTGTGTATATGGAAAGCTTGTCTGTAAGGGATGACTTTTTTAACCTGTTTTGAATAGAAGTGGAGTATTGTGAGGTTATCCATTGGCTTGCAGTACAGTGAAGTGCTGAACTGACCATTCTTGATGGGGATTTGAAGAGTAATCCATGGTGAGTCTGATGGTGGGATGGAACTTGTTGATGTCATCATATAGTTGTACAATAAGTCCCATCCTACATCAAACTCACCATGAATTATTCTCCAGAATTGGTTGCATTCTTGGACACATGGATCTCCATTAAGGATGGTCACTTCAGCACTTCACTGTACCGCAAGCCCACGGGTAACCTCATGATGCTCCACTTCTCCAGTTTCCACCCTAAACACGTTAAAGAAGCCATTCCTTATGGACAAGTTCTCCATATACAAAGGATCTGCTAAGATAAGGAAGATTGCAACAGACACCTCCGGATGCTGAATGATGCCCTCTTAAGAACAGGATATGGCGCTCAACTCATTGATCAATGGTTCAGATGAACCACAGGGCAAAACTGTACCGATTTCCTCAGACGACGAGCGGAGAGAGTATCCTTCATTGTCCAGTACCTCCCTGGAGAAGAGAAGTTATGACATCTTCTTTGGAACCTTCTACATGCGATTGATGAAAACGAACATCTCACCAAGGCCATCCCCACAACCTCACCTCTTGCTTTCAAACAATCACAAAACCTCAAACAGACCATTGTCTGTAGCAAACTACCCAATCTTCAGGAAACAATGACCATGACACCACTCAACCCTGCCAAAACAACCTCTGCAAGATGTGCCAGATCATCGACACGAATGCTATCATCTCATGTGAGAACACCATCCACCAGGTACACAGTACATATTCTTGCAACTCGGCCAACATTGTCTATCTGATACACCACAGGAAAGAATGCCGCAGGCATGGTACACTGGGGAATCCATGCAGATGCTATGACAACGGATGAATGAATACCACTCGATAATCATCAGGCAAGAGTGTTCTCTTCCTATTGGTGAACACTTCAGTGGTCATGGGCATTTCGCCTCTAATCTTCAGATAAGCGATTTCTAAAGTGGCTTTCATGACCCGCAACAAAGCAAAGACACTGAGCAGAGACTGATAGCCAAGTTCCGCACATATGAGGACAGCCTTAACCAGAGTCTTGGGTTCATATCACACTATTGTAACCCACTCGACTTGCCTGGGCTTGCAAAATCTCACTAACTGTTCCGTCTGGAGACAATACACAGCTTTTTAACCTGTGCTTAATGCTCTCTTCACTCACATTTTCTGCACCTTTAAGACTTGATTAGCTATAAAGATTCACATTCCAATCATTCTTCTGTAAATTGAGTCTTTATATGCTCTGTTTGTCAACAGAGTTCCCACCCACCTGATGGAGGGGCAGCGCTTCGAAGGCTAGTGGCTTTTGCTACCAAATAAACCTGTTGGACTTTAACCTAGTGTTCTGACACTTCTTACTGTACTTAACAACTAAGCAGTGCTAGATAAAAATGGAAATCCTTCCTCTCGCTCCCTCATATCCCATACCTTCTACCATCAACCCTACAACAGTACAACTTAAAGCACTTCCCGACAAGCAAAAGTGAAAGCAATTGGAGATGAAATTCATTCATATCAGTGTTTCCTTGGAAGTTATTTCAATTCCACTACATGGTCCTGCCTCAAATTTAGAATACTAGTTCAGACTTCAGGGAATTCAAATTGAGGAAATTCAATTGACAGGTAAATGATTGAGGAGGGGAAAAAAATCCAATCTCCTGAATATTCAAGCATTAGAACTGTTCTCTGTCTTAACCAGGGCAAACTTCTGCTCTCTTCAATGCTAACCACCCACACTCCCAAAGCCTTTCATCTTACTTTGAACTTCTAGCTCCAGGACTGTGCAAAATGTATCTGTGCATATCATGTATGGAAACTTGACATGTGCCACTAATAATTGAGGAAAATCTATATTTAAATTATGAAGTTGTTAGCCTATGTCGGGCTTTTACTGAAGATACTTTGAGTACATAACTAACTGCAAAGTTTTACAAATGATTTGGAATGTGTTGTCAGCAATATGTAGGAACAT
The DNA here is from genome assembly GCA_024679065.1 of Sphyrna mokarran. Lineage (NCBI taxonomy): Eukaryota > Metazoa > Chordata > Chondrichthyes > Carcharhiniformes > Carcharhinidae > Sphyrna > Sphyrna mokarran. Next base: position 100,733,020 of record JAGIQG010000004.1, on the reverse strand, counting down.
CCACATGCGACTAAAGTGTAATAAATGTCAGCATAAATTTTTATGAGTTTTAAAGCTTGTCTGAAATTCCTAATGAGCATTGTGCGTGGCCCATTATTTCAAATGAGAGAATAACTGTCAACGAAATGTTCGTGTAATGTCATAGGTTTCATTAAAAGATGGCTGGAGGCTGAGAGCAAGCTGACTGTAGTGTTAAAACACAGCTTGTTTTACTTATTTGGATCACACTTTGACAAACGACACCCACTTAACCAGCTTTTTCTATTACCTTATTCACCTACTTTAATGAATAATTTAACTTACATTACTTGTGGTCTCATTATCACCCTTGCTATTCCAGTGAGTGATGGTTATAGCATAGTAATTTCTGGCTACTATCAGCTGCATAGCTCCAGTTCCAAGAATATTAATCAATCGTTTTGAGTAAGGCAACTGTATATCTATAAAAAATGAAGGCTACCCTGAAGCACTCTGGCCCTTTCTCTTGTTGCAATCTTTTAATCTATTTGCACTAGATCAGAATCTGTTCCATTTTTCCTTTGCCCTGAAAGATTCTTTTGCATGGATTGTATTATTATTTGCTGAAAATGTTAAACACAAACAAAGTTTGAATACGCAAATAATCTCAATTTCATGCAGTATAGAAGTACTGTTCACTTTTTAAAAAGGCAAGAGGTACGGAACTTTCTAGTTTTGTACTACGATTATAACCTTTAATTGCAAATATTTTGACGAATTATTCAGACATGTTTGAAATGGATAAAAGTGTGAAGTATAATGAAATTGGGTCTTTAAAATCCATGGTTGGCCACAGGAGACCAGCAGCAAAATGAAGATTTGTAGCCATTCATGCCATTGCTCAGTGGGGCTTGGCATTCTACCATGTTACAACTGGACCCCAGTGGCATCCCTTTAGAATTTCAGCCCAAGGCTATTTTCAGCAAAATTCAGGATTGTTTTTGGTTTAGAAATTAATGTAACTGTGTAGAAAATTGCACAAAAAAAAATTGTTTTCTTTGGTCCTGAGTTTAACCTCAAACATCACATCAACTCCATTGCTACCTGTTCCTTAGCAAGGATACAGCAGATGGTTACCACTAGAATTTCAACCATGGCACCAGAATGACATAGTGGCACAATGGTTAGCACTGCTACCTCACAGCACCAGGAAGCTGGGTTCAGTTCTCGGCTTGGGTCACTATCTATATGGAGTCTGCATGTTTTCCCTGTGTCAGTGTGGGTTTCCTTTTAAAGCCTGAAAGACATGTTGGTTCAGTGTATTAGCCATGCTAAAGTCTCTCTCAGTGTACCCAATCAAATATGGAGTGTGGTGATTATTTCAACAATAACACATTTCACTTATTAATGCCTCAAATATAACAAAACATTTCAAGGTCCTTCACAGAAGTGCAGATAAAAAAGTGGACATTCAGTTAAGAAAGGGATTAATCAAACCTTTGAACAAAGAGGTAGATTTTAAATAGGATCCTAAATGAAGAGATGAAGGTAGAGGTGTATAGGGACAATATGTTTTCCATTTGTTCTTCATCAGAAAATGGAGAAATTTATAATGTCTCGTAACTTTCTTGCTCTCCCATGTCAGATTTTGGGAGCATCCCAAAGATGCAGAGTCCCTCTCAGAAGTTCCCAGGTACGGGTTTATGCAGCAATTGTCCAGAAGCGCTAACTTCCCCTGGACAATGGTGCTGCAAAGGGGCCATTTAAATCACTAAATTTGGATGATACTGACAGTTTTAGATTAATAGTTGCTCTGAAAGAGTTGGAAGAAAGAAAAGCACTTCCAACTTCAACATAACATCTAAAAAACCCAGACTAAGCCCACATGGGGCACCCTCATACTTGAGACCTCTCAGGTTATTCCCAACCCCTCTGTGGAATTTGTCCACCAGACAGGACTTTAAACCTACCTGCATTATGACAGCCAGTGCAGTAAAAAGGGCCATGGTCTCCTTGAGTTTGCTGGAGTTGCATCGTGTTTGGGTATGCGAAGTCTATTTCACTACAGTCTCCAAGCAACTTTAGCCAGCAGAGGTTTGAACAAAGTTTTGCAGAATACGTATGTGTCCTTTAAACTCTTTAATTCCAGTTGGCCATGGCTTTCTGTAGCTAGTAGGGAATTACAGATCAAAACTATTAGTCTCGGCAAATGGGCCAAAGATGAAGGCTGGAATTTTCAAGCTCTGGGCAGAAAATAGCCCCCTCTCCTCTGCCCCGCAGATTAGGACTACAAACATGCAAATTACAAACCAATATCACCTACCATAGCTTGATAAAAGCCTCAGGGCAAAAGTGATAAATGTTGCAGTCACTTTCTTTAACAAAGCTAATGGCCAACTGGATGTGCGGGTTCCCATTCTTGTTTCAAGAAGAGGCTGCACAGATCTGTGAGACCCTCTCTCTGATACACAACCAGCCTACTGTTCTTTAAAACATTTAGGGTCTTAATTTTTGGGCCAAGAGACCCAATGACAGGATATGCAGCTTTTCTTAGGATGGCCTCCTTTGAATTTTAGTAACATCTCCTGAGGAACCAGATCCACTCATGCCCCTGCTAGTACTGTCTCCCTTCCTTCAACCAAAGTAGATTGACCTGAATGGCTCAGTTCTTGAGCATGCACTTGAAGGTTTTGAACCAGTGGAAAGTGAAATCACATATTTCAAAAGAAACACATGAAGAAATCCAGCCAGGTGAAATACACACAAATACCAATGTTATACAACTTTTAGTTTAAACACCTTCCAAGCATTCCAGTTTAATGAGACAAACAAGGATAGTAATTCAACAATTCTTTTAGTTATCACTTCTAGTATCAATTCAAACATAAACAATTGCAACTCATTAACTGTTTACTGAACTTTAACTCTAACTGAATTTTAACTCATAACTGAACTTCAACTCTTAACAGAACTTTAACTGAACATCAACTTTAATTATTTAACTGAGAATAAGTACCACTGAATTTAGGCCAAAATATATCGTGGATGTAGAATATGTCTTCTTCTGTGAAGCATCCTTCAGGAACAGGGCTTCTTGCAATGGTTAGTCTCTTTGAGACACTCTCTTGAGATGGTAAACAAAGGCTGCACATGTCTTTTTATCTACAGTTCTCCATTCACGTCTATAAGATTCTGATCTGAATTGATCAGAAACCCCACTTGCATCATTCGATTAGACCAATCAAATAGAGCCAAAGTTGTGGCTTTGGCCACTCCAGACATCATCATATCTAAACCCTTAAGTGCATGTTGTTTCCAATACCCAGATAAGGAACACTGGCTCCAAACGTCTGTAAAGAACTTCTCCTTGCAAAGGACAAACTCTTAAATCTGACACCTTGTTCCTTTGACAAGTTATTGGCCACAAGAAATCCTAAAATAGTCAAAAAACTTTAACCAAAAATCTGATTTGCTTGATAGAACATCTTTCAACAAATTAAAAATTAAAACTCTGCACACCATTCAGCCACAACAATGAAATATGTGTTTGCAGGTGAGTGTCATTTTTAACTCCAAATTGCCATTTTATACCTGTGTCATTTTGTGGTATTAGATGGGGCCAGCATTGTTGTCTACTTCTACCTTTGACAAAATTTGTACTGGGGTCTTAGTCATATCTTCTGACTCTGATTAAACAGTTTGGTGAGTCTCTAAACTTCTGCAGGTGAGCATTTAGAAAGGCCTGTGCAAAATGACGGTAGGTAGGATTGGAAGAAGGCTGCTAAGCACTTGCAAGTGAACATCTCTTTAAATAGCATTTTGAACCGTTATGCCATTCCTATACAAGTTGAGAACACTACTGCACTGTTGGATTGAGTAAAAATTCATCCTTCAAATCTTTTATTGCGTTTTTCACAATCTGACAAATGATTTCAGAATAAACAATATAACAAAAACTAAATGTATAGAGTTAAAGAGCGCTGAAGTAAATTCTGCCAGTTCAAGTGAAACTGAAAGGATTTTACTGCACCTCCATCGTCAAAGTAGAAAGCATTGATAACCACTGGGACTGAAATAATTAATCAGTATGTTCCACTTGCTGATGCGTCACTATCTTTGGATTCCTCTCGCATCTTTCCATCAGTTCATATTCTTGATCTGACAGAAGATTTGAACTTAAATAAAATATTTTAAGTTTTTTTATTGCTCACATTCCTGATTTCCCAACACAATATTGTTTATGTTTGACTTTGTAAGTTATTCAATCTTGCAATTGGGAATATGGATGATGTCTATTTTCCATTTTGCCCTGAAGTGATGAACAATTTGAGGAAACTAAGTTTCTGGCTCAGATACTTTCGCACTATCACCTTCTTTTGTTCTACCATTCATAATGACTTTCTTTAAGTCTGCACAAGACATTTGATAGCGAAGTATGCAGAACAGATTTTGTTTTTCTGTACTTCTTTATGGAAGGTGATATCACTAGCAAGGCCAATGTTTCTCTAGTTACCTCAGAACTGAGTGGCATGTTCAGCCATTTCAGAGTGTGCTGTAAGAATAGAACATTTCCTTCCTTCAGGGAAGGACATCAGCAAATCAGATGGGTTCTAAATGATTGTTGGCATGGTCACTGTCACTGAGATTAACTTTGTATTCCAGATTTATTAATTGAAATTAAATTCCACCATCAGTTGTCATGGGATTTGAACCCTTGTTCCCCAGAGCATTAGCCTGGATTACTAGCCCAGTGCCATTACCGTTGCTGTCTCCTCATAAACTTGCATATAGTTTGGGTGATCAATCTATTTCACACAAAGAAGTAGTCTCTAATTTCTCTTCAAATTCTCAACCTGGAAAACCATCTGCCTTTGCACGCCACAGTTTGCCTACTTCAATGGTTCATTTACTTCATGATTTACCTGTTCCTGAATACCCAAATAGTCTGTTGAGATAAACCATCTTAGTTATTTACTTCTGTGACACTTTCCACAAGCCATAACATCCTGATTATTTATTCTTGGATCCTATGAGGACTAGTTTTATTAACAATTTGTTTTTCTAAACATCCCTTCTATACCATAATTAATTGATCCCTCTTCCAGATTTATTACACTATCTGTCAATCTCATCCTACTATTTATTTCTTTGCACAAGCATTTCTTGTCAATAATACAAACATTTGGAGCAGAGCTCCTTTCTGTGGCACTTCACTGTTATCCTGTTTATCTTTGAAAGTTTGCTGCTCCAAGGCACAACATGGTTTGATTACTAACCCACACTTTCCAAAATAACCAATATTGTAGGACATAGTCACCTGAATTCCAGACCAAGTAAGAGCAGTAAGTTTGCTCCCAACAGAGCAATAGTGAACTGCTCTTTCGAATAACAATCCAAAAATTTCATCCCCATTATTGACTTATTGATACCAACTTGTTATTTCTAGATTATATTTTTTAAATTGAGTTCCAATTCTCAAATGCTCAAGGTAGAATTGGCTTTATATCATTTATTATTAGCCTGGGCCTTTGGAATGCTAGTGAAGTAACTTGATTACAGTACTACTATACGACTTGGCGGGACTAAATTTTGACTGCAGTGGATTCCATTTATGTCAGATGCACAATGGACATTTCTTAAGATGTAGCTGGCTATTTAAATTATCTCCGAGTGATGTAGGGCCTCACAAAGTTATATTACCTTGGATGGTGAATTACATATCCTCTTGCTATCATTCATACAATGTAATGCAATAACAGTTCTGGGCATTTTGGAAGTTGAAGGGAACACTGCCATAAATTCAATACATATTGTATAAAATAGATAAATGATCATAAGAGAAAGAATTAATGAGGAGTTATTTAAGGGAATGGAAGTGTCAAATAGATTTAAAGCCTTGGAAAATATTGAGAAGGGTAAAAAAACAGTTGACATGAGAAATGATGATGGAGAAGAGTAAAAAATCTGAAGACAGCAATAACATATTCGGAGGAAAGGAACAAAAACAATTTATTCAATGTTGTTTAATTGTGTGTGTATATATACACTATATATATATAATATGCAAATAGTGATACACAACAGACATTACATAATTCATAAACTAGAATCATAGAAATACAAAATCTCTAAAGTGCAAAAGGAAACTTTTATCGAGTCTGCACCAACTCTTTGAGAGAGCATCTCATCCAAACCCACTCCAGCCTGATCCCTTAATTCCAAACATTTAATCCCTAAAACGTGCACACCTTAGGACACCAAGGGAAATTTAGCAGGGCCAATCCACATCTAACCTGCGTACCTTTTAGACTGTAAGGCCAGAGCGCCCAGGGGAAATGCACACAGACGTAGGGAGAACATGTAAATGTCACAGAGGCAATCACCCAAGGTTGGAATCGAATCCGAGTCCCTGGCGCTGTGATAAATGTTGGGTGGAATTTCCATATCCTGGTAGCTGGTAGGATGTAGGCCATGCAAAAGTCAGTTAGCCTCGGGCGGGATTTTCCAGTTTTTGGGCGAACATGGCCTGGCGACTGTGTTTCCTCAGTTTCAAAAAAGTGGACTAAATGAGCAAAAGAGAATCTTTTCATTTTATAGGCACAGCATGAATTTGAGTTCCTAACAAAATGAGCAGAAAATGTTAGCCCAGTGTTTAACTGTATAAAACTCGTAATTTGCTGGTATTTTTAGTGACAGGGTTGGGTCGAGTACAATATAATTATGCTTATTAGCACATGGCTGCAGAACTTGTCAAGAAAAGGGAGAAATCCCCATGTAGACATCCGGATGTGTTGCATGGAAGTCCTGAGCTGTTCACTCAGGAAAACTGCATGTAAAAACATGAAGACCACAGAATTGACCTCTGACTCTCATCTGATTCAACTGAGAACATCTGGTCTAAATTTGAGAAAGAGCAGCAAATTTAAAAGAGTAGGACGCAAATAAGGGAATGACACTTCAAGAATAGAATTAAACAGTTAATTGGCTCAATTATGACGATCTTGAAGATATTGATCAAACAAAATGCCACTACTCAAAACAATCAGGGCAGTTCTCTCCTTGTGGTTTGCAAAGTGAACCTCACAGTCACACATCAGCATAGTTATCTTTTAATGGGGCTTAAAATGTGAGAGAATAGAATCAAATGAGGGAGCACTGGTGTAGAAGAATGAAAGATATTGAAAGCAATTTATCTATTTTTTTCAGGAAAATACATGACAATTAGTAACATTGTAAAGGGACTCAAAGATGAAGGATGGAATTTCCCATGCACTCCCCTTCCAGCAGCATGTTTTGTGGAGGTAGCCCACCAATGGCCAGTGGTGGGATCTTAAAGGTTTAAAAAGCTGATATATTAAAGTCACAAATAGGCTTACATTAACACTGTAATGAAGTAACGGTGAAAATCCCTAGTCACCACACTCCAATACCTGTTCGGGGACACTGAGGGGGAATTTACCATGACCAATGCACCCAACCAACATTCTCACTGTGGGAGGAAACTGGAGAACGCAGAGAAAACCCACAGAGACACAGGGAGAAAGTGCAGACTCCGCACAGACAGTTATCCAAGCCGGGAATCGAACCTAGGTCCCTGACTCTTTAAGACAACATGCTGCTAACCACTATACCACCATGCTGCTATCAATGGAATTTCCAATTGAATGTAATTCCCCACCCCCACCCCACAATTGCCAGGAAACCTGCAGGCAATGTTCCACCCGTAACAGGACCAGGAGATCCCAGCAGAGAGAAGAGCCAGAAAATTCTGACCAAAGACTTGAAGGAAACAAAATTAAGATGCTCTGTGGAAACAACAGGAGAGTGGGGTTAAATGGATAGTTCTACCAAAAGTTTGGCATGTTATTTGACCTACTTTGGAGTTGTATCATTCTGAGCTCCAGGGCATTGCACTTTTTGCATACCCCAAAGATGCATCAGGAAAACAGGGAATTCACATTGAAGTTTTGCATTGTAATTGCCAAACCTGACCAAACCCAAGAGCAGCCCATCCCTTTCCAGTCTGGGCACCATAAGGCTCCACCTGACCCCCAGCCAAGACCTGTTCTGACCTGACCCAAACTGACCCGACAGCAGTCTAACTCTAATCTTAAAGTTAACTGGTTTATGGCAGCTAGTGCTGTAAAAAAAAGATTGGTGTTTATTTACCTATGGCTCTGCAGCCTCGGGAATGCATTATACCACCCAGATCCCAATTCGGATGAGATATGATTGCCTCAATTTCAAGGTACGAAACTTTGAGCGGAATGATAATCCAACTCAGTTGTCACTCCACTGGAAGTCATTGACCTTCAGAAATAGTTGATGCCATGCCTCAGATGATTATTCCTTCTAATTGAAATTTTTCCTGAGAAAGTTGAAAACCAGAGATAATTTTGCATGGAAGCAAATATATTCGTTAATTGTGATATTTCAATTTGGATAGTCAAACTGGAACACGCCACAGCAGGTTTTGGGACAGAGAAAGTAATTATCAATGATCCTCATGAAATCATTGAAGGTATTTAAGCTCTTTGACAATACCATCAGACCATAAATCTCAAAATTAACAACAAAATTTGACGTGTGCCTCATAAGGAAGTATTTGGAAGATAACCAAAAACTTGGTCAAATATGTAGGTTCTACAGATGGTCTTCAAGGAGGAAGGAGTGGTAGAGAAGCAAAGAGAAGTAACTCCAAAACAGCCTCAGTATAAGAAGTAAAGTGTTTAAAACTGGGGATAGTCAAGGCCAAAATTGGAGGAATAAAGATATCACAGAAGGTTGTGGCAATGGAGGAGATTACAAAGATACAGTGGGGCAAGGCCATGGAGATGGTTGAAACCAAGGAGGAGAATATTTAGAATATTTCCACTGTGACCTACTATTATCAATGTTCTGGAAATGCACTGCGTGCATCGTTGAGAAGTCTGATTTCAGCTGGTTTCAGTGCACTTAACTGGAAATCTGCATTGATCATTGAGCAGAAGGGTGATGATTGAATGCGGTTTCAAGTACAGGCAGCATAGTTTTTTTGATCTTAAGTTTGCAGAGAATGAAAAATGGGACACCAGGAATGCATATAAAATAAGCAAGTCTAGAGGTAACAAAGGCATGGATTAGGGATTCTGCAACAATTGAGCTGAGATAGCGATGGAGTAGAGTGAAGTTGATTGAAGATAAGGGTTTTAAGCATTTTAATAAAATACAGTATTCAGAAAGACAACCTTAATATTATAAGTTGATTCTAAAATAGCAAAAGTAATTATGGACTATCTTGAAATAATTTGTAGAATTATAGAATCCCTACAGTGCAGAAAGAGACTATTTGGCCCCTTAGGTCCATACAAACCACAGTCCCACCCAGACCCTATCCCCATAATCCCATGTATTTATTTACCCTAGCTTGCCCCCCTAACACTAAAGACATTTGAGCATGGTCAATCAACTTAACCTTGATTTGTGTGAAGGTCTAGGTCTCATGTTTGTCAGTGTGCTAAATAGATTTTATTTATGTTGGAGCATGCAAGATGATCTGCATGTAATTCATAAGACAATGGTACTAAAGCTTCAAATATTGGTGTCACCAGTGCGCTGAAACCAGTTGAAATCATACTTCTCAACAATACATGCAGTGCATTTCCAGAACATTGATCATAGTAGGTCAGAGTGGAAATTCATATCTGATATGAAGAAATATTTGTGCCACCTGGCTGATACTTAAAATGTCTTGATCTGTTGATTGGGCAAAGGAAAAATGCTTTTGGTTTTGTAATCTTATTGGTTAAAGTAGTATTCTTGGCTACCATCAGATCGACAAATTTAACTCTTGTGTTGATTGTTATTGTGAAATATTAAAGGTATTATACATTGTATGGTTAAGGTCTGACTGTATTCTGATAATGAAATGCATAAAATGATTTTTTTTTTAATTTGAATATTCTGTAAGAATTTTGTGGACAAAATTTAGGAATCCTGCAACATTTCATGGAATAGAATCATAGTATCCCTATAGTTCAGGAGGAGGCCATTTAACCTATCAAGTCCCCATACCTACCACAATCCATCTTAGCCCTATTCCTGCAACACCACACATTTACTCTGCTAATCCCCCTGATACTGTGGGCAATTTAGCAAGGCCAATGAGCCTAACCTGCACATCTTTGGACTCTGGGAGTAAACCGGAGCACCCAGAGGAAACCCATGCAGACACTGGAATCATAGCTGATGGGACAATTAGTTGTCTGATTGCCCCTCACCCTTTTCAATTGGATATGGCAGAGTTTCAGAATTTGCTTTAACCTACGAGCTATGAAGTCACTTAACTCTGACATCAAGTACACCTTTGAAAAAGGTGACAACCTAATTTAACTAAAATACAAGGCTTCTAGCATGCCAGACATGTAAATAAAACAGTTGATTATACACTCAGATAGGTAGTTCTACAGCCTGTAGATTACAGCAAGACTTTGTAAGGGAATGCCAACATGTTTCCATTTCCCTCCAAGTCATACACCAGTTTGATTTAATGTAAATCATTATTCCTTCATTGTCACAGAGTTAAAATCTTCCTTGTATTGTGGAAACTCTTTCATTTTTTATACTGTTGTGGTTCAAAAGAAAACTCACTCTTATTTTCCAAGGACAACCAGAAACAAAGTTCACGTCCGTCTGTGTGGAGTTTCATGTTCTCCCCATGTCTGTGTGAGTTTCCTTTGGATGCTTTAGTTTCATCCCACAGTCCAAAGGTGTGCAGATTAGGTGGACTGGCAATGCTAAATTGCCCCTTACTGTTAGCAGGATTAGTAGGGTAAATACATGAGGTTACAGGGATAGAGCTGATTGTTGTTAGTGCAGGCTCAATGAGCAGAATGGCTTCCTTCTGCATTGTAGACATTCAATGACTCTGTGAAAAATGTCAGCATTCCAAGAAGTAAATAAGCAAATTGATAGTACAATCAGGATATCACAATATTACAAAGGGCCAGTTTAATTCTCATTCACTGAGGAAGATGTTAAAGAAATTATTCAGACTTGAAGATGAGTTAGAGAAATATAAATAACTAAATTGAGAAGAGGTAGGATACGAGAATAATGCAACTTTAAAATAAGCTAAAGAGCTGTGAGACAAACAATTCAAAAAAGAATAACTGCACATTTACTATTTATTAGCTCATAGAATAAGTTGCTACCTAACAAAGTAAATGATGACCTACTTAGACAATAAAAAAAATCAAGTGGATAGATTCAGCAGGAAAAATATAAAGTGGGTTTCAATCAGATAGAGGATGGATTGTAGATTGTAGCTGGATGCATTATCATTCCAATATTGTGCTGTTATTAAAATTACTCATAGAATTTGTATTCAAGGCAAAGACTGCAATTTCAGCAAAGTATAATTCACTGAACAATTTATTAGAGTTTTGTTGTTATGATTTGCATAAGTACACACTTCAATAATTAACAAAATAAAGTTCATCCTCACCCTGTGGCAATTGCTGAGAAGAGTATACAACAGCAGTACTTCACTGGAGAATGACTCAATGTCTGTCTTTTTTCATAAAAGTCTATTTCCTGAAGGAGTGTTTTATTGTAATCTGTTATTTTGATTTGCATAAAATGCAAGTGCGTGTTTGCCTTATTTACAAACTAAATCTCCAGTCTTCACCCTGTAGCATGAATAAAGCAACTACATGTAACAGAATAAGCCGGCTTAACCATGGACATTTTCAAATGTTGATTAATACAAGGGCATCAGATTTTGAAATGAGAAATGGAAGGATCTAAGTAACCAATCTTAACAGTTTTACAGGTGCAGAGAAAATGTTTCAGTTGTGAGCATCTGTTCAATAATCTTGTTCTAACACCATCTTGCACCCAAGTAGAAGAGTAAGCATTTCACTCAACTTTAACAACAATTCTCTTAACCAAGCACAACCCATTTTAAATTGCAATAAAATGCTTTAAAATGGCTTTGAATTGAAGCTGTCACTGGGAGCACTTTGCATTATAAACTAGCTAGCTCTGTTGTCAGCTATCATTTGATAATGTGTCTGTCTTAACATTGATGTTTTATGCACTGTCACTTTGGATAAAATAATCAATGATTTGAAGAATTTAGAAGCCTTATTGTTAATTCTTGCCATTGAAAAAAGTTTCAATGATGTTGACAGATACACGTTATCATTTTTTAAAACTATAAACATTATACACACTTAAGACAAACCAGCAGAAAAATTCATTTTTTTCCATATTCTGTTATTAAACATACAGGAAGTTGATGAACTCAGTTGACTGGAAAGCTGGTTTTGTAGTGCGGTACAACGGCAACAGTTTATATTCAATTCCTGCATATGCCGAGTTTATTGCTAAAGAACCTTGTCCCTCACCTCGAGTGTGTGATCCTAAGGATTAAATCACCACCAATTCACTCTCTCTCTCTCAAAGGGGAGAGCAGCCTATGGTCTTCTGGGATATGGCGATTTTCATTAAGTATATGTACAACGCTTGATTTAAATGGAATGATAAGCAAACAAGAAAATACTGCAATAAAACTTTTCTGAAATTATATATAATACTTTAATTTTGGATGAACTTCTACAATGCAACTTAACTTGATATGTGTGTATTTTAGCCCACAAGACATATTTGTTACTAAGTTGTTGTCTGTCAAAATGAATTAAGTTCAGAGCTAATGAAAAGTAGGTAACAGGAGAGTTCTCAGCTGTCACAGCTAAAATATCTAGGGCCATGAGGCACTTCATTGGATCTTCTTCACCTTGAAGCACAGGAGTGCAATGGGGTTGAGACTTATCCAAAGCTTGCTGAGTGTAATTAGAATGCTACATTTAGAAGTGACATCCATCTGTGTGCCCATTTTAATTATGTCAGTGCATGCCTAAATTTCCTGCCAATCAGATATGAATTACAAATCAGGATAAACAATTATACATAACTTTAAATAATTGAGACACAAGGAAATTACATAATTTGCATCGTATATTCCTGTTTTAAGAATAAAGCTATTTGAAGCCATTTAAGCATTATTTCTGCACATTAAGTACACTGCACATCTTGCTTAAGAACATGCAATTGTGAAAGCTTTCAGATTTAAAAATTGATTTATACTAATGCCAAAATAAAGGATTCAAAGCAACAAAAATACAGTGCAGGACTACGTGAGGCTAACTTTTTAAAAACTGTTTTCCAAATTACCATACAACTATTGCTAGTGCCTGAAACATGCTGCCACAGAGGATGATGGAAGCAAGTATATTAGCCACATTTAGAGGCATCTGGATGGGTATATGAAAGGGGAGGGACTAATGAGATATGGATCAAATAAGGGCAGAAGACTTTTCTTTGAGTTTAATTATGGCATCATGATCAACACAGGCTTGGAAAGCTGAAGAGCCTGTTCCTGTGCTGTATTCTAACACCAGAAAATTTACTTATTTAAAGTAAAGTTAATTTATTAATCACAGCTAAGGCTTACATTAACACTGCAATGAAATTCCCCTAGTTGCCACAGTCCGACATCTGTTTGGGTCAATGCTCCTAACCAGTAAATCTTTCAGAATGTGACACCCACAGGAAACCACGCAGACATAGAGAAAACATGCAAATATAGACAATGACCCATCTAAGGATTGAATCTCACCCTGTGAGGCAGCAGTGCTAACCACTATGCTACCGTGCTGACCACTTTATTTCACTTAGGTTGCACCTAAAATTCTGGATAATATCTTAAATCCAGCAAAAAGAAGGAAATTTGTTTACAGCCTATTTTTTGCCTATTCCAAATTGCTCTTGAACTGACTGATTTGCTAGGCCATTTCAGGGGGCAATTAAGGGTCATCCACATTGTTATGCATCTTGTGTCATGTCTTGACTAGACCAGGTAAGGATGGCAGATTTCCTTCCTTCAAGAGCATAGCTTTATATTCCAAATCTTATTAATTAAGGTTAAATTCCATCAACTACCATGCCACCTCATCTGGACTCAGGATTAATAGTCCAGTGACATTACCACAATGTTACCATCTCCCATCTTCTCACATTTCGAGACCAATAGGTCAGTGTGAAAATCGGGGAAATTTGGGTGTAACATAGCTGTGTGCACGGAGGCCTTGTGGCACAATGGGTATCACGCTTTATTCCTGGGTCACAAGATCCACTTTTGAATCCCACTCCATGGTTAAGGAAGATGTGTTCACAATGCAGTCAACAGGCTGAGCATCAACTTGCAAAATGACAGTTTATAAGAGTGGGAGAGGTTCCTGGTCATCTACACTTGGTATGGAGTGGTACCCTCAAGGTATAAGCCTCTGGTGACAGGCTAGCGAGTTGTTCCAAGTAAACGCCTTGTGAAATCAGATGAAAATCTGCCTTGTGTGCTGTTATATGTAAGAAGAGAATCAGCAACATGGCCATTTATGTAATTCATATCTTCCTCAATCTTTTGTGCTGGATTGTGGCTTTACACCGTGATTGTCCTAAATGTAAAATTAATTCCATGTTCCTCAAGCTTAGCACAGATCCTCTCAATTGGTGGGTTTCTCACTGTTGTAGAAAATGATAGCTTGTCCACAATTGTAGACAAATAAAACACAAAATGCATAATTTACATATTTATCTACAATTTAGAAAAGCAACACAGTAGTAAAACTTGAGGATGGTTTTATCTTTCAGTAGAGAGAGAAAACTGGTGAAAAGCGTTGTGTTGTTGATCCATGCACTCTGCCCGATGTTATAATCACTGACCAATCCACCTATTTTTCATCATTATGAATGATTAAAAATAGCCCTGATAGGCTATTAGAACTGAATTCATTAACTATGGGAAGAAAATGTTAAGAAGGGTGTGATCTATGACTTTGAAGTGCTGGAAGCTATGGACAATGTGAATATAAGCAGATGTGTAGTTGTAAGATTAAAACAGAAAAATACAATATTAACAAGCCTCAGGATGTAAATGTTTCTTCTTCCACAGAGGATCAATTAGGCAGAATAAACTCCAACCAAAAGCAATTAATACTATTAGTTGCCTTTTTTAACCAGAAGCTGGGTTCTGCATCCTGTATGAGAAAAATGATGTATGTACATGTGTTAAAATAAGTGATCAAATTTTCTTATAACACGGTGGTTTTATTGTGGCCATAAAAATTATATTTGTAAAATGCATTCAGGTTTGCAAAATGCATGATTGTGATATAGGATTGAGAGTTTAGAGTTTTTATTCGTTTGGTTTTCTGGTTGAGAAGAAATTTTTGTCTTTTCTCTTTCTGAAATGTATGGTACAGCTGTTACTGTTACAGAGGATTAAACAGGCTAAAACGTTTCCATACTTGATAGTACATCAAAGTTTACATAATTCATCAGAATTAAGCACATTCAAATGGCTAAATATTCTTTTCTTATTCCATGTTTACTCACATACATCCAGAACTTTATTTTTACTAACGAGAGATATTTGTGTGTGCACGTGCTCGTGTGTGTGCATGTGTATATGTGTGTGAATGTCTGATATGTACACATATATGTCTAATAGTCCTGTTGGTCTACATGGGACTGCAACGATTCAAGAAGCCTTTCAGCAACATTTTCTTAAGGGAAATTAAGGAATATTAATAGTAATGTAAATTATTTAGATCCATATATATATTCCTAATCGTATTTCCCATTCCTAAGATATTTATGGGGGTGATTTTATTATTTTGATTCTCCGTGCTGAATGTGGGCACAATTCAGATCGGACTTGGAAACGCATTCTCAAGCGCCCCCATATACACTTAGCCTGAAAAAGAAATTGTGAGTTAAGTCGCGCTGTGGGCTAGGCTTATCATACCCAAAATGCTGCTGCTCCAATTGGAGCCTTCAACTGTGCATGCCCAGTGAAAAAATTGTCACATCGCTTCTGGGCTGCAAAACGTGGGAACAATAGCCCCTTCAGATATTGCCCCATCCCCACAACATCCTTACCCACTCTCCCGTGACCCAGACTGATTGTGACTACCTCACCCCCTTCCCTCCTCTAATCGCCCACAGAGTGGCAGCAGACTCCCCTTCCCGACTTTCCAATTGCCTGCAGAGTGGTAGTAGATGCCCATTCCCCTGTCCCCTCCCCGACACCCCACCAGAGAACAATCTGGTCTCCCTCCTCCTTCCTCACCCCTCACCCACCAGAGAACAATCTGGCTCACCTCCCTCCCACCCTCTGCCCCCGTCACCAATCTGAATTTGAGAACTGCTGGGAGCTCTAAATTTACCTCTGCAGAACTTGGAGCACCCAAAACAGACCTTTGCCGGGCATGTCTGTTTTGCATTGAATCTGGATGGATAAACGCAATGGTAAAGGGGGAAATGCTGATAAGATTGGGCATCCAGCTCATTAAGTCAATTTAAATGCATGCAAATGCAATTAAATTGATGTCACACCCATTCTGGGTATGGTGCCGATTGTGGCCGTTTTTGGCCCTTGGTAAAATGGATATCTGGCTGAGGCAGGCATGGATTACGTTATTTGCCTCACGCCCAACTTTATCAAGTTTTCGCGTCTGAAAATAGACGCAACACAAATCGCCCCCATTATGTCAACATTTCCTATTTCATTTTGTTGTGTTCATTATTGTATAATTGCAATTCATAGCTATTAAGTCACTCGATGATATAAATGTCTGAACTATCTCTCTCAATTGGATTCTCATAGCATATAGACAAAAGACACATTGTGCTCTTCAATATGCAATATATTTGTATGTATATGAAAAATCATTTTTAAACATTTCTATCTATAAAATGCAATTCCTGCTAACTTTTTGTCACACTTTCCCACCAGCATTTTCAACTAAAAATTGTTCTATCTATGCATATAATGGAAGCTGCCAAAGGAAATGGTCACATGAGAATTACATTCCTCCATTTAATAGCAGGGCTACTGCATTGCCATTTTGGATTTCTATTCTCCTCATCATATACCACATAGGAACTGGAATCGGCCATTCAGTTTTCTAAGTCTGTTCTCCCATTTAATGAGCTCTGTGTCACAATTAATGTACCTACGTAGCATGGTGGCATTATCCATTATCTATTAGTACTATTGCCTCACAATGCTATTAGCCTGGATTTTAATCTTGGCTTGGATCACTGTCAGTGCAGAATCTACATGTTCTCCCCTTGTCTCTATCATTTACTCAGGGTGCTCTGATTTCCTCCCACAATCCAAAAGAGGTTCTGGTTAGGCGCATTGACCATGCTAAGTTCTCCCTCAGTCCACTCAGCCACCGGAATGTGGCAACTAGGGGATTTTCATGTGACTTAATTGCAACATTAATGAAAGTCTAACTGTAACATTAATAAACTTAAACTTTATCTTTGCTCCAAATCCCTTGATGTCCTTATTTTATAAAATGTTTTGTTCTAATAGGTAAATCTATCCAAATTTAATCCCTACTGCAATGGCACAACTGTTAACATGTGGGGAACCCATTTATCCATTAGCAAGCTCAACCAATGTTTTTTCACCGAGCCATAGCATGATCATTTTCCAAACAATTTGGAGGGCAGGTGGAATGAAATGTTTATTCTGTAAAAGAAACATTACTATCTAAAGGCACCATGAAATGGATACACTGACTCACCAGCACTTGGACCTCAGTTGACTGCAACTTATCACAAGCCAACACCACATGCCTAACTGATCAATGAGAAGGAGGTCTTTTCCCAGAATATTGTTTATGTCAGTAACAACCTGCCATGAAGACCTGAACCTCCTGAGACATTGGTGTTTAGGAGTGTCAAGAGAATTGATCCTCTAGCTGTAGACTCAGTGTCTGCTGCCTAACGTCCTTGCAGTTGTATCTCTGTGTTCATCAGTAGATCAATTGGTGGGTATTTTCCAAACTTCTTTGGTTTCTGGAGTTGTTCCTACAGATTGGAGAGTAGCTAATGTAAGCCTGCTATTCAAAAAGGCAGATAGAGTGAAAACAGGGAAATATAGACCAGTGAGCCTAACATCAGTACTGGGGAAGTTGTGAGAACCTATTAAAAAGGATTTCATAAGTCAGCATTTGGAAGGCAATGGTATAATCAGACAAAATCAGCGTGGATTTACAAAAGGGAAATCATGCTTGATGAATCTTTTGGAATTTTTTGAGAATGTAACTGGTAGAATTGACCGAAAGGAACCAGTGGATGTGATTTATTTAGACTTTCAAAAGGCTTTCAGCAGCATCACACATAGCAGACTATTATATGAAATTAAAGCACATGGAATTGCAGATAATGTCTACAGATAGATGGAAAGCTGTTAGCAGATAGGAAGCAAAGATTTGGCATAAATGGGTCATTTTCTGAATGGCAGTTAGTAACTAGTGGGGTTCCTCAGGGATCTGTGCTAGGACCCAATTATATATACTATGTATAATATAATATATATTATATGTATATTATATATATTAATGACTTGGAAGAAGGAACTGAATGTACGATTTCCAAATTTGCCGGTAATACAAAGTTGGGTGGGAGGGTGAGCTGTGAAGACGATGCAAATGCAATATAATGTGGATAAATGTGAGGTTATCCACTTTGATAGCAATAATGGGGAGACAGATTATTACTTGAATGGGTGTAAATTGAAAGAAGTGGATACTCAACAAGACCTTGGAGTCCTCGTGCATTATTCACTGAAAGTAAGCTCACAGGTACAACAGGCAGTAAAGAAGGCCTTCATACAAAATGATTTGAATATAGATATTGGGATGTTTTGCTACAATTGTATAGGGTATTGGTGACACCACACCTGGAATATTATTTGCAGTTTTGTGTCTTTATCTGAGGAAGGATGTCCTTGTTTTAGGGGGAAAACAGCAAATGTTTATCAGAATGATTCCTGGGAATCATCAGTCATATGAGTTGGTTAAGATTATATTCTGGAGTTTAGAAGATTGAGAGGGGATCTCATAGAAACTAATAAAATTCTAATCGGGTTAGACAGGGTAAATTTAAAAAAATATATTCTCAATGGTGGGGTGGTTGAGAATTAAGAGTCATGGTTTGAAGATAAGGGGTAAATCTTTTAGAATCGAAGAGAAATTTCTTCATCCAGAGGGTGGGGAATGTATGGAATTCAGAACCAACAAATGTAATTGATGCCAAAACGTTGTCTGATTTCAAGAAGAAATTAGGTGTGGATCTTGCAGCTAAAGAGATCAAGGGATATGGAAGGAAGGGAGGACCAGGATATTGAATTTGATGATCAGCCATGATCAAGATGAATGGTGGACCAGATTCCAAGGGCCAAATAGTCTACACTTGCTTTTAGTTTCTATGTGTCTATTTATTCGACCCCACAGAGGAGAGAACAACTGGTGCTGTGGTTCCTGCTGTTCCTGATGCCATTAATGTTGCTGGTGCTGCTTTTCTCATTCCTCATCAGGAGTGCAAGGCAACACTGTACAAGCTGTTCCCAAGCCATAATGACCTCTGGTCCCAGAGAGGTACAGCTGCAGGTGCATGAAGGGTTGGGTGAAGTATCTTCCAAGATATTGGTTATCACCTGTCAAGCAATGAAAAAGGAGAAGTAGTTTGAACAATGGTCTCCACCCTGGCCATGACTGGAGTTTTTCAATTCCACAGATCAAGTTTATCTCAACTCACAATTCTTCCTGCCATGCATTCATCTTGGTGACCCTGGAGCATGACTGGCAAGTGAGAAAGCAGATATTCTGACTGTGAAGTTCAGATTGAGGTTTCAAGCTATACTTTGTTAGCTTTTTAAATACTTTAATTGGTTTCTTGGCAAATTCCCTGCTCTATTTCAATCCTGCTCTAGTGAAACCTGGAGAAGGACAAGATAACGTTGAGATCAGATCAATGCTATTTCTTTTAGAGGTGTAACTTTCCTTGCACACACAAATTGACCTCCCTGTGCCTGGGAAAAGTCCCCACAATTTCCTGAAACTTCCAGCACTCTCAGCTTGCTTTTTATTCCAGATAATTCGAAAATGGCCTTTGCTTTACAAAGTGGCATACTTATTTCCTATTTATTGGTTGTAGATCTTTTGAGAACTCCTGCCAGAATGAAAAGTACTGCAAAAATTATATCACTTTATATATTATGTGTCATAAAAATAAAAAAGGACAAATTTGACTTTAAAGTGGGCCACTGAATAGCCTTTGCACAATTGTTCCTCAATTCTAACCTCATTTCATGAAAGCACTTGGTATTGACTTTCCCAGTGCAAAAAATACATTTCATTATTTTGAAAGCTGTTATAAATGTAATAATATCTTAGTTGTAATATAGCTAATTTGCATCAGATACAGCTAAATATTCAATTGGCATACATGGTGATATTTTGTCTGTTCTTCAAGATATTAATTCATTGTTGTATCTTTTCTGGTTGGCATTTGGAAGTATCATATTCTGAAGTCATGTGCAATTTATAATCCTTTGACTTAATTTTCCAAATCAATGGAATATGCTAAAAACTCCATCTAGTATGTCAAAAGAAATTATGTACACTTTGGATAGGATTCCACTGAGACATCACCTGTGCCATTACTGTAATGAAAATTGATTTAGTTCATATTATAGCAACTGTAATGTTACATCTTCCAGTAATAGAGATTTGTCCAGTCGCCAACTCCTGTAATTTCTAAACTACATTAGTAATCAGTATTGATCATTGCTCAGGTGCGATCAGATGCAGGCAGTGTCAGTTTATGAAGCAAGCTGATTGGGAGCAAATTATGAGATGCCTCTCAGGAATGCATTAATAACTGTTAAACAGAAGGAGAATGCCTTCCAATTGGGGTTGCTAATGTGCAGAGTAATCAGAAGCTGAGTTAACTAACTGTTTTTCTTTTGATGTCAGAGGCAGTTTTGAGGCTCATCCAAAACACGTAGGGCACAGTAGAGCATTCAAAGAAAAGAGGGCATCATTATTTGCATCGACAGATGTCAAGATCGCCAGGCAGCACACAATGCAATAGTTGGGTTGGAAACTAACACTACTTTTTACAATCATCATGCTGTGTGAGTGGACACCTGGACAGTCAAGTTTAAGGAATTGTGAAGTGAAATCTATATCATTAACTTTGAGAACGACCAGTGTCACGTGATATCACTCTTTCTGCTTTCAAATCTATAAAAAAGAAGAATTCTCATAAGAGATCCTTGTCATTGTGCAGAGAACTTACCGTAAGAAGGATGTTACCACTATGGTGCATTGCTTGCTCCTTTTCTATTCATATTCTTTTTATCTGAAGTGAAGATAGTGCCAAAATTTGATACTTCACAGATCCCATAAATCTCTTGGACCATAGTCTCCAATACTTACACTTGCTGAGAAATCAGTACTAAAAGCAATCAGTTGCATCTTGTTTTACAATGTAACCCCTGTATATTGAGTTTTCTCAAATAGGAGGCTGGACCTTCTCCTTAAAATAGATTTACTTTAAAGGAGAAAATATATACAGGCTTTTATTTCAAATGTCATCAACTGGATCTTCTGACTCATTAACTGGCATTCTAGGACCATGACAAGAAATTAAAAGCCTCAGCAAACCTGATATCAATAACACAGCAATTGCAAAGAGAAGTTATTGCAGATTTATTCCTAAAAGCATTTTGTTGAAAGAGTATGGTTGTATTATCACTAGACTATTAATCCAGAAACTCAACTAATATTTTGGGAATATGGATTCAAAGCTTGGAATTTGAAGTCAATAAAGCACATCTAGAATTAAGAATCTACTGATGACCATGAAACCACTGTCAATGATTAGAAAAACTCAAACACTTCACTAATATCATTTAACAAAGGAAATCTGCTCTCCTCACCTGGTCTTCAGAACCTCAGCAATGTGGTTGATCCACAACTGCCTCTCCAAGGACAACTAAGCATGGACAATAAATGCTGTGTAGCCAGCGACACCAATATCCCATAAATGAAGAATAATAGAAGAAGACATATAAAGACCAAAAGTTTGGAACAAGTTGCCCAAGATGTTTTACAGAAAAATGGAGAAGTATATTTAATGAAGAGGGCATTGAATCAATAATGATTGCATTTGGGGCGGGGGGGGGGGGGGGGTAACAACAGATTTTATTCAATTCCTGTCTGCACTATGGGACCCTTAGTCCCATAACCAGTAAATTTCATTCATATGTTGCCATTCCATTTTGCAAACATGTGGAATGTAAAGCAACTGATGATGCTCAATTACATTTGGGGAAGCTCTGGAAGAATAAAGGAGCAGGGGAGGAGTCTGAGGCATGGAAGTCCTTAACCTACCTAATAAGGTTGGAGAAACCTCAGAAAGCTTACAGGGAACACTTCTTCAAACTGCTGATCCTTTTTTTCACAAGCCTGACCAAGAAAGCACACCAGAATGTCCATCCACACAAGTGAAGTCACCTTATTAGAGTCTGATAACAGTCACAGTCTCTAATTAACTTGCATGAATGAAGATTTCATTGGCTTTGAATGAATGATTTAAGCTTACTATCAACGAGCCAACAAAGACAGCTTTTTGCCAGCTAAGTATTCCATGGTGGTTTAAATTCTTACCTGCCAACAGGTAAGGTTAAATTCCACTGTTTCTTACATATTTGGGACTTTTTCTAATTTTCTGACTCTGGGTTATTTTGTTTTTTGCCATCATGCCACCAATCTTGGTGTCATCTGCAAACTTAATAATCATGCCTCCTATAGTCCCATCTAAATCATTAATATAAATAATAAATAACCGTGGACCCACCACTGATCCCTGAGGCACACTGCTGATCACAGGCCTCCAGTTTGAAAAACAACCCTCGACAACCACTCTCTGTCTTCCGTCATCAAGCCAATTTTGTATCCACTTGGCTACCTCACACTGGATGCCATGAGATTTAACCTTATTCAACAAACTGCCATGTGGCACCTTGTCAAAGGCCTTGCTAAAGCCATGTAGAAAACTTCAACTGCACTGTCCTCATCTACCTTCTTGGTTATCTCTTCAAAAAACTCAAATTTGTGAGACACTCACAAAGTCATACTGATTGTTCCTAATCAGTCCTTGCATCTCTAAATGCCTGTAGATCCTTTCTCTCAAAATACCATCCAACAACTTATTCACCACAGATGTTGGAAGATGGGATCTTACCAGCCCCGATTTGCTGTCAAAATCAGACTCGCACCTGGGAAAGGTGTAAGGCTGATTTCAATATTTGAATTCTTATTTAAATATTATTAATGAGTCCAGCACACAACTGTTCAGGTTCACTTGCTTTAATAGCTTCACCAGTGGATGTCCTCACCAATGAAGATCACATATGGTTCCCAACAACAGTGACCAGATGTGATGGCCTTGCTAGTGACACTGGAGACAATTGAGTTCCCTGGATGTGGGGGATAAGGGGACAGTACCAACCTGGGACCCTGGCACTGCCCATCAGGCACCGTGGCACTGGTAGCCAATGGTAAGAAGTTGGGGCATGGGAATAAACTGCATTGGTGATCAGCTATGGTGTTGATGGGCCGGGGTGTGTGGAACAGGGTTTTGGGGCAGTGATTGGTGAAGGAGGCCAGCAATTGACCAAAGAGGCCAGCGATCATGTCACACAATTGTGAGTGGGAACTTGCCCAAGAAATAGGTTCGATATTCTCCCATTTTTAAGTTCATTCGGCACTTAAAAATTCTGGTCTGGTCATCTCCTCTATTTATCTCTGTCTTAAATCTATTCAAAAGTGCTGCCTCAAAACATTATTTGAAGAAAAGAATTCCAATATCTCACAATAATGTGAGAAAAACATTTTCCTCATCTCTGTTAAATATTGATGACCCCTTAATTTGAAACAGTGACCCCCAAGTTCTAGATTCTCCCATAGGAGACAACATCCTTTCAATATCCTCCCTGTCAGGTATTCTCATGATCTGATATCTTTCAGTCAAGTTGTCTTCTTCTAACTTAAGCACAGTCTGTCCAACCTTTCCTCATAAGACTATCCACTCTTCCTATGTATTAATCAAATAACCCTTCTCTGAACTGTTTCTGATGTGTGTGTACATATGTCCTACAATAAAAAGACCAATACTATACACAGCACTTGAGAAGTGGTCTCACCAATACTTTGTAGCATAACCCCCACTACTCTTATACTTAGTTCCCTATGAAATGAATGATAACATTTTATTAACTTTGCTAATTACTTGCTGCAGCAGCTTGATAACCTTTTGCAATTCATGCACTAGGACCAAAATGTCTCTTTGCCTTTCAAATCACTGCAATATCTTACCTTTTTAGATAATAAACTGCTTTTTGGTTTTTCTTGCCCCACAGGGACAATTTCACATTTTCCCATATTATGCTCCATTTTCCAATTTCCTACTAATCACTTCATCTATCTATATCCTTATGTCGTTTTCACAAATTACTTTCCTACTTATCTTTCTGTCATCAGCAAATACAATGGCCATACCTTGAACCCTTTCACCCAAATCAATTTTATAAGTTATAAAGATTTAATCCTTGTGAAAAACTACTTACCACATCTGGCCAGCCAAAAAATAGCCCATTTATGTGTACTCTCTGCTTCTTTCTTCTACCCATACCAATATTTATTTGATTTATTCATGTCACGTGTATTAGCATATAGAGAAAAGTATTGTTTCTTGCACACTGTACAAACAAAGCATATTGTTCATAGAGAAGGAAACAAGAGAGTGCAGAATTAGTGTTACAGTTGTAGCTAAGGTGTTGAGGAAGATCAATTTAATGCAAAGTAGGTCCATTTAAAAGTCTACTGGCAGAAGCAAAGAAGCTTGAGTTGATATGTATATGCCCTCAGACTTTTGTATCTTTTTCCTGACAGAAGATGAAAGAGAGAATGTCCAGGTTGTGTGGTGTCCTTAATTATGCTGGCTGCTTTGACAAGGCAGCAGCAAGTGTAGACAGAATCTGGTTTGTATGGTAGATTAGGCTACATTTGTGACTTGCTGTATTTCTTGTGGTCTTGAGCAGAGCAAGAGTCATACCAAGTTGTAATACAAGCAGAAAGAAAGCTTTCTATGGTGTTAAAGTTGGCGAGAGTTGTAGCTGACATGCCAGATTTTCTTAGTCTTCTGAGACAATAAAAGCATTAGTGGGCTTTCTTAACTGTAATGTTGGCATAGGAGAACTAGAATAGGTTGTTGGTGACCTGGACACCTAAAAATCTGAAGCTGTTGACTCTTTCTACTTCATCCCTGTTGATTTAGACAGGGATATGTTCTCCTCTATTCTTCCTGAAGTCGATGACAATCTCCTCAATTTTGTTGACATTGAGGGAAAGATTATTATCACTATACAGTTCATCGAATTTTCTATCTTATTCCTGTCTTGTTTGAGATCCGACCCACTACAGTGGCATTGTCAGCAAACTTGAAAATCGAGCTTGGCCACACAGTCATTGGTGTATAAGGAGTATAGTAGGGGGCCAAGAACACAGCCTTGTGGTACACCGGTTTTCAGGATGATCATGGAGGAGGTGTTGTTGTCTATCCTCAATGGCTGTGGCCTGTGGGTTAAGAAGTTCAGGATCCAGTTGCAGATCTGGCCAAGACTATGGAGTTTGGTGATGAGTTTCATAGGAATAATGGTGTTGAAGGCTGTGCTGTCATCAATAAATAGGAGTCTGACATCGGCATGTTTGTTAACTAGGTGTTCCAGGGTTGAGTGCAGGACCAGGGAGATGGTGTCTGTTAAGGATTTGTTGCTGCGGCAGGCAAACTGGCAAACTATTGTGAATCCAGGCACTGCGGGAAGCTAGAATTGATTCATGCCATGACTAGCACAGGCCAATGGAAAGTGCCATTCTGCAAGCCTTGCCAACAGTAAAATTCCAGCACCTATTCAATTCATCTGTCATCTCATTCCTTACCATGATTAACTCCCTGGACCCACTTATATTGAGCATCATCACTTCCAGAAAATTATTTTGAATTCTGGCCACACTCAACTGCTATACTCAGCTTTCTGAAACATTCTTCATGCTCAGGTGTGGTTTCTGATCTGAACTGCTGATCTCTTTTGTGTGTGAGTGCAATGCTCTGGCAGGTTCAGCAATGGAAAGCTAATTTCAATGAGTTGCCATTCTCACTTTGGAGGTCCTTTATTATTATACAGAAACTGAGAGAGTGCGACTAAATTAACAGTGCAGCATTCACTGAGAAATGCGAGGAACGACAATAATCAAAAAACATCTACAATAGATAGCAAGCTGGAAGCTGTTGGTTCGGTTCACCTGAGAATATAAATTCATTTCTGCGTGTCCTACAAACTGGGTTTTTGTGTCAACTGAAAATTTTTGATGGTAATAGTAATGTTTTATTTTCAATAAAGAAATTAGATAGAATGTAGAGATCAGAAGCAGACCATTCTGCCCTAAAAGTCCATGTCGGTATTAATGTTCAACATGAGTCTCCTCTCATTACTCTTCATCGAACACTTTCTAAAAATAGTAACTTGTTTGCAATTTTGGTTTTGTAATGATTTTGAGCCAAAAAAGAACAGATGGATGCTGATGCATTTATGTGATAATTATCTTTCTAATGCCTGAATAATGGGTTAACACTTCAGGTGAAAATATTCACGAACAACATTAAAATAGCAATTAAAGAAAAATCATAAGAACATGTTTTGTGTTATTCTGCTGTTTTCACCAACAACTTATAGCCTTTTTTCTGAGATGATAGAAGCAGAAAGTGCGAAATGCATTGATCTTAAAAAGTGGGAAAGACAGGTTAATGTTTGGCTGCAGTCTTTTATTCGACCTCAACATACAGAGCTGCAGGGTTCTGGGCGTGTTAAGCCCTACCCACAGATTTGTGCAGCACGATTTGGAATCACTGATATTTTTACAGGCAAAGTGCATATGGGGGGTGCTTGAGATCAGGTTTTAAAGTCAAATCTGAAACACTCCCAGTTCCAATCCATCCAGCACTTAGAATCAAAATGGTACAATAGGGCCCTAATTCAGGCTTCAATGAAATTAATTCAGCCTTAATCCTTCTGATACACTTAAGGTAAAACTTATTTATTTCAAATTGTGAAATTATCATACACTTTATTAGACTTCAGATAAGAATTTACAATAGTGCAGCAATTTTGATATGTGAGCATAAAATACATTGCAGAGTGAAATTATTGCAGCAACGTGTTTTACAAGTTTTCAATATGCACTTCAGAAAGTGCTTGGGAGTTGTATAAGATTTCTATATTGCAATAGTGCCCACACCACAATAGTACTGTATTGGCTGTCAAGCATTTTGAGATATTCTATAGTCACAAAAGGCACTATATAAATGCATGCCTTTTCTGAAGGGCAGCCATCACTCAGCTGATGCGATTTTTCAAATGGGACGTTAAGCCAAATCGCCATCTGCTCCTCAGGTCGATGTGAACAATCCCATGGGTTCTATTTTGAGGAACAGTGGGGATGTTGACTCTGATGTTCTGGCTAATATTTGTTCCTCAATCACATGACAAAAACACTTTGGCTGCTACTTATTACACTGCTGTTTGTGGGAGCTTCCTGGACACAAATTGGCTGATGCGTTTTCGGCTGATGATGTTACGAGGTGGCACGGTGACACAGCGGATAGCACTGCTGTTTCAAAGTATCAGACACCTGGATTCAATTCTGCTCATTGGTGACAGTGTGGAATTTGCACGGTCTCCCCGTGTCTGTGTGTGGGTTTCTTTTGGGTGCTCGAGTTTCCTCTCAGAGTCTAAGATATGCAGGTTAGGTGGATTGACCATGCTAAATTGCCCCTTAGTGTCCCCAGATGTGTAAGTTAGTCCTTCCAAAAAAATAAATATTTATAGTTGAATGATAGGTTGCAATCTGCTTCAAGATGCAAAACAAATTCCAAATGTTCTATGGAGATATATGCTTAGGTCTGTTTAAAAGAAAAAAATATTTCTTTTCCCAAACTCACTAACTTTCTTCACACCTTTCCACTGGGTGGATGCTGTGATTGAGGTAGCAGGGGATCAAATTGTCAAGGAAATACCCAGGGGGTGGGGGGTTAAGAACAAAGAACAAAGAACAACACGGCACGGGAAACAGGCCCTTCGGCCCAACGAGCCTGCGCCGCCGTCCTAACGTCTTAATGACATATAGAGACCAATATAGGGACAATTTGTTACCCAATCAGCCTAAGAGCACATTTTTGGGATGTGGGAGGAAACCGGAGCACCCGGAAAAACCCACGCAACCACGGGGAGAACGCGCAAACTCCCGCAGACACAGGCCCAAATCCATGTGTCTGCACAGCAACAGCGATTGTCTCTGAGCTGTCATGTTGCCCATCTGATGGTCCAGTTTAAGCATACACTAACGACATGAAGCACTAGACCACTCCTGAAGTAACATCCAGGAGCAGCCCTCGCACGACCTGCCGAATGCATGCACCTTGTTGGTCAACAAGGTGGACCGAACAGCCTGTGGAAACAATTAAAGTCTTTAAACAGTCCTCCTATATCCCTCTATCTGCAGACCGCTCATGTGGCTGTCCAAGAGACCCTTAAACACCCCTAGCGTGCCTGCTCCCACCACCTTACTCGGCAGTGCATTCCACACCCCCACTACCCTTTGTGTGAAAAACTGCCCTCTAATATTCGTCTTATACATAGCCCCCCTCACCCTAAGGCCGTGACCCCTTGTTCTATTCGATTCTAATGGTGGAAAAAGCTTACCACCATTTACTCTATCTATACCCCTCATAATCTTATATACCTCTAATAGGGGGTTGGGGGGGAGTTGTCATGTGGCAAGGGTTGGTCAAGTGTGGCTTTGAGGGTCGGATGATCAGAGTGCTGAGTGTTGTCAGTTGGTTGATGGGGTGTTAGATGATCAGGAAGTAGTGGGGACGATGGGGTGGTAAAGGGTAGCCAGGAGTCAATGGGGGCTGGTTATTCTAAAAGTTCTGAAGTGCTTTGACACACCAGGTGATTCACTTTCGTATTTTGTTGGTTTTATACCTGCTATGAAGGCATCTGCAGTAAATCCTGAGTAATTATAAGGCGTCTAGCCCAAGTCTGCTAGGATCTGGCCAAGTATGGAGCAATTAGAGTAAAACTGTAATCAAAAGTTCGAACTTTCTACGTAAGCACTGGGGATGTGCTCTCATCAGGTCTTCTTATTAGTCCTGCACATATCTTTCATGGTAACTGTAGTCTCTTGGCAGTCATGTCCCATTGCATTTTCAAACTGACATTCAAAGTTTTTTTTTCACTTTTTGTGGATTTTTGAAACTGTGCCTCGGCTTTTTCTAGTTTTCTGAGTTAGATTGTGTGAAAGCACATTATAAGACTGCTGTCTTTCTACACCTGAATGATCTTCAAAACCTCATGATAAATGACAGTACACTACAATTCTAATCTTGTGTTAACACCATCTTGTTACATCAACAGGCACACAAGCATAGGTTTTAATTTGCCTGGGCAGTCCAGCTTCATCTTTAATGCCATGTAACACCCTGAGGCTTACTTTCTGTCCATGAGTAGATTAACAACAGAGTGAGCAATAGCTTGCAAAGCTGCTTTTACATTGCAATAAGCCGTACTGTCAACTGCCTGATGCACTTCATTGCATTCAATAAGACTGGACTACTACCAGTATCTCACTGCTGGACTCACTAAAACCCAGCATAGTTAGTTTAATGTTGCAGCCAGCTCTGTGAGCTCTATTCACTGTGAACATGGACAATGAGCATGGATCTGCGTGTCATAAAATAGCAACTTTAAGTGGTATGCCAATGACCTGTGTAATAGAACAATTAAATCATACAATGGCAACATTGAATATGGCCATTTGGCCCATTGTATCACTGCTGACTCTCCACAAGACCAATAAGCTAGTCCCATTTTCTTTTTCACTGAGCCATGAAATTGTTTTTCACTTCAAATAATTATTAAATACCTTTCTGAAATCAATGATTGAATCATCACAATCTCAGGCATTGCATTCCAGATTCTAATAAAGCACTGCATTAAAACGTCTTTTTTCTCATTTTGGTGTTGCTTCTTTGCCACTCAAATTTAAATTATGTCTTCTAATTCCTGACCCTTTGGTTAAAAGGAACACTTTCATCCTATCTACTCTATCTTGAACCCTTATGATTTCAGACACCTCTATCAACTCACTTCTCAACTTCCATGTAACTGGAGTCCTTCATCCCTGGAATAATTTCTGTATTTTTGCATTGCCACTAATTGCCTGCACATCCTTCCTAAATTGTGGTACCCAGAAATGGATGTAATAGTAGAGGCCAAACTAGCATTTCATAAAGACACCTTATAACTTTCTTCCTTGTGTACTCAAAATACCTCTATTGCAAATACTGTGTAGACTTCCTTTCAGATCGCACTGCATCTACACCCTCTTTAGAACTGCACACTTTAGAAAGTGAGAGTAGGGGTAGGCCATCCATCCTTCAAACCTGCACCATCATTCAATACGATCATGGATCATAATATATTTTAGCACTACACTCTGGGTCTCTCCCTATTCCCCTTGATGCCTTTGGTATCTTGAAATCCATCTGTTTCCTTTGTAATTGACTTAGCCTGAACAGTGACCTGGTATAAAGAAATTTCTCCTTATCTCCATTATAAATGACCTATCCCATATCCTAAGACTGTAATCTCTTGTTTTAGAATCCCTGCCAGGGAGAACATGATCTCTGCACTCAGTCTGCCCACCCTTGTCAGAACCCAATATGTTTCATTGACATCTCCACTCATTCTTCTAAATTCCAGTGAACATAACTCTTAGTTGACCCAAACTCTTCTCATATAATAATCTTGTCATCCCAAGAATCAATTTGAGAATCTTTACTATACTCCCTCTTTGGTAAGCATATCCTTTCTTAGGTAAGGAGACCAAAACTGTATACAATACTCCAGGTGATGTTCTCACCAAGGCCCTGTACAATTGTAGTAAGATATCTTGGCCGGAATTCTTAGTCAGGATACTCAGTCAAATCTCCATTTACAGCAGTAAAACCTAGGAATCTCAGCTGCGGATAAAATCAGAAAATCCAGCCCCCTCACTCCTGTGCTCAAATCCTTTAACAATGAAGGTCAACATAATATTCACCTTCCTAATTGATTACTGCATCAGTAATTCTGCAGACAGATCACTGCTTTCAGTGACTGCTGTATAAGGATACCTGGATCCCTGTGTACATCAATGTTTCCCAATTCTACGAAGTGAATAATTTCAGACTTCTCCAAATTATACTGCATCTACCATGTATTTACCCATTCACTTAACTTGTCTAAATTGCCTTGAAGCCTCTTAATATGCCCTTCACCATTCAAATTCCCACCTAGTTTTATATCATCAGCAAACTTGCAAACATTACATTTTGTTCCCGCATCCAAATCCTGGACACAAATTGTGAATATTTAAGGCTCAAGCACTCTAGCCTAATAGTCATTGCCAACCACTCTGAAAATATCTATTTATTCCTACACCCTGTTTCCTATCTTCTAACCAATTTTCAATCCATGCCAATATATTACTGCCAATTCCATGTGTTTTTATCTTGCACACTAATCTCAGTCGTGGAGCTTTGTCAAAAGCTTTCTGAAAATTCAAATACATCATGTCCACTGGTTTTCCCTTATCTAATCTATTTTGTCTTCAAATAACATTGATAGGTTTGTCAAACATGATTCCCTTTCATTTTTTTTGTCTAATCCCATTGATATTTTCTAAATGCCCTGTTATCATATCCTTGATAATAGACTACAGCATTTTCCCTACTACTGATTTTTGGCTAACTAGTCTGCAATTCCTCATTTTCTCAGGGACTAATTAGTTTGTCCAATGCTACTTCGCGAGTGATAGTAACGGCACTTAATTCCTCCCCTGTATTCTTTAGTATTAATGGGATGTTTGAAATATCTTCCACTGTAAAGACTGATATAAAATATCCATTTAGCTCCTCTGTCATTTCCCTATTCCCCGATTCTCCCAAAATTATTTCACTTGACCTCTCTTTTCCTTCAGCTCTTATTATCAGTTTTTTTTACTTTCCTCGCTAGCTTGTCATCATAGTTCATTTTCTCTTTTTAGTCTTCCTTTGCTGGATTCTAAATTTATTCCAGTCTTCAGGGCCATCATGAAATAGTGCCTCCTTATATGCTTTTTCTTCAACTAAAGTCTCCTTAACTTCTTTAGTTGACCATATTTGGATTATCCCTCCCTTAGAATCTTTGCACCTTATCAGGATATATTTTTGCTGACAGTATAAATTACCTCCATAAATATCTGCCACTGCTTGCTATTTGTCTTTCCTGTTAATCTGTTCACCCAATGCACTTTAGGTACTTTGTCCTTATTTTATTGTTTATTCCCTTTATTCGAGTTAAACACTGTTGCTTCACACTCAAATTAAACATTAAATTCTCTTGTGTTATGATCACTTCTCCCTAGGGGATCTTTTACTCTAATGTCATTTATTACAGATCCAAGACAGCCTGCTCACTGTTTGGTTCATGACATATTGCTCTAGAAAACTATCCGTAGTACATTCTGTGAATTGTTGTCATAGCTATTCTAACCATCAAAAAAATTAAACTCACCCATTATTATTTCTTTTTTCTTTTTATATGCTCCTATTATTTATTGATTGTTCTCACTAGATCTTGGTTCCCTCCCATTTCCAAGAAGTTAGTTGCACCTTCTTTTGTGGGGATAGAACTAAGTTAGATGTCAGGAGTAAGTTTTTCACTCAGAGGGTGGTGGGTGAGTGGAATTGGCTGCCATCGGTGGTGGTGGAGGCTAACTCGTTGGGGTCTTTTAAGAGACTTCTGGATAAGTACATGGGATTTAATGGGATTGAGGGTTATAGATAGGCCTGGTAAGTAGGAATATGATCAGCGCAACTTGTGGGCCAAAGGGCCTGTTTGTGTTATAGTTTTCTATGTTCTATGTTTATTAGCTTTGCCAATTCCTTGTTTTCTATTAGGAATTCTACCATTTTGGACATACATTTATTTTCATAATCATTTTCTTTTTACATACTTATAGAAACTTTTACAGCCCACTTATATGTTACTTGCAAGTCTACTCTCATACTACATTTTTCCCCTTTTAATCTATCTTTGCATCCTTTATTGAATTTTAAACTGCTTCCAATCCGTGGGCTTACAATTTTTCCATAACTTATATAAGTTATATAACTTTTATTGGATCTAATAATATCCCTGTTGGCCATGGTTGGGCTGTTTTTCCTATTGTCATTTCCTATTGTCCTATTCACGTAGAGTCTGACCATTCTGGGATGCTGCGCATGCCCAATGGTCCCAATCTGGCAGTCTCCCCATTTGCTAGCCAGTTCAATCATTGGTCAGCCCGGGACACCCACAGTGCTGACTCTCCATGCCCCATACATGGCCTGATTGCAGTCCTCACAATGTTTAAAATATATTTTAAAAAGATTCAAATTACTTACCTGCCTTCCCACCAGTTTCTAGCATGGTCCAACCAGTGACTGTTCATTGGCTCTGGGAGATGCACATGCATTCCCAGTGCATGTGCAAATACCGGTACAAGACTGACAATGCGCGTCACGACCAGCCAGAAAAGTTGTGGGTTGCGATGGGAGAATTACGGCCCTAGTTTCCAATTGAAATATTTGCATTCTATTCTAATGAAGAATTCTGTCATGCTATGATCACTCTTCCCTAAAGGACCTTGCACAACATGATCATTAATTAACCTATTCTCTGTACATAATAACAAATTTAGGAGCGCCTGTTCCCTAAATGGTTCTTTAATGTACTGGTCTAAAATGCCATCTCATGCACAATCCAAGAATTCATCTGTTGCAGTATTGTCGCTAACTTAGTTTGCCAAGCTTATATAAAAAGTAAATCACCCATAATTGCTGTATCACCCTTGTTTCATGCATCTCCACTTTCCTGTTTAACACCATCTCAACAGAAACACTACACTTTGGGGGCCTATAGATAATTCCCATTAAAATTTTCCTTTCCTTGTTTCTTCTGAGCTCCATCCAGACCAATTCTACATCTCGGAGAGGGATTCTCCAGCTGTGCATGCCACAAGACTCAAAATTCTCATCCAAGCTCAACACATTTTTAAATGGTCTGGCATATTTTCTGCTTCATTTGCTATGATTCCCATGATGGGCAAGTCACGAGAATTTTGGCCTTAATGTTCTAAGCCAATATTCTTTCTCACAATTGCATTGATTTGATCCTTTACGAACAGAACTTTCTTTTCTTTTTTGTCTGTCCTTCCTAAATATCAAATACTCTTAGCTATTTCATTCCCAGCTTGGACATGCTGCAGTGTGTCCTATAATTGCCATCGTATCATAACCATTTAAATCTACTTGTGGTGTTGATTTGTCTACCTTCTGCAACCAACCTGAAACCTTTTACAATCCCCTGTTTGTAATAGGATTACTTGATGTTCTGGTTGTGGCATTGTTCTGATTTGGCATCTGTTCCCTCAAATTGTCATGTTATTTGGTATTTGTAGATGTTACAGTCTGGATTCTAGGCTTATGCTGATGATTTCTGCTCAAATCCTTGAGTATAAAACCACCCATCATTTA
This sequence comes from Sphyrna mokarran, assembly GCA_024679065.1. NCBI lineage: Eukaryota > Metazoa > Chordata > Chondrichthyes > Carcharhiniformes > Carcharhinidae > Sphyrna > Sphyrna mokarran. The sequence continues at coordinate 100,698,436 of JAGIQG010000004.1, read as the reverse complement.
CTCCCAACCATATCTGCAGCCAATTGCCTGCCATAGCTAAAGCACTACTGGACAGAAACAACAAAACAAACATGCACGGTAAACTAAGACAAAACCATTTGCAACACAGAGAAAACATCAGCCCCCTTTGGGGCTGCAAAATTAAAGAGGAACTTACAAGTTTGAGCGCGGCAAGGCAGCAGGAAATGGCAATATCACACAAGAATTTATAGAACACTGGAGCCCTGAGCTCTCTTGCCTGGCTGTCTCAGTTTTACATGATGGTCATAAATTCCAACACTATTCCAAAAAAATAGCAAACAGTAAAAGTTAGTGCCATACCAATACCTGATAAAGACCCCATGCTTGCAGCTAGCTACTGTTCATTCTCTTTCCTGTGAATCCTATACAAAATTCCTGAATGTCTCACCCTTGAACACATATCTCCATTCATAGAAGTCCTTAGGTTTGACAAATCTGGTTTCCACAAGCACAGAGAAATAGGTTTTAGTTCTTATCACTTACATTGAAAACAGCTTTCAAAATAAAAATTGAAAACAGGTGCTATGTTCCTCGATCTCACAGTCACCTACAGCACCATTTGACAACAGGACTCCTTTGAAACTGTCTCAGAGCCTGAACAAACTTAACAAATCTTGGACTTACCCTAGATAGGATACTGACTTTCCAGGAACATCTAAAAACAAATGCAGCCAAGGTCAATTCTAGAAACAACTTGATGGTCAAACTAACTAACTCAACATGGGGCACTTCTACCATCACCCTCTGAATCTCAGCACTCATAGTCTCATACCCAGTAGCAGAATACTGTCCCCCTGTTTCATCAAGATCATCACACACACAGAATTGACATCCAACTGTATATTACCATGCACATCATTATAGGGACATTACACTCAATATCGGTCTTTGGTTTCCTGTCCACTCAAACACTACTCCTCCACACATCTGCATACTTGCGATATCCACAAAATTTTAGAAAATGTTCACTAAGCAACTTCTGCCCCACCTCCTGCCTCGCTAATTCATGCTAATCTACTCAATTCACCTAAAGTACGAAGGCTGATCTGGGAAAAAAACCTTCCACACAGGAGTCTAATGTAAATTCCATTTGGACAAATGAATAGGAGTTATTGGACACGTCAAACGCAAGTACTGGTCTCTGAACAACTCAACAACTGAATGGTTTCAACCTTCCGAGGAAAGAGTGGTCTATCCTCAACAGGTTCAGGACCAACCACAGCTCCTGTTTGGTCAACATCCATGAATGAAGCACTGGTGCCAGCCCCCTATGTGCCTGTTGGAGAGAACAAACTATGCACCATGCCATAGAAGAGTGTTACAGGCTCAGCGGAAGTCTATCCGCACCCAACACAGTGAGACAGAAAGTAACTGCCTGACTTAGGCACTTTGCATTTGCTCAGTAAATAACTTGGGTGTTGCACTCAAACGTACTGTCTAATGTTCAGGTAAGATAATTCTTTATCCATATGTCGGTCATGGATATTTTTCATCTCTTGTTTTCGAATAATATATCTTGCACCCTTGGGAGTGTCCACAATGTAACTGGAAGGTTTTTCTGCACGTCAGCTGAAAAGTCATTCTGCACTGATTCTGCAGCATGATACAATGTCTAAGTTTGGAACAGGTATACAGATTGATTTCCAACTATGTTGCACAGCCTGTTGGCTAATGAACTGCATTGCAGAGGAAGATGATCATCCCCCTGAGAAAACACATTTTGTTTCCAATGCAGATCTTTGTGGTCTGTGGTCTTTGTCCTTGTTTTGACAATATCATGAATGGTTGATCAAGGACAGATCCTTGCATACCATTAGGCTTCTGAACCCTGGACCTATGGGCTAGAATTTTAGTGATACCACACCCTGAAATCGGGGCAGGCATTCTCCATTGGCCTCAGGCAGGATTTTACGAGCCTTGAGCAGGCAAGGCAGTAAAATTCCGGCATCGGTACACACAATATCAAATATCTGGGGTGACCGGGGTGAGTTATTGTAATGACACTTGTATGTTTGAGTACGTGATAAGTTTGGCTCTGTTTGCCTAAACCATCACTTGCCATTTCTGTGAGTAAGTACATTCCGGTGCACAAAGTTGAAGGCTATTTGCACTTGCATCCAGTTTCGCATGTGAGCATATAAGCTGAATAGTGGCAAAGGGTTTTGTTGGTAACACAACGCTGTTATGCTCCCGTATACAATAGATAGCTCCCAAAGATGATTTTATATCTAGTGGACTGAAACACTTCCCTATCTCAAGAGGGAACAAGTTGTACCTTCCAGACTGATGTTGATAAAGGCTTTTCCTGAAACTAATTCAAAAAGATCATTTGAAATTAAATCGGTCATTCATTTACAAAGACATTAGGCACGGGATCCTACGGCTGCACTTGCCCCAAGATCGAAAAATCCTGCCCGAGGTCAATGGACTTTTGCATTGTCTGCCCCGACCTGCTATGATTTCCATCGTGTTTCGATGGGAAGATTCCGTCCTAGGCATCTCAAACTCTCAAGTTGAGAAAGACACCACTTTCAATCAATCGACCCATCACCTTATTCAGGAAAGGATTTTCGTCTTGAAAAAAAGTCACATGAGGGGACAACCATACTGTCTGTTTGCTTTTAAAAGCAGGGAAAGCTGCTCTCAGAGAACCATCAGTCTTCAGAACTAGACTTTGAAACCAGCCGCAAGTCATTAAACAGTCAAACTTGTCCAAGTTTCAAAGTTAACCAGAGAAACAACCTCCCAGCTTTTCAACTAAAAGAAACTTCAGAACCTGCTGTGAACCCTTGCTTTAAAGGCCCTCACTTCTATTTTAAATCACTGAGCCCATTCAAGAAACCACAGGCCTATCACTTGGGAGACTGGAAATCATAAATCAAAGGCTGAATTAACTATAATCTGCAACAGTTCTGTCATGGTTGAGACATGAACGAAAATATGTATTATATATTTATATATATTTGTCAACTGGACTACTTTCAGAAAGACATTTATTGTGCTTTTTAAAGTAGACAAAGTTGACAAGATGGCTCCAGCTGGTCACATGCTGGCGTCTGGCAGTTTCAAAGTTGATAAAGGGCTAACACTTCAAATGTCTGGAATATAATGCCACTCCAACCCTGCATCTCGCCCACCGCCACTCCACTCCCCCATCCCTCCCTGCCTCCATTTCTGTGCATAACATTCCAATACATTGGCCCTGAAGACAATGGGCCTGCTCCAGCTAACTTTGAACAAAAGTAAACCTTCGCAGATCTTAATTTCCTGTATTGATGCTGTTCACTTAAGCATTAACTTTTCTACCACAACGTCTCAGCAAAAAAGCTTATTTTAATAACCCAAAACCAGTATCTCCTAAATTAAAAAGAGTCCCGATTCCATTTAAACACTTAAGATTCAAGCCATGGGAGTACACTTCTCTTGTCCTACACCACAGAATGGTAATGGGAGGTGTGCCATGTGACTTCCTAACCACCCCCTCCACATACCCTCCCCAGAATTGAACCCTGGGCAGTTACTACTTGATCTCCAACAGAGCTCCAGACACCAACCTGTGCTCTCTACTGTCATGCCAGTAGTAGTGGAAAGAATTCTGAACGCCATCAAGCTTTCAACTTCTGGAATTTTAATAAGGGAAAAGGGGAAAACCAAAAATCTCTTACCAGGAGCAGATGCCTGCTGGATGGAGTGAGATGCAATCCTGGAATAAAGGTTGTGTGAACTTTCAACAGAAATGCAGAATCATTGGCACTCTTTATAAAAATAAATTATTGTGGATGCTGGAATTTGAAACAAAAGCGGAAAGTATTGCAAAATCTTAGCAGGTCTGACAGCTTCTGCGATGGGAGGATAAATGATGAATGATTATCCAGATTTGAAACATTAGCTTTATCCTCTTACACAGGTGCTGTCAGATCTTCTGAGATTTTCCAGCATTTTGTTTGTGTATGGTCTATATATTCGTTTCACTTCCACACCAGTTGTTTGCCTGCTGTGTGTGAAGGGTTCATGTTCATATATTATTTAGTCAAGTCTTCAAAAATCATGCTGCCACCATGTTATATTCTTTTATTCAATGTAAATGTACTAAACATATGACACTGATTTGTGAAATAATAATTTGGATTCTTTATTTCAAGATAAGACTAATATTAACTAGAAGACGACTTCTATGCAATTGATTTCTATCATCTAATACTGTAAAATGAGTTCAGAGCCATAGGGACTAATATATCATATCCTGCCTCAGTGGTAGTGACTGGCTTTAAGTTATGTTCTTTTGAATCAATATTAATATAGAACATGCAACACTACAGCACAAATAGGCCCTTCCGCCTACAAGTTGCACTGACCATATCCCTATTTGCCAGACCTATCCATAACCCTCAATCTCATCAAATCCCATGTACTCATCCAGAAGTCTCTTAAAAGGCCCCAACGAGTTCGCCTCTATCTTCACCGATGGCAGTTGATTATATCACTCACCACCCTCTGAGTGAAAAACATACCCCTGACATCTCCTCTGTGCTACTCCCCAGCACTTTAAACCTGTGTCTTCTCGTAGCAACCATTTCAGCCCTGGGAAATAGCCTCTGAGAATATACCTTATCTATACCTCTCAACATTTTATAAAACTTTATCAAGTCACCTCTCATCCTTCGTCTCTTCAGAGAGAAAAGACCTAGCTCCCTCAACCTATCTTCATAAGGCATGCCATCCAATCCAAGCAACGTCCTTGTAATTCTCCTCTGCACCCTTTCAATAGCTTCCACATCCTTCTGATAGTGAGGTGACCAGAACTGCGCATAATACTCCAAGTGGGGTCTGACAAGGATCTTATAAAGTTGCAGCATTATCTCCCGACTCCTAAACTCAATCCCTTGATTAATGATGGCTAGTACACCATTCGCCTTCTTGACCACATCCTGCACCTGCCAGGCCGATTTAAGAATCCTATGGACCCGGACCCCAGGGTCCTTCTGATCCTCTACACTGCTAAGAATCATACCCTTGATATTATACTTCTTCATCCCATTGGACCTGCCAAAATAAACCATTGCACATTTATCTGTGTTAAAGTCCATCTGTCACTTCTCTGCCCAGTCTTGCATCCTATCTATGTCTCGCTGCAACTTCTGATATCCCTCCACAACTCCACCAACCTTCATGTTGTCGGCAAACTTACCAATCCATCCCTTCACTTCCCTATCCAGGCTATTTATGAAAATGACAAAAAGCAAAGGTCCTAGAACAGATCCCTAGGGCACTCCACTGGTGACTGACCACTATGCAGAAAAAGACCCAATTACAACCACTCTCTGCCTTCTGCAGGCAAGCAAGGATCCACAAGGCAACAGCCCCTTGGATCCCATGCCCTCTCACTTTCTCAAGAAGTCTTGCATGGGGGACCTAATCAAACGCCTTGCTGAAGTCCATATAAACCATGTCCACTGATCTTCCTTTGTCAATGCATTTAGTCACATTTTCAAAGAACTCAGCTAGGCTCGTAAGGCATGATCTGATGCTGACTACATTTGATCGTGCTAAATTTCTCTAAATATTCATAAATCCTGTTCCTCAGTATCCTTTCCATCAACTTACCAACCACTGAGGTCAGACTCACTGGTCAATAATTTCCTGAGCTATCTCTGTTCCTTTTTTTGAAAATAGCAACCACATCCGCAATCCTCCAATTCTACAGATCCTCTCCTGTCTCTATCAATGATACAAGGATCATCACCAAAGGCTCTGCAATGTCTTCCCTCACCTCCCATTGTAACCTGGGGTACATCCCATCCAGTACCGGCGACTTATCTATCTTGATGCAACTTAAAAGTTCCAACACATCCTCTTTATAATGTCCACATTGCCCAGTGATGGACATCGTGATCTGCCTGCCCTGCATACTTCTATTACATTTGCACCAGTGGTTGGTTAGCTCAGCTTGCAGGACAACTAGTCCGTGATACAGCACAGGAACAATGTGAGTTCAATTCCTGTACAGGCTGATGTTATTCATGAAGGCTGCCTTCTCAACCTTCCCCCTCACTTAAGGTATGGTGACCCTCAGGTTAAATCGTCACCAGTCAACTCCTTCCTCAAAGGTGAGAGCAAACTTTGGTCACCCAGGATTATGGCACCTTTACGAATGGTACCGACTATAAGGTGTCCCGCAGAATTCACCCCAGATTTATGTACCAATTTTATACTCTATGGGCATTCATGGTACATGGAAAATAGGCTAAATAACCCAATACATCACCATGAAATATTTGCGTGACTTTGTAACGACCACTACTGTGGTTGTTTAAATATTACACCCAGAATGGCAAATAATGATGTAAGCAAATTTAATTTAATCATATATTATCTAGTTCTAAGATTATACGTTATAGCTATTTTATTATGGTTTACTGTGTTTGATGGATGTTATCATTCATGAGACAGTGATCCCAATTTCTCATCCAGTAGGGGAGGCAATGGCCTAGTAGATTATCATTAGGCTATCAATCCAGAAACTCAGCTAATGCTCAGCTAATGTTCGAAACCCACCATGGCAGATAGTGGAATTTGAATTCAATACAAAATATCTGGAATTAAGAATCTACTGATGGCGATGAAACAATTGTTGATTGTTGGAAATACCCATCTGGTTCTCATCTGGTGTAGCAAAGGAAATCTGCCATCCTTACCTGGTCTGGCTTACACATGACTCAGAGCCACAGCAATGTAGTTAACCCTCAACTGGCCTCAGGAAACTATGAACGAACAATAGTTCATTCTATTGCCCAGCAACGCCTGTGTCCCACAAATGAATAAAAGAAATACATAAGCAACTTGTATGTTGGTGCAACAGTTTTAATGAATTATTAGCTAATGGTAACATCTCTATTAAAAAAGGTAATTAATGTGATTTACAAGTGAAAACAAAATTGACTAACTGAATAATCCTGGCAGATTTATTGCACTTGTGATCTAACTATATTCCCAAAGAGAAATTATTGTTATAACTGTTATTGATATTGAAGAAACAATGATAATGTGACATTGTCTCATGAATGATCATGAATCAAACACAGTAAACCATAATAAAATCGTTGCAACATATAATCTTAGTACTAGACAATATGCGATGCAGAAATTAAATTTGCATACATTATTACTTGCCATTCTAGTTGTAATGTTTAAACGACACAGTAGTGGTCATTACAAAATCACGCAAATACTTTCACGGCAATGTATTGGGTTATTTGGCACTATGTGATGACAGATCAGTTTTTAACTGATTTCTTCCCCAGTTTGCGCGTCACAACACATGCTCGTAAGATTGAGAGGCCACTTATAGGGCTAGATTTTAATTTAATGTAGGGCAGTAAATTTAGTGTTGCAGATCAGCTATCCTTTTATACACCAAGCCTGATTTCCACTTCCATTGTCTTCTATAACCTGCTACCACCAGTTTACTGGGCTTGTGTTGAATTTTAATATCTACCACATAAAATTTAAACCCCTATTCTGATTTATTTTCCTATATTTCAAGCTGTTGACATGACCAGATCTTGCTCCTCTGATTCAGTATTGAATCATTAATAAGGCAACCATATGATTAACAGTCCTTTGCAAGCCTTCAGGCCCACAGTAGTCAAACGGGATAAACAGGCAAATAATAAATAAGCACAGACACTATTGAGCAGCCTGCATTTTGAGAGTTGAATGCTTAAGTCTCAAGGGCCTCATGTGGATCTAATGTTGCAGACTGGACATCCCTCATGTAAAATTTATATGCTGTATGCTCTTCCTGATTATTTAACATCGGTGTTCTGCATGGTTGGCTCTTCCTTTCTTCAACATTTTTCAATTAATTTGCTTTGGCACTCAGAGGTTATATAAACATCAGTTGAATGAGATGTTTTATATCTTGGGCAGAATCATCCCAAAATTTGGCTACCATTTTGGGCAGGAAAACTGTCAACCTCGTTGACCTGTCCGCGTGATCCGGAGTGGAATTTTTGGATACTTGAAAAGTAAATTCTTCACAGGAATAACACCGTTCCCACAGCATTTGCCCCCAGTCCAGCCAAGAGAATGGCAGCAGGAAAGCCAGTTCCAAAATTCACAGAAGACACCCTAATACATATGCTAGACATGATGTAGAGATGCCGGCGTTGGACTGGGGTAAATACAGTAAGAAGTCTCACAACACCAGGTTAAAGTCCAACCAGTTTATTTGATAGTAATCCCACAAGCTTTCGGAATCACTATTCCTTCATCAGGTGTATGGAAGGTTCTATCAAATAAATTGGTTGAGGCATACAAGATGATCAGAAGATTAGATAGGGTGAACAGTAAGACCCTTTTTCCTCAGATGGTGATGGCTAACACGAGGAGACATGGCTTTAAATTAAGGGGTTGTAGTTGTAGGATGGATGTCAGAGGTAGGTTCTTTACTCAGAGAGTAGTAAGGGTGTGGAATGCCCTGCCGGCAGCAGTTGTGGACTCACCAAATTTAAGGGTGTTCAAATGATCAAAGGGTAGGCATTTGGATAACATTGGAATAGTTTAGGTTAGAGGATCATTAGATTGGTTCCACTGGTCAGCGCAACATCGAGGGCCGAAGGGCCTGTATTGCGCTGTAATGTTCTATGTTCTATGACTTTAACCTGATGTGTGAGCCTTCTTACAGATGCTAAGAACAGGGGAGTAGGACAACCATTTATCTGTAGGCTGACAGGCGATCTTTGGAGTATCCTGTGCATCTGATTCACCCCTTCCAGAAACCGAAGCTCCTCTGGCCCAGAAGACAGAGCACAGTGCACCACAAAAGCTGCAAGTAGTCTGGGACCCTCCAGGTTCAAGCCCACCAGAGGAGACCTGCCAAAGTCATCTTTGGCAGCAGGGATTGTCAGATAGCAAGGTGCCTCAATTTCAGATGTGGACCCCCAGGAGACAGAACTTAGTGTTGGAGATAACAAGGTTGAGAAATTATAGTTGTATACCATAGGCATAGGTGAGGTTAAGCATTTAAGGAGACAGAGTACTGAATTTGTATATGTTTGAGCTTACTATGTATTATGACTCACTTTTGTTAGACACTTTTAGGCAGCCCAATTGCTCGTGATTGGTGACAGCCAAGACACGTTGAGCATTCAGAATACATTTGGATATACGGCGCTGCCTCCATCCCGCCTATGCAATGATATCAAATCAGAGCATGTGTTTTCCCCGCACTGGCAGGACTCAGTAATAATACAGGGAATCCTTGAACCCAATCCCCAGCTACCCCCACCATCCCTCCTCCTCCGAAACAGTATCAACAGAAATAACTGACTTTGCATATCATCAATGACTCAAACTACAGGGAGCTTGTGAGCAGTCATCAACCAGACAGAAGTCAGACATTCACAGTGTCTCCGAGGAATATTACAGCCCTTTCCTTTATCATCTCACCCTCCTGCAATGATTGGGTAGCAAACATTTGGGGGCTCCCCACATGGAGCTCCCTGAGTTGCCAGATAATGCCTCCCCTGTGTTATAACAAGTCACAGTGGAGTCCCAGAGAGCTGCGGTTGAGTCACAGTGGGCCACATCTGAGGGACACCAGAGTCCTGTATGGGGGGTTTCAGATCCCTTACCCACGGCACACACCGTGGGCCCAGGTGCCCAGCCAATGTGCGTGTGGAGCTCAGGTAGGAGTCAGACTAGTTTGCACAAGGTATCATTGTAACGGTGCTTCACAAGTTGTCATTACCCTCCTGCCTGCCAAAGAAAATCGCTACCACAGGGTATATAGACCCACCACTCTGGTGTGAAAATGTTGCAGGAGACAGGAGGAATTTCGAGGTGGGGTGGGGGATGGAACCCACAGATACAAGCCCTAGTGAATGAACTGCCTGGTGATAAAGGCCTCCTTTGCTGTCCTTGCATGCCTCATTTGAGCTGCCAGTCTCCTCGTTGTGTTCTTTGGCATGCTGTTCCTCATCCTCCTTCTCTTCTTCCTCTTCCTCCTCCTGCTAGTCATCCTGCCCAGTAATGTCTAGCTAGTCAACCTCCACATCCTCCTCCTCTTCCTCCAATGTGAAACCTCTCTGCAGAGCCAGATTGTGCAAGGCACAGCATAAGACCACCATGTGGGAAGAAATTACTGGTTTGTATTGGACGGCCCTGCCAGAGCAGTCCAGGATCGCATTTTGAGGAGCCCAGTGCACCTCTTCACTGTCGAGCAGCTTGTTATATGGGCTTCAAATAGCAGGGTTTCACCTCAGACACTGGCGTCATCAACCTCATCCGAAGTGGGTAACCCATCCCAGCTAGCCTGGGTTCCTTCTCAAATACCTCCGGGATGTCCAAACTCCTGACAATGAAGCTGTCATACAAACTACCTGGATGTCTTATGTAGATGTTATTGCCACACACCAGTTGAACATTCAGGGAGTGGAACTCCTTTTTGTTGACGGATCTCTGCGGATTCTCTAGGGGGGCCTTGAGGGCGACGTCTATTCAGTCAATGGTCCCCTGTACGTGAGGCATCCCCGCAATGACTGTGAATCCTGCAGCCTTTCTGATGGGCATGTTCTGATTAAATTTGATGAACAGCCCAGCCCTGGAGTACAGGGCTTCTGTGACCTGCTTGACAGAGGTATCTGATTGGGAGATACTGCTAGGAGACATCTCTGTTAGGGGTCTGGAAGGAGCCAGTTGCAGAAGAGTTCAGAGCGGCTATCAATTTGACAGCCATTGAGAGTGAGTGCCACACCCAGCAACCCCTGGCCCTGCCTCCAGCTGCCAGATCCTATAACAGGTTGCACAGGGATTGCGCTGTCTCCTTTCAGAGGTGGGGACATTGGCAGCACACGGTGTCTGGCATCTGCTCAAATGGCACGTGCATGGAACTGCTCCCTCTATCCTGCAAACGGTAAGGCCCGGGCCTTTTGTGGCAACAATTCTTCCTTCAACTCCTCTTCCTCAACTCCAGCAGCAACCAAAATAACAGCAGGAGTGACTGGTTGCATCGCAAAAGTCATCTCGTCACTCTGAAGGTAGGGACCAATGGAGAAGTACAAATGTAGAGGTTAAAGAATGCTGCTTGCCCTTAGTACATCAACAGTCACTGTGCATCCCCTCTCCCTTCCCCCGGCACATGCTCTCCACAATCACAGCCACCACAATTTCTCCCAACCACGTGCTCCCCACAATCATAGCCCCTCCCCAATACCCCTAGCCACATGCTCCCCACATCACAGTCCATCAATTCCCCCAGCCACACCCTCCCCACAATCACAGCTCCTGAAAAGTTGAGAGGCTGGAGCAGTGCAATTTGAAAGGGTTTGTGCACATCCTTCAGCTGGAAGTGAGCTGAGTGCGCTAGAACCCAGCAGCACTGCAAGACCCGAGGTCAGTGCTAAGACCCAGGTCCGTGCTGCAAGTCGGACATCACAGGCCCTGCTGAACAACACCCCCTACCCCTCACACACTCACAGAGCTGCCACCAATGCAAGAAAACAGGTAACCGCAATAAAAGAATACCTGTGAGCAGCAGAGAGCTGTCCGACGCTATGCACTTACCTCCTCATTAACCCTGACTGATGGTTTTTATGGAGTATGTCTGTTTCGTGCCAATTCCGGATTGGCGAACACGATGGTAAAGGGGGAAGTGCTGGTAAAATTGGGCGTGCAGTCACTTAATTCAATTTAAATGCTAGTTGCCTCACACCCAATTTTACCAAGTTTTCAGGCCCAAAAACAGATGCAAATCAATGGTAAAATCAAGCCGTATATATAGAGTCCCTTTGTCAGCTCGCTGTAGGTTTCTGGCACTTTCCTTGCGAAGGGCCTGAAACTGTCTCTTACACACTGTGAGGTAGCATTATAAGCATTCTATTGTATCTCGTGTCATTTCTTCCTGTACTTTTCTTTCCTGCCATTTATAAATCTTTCATTACTTGATTCACCACAGCCTCTCTGTCACTTGCCTTATTTTTTAATTTACATTTTTCCTCTTCCAATTGCTTTACAATCTCTAAAGAGTCTGGATTTGTTCTTTTGAATACTGTCGCCAAATTGCTGTTTCTTTCAATCTTTTATGGTGGTAATTACTTCTCCACTCTGCTATCTTCACTTGCCAATTTCCCGAGCGCATCATTTCTTGCATCCATGGCCCAGAAATATTTATCTTTCTGCACGCATATCCTATAATGCATCAAGGGTTTATTATCCTTGGCCCAGGTAACATCCTGTTCATGACCTCAGGCTCCCGTTGCAATCACCAAAGTCTGTTAGAGATTCCATTTTATTCCTCCTTCTAATCATTCTCAGGCTCAGAAATTTTGAGAACAAGATGCACAGAACAAACAGGGTCCAGCTCAAGCACACATTTGTTTGTTTGCTAAACTAATAGTGTAAACCCCTCTATGATTTGACTGAAACTTACAATCATCCACATGGCTGATTGTTATCGACATAGATCGTAGACCTGGATCTGGTAATGACAGATCCCCATCCTTTTCCTCACTGCAGTAATGTCATGTGGATGTTGTCTCTTTTTTAGATTGTTCAATCACACTATTGTACAGCTGAATCTTCCCTTAACACTTGCTGGATTGCCTAGATTTTTGCACTATTTTATAATCCTTTTTTAAATTCCTGTGCTATGCAGAACTACAAGGCCATGAATGATTCTCCTGCTGATTATACATCTGAAGGAAAATGCGAGCCAGAATTTTATGTTCACTCCTGGTGGGTTCTGAGGTGAGGCGAGAATGTAAAATTGCATGGACAGGACTCCCTCCAGGATCTGCCCTAATCCAGATCAAATTTATTTGGATTATTTGTGGTCTGGGGCATTCAAGGCCTCAGATAGGAAACCCATTCATGCCTCTATTAAGTTGCTTGAGTGGCCACTGAAGGGCTTGTTCCTACCCAGTTTCAATTTTTAGATCTGCCAACTCCCATTTTGAAGATTCAAGCTATGGTTTCACTCCCATGGTGAGGGATGCTTAGTTTAGCTCATTCTACTGTAAATGTTTGTTTCATTCTCAAAACAGGAACTGCATGCAATTCATAATTATTGTGTTATTGTCCAGTTCCCAAATGAATTATAAGTCAGTGAGTTAATTCCATCTGTGTGTCAAGATTGATTGGTTCATGTCCTTAAGTTTGGGCAGTGGGGGGCGGTGGGGTGTTAAATGTTACAAGTCCTTCAAAGGTAAAATTATATCTAATTATCCTTATGTCTATATCCCTAAAATCAAGTGTGCTGCTATTAAGTGAGAATATGCATTAACTTCATAGAATCATTGAAACCCTACAGTTCAGAGGGAGACCATTTGGCCCAGCGAGTCTGCATCAACAACAACATATTTGCCCTGCTAATCCTTCTAACCTATAAATCCCAGGAGACGGAAGGGCAATTTAACATTACAATCAAACTAACTCACACAGTCAAGAGGAGAATGTGCAAACTACACACAGACAGTGACCCAAGCTGGGAATTGAACCCAGGTCTCTGGAGCTGTGGGGCAGCAGTATTAACCGTTATGCCATCGAGTTTGATGCCAGTCACAACCTCTCATACTTTTAGCTGTTCACAGTAGCCTATTGAGATTTTCCTTTCTGTATTTCCATTTCCTTCAAACGTGGATGATCAACCTCAGAAAATAAAGATTAGAAGTTCAATACCATGGAGGGGAAAATATCTGAGTTTCTCCATTCCATGGAGCCTCATGTTGATGTTTGAACAGAAACTACGTGATCCATATATTTTTACACCAACGTATCACAGAATCATTGAATCACTAGAGTCATAGAGTTTACAGCATGGAAACAGACCCTTCAGCTCAACTTGTCCATGCCGCTTTTTTTTTAAACCCCTAAGTTAATCCTGATTGCCCGCATTTGGCCCATATTTCTCTGTACCCATTTTATCCATGTAACTATCTAAATGCTTTTTAAAAGACAAAATTTTACACACCTCTACTACTACCTCTGGCAGCTTGTTCCAGATGCTCACCACTCTGTGTGAATAGAGTGCCTCTGGACACTTTTGTATCTCTCCCCTACACTGCAGAAGGAGACTATTCAGCCGTCAAGTCTGCACTGACTCCACAATGCGGTGTCTTACTCCAGGCCTAATTCACCTAGCACCACATATTTAACCTGCTAATTCCCCTAACCTATACATCTTTGGGTATTAAGGGACAATTTTGCATGACCAGTCTATCTAACTTGCAGATCTTTAGACTATAGAGGAAACTAGAGCATCCCAGAAGAAACCCAAACAGATACAGGGAGAGCTTGCCAATTCCAGACTGACAATCACATAAGTTTGGAATTGAGGCCGGGTCTCTGGCACTATGAGGCAGCAATGCTAACCACTGTGCCATCATGCCACCCATGTTGACAAAATGGAAACATTTTGAAATACACAATACTGTAATTCTCAATGGATTATTTTCCCAAATGGCACAGAGGGAAAAGCTCCGTTAAAAGAAGAATTTGTGACATTTGCTGAAAAGTAGAATATGATATGCCTGAGGCACACTGACGTGTTCCACTGAGGCCACAAAATAGAGCCTTCACCACAAGCAGCTATATTGCAGTACTCATGCTCAATATTGTGCCAACAAAAATCTGGAAATATATATTTCATTATGATTAATTTATTTTGGCAGGAGTTCAGGATATTCAATTCTGACTGTGATGATGCTCGTTGAAAAAGTCTCAAAAACTATAATTACCCAAACAACTAACATTAAATTTAGCCAGCTGTCTTTTACTATGTGCAAGCTGTGGTGTTCACCAGTATCACAAACAGCCTGACAACATTGTTCTGATCACAGAATATCATTCTATTTCTGTTCAAATCGTGATTCGGTCACCAAAGCCTATCACTTGTTTGCCTCTACACTTCGTCTGCCAGGAGAAGACACTATTCTCCAACCTCATCTGCAGCTGGGATTCCTGCAGTAAATGGAGTTTTGGCTGAATGCCAAATTCTTTTTAAGGTTTATTTATTAATCACAAGTAAGGCTTATGTTAACACTGCAATGAAGTCACTGGGAAATTCCCGTAGTCATCACACTCTGGTGTCTGTCCGGGTTAATGTACTTAATCAACACATCTTTCAGATTGCGGGGGAAAACCGGAGCACCTGAAGGAAACCCACTCGGACAAGGGGAGAATGTGCAAACTCCACATAGACTGTGACCCAATTTGGGATTTGAACCCACGTCTCTGTTCTGGTATTGCAAGGCAGCAGTGCTAACCATCGTACCACCAGAAATTCTCTATTTGTGGTGGCAGCAGTGGTAGAGTGTACGAGATCTGGCAATCAAATTACCACAAGTAATAGTAAATCTCTATACATATATTACACTGAATAATCTAGTCTGCAATGTATTCCAAGGTAGTGACTTTGTGGCACAATGGTTAGCACTGCTGTCTCACAGTGCCAGGGACCCAGGTTCAAATCCAGTTTGGGTTATTGTTTGTGTGGAGTTTGCATGTTCTCCCAATGTCTGTGTGGGTTTCCACCACATGCTTTGGTTTCCTCCCACATTCCAGATGATGTGCTGGTTAGGTGCCTTGTCCATGCTAAATGCTCCCTCAGTTTATCTGAACAGGCACCAGAGTGTGGCAACTCGGGGATTTTTCACAATAACTTCATTGCCTGCTTGTGACTGATAAATAAACTTCTACTCATAGTTGAAATTAAGCATTTAACCTTTCATCCATTTGTTTCTGGTGGTACTTTAATTCTTTGCGTTACCACAGTAGAAAATGTGAGCTCTGTGCGCTCCTAAAATATGCATTGCTTTATTTGTATTGTTATAGCATAAATTCCCCCTTCAGCCTTCAAAGAGGAGTTTTGCCCAGAAACTGCTCGACTGCTGAGTGGGTTGAGGCTGCAATGCTTAACTCATTTTAAAAGTACGTGGATCAACATCTGAAATGCTGTTCCCTGCAAAGCTTATGGACCAGGTGTTGGAAAATTGGATTAAAATGAGCGACTAGTTTCTTTTTTATCTTTTTCTTTTGGTTGGTGCAGACACTTTGGGCAGGATTTTATGACCTTGCTTGAGTGAAACCGGACATTCCTGCCAAAGTCAACTAAAATTTCCATTGTCAGGCCCTTGCGTGCTCTGATTCTGTGGCAGGCGAGGTGTAGAGTTCCGGCTGATGGTTTTATAGGCTCATGATTCCAATCAAAACTATGCCAGGAACTAATATGATCTTTGTAGGTCTCAAAAAGAAACGGTGCCATCTGGGGGTTTGTGAAGACAGTAGGAGGGCGACTCATTACTAAGTTGGCAGTTCGAAGGACTTTTGTCATTTGTCTGCTTTAGGCTATCAGGCATGCATTTGGTAGCAGATGGGACTCCTGAATCATACAATCGTAATACCAGCCAGTGACCAAAGTGGAACAATGTTTCCAGATTTTAAACAAATTGATTATTTCCCTGGTCCAAGCCACTGAACTAATCCAGTTCATCTCAGTAGAAGCCAACCACTATTGCAAAACAAATGGGTGGCATTCGTGAGCAGCATTGTGGCACAGTGGTTAGCACTGCTACCTCACAGTTCCAGAGACTCGGGTTCAATTCCAGCCTTAGGTCACTGTCTGTGTGGAGTTTGCACATTCTCCCCGTGTCTACGTGAGTTTCTTCCCACATTCCAAAGATGTGTGGGTTACATTGATTGACTGTGTTAAATTGACACTTAGGCTGGAATTTTGCCCTCACGCTCACCCCAAATCTAGAGATTAGCAAGGCTTGGGGAATGGCATTCTCCATTGGCCTCAGGCAGATGTGCTGGTAAAATTCCACCCTTACTGCCAGGGTGATTAGCAGGCTAAATATGTGGTGTTACAGGGATAAGGCCTGACTGGGATTGTTGTCAGTGCCGGCCTCAAAGGGCTGAATTGCTTCCCTCTGCACTGTACAGATTCTATAATTCTATGATTCAAAATGGAGTAAGTAGTGGGAAGCTGATGGATCAGTATGGAATTTCAGACACAATGGAACCTGAGTAATTATTTGGACAGTTTTATTTGGACAGTTAACCAGATGACAGTAGCATCTGTTAAATAAGTTTTTGTTCTCTAACAGTAACTTAGCAGGATAATGAAATGGTAAAACATGTTTCTGAATACCAGTCAGATGCAGATATATTAACATTCACCGCCCCAAGTTACAGAAATTTGAACTTCAAATAATTGTCTCCAATTAAAAAATGATCATTATAATTGCAGAGAGTGGGATAAAAAGTTATAGGTATGGTTGGAAATAGCTTTTATCATGAAGATAATGTCAGCCAAAGTGCAAGAACAACTAAAAATCTAAAAGCTTGAAAGATACCGTGCATTGCTTGTGCATTGTTCTTCCTTTTTATTGAAATAGCAAACTTGACAGATGTACAAGGGAGTTGCCATTATTTCTAGCATGAACCAAAGTTTGCATGAATGTCACGCTGTCTCATTTCAATGCCTGAACTCTCATCAAAGGATTTGCTCAATCAGATATTCTGAGGTTCAGGACTAAAAAAGGAAAGTGACTGGATCCTGAAATTTATGCAATATTAATATATAAATGCTTAATATTTTCATAACAAATTCCTACCTCCACTGTTTGCGTTGGTAACACAAGTAGTGTTGAGTCTTTGAAATACTGCTGGTTGGCATGTTCATTTATTGTAGATGAAGATACATATTTACTGTAGGCATGCAATCCAAAGGGAATCAGTACAATGTAGAACAGTGGAGCAGATGTTTGCTTCTATGTTTCTTCCCTTAATTTCACCTTTAACTTTGCCACAAAAAAATCCTAGCTTTATTGATTTTCTCCCCCAAGACATGAGTAGCTTCTGCCATTGATCAGGACATACCTGTCACTGATTTTTAACCATTTTATGCCAGATTATAATTTTTTTAAAAAACTTGTCTTGGAAGAGGTTCTTCTTTCTTAATGAAAGAAATAATATGACTAAATCAGGACATTAATTAGATACTTAATCATGTGTCTTCATCTGACAATATTGAGATAAATTTCACCAAAGAAGAGCTGATGAGTTTAAAATTAATGCAAGTGATCACTAATTATTGATTTTACTCACAGCACGTACTGGTTAGTTACGTTCGCTATTCTAAATTCTCCCTCAGAGGACCCAAATAGGCAACAGAGTGCAGCGACTAGGGGATTTTCACAGTGACTTCCATGCAGTGTTAATGTAAGCCTATTTGTGACATTAATAAATAAAATTTAATAATATGCCCTTTCGTGCTTGTATCTCCTTCTTATCATTCACCGTTACCCATTTAAATTTGATCCAATTAAAATGACATGTTGAAAAAAATAATCATTATTTTACTGTTCCATGGTCACACCACAGTGAGCATACATTTACTACAAACTTTCTAACAAGTATAAAACAATAACAAAATTGGTGAAATGAATAAATGGTCTGAGCTGACAATGAGATAAAAGGTGTAAGGCATGCAGGCTTTTGGAAAAGATTGGATCATTTGCAAAGTCAGTGAACAATACAGAGAAGGGTTGAATTGGCAATTTGGTGAAGCTCAATTTGAAAAGACACTGTGATTAAGATAATTATTTTTAAAAGACGAAGACATATTAAAAAGGAAAAAAGGTATTAACTTTTGTTTATATAGTTCCTTTTAAGTCCCAAAACCTATCACAACTAAGAAAGTATATTATGCTAATGACATCAAAAACTACAATATTCGTCACTGTAAACAGACAAGGAATAGTTAACAGATGGTTAGATATAGACATAAGATAAAAAACTTTTTTTTTATTATGAGTACTTCTGTTCATGCATTCACATCAGGGGACCCTGATGACTGTTCAGTACGCAGCAATGAGCTGGGAAGTGGGAAACCTCAGGTATTGATGTGTGCTTTCTTTCAGCTTGCCATTTTTTACCAGTTTGCTGTTTGCCTGTAAAAGGTAAAGAGCTTGAATGAGAAAATAGATCTAATACTTAGGGATTGGGGAGAAATTAAGAGTTTAGAATGGGAGTGAGGGATAGGAACATGCAGGGGAAGGACAGATATTTGGGATGTGTTGTGATGAAGATAGTGAGTGCAGCCATAAGACGCTCAAAGCTTTTTGCCATCCAGGGACAAAACAGGCTGTTTGATTGGCACCCTATCCATCACTTCAAACATTCACTTCCTTCATCTTTGCACATATGACTCCAGTGTGCACCATTGTAAGAAACACTGCCACAACTTGCCAATAGCTTGACAAAGGCACCACAGAATGCCCAGACTCTGGGCTGCTCTTGCATTCATTCTATTTATGTGGCTGATCCAATTACAGTTCTGATGGTGTCAGAATGGTATCTCCCTCAGGATGTTAATGTGGGGATCAAACACTAGTAATTCTATTCAATGTCAAGAGAAGTTGGTTATTCTCTCTATTTGCAGATGGGCATTGCAAGCACTTGCATGGCTAACGTTCTTTACTACTTATCAGCTCAAACCCGAACTATTCAATTTTTGCTGCATTTTGACATGCACTGTTTTATTATTTGAGCAATTATGAATGGAATTGAACACTGTGCAACTCTCAGGAGAACCCTGCCAATCACGCCCCATTTCACTCCCAACCTTATTGTTGAGCTGATTGTAAAGGGAAGATCATTGCTAAAGTAGCAAAAAATGGTTGGACCTTGGACACAACCCTAAGGATTTCTGAAACTCCTGCCTGAGGCTTAGATGGTTGACCATCCACAATCTCCCTTTGTAACAGGTATTATGCTTATGTCAGCAAAATTGATTCCCTGTGGACTTTAGTTTCACTATGATTCCTTGATGTCATGCTCAGTTGAAAGCTATCTCAAGGTCAAGGACAGTGGGGTGGATGGGAAGCCACCTGGCATATTTTAAATGCCCCCTACTTCACCATCTGCTGAAGAGATGTGCCAGGGCTGTAGGACTATGAAATCCAGGCCTATAAATAATTACTTTACATGAGCATGAAGTTTGTTCACTATTGGCAATGTTATGTTTGTAGAATTTACTTAAACAAATAGTACATTTTTGCAAAGAATTGTACTTGCATTGAAGCTTAACCCTGTTTTATAGGCAACAATAATAGTGTCAGATGCAACAAGTTCTAATGTCATTCTAGACAATTGGAAAAGTAGCAACTATTTGTGTGATTCACTGGATGAAGTAAAATATACACTATTAATAACAACCCCTTCCAAAGGAATAAGGTTACTTCTTTGTACAGGACTATATTTAATGGCATTCTAGCTAGTGGAAGTTTGTTCCTTTATCTTGTGTTGCATTGAAGAGATTGGTTGCATGTTAACTTGAATTTGGGGCATACACCACTTTGCAAGATGCTATGTTAAGCATAAATTAAGGGCTCAAGGCGCTTCGTGAAAAACGATTTCCAAGTAAGAGCCAGCTGACAAGTTGCTCTCAGAAATCTTAAGAACAAAGAACAAAGAACAAAACAGCAAGCGAAACAGGCCCTTCGGCCCAACGAGCCCATGCCACCACCTCAACGTTCCCATTTCTACCCATGATCCCTGTCTACATTTATAGATCTATGGATTGAAACCAAATCTAAAACAATTTAGGGAGAATTTGTTCTGCCAATTAGCCTAAGAGCACATCTTTGGGACGTGGGAGGAAACCGGAGCACCCGGAGAAAACCCATGCAAGCACAGAGACAATGCGCAAACTCCCACAGACACAGGCCCAAATCCATGTATCTGCACAGCACAGAGATAGTCACTAAGCTGTTGTGTTGCCGATCAAATGGTCCAGGTCAAGTGTACACTAACGACGTGAAGCACTAGGATACTCTCAAAAAATCCAAGAGCAGCCCTCTACGACCCATCGCGTGTATGCCCCTTGTTAGACAACAAGGCGGACCAAAGCACCTGTAGGATAAAAACAAGTACATCAATATCAATTTATCTATTTATACACTTCCCAGGGACTCCAAAGACTCATGATCCTTATTTTAAATCAGTTTTCCATACTCCTCCATTCCATTCTGTTCATGTGCCCATCTAAGTATCTCTTAAATAACTCCAGAGTGCCTGCCTTCACCACTTTACTTGGTAGCGCGTTCCATCCCCCCACCACCCTCTGTGTGAAAAAACTCCCTCTAGCATCCAAATTATACCTTACCCCCCCCCCCCCCCCACCCTAAGCCTGTGACCCCTCGTGCTATTTGAGTCCATCCTAGGAAAAAGCTTAACCCTGTTTACTCTATCTACACCCCTCATAATCTTGTACACCCCTATAAGACCTCCTCTAAGTCTGCGTCTTTCTAAGGAAAACAGTCCCAATTTGCCTAACCTCTTCTTGTAACTCAGACCTTCCATACCAGGCAGCATCCTGGTAAACCTCCTCTCACTCTCTCCAGAGTCTCCACGTCCTTGCGGTAGTAAGGTGACCAGAACTGGATGCAGTACTCCAAATGGGATCTAACCAATGTTTTATACAACTGCAATATTAAAGGCCAGCTCTTGTACTCTATACTCCTTCCTATAAAGGCTAGCATACCATATGCTTTCTTCACAACCTTCTCCACTTGCTCTGCCACCTTCAGAGACTTATGCACCTGCACCCCCAGGTCCCTTTGCGTTTCTATACTCTTGGTAGGTCTACCCTTTATCATATACCTCCCCCCTACATTCTTTCTCCCGAAATGCATCACCTCGCATTTATCAGGATTGAATTCCATCTGCCATCTATCTGCCCAAATTACCAGTCTATCTATATCCTGCTGCATCGCCTGACAATGCTCCTCACTATCTGCAAGTCCAGCCATCTTTGTATTATCTGCAAACTTGCTGATCACTCCACGTACTCCCTCTTCCAAGTCATTTATATATATTACAAGTAGAAGAGGTCCCAGTACCGAGCACTGCGGCATACGACTAGTGACCGACGTCCAACTAGAAAAACACCCTTCCACTACTATTCTCTGTCTCCTATTACTAAGCCAGTTACTTATCCATCTCGCTACCTGTCCTTGTATCCCATTAGCTTTAACCTTTTCAACTAACCTTCCATGAGGGACTTTGTCAAACGCCTGACTGAAATCCATATAGACGACATCAACGGCTCGCCCTTCGTCGACCGTTTTCGTCACCTCCTCAAAAGATTCTACTAGATTCGTAAGGCATGTCCTCCCTTTAACAAAGCCATGCTGCACATCCCTAATCAGATCACCACGCTCTAAGTGACTATACATCCTATCTCTAAGAATCCCTTCCAACAGCTTTCCTACCACTGACGTCAAACTCACCGGCCTATAATTCCCAGGGTTATCCCTACTACCCTTTTTAAACAACGGTACAACATTAGCTATTCTCCAGTCCTCTGGGACCTCACCTGTGTCCAAAGAATTTTCTTTGAAATTCCAAGAGAAAAATCTAAGTGACATCAAAAGAGCCAGTCAACTCGTCAAATGTTGAGCAACCACAATTTGCATTTAAACACCATCATTGAGCACCCCAAGATGTTTCACAGGAGTATTATCTGACAAAATTTGATCACGGACTGAATCAGATGACCTCAGAACAAGTGATCAAAAGTTTGATATAAAGATAGGTTTGAAGGTCTTAAAGGAGGGGGAGAGAGAGAGACAAAAAGCTTAGATTTAAGCTTAGATTTCTGCTGCAGTTGTGTCAGCAGCATGGACTCTAATATCTGTATTCCACCAACACTGGAATGGGTAATGTGAGTTAGAACAGTAATGACCTGTTGAACTGCTAATCCTGATAATGGAAACTTTTAAACAGAAATAATCTAAAAATGAGTCTTGAAGATTTCAAGTGATGGGACTATTCTCACTTGAATATTCTCTTTGGTGGACTTGCCCCACTTGGGCACCATTGCCAATGGTGCAATAATTAAAATAGGGAACGCACAAAGGGCCAGAATTGGAGCTTGGAAGGACTAGAAGGGATTTACAGTCCTTTGGAAACCAGGATGAGAATGTTAAAATGAAGGCAATGTCAGACCAAGAGCCAGGCTCGGTCAGCAAAGCACTGATTGTCAGTAAGTGTATCCTCTCCTGTACTCAGGCAGTGCACTTGTTTTCTTGGATAGTGTGCAATCAACTCTCTTCACAGAAAGATTTGTCACATTCATCACACTGTTATGCTAAATTGTTCATCATTTTAACAATGCCATGAAAATAAATATGATTCAGGCCACTGAGTGGAAGGACATTAAGAACTGATATTCAGCATACAATCAGAGGTAGCAATGATTGATTTAAAAGCAACATTTTTATTTATTTGCTGATATTGCTGCAACCTTTAGATTGTTGGCAACATCACAAAATTGAAACAAAATCTGAATTCACACCCTCTAGCCCTACACTAATAAGCATGTGTAAGATAGGTCTAACATTTGATTTATAACACGTTTTTCTCACGAGAATTTACACTTTCTACAAAGCCCATTCCGCACGTAACTAGTTTATTTGAGCTCAGTGTCCTGCAGAGAATCATGCACTCTATGATTGCAAGGAGCCAGGCAGGATATTATCATACGCTACTCATTTTCGGGCTCAGGGTGCCTCGTTGATGTTATTTTGATTCAGTTCAGGAGATTTAAATTACTGTGTCAGGATCTGTGCACCAAGCTTTTTACTAATTGCAATAAAACAATAGCAGATTCACAACAATTGCTTCAGAAGTCAAACCAACTCAGAGCTTCAAATGGGAGAGAAAAAAACTTTTCCTCTGAACTATTACAAGAATAAATAACTGCAATATGACCAGGTGGAGTGATTTGGCTACAAATCTGCAAAAAATAAATGGAAATATGTGGCTCCAATGTAAATGAGGCCTCAGGAAAGAAATATGGACCATACTACAAATTACACTTGGGAAACAACTCATTTAGTTTTGTGTTGGAAGAGATTGATCTCAATGACAACTTGCAAGGTGAGAAATATGTGATTGTGCATCCAATTCCAAAATAAAAGTGAAATAAGGAAGCTCAGAGACTGCAGGCACATTTTGATCAGCTAGAAGCAAAGGTGTAAGAGGATGTTTGGTGATTGTTAACAGAATTAGGAAACCTAAAAGCTTAAATTAGTTATAAGTGAATTGACATGGAAGCATCACAGATTGCTATGCATCAGGAAGGACTATAGTAGTTGGTTGGGAAGTGATTTGCTTATAATGGGGGCAAGATCATTCCTTGACATGGGAGGTTTTGAGGGATAAGTGGAGGCATCCTTTGGCATTGGGGTAATATGAGGGGCTACAGAGCATACCTTGGTATAGGGGGTGACATAAGGAGAATATTTTGAACTCAGCTTTCAAAGTTTCCCTCGGGCAGGGGGAGGCTCACAATACCCCTAAGGTGCAGTGAACCCTGACTCCTCATTTTGAAAAGTACTAATAAATATGAGAATAAATTTGAAAAGCTGGCCTGACTCCACAAAAGGGAGTGCAGAGTATGGTCTCACAACCCAAACTAACCTGCATCTGTAAAAAGCACCAATGAAAATTAGAATCAAGGAAATGGAGTCAGGAATGCTGGAATTAGGTGCCTGCCGTTATTTTTAAAGGCTCACGGAGCCTCCCAGAACCAAAGAAAATCATCCCTCTCGGAGCCTCACGTGTTAGCAATTAGAATACTTTCATTGTTGTCATTAAAACATGGGGATTGAGATATTTTGTTTGCTTTTAGAATTTTTGAAAAATGAATTTCAATTATGACAAGGAATACAATGCTGTCTCTCTCAGCTTAATGTACTTTATAACAGTTTCAGAGTCCAAAATAAAAACAATTATGTCAGTGCAGTATCTTCTCTTTGTCATACATGATATAAAATGGAGAGGGGGAGGTGAAGTTTTAAGCCTCACTCTCCGCCTGCGAGAATGGTGGTGTGTGCTCAAAATCTGGAGCGCGTGATTCACACCAGAGATTGTTTGAATTCCGTGCTTTGAGCATGGCATGCATTATACTGTGGGACCGCAGTACTATACTTTCTACTATATTAGCACATCATTATCGAGCACTCTCACTGGGACTTCAGCCCTCATTCAGCGGCTGCCGCCATTCCATTTATAACAGGTCCACCTAGATGTGAACCTAACACGGGATCCCAGAGGGAGATATAAAGTGAGTATATCCCAAGGGAGATGGACATGGCTGGCCAGTGTCTCCTGGCACTCTCCCTTGGCAGTGGTTGGTACTGCCAGGTTGATACCATGCCCATAACCTGGCAGTGCCAACCTGTGCCAAGGGATGAATGAGAGCCTTGTGGGGAGGGGGGCTGATTCTTTCAGATTCGGTTATGGGCCAGAGAACTTGGAGGAGCAAAGGATGCTGGCGATGGCTGTTGGGAAGGATGGGATGGGTGTCAGCTCTTACTGTGGGGGTGTGAAGAAGGAGGGACCGGTGCCTTGTGAGGGGGGGCGGGGGGGGGGCGGGGAACGGACTGATAATTGAGAGGAGAGATGAAAGAGCCAATGATTGGAGTAAGGGGTTGATGATTGGGGGGAAAGGGGGTAGTCGAGGGAAATGCTGACTCCAATTTGGTGTGGGGAGAGGAGCCCCTGACACCTCCATGTTGGGCTCGGGAGGAGGTTTATTCCCGTCAAGATCAGGGCACCAACTTTAAAGATGGTGCCCCGACTCTCAGTATAGCTCCCCCCACCCCCGTCCCGGCATGACGATCCCTTGATTTATTTAGGCAAAGTGTCATAAGATTTGAAGAGAAAAACTTTGTCGCCAGAAGCAACATACTGCCATTTTATGGTAAGATCCCCACATCAACATAGATATTTTATAAAGTGCACAGAATACACACTTAACCAGAATGGAGCTTTTGAAATTCATCCTCTAGTATTTTTGTCTAAATAATTTTGAAGCAAACAAAAATGAAATAAAAATGTACAGGAGTTCAGCTGACGAAATGCCATTGGTACATTGGAAAATGCATACAGTGCACATTCAAATTTCACAGTCTACGTTAAACTAACTGAATCATAGCTCTAAGCAAAAAAAATACCAATTCTCATAGGAAATGTCTAACCTGCATTTTCAATAGAGCACATAACCTTCATTAGAATTTTAAAATACGAATAGATATTATAAATGTAATAGAATTATAAAAAAAATTTACAGCCAGTGGGAAACCATATTGCCTGGTGTGACTGTGGAAATATTGATTCTTCAACTAGAACTGTCCATTTTCCTGCACTTTCCCTGCATTCTTTAATCAGTTTTATTCATTTCAATGCATTTTTATGCTATCAGACAATGCAGTACATGCTGTTGCTGGATGATAACATTCACTGTTTGATTAATTATAGACTATAAAGATTTTGCACATTGCCATCAGCCCATTTTCTGACTGGGTGTATTATATCATGTTAAAGTGCAGATTACACTATCTTAACTTTCTCATTGTTTCAATAGTTCTATTGTATTGTTTCCATCCATGTAAACAGCAGATATCCAAGAAAATCACCCAATAGTTTTTGAAGAAAGGCAGATATCAAACAGGAGAAATATAAACGTGAACAGTAACTGAAAAAATATTGGCTCCAACAACTGATTTGCAACTATTAAGACACTCACCAACACTAATATAATCACTGGAAAGCTTCTGTGGATTTGTTGGTGATTTTATAAAAATAACATCTACGGCTTTCCAAGATTCTGAGAGGGATGTTCAAGTGAGTAACTGAATTATGCTCCTTTGTCTATGTCTAGTTGAGGAGGATGGTTGAGATACTCAAATTGGTTTCAATGCCTGGGGTCAGAGAGTTGAAAATGGGTAACAGCACAGTGATGTACAACAATCCCTGCCAAAGTGAATTGGTGTCAGTTTAGGAGAGGATTGCGTTAGTACTGATGGCTCTTGCAGTGAAGTGTGCTAAAACTACTCACTGTCAAGGTTGAAACATGAAGGTAGGGTCACTTGATTGGGGTACCCATTGTGGAACCATGACAATGAATTAAGTCTACTATAATTATATATGCAGTTTCACATATCGCTCAACTAATCGTTTTATTTAAAGAAATAAAGAATCTCTGCCCTTTGATTTAAGCAATGTAGCACTTCTACTATTCTAAATCCCCTTACCTTAAGCATCTTTCAGCAGGATTAATTTAATCACTGGCTCTATAATCATCTTTTCCGCTGCAGAAGTATAGGTCACAATGCTTCCCTAAAGTCCTAATAGGATTACCTCGCTGTTTGGAGTCTTGATTCCAAAATGACAGTCCTGACAATGTATGGGAGAGAGTAGGTCAATAACATTGATTTGTTAAAAGAACTGCTGGAAATAAGAAATATCTCTCTGACTTTGCAGCTTGGATGTACAATTATTTAGGTTTCCGTTGTTCTATAATGGGATAGTCACCTGTAAAACTGTTCCCTTTAAAACGCTGACTTTATGATGAACTGCCTGACAAAGAAGTTGCAGGGAAAAAAAATTATCAGTGAGTGCCAAGAGTTTAATGACCTCATAACAAACCTGAGCCCAGTAGAGCTTCCTCATTCCATTGGAATAGCGGTAATCTTCTGAAAGATAAAAGATAAAGGGTGGAATTTTCTCACCTCCCCCTTAATGAATATGTTCTTCAAGAGTGGAGGTAGGATCATCCAGTCCCACCGATGTCTAAGACACTTTGTGCTATTTACTACCCATGCCACCGGGAACCTGCCATGGGGGTGGGGAGGCGGGGAGAGGGGGGGGGGGGGGGGGGGGGGGATGATGGAATCACCTTTGATAATACTGGAGGATCCTGCTGATCTGTAGGCGGGAAAATTCAGCCCAAAGGAAATCCGCAAATAAAAATAACGGCAATTTTGCGTCTGCACTTTCCGTCTGTAGGAATGGCGGCACCTGCTCAAAATCTAGGAAGCACGATTCACGCTGGCGACTTTCCGAGTTCTTAGCTTCCCGGCCTCTTACCGGCACAGTGGCATAAATCACACTGCAGGACTGCAGAAGACTTATCCTAATTCATTAACATGGTGATGAGTGAGCGCTCTTTCCCAGACTGTCCCTATCAACTGATATGCAGTGGGCGCTGGGATGACATCATGCCAGTGACATCTACAACAGGTTCACCTAGCCTTAAACATATCATTGGTGTCTCCTGGGGAATTGCCCCCAGGGGAAAGGAACATAGCCAGGCAGTAAATCAAAAATATTTCTCTGACTTTGCAGCTTGGATGTACAATTACTTGGCAATACCACCTGACACTGCCCTTTGGCACAGGTTGGCACTGCCAGTTTGGAACCATGCTCATGCCAACCAAGTCTAATGGTCAGAGAGAGAGGGACTGATCATCAGGGGAAAGGGAGATGGGGCCAATGATGAGGGTAGTGGAATCTACCAATGATTAAAGGGGAGAAAGAGGCAGAGAAATGCTGACTCCAAATGAGGGTAGGGAGGGAAGCTCCTAAGTCATCCATGGTGGGCTGGGGTGGGGTGAGGAGGGGGAGGTTTATTCTTGTTAGGATCAAGGTGCCTTTTAAAGCTGGCACCCCAATCTCAGTGCAGCCGAGTTTTGATGGTATGTTGAGGCCATGCCACTGCCATCCCCCCGCCTCCGCCACCAAACACCACAATCGCATGACAACACAAAATGAGCCCCTTGATTTTTTTTAGGCAGAAAGGTCTGCAGAGAAAATGGTCATGTTTCCCTGGTTTTCTCACCAGAAAGAACATTGCTAAGATTCCCCCTATAGAAACTGCTGGACAATAAAGTGCAAAGGTTGATTTAATTCACCTTCACAACAGAGCTTTGTGATTCCATGAGAACAGAGTTGCTGACTAATCACTCCTGAAAATGGACACAATTTACACCTGAACCACTGATTGTATCAAAGCAGAAACTTTGGCTGATACTTATTGACAAAATGGATGACCCCTGGAGAGATGTATATCCAATGACATGAGAACTGATCACATAGGGTAACATAGGCTAAGAGTAAAAAAAAGTTAATAGATTGATTGATGTGAAAAGCTTTGACAGAAGATTTCATTGAAATAAGGCGTGAAGTCATCCATTTTGGACCAATTAAGGATAGATATGAGCATGTTTTAAATGTTGAAAGGCTATACCTAGTGGAGGCCCAACAAAATAGAGTTGACAGGCACAGATCAATGAAATGTCACAGTCAGGTATGCAAAAGTCAAAAAAAAACAAAAAGACTTATGGAAAGTTATTTTTTATATCTAGAGGGGTAGATTACAAAGAAGAAAAGGTTTTGTTCCAGGTACTCCACTTCGGGTGTATGGTGTACTGTCCTGGCTACTGTCATTTAGAAAGGATATGAACCTAGAAAGTGCTGTTTCATTTGTGCCTCTCGGCTAAATCATGAGCAGAAATGACATTAAGTAGGCTTTTATTCCCTGGAATATAAAAGCTTAAAGGTTGATTTGCTGGAGGTTTTAGAATTTTGAAAAGAATTGATGGAAGAAGTGTTTTACGCTGATGATGGAGTCTGGAAAAAGGCGAGATAACATTAATGTCAGAGCGAGACCATTCAGGAGAGAAATTAGGAAACATTTCTTCATACAAAGGACAGTAAAATCTTATAACTCTCATCCAAAAAACAAAAAGCTTTAGATGCTTGCACTGTTAGCATCTGAGAGTAATAGATTTTTTTACAAGCCAAGGGTATTGAAGAATATGGAGCCAAGGCAGGTGGATGGATTTAATGTACACATCAGAATGTGTTTATTGAATGGAAGGACAGCCTGAATGGGCTGAATGGCCTTCTCCTGTGTCTATGGAGGGGGAGTTTGAAAGCGGGGTGCGTGGTGATGATCATGGATGAGCTGCCTCGCCTGTTTCCAGTCAGGCAAAATTCCATTATGTTGGGGGAAGGAAACCAACTTCAATCCTCCAATTGTGCCTCAGGGGAAGTCTGCTGTCAATTTCAGTCTGTTATGAACACAATTCAAATAATATTGATGCAGGATTTCAACGTTAACTTTGAGTTGATAGGTTTCCTGGAACTTGTCAGTGAAAACAAGATGGGAAGATAACGGCAACTGAGGAGAATGGAATATGATATCCATGCAAAAAAAATCAAAGAACTTTGATTTTTTTTGTTGCATGGATATCATGTTCCATCAATAAATACTTAGTGCTTATAACTGCTGTTCTACGTGCCTGTGTAGAAGGGATATTTCACAATAATTGGCATTCTACCCATGGATGAAAACATCATTGCAAACACCTGCAATATCATGACATTCAATGCTTGAGCCAGACTTCTCTCTTCAATCCTACAAAGTGAGGATGCGGATATAAGTGCTAAATTCCAAAGATGAGGTGACAGTAACTGCCATTGACATCAAAGTTGCACTTTACCAAGAGAAGCATTAAGAAGCTGTAGGTGTTAGTGGGAATTGAGGTAACATTTTTCATTGGTTAGAGTCATACCTAGCACAAAAGGAGGATGACTGTGGTTGTTGGAAACCAATCACCTCAACCACAAGCCATCATTGTTAGAGTATTTCAATGTCCTACGTCCAATCATCTTCAGCTGCTCCATCGCTGGACTTTCCTCCTTCATCAGTTGAGGAGTGAAAAGATTTAGATATATTTTTAACTCCAGAGTTATTAAACCAGAGGACGGCCTCAACTAGGATCTTGGGCTCATATCACACTATCTATAACCCCCACGACTTGCCTGGACTTGCAAAATCTCACTAACTGTCCTTTCTGGAGACAATACATATTTCTTTAACATGTGCTTAACATCCTCTCCACTCACATTGTCTGTACCTTTAAGACTTGATTGTAAACACTCACATTCCAATTATTATTCTATAAATTGAGTTTATGTCTTTATATGCTCTGTTTGTGAACAGAATTCCCACTCAGCTGACGAAGGAGTAGTACGCCGAAAGCTAGTGGCATTTGCTACCAAATAAATCTGTTGGACGGTAATCTGGTGCTTAAGACTTCTGACTGTGTTTACTCCAGTCCAATGCCAGCATCTCTACATCATGATACAAAAGCACATCAGAGGCCGAATAATTTTCAGTGAGTGACTTACCTCCTAACTTCCCAAAGCAGTTCCGTTACCTGTAGGAAACGTGTCAGGAGTATGATGGAATAGCCTCCAATTGCCTGACCGTGTGTAGGTCTAACAACAGTCAAGAAGATTAACACCATCTAAGACAAAGCAGCATGTTTGATCAGCACACCATTTGTCACCTTAAACATTCAATCCCTCTATCAATGATGCATTGTGTCCATGCTGGGTACCTTATACAGAAAGTGCTGCAGCAACTTGCCAAGGCCTCTTTACCAGGGCTTCGGAAACCCATGACTTCTACAACCTAGAAGATCAATGGCAACAGGTGCATGGAAATGCTATCACCTCCAAACTACAAGCCAGACTCGATATTTTATTTGGTACTTCAGAAATATGTAGAGATGACACACACCACATTCTTGTGTGTGAACAGGATCTTATTAAATGTGTTCTTTTAAAATGTATGCAGCCATCAGCTTTCAACTTATGTTCAGTTTCTCTTTCTCTGTAACCTCACACACAGCTTTGATTGACCTCTGTACAAGTATAGAGAACAGTCATAAACAATCAAACATTTAACAATTAAACTGTTGAACACAAGCATTGACTTGGAAATATATTGTGTCTATTTCATCATTACTGGGTCAAAATTTTGGAACTCT
Organism: Sphyrna mokarran; assembly: GCA_024679065.1. Taxonomy (NCBI): domain Eukaryota; kingdom Metazoa; phylum Chordata; class Chondrichthyes; order Carcharhiniformes; family Carcharhinidae; genus Sphyrna; species Sphyrna mokarran. The sequence continues at coordinate 100,666,721 of JAGIQG010000004.1, read as the reverse complement.
GTACCAAACAGTGTGATTGGAATATTTTTGTCACACAGACCACAGTAGCTTAAAAAAATGGCGCAGCATCAGTTTTACATAGGAAATTAGGAATAGGCAATAAATGTAGTCTAGCCAGCAAGCCTCACATGGATGAATAAAAAGAAATCTTTCCATTCCCATTATTTCTTTACCCACACTATCTCTCTAACCAAATATATTGCTCCCCCCACCATCTCTCTGCCCTGCTATATTTCCTTCTTGCGCTCTCTCTACCCCACCGTCTGTTTATCCCAGTATATCTCTCCGCATGTTCTACCACAGTATTTTTTGACACCCTCCCTGCTATTTCTCTCCCCTACTATCTCTCTACCCCTGTTATCTCTCTACACCATCCATATCACTCTATCCCAGCCATATTTCCCTAGCCCGGTCATATCTCTCTACCCTGGCCATACCATTATCTATGTCATCCATTTACCCAGCCATTTATCTACCTCTGCCATATCTCTACCCCAACCGTATCACTGCCTCAGCTGTATCTCTACCTCTGTCATCTTTTTATCTCTATCATCACTCTACCCCTGCCATCTCTTGCCCCACCTGATTTCTCTCCACACTTGTGGCACAAAGAAAGTATGGTAGATAGAAGTGAGACACAATTTGAAAAGGCTTTGAAAGATTAGTTATTTATATCTGATTTGTTTAAATTTTTTTGCCCTGTTGCTTGCTATAAATATGGCAAATGCTTAATGTCCCAGTATGTTATCTGTGTCTTTGTAGCTGCTCACACCACTTGCAGCATTCAAAATGATCTGGTATAATAGATATGTTTGCAGGAGGCTTTTATGCCTCCATGCTGCAGACTATCCTTTGTATTTAAAAAAATCATTATATATATTTTTCTGCTGGGTGTTTGTGTTGGACATGACTCTGTTCAAACAGTACCACCTGAGAGAATGTGCAGTGGAAGATAATTTAGTGCCCAGAATAGAAGCTGCACACTGAGATAAAAAAAATGCTATTTAATGTCAGAATGGTATTACATCTTCTGATTCAAAGCAGATGCAAATTCAATCTTTTGTTATTTTGTACAGGTCAATTATTTACACCAATAGTCACTTCTATTTTGTAACTGTGAAGAAAAATGGCCTTTTTTGTATTTGAGTAAGGAGAAGTTGTAAGTGGGAAAAAGATCTTTCTTCTGTTTAGATAAGCCGGGCTAAGACTTTGGTGGTGCTAGTTTTCAATGTGATACACATTGGACCTGATTTTACCAAAAATTCACGCCCATTTTCTGGTGCAAAATCGCGGTAAATTCGGGCATCAGGCCTGTAAAGCAATCTGCACCCGAATCTGAGCAGATCGCAAGCATTTAAATCGATTTAATGAACCATGCACTCAACTCTACCGCCAAATCCCACTTTACCACCTTCGGGTCCGTTCTAGATCAGTGCTGTTATCAATCTGCAGAATAAAAATCCGAAGCAAATTCTTATTCTGCAGAGGAACCTCTGAAGTCCGTCCTCCTTGATCACCCTTTACAAATCCTGCACTAACCACCCCGGCAGACCGGCCCTCCTGCGATCAGAATCTGACCTCCCTGGGAGGCAAGCCCCCAGGCAGAATCTCCCCGGATTGGACCCCCTCCCCCTCCCCCCCCCCCCCCCCTCCCTCACGGGAGGCAGGTCTATCCCTGGCAGACCCCACCCTGATCAAACCCCTCCGAGAGGCAACCCCAACCCCCCGTGATCAGACCCCACCTCGAGAAGCAGCCCCCCTCCCCTCACCCTCCCTCTGCAATTGGACTCCCCTGGGAGGAAGCTCCCCCCCCACCCCCAAGGAGTCAGGCCCCCCTCAACAGAGCACACCCCCAACCTATCTCAATCGCTGCTCTTTCTCTTCACCATCCTTCTGACCTGCAGTCATTGGAGAGCCTGCAGCACCTTCCTGGCCTTTGACTGGCAACTACTGGAGGAGGGGGGCAGACGCAGATGGATCTCTTATTTAGGGGTGGGGGAATGGTGGAGGATATGGGGGGAGATGGACTTGGGAACATCTCTACCATCCCCCTCCCCCAACAAGAGATCCATCTGAGTCTGCCTCCCTCCTCTGGTGCTAGCAGAAGGCCAGGAAGGTGCTGCAGGCTATTCCAATGACTGCAAGCCAGAAGGATGGTGGAGGGAGAACAGCGTTCGAGGTAGGTTGAAGATGTGCACTGCTGAGGCGGGCCTGCTTCCCAGGGGGATCTTACTGAGGGGGGTGGGGGTGGGTTCTGCCAAGGTTGGGGGAGTAGCTGCCTCCCAGGAGGATCCGATCCAGGGGTGGCCCTTCTCCTAAGGAGGTCGACTGTGACTCATCCACGACCCCCACCCCCCCCCCCCCCCCCCCCCCCCCCCACCCCTCGCCACCTCACCGTCTCTCTCTGCGGTTTTCTCTTTCATGTTCCGGCACATTGTTTCATATGTTTTTCTAATTGCACATGTGCAGTTCAGAGCTCCGATTGTTCCAGCAGCGCTAAAAGCAGACCAGATCAGAGCTGGCAAAAAGTGTATGGGCGTGCTGGAATGAGGATTCCGCGCTCGGATCTATTTTATGCCCAGATCTCTGCCTTAGCCTCCGATTGGTAAAATCAGGCCCATTGTCTTGTACATCTTCTCGAATCCCATTTTATCCTTGCCCCTAATTTTAGCACAAATTGTAAGCTGTAACTGGTGCAACCCTGAATTTCTTAATGTCCACATCACCACACTTCCTTCATCCAATCCTCTCTTTCTGCATTTATGTTTTCATAGATCTGGCAAAACCTGCCACTGGCCAACTGCAGCAACTTGTCCGAGAGAAGGGAGAGCAGGAACACCTAATAAAGAAGTACTGTCACTGGATCTAATACTCACAACCACCGGCTGAGAAATTGGCATCGCTCCTCTTTAGAGCGTAGCGTAGAGACAAAATCAGCATGTGCAAAGTCCCCATGGCTCCTTGTGCCATTGGTATTCAAATTCCCTTGTATTTGTGTGCCTCCCAAAAGAAGTAATTCATGATAAGTTAAGAAGTTAACAATGTTGCTGACTTCAATCAAAGACTTTGATCCTCAGGGAAAGAAATTGAGGACCATGGTGATGCTATCTTCCACCACTCTTTGCAGCCACAATGCACTCTTCACTTGGCGACAACAAGACAGTCCAAAGTGAAGTGTTATTTCACTTCCACGTGGCCCAAGTCAAACTTGATGATACCTACCCAACTGCCACATTACTTGCTCAGTCATAAATTGTTTCATTTATTTTATATATAGAGCATTTCTAATTTAGTATTCATACAGTCAAAAAATGAGCACATATGGTGGCACAGTGGTTAGCACTGCTGCCTCACAGTGCCAGGGGCCTGGGATCAATTCCTGGCTTGGGTCATCGCCTGTGTGGAGTTTGCACATTCTCCAGTGTATGCATGGATTTTCACCTTGTTTCCCCCCACATTCTGAAAGACGTGCTGGTTAGGTGCATTGACCAGAACAGGTCCTGGTATGTGGTGACTCGGGAAATTTCACAGTAACTTCATTGCACTGTTAATGTAAGCTTCACTTTGACTAAACCTTTTCTAAAACCTTTTCTAAAAAGGTCAACCTAGTATAAATGTGGCTTTCAGCTTTAGTGTTGCATGGATTTATAAAATATTGCTTAAGGCATTATGTGATGCGCAGTTATGAAATTTATAGTTTATATTGTTAGGATTGAAAATTGCAAGCAAGTCTAAAGTTACACAGGCTGTCAAAGTCAAGGTGCATGTTTTGAGAAGAATTAAAATAAAATTTGCTGATCATTTTGTCTGTCTGTCATTAAGATCACAGTGCAAGTACCTATGTTCTGTAATGACAGCACGTTGCATCAGTGTAAGCATTAATTTCTGAACTGTTAGATCAGTGCACACAAGTATATGCATTCCATACAAATGGACTGCCTCTTTCAAACTTGCAAAGGCTGGAAGACGATATCTGTCAGAATGCATAAATATAATAACTGGTTTCCTCTGAGGATTCAAAGTGTACTAGCTGCTTATAACACAGTATGAATACTAAATTGCATTTTCTGTCTTTTACATCCCAATAGATTATAGAAGTTCTGTGTGATGAATACTCCAGCACTGTTTTAAAAACTGAACCCCGACATTTAATGTGGAAATGTTCAAAATCTTGAAATGAAAACGATTAAATTAGAGCAAAGGAAATTTGCATAACACCCTGCTCCCTCCCCACAAAAAATCATTTTTTCTGCATTACCTTGTAATTAACACTGAAATAACAGTAAGGGCACACCCACACTAGATGGGAAGCAGCAGTTCAAGATGGTGGTTCATGACCACCTTCTCAAAAGACATTAGGAATGAGCAACAAATGGTGATCTTGCCAGCAATGCTCATGTGCCATTAAAGATATAATAACGTAGTGATGACCAGGTTCAACATAGTACAATAACCCTCCCAGGTTATTGAGGGAGGTGAGGGAAGTGGTTGCAGAGCCCCTGGCGATGATATTTGCATCGTCCATGGAAACGGGAGAGGTTCCGGAGGATTGGAGGATTGCGGATGTGGTTCCTATCTTTAAGAAAGGGAACAAGGATAGTCCAGGAAATTACCAACTGGTGAGTCTGACTTCGGTGGTTGGTAAGCTGATGGAGAGGCTTCTGAGGGATAAGATTTATGAACATTTGGAGAAGTTTAGACTGATCAGAAGTAGTCAGCATGGTTTTGTCAAGGGCAGGTCATGCCTTATGAGCCTAGTTGAGTTCTTTGAAAATGTGACTGAACACATTAACGAAGGAAGAGCGGTGGACATAGTGTTCATGGACTTTAGCAAGGCGTTTGATAAGGTCCCCCATGCAAGGCTTCTGGAGAAGGTGAGAGGGCATGGGATCCAAGGGGCTTTGGCCTCGTGGATCCAGAACTGGCTTGCCAGCAGAAGGCAGAGAGTGGTTGTGGATGGGTCTTGTTCTGCATGGAGGTCGGTAACCAGTGGAGTGCCCCAGGGATCTGTTCTGGGACCCCTGCTGTTTGTCATTTTCATAAATGACCTGGATGAGGAAGTGGAGGGATGGGTTAGGAAGTTTGCCGACGATACAAAGATCGGTGGTGTTGTGGATGATCTGGAGGGATATCAAAAGTTGCAGCGGGACATAGACAGGATGCAAGACTGGGCGGAGAAGTGGCAGATGGACTTTAATGCAGATAAATGTGTAGTAGTCCATTTTGGCAGGAATAATGGGATGAAGGAGTACAATATAAGGGGCAGGAGTCTTAGCTGTGTGGTAGAGCAGAAGGATCTCGGCGTCCGGGTCCATAGGACTCTTAAATCGGCCTCGCAGGTGGAGGAAGTGGTCAAGAAGGCATATGCTGTACTGGCTTCATTAATCGAGGAATTGAGTTTAGGAGTCAGGAGGTAATGATGCAGCTCTATAAGACCCTTGTCAGACCCCACTTGGAGTATTGTGAGCAGTTCTGGTTGCCTCACTATAGGAAGGATGTAGAGGCTATTGAGAGAGTGCAGAGGAGATTTACAAGGATGCTGCTTGGATTGGGAGGCAGGCCTTATGAAGATAGGTTGAGGGAGCTGGGACTCTTCTCACTGGAGAGACGTAGGTTGAGAGGCGACCTGATAGAGGTTTATAAAATGTTGAGAGGAATAGATAGGGTGGACTCTCAGAGACTATTTCCCCGAGCTGAAATGGTCACTATGAGAGGACACAGATTTAAGATGCAGGGAAGCAAATACAGAGGGGATATTAGGGGTAAGTCTTTCACTCAGAGCATGGTGAGTGAATGGAATCGGCTGCCGTCGGAGGTGGTTGAGGCAAACTCGCTAGGGTCTTTTAAAAGACTTCTGGATAAGTACATGGAAACGAATAGGATAGGGGGTTATTGATAGGTCTGTGGATTGGTAGATATAGATGTGATCAGCGCAACTCGTGGGCCGAAGGGCCTGTTTGTGCTGTATTGTTCTATGTTCAATTCACCGTAGCCTACAGAATGAAAATAAATATAGTACAGTGCTTCCTATTCATTATGCTTGAGAGAACACATTTAGAAATACATGGGAACAGACAAGGTAGTTGGGGAGAAACTATTCCCACCGGTAAGTGTTCTTGTCTAAACATTAGAACCTGACTTTTCAGGAGTAAAGTCAGGGAACACTTAATGTGCAAAGGGCAGCAGACATTCAGCACGCTACTTGCAAATGACAACTGATGATAGGCTGATTGTTAATTTTAAAACTGAGACTAATAGATTTTTGTGAACAAAAGACACTAAGATACATGGGACAAAAATGGATATTTGGAATTAAGCCACAGATCAGCCACAATCTCATTGAATAACAAAGCAGGTCCTTAATGTTAAATAGCATCCTTCTGTACATATGTTCCTATCCTCTAGTCACCAATCATCTGTAAAATGTGAATTAATATCTACACTTTACCCCTACTCCTCCAATGTTCAATTGTATCCCCTTATCCAAATTACATCAGTTGAGTGTTCACTTTTTTCTTAAAAAGACTTAATCAAAGACTAAGACAAACCTTGATTCCTTCAGACCTAACTTCCATGTCCTGGCATTGCTTACAAAGGGTTAGAGATTCGTACATATCCAGAATGGTGTCAGCCTGATCCTTCATGAAGAATTGTCAGGGAATCCAAAGACCTTTAACATGGTAATAGAAACCATGCCTAACTCAAACTATTTCAAAAGATACATGCTATTAAGAAGTAAAATTCAGCTTTTGTTCAGAGGTGACAAAAATATTGGATGCTAAATTGTGTGGGAATATATCTAGTTAAAATACCATTCCCTTACAGAGGGAAGAAAAAGTTGTCATGAAAGGAAGATTGAAGTACAACCCCACTCCCACACTCCCATCCCCTTCACATCAGACACACCAGAAATAGCAACTCCATTGAGAGGATTGACTGCAGAAGCTGCATTATACAATTAATGGAAATAATTGTTGAAAAGTGACAGTTACAGCATCTTTCCCAGCTATACATTTTCTTTCATCTCTTCTTTCTTGCTCGCTCTCACCCTATTCTATAACACTACCGTCAATAATTTGTATTTCTATAAGCCTTTTACTATAATGAAATGACCCAAGGCACTTCACAATAGTGTCGTAAAACAAAATTTGACACCAAGCCATATAAGATGATATTAGGATAGGTGACCAAAGTTTATTGAAAGCAATAGGTTTGAAGGATTATGTAAAAGTTGGCTGGAGTGAAAAAGAAGCAGAGAAGGTTAGAGAAAGGATTCCAAAGCTCAGAGTCTAGTCAGCTGAAGACACAGCCAGCAATAGGAGATGCTCAAGAGGTCAGAATGAGAGGAATGCAGATATCTCAGAGGATTGCAAGGTTGGAGATAGGGAGAGGTGATGTCTTGGAGAGATTTTAAAACAAGGATGAAAGTTTTAAAATTGGGGCACTCCTTAATTGGGATTAGGGATGATGTTGATCCTTGATCTTCTAATTCTATTACATCATTGTTTTATTTGCAATATCTGAAAACATGCAACAGATTTCTAATGATTTTGACGATATATTGGTTTATAATTAATCTAGAAAGCAGAAATTTTGCTTTCGTAAGTGAACTCTGATCATGGAATATGCTTGCTAATTATCTTTTCCTTGAGGGTTATTAGTCAAATTTGAAAGAGTAAAATAAATAGACAATACAAGAAATGCTCGTCAAATCTACTATTGGCTAGAAAAAATAAGACAGATTATTGCCATTTATGATGTTTCCCTCCAGAACCGGCAACATGTCCCATGTTCTCAAGAGAACCATAAGTCTAATTTCCTACATCCTTCATATAATTTTGGCAATAGGAAATAGTTGCAGGTGTTCATGGGATATCAATCATTAGCTTGCCAAATGACATTATAATGTCCAACATCACTGAACCAGTAAGAGAATATAAACTCTCAATTCATTCAGGTCATAGGGTTTGTGAAAAGGACCTAGATCGTCCTGAATGTTATTTTTGATTGGCTTTGGGAACCCTGTCTACTTGGAAATAATCTGTGCCCTATTGGGTTGACCTCCCCTTTCCAAAGTAAAGCGATTAGCATGTCCCTCATTAAAAACAAAAGGCAAGATTCTCTGGGCTCCTCTCAGGTAGCACGCTATTCACTGGTGACAGGATCCTGTGGTCCTGCCACTGTTAATAAAAATTCCCATTGAAGTCACTCCATGCTGCCCAGAAACCCATGGCAAGGGATATGCTGCTGGTGGGACCAGAGAATTGCAGCAGCAGGAAAGGTTGGAGAATTTGGGACAAAATCTATTATCTGCTTGATGCATGTGTAGATTTGACATGAGCATTTGGAAGAACTATTTTTCTAGAACAATCAATCTAGATGTAACTAAACCACCCCTCTCCCTCCCCCCCACAGAGAACTTTCCTTGGAACAGGAGTTGCCTGATGACATCATAGCTATTGTGACATCATGCAGAAATAAAGATCCCAAAGATAGAACTTTGGCACATCTAGAAAAGTGAATGGAACTCATTTTAACTGGGTTTTGAATCCCATGATATGGTCAGTAAATGTGGACCTTGAGTAAAGTGAATACTCAGTGCTTGAGTCCTACCTTTGTGTGTTCTCTGTGAACTATTTTTCCTCTTCCAAATCTAATGGTTTATTTGGAAGTTCAAAAGGGATATCTATTCTGCCCATTTTTCTTGCACAAGTACATAGCAGCTGGAAGCAAAACTTGAAGGAAATAAAGTTGAGATCTTGCAATGTTAAAAAAAAATCAGGCCCAGATAGCAATCCCAGACATTTATCAAACTGTAAGGTAGATTGGGGGCCTATTAATAGAGATTGCATTTTACTTGAGAATAATTTAATGAAACTCAATGAAAACATGATCAGAAAATTCTAATCATGAAAGTAAAAGGCAGAATCTCACAATATCAGCCCAAGGGTTTTGATGAAGACTTGTACTTAAGATGATGGAAATTAATGCTGTGTAATGAAATATCTGATTTCCGTTATAGACATCCTATTGTCTTGCCCAGTGTAACATGAACTTCAAATTAACTTTTACATTTTGAGACTGAACAGAAATGAAAACTGAAAATATGGCTGTCCATTGGCCATCTGACTTTTTTTGTGGACCAAAAGATCACCTCTCTCTCTCTCAAGAGAGAGCAAAAGAAACATTACAGACTGATGTTGGATCAATGCCCTTACCCAAAACTGATCCAAAACGTTATTAACAAATTGGACGGATCTCTGGAAGTAAAGCTGCATAGATCTGACCCACTCTGTGGCAGCCCTCCCCTCACTCGTAACACTCAGAAAGCAGGTTTGACAAAGGCAATGTGAGACTTCTACCCCAACTGGGGAGGTGGTCCCACTCTTTGGAACTTCTGGCCAATCAGATTGTCCAGCAGTTCCATTTGTCTCTTTTGCCATGGGCACTTTAGTAGGCACTTCCAGAGATAGGTCCAGACCCCCGCCCCCGAAACCAGTAAGTACTGGCTCTTGGCTAAGGTGGGTTTTAGTTGGTCAGGGTTGTGGGAAGGGGGGTGGCTTTAAGGCTTGGGAGTGTTAGGAAGAGGTGCTGGTTGATTTTAACGGTGGCCAGTCTGCCATCTGTAGAGAACAGTTCCCAATGATCAACAGTCCCCTTTGTCCCACCCTTTGATGGTCCCCTTTAAATAAATTGGGCTGCCCACTCCCACCCAGCTGCCCACACCAAATGTTTTATGGATGGACAGTGTGTTATAAGGGTCAATTGGCTTCGTAACCAGTCTATTTAAATATGGTACATGAGTTGCCAATTTGATGAGCTGCTACGTACTTGTGCAAGAAAAATGGGCAGAGTAGATATCCCTTTTGAACTTCCAAACAAACCATTATATTTGGAAGAGGAATTGCTGAATTCTGGATATTCTTGTAGCCTTAGTGAATCTGTTTAAAACAATTTCACATACATTTACATCCATTAAAGAAAAGGTTCCTTATTCTAATCGATCTGGAATAAATTTGAACAAAGCATCCACAAATAAAAGAGTAATATGTTAGATCATTGGATTACCCAGTCTATTATCAACTTACAAGATTGCAAAGGGGAACATGCAACTAAAACCACATTGCATTACCAATCAGGTCCACTCTTACAAGAAGTGGATTTGAGAAGGTTTATTTAAATATTATTCATAAAATTGACCAAAACAAAACACATTGCAATGGTTCTTATTGCAGCATATGTAGTTGCAAATGATGTTGCAAATCCAAAGCTCTGAATCAAAAGTTTCATCATGCACTTAAGCTTGATTTCTTCACATTCCAGAATTGTACTAATCACTCTATTACCTATAAGGCTTACTTCCAGCTGTTATGTACTGGCAGCAAGCTAAGTGTCAGGGTGACTGTGGTCGCATGCTCCTTTGAGGGGCAAGATCTTGGAGGGTCATGAGGCTTGTTTGGCCAATTGAATTGGAGCATGCAAATCCTAGGCGAAGCACAATATTTTGCTTGCCAGGAGTCATGGTATACAGTAGAGCTTTTATCACTCTCTGTACATTGCTCCTTACCTTAATAAACAGTTCATTCATTAACCTCTTTGTTAGTCACCCATCTTTGAAAGACACCATAATGACTATCCCTTTGGAAGTTCTAACAGGCACTGCCAGATTTGGAAGTGGGACAACAGTTAGTTAGAATTGAAATTGAGCCCAACCTCCTTTCTAACTTAGACTTCAGAGATCTGCCTTTGGGGCCTTTACTTCAATACCATGCTTCATCACTTCAAAAACTTTGAGTAAGCTTATTAAATTCATGAACTTTACTGAACATTAGTGATACCATCCACCTATAAAATTAAATGCATGATTTAGCAAGAAGACAAATGTATCTTTTTAAAAATTTATACATGGGATGAGAACATTACTGGCAAGACCAGCATTTATTGTCTATCCCAAATTACCCTTGAAAGGTAGTAGGGGCCATCTTCTCGAAAGTTTGGGTCCATGTAGTATTTTGTGGGACATGTAGAATATTCTTTTTTCCTGTGTTAATCAGGCCTCATCCTTTACATCTATTCCCAGTACACTGATGACTACATCAGTGATATTTTCTGTTCTCACTCAGAACTAAAAAGCTTCACCAACTTTGCCTCAACCCTTCTCTCAGCTTCACAAGGTCTGTCTCTAAGCCTTCTCCTACCTTTGTTGAACTTTTCTGTTTCAATTTCTGAGATAGTTTATCAGCATATATTCACAATAAGCCCACTCACTGACTTCCATAGCTACCTCAGCAACATTTGCTCATGCCTTCCTGTAATGACTCCATTCTGTTCTTCCAGTTTCTTTGACTCTGTTGCATCTTTCCTGATGGCGCAACCTTCCGTACCTGTGCACCTGATGTATCTTATTTTCTCCTTCGTCTACAACTTCCTCACCGTGATTATTAAGACTTTTGACCATTTACTGCAATGCTGTTCTCCCTCCTTCCTCAAACCCTCCCAGAACCATGATAGGATTTTCCTTGTTTTCACTTTCCACTCACCAGATTTTGTATTCAGTGAAACATCCTTCATCACTTCCAGCATCTTCTGGGTGAAACAACTATTTATGAGCATTTGTTTTCAATTCTGTATACTTGAGTGATTTTCTTGAACTTGATGTTCACTTGTTTTTGCTTTTGGACAGCAGCTGTTGGTTATTCTGTCATTCAGACCGTCTCTGGACACACCTTTTTGATTTGTTCCATTATTGCTCCCTTCGACTTGGTGTAATTCATTCTTTTGTCATGTTTCCTGTCTTGTTTGTTTCACCTACTTAAAACCCAATACTTCTCTAAAGTTTCCCAATTCTGAAAAAAGTTCATCAATCTTAAATATCATTTTTTTCTCTCTACCAGCAGATGCTGCTTGACCTGCTGAATATTTCTTAAATTTTCTGTTTTTATTTCTATTTTGCAGCACTTGCAATATTTTGCCTTTCAATAATGAAGTTCCCAATTCAGAACAATTTGGGAAGACTGCTGGAATCTTCCTCATGGTGGATAGACACTACTGAGGGCAAAGCCTAGCAGGTCCCTGAGGCAGCTGGCAGGCAGCTGACAGTGGATCAGCAAAGACTGTTGTAGTTTCTTCCACAGCCGATATGTATAGAATAAGAGTTTTCCTTCCATAGAGCAGCTTTGAGCAGTCATGTCCATCATTGAGTTGAAACCTCTTCAGAGGGGCCTCAAGATGGAAGAGCTCTTACATCTCCACATCTGCAACCTAAGTACCTACTCCTATTGGTGAGCGTGCCATCCTTTGAAGGCTGCACATTTCCTAGTCGGGCCTGCAGAAATCCATTTATAACTCTCAATTGGATGGAAGGTATAGAGACGGCAAACTAGGAGGCCACCTCCAGACATGCCACTGGCCATGCATTGTTGAGATCGGGAAATTATCCCACCTCATGATTTTGTTTTTAAAGAAATCCAAATCCCACCTATAACCCAGTATTTATGTGATTAACCCAGTGAAGCTCAGTGGTCAATAGTAATCCCCAAGATGTTGATGGTAGGTCTCAGTAATAGTGATGCCATTGAACAACACGAAAGTAGTTTAGAAACAGGCTGGAGATGATCATTGTTTGGCACTTCTGTGGTGTGAATGTTATCTGGCACTTATAAAGCGGTGCTGGTAGGTGGCACAGTGGTTAACACCACTGCCTCACAATGCCAGAGACTACGGTTCAATTCCAGCTTTGGGTGACTGTTTTTGTGGAGTTTGCATGTTATCCCCATGTCTGTGTGGATTTCCTCTGGGTATTCCAATTTCCTCCCACAATCCAAAGACCTGCAGATTAGGTTGATCTGCCAAGTTAAATTACCCCTTAGTATCCCAAGATTGCAGAATAGGGGGATTTGTGGGGTACATATAAAGGGTTCCATGAATAGGGCAAGGTGTGATGCTATGTGCCTGCGTAAGATGCTCTGCTTGAGAGTTGTTAAAGACTTGAATGGGCCAAATGGCTACTTTCTGCACTGTAGGAATTCTATGATTGCGATGATGAATATGATCAACCAAACCCTGAATATTGTCTATATCTTGCTGCATGTTCCATTGAAAAGTGATCCTCTGATGGGAAATAGAAAATGTAAAAGAACATTAACTTGGTAGCATTGTTTGTTACAATATTGCTGCGTGTTGATCATATTTTCAAAAGACAAAATCTGTTTTCCAGCATTAACACAGTCTGAAATTGTTCCTCAGTGGCATGATGTCATAAATTTCAGTTTTCTAGACTTAATGCACAAAGTTAAAAATAAATATTTAAGAAAATGCTTTAAAATTCTTTACAAAAGCATCATATGCTTTTCTATGTGCATACCTCCAGATATTAGTGGGTAATTGTCAATGGAATTAGTTTTTCAACAGAACAACAGCCTTCTTTTATCTAATTCTCGAATAATGCATTCAGCAATCTCAAATTTTGATATTAAACTTTCATTTGAACTCTGATACAGTATTTATAATTAGAAGTTTAACGTTAGTGTTTTTAGGTTTGAAGATTGAATTTTCTGGTAAAATGTTTAAAAATGTGCTTCCCGATTTCAATCACAATTATCTCTATATAAGATTTACTTCTTACCAAATGACCCTATCAATCATTAGAATATTAAATAGTGCACAATTTAAAGGCAGTTTTTGTGCTCATTTTACTAAAATGACATGATATACTGGAGCAAAACATGTTTAGCCCTTATTGAACAACACTGTAGTGGCAAGATGCCCTGATATTGGCTCAATTCAACTTGCATTATTGTATTTACATTGTCAAAGGCCTTGCTTCTCGGTCTGAAATATTGCTGGGTAGTGACTACAAGCAGCATATCCTTAGGACTATTCTGTAATTTACATGATATATCCCTGGGGAGGATTTACATGTAACCTGATGACAGTATTTTCTTTCATTTGGCTATTCTCTGTGGACTTTGCTTTTTGAGTAATACATGGACAAGTAAATAGTCTACAACAATGATATCGAACCTCTTGATGCTAGGGGATCAAATACATTTGTCAAAGTCAATCAGTTGTACACACAAATCTGCAAAGAAACCCTTTGTGTTGCACACAAATATCAGCATAAATAAACTCCAAACCTTCAACTTGAAACTTTAAGTTTTATGAGTTGGTGCAGAATGGCTGCTCTCTGGTCAAAAGCAACCCATCAGAGATCTAAATTTTCCTGTCTTCCATGCCTAGTTTTTTAAAAATTGAGGTGGAAATGACCTTTGTGCAAAAGAGTGCAAGAGTGGATGATAAAGGAACCAATAAGTGCTTTCTAAACCAGATCAAAAGAATCAGAGGAATATGGAAACTATTTTATATGAAACTGAACTACTTGAATGTTGAGTAAAGTATATTGTAGTTTTGGATTGATGTCTTGCATGTTTCAAATTAAAGGAATAAATTCATCAGAGTTCAACATTTGGGAAGTTTTATGCCGGTGTTCAGTACCCTCAGGAGATTAAATAGGTTTGATGTTATTGATACTAGCACAAAGTCTACCTGTTTAGTAAAAAGAGGATGCCAAATGGATTGAATGACTCTTTGTTCAATTATTTTAATGTTCTTGTGTCCTAACATGGTGTACATAACTCCAAGCATTTTGATTAATGGATAAAGTGAAATTGCTTGAAACAATGTTATAATTGATTGCATTGAAAATGTTAAGAATTTATCTTTAAACTAAAATCAGCTGTAGGCAAACATTACTAGTGCAATATCATTGAACCCTTTATCCTCTAATTGTATATCATGAGCTTATGCTTTATGTAGTGAGAGGCAATGGAATCAGAATTCAGTCAGTTAAATGACAATAGCACTCCTGCAATTAGACTTGTTAGCACTTCTAGAGGGACATAGTCTGAAAACAAATCATAGAATTCTACAGTGTAGAAGGAGGCATTTGGCCCATTAAGTCTGCACTGACCAGTATCCCACCCAAACCTTATCCCCATAACTCCATGCATTTACTCTAGCTGGTCCTACTCACACTAATTTAGCACAGTCAGTCCAAATTATCCGCACTTCTTTGGACTGTGGGAGGAAACCTGAGCATCCAGAGAAAACCCATGCAAACACAGGGAGAATGTGCAGGCTCCACACAGACAGTGACCCAAGTCGGGAACCGGACTCGGATTCCAGGTACTGTGAGGCAGCAATGCTAACCACTGTGCCACCATGTCACTCTAAATAATGAGATGAGGGAGCAGGAATGCGTTATAGACTGTACTCCACAGTATTCATCAATATTTTGCATGGTTCCAGATATCCTTTCCTGCTTCAAAAAATGTACAGCAGTTGACTATTTAATAGTAAATCAAATTGGCCTTACCCACTGCAGCACGCAAGAGCTTTTTCATTTAATTGGTGACTTATAGCCATACTGCATGGTTGAAGACTAACATTATTTGTACCAACAATTCCCAAACATCTTACAACTTTTGTGCTGTTTAAGTTTCTGCTTGACATGTAGTTATACAAAGTACATAAAATAAAAATAAAACAATGCATATTTTAAAGAGGCTGATTCCATGATGTGGAAGTTGTTTTGTAGCTGAGTGCAGTTCTCCAGAGCCCCAGGCTATAATCACACTCTCTAGTATTATTCCAAAATACCACAATTGATAGGGTTAGTGCTTCTGGTGTACATTTTGTGCTCTCCTTCCTTCTTGCTTCCTACAACAGCAGCCACTATTTTCCTTACCTGAAAACAATTACTATTTCCTATTTGCTGAGTCCTTCAAACAGTGGCTGCCCAAGTTGTATTCCTCTATGGGAATATGGCAAAGACAAGTAATAGAATGTCTCATGCAACAAAACACCATGAAACCAGTGGAACAGGCAAGTGCATGTATGTCTAATAATTGGTTGTGTATTACACAAAGCTTTCCAAGAGAATAACATTTGTCCATATGGGCTGTTCCATGGTAGCAATCCAAGAATTGAAAACAATGTAAAGAAAGTGGAACAATCTGTTCCCACACTGTTGTCATTATTGTCCTCATGGGTTTTACTTTGTTGTTGAAGATGGCCATTTCTGTTGTTCTGTAGAGCCCATATGCAAACCTGTATGGCTTTTCAATGAATGGACAAAGATGAATTGTCTGATTTTGTTGAGACTGCCTTTTCTTTCTAGGTTACCTTTTGTTCTTCATTGCCTGTATCCTTTGCTATTTGCAGAAAACAATACCACTCCTTGAGATAACTTCCTAAATAATTATTTCTTTTTCTCCCAGCCTCTGATGGGCTTCCCCACATTTCCTCAGGTTCATTTTCAAGCAGTCCTTGAATCTTAACCTCAGCCTATCTTACAGGTGATATCCAAGTTTGAGTTGCGAACACATGGTTACCTGAGGGTTCTTATCATCAGTTATAAATACTGTGGGTGAAATCTTACCAAAAGATGGCAATGTGTTATTTCTGGTGGAAAAAAACCAACATGGTACCGACATGGCAACACCGTGGTTAACACTGTTGCTTCACAGTGCCAGGGATCCAGGTTCAATTCCCAGCTTGGGTCACTGTGTATGTGAAGTTTACACATTCTCCTTGTGTCTCTGTGGATTTCCTCCGGGTGCTTCAGTTTCCTTGCACATTCTGAAGGACGTGCTGATTAGGTACGTTAACCCGAACAGGTGCCAAACAGTGATGGCTAGGGGATTTTCACAATAAATTACAGTGTTAATGTAAGCCTTACAGTGACAAATAAACTTTACATTATGTTTCTTTCCAGAGAATATAGTCAGTTTTCTTTCCAGATCCTACTGCACTCTGCCAAAAAAAAATCATAGGACATGATTCACACCATCATAGAGATAGCAGGGCTTTAACGCACTGGCAAAACCCAGCTGCTCAGATGTCAGGATGCCATCTTGAATGGTCCACCCAGTCAAAACTGCAGTAAACCTCTCCCGCTGTACCACTAAGGCCTCATGTGGTCCCCCTCCCCACCCTTGATTGGAGCGAACATTCACACTGACTCCAATCGCCCACACCAATATCAGCCCCTTCTTCCCAGCCCCTACTCACAGTTGATGCTGGAACACATAATGCTGCCCCGTACAGCTGTCCCTGGTAGCTCATCCACCCTCATCGGATTGCTCCCGGCACACAATTGCATTAATCCCATCCTCCCTTTGAGGTTCCACTAGGGCTCAGCTCTTGGTACAATTTGACACTGCCAAACTGGCACTGCTAGGTTCATTGTGATAATGGTGTGGTGTCAGCTTGGCAGTGCCAACCTGTGTCAAGGGCACTGCTGGAAGCATTTCCAGGGCACTGCCTGGTCATGACCCTTATTTCCTTGAACCTTATTTACCTTGGTGCCCCCAGGGAGACCCTCAGAGTAGGTTTGCATCTATATGAGCTTGTTGTAAACTGTGCCAATGACCGACAATGTCACAGTTGCCATTGGTGATTAAATAGTGTTCACTATCATTTTCCACTCCTCAGATAATATGGTGCCGTATAAATGGCATGATAATATAAAGCGGACCACATTCATTCATGTCAAATAATGAAGTTATAATAGTGCAGTGGTTATGTTGGTTGTTTATAGAATGGAGCATTGTTATCAAGGCCAACATTTGTGGCCCATCTCTAATTGCCCATGATCTGAGGCCATTGCAGAGGGCATTTAAGAGTCATTGCTGTGGGTCTGGATTGCATGCCAGAATGGCAGATCCTAAAATCATAGAACCCTATAGTGCAGAAAGAGGCCCTTCGGTTCATCGAATCTGCACCAAACAGATTCTACCCAGGCTCTACCCACATATCTCTACATATTTTACCTACTAATCCATCTAACCTATGTATCTCAGGACACTAAGAGGCAATTTTTTAGCATGGCCAATCAACCTAACCAGGCTCTACCCACATGACAATGATCAGACAATGATCTGAGCTGAGAATCGAACCCAGATCCCTTCCATGAATTCCATAAAGATTTCCTTCCATAAAAGTTGTCTCATTCCTTGGAGCTCAGTATTACCTTCTTGAGGGGAATGAGGTATGGGCAATAAATGATGGCACACAGATGAGTGTCACAATAAGTGACACACAGATCCCATGAATAAACTGAAATAGAAACAAATTGCAGAATTATAAAATAATTCTAACCACTGATTACAAAGTCACTTATGTAAATGAGAAGCAAAATGGAGACCCTCAATAGAATAAATAATAAAGTATATGAAAGTCTATGTTAATACAATGAAAATAAAATTTTAATAGTTTTTTATTTGCAACTATCATATGGAATCATTATAGAAAGCTGCATCTAGTTTGACAGAGAATATAATCTGGAATGACATCTTCTGTCATTAACTCCAACGTTTTTAATGAAGCACAATTACCTTGAATTAAAAATGTTATAGCCGACAAAACCAGCCAAAGCTTCATTGTGATGTCCGGGGAAAAAAGAAAATTCAGTCTATTGATATTTAAAGTGTTTTAAGTCAGGCCTTTTAATAATTGAATGGAGAAGTACCAACGAGAATTAAAACCTTCTAAAAGTCTGATGTCATGTTGATAAAAGTAACATCATAAAACATCTGATTTTCTTACAAGTATACAAATGTGTTTGTCCAAAAAGTGATTGCGCTACAAGTGTTACAAATAGATTAGCTCTCATTTGGCATCATGACAAATGTCCCACTTCACAGTGGCTGACCCTCTGACTTCCCCACATTACAGGCAATGGCATTATTTATTTACTTTTAATTTATTTTGAGCTTTAGAAATAATCATCATTCCCATAACAAAAATTTTGCTCGAATAATGACTATAGAATTTAAGTAATACAAACTGACTGCTGACACTGGTAAGCCATCTCGAATGTCACTTAGCACGTCTATCAGTAAAAATGGGTTATATGTCAAAAGAGAGCATGACAAATTGAAATGAACTGTGGAAAATTATTTGTTATTAGACATAAACTGGGAACCATGCTATATTTAACCAATAGTCAAAGGCGTTTTGATATCTCCAGTATCTCAGTAGTGCTCACTTTTTATTGTGTTTGAAGATGGATGAGGCTTAATTAAAGACAAGGGGCTCTGTTTCTTTCTCAGTAGGCAACATAACAACAGTATTGCTGGTGAGAACTCAATTGTAATAATGCTGAATTAGCACTGTTGTTTGAACTATCTTTTTTTTCCTTTGTAGGTATAACATTTCTGCTATGTAAAAATTTAACTATTAACCTTTATAAAGTGTATCACAGAAATATTGCCAGCATTGTAGGGTATCTCATTATTATGAAACCTGAACAAAAATTGTGTGATTCTTCACATCAATATTATGGCTGTAGTCCTGACTAATTATTGATAAAACAAATTTTCTTAAAAATATGTCAAAGATTGTTTAGTCATCGCAAAGACTTTTAGGAATTATAGGAATGCCTTTATTAAATGGTTCAAAATCAAGAGTTGATGTAAATTCATACAAAAATCTAACAGATAAAATACTGACAACACTGTGGGAATGATATAAGTTAATTCTTCAAATCTTCTACTGATAAAATTACTTTGCTGGACTCTTACTACCAGCTTTTAAATATTTTCCTTTAATTACTACCCACAAGGACTTCTCAAATTAAGTTCTGCTTAACTGATCAAACAATCGCCCTTAACCAGTTATTTATAGCTTATTGCCACACAACCATTGTCCGCTGGTGAAAACACCTTCACTCACAGCAACCTCTTTTTCATCTGTGCTTTAATTTAACATGCTAATTTCTTATGTGGGACATATCCTGAATTTGTTTCTGGTTTTGGAATGCCTCCAGCTGCTGCCAGGACTTCCTGACAAATGGAGAACACTGCCGGCTCCTACATTTCCAGGAATCCGGGAGAGCTGCTGAAGTGTTGCTGAATACTTTACTTCGCAGCCAACATTTGCTGATATAACAGCTGATATTCTCTAAAAGTAACCCATTATGTGAAGTTCTTTAACACATTCAGATGTTGATCGGCACTACATAACTACTGTTATGATTGCAGAATCTGACCATCTGGAGCCTTCCCTCAACTTTACAAGGGTAGGTTTTCCCATGCTGGTCAGGATTAACTTTAGTTTCTGCCAATGACAGCCCATGAATTTACAGAAAGCAACAGTTCTCCGTCCTCTGGAATTTGTTTCAATTTATGTAAGTCCCTTTTAAAAAGGGCAAATATCTGATATTGCACACAGATTTGATCTCGCTACCCAGGAAATTATATTCTATCCACAGGGTGAGTGCATTGAAGATTCACTAGGATACAATTGGTGGGACTGCAATATGGGGAGAGATTGGGTTGATGGGGTCTGTATTCACTAAAGTTTAGAAGGATGAAAGGAGATCTGATTGAAAATGTGGTAACAAAGCCTCTCTAATGAGGGAGCTTTCACAGGTCACATGACTTTGCTAGAACACTAGAACAAGTAAGAGTGTGAGAAACTTAAATAGTAAGGAGTAAGTGGCTAGAAACAACACTTAGAATCATAGCATTGTTAAGATTAGACCTGTATAGTTGTACTGTTAAACCTTTCATTGTAATTAGTTATTCTCCATCAATTAAACCTTTAGTTTGCTCCTTGCCACATTGAGTGGCCTCAAATTACGACACTGGCGGTGGGGACAAACTGGATCAGTCATTGATAGCCACATTGCACAGCAGAAAGAGAGGAGAGTGATCACTCAAAGTCAAAGTTCAAAAGACAAAAGTTACACACTCTACGTTAAAGATGCTGCTATTCTGGAAAATAGAACCATTCAACTTGAGATGAAAAGTTGGGAGCAGTACATAGAGTCTGCGGTATTTGTTCATAGCAAATAAAATAATAGCCGAGGAGAAACAGAAGATGATACTGTTCACAGTCTGCAGCCCACAGACTTACAATCTGGTGAGGTGTTTGACATCACCTGAAGCTCCACACAAAAGAACCATTAGATAATTTATTAAGGATCATTATAACCCTGACTTTCTATTATCAAACAAAGGAATAAATTTCATTCTGCAGCCAGGGAGCCAGAAAAGGCAGTCTCCAGCTTCATGGCCAGATTTTGACTGTTGTCTGAACATTTTGACTTCAGGTATTCACAAACTCTTTAACCTCTCTTTACACCAATCGGAAGTCCCTATCTGCTTCAAGAAGACAACTATTATCCCAGTAACAAAGAAAGCCCAAGTAGAATGCCTTAACAACTATAGCCTGGTGGCTCTGACACCCATCCTTATGAAGTTTGTCTAAAGATTAATCACGGCACGGATCAACTCTGGCTTCCAAAGTTGCCTCGATCCACTACAGTTTGCTTGCTTATCATTTCAACAGGTCCACAGCAGATGCCATCTCCCTGGCTTTACAAACAACCCTTGATATCTGGATAAGAAAGACATTTATGTCAGGCATCTCTACAGTTCAGCCTTCAGCGCCATTATTCCCACAAAACACATCTCCAAATTCTATGTTCTAGGGCTCGGCTCTTCATCTGTGACTGAATCCTAGACTTCCTAACCAACAGATTGCAATCAATAAAGATAGTCAACAGCACTTCCTCAATGATTATCCTTAATACTGGTGTACCGCAATGCTGTATCCTCAGTCTTTTACTATAGACCTTGTGTACCTATGACTGTATGGCTAACTTTCCTCCAACTCAAGTTTCAAGATTGTTGATGACACCAGCAAAATGGGTCAGATTTCAAACAATGGCGAAATGGGGTACAAGAAACAAATAGAGAATCTAGTGATGACAGTAATCACTCCTTCAATGTCAGAAAGGTAAAGGAGGGAGTCATTGACTTCAGGAAACATAGCAGAGATCTAATTGGGGATGAAGTGAAAATGGTCAAGAGCTTCATGTTTCTCAGGAGGCTATGAAATTTGGCATGTCTACTACAACACTCATCAATTTTTACAGATGCACCATAGAAATGAACCTATCTGAATATATCATAACTTGGTATAGCTCCTTCTCTGACCAAGATCATAAAAAACAACAAAACATTGTGAACATAGTTCAATCCATCACACAAACCAGTCTCCCATCCATTGAGTCAGGTTACACTTTCCATGGGCCTCAAAAGCAGCCAGCATAATCAATAACTCTATGCACCCTGGACATTCTCTCTTCCACCTTTTTTCACCGGGAAAAAAGATAAAGAAGTCTGAGATCACATTCTAATCGACTCAAGATCAATATCTTCCCTGCTGCCATCAGCCTTTTAAATAGACCTACCCTATATTAAGCTGATCTTTCTCTGCACCCTAACTATGTCTGTAACACTGCATTCTGTACTCTCTTCTTTCTTTCCCTGGTACGTACGGTATGCTTTGTCTGTATATCGCGTGAGAAACAATGCTTTCCACTATATCCCAACACGTGTGACAATAATGAATCAAATCAAATTAAAAAGTCATCATTGTGAGACATGTTGAGGGATTGTTTGAGAGATCAACAACCCCAACACCCAAAATAAACTGCTTGCTGAAACCGAGAACTCATTGGAAAAATCAATAGTGACGTACCAAGTAACAGAGTCCAATGAGAAAGGTGTGGGTGATACAAGGTGTGCAGAACAAGGCAAACCATTGTAGTGGAAACAGCAGTTGTGAGAAAGGGGGTGCAGCAAAGCCTGAGAAGAGTAGTTCAGCACCAGGGTCTAAGGCATACTTCGGATGTAAGGAGGCATCCCAAGAGATGTAAAAGGGTGGGAGGTTGTCATTTGAAAGCTATATGCAAAACAAAGCAGGCTGCCCAAAGCAATCCAGAACATAAAGGAAACAAGAATACAACCACTATTAATAAGCTGGTGGAGGAACAAAAGGAGGAATAGGAAAACCTAGACAGGGATCACGGGTAGAGGTGGGAACATTGGGGTGGCAGCGCGGGCTCGTTGGGCCAAAGGGCCTGTTTCCCGTGCTGGTTTGTTCTTTGTTCTTTGTTCAATCATTGCTAACTCAGCAAGTTGCCATTTATTGAAATTGTCCTGGTGGTTAACAGCTATCCCCTAAAAATAAACACTGACACTGGCATGGCAGTCACTGTCATTGATGAAAAAACGCTCAAACATCTCCACAAAGCACTAAAACCCTTAAGTCTTAATCATTCTTAGGCTACTTTGGTGACGTACTGGAGAGAAAGTGAAAGTAATGGGCACAATCTCTATATGGGTAGAATCATAGTGGTTTACAGGATGGAAACAGATCCTTTGGCCCAACTTGTCCATGCCATCCTTTTTTTAACCCCTAAGCTAGTCCCAATTGCCCATATTTGGCCTATATATTTTTATACCCATCTTACTCACGTAACTGTCAAAAGACAAAAACTGTTAAAAGACAAAATTGCACCTATCTCTACTATTATCTCTGGCAGCTTGTTCCAGACACTCACCACCCTCTGTGAAAAAAATGCCCTTCTGGACACTTTTGTATCTCTGCTCTCTCACCTTAAATCTATGCCCTCTATAGTTTTAGACTCCCCTACCTTGGAAAAAATATTGACTATCTAGCTGATCTATGCCCTTCATTATTTTACCTTTATAAGATCACCCCTAAGATTCCTATGGTTCAGAGAAAAAAGTCCCAGTTTATCCAACCTCTCCTTATAACTCAAACCATTAAATCCTGGTAGCATCCAAGTAAAGCCTTTCTGTGCCCCTAGTTTAATAATATCCTTTCTATAATAGGGTGCCAGAACTGTATACACTATTCCAAGTGTGGCCTTACTAATGTCTTGTACAACTTCAATAAGAGGTTCCAACTCCTGTATTCAATGTTCTGAACAATGAAAACAAGCATGCCAAATGTCTTCTTCAATACTCTGTCCACCCATAACTCCACTTTCAAGGAGCCATGAACCTATACCCCTCTATCTCTTTGTTCTATAACTCTCCCCAACTCCCTATTATTAACTGTAAGTCCTGCCCTGGTTCGATCTACCAAAATGCAATATCTCACATTTATCTACATTAAATTCCATGTGCCATTTGTCAACCCACTAGTCCAATTGATCAAGATCCTGTTGCAATCCTAGATAACCTTCTTCTATTGGAGACATAGATTGTCTTCTATGCCTCCAATCTCAGTATCATCTTCAAACTTACTAATGATGCTTACTAAATTCTTATCCAAATCATTCATATAAATGACAAATAATAGTGAGCCCAACGCCGATCCCTGAGGCACACCGCTGAACATAGGCCTCCAGTTTGGAGAACAACCTTCTACAACCCCTCAGTCTTCTGTCATTCCCCCAATTTTAAGCCCATTTGGCTATCTCACCCTGGATCCCATGAGATTTAACCTTAGGCAATCACCTACCATGTGATACCTTGTCAAAGGCCTTGCTAAAGTCCATGTAGACAACACAAATTGCACTGCCCTCATCTACCTTCTTGGTTACCCCTTCAAAAAACTCAACCATTTTTATTGTAATGTTATGTGTTATATAGGAGCCTGTCAGCTCAATTACCCATCATGAAGGACAGAGACCCAGTCTAAAAGGACCGCTGTGGTTGTGACAAATAAAACTGGACTGGCTGGAAATATTTAATGTTCAGGATGGAGCATTCCTGGATATCATCAAGCCTGTGCAGTTTTCTGAATGGGCCATGCCCATCAGCCCTGTCCTGAAACCAGGCCACACCATGAGGATCTGCGGGGACCACAAACTAATGTTAAATAGGGAAGTCCAATTAGATCATGACCCCATGCTTAGGATAGAAGATCTCAATGCAAAGATAACAGAGCCTCACATTTACTAAGCTAAACATAAGTCATGCTAATCAACAACTAGATTCAGAAGACTCCAGAAAGTTAGTTGCAATAAATACACACAAGGTATTATAACAGTACACCAGATTGCCATTTGGTAACTCGTCACGCCATTTTTTGGTGCAATATGGAAAATCTGTTACAAGGAGTCCCCAAAATGGTGATATTTGGTATCACAGTGGTTAGCACTGCTGTCTCACAGCACCAGAGATTTGGATTTGAGCCTTGCTTGACTCACTGTCCATATGGAGTTTACATGTTCTCCCTGTGTTTGCGTTGGTTATCTCCAGGTGTTACGGTTTCCTCCCACAGTCCAAAGATGTATTGGCTTTGCTAGATTCTTCCCTAATGTACTCGAAGTGTGCGACTATGGGGTTTTCACAGTAACTCCATTGCAGTGTGAATGTAAAACCTACCTTCAACTAATAAATGAACTTTACTTTTACTTTGAAAGTGTCCTATTTTAAGTGTGTCTCCTACGTAACATGGAGAAAGCCTCAAAGCGGTCTTTAAGAGCTTCAAAGAAGCTGTTTTACATTAAAATGTGAGAAATGTACTTTTCAAACTCAGGAGATAACGTACCTTGGTTTCAAAGTGGATGCATTCCCTCTAAGATAAGGTGAAAGCTATTAAAGGAGTGCTTGCATCTAGGAATAAGACAAAACTGAAGTCTTTCCTGGGAATGGTCAATTACTACAGAAGATTACTGTTGAACTTATCAACAATTCCAGCTTCTTTACACCAGCTTTTAAAAAAGCATCAGTGATGGACATGGCAAACATGCCGTAAGAAGCTTTTGTAGTAAATCAGGCTTTAGAGTCAAACGCATTACTTGTGCATGTTGACCTGACCAAGCCGTTAGTAATCACTTGTGACACCTTGCCATATGGGGCTGGAGCAGTCTATCCCACAGAAAGTCAGATGGGGTATAGAGGCCAATTACATTTGCTTCAAGGACTTTGTCAGATGCTGAAAAAAAGTACTCACGAATCAACAAAGAAAGCCTAGTAGTCATTCATGCTGAGAAGAAATTTCACCAATATGAATATGGTCAGCATTTCACCATTGTAACTTACTATAAAGTAATGTTGAGGCTTTTCCAAAAGGATATGGCAGTGTCACTTATCGCTTGACAGGGTGTAGAGTTGGGCCTTGTTGCTGGTTGCGTCCAGCTATAATTTCCAGCATAGGCCGGGAACACAGATATTAAATGCGGATTCATTGAGCCAAATCCCACTGCCACGGACCGTACTGCTTTGCAGGAGATAGTATTGGCTCTGAATTTTTGGATACCATACCTGTCTCAGCTGCTCACATTAAGTTGTGGATAGATAGGAATCCTTTAGTGTCAAAGATCAAGAATGCCACTGACAGGGTGACACCTTGATAAGGCAAAGCAAAGAATCCATATTTGCAATGCAAGGATGAGATTACCTGTGAAAATGGGGTGCTTTGTGGGGGAGCCTGTGTTATTGTACCATCCCCAGGTGATGATCTTTCAAAAGTTGCACATTGCCCACCCAGATCAAAGGAAAATGAAAGCAATCACCAGAAGTTATGTCCGATGGCTGGAGAAATTGAGCAAATTGTTGGGTATTGTGAAAGTACTCATACTCGACCAACCCCTGCATCATGCGACATAGTGGCGCAGTGGTTAGCACTGCTGCCGCACAGCTCAGGGACCTGGATTCAATTCCGGCCTCAGTTCATTATCAATGTGGAGTTTGAACATTCTTCTTCTGTCTGCGTGAGTTTCCTCCTGGTGCTCCAGCTTCCTCCCACAGCCCAAAGATATGCAGGCTATTTTGGTTGGTCATGCTAAATTGACTGTAGTGTCGGGGGATTAGCAGAGTAAATACGTGGGCTTACAGGAATATGGCCTGAATAAGATTATGGTCTGTGCAGACCAATGGACCAAATGACCACTTTCTGCACTATAGAGATTTTATGGATAATGTCAGTAGAGCCTCTACCATCCAGTCTCAAATCATTTGGTGGAATGAACCAGCTCAAGGCTTCCATAAAGAAGGCCATTGTGATTGGCAAGTTTTTTGCTGTCCTACAACACCACACCTCACGCCACCACTAAGGTAATGCCTACAGATCTGCTAATGGGTCAGCGTATGTGTACCTGTTTAAAAGTGGTGTTGCCAAATTTGTTGGGGAGGATGGAGGCTGGGCAAGCTTTTCAGAAAAGGGTATCATGACTCTGAGAAAGGGAACATATCATTTAATATGACCAACTTCGTATTGGCAGAAACTTTTGGTGGCAGGCATAGGTTTCAGGAAGAGCTATGAAGAAGATGGGGCCACTCTCTTATGAAATGGAGACACAGAACGATTGAGTAAAGAAGAATATTGTCCACTAATGCAAGAGAGTAGAGCCAGCTCCAGGAGACAAGCAAGTGTGCCCTGCATCCAGTTCATATGTACTACTAAACCAGAGATTCCAATGCTTACAATCGGACCAAGGCAGCCTTTGACTTTGGTGGCTGAGGAAAATGTAAATGCCAGCAAGGTACTAGCCCCGGGAACGGTAGCATGTCTGTTCTGTCAGTGGATCCTTTGTCGTTGGCCGCTGAAGGATCCCTGACAGCGTTGCAGCGTTCCACAATGCTCTGGAAACCTTCAGATTGGCTGACATTGTGAACTGTTTTTCCCTGGTGTAGCTCGTGCAATGTTGTTGTTTGCTCCTCCACGTGTTAAATGTTTTTCTTTTTGTTTTACCACAGGAGTTGGGGTGAAGGAGTGTGGTTGTGCCGCTCCTTTAATGGGTGATCCTTTGGACCATGTGACCAGATTGAAGCCAATGAAGCTTAAGTGCACGGACATGGGCCTATCAGGAGTTCGTGCATGCGTTCCTGGGGCGAGAGGTTGTAGTTGGAGTCAGCGTTGGATGCAGACCTGTACATTTGGACCATTAAACCTTTGATTGTATAAACAAACAATAAATCATTTAGTTTGGTACTTGTCATATCAAGTCACCTTGAGTTACTGCAGAAGCATGGAAAATTCTAGTAAGACTGGACAGACCAGATGCAGGGAGAATGTTTTCCCTGATTGGGGAATCTAGAACCAGGAGCCACAGTCTCAGGGTACGTGGTAGACTAATTAAGACTGAGACGAAGAAACATTTCTTCACTCAAAGGTTGTGAACCTGTAGAAATCTCTACCTTGGAAAGCTGTGAAGGCCAAGTCATTATGTGTATTCAAGAAAGATTTTTTTTAATGGTATCAAGGGGTGTGGGGGAAAGCAGGATATGGCATTGAGATCAAGGATCAGCCACGATTATATTGAATGATGGAGCAGGCTCAAAGGGCCGAATGGTCTACTGCTGCTCCTAGTTTCTATGGGGGCGATTCACTCAAGTGCTCAATTGGTGAAAGAACTGATGTAAATCACGACTGTTTTTTCAGTGCAACTTCAGACCCTAATCTCCACTGCAGAGATCACAATCTTGAATATCATTAATGGGTGGGGCACATTCATACTAGCATCTGACAGGTCCAGGCCTCTGCTCATGTAGAGTTACCCCCAACTGTCACACTGCAGTTTGCTGGCCAGCTCGATCGTTGGCCGCCTGGGATCCTCGCAGTGCTGCCTCTCCATCCCTCACCCAGCCTGATCAGGGCCCCCACAAGAATCCCAGATCATACTCAACCCCTCTCCCATTCCGGAGTGCCCTGATCTTCAATCCCCACTCCAACAATTACAATGCCCCATTCCTAAAGCCCCATCTCAGCAGGCACCCCTCCCATCCTTGGGAGGCCGATCCATCCCCCTGCCCAGATAGCCCTGATCGCTGGCCTCTCTCCAGCTCCAACCAATTCTATCTGCAGAGAGACAGCAGGACAATCCATCCTCACTGTTGCCCCCATGGGCCTACCCACTACAGGCCCCACCTATTCAGGCCCTGCCCCTACATTCTGCCCACTTGTCTCCAGGCCCTGCCCCTGAGACCATGTCTCTAGGTCCTACACCTAGGCACAGGCCCCTTTGGCACTGCCTAATGCCCAATGACTCCTGGGCATGGGTACTTTGTCCTTTGGGCAGTACCGGGGCACAGGCTGGCACTGTCAGTATGCCTATGTCCAGGGGTTAGCACCACCACCCACCACCCCCCCATTGCCCGATCAGCTGGAGGCTTTGACTTACATCCCATACTTCCTGTGGGATCTCCCACTTGTTCCCCAGAGTGAAAGACTTCTAGTAGGGTGGGAGATCCTATTGGGCCTGGAGAATTCTGGGCTGTGTCCAATAATGACATTTATTATTAAATGCATGAAAAACAGATTTAAATACTTACCTTACTTGCCACCAATGTCCAGCATAATCTTAACTGTGCCTGCTTTCTGGTTGTGAGAGATACGCGTGCATTGGGAATGCATACACAAATTCCACAAAATGGGCCTGGAGACAAGTGGGCAGGATGTAGGGGCAGGGCCTGGATAGGTGGGGCCTGTGGTGGGTAGGCCTATGGGGGCAACAGTGAGGATGGATTGTCCTGCTGTCTCTCTGCAGATAGAATTAGTTGGAGCTGGAGAGAGGCCAGCGATCAGGGCTGTCTGGGCAGGGGGGTGGATCGGCCTCCCAAGGATGGGAGGGGTGCCTGCTGAGATGGGGCTTTAGGAATGGGGCATTGCAATTGTTGGAGTGGGGATTGAAGATCAGGGCACTCCGGAATGGGAGAGGGGTTGAGTATGATCTGGGATTCTTGTGGGGGCCCTGATCAGGCTGGGTGAGGGATGGAGAGGCAGCACTGCGAGGATCCCAGGCGGCCAGCGATCGAGCTGGCCATTCCACAAAATGACATGCAATTCTCCCATCCTGCTGCACCAAAAAACACATGTAGAATATGTTTCAAAGTTTCAATGTTTCAAAGTTTCTGTATCACACTACATCACAGACTTTTAGTTCCCATAGTTGTGAGGTAACATCAATCAATTAACCATATTTACATTTTTAAAAAATGTCATAAAAATCAGAGAGCTCTCTTTCAATGCAATGAGTTATTACATTGTTCAGCTACAGACAAGAATAGGAAATTGCTACAATGAATGTTTGTTAAAATAGGAAATTATATTATATTTTTAACTTCTAACACTAAATAACTTTGTGTTCAGTGCCTCCAGTTGTCACTTGCATCTAAATGGATCTTGCATCCCCTACAGAGCAAAATGTCCCTTTACCAATGTTATGGTAAAATTAGGAAGATCCCAGAGTGAAACAGATAACTCTTGCCACTTTACTCCTGTTTAGGTGAAAATGCCATATTTTACTATTTGATGTATTTGACCTAAGATGCAAGAACACATTCTAGATTAGATCACAGACTAATAGGTTGTACATCTATTTAATATTAAAAGACAATTGAACAGTGCTGATACAAATAGCTTCTTAACAGAAATTAGTCTTCATTATCCTTTTCAAGATGTCAACACAACAGAGATATTGCTTGTGCACCATCCCTCCGAATTAAATTGTTACTTAAAGCATGGTATCTCAATTCCATATGGCAATATGCAATCACAGAGACTTTGATTAGCTTTGCACTAATCATTTTGGCATATTTAAGCTAGTTTTTTTTTAATAGAAACTTCAGCAAAGGCACTCAAATGTGCTTGTACATAGTTTCAGAAGCAGATGTCATTGGGAAAGCTGACATTTATCACTCATCCCTAGTTGTCCTGAGGAAGTGCTGATTGGTCTGTTTTTTTGAACCACTAACCTCAATGTGGTGAGGATATTTCAGTAATTAAGTACAGAGTTCAACAATTTTGTCCCAGCGACATGAAGGAATATCAAACTATTGCTCAGTCAGGATGGTGAACAGATTAGAGGGAAAGTTTGAGGTAATGGGTGTTCCTATGAACAGCAACAACATTCTTCTTGGTGATTTAAGTTGTAGAATTGAGAAGGGGCACCAAAGAAGATTTGGTAAATTTCTGCATTGCACTCTGACAATAGTACACATAGCCATCATGTTAAGTCAGTGGCAAGGGGATCATTTAGGTTGATAGATGACCTGTTGATCAAGTGGATTTGTTTGGCCTGGACGGAATTGAACTTCTTGAGTGTACTCTTCTAGGTAGGGAGGGAGTATGTTTTTCACCTGTGACTTGCTGGTGGTGAAAAGACTCTTGGAAGTCACTCACTATACAATACCCAGCTATTAATGGCCCTTGTATTAGAAAGTTTTGTTTTGTGGCCAGAAGAAAATCAGCAAGCAATAGTCAGTTTTAAACTTGTGTGCATTGGTGACCTTGGGGAAAGGAATGAGATAGTATTGCAGACTGAATTTCAGGCGTGACCCCATCAAGCTAACAAAGAGATGACATGACTTAGCTGGCAAAGTAAATACACTTTGTTATTCAAAACAAGTAGAGGAATGACTGAAGGAAGAACTCAAATAACAGAGAGTAAATTTTAAAAATAGATTGTGCTCAAAAGACAGACTGATCACCAAATGGTGAGCACCAAACATTGGGTGACCTCGGAAGACTGTTAATGTGTCTCATATATAAAATGCTAACTAGTGAACTATGCCAAACTTTCTTTGCAGTCCATTGAGTATTTTATAAACTCACTAGGCATCTGAAACTTATTTGTAGCTTTCCCAAAAGTGGAGCACATTGTTCAATGTGTCTGATGCTAACTCTGCTCTGCAGGAATGCAGCATTTTAATATGGGAATCGTTAGTCATGTCTTCAGCTCTCCACACGTAGCTAGTATCCCCTGTGAACCCAAAAAGAAGGTGAGAATTTATTTTCATCCAGTGTTGTTGTCAGTTAGTAAATTATTCAAAATGGTCATTATAACATGAGAAATAACCTGTTTGGTATTCACCAACAATTGAATTCAAAGTTTAAAGTTTATTTATTTATTAATCACACATAAGGCTTATGTTAACACTAGCGAAGTTATTGAGAAATTCCCCTAGTTGTCACAGTCCAGTATTTGTTCATGTCAATGCACCTAATCAGCACATCATTAAGAATGTGGGACGAAACTGAAACACCCAGAGGAAACCCACATAGACAGGGGGAGAATGTGTAAACTCTGTACAGACAGTTATGGATTGTCTAGATTTTTTAAGCATCAGATATTTAATCCACCCATACATCAGAATTGTATACTTAATGATACTTTTTTTTAAGTTACAACACCATTTCAATATCATGATTATCTGCACTTCAATTGAAGTAAATATTTTCAATATAGAATATAGTTCAGTAAATGTTATCAAACAGGACTACTTGCATGCCGAAAACGGCAAGTGATAGACAGAGCTAAGTGATCCCACAACCAACGGATCAGATCTAAGCTCTACAATCCTTCCACATCCAGTTGAGAATGGTGGTGGACCAATTAAACAACTCACTGGAAGAGAAGGCTCAACAAAAAAACCCATCTTCAATGATGGAGGTGCCCAGCACATCAGTACAAAAGATAAGGCTGAAGTATCCACAGCAATCTTCAGCCAGAAATGCCGAATGGAAGATCGATTTCAGCCTCCTCCAGTGATCCCCGCCAATTTAGATGCCAGTCTCTAGCCAATTCGATTCACCCTATGTGATGTGAAGAAATTATTGGAGGCACTGAGTACTGCAAAGACAATGAGCTCCGTAACATCCTGGCAATAGTACTGAAGACTTGCAGCTCCCTTGGCCAAGCTCTTCCAGAGTTACAACACTGTGATCTACCTAGCAACATGGAAAATTGCCCAGGACAAATCCAACCTGGCCAATTACCACATAATCAATCTACCCTTGATCATCAGTAAAGTGTTGGAAGGGGTCATTAATAGTATTATCAAGCAGCACCTGCTTAGCAATAATCTTCTCAGTAACACTCAGCTTGGGTTTTACCAGGGTCACTCAGTTCTTAACCTCATGACAGCCTTGTTCAAACATGGACAAAACAGCTGAATTCCAGAAGTGAGATGGGAGTGGCAGCCCTTGACATCAAGGCCACATTTGGCTGAGTGTGGCATCCAGGAGCCCTAGCGAAATTAGAATCAATGAGTATTGGAGGCAAACTCTTCATTGGTTGGAGTCATACCTGCTGCATAGGAAGATAGCTGTGGTTGTGAAGGATTAGTCATCACAATTCTAGGACATCTTTTAAGGAGTTCCTCAAGGTAGTGTCCTAGGCCCAACAATCTTCAGCTGCTTCATTAATGACCTTCCCTCTATCATAAGGTCAGTAATGGGGATGTTCGCTGATGATTATGTGAATCATCACCAGTTTATTCAGCACCAGTTGCAAGTCCTCAGATACTGAAGCACTCTGTGTTCAAATGTAATAAGATTTGGACAATATTCAGGCTTGGACTGACAAGTGGCAAGTAACATTTGTACACACAAATGCCAGACAATGATCATCACAAATGAGACACTCTAATCACATCCCTTGACATTCAGTGGTGCTACCATCATTGAATCCCCCACTGTCAATATCCTTGGGGTTACCATTGATCAGAAATTCAGCTGGACTCATCACATAAACACAGTGGCTACAAGAGCAGGTCAGAGAGCCAGGAATACTGCAATAAGTAATTCACCTCCTGATTCCCTGAAGTGAATTCACATTGATTGGCCATGCTAAATAGACCTAGCAACAGGGTATTAACAGGGTAAATACGTGGGGTCATGGGAGGAGGGCCTGGATGGGATTGTGGTCGATGCAGACTCGATGGCCTTCTTCTGCACTGTAAGGATTCTATGACTCTTTGAAAGAACATCTCACCCAGGCCCTACCCCTGGGTGGCTTACACATTTACCATGGCTAATCCATCTAATCTACACATCTTTGGACTGTGGGAAGAAACCACAGCACCTGGAGGAAACCCACACACACAGACACAGAAAGAACATGCAAACTCCACACAATCATCCAAGGCTGTAAAGCAGCAGTGCAAACCATTGTGCCATTATGTTGCCCTTTACAAGGCAGGAAAGAACAAAGGATAAACCTCAAACTGATTTTTAAAAAGTGATGACAAACTTGAATTTCATAGAGGGAAACAATTCTGAAGGAGGGGAGAAGTTCTATGATGATAAAGTTATGAAACTGAAGCAGAATACAAGGTGGTTTTGACACCATAAAAACACAGGAACAAGGAAAACATGTTAATATTGTACAATTTATTATATATTATTAAGATATGGAACAAGCAGCACACAAAAAGGGAACATATTTTTATTCAATTTAGTTCTTTGAAACAGCCACTCAGAATTTAACTTGACCATTACAATATAAAGTATTGATAAATATAAGTTATAAGTAATTCCTTCATTGCTGACAATTTGAGAGATAGGTTCAAGATTTAGTTACTTGATCTATAGGGTTTATATATTTTTTTGCAGCTACATCATTGAAATGCTGTCAGAAATAGATTTTTTGTGCCATTTGTCCTTTTTTTACAGTAAGCATGCCAATGTAAATCAAATGTAATTTCAAAGCATTATCCCCCACACAATGGCAGTTTTTTGATTTACATTCACCTATCTCAATTTAAAGATGCAATCATGCCTGATGAGGCCATGAGTAAATCTCCAAAGGTGAAAAACATTTTGTTACTTATAAAATATTTAAAGATTAGTGCAGATAGAATATTCCACCCAAAATTAGTTCAGTGGATTACTTCAATGTTTGGATGTAGGACATAATAGCTCCTTAACATGCTGGCATAATTGGCTGATGTAAATCTCATGTAAATTTAACTACTTCGTATGTATTAGGTGCATGGCTTGAGACTGTTTCTCTGATTGCAAGTTCAGTCAGCCCCTTTACCGTCTATATCTTCACATAGTATAACAGCCCAGGCAATTCTTCATTTTAACAGTGGCCCTCAAAAGATATGTAACTCCATGTCTCCCAGCCTTCATTCACTTTTGCAAAGCAGTTGGTGCCAGTGAAATTAGGTGGGGAAGGAGAGAAAAAGAATGAGATTCTAGCTGCAAACAAATAAATTACTTAACAATTATTGGCGGGTAAAGAGAGCATGGAATGTAAAGTGGTTGTAAAATAGTGCTTTGCTAACAAAGTGTGAAAATCAAGAACTTGATGCAAGTGGGCATTCTTTACTTCTGCTAACTGATGAATAGTTTTCTTTTGTTTCTAAGCTAGGAAACTGCAATTTTTTTTATTGTCATACTTTATGAATTGAGTAACTTAAACTAGATAAAACAATTAAATCATAAAAATAAAAAATAAAATCAATGTGTTTAGGTGGACATGGTAGGAAAGGTTATGTGCTCTAACCGCAGCTTGTGGGATTTGTGGAGAGCATTGCTATCACAGAGAACTATATCTATGGTAAATGTCTGCAGCTCAAGGAACTTTGGCTTGGAATCAATGAGCCAAAGTCTGTGGGACATCAGGGAGGAGAGGTTTTGCTACAGGAGGCATGCACAGTCCTTTGATTACGTAGAATATTAGAATTAATCAATTGTCCAGGGTATGAGGCATACCTCACCCTGGGGTATGAGCAACCAGGATAAAGTGATGGAGGGGCCGTCTAAGATGGCAGGAGATGAGCCCATCTTGAAATGCTGAGCTTCTGCCCTGGAGCTTCTAGTAATAATACTAATATAGCTGGTCTAGTTAAGTTCTTGCCAATGTCAACATTTAAGATGTTGATGGTCAGAACTGAATGACTGTATTACCATTGAGAGTTGAGAGGAGACGGTCTTTACTAGCATTTATATAGTGCGAATGTTATCTGTCATTTGTCAGCCGAGGTGACATCCAGCACCTCCCTTATACTGGAGCATAGGATCAACAGTATATTATTCAGTCGCTGCAGCCTGTTGCACAATCCAACGAGATAATGGTCAGAATTTTACACTCTCTCCTTGCTGGGGTCTGCGATGGGGTGGAGGAAGGTTAGGAATTCTACTGGGATCCTACCTGCCCTGATCCAGACATAATTTTGTGATGGGGTAGGCAGGATCTCACGCAGATAGCCCACCCACGCTACTATTAAGTCCTTTAAGTATTTTTTCCTGTCCAGCCCAAATTGAGCTATGCTAAAAATTCCAGTCTGTAGCTAATTTGTAACCCAGCTGCATTAACTTGCCTTGCCTCCATATCCTCTAATATATGCAACTAGAAAAATTCTTTTGATCTTAGATTAAAGTTATTAATTCAGCTAAAATCTGCTACTTTTTACGGAGGAGAGTTCCACAACTCTGCTGCACTATGTGTGAAGAAGAGTTTATTAACTTGCTTCCTTAACAGACTGCCTATGATTTTTGAGATTATATCCCTTGTCTTACAGTCTCCAACCCGGCAAGAATGTTTCTTCATACCTACCTTATAAATTCCTCTAAAACTCCTAAAAAATTCAATTGAATCATCCATTACTTAATCTCCTATACTCCAGTGAATACTAATTAGTTTGCATTGTTAGGGCCTGCTTCATTATTAGTGGAGTTATGAATAGCGCTGCACATTGCACTGCCACTCTGACCTTATGAGAAAGGAAATGTATTGATGAAGCAGTTAAGCATGGTGCCATCAAAGATGATTCAGTCAAGGACTTTTGTCCGAAAAAACACCTACAGCAACATTCATGGGCTGTGATAAGTAGTTTTTAACAGCTGCATCCATGTTTCATCGTGTCAGCTAGGACTGCAGTCTTTTGAGAGTTTCCAACCTAATCTCATTGATCACAGCTTTGTTAGGATTTTTAGTTCCTGCTAATTAATGCATTCATTAAGAGGGGGAGGGGAAAGAAAAATTTAAAAGAGGGTTTGCATTTAAATATTGGGCAGGATTCCCCAACTGTTTGCTGGTGGTGGGATCCTCTGGTCCCACTGGTAGCACACACCCGCCCATGGATTACTGTTGGGGGGCTTCAATGGGAAATCCCATTGACAGGGATGGGACCAGTGAATCCCGTCACCAGCAAATGGCACACCATGTCCCGCAGCTGGGAGGCGGAAAAATCCTGCTCATCATTTTCCACACCACAGGGAGTCCCAAAAATCTTTTGTACTTTTAAGTACCTTTGAATCTAATCTTTGTGATAATCATAGAAAGAGTCATAGAATTGCTACAAAGCTGCAGGAGGCCATTCAGCCCATTGAATCTGCACCAGTTCTCCAACAGAGCATCTTATCTACATTCTATCCTCATAACCCCACATCCTTACCTCACACTTTGGGACACTAGGGGGCATTTTAGCATGGCTAATCCACCTAACTTGCACATCTTTGGCCTGAAGGAAACATGACAGTCAATTTGCACAAATCGAGCTCCCACAAACAATGTGGTAATGACCAGATAATCTGATTGTTGTGGTGTTGATTGAGAGATAAATGTTAGTCAGGACACCAATGATAAATCCCCTACTTATATTACCATTGGATCTTTCACAGCCACCTAATAAATCATGCCTTTAAGATCCCATCTGAAAGACATCAGCAACTCTTACTGCTCCTCTGGAATTCAGCTCATTCCCATGTTTAGATTAAGGCTGCAATGAGCAATGAAAAACAGAATATTTCTGTGGAACTTAAACTGAGATCTGTCAACAGGTAATTGATGACCAGACGTTACTTTGATGGCATAGAATCTGGCTTCTTTCTTCATTTTATTGACAATTGGAAAAAGCCTGGTAATTGCAAAATCTGATTTATCCTGTTACTTATGAATAGGGCATAACTGGATGAAAAGGATATCCCCCGTTGGTGGATAAACTTATTAGTGATACCAATAGGCTTTTATAAACAGCACAATTAAGTTACTTAATTTAAGTTACTTTAAGAGCCACACTCCGACGCCTGTTTGGTTATACTAAAGAAAAATTTAGCGTTGCCAATACACTAAACCAGCATGTCTTTCAGAGTGCTTCACAGTCTGAAATGGGGAGAACATGCAGACTCCACACAGGATGTGACCCAAGTGGGAATTGAAACAGCATCCTTTGCACTGTGAGGCAGCAGTGTTAACCATTGTGCCACCGTGTCACCCCCATAGATGCCCATGTCAAAATTGTCCAGGGGGTGGATGTTTGATCACCACAGTCTTGCTGGTGATTGCGATGCAGGCAAAATGTTGGCATCAAAGTGCCTTTTTTTGAGGAAAAACAAAGGCTCTGTGGACAAATATATTTGTTTAAAAAAATAAACACAGGTAATGTTTTATAAAGCCTTAATTAAAGAACTAGGAACAAAGTATAGCAGGGGTACAAAAGGGAACATTTGGATAAATAAAAGGATTTTTCAAATTTTATTTAGCCTCGGCAATTATTTCCAATTGTGAATGATAAGCAGGCTGGCAATGTACATAATGGTTAGCAATGCTGCCTCACAGTGCCAGCGAACTGGGTTTAATTTCTGGCTTAGGTCACTGTCTAAGTAAAATTTGTGGGTTTGCTCTGGTTTCCTCCCACAGTCTGAAAGATTGCTGGTTAGGTGCATTGACCCAAACAAGTGCTGGACTGTGGCCATTTGGGGAACTTCATTGCTATGTTATTATAAGCCTTATTTGTGACTAATAAATAAAATGTAACTTTAGGTGTTGTCAGATTATGGGTTCATGAAACTGTTAAGAAACATTTCTACAGGACAAATTTAGTACAGGTCTTACAACTGTTAAAAGATATATTTGCATAAGGTATCAGTATGAGGGCACAATTCTCTCATTCCCCTAACTGGTCAGTATTTAAAAAATAATTCTGCTAAGGGTTGTGATTTTCATGTTTTAGTAGACATTTGTGAATATTTTTTATGGATCTCAAGGTATTGTTTCTAGATATGGAATCAATTAATTAATGTATGAAAATGAATGGATTTTATGAATTAAAAGAGCAAGCATAAAGGCTCTCTAGTTCACTGGAGGGAAATATCCTTTGTATATTATATTTTTTATAAATAGGTTTGCAGTTTTGTTGCAGGGCATTTTCCCCATGAATGTTTCTGGTATCTTTTCTTAA
The DNA here is from genome assembly GCA_024679065.1 of Sphyrna mokarran. NCBI lineage: Eukaryota > Metazoa > Chordata > Chondrichthyes > Carcharhiniformes > Carcharhinidae > Sphyrna > Sphyrna mokarran. The sequence goes on along the minus strand of JAGIQG010000004.1, from coordinate 100,627,977 downwards.
AGATAGATACAACAATTGATGAATTAATTTATAATTATTGAATAGAAAATTATGAATTCATAATTTGTACCAATAATCCTGTACATCAATAAAAGAATTGCCAAGTAATCATTGAAACAACCATTCATATGATTTCCTTGATGATTGTGAAAAGTGTAAGTGGGGTGGGGGAGATTTTATTCTTCATTGGTTTCACTCTTTGAGGATGAAACCTGAATTACTGTAATTTTCTGACAGTGCCTACGGGATTATTCAGTTTTGCTGAGATTTGGCAGACACCAAATTTTCCATTATTGCTGGCAATGGAAGTAGAGTGTGAGAGTGCAGAAAATTCTGGCTAATATTATGCTGATGTTTTCCCAACTTGATTATAAGTACATTGAGACTGAATCATAGAATTCTACCGTGCAGTAGGAGGCTATTTGGCCCATCTAGTCTGCACCAACCACAATCCCATCGAGGCCCCATCCCCACAACCCTATGCATTTACTCCTGCTAGTCCCCTGACACTAAGGGGCAATTTACCTTCTAACCATCCCCATAGCCCTTTGTAGCTCACATGCAAACTTAATGCCAAGCATGTTCAAATCAACAATGTTTTCTCCATTTAACCTGCACATCCTTGGACTGTGGGAGGAAACCAGAGCACCCAGAGAAACCCACACAGACACAGGAACAACATGCAAACTCCACACAAATAGAGACCCAATTCGGGAATTGAACCCAGGTCCTAGCTCTGTGAGGCAGTAGTGCTAACCACTGTGCTGCCCGGAATGTTATGATTACCATAAGATAAATATTACTCCAGGATTTACTGTTGAACCTATCTATATGATTTCAGCAATATAATGAAACTGCAAATTTTATTAATCAACAATAAATCTGTCAGATCATGTAATCCATTTCATTATAATGATTATATCTTGATTTCAAAGAGAAATTAAAAGAAGAGGGACTTTGTAAGTCCAGATGAGATATAAAACACATGGTCTTCTTCAAGCTGCCTAACTTTTGTATTAAATCAAAGACAACAGAATTAAGTGAAAATCCCAGTTAACCATAAATCGAATTCTCTCGTTACATGGTGACCAACCAACTGAGAAAACAGAGTCTCATTTATTTTAGTAAAATCAATGATTTGAACTGAAATTAGAATGCCTGTCTCTGAATGTTCCCATCTCAGCATTGTTACACAGTACATTCAGCAGTGAAGTATAACTAGGATATGAAAAGGTTCATTTATGTAAGAAATTGTCGTTGCCATAATAAACAAATGCAGCTTCAGTGTGAAATGAAAAATGCTGCGTAATCAGACCTTGACTCTAAAACAGACCATTAATGAAGAAATCTCAATAAATAATTGGTAATCACAGTGTAGTGTAACTGAGGGCAGGATGTGAGTTTAAAACTCAGTCCAAGGAATTATGTGTTATCTTTCAGAGTATTAGACCCAGATTTTCTATCTGAGGTAGGTGTGAAAATCCAACAAATCTCGGCCTTGGGAAAATGTGCCTCTGATGACGAGGTCTTTGGTTTGAGGACAGGATTGAGTCAGGTCTACCAGTCTTGAAATCAGACTGGGCACAGGCACAAGGGCAGCTGAGAGCTTGTTTTAAATGCTTGCCTCAGTATTCTGGGACTATGTTCCATTGTTTTCTTAAACATTAGACCATCTAGCTCTCAATTCCCCTGACATTGCCACTCCACCCACATCACTTGTCCACAAATGGCCCTCATTCCCTTACACGCCCCTCATACCCTTCTTGCCAATCCATAACTTCTAACCATCCCCATGGCCCCTTGTAGCTCATATGCAAGCTTAATGCCAAGCATGATCCAATCAACAATGTCTTCTCTTGCACCCTTCATGCCAACATATCCAGTAACCACAATGGGCAGACCATGCTGAGATAAAATAAAATTCTAAATATCCATCACAGACCTCACTATATAAAAAAAACATGAAAGCTCATTCCATATATTTTAATCCCCTCAAGTAGTTAATCCCATATAAAATATTTCTCATAACTCCACATCAAAGACAGAAAATCCTTTAATATAGTGAACCATATTGGACTCTCTTGGGTTGCTGGACAGTAAAGGAGACATGAGTTCTGTTTCTTAGTAAAATACTTTCATTTCTTTGATCCAACTCCACTAACAATCCAGTGCCACTGGATATATCAGTGACTTCTATTAAATAATTGACATCAAATTAGTACTGTTAACCCATTACTTCCAACAAACCAATATTCAGCATAAACCCTCAGATACTCACAATGCACATGATTACACTTTCATTCACTCTACTTTCCGTATGGATTCTATTCCGTTCTCCCAGTTTCTCCATCAGCCTTGTACCTGCCTGGATGATAAAAGTGCTAAAGATAGTTTGCCATTATGTCTTCATTTTCCTCAACTGAGGATAACCTAATTGTAATTAACTGGGTCTTCTACTGCGTACATTCTTTTTCACCCTCATCTGCTCTCACCTCTTCCCTTCCTTTACATGATAGGGTGAAATGTGAGGACAACAGACATCCTAATAGCCATTGTTTCAATGGATCACCCTCCACTGTGGAACATGGTTAGCTAGACTGAACAAGATCGTTGTAGCTCTGATGCTGAAAGTAGGTTCAAGAGCAATTTTACAGGAGCTGTATATTTAGTTCCAATATATTTGCTTCCACCTGTGATATGGTGTTCATGAGCTGACACACAATGAAGATTGCATGTCTGCTGTGGTTCTCTTGGTAGTATACTCATCTCTGAAACACAGGTGTCAAACTTGAAGTCACACTTTTATGCTTGAGCACAAAATTAAGGCTGATACTCCAGTGCATTACTGAGGGAATTGAACTGTCCAGGGTGTTGTTTTTTGAATGAGATGTTGAGCTGAGACTCCAGGTAAAAGATCACATGGCACTATTTTGAAGAAGAACAGATGAGTTATCCCAGTGATCCAGGTCAGTAGGCATTCCTCAATCAGTATCACAAAAAAAAGAACAGATATCACTTTGCCATTTGTGGGAATTTGCTAAGTCTAACTTAGCTGCTGCATTTCCTACATTGAATATATGAGTTGGTAAATCATATTGCAGCTATATAAAAATTTGGTTAGGCCACATTTGAAGTATTATGTGTAGTTCTGATTACCACACTACCAGAAGGACTTTGAACTTTAGAGAGACTGCAAAGGCCTGATCTTGAGGATGTTGGCTATGAAGAGAATTTGGAGGATTGTTTTCACTGGAAAGAGATGGAGACTGAGGGGAGACCTGATAGAGATCTACAAAATTATGAGAGGACTCGATAGGATGAATACTCAGAGGCCTTTTCCCAGGTTGGAATTGTCACTTACAAGGGGAGCAGAGAAGGAAAGTTTAAGGGATATGTGTGGGACAAGTTTTCACACAGAGTAATGAATGACTGGAATTTGCTGGAGAGGAGATGGCAGAAGGAGACACATTCATAACGTTCAAGAGGCATCTGAATGGGCACATGAAAAGGGAGGGAATAGAAGCTTGCTGACCAAGGGCAGAAGGTTCTTTGTTAAGATTAGTTAGGAGGCCAAAGCGCCTGTTCCTGTGCTGTACTTTTCTTTATTCTGTTATGACAATGACTACAGTTCAAACTGCATTTCATTGGCTGCAAGTCTTCTTTTTCCCCAGCATGGCTCAGGGATCAAGGTAGAGGATGTAGTTACATGATACACTGCTGGAAGTCCTGGTGGAAAAGCTCTCATCTTCCTGTCTTCTCTCCTGTAGTGGCTGGTGCTCCTCTAACTGACCTTGTATCTTCATTCCATCTTAAGAGCAAGGGGTGGTGTGGAGGGGATGTAGGTCAAGCAAAATGCCCATGACCAAGCATACCCACTCTGCTAGTGGCCATTATAAAGTCCTAGTAGTAAAAATGAAGTTCTCAGTGTCCCAAAAAATCTCCCAATATGCTTCAAAGTTTCTCCTAATAGATCCATCAGCAAGTAACTGTAAGATTGAGCACGGTCTAAAGGAGCGACCAAAATCCTCATACTTAAACCTCTTCAACTGCTTGCTTTTAAGAAAAGTTGGTAATTTAAGTATTAGTCATCAAAATCCTATACACCCTCATTAAAATTTACTTGTCAATCAGATCCAATGATTATCTATTAAACTCTTCCTACCTCCTGCTTCAACCAATATTGAGTCTTGTGGTAAATATAGGCTAAACCAACTCAATACTCCATTTGACTGCCCTAAGTGATCTTTAACTCTTGAAATATTTGGAGAAGATTGCCACTAGCAACCATAATATGGCTTGGATTTTAAACCCCCATCACCCATTAAGAATATATATGGAAAGAGGTTAAAATTTAAAATTCTAGCCTTTAATTCCAGCCAGCTGAGCTCTCAGTTGCCATAATTCTTATGATGATGAATCCAGGATGAGGCACGGCTAAAGTCAGGTTGGGGCTTGCCTGGCTAAATGAGGCTTTATGAAGCAGAGGTTGCATCCCTACCACTGGACCAGGAGTTTTGGGTTCAAGTCCAATGCTAGGACTTGTTGGCCATGGAAGGCGCAGTTACAATCAGCTCAGGAATCCTTCCACCAATTTCACCTCCCCGCCAACTCCACTTTTGCTTATTGCCCAAAGTGTGTAAAACACAGCATGGTTTAAATATAATATGAAAGGAAGTTCTATAGTACCTGCAGAAGAGTCACAGCAAGAGTGAGGAAAAAAATGCTGCTTGTTAAAACTCCTTGTCTCTCCAATACTTTCAAGGATTCCTTGTATCTCTCTTAGCCCCAGCCATTCTTTTTGCACAGGAAGCCTACTTCCCAACGCAATTGTTTTCAGATCCCATCTTACACTGACTGCCATAATAGGGGCTCTTGTGCATCCAGCAGAGAAATAAGTAGAAATGAAGAGCAAGTTTTATTGGGATTCAGTCCAAGCTTTGACATGTTCTGAGGTTTATTGGTATCTTAACCAATTGTCAGATGAAAAATGGAATTAAAATTGAGAAATGGAATCAGCGGGGAGGCAGCAGGTTCTTGCATATTATATGCCCTGTGGTCATTTTAAGTTCCAGATAACTGTCAGGGATTGGAATGAAGTTTTTGAAGTATGGCTCTGCTGTTTTTAGCTCAAAGCATTGTCATGTTTAGTTCGCTTTAACTGAAGCATCTGGCAGCTGTACTGTTGTAATGGGCCTGATGAACACTGCATGAAGAATATTTGAGCTGGGACCTGGAAAGGAAAACACTGCTGAGGCCAGGTGTGAGAACAGAACTGAGAGTTGGAGTGGACAGCAAAATAAAGAGCAGGCACGGATTGGAAAAAGCAGAAATTTGATATAGTTAGACAGGTGAGAAAGCAGGTGGAGGAGTATTACTTGGCATGGGGGAAACTAACTCAGCCCAGAGTCTGGAGCTGATCCCTTATGCAGTCAGCCTTTTGTTATTTGAACTTACGGTTGAGCTGAATTCATGAGCTCAACGTGTCACTCATTCCTATCTCTCCAAATCTCTTGGCCTCACAGCTGAACTGCAAGTGAGTGAACATTTTCTGTGAACTCATATTATGAATCTTAAAGCCTCTTTGAGATGGTTGCACTCATTTTCTATTTCAAAATTATGAAGTAATATTTGCATATTAATTAATAGGCTAGGAAGAAATGGCCTTGGAGCTAATCAGTTGCATGACTTGCAAACTTCTTGAGGGTAATATTGTACAACGGACCTGATAGCAGAAGCATGGATGTGTGTATATTGTAATACATTATGGATGATTTACATTTATTATTTTTTTAAAAAGTAATAAAACATGGAGAATTTGCACAAGGTTGGAAATACCTTTGTTCATAACTCATCACAATGTGAACACTTCTACTGTGTACACATAGTCTAAATTCTTTGTTCATCTTTTCATTAAGAGTAGTGTGCCCACCACCCCCCAAAGTGTAACAATAGGATTTTAACATTAGAAAAAATAGAGGAGTCCTATTTAAATAGGGGTGCACAATTTTGGGAGAGAAGTAATGAGGAGTTTTGTTAAGAGCAATAATTCATGATGGATTTAAATACAACTGCCATGTTGTTGGTCTTCTTTAGATAGCCAACAGGAATGTACAATCATATTTCAGCATCTGAAGCCAGCCTCTGATCCATTGTATGATGTAAATCTTAAGAACATGCTTATCTTGAAGAAATATCTGAAGAAATACCTTTGCCTGTTCTACCCCTGTCTTAATTCTGCCATGAATGTGACACACAATTAATTTGTCTAGTTACCTGCAATGCACCTCCCCCCCACCCAAAATTGAAAGTGCCATATCTTTAATTGTCCACATAGTGGTACCACTGTCCATATAATAACATTTCTATTATGTGACATTATATCAAGTGGAATTTTCTACCAAGTGGAATTTGCACTATCAGTCAACCCCAAATCCTTCTGCAGCTAGTAACTTCTTCTGGAGCCACAATAGGACACATACCAGAAAGAAATAAACACACGACAGTCTAAAACCAGATCAAGATCCCTGTAAATCTCATTTTTCCAGAGTTTTGTCCAGTAGTGTGAAGCCAGAAGTGGATTTTGAGAGATTGATGGAACCCAGAAGCAGTATTCACCATAGCAGTTTGTATGTTACGCAAGAATTGCCTCATCTCTCACACACAAACAGGATGGGGGAGAGAAGGCTGTAGATAGGAATAAAGATAGATATTGATAATTTTCTAAACAAAAATCATAGCATGTCATGGTAACTCCCCATTAACTAGTACTTTTGAGTAACTGGCACCACTCATTCCCAGAGCATGCCGGAAAACAGAAATCTTACAGTCCATACATATAAATAGTCTTTTGGTATTTCCCAAATTAAAGATTTTACTTTCATTCTTTGTACTTAATATTATATATCATTGATTTCTAAGTGATAAAGCATAGAAAGAAAATATAAACTTCTGTGAAGTAACACCAACTTGCTTAAGAACTTAAAAGCAGAAGCAGGCCAATCAGCCCCACAAACCTATTCCATCATTCATCTCGATCATGGATTCATCTCCACCTAAACCATTTCCTAGTGCTTTACCCAGTGATCTCCTTAATATTGAAAGATGTGTTTCCTGGTTGTAGATACCCTTTGCCCCAACTCTCAGCTAGAGAAAATAGCTTTCCACCTTATTGAGACCTGTCAGAATTTTGTAGGTTCCAATAATAAAAAGGCATTCTTCATCATTGATTTTATGACAATTTTGTTTAGGGGAATGGTAAACATTGGTACAAATAGATTCATCAGCACAATGTTTATCAGGAATATTGTAGCAATGCAATAGTTATCACATCTTAATAGGGCATTATTGGTCATATTGTAGTTCTATTACTTTCAACCCATCAATGTTTGTTTTTGTAAGCTTATCATTCATCATATTTCAATTAAAATTAGGCAGATCTCTCAATGGAACTAGTTGAATATAGGTACACTAAACAAACAGTGCTGCTACAATAAGTTAATCCTGGGTGTCTAATGATATATTGTCTTTGAGGATTGGATTGAGTTTGTCTTTATTGATTGATCATTACTGACCGAGACTCACACGTGAGTACTGATAATCTAAAGTATCTAGTGAAATTGGTTGCTCAGAATCAATGCACAAGTGAAGAGGCAATATCTTCACATAAGAAGGAGAGGAAATGGTCTGTGAGAAAGAGTTATATCAGCTTCTTTAAATATAGAAATTTGTTCATTTAAATCATGCAAATAGCAGCTGACAAAAAGTGTTTTTTTTTTAATCTTTCCTGACTGAAGCAGTATTTTCTATTTCAACCAAGAAATAGGAATATTGTGAAATCAATCATCAATTTCATATTTTCATATTTACTACACTCAAAACCATTTGAAACCTTAAATATGTTCCAAAATAGGTATGCAGTTTGCAAAAATTCTTTGACCCACTGGAAGATTTTTATCAATACTATATAATATATCAGTATGAGAAGATAGTTTCTAGTGACAGGTGGCAAAGGATTTTTGTGATTCTACATCTTTTTTTATAATTGACATTCAAATCTCTTACTATTATTTTAGAGATGCAAATTATATATCTGCCTTTTAAAATAAATGTCCATAGACTAATGGGAAAGAAAGAGTTCTGTCAATATTGAGTGTTATTATAATATAGAATTTGAATAAATAACTGCTGCTTTTATCAATGGACATTGTAATTAATTGAAAAATCTGCAGAAGCTTTTTATTAAAAAAAGTGGAATCTCACTGAATAAAGATGTGTCATGAGCAGAATGATTTCTATTACATTCGTCTTGAACATTTAAAAATGTGTCCCTGTTGTATTGTATGCCATTTCCCCCACATTTGCAACAATATGCTATTAATCATTGACTTTGTGAGTCAATTAGCTTGACACAAGAACACATCTCTAAACATTATCTAAGACTCAGCATATTGGCTGCACAAACTCATTTTACTAAGTATAATACTGGGAGTATTATTAAAAGGGTATTGACCTATATTGGCAATTCACCTACACCAGGGCATTCTGGTACACTACAAATCCAATAATCTTTTAATACACAGTGTTTGCTTAGTTCAGCAAATGAAAATCCCATCTGTTTTCAAAAAAAAATCTTCTGCCAATGTAATGTGTATTTTAGTAAATTGGGAAATGAAATTTTGGACTCTTTATACTCCTAAGTGCTATAATGTTTCAATTAAGGAATAATCAGAAAGGTTGTATAGCATTAAAGTTTAATTTTCTCAAAGCAATTAAGAAATAAAAGGTAAAAATTAATTTTAAATGAAGTGATGAGAAACGACTACATATGGAAACTAGAAACATCGGATAGAAATTCACAGGCCCTGGGAAATAGGTTGAGTCAGAAAAGTAATCTCAAATCATGTCAGAATTACCCCCTGATCTAGCCCTGCCACCAGGCCTAATTAAAGGTGATTTTCCCAAGCCACCAGCATTTTTCCAATGATAGAGTGCCTCCCCACCAATAGCTCACTGTATGGGGAACCACCACTTTTATGTGATTTCCCTGGAAGGACCATCAGAGCTAGAGGCTCCATGATCCAGAGGTGAGCAGGAAGCTAGCAGCAACAACAAAGGCCATCTCCACAGCCTCACTGTTGCCATTCAGTGTGTTTCCCATCTCTTAAACATCTACTTGCTTTGCCCACCAAAAAAATTAAAGTTGTACTCACCTCTCAAGGGCAGCTCTATTTTGATATGACCTTGTATCCCCTAACTTCCTCGGCTGCTAGTAGCACTGCAAATATCCCAGAGCTGCTAACCCTTTAAAAAGGCTGCATGCAAGGAAGGATCACTTGCGACCTTTCATTAATGCCACCGCCACCTGAAAACTCTTAATTGCCTTCTTTTGACAATATCTTGGGAGAACAGCTACCTTGCAACCATGGATATCTGCAGCCCAGGTACCGCTCTGGTGTTTATATAGAGAACATTAGTAAAGAAAGAAATAGTGATAAAATATTCATATTTATTCCATAGTTAAAACGAGTCATTGAAGAGAAACAAATTACTACCAAATCTTCAAATATTCTTTATACCCTTTAGTTATAAATTAATCATCAGCTAACATGTAATTAGAGGAAAGTCTTCATCACTGGTGTCAGTGTTAATTGCAGTTTTCCAAAATATAAAGTAGCAAAAAACTTAAATGAGGTCAGGCTAATTCAAAGGATAATTAAGTAAGCATGCTCTAAATGAAATGTTCATAAAAGTAGATTTAAGAAAGCATGCCTGTACTTTGAAGGTTCAAGGACATAGCTTAGAACAAATCAAACATAAGTGTGTCAGCTGTGGCCATAATATTTGATGTTCAAATGCATTACCAGCAACTTTAAGATTCAGTTCTAATGTAAAATACAAAACTTTCAGCAGCAAGCAGTTGCTATGGTGTGCATCCTTCACATAGTATATGAAAAATTATACTTTAAGAGAAAAGCAATTTTGAACTATAGGATACAAATGGGTGTTGTAATGTTAATCCATTCATTCCAAAGTCCTCTTCTATTTCAACAGAAAACTGGTAATGCCTCTGTTTAGACAGAGGAGAAGAAAATTGACATTCGTGGATTATGCATTTATTTGATAACAAAGACAATCATTTCCATCCTTATACCTATGGAAGGCTGACAATGTGTTAAACTGAAAACTAAGAACTTCTGTAATATTTAAAATAAAGCATATGTAATACAAAAGTTTTTTGTACCAAAATGCTCTCATACTATATAACATCTCACATTCTTTAAATACATTTTTCAAAGACTCAGTTTTTTGAATGTCAAGTAATAATTTAGTAGTAGTTTATAAATAGTACCAAATAGTAAAACTAATTATGTGCATTCAAAACACAAACATTCACACTCACGTACAATAGCTGTTCAGTATTCCAGAAAGCATGTCTTTTTTGTTGGCCGTATTTGACAGTTACTTCCATAAAACTTGGAAGTTTCCATAGATATAGCTATTCTGTGCTTAAATTGCTGAAAATGCTAAAATTCCACTTGATATGGAATTATTGCCAAAATAAAGAGTGACATTGTTTGTCATCAAACTACAAGTTGATTTTACATTGTATCCATTGAGGTACTGGCTTTGAAATATTTCATCATAATTATTTTACAATATTGGTCATCTCTATGATAGTGAAGAGAGGAATTGTATAGTCTTCAGGCCAAATAGGGTGGCACAGTGGTTAGCACTGCTACCTCACAGCACAAGCGACCCAACTTCAATTCCAGTCTCGAGTCACTATCTTTGTGGAGTTTGCAAGCCTTCCCTGTGTTTGAATAGGTTTCCTTCGGGTGCTCCAGTTTCCTTCCACCATCCAAAGATGTGCAGGTTATGTTGACTGCCCCTTAGTGTCAAGGGGATTAGCAGGGTAAATAGGTGGGGTTAAGGTGTATGTGGGATTATCCTCAGTTCAGACGTGATGGGCTCTATTATAGGGATTCTATGATTCTAAATAGGATTAGAGAGCAAGGAATATTTAGGCTAGGAATACCATTTAAAATTCATAATTTGTAGCCTAATTTCACTTTAAATATGTTGACTTTATCTTTTTCTTGGAGAAACATGCAGTAACTTTGGAAGCAGAAGAGTTTCTATTCAATACAATTTGAGGAGTTAAAAATACACAAGTGAGGTAATACAATGACACCACTGGCAAAATGATGTAATTACAGCAAGACAAGATTACATTGGGTTTCTATCATATGTATCAACATGGTAATATATAATGCTCCAGACATCTTGTCCCAGATGTATGATAAATACATAATAATAGGATGTAATGTTTTCTGGCCTAGAAGTGTATACAGTTATAAGAATTTTAAGATGATCATGAATACTGTTATCAGTAGAGCAGGGGAAGCCTAAGGAACACTTCCTTCTGCTCACTATTATAAAAAATGCTTATTAGGCTTTTGTATTGGCTATAATATATCTTATCATCACCATTACAATAAAGCTATTAGTGAGCCACTGAAATATATTTGGTTGCTAAAAACAGGCTGATCAGCTATTTCTCATTGCTGAAAAGCTCCTTCTGCCTTGAATTATGTCTAACTACTTGGGATTAGAATGCCATGTCTTTCTGTTACTCATCACTCCATCGCATCACATCACGTGCTTTGCAACCTCATTGAAAGCTATCAATTCAATCTCCTTCCAATGCTGGATACATAGTAACGTGTACATTATAACAAGAATTTCAGTTTGCACTGCACCACACGTTCTTATTCAAGGGACTTTTTTTTATTACCAAAGGTATTCCAACATATGGATTGTTTGGTACTGTTGAGGTTTATGTATCCATACTACACTTTATTGGAAATGCTGTGACATGATAATTCTAGTACAGATTTGATCTGCAAAAGCAAGGAATGTAATGAAATATTTGTTCAGCACCAACATGAACAATGACATTACAATGTGCATTGTGCCGACTAGTGAGGAAAGTAAAAAAGAATTCAGAGCTGTAAAGAACAATCAAAATACACTAACCTGAAATACAGCTTCAGACAGGCAATGTTCTTACTGCTTGCATATTAATTTCAGGCAGGGAGATAACTTTGCCAAGTACCTCGAGTTGATTTACATTTCCTTTTGCAGCAGGCAACCTGCAAGAGTGCAAAGATTATCTTCTTTGCACTGACACTTGTCCAAGTTTTAGTAAAAGCAAATTTAGTCATGTTAAATAGTGTTAGTAAGACTATGGCTGAAAATTATATCACTTTAACTCCTGAAAAATGAGCATAAAAAGGCTTTTATCTAATGTATGGCATGTCTTGAGTCTGGGGTTATAAACAGTTCATATATTTCACTGAATTGTCTCACGAAGAACAGGTGAGTTTGTGTTAATTTAAAATATGAACACACTTGGAGATATCAAGACAGAATCAAAATGGTTACATAGAGCTCTAAGTGCTTGGCGACTTGAAACTGGGAGTGTTTCAGATCCAATTTTTAGGCCCATTCTGAGATGCCCATACACACATTCTGTCTGTAAAAACATCAGTGATTCTGAGTCACACTGCACAAGCCTGTGGACAGGGCTTAACACACCTGAAATCTTGCAGCTCTGATCAGGGCCTCCAACTGTGCATGCACAGAAAAAAAAATAGAATGTCGCTCCCCTGCCACATCCCCCTGGGGCTGGATAATGCATTTTCCGATCCTCAGTCATTGCCTGACTCGCACAACATTACTGACCTCCTTATCCCTCCATTCCTTTGCCACCCAGGCCAATCATGATCCTTGCCCACCCTTACCCCACACTGATCTCACGGTAAGTGATCCACCTCGCCTTCCACTCCACCAATCTCAGGCAGAGTGATAACGGACTATGGCCTCCCCCTCTCCCCACTGATCTCAGGCAGAATGGCAGCAGACCCAAGTTCTCCCTCACTGATCACAGGAAGAGTGGCAGCAGACCCCAACCCCACCAGCCCCCCCCCCCCCCGCCCCCCCCCCCGCCCTCTGCCGCCGCTGCACTAATCTCAAGCAGAGAGTCATTGGATGCTCAGCACTTATCCTTACTAACCCTCACTGATGAAGCACCTGAATTGGACTTATATGGAGCATGTCAGCTTTGTGCTGATTCCAGGGGGGAAAATGCAGTGTTAAAGCAGAGGTGCTGATAAAGTTGTGCGTGCAGTCTATTAAGTCAATTTAGATGCATTTAAATCACCATTGTGTTTGTTTCAGGCACAGTCCCTATGGTGGTCATTTTCAGGTCTTGATGAAGGAAGACCTGATGCAGAGGCAGGTGTGGATCACACTACTTGCTTCATGCTGAACTTTATCGAGGTTTCATGCCTGAAATGGAAGCAACAAGATGGTGAAATTGAGCCCATAATCACATATGTTTATTAAGTGCCCAGAATTTCATTGCAACACAACCAGTAAGCATAACCCCAATATTTAATAGCTCAAAATATTTGAACCATTGAGTTTGAAATAGGTAGGATCATAGAACCCCTACAGTGAAGGAGGGCATTCAACCTATTGAGCCTGGTCTGACTACAGTCCCACACAAACCCTATTTCCATAACCCACATATTTACCCTGCTAATCCCCATGACACTGGGGTCAATTTCAAGTGGCCAATCTACCTAACCAATGCATCTTTGGGCTGGAGGCTTGACACAGTAATCTTTTGTGTAAGTTGATAAATAAATTAGTAACTTGGGCAGAGAAAGTTACAATCAGATTTACTGATCTGTTCATTTACTGATCTGTTCAGAATACTATAAACATTGCAATCTGCATCTCAGAGTTTGTACCTGTTGCCTCTGGTTTATTGAGTTAGAGCATTCCTACCCATAAGGATTTCATTAGCCTTTTGTTCCAAATCTGAAATGCATGCTTTCAATGCTCATGGCTACATTTTCCTTATGGGGGCAGGAGAGGGAAGTCAGGGCTGTTTCTGGGTCTGCTGTGTTCATGTTGTGGGGGTGGGCCATGGGAGGCAGAGGGGCCCACAACCACTGCCTGCAATCACTGAGGGAGAGAACTGAGGTTGCAATCAGCCTAGGCAGCAGACAGGGGACTGCATCTCAGGCCACATACCTATTTTGTGGAAGTTGCAGGGAACTAGTTGAGACTGCTTGCAATAGCAGGATCTTGTGAGTCCTCCCTCTGTCAGAGCCCTGCTACTATTAATGCACATGTGCAGCATCAGAGGTCTGGACGTGTGCAACACCTCTCTCTACAGGCTGCCAGGTGAGTTAAGCCCTGTCCACAGTCTCTCTGGCCAGAAACTGATCAGCCCATTTTTCAGAGACAGAGGCCTGATTTTACCATTGCATTGCACTCATCTACGGCCAGGAAAACTTAGTAAAGTCCGGCGTGAGACAGATAGCATGATCCTCGTCTGCTTCTGTACCAATTTCCCCTTTACCAAGGCCCAAAAATGAACGCTATCAGGACCGCGCCTGAAATGGATGCAATGGTTATTTGAATGCATTTAAAATGAATTAATGGACTGCACACCTAACTTTACCAGCCTTTCACCAATCCAGAATCGGCACAAAACAGACACGCTCCATTTAAGTCCAATTCGGGCACTCTATCAGTGAGGTGGTAAGTGAATTGTGTCCAATGACTCTCTGCTGCTCATGAATGCCCTTCTGTTGAGAAGATTTTCTTTCTTGGGCCGGTGGTGGCTTTGCGAGCATGGGGGGAGTCAGGGGGCTGTTGCTCAGTAGGGTCTTTGATGCCTGACTTGCGGCATGGATGTGGGCCTCAGCATGGACCTCGGGTCTTATGGTGCTGCTGTGTCCTAGTGCACTCAGCTCACTTCCAGCTGAAGGATGTGCACAAAGCCCTCGCAAATTGCATTGCTGCAACCTTTCAAATTTTCAAGGAGTTAAGATTGTGGGGAGCATATGGTTGTGGGAATTATGAGGTCCTGTGACTGTTGATGTACTAAAAGTAAGCAGTGTTCCTTACCTCTACATGTGTTCCTCTCCATCTTCTTCCCCTATCCATTTCAGAGTGATGAGATGACTTTTGACTATAACCAAGGACTGAGGCGGAGACCCACTATAATGCGACCCATATAGCCACTCACTTGATAGTGGAGGGGTACACTGAGCTTCTCAAAATACAATCCTGGGGCCTAGACCGATCTGGCAGGGCCCTACAATACAACCAGTGACCACTTCCTACACTGTAGTTGTGTACTGTGCCTTACAAATCTGGCACTACAGAGAGGTGACATATTAGAGGAGGAGGATATGGAGGCTGACCAGCTGAGTGGGCATTGCTAGTGAATATAACCATCAGGAGGAAGAAGAGGAATAAGAGGAACAGCACATTGAGGAACACCAACCAGGTGCTGGTGGGCTGGCAGCCCAAATGAGGCATGTGAGGTCAGCAAGAGAGGATTTGATCACCAGGCAGTTCACTCGTTAGAGGTTTGTGTCTGTGAGTTCCATTCAGCCCACCCTCCCCTCCACCCCTCCAAAATTCCTTCTATATGCTGCAAAATTGTCACACCAGAGCGGTGGGCCCGCGTATCCTATTAGGTAGTTTTTTTTTGCAGGCAGGAGAGTGATGACAACTCACTAAGCACCATGATGACGGTGCCCTGGCACAAACTAGCCTGACTCTTACCTGAGCTCCACATGCACGCTGTCAAGAATCTGAAACTCCAATATAGGGCCTAGGGCAGGAGGTAATTGCTTGTGGTTTCTGGGGAATCAATGGTTTCCTTTTTTCAGTGATACAGCACAGAGGGGTCTCCCAACTACCATCAACATGAAGCATTCCAACAATCATCAATAGAAGATTCACATTCAAGACAAACCTGAGACAAAATAGTTATAGGTGGGTGGTGAGAAAACATTTAATTAGAATCAAGGTGTTTCAATAAGACACTCTAACACAAAAACTTGTGAACAGAAACCGTTAAGGTTTTAAATATATTTAAACAGCTTTTCACCCGTGCCATCTCCGTGCAGCTAGAAGTTCCTAATCTTCCGTGGCCTGCCACAACATCTCAGTGACTCCCCAGAATGTACGTTGCAGGTAGAGGGGGCCAGCTGCTTACCATGTTCCTTAGCCTGTAGTCGGCATGCTGGATGTCCTCCGGAGGCCCTGGACCTTGAGCGCTGGCTTGCTGCCAGGTGTCTAGGATTTTTCCATGTCAACCTCTTCATCAAGCTGCCCTGAGATGCCCTGGTGTCAGGAAAGGAGGAGTCAGAAGATGTAGTCAAAGCCAGTCTCCTGGCTGGAAGGCCTTGACATGGGTTCAAGTCTTTCTCCATCTCTTGGGGTTCTTGTGGGCCCCTGAGTAACTCCTTGGGATAGTAGTGAGTGCCAGAAGCTCTGGCATCACTTGGCACTGCCAGTCCTGGAAAACCACCTGTGTCCTACCCATCATGGTCAAATCCTCTTAACTACTTGAGTCAGGGCCACCTCTGAATGGCCACAACAAGTGCCCTTGAGACTGGACCATGATGTGCAAACCCTTGGCCATGACTGTGACTGGGCCACATTCTCGAAAGCTGCTGCCTTAGCCCGCTGTGTCTCAGCACTGTCCTGCTACGCCTCCTGCAAGCTCTAAATCTCTTAGCCTTGGACCACAGAATCCCAAAAAGCCTGTTCAGTCCCTCAGCTATGGCCTGCTGTGACTCAGCCATCTCTTGGAGCCTTCAATTCATGGTGAGGATCCTCTGCCCCAGGCTTTCCACTGCAAATGCCACCTTTGCGGTGCTGGCCTGGGAAGCACGCAAGACAGGCAATAACTGGTCCATCTGAAAACTCTGGGACTCCTCCCAACAGCCTCACAGTCAGTCCAGTGTGACCATCAGCCCTCCTGCATTTCCTTGGTTCTGTTGCTACCTCTCAAGCAGCTGAGGGAGAAGTGATCTCAGAAGCCCAGCATGTAATCTGGAGCCAGTTGAGTCCTTGAATCCAGCGGACCCCCCCACCCCATGCCACAGGCCTTGGATGTACTCTCCTCCACCCATTCTTTGGTCATGCTCATCAAAGAATGACCCAGAAGCCTCACCATGAACTGGACTCAAAAATGTCAGTATTTGGAATGGTGAGTTGAGGTGGAAGCTGACGCCAAACCATGCCACTCTTGAAGCTCTCTTCACTCATATTCTCTGTCTGGACCAGGATGAGCCTGGAGTCCAAAATTCCCCAGGGCATCCAGATGCGATCCTGCAACACAGGACACAAGGTTAAGTGCAAGGGAGGGAGAGGAATCCAGGATGCCAAACACACGATTCACATTTCTCCATTGAACATAAAACAAAGCACCAAGAAAATTACATCACAGCAATTACATCACTCAGCCCTCCAAGCCTGTAATGACCAGGTTGCCTGTCTGATTAGCAATTCCCAACCCTTCCAGGGACTAAATGCCTCTATTCCTATCCCATTCACATGGTTGTAAAGATGCACCTTAAAAGCCACTATTGTATTTGCCTCCGCAACCTCCGTCAGCAGCAAGTTCCAGGCACTGACTATTTCTCTGTAGAAATAAATGTGCCTTGTACATCTCCGTTAAACCTTGCCTCTCACACCCAACACTCATGTTGCCTCAAAATGAGTGGAGGAATGACAGGCTGTTGGCAGCCCAACCATGCTGTCACTGACTGCCCTTCCCTAGACAGCTCCAGCACCTGCTTCTCAAAGACAGAGAGGACCCTGAGGTCTAGCTCACCACCCCTGTATTTATCCTCTCACAGGTGTTATGATAAGTCTTTTCCTGTGGAGACCGAAGGAGCCTTGAAAGAAATGACAACATGACTCTTGCAGAGTACCAGGTGGTGGCCCTTAGAGCACAGGAACAGTGAGGCTCTTGGGGGGGGGGGAAGGAAGGAGCTGCTTGGGGGTCAGGAACTGGAAGCATGCAGGGTGTTGGCAATAGGAAGATCTGGGCAAAATTTGGGGGAAGGTAGAAAATGGGGTTCAGCACTCGCCCATGCTGCACAGATGAGATCTTCAACTTTTTTCCAGCACTCCTTTGCAACTGCAGGGGGTGCCAGTGTCCTGGCACAGACCGAGGCAGCTACTGCCTCCCCTACTAAATTTTCCATCAGCACCCTGGGTCTACATCCTCCTGCAGTAAAAAGGTGTCCTGTCTTACCTCTGCTGCATCCAGTTGCCTCCCCACGTTGCTTCAGAAAACCAGGGGGCTGGTTATGCACACATTTTGTGCAGGAATGCCTACCTGCCTGCTTGTCCATCCTTGGGTCTTTTACGGAGCTGCCCCTCATTAGGGTAGATCAGCTGCAGGCAATTTGGCAGAACATTCCAGCAAGTTCCACGCAGTTTGTTTATTAACATTGAGGGGAAGGTAAATAAGCACTATTGGGAAAGGCGGGGGGGGGATCAGTGCCTCAATGATTGGGGACAGGGGAGAGAGAGCGAAGTGCCACACAGCCATTGGAGTCCTGACAAGATGGGAGCCTTTTGCAGGAAGATCCTGGGATGGGGGCAAGGGCATCACTCTGCCCGACATTTGTAGGGTACAGAGGGGAGGGTAGATCTCTCTGTCTGAGATTGGGGGGGGGGTGCAGGAATGGAGAATGGGGAAGGGGCCCATGATCAGTTCAGGTGGCTATGGGGTGAGCATTTAGGGGGTCAGAAATATGTGCAGGAATGGGGCAATGCCTGTGGGGGCCACGAGGAGGCATTATCCGGCCTGGGAGGGATTTGGCAGGAGAGCAGCATTCTATCTTTCTTTTCTGTGCATGCACAGTTGGAGCCGCTGATTGGAGCTACAGGGTTTTGGGTGCATTAAGCCCCACTCCATAGGCTTACGCAGCACGATTCGGACTCACTGATATTTTTACAGGTGGAATGCATGTGGAGGTGCTTGAGAACAGGTCTAAAAAGTCAGACCTGAAACACTCCCAGTTTCAAGTCTGCCCAGCACTTAGAATTAAAATGGTAAAATAGGGCCCAGAGAACATTAAGTTGTGGGTGAAAATTTGCTCGAAAAATTGGATTAGGAAATCTCCCATTTTCAGACTGGCTGGACATTTTAAAAAATTCCCTCCATGACTCTATTCTAGCTTGACTGGAACAGCAGGCTACAATAAAGAGTAAGTAAGGGAGAGAACTCTTCAAAATGGAAGTTCCCCCTCATCGACTTTTTTAAATTTAAATTGAAAAAGTACTTCTTGCAATCAGGTCATTACTTTGTTTGGCACTTGTGGACAAGATCTCCACATGGTGATCTGTGGCTGCATTGAAATCCAGGAGAAAAAGAGGAGCCCCTAAGGCTGCCTGAATTGTATGCCCCAAGCCTGCTACTGGGTACCTATCTCCAAACACCGAAATCTTTGGTGCAAAAACTGCAGTTAAAGTTAACAAAACTTTTCATGAGTTGTATTGACTACCTGCCACAGAGTGACAGGTACCGTCCCCAAATCTGTCTCAACAGAAATTGCCAGTTTTGGGAATGGGGGGGAGAGGGTAGGTGGGGTCTAAGGAAGCCAACACGTAAATTAACATTGGTATTTTCAGGCTTCATTCACCTCTGTGCCAACCGGAGGCCCAAAAATGCTTCACCATAATTCTCACAGAGATGTGTCAGTAATAGTTAGAATTACACAGGAGGAACTCAGAATTTGTAAGCGGACAGTCCACCGTGTGTTCACCAAGTGTTTTAGTGTCAGCTGAGGAAGATGGAACAAATTAATCCAAACATTTTTAATCCACGTCCGCTCTGCAGAATTGATTGAGCTAACAGCAATCTGTCGTATTCATCATCCAGCTCCTGCTGTCTGTGATTATTATTTTATGGTCCCAATCTGTCATGATTAACCTTTACCATGATCCCTATGTGCACAGATATGTGTAACCGCACCAATGTATACATATCACTGTCAATGTAGAGAGGAAAAATAGGACAGAAAATTTGTATTATTTATGTCAAAGAGAAATAGAATTTCAGTCAACAAGTGTGACTCAATTATTGCTTTCCCTATGTGTTTGATTTCTAGTTGCTGAGAAGGAGATGTTGAGAGGGCTCCAGGATGGGCTTGGCAGTCCAAATGCATCAAGCTGACCATCAAATGTCCTGAGAATAAAAGTTGATGAGGTTGTGAACACACTCCATCAATGGAGATGGACAGCTGATGATTTAACAGTGCTCTGAATTGGCCACCTGGACCATGTCAAGTAAAGACAATTGCATCCTTTAGGCTTCTCAGCAATACTGTCTGTTTTCTGAGCATCAGTGTCCTTTGGCACCATGTTGTTTCTCAAGTTACCCAGTTACACAATCCGGACGTCCGCCTTTTCCAAATGACCTGATAATCGGAATCCTGATGACTGCCTTAGGAACCAGCCCAAAAGTGTAACACCTACAACACAATGAGATAAATAGGCCAGAATTTTATCGTCTTGTCCACCCCAGAATCAAGGCAGGTGAGGTTCACAGAATAGCGCTCTCTGTTGGCCTCGGGTGGGATCTTACAAGCTTCGAGCAGGCAGCAAAATTCCAGCAATAGAATCAAAGCTAACTTTCTTTCTTTCATGACTTTATGTTTGAGACGAAAAAGACTTTTCTTGTGGTATTTCAGCAAGCTGGTGCAAACCGTGGTGGAAAGAATGATTACCCAATTTTCTGCCGCTATAACACAATGAGACATATGAGCAGAATTAGGCCACTCAGCCTATCGAGTCTGTTCCGCCATTCAATCATGGCTGATAATTTTCTCGTCCCCATCCTCCTGCCTTTTCCCCATAACTCCTGATCCTCTTATTAATCAAGTACCTATCTATCTCTGTTGTAAAGACACTATTTCCTTGCTAATATTGTCAAACATATTTAAATAAAGTGATGATGACTGGTGATTGTAAAAGACAGCGGAGCTTGCTGGTCTCCTGCTTCATCCCATCTCTAGATTAATCTTATGGAGCTGGATAGGGACCAGAAGGGCTATTCAAGGCCTAATTTAATCCAATTAAAGGATTTTTGGGGGATTTTCCAGTTTGGCCTTCAGTTTCCCACACTAGTGGGGATCTGTTAAGGTGCTTGGAGGTGGGAATACTGCAGCTGATCAGAGGCCAGCACTCTAGGCAATCCTAATGGCTCTTGTTGCATTATAGAGGTTCACGTACACACACATACAGACAGAATACAACACACATAACACAACACAACATACATACACACAAATGCTTACATATCATAAACGCATCTACAACACACACTCAAACGCATATACGCAACACACACACACACAAAACACACTCAGTACATGGACATACACAACACACACACAAAACACAAATTCACACACATGTGTTGGAGAAAGAGATATCACATTGGTGTTAAAGCACTCTCTTTATTATTTACTTTTCTACAAACACTCACTGCTATTTACTTGGTTGGTGAATCTGTCTTCTTGCCGATTTGGAGAAATTGGGAGGAATGGGAATTCCACCCTCTGAAAATCCCAATAAGTGAGTAATTTCCCCAGTAATTTTGAGTGGGTGGAGTAAGGTGGAGAGTTGTGGTATGTTGATATGCGGTTAGTCTGCGTTCAATAAAGTCACATTTAAGAAGTTATTGTGCAAGTTTAAAGAGCATGGGATTGGGAGAAGTATATTGAGATGGAGAGAAAACTGGTTGGCACTACTGTGGAAACAAAGAGTAGGAATTAATGGGTGCCTTTCAAATTGGCAGGCGGTAACTAGTGAGGTGCCACAGGGATCAATGTTGGCACCCTAGCTATTCACAATATATGTTAATGATCTGGATGGGGGAACAAAATGTAACATCTCAAAGTTTGTAAATAATACCAAGTTGGGTGGGAGGATGAACTGTGCTGAGGAAGCACAAATCCTTCAGCATAATCTGGACAGGTGGAGTGAATGGGCTAATCAATGGGAGACGCTGTATCATTCGGATAAATGTGAAGTTATTCACTTTGGAAGCAAAAACAAGGCAGGTTACTACCTGAATGGCTGTAAATTTGGAGAGATGAGTGTGCAGTGGGACCTGGGTGTCCTTGTGCACTAGTCACTGAAGATAAGCATACAGATGCAATGGCAATTGAAGAAGGCAAATGGCATGTTGGCCTTATTGTGTGAGGTTTCAAGTACAAGAGCAGGGATATTTTGTTGTAATTATACAGGGCCTTGGTGAGGCCACGCCTAGATTATTGTATGTAGATTGGCCTCTTTTTCTGAGGAAGAATATTCTTGTTCTCGAGAGCATGCAGTGAAGGTTTACCAGGTTGATTCTGCGGATGGGGTGGGACTGATGTATAGGAAAGATTGACTAGGTTAGGATTGTTCTCACTTGAGTTCAAATGAATGAGGAAAGATCTCAGAGACTTATAATATTCTAACAGGACGAGACAGGGTAGATGCAGGGTGGATGTTCCTGATGGTTGAGGGTGGGGGAGAAAGGAGGAGGAATTGAGGAGACATTTCTTCACCCAAAGAATGGTGAGCTTGTGGAATTCATTACCACAGGAAGTAATTGATGCCAAAACATTGAAAGTATTCAAGAGGCAACTAGGTATAGCACTTGGGCTGAATGGGATCAAAGATTATGGAGGGAAAAGCAGGATTAGGTTATTGAGTTGGATGATTAGACATTATCATAATGAATGATGGTGCAGGCTTGAAGGGCCAAATGGCCTCTTTCTGCTCCTCATTCTTCTATGTTTCTATGAATTTAGGGCCTAAAGCAATCCTGAATTCTATGTTTTCACCCCAGAGGGAAAATTTGGATATTTGTCTGTATACAACGTATAATCAGAGGTTAAAATACTTGGAAAAAAGTGTAATAAAATTTTAAAATCATAGCCCAAATGTTTAAACCTTAATTTCTTCCTTCTAATTTCTTTGATCATGTGTCATTTGCTATTTGCTTTGAGATTATTTCTGGATGGGTTGGAGAAGCAGGCTGACTACAAATGGCAGAAAGGCACCTGATTCAAACAGAATAATAAAGCTTGTGATTTTCATCCATGAGCCAAAGAGCAAAGAAAGAATAAAGAGCAGTACAGCACAGGAACAGGCCCTTTAGCCCTGTGCCAATCATGATGCCTGCCTAAACTAAAACCGTATTCACTTACAAAGTCCATATCCTTCCATTCCCATCTTATTCATATATTTGTCCGGTTGCTCCTTAGTTGCTGCTGTCGTACCTGCTCCCACTACCTCCCTCGGCACCGTGTTCCAAACATTCACCACCCCCTTGGAAAAGACTTGTCTCGTACATCCTTTCTAATTTTTCCTCAAACACCTTAAAACTATGTCCTCTAGTACTTGATTTTTCTATCCCAGGAAGGAACATCTGATCATCACTCTGTCCACCCCACTACTAATCATGCAGACCCCCATCAGAGGTTTCTCAACCTCTGTCATTCCACTGAAAACAAATCAAGTTTATCCAATCTTTCCTCAGGAGAATTCTTTTGATTTGATTTGATTTATTATTGTCACATGTATTAACATACAGTAAAAAGTATCATTTCTTGCGTGCTATGCAGACAGAGCATACCGTTCATACAGAAGGAAATAAGACAGTGCAGAACGTAGTGTTATATTCATAGCTAGGACGTGGAGAAAGATTAACCTAATGTGGGGTAAGTCGATTCAAAAGTCTGACAGCAGCAGGAAAGAAGCTATTCTTGAGTCGGTTGGTACATGGTCTCAGACCTCTGCATCTTCAGGAAAAATGGCTGCACAAACTTCCAATTTTTGGTCTGGGGGTGAGGCTGTTGGATGGATGTCATGTTGTCTGTTCACTGAGTACAGAGAGATGATGGCATGATAGGGATAAAAACTATGGAGCTGCTTCATAACGGCATCATGACTATAGTTAAGGCAATAGTGTTCATCACAGCATGTTTTCACAATGGGAAGGACTGCACATAAATGACTCCCTTCGTGTTCCCCAGTGGCTCTCTCTTCACTCCCCTGTAATTTGCCCTCACCCTTGGGCTAGATCATCCTCAAACAAAAAGAGGAGGACAATAATATTACACTTGTCTACACAGTACCAAACCAGCTACAAGACCAACAGAGGGATATAATGTATCCTGCGTAGAGTCAGTGACACAGGGTGGAAGTCACTCACCTGAGTACAGAAAGAAGTGTCTGGGCCAGAGACATTAATGCACAGACCCCATTGGAGGAGGGAGGAAACTCACAATTATTCACCAGTAGAAACCCAAGAGTTAGCTTTTGGGGAACCATGTTTGTCCAATCAGAAACAAATATATGAACATCTAGTGGCATTTTCTGAGGCAGTGGGAGCTCTTGGATTGTGATTGGAGGAGTCCATTGCCATCATGAGATCCACATCGTCCCTTTGATTTTGAATTGAATTAAATATCCTCAGGTGCAATTAAGAGTCATTCTCAGTCATATCGCTCAAGAAGGACTCTTCAATCTGAATGAATAAAGAAATACAAAGTTGTTGTCCCTGTTCAGACAAATCCCCAGTCAAGAGTGTTATTTAAAGATGTTTTAAATTTCTGGGGTCAAAGTCTAAAAGAGGTCTCTGGGCAAGTGTAAGAGAACGAATGGCTGGTGGAACCTGAGTGTTAAGTGGCTGGCTGTTGTCTTTCTAACAAGGCTGAAGTAGTCTGTACCTATGTCCAATGGTACTTATGTCCCAGGATGCACCCACTGTTGGCTGTATTTTTTGTTTGGCTGAAAATGCAGTCTGGTCAAGTGTTCTTTCAGCCATCACAGGGGACATTAACAGAGATTAGTCAGTGGACCAACACGTGCTGTGAGAGACATCATGAGTATCTGTGCTTATTTTTGTTGAGAGTCACTGCTTCAGCATGGCTGATGTTTTGCAGGAAAGCAAGTCTGATGATAATAATTAAAACAGTGAAGTCGAGTGCAGTCTTTGTCTGTTTGCCAGCTTGGAAGCTGGATGGTCATAACAGATCACATCTCTGTGCAGGCAGTGCGAGTATTCATGGTGGGGGAGGCGAAAATGCAGGTTAGCCTCAGGACATCTACTACACACAGATATCTCGGTGCTTGGCCTTGGGAGGGAAGAAATGAGTAATGCCACAGGTACTTCAGAGGTGTCAGAGCCATCAGAGCTTTCAGCAAAGCTCACACACAGAGTTCTGACATCTTCAAATTTCAAATGGATGGCTGTTGTCATGTGCCTAGTCTGAAGAAATGTTTACTCTTCTTAGAGATTAGTGCCTTGTGCAGTAAATAAGCACGAGTTGTTATATTATTAGAGTAACACAAGTCCTACGCACCCACTTGCTAACTTGTTTGTAATATTTTGCACTTGTCTGTATTAAGTTTAATGTGCTATTTAGTTTCTCTCATTGTGTGCTTTTTGGACTAGCTCTTTTGATCAATTGTCGATGTGATTTCTCTTGTTTTGTTGATTTCAATTCATTGCTACAATGTATAAACATTAATGGTCCCGACTCTTAAGTCCACTCAGTTTTTCCTCCTATACCTAACATTGTCTCCCTGAGATTGCAGGCTCTTTCTCTTCACATCAAGTCTGCACCAACCACAATGAGAAGTTGTAGCATTTCTTCTATTATTATGGCGAGTCTTACCTTTCAAAAGGAATGCAATATTTTAATACTAAATTTCAGCACCGTAAGAAGCTGCAGAACCCATGTATTATTAACAAATAACCAGTCATGGCTATATCAGGTGCATGCACCATGTAATTAAAGTTCATACAAGCTTTCAGTGTGGAAATTGCACAAAAGATTATAAGAAAGCAACATTTCCAGGTGAAAGCTTGGAGCGTAAAGGGATTTTTTTTGGCATTGATGATAAACTATTTGCTCACTTTACACAGAGTGAAGGAGATAACTATTTCTGACATGTGTTTGTGTAAGTTGCTGCAACTTCCTTAACCTTACAAACCTGGGTAAGGTCATTATGCTTTTTGAAGTGCTATGTTGGGATACACTTCACAATGTCATGGGATATTTACAGACGGGAATCATATTTGTCTCAACCTACTATATGCATCTTATCCGGGAATTCTGTCCCTCAAATACTGGTCTCCTGCACATACCTGATTCTCATTGCTTCACCATTGGCTGTTACTTCAGCTTCTTAATTTTTGGAATTCTCTCCTGCACCCACTTCTCCACCTTAACTCTATTTTGTTTCTTATTCATTCATTGGACTGGACATCTCTGGCTGGCCAGTATTTATTGCCCATCCCTTGTTGTCTTTGAACTGACTGGCTTGGTAGGCCATTTCAGAGGGCAGTTGAGAGACAACCACATTGCTGTAGTTCTGGAGTTGCATGTAGGCCAGACCAGATAAGGATGGCAAATTTCCTTCCGTAAAGGACACTGATGAACCAGATAGGTTGCCCTCCTATAAAATGTTCCTTAAAGGTTATCTCTTTGAACAACTTAGCCTACATGATTTGATTTGATTTATTGTTGTCACATGTTAAAAGTGAAAAGTATTGTTTCTTGCGTGCACACACAAAACATACCATTCATAGAGAAGGAAACGAGAGTACAGAGTGTACTGTTACAGTTATAGTAAAAGTGTATCGGAAAATGAACCTAATGCCGGATAGGTCCATTCAAAAGTTTGATGGCAGCAAGAAAGAAACTGTTCTTGTGTCAGTTGATATGTGATCTCAGATTTTTGTATCGCTGTGGGCATGGTGGCACAGTGGTTAGCACTGCTGCTTCACAGTGCCAGGGACCTGGGTTCAATTCCCAGCTTGGGTTGCTGTCTGTGTGGAGTTTGCATGTTTTCCCTGTGTCTGTGTGGGTTTCTTCCAAGTGCTCTGCTTTCCTCCCACAGACTGAAAGACATGCTGGTTAGGTGCATTGACCCAAACAGGCACCGGAATCTGGCAACTAGGGGAATTTCACAGTAACTTCATTGTAGTATTGATGTAAGTCTTACTTGTGACTAATAAATAAACTTTAATGTTTTCCCGATGGTAGAAGGTGGAAGAGGGAATGTCCGGGATCCTGGTTTGCCTGACTTTCTGACTCAGAATCAGTACAGGCGAGGACTCTACAACAGAAGTCTCCATTGACTTCAGGTGGGAATTTCCGGTGTCGCCAGCACGAGGCCATAAAATCCCATCCAATACCTCTGTCATCATAGCAGCCCCTTAGTATTTCATATAATAGTAGGCTTGATTTTTGTGCACTGCCCTCGAATGGGGCTTGAATCTGGAGGCTCAGAGACACATGTGTTACTAACTGATTCAGTTTCCACTTTAGTAATGAGTGAGATTAGTCAGATTAGCCAGACAGGATCTTTCCTCTCTAATACTGTATGTACTTGCTCTCACTTGCCCAGGCCATCTCCTATCTTTGCTGCAATGCTATTCCCCTCTGGAGCCTGCAAATCTTTGACCCAAACAATGCATTCTTCTTTTGTCTAACTGTAGGAAAATAATTTATCCTCCCTTCCTTGCTGAACCAAAATAATTTTGCATTCCCATAGTGTCACAGAAATTGTTGAGTGCCAGCTGATGGAGTTTTGCTGCTGGCCCTTAAAACAGCTGCAGGCCTTTCGGTCTTGAAGGGAAATCAAATTTCCTTTCTTCAAATCAGAACTCGCAGTGCTGCCGGGAATTTGTGAGGTTTATTAGAATTAGGCTGCGCCTGAAAAGTTCACTTCAGACAGGATTCGTTATTTCACTTGGGGATTTTGCCTGAGTGAAGGTTCCAGGCCTTAACCTGTTATCTGGAATGCCAAATCTTTTATCATGTTTCCTTAGTTGTTAAGGATGGGAAGTATTTTCTACAATCCCCAGTTTCTCTTTCTTTTGTCTGATTTCTATTCCCAGGCTCTTCTGCATCCCCATTAAATTGTTCCTGGCAAGTTGGAAGGGAGGAGAATCATATTCCCTGAAGAAATGAAACAAATAGTTGTGTTTCAATCATCCTACCTCAACATTTCTTGAACTCAAGTGTAACTTTAGCCAAGGAATCACTTGTGATCGAAACTATGTTTATTTCTATCATTAAAGTATTGGGGATTGTGTGTGCTGATTGTCTTCGCTGTTTGAAAATTGTATTGGTAGGTAAAAAAGCCATGAAGCAAATTCATATTATGGCTTGTAGCCATGTTTATAAATGGTATGTTACTTGGAAAATAAATTAAGTTGGGTTAAAGCTGGTGGCCATTAGGAAATTAAACAATTGAAGTCAGATTCTGAATTCTTGATGAGTTTTGGCTGACTACTATCCTGTCTTCATGGCCCTGACTTTTTATTCATTCAAAATAATTTGAATGACATTAATTAGAAGCCATGAAATATTGGAATAAAATTTGTTTCTACCAGTACTTGGGTAAGTGAGCTTTCCTTAATGACCTGTCCACATCAGTTCTGGTGGATACAGGGAGCATGCAGGTTTACTGCTGTCACTTTGTTTATCTGATGGTAATGGGAATCTGACTGTCTCTCATGCTAATGACCGTGTTTGTGCTCAGCAAAATCAAAGCAACTTTCACCATGGCACATAATGCAACCAGCCTGCTGTTCTTAAAGACAGATTGTCTTGGTGGGAAAGGGGAAGGGTTGGTGTAGTTGGTCCTCAAGACAACCTCAAGATAACTCTCCAAGGAAAGAAAGACTTGTATTTACATGGTGATTTTCACAATCTCAGATGTCCTGAAATATTTTATGCCAATCAAATGTTTTTGAAGTGTAGTTACTGCTGTGATATAGGAAGCACAGCAGTGAATTTGGGCACAACAAGCATCATTATAATAATAACCAGAAAAATCAATGCTTATGATGCTGATAGAGAAATAAATATCGGCCAGAGCACTAGGGACAACTCATGACTCTTCTCTAAAGTCCTGCTCTGGAATTTTATTTTACGTACACTTAGAAGAACAACTCAGATTGCTATTGCATCCAAAAGGCAGTGGGTGAGATTCTCTGACCTCCCAGTCACATTTTTTTGCTGGTGGGAGGTATTGCGTTGTTGCAAGTGGCGGGATTTTCTGGTGCTGTGGCTATCAATGGCGATTCCCATCGATGTCACCCCCACACCAGCAGGAAATCTGCAAGTAGGGCTGGGCTGCTAGAGGGGCTGGAGAATCCTGCCAACGTGAATGGCTGGAGAACTCCAGCCAGTATCTCTGATAGTACAGCATTCCCTGAGTAATACATTGGAATGTCAGTCCTGACTTTTGCCTCAAGCCCATTGTGAATGTTGCTTCGTTATTGCTGAGCACAAAGACTGTCAGCAACGTGGGAGATGTTCAGATTCCCATTACCATTAAATAAACAAGATGGCAGCAGGAAACCTGGCTATATCCATTGGAATTAATGTGGACAAGTCATGAAGAAAATCTCACCTGCCTAAGTAATATTTTAGCCCAATGTTTCATGGCAATAGGATAGCTTCTAATAAATGTCGTTCAAATTATTTTGAATGAATAAAAAGTACAGACCTTAGGATGCGGAGGCAAAGCTGCTACCATCTGAGCCACAGCTAACACGCACGCACACAAATGAATTTGGAGCGCCTGGCTTGTAAGGCCAATGTCCTGCTACTGTACCTAAGGACATTTAAGAAGTGGCATAAAAAGTCTGTTAAACTCAAATGGGCAGTTGAGGTCAGTGAATGCATCTTCACATGGCACCTCTTATCCACTGATGCATCAGCCTCTCATACCACATTCTCACCTAAAAGGCATTAAGGATTCACTAAGAGCATCCGTAAGCTCCATCTCACACTTGCACACCTACCAATGTTAGCAGCTTCACACTCACGCTTAACATACAGTAAGCTATTAGTAGGTGAATTGTGCTGAAGAGAAAATGCAGTTGAGCAGAAACCCCAGCCCAACATGGTCTACGCATATCTTTGAGAAGAACTGATTTAAAATGGAGAAGCTAAATATTATGGATGCTGGAATTCTGAAATAAAATCTAAATAACACTGGAAATATTCAATATGTCTGCAGGCATCTGTTGGGATACAATAGTTAGTGGGCTTGATTTTTAATTCCTGCTGAAGCTAGGGATAGGTGAGTTGATTCTTTGTCTCCATCCAGTCTCTGAGATATTTTCATGGAGGAGCAATGGAAGGATAACAAGACTATCAGAAAGCCAATCTAACTTGTGAATGACAAAGTAAAGGCAGCTGTGTGGCATTTTCGATTTGGCCTCCAGGCCCTTAAAGGAAAAGACTAGGTCCAAGAACATCTGGAGACAGCCCCCCAAGTGGAAGACCAAAGTCCAGCATCCCAGTCAGGCCTAGAAGCTCTCCTTGTCTGCCTGGGTGTTATAGCAGTTTCAGGCCTCTCTGACACGGGACTACATCCCCTCAGAAGTCATCTGGTTATAAACATCATTTTCTAGTTTAAATTTGAGGGAGAGAAGATGTTTCATAATGGAATTTAAAAGTTCCCCCTTCCTTCTTTACCTTCTACTGCTGCTGCTCCTTTTAAGCTAGTCTACAGCTTCACGAGCTTCCACCACCACCATTACCCTGACCTTAAATGGACAACGTACCTGCTCTTTGTTTATTAATTACTCAACCTGTGAAAAATCACAATGGAGACAAACTGGGAGGCATTGTCCATCATCCCGGGGATGCCTTGTGTTATGAAATCTCACTTCAGTTTTCTAATCACTGTGATGCTGTTTATGTTGGGCAGATAATTGACTTCAGACTAGCCTGAGTATGAGTCAACAAGGACAAGATGCTGTGTCCCATTCCATTCAAATATATCAATCGTCATCAACAACTATGGAAGACCTGGAACCTCATGGAAGTGCAGTTATTCTTTGGTTTAATGAGTGAGTGTGTTGCGTAGTGCATATCTGAATATTTCCCTCTCTGTGTCCACATATGTTGAGAGCCAGTATATGGTTTCCTTTGGCCTAAATTTTATTTCTTCCACCTCTGGGTGTCCTTGGTGGAGTTTCTGTATGTGATACTTCTGGAGAAAATGGGGATGCTGAACATCTGGCCACGCAGTATCAGTCTGTCTTGCCTGGGTATCTTCTCTCACATGGCATAGAAAGTGACAAAGTTGTGGGGAAACTCCTTTCACATGTTTGGCCATCCTGACGTAATAATGGCAAGGAGTTATTGCATGTGTGATCTGTCTGTAGGGCAGTTTTATGTTGTTCAATTCTGCAGAAAGACAATACTTGAACCATCATGATATCAACGTCCTGAAGTAAAGTTAAGGTTTATTTATTAGTCATAAATAAGACTTACATTAACACTGCAATGAAGTTACTGTGAAATTCCCCTCGTCACCATAGTCCGATGCCCGTTCCAGTCAATAAACCTAACTATCACATCGCTCAGACTGTGGGCAGAAGCCAGAGAAGATGCAAACAAACACAGAGAGAACCTGCAAACTCCACACAAACAGTGACCCAAGCCAGGAATCGAACCCAGTTCCCTGGTGTTGTGAGACAGCAAAGCCAATCACTGTGTTGCCAATGAACTGTCCTCCTCCTGAACTGCATTCATGATGGTGGGAAATTGACACTAAATTGTAGTGTTGCAGCCTGAACATTATTCACTGCTTATGAGGTGATGCAACGTGAAGAGGGTTTTTTTTATAGAATATTGACAAGCAGCTACTGATCAGTTTTAATGTTGGCAAGATGGCGATAGATGCAGTCGTGAAATTTCCAACACGCAGGACTAAGACAACAAGTTCTTTCTTGATTTGGGCAAAATGAGTTTCAGTGATTCAGTTCCATTTACCCGCCTGCTCCCCATAACCTTTAATTCCCTTATTGGTTAAAAATTTATCTGTGACTTCAACACATTTAATGAGGTATCCTCTGCTGATTCATTGGACAGAGAATTCCAAAGATTCACTACCCTCTTGGAGAAGAAGTTCCACCTCAACTCTATTCTAAATTGACTTCTCCATATTTTGAAGCTATGCCCTCTAGTTCTTGTTTCCATTGTAAGTGGAAATAACTACCCTGTCTGGCCTCTTCATTATCTTATATGTCTCTATAAGATCTCCCCTCAACCTCCAAAACTCCAATGAGTACAGGCCCAGTCTACTCAATCTCTACTCATAAGCTAACTCCCTCATCCCCAGAATCAACCTAGTGAACCTTCTCTGTATCCCCTCCAAAGCTAATATATCCTTTCTTAAATGAGGGGACCAAAATTTTGCACAGTACTCTAGGTGCGGCCTCACCAGTATCTTGTACAATTGCAGCACGACCTCCCAGCCATAGAATTGTCATTCTATCCAATTCTTCGACTACCTTCTGGTTTATTAAAATGGATCCTCTTCTCGGAGCACAGACAGCGGGCATCACTGAGTCATCCATGCGATATGAAATGGGCAGCTTCCCGATAATAATACAGTCAAGCAGAATTTTGTATTTCAGTGTCTCTGGGGCTTGGTGCTGAGGATGTGTACATCCAACCCAAGGTGGATTAACTCCAGTGAAATGCTGTCCTTGAGACCCAACAGATGCTTTATATCTTGATCAACTGCGTGAAATTGAAAAATGCTCTGTCTGCAGTGCAGGTTGGTACCCTTTGTGCATATGGATTATCCACTATATAAAGCGACATTTAATTTGCTCTGGGAATCTAGTGCAGTAAGAAGTCTCACAACACCAGTTAAAGTCCAACAGATTTATTTGGTAGCAAATACCACTAGCTTTCGCAGCGCTGCTCCTTCGTCAAGTGAGCGGGAGATCTGTTCACAAACAAAGCAGAGAAAGAGACAATCTCAATTTACAGAATAATGATTGGAATGCAAGTCATTACACTAATCAAGTCTTAAAGTTACAGACAATGTGAATGGAGAAAGCATTAAGCGCAGATTAAAGAGATGTGTATTGTCTCCAGACAATATAGTGCAGCACAGGCCTGGGTTCCCTGCAGAAACAGCTTCGACAAAACATGGCATTTTGTTTCTATGACAATTCTAACTTTAAATTTTGCATTGCTGTGAGCAATGTTTAACATTATAAATATTTTACCTTTCCCCATGGTAAAGTTAACACTTCCACAGCAGAATGTTTTGAGAGACTCTGTTGAGTGCTCTGTTGTTTTGATTTACCTCCAGCTCATTCACTCTGTTCATGTTCTGGAGCTTGGAAAGCTAGCTGGCTGCAACATAACTAGTGGTAGTGACAAGTTGCTGTGACTTTGGCCTGCAATACTTGGCAAAGTAATTCCATTTGCCGCAGTTATTGCAATGTTTATTAAATGTGTAGCACACATTTCAGTTTTGTGGATTCTGGCCGCTGCAGTTCGGGTGTATTCTGCCCTGAGAAAATTTTCATTTCTCTCCTTAGTTCTTTGATGCTTCTCTCTAACTGCTCATTTAGCATGCAAATACTAATGGTGATTCTAACACAAGGTTTTTTTTAATCATAGCAATTGCTCGCATACAACATTGCTGTGCATTCCACACATTATACATTCTTTTACAAATTCATCGATGAGAATACCATACACTTTTTGTCAGAATTTTCATATTCAAGATTTATGATTGTAGCAACTTATCGAGACTGGTTAATGCTCTACTCTGAACTCTGCAAGTGCTCTACTCTGAGCTTTGCAAGCGATCACGGAGGAAATACAACAAGGACGTTCTGGCATCCTCTCTAAATAAATGCAGCATCTTATCGACATATGAGAATTGCTTGCCTTAGAATACACAAACTGGAGAAGAAGCAACATGAAGCACCAATCATCTCGAGCATCACTAGATGGAATATGCAGAGGTCAAGCATAAGCAGCGGGAAGCACGCGCAGAATACAGACTGCCCCATCAAATGTCACTTGCCAAATCTGTGGCAGAATCTGTGGCTCCAGGGTTGGACTATTCAGCCACTGCAGCACCCACCTCCCTGCAATGGAACCAAGTCATCTTTGACCCTGAGGGGCTGCCAAAGGAAAACTAGCATAAAACATGGACCCATTATCACATTTCTTTCACAGGCACACATTAGAATTTTTTCAGCAGCACCGTGGGGTCCTCGTGGCCTGTTTGCCCTTGGAAGGCAAAAGATTCAGATTTTACAACTGCCTGTAGGTTCGTTAGCTTCAATAGTGTGTAAGCTTGTAATGTCTTTGCTTTATCAGAGCAACTGGCACCGCAGTAGATGCGCCATTCCTTTTCAAGCTTTTTCCAGCTGTCGGGGATACTTTCATTGAATATGATGCGGCAAAGTCCATTTGCCATCTCGGCCAGTTCCTGACGCCTTGTATAGTTGCTGGGTTGTATGCAATGATTCTCAAGGTCTAACAACAAATTCACAAGGTCTAACAGCACAAAATGGTTTACTTAGAGCACTTCTGCAGCTTTTATATGCTGAGTGTGCAGCCATACTGGTGAGAAGTCCCATGCAACCGACATGCCACTTCCTGTGTACATCATAATAATATATACATGAACACTGTCGAGAACTATTTTCTACTCAATGTGGTCTTCTGGCTCACACTTGTGCCTGATGGCAGAGTTCAGAAGCCTGCAGAGAAATTTCTTTCCCGTGCTTCGTGTCAATTACCTTTCATCTAATGGAACGTTAACTCTGTTTCACCCTCCACAGATGTTTGCAAGGGCAGTAGAGTATTTTCAGCATTTTCTGTTTTAAAATGGTCTTCAGTTGGCTGTATTTATTTTTAAAAGAGGTCTTCTGTCTTGGCACTTGATAGGAAATGCATTAAACTGTCTAGAGACGTTTACATCTCCGGCGGGAGCAGTTTAGCTCAGCCAATTTCACACAGTTATGTGCCTTGCCTGCATCCATAAAGTAAAATGCACCAGAAATGATCCCCTGTCTTTGAATTATTAAATGCATATGAACTTGCAGATGCCTGGGAGACACATAATCAAGTTGTAATTGATAAAGAAGATTGATATTAAAGTGCCCCAAATATAATATTCACGGTTGAAGTGGTATAAGGTGAAAAAAGGGTTTCCAGAAAGATTAGGTGGGACTGGGACTAGAATGCACATAATCACCATTTTGCCTCCAACTGTAGCTGGAGGCTGAAATGCTGAAAAAGAAATTCTTTCCACATGCATCAACCTTATCTTTTAACAATTAACTCTTAATTGTGGCCCACTTCTCCTTGATGCTCATATTCCATCCTGCACATGTATTTTGTTTGCTAAAGAATTTTTTCATTTGAACTCAGGCTCTTACATGAACGAATGTTTTGCTAGTTATTGTAAGTTTATAGCAACATGATCATATAGTTAGTCAGGAACAAAAGTGCATATTTCATTTATTGGCATTAATTAATTGGTTCAGCTTTCTTGGGGCCAAAGGTTCATTTATAGAGCCAGCATGTTTGTTTCAAAAGTAAAGTTTTCACACTCCTTCTGTTAACCATTTTAATCAGTTTGAACCTTTTACACACACCCTTGTGGCTGAATGCAATTCAATTAGTTTATGCATTTCCATTTACATGAACAACATGTCACTAAGTTAAAATATATATGGGGAATGGAACATCTAGCATCAAGGAGATGTAGACTGCAATTAAGAAGCGTTAATTGTTAAAAGAACAAAGTGATGCAAGGGAAAAAAATCTTTTTCAGCATTTCAACCTCCAGCTATAGTTGGAGGCAAAATGGTGATTATGTGCATTCCAGCTCCATTGTCACCTAATCTTCCTGGAAATTCTTTTTTCACCTCATATCACTTTAACCTTGTGATAAATCCATATCTTGCAATGGGAGGATATTTAGTCCATTAGTGTGTGTATTAACATGACCCGATTCTTCCCTTTTTGGCTCAGAGACATGTTGTTCGTGTGAATGGAAATGCACAAACTAATTGAATTACATTCTGCATATTTGCGACAGTGGATCAAAATGTGTTTATTCCATTGAGAAAGAAAATGAGATTTCCTCATGAATAAAGAACAAAATGGATTTTGTTTCTAAACTTTTAGTATTCCCTGCAGCATTTGTAGTTTTAATAATATTCTTTAAAGTTTAGTTTTTAACCACAATTTCATTCAGATATTGAAGTACAGGCTATTATGTCACCTTAACTCAGAATATTCCTTTGGATTCTTACTGCACCCAATGTAAATTAGCTAATTTATAGACAATGTTTAGCTTCACAATTGTCAGTAACTTCACTTAAAATGTATGCATTTGTAGGAAAAACAATAAACTCACTAATTTAAAAATCATTAGAATTTTTCTATTTTAGTAAACACAAAATGGAAATAAACTACTGCAAATATTATTTCTAAAGAACATTGCTATTTCTGTGAAGAATCATATTGTTTCAGAATAAAAATAACAAACTTAGATTTTTTTGCCTCATCACATTTTTTAGAAATGCTTCAAAATGCATTCTATGCAATGAATTAGCATTTGAAGTGCAGTTGTACTTTTCCCCAAGATGACAAATGGTAGCTATTTTGTGCACATCAAGATTTCACAAATAGCAATGAATAGCTATTTAATCTGGTTATTTCCTGTGTTTGTAATATTTTATGTTTGAATAATGACTCTTGTAAAAGTGCCACTGGCATCCTATGTGACAGTACAAATAGTAGATGATCCCTTCTTGCCTTTCTTAACTGGTCCACAGATTTTGGCATGGCTGAACACACCATCCTCCTACAGCATTTCAAGTGACATGATAGCATAATGGTTGGCACTGCTGCCTCACAGTGCCAGGGACCCAGGTACAATTCCCAGCTTGAGTCACTGTCTGTGTAGTCTTCATATTTCTCCCCATGTCTGCATAGATTTCCTCCAGGTGTTCCAGTTTCCTTCCACAGTTTGAAAGATATGCTGGTTAGGTGAATTGGCCATGCTAAATTCACCAATTTAGTGAATTTAGTGTGCCTCAACAGGCGCCGAGTGTGGCAACTCCAGAATTTTCACAGTAACTTCATTGCAATGTAAATATAAGCCCACTGGTACAATTAATGAATAAGGACTTGTTCACTGTTGTCTAGCTGGATGGGGCTGCACTTGTTTAAATCCATTCTGTTCTATGCAGAACACTGCATTTGCCTGACGAAGACATAAGAGTGTTGAAAGCTCGCAATCTTACTATCAAATAAATCGGTTGGATTTAAAATTGGTGTTGCTAAATTCTTACCGAGTTCTATGCAGTCAAAACCAGAGAAAACTGCAACAGCTTCTCTTCCTTCTCCTATACTACTTAGTATACTTACTACTTACTATACTACAACATTCCCTCTGTTGTCCCAGTCTCACTCCCTTCCTATTTATCATCGACATGCTGCCTCTGGCAATTTTTGCAAAAATGCAGCATCACATTCCATATAGAACATAGAACATAGAACATTACAGCACAGAACAGGACCTTCGGCCCTCGATGTTGCGCCGACCAATATAAAAAGCAATGCCCCTCCAAACTAAACCATTCCCTTCTCTTCCATATACTTATCAACTAACCTCTTAAACGCCACCAAACTTGGCGCATCTACAACTGCTGCAGGCAGGGCATTCCACTCCCGAACCACCCTTTGGGTAAAGAACCTACCTCTGATATCCGTCCTATAACTATCACCCCTTAATTTAAAGCTGTGTCCCCTCGTGCTAGCTTTCTCCATCCTAGGAAAAAGGCTATCACTGTCCACCCTATCTAAACCTCTAATCATCTTATATGTTTCGATTAGGTCCCCTCTTAGCCGCCTCCTTTCTAACGAAAACAACCTCAAATCCCTCAGCCTCTCTTCATAAGACCTGCCCTCCATACCAGGCAACATCCTGGTAAACCTCCTCTGTACCCTCTCCAATGCCTCCACATCTTTCTTATAATGCGGGAACCAGAACTGCACACAATACTCCAAGTGCGGCCGCACTAGAGTTTTGTACAGTTGCAACATGACGTTGCGGCTCCGAAATTCAATCCCCCTACCAATAAAAGCTAAGACTCCATATGCCTTCTTAACAACCTTCTCGACTTGACTGCCTACTTTCAGGGATCTATGCACATACACACCAAGATCCCTCTGTTCATCAACACTACTAAGAATCCTACTATTAGCCCTATACTCTACACATTTATTATTCCTGCCATAGTGCATTACCTCACACTTTTCCACATTAAAATGTATGCCATATGTATGCCAGCAATGCCTAGCTCCACCTTACAATCATCTACGCTGACCCCTATACTGTCTCCGATTTGGCACATTGATTCTTGAACATCCAATGCTGGAGTAGCTGATATTTAAACATTGGGGAAATCAATGTGATCAGTATACATATCAGAAGAGATATGAAAAACAGGCATGTGCAGGATTCTCTTGGAAGAAGACTGAGAGAAAAAAATCATGCAGGATTTTGAGAGACCAAGTACACAAAGAATATGTCCCCTCAGTGGGAAGAACATAATTAAAGGCTATTAATGTAAGATATAAGAAATCCAATTGGGTTTTCAGAGGGGCTTTCACACACAAAAAGTGGTGTGAATGTGCAGCTCACTTCCACAGGGAGTGGTCAAAGGCATTAAGAAGAACGTAGGCAACTAGATGCGAGACAAGGGAACAGGGGGTTATGCTGATTGATTTAGATGCAGAAAGTTGGGAATTGGCTCACATGGAGTGTAAAGGCCAGAATGACAAGATTGGACATATTTCTGAACAAATGCATTCTATGTAATCCATTTCTTTGACCCAATTCCCCAGTCAGCAACTCTATTCCCCACCCTGATAAAAGTCAAAGACTGAAGCAGATTGTTCAATTTTGGTGTCATATTTAACACTGCGATTATACTGACAAAATATCCACATCATCACTACCTGCTTCCACTTCCGAAGCCCCACCTGCATACACCCAGGGCCGAGGTTATCAGCTGCTAAAACTGACACCAGGCAATTACCACCTTGGGACATGATGGCTAGAATTCGCACAAAAAATAAAGTACTACCCAACTGGCAGGAAAACTGGAGTATTTCCTATTGATTTTTGGGTACACTTACATTAATGGGGAACAATTGTAAATCCCACTGGAGGGAGCCATTCCCAACAGAGGGAGTGTTGGGATGTGGGGGTGTGGGAGTGTGGGAGTGGGGAGAGGGCGGTAGTAGGCCTGGAGAATATTCTAATTTCAAGATGATCAGCAGCTGTACACTCATTCTGCCTGATTGCATGTAAAAAACAGTTGGAAGAAGCCAGTTGTGAGCCTTGCTAAAGGACTACACTGGTATCTCCCAGCCTGCTGCTCAAGCAGTGCAGTGGGCTGAGAGAATCACAGTTAAAGTTTCAAATGCATTCCAGACTGCCTCCTACATTCTATGCTCTGTACACTTGGGTCAGCCAAATCCTGACCACTCTTTTCATTACTGGAGCAAAGTCCCTTCCACCCATTGCCCCTGTGCTTGCTGACCTATATTGGGTCTTGGCAAAGGAATGCCTCAGTGTTAAAATTCTCATCCTTGGTTTCAAATTACTCACTGCTCCTTTTCTCCATCATCTCCTCCGGCCCTATAATTCTTGAGAAATTGGGTTCCTCCAGTTCTGGAACTTGTGAGCCCCTGATTCTAATCCCTCCATCATTGGTGGCTGTGCCTTCAGTAGCATAAATCCAAAGCTATGGAAGTCCCTCCTTCAACATATTCATCTCTCTACCTCTCCTTCTTTTCAGACTCCTTCTTAGAAATTAGTTCTTCAACCATCTTTAGGTCACCTGCCCTAACTTCTGCACATGTAACTTTTTTTTATTCATTCTTGGGTGTGAGTGTGGCTTAGACGACAAACATTTATTGTCCATCCCCAATTGTCCTTGAATGGATGGTGGTGAGCCAACGTATAGAATCAAATGGAAAAAGATGGTGGTGCAGAGCTAATATCTCTGGATTAGTAATCCAGAAGCCCAGGTTAATGTTTTGGAGGGAAAGGGTTCAAGACCCAGAGTAGTTAATAGAATTTAAATTCAAGTAATAATCTGAAATTAAAACCTAACAGTGACCATTTTTAATTCTAATAAAAAGCATATGTGTGTGTGTAAATTATTTAAGGTATGGAAAGATTAATAGAAACAAGCTATCCAACAGATATCCAGAAATAAAAGGGTAAAGGTGCTAAATGCATATAGTTGTAATAAGAAGCCATATTGAGGTTGAGTTCAAAATAAATAGACAGGGTTTAAAAAATTGTGTTAGGAGTTGAATAGAGACAGGACTTTTCACCAGCTAGATCTCAAAGTGGAACAAAGAACAAAGAAAAATATGGCACAGGAAGAGGCCCTTCGGTCCTCTAACCCTGCACTGATCGTGATGCCTGCCTAAATTAAAACTGTAGAACATAGAACATTACAGCGCAGAACAGGCCCTTCGGCCTTCAATGTTGCGCCGACCAATTAGGAAAAAGCAATGATCCTCTAACCTAAACCATTCCCTTTTCGTCCATAAACTTATCTACTAACCTCTTAAACGCCACCAAACTTGGCGCATCTACAACTGCAGCAGGCAGGGCATTCCATACCCTTACTACCCTCTGGGTAAAGAACCTACCTCTGACATCCGTCCTATAACTACCACCCCTTAATTTAAAGCTATGTCCCCTCATGCTAGCTTTCTCCATCCTAGGAAAAAGGCTATCACTGTCCACCCTATCTAAACCTCTAATCATCTTATATGCTGTATGCACTTAATGGAGCCCGTATCCTTCCATTCCCATCCTATTTATGCATTTATCTAGTTGTCCCTTAAATGTTGCTATTGTATGTGCTCCCTGTACTTTCCCGGGCAGCGTGTTCTAGACATTCATCATCCTCTGTGTAAAACACTTGCCTTGCACATCTCTTTTAAATTTTTGCCCATGTACTTTAAATCTATGCCTCCTACTACTTGACTTTTCTACCCTAGGAAAGCATCTGACTATCTATTCTGTCCATGCCACTCATAATCTTGTAGATCTCTATCAGGTCATCCTTTAACCTCTGTCGTTCTGTGAGAACAAACCAAGTTTATTCAAGCTCTCCTCATAGCTGATAGCATCCAGACCAGGCAACATCCTGGTAAATCTCTTCTGTATCCTCTCCAAAGCATCCACATCCTGCTGGTAGTGTAGTGACTAGAATTGTACCCAATATTCTAAATGGGGCAGAATTAAGGTTCTATACAGTTACAGTATGACCTGTGAATTTTTATACTCAATGTCCCGATGAAAGCAAGCATGCGGTATACCTTCCTGATTACCTTATCCACTTGCATTGTGACTTTCAGTGATCTGTGGACATGTACACCCAAACCTCTCTGCCTGTTAATACTCCTAACAGTTGTACCATTTACTGTATAATTCCTACATGCATTGGACCTTCTAAAATGCACTACCTTACAGTTGTCTGGATTAAACTCCATCCGCCATTTCTCTGCCCAATTTGGTCTTCAACTTGCTGTATCCTCTGACAATTCTCTTCACTATCAGCAACTCCAATAATTTTTGTGTCATTTGTGAACTTACTAATCAGACCAGTTACATTTTCCTCCAAATCATTTATATATTCTACAAACAACAAGGGCCCCAGAACTGATCCCTTTGGAACACTGATAGTCACAGTCTTCAATTCAGAAAAGTGCCTGATTAATGTTACCCTCTGTCTTCTGTGGCCAAGCCAATTCTGCATCCACCTTGTCAGCTCTCCTCTGATCAGTGTGACCTCACATTTCCTACCACTCTACTATGAAGTACTGTGTCAAAAGCTTTACTGAAGTCCATGTATTCAACATCCACTGCCTTCCCTTCATTTATCATCTTTGTCACTTCCTCGAAAAACTAGATCAAGTTAGTGAGGTGTGACCTCCCTTCACAAAACCATGCTATCACTACTAAGTCCATTTGTTTCCAAGTGTGAGTAAATCCTGTTCCTAAGAATCTTTTCAAATAATTTCCCTGCCACTGCTGTAAGGCTGACTGGCTTATAATTTTCTGGAGTAAGGAACTTTTACAACAAAAAATGTTTCATAAGTAAACAAGAGAAGATTATTACATTTAATTTATCTGAAAGGGGAAGTAATAGGAAAATATGAAATATCTTTGTGTTTTGGAAAATTTAAGTTAGAGAACTACTGAGGACAATGGAATTGGAAATGAAAAGGAGAAGGGAAACTTAAGGAAAGAAGTTTGATCCAAGTATATGGAGTAATATCTTTGGGCCAGATTTATGCTGACAGAAGGTGTGAAGCCTGAAGCAGTATTCAGAAACCAGCAAAATCTTAGATCGGAGTTCTATCACCTTGCCAACCACAGAAACGGAGTGGACAAGGATCCAATAATGGAAATCTCCATTGACCTCCAGTGAGAAATTCCAGTCTTGCCTGAACGAGACTGTAAATTCCCACCTATGTTTCAGAAAGCAGTCTTATTTCTGAATTTTCTTATTTCCACAAAAGAATGGAAGGATTTGAGAAGCCATATCCTTTATTGAACTGACGCAGTTTTGCCTTTAGTAATGTTACTGGATTTTTAGCGAAGAGGAATTTTCTCAGGTGCCCCCTAGGTGCTCTTCTGTATTTGTTGAACCTCACTCAATGAATATAGAGACTGAGAAAGACAGTATATAGTTAAAGAATGAAAAGGAATTTATTTGCTAATACATGCATCAGGAGAGATGCACAGTCAGTGAGGATTGACTGTCCTATCTGAGCTAATATTGCAAGGTAAAATTATTACATTATTCCAAATATTTCAATATCCCACCCAGGCTTGTCAATCAGACTGGAGGGCCTTGTCACAACATTCAACATTATTACCTTAGCCAATAATGTTCAACTTGTCAACAGGAACAGGAGGTTATTACCTTATTTCCCATGTAGGTTCCTTTTCCTTCTTCTGGGAAACCTAACCCACATCATTAGCAGCATTCAAGCCATAGTTAACATCTGTGATTTTTAATTGGTGAAAGGAGTCACTCTTTCGCTGGAACCTAGGCCTCCTTTATCAGTTTGGGAGACTGCTCCAGCTTTGCTCTCCATGAACGAATTCACTCCCTTAAACAGCAAGTCTATTAAACTTGCCTTTTGCATATCCAAAAATAGATAACGGACCCTATCTTTCTGTGCTCCATTATACTAAAAGAACTTGGCCTGTCTACCACTGTGTTTCTCATCATGCTGCATTCAAAATGAAGTTGGCCAAGGTGCACAATACATATATATTGAAAATATAGTTTAAGCGTATGATATTTGGTTAATTTGTGGTTGTGCAGTTTATAATACCTTAGCAGTTTATAATACCTTGTATATATCTTGCATATTTTGTTCCAGGTACATTGTGAATTCTCACTATATATATGTATGTATGTATATGGCACTTTATAATTACCTTCACCTAATCTACTTATTATAGTAAAACTAAATGAAGGGCCTCATACTAGGACTCTATACTGTATTCCCCACCCCATCCCCACATCAATCCCTGCTTTTGTCCCTTGACTATACCCAAGATAAGACCACTAAATATGTGTCCCAATATTTATTCCTGTATCCTGAAGGACGATTGTTCCTTTCGTATCTTTGCTTGCTCAACTTAACGGCCATTATTGATATAATCTCTTCTGTGGACTTGGACAATCTTGCACAGACACATTTAACTATTCTACTTCCCTTCAAGAGGTAAACACCTACAAGTGAATGCTGCCAAGAACGTGTTTACTTGTGCGTCCTGACCAAGTACCTTTTTTGGGGAGGTTACTTAAGACTGTCTCAACTGTGTAACTTTAATCTTGTGTTGCTTAAGTTTCCTTTCTTTCTTATTAATAAATACTCAATTATTTTAAATACCAAAAGTTTACTGGAATTCTGTGCTTCAGTTGGGTTCTCATTTTCAGAATACAAAAAAAGTTATGATCCATAAGGCAAGCTTCCCTCTGGGATTTGGCTTGCTTAGCAAATAACATCTGCTCCGTTCATAGTACTTCAGTTGTTTTTTTTTCCTGATCAAATGGAATTAATTGAATTGCCTGAAGGCTGGCATCTATGATGGTGGGACCCTCAGCAGGAGTTCGCAATGGACCAAGTGCTTCAGCCTTCTGTTTTGCACTGATGTGCTGGACATCTCCCTCATTGATGGCAGTGAAAAAGATAGCCCTGCCTCCTTCAATTAGTCGTTCAATTGATCACCACAATTCACGTCTAGATATGACTGGGCTGCACAACTTTGCTCTGATCTCTTGGTTAAGGGATCACTTTTCTCTATCACATGCTACTCCACTGCTTTGCAAGTATGTTGTCGTTTCACCAAGTTGGCAGTTCATCCTAGGTGTGCACTGTGCTGTTCTTTGTATTCTCTCCCGCACTCCTGATTGAGCTGAGGTTGATCCC
Organism: Sphyrna mokarran; assembly: GCA_024679065.1. NCBI lineage: Eukaryota > Metazoa > Chordata > Chondrichthyes > Carcharhiniformes > Carcharhinidae > Sphyrna > Sphyrna mokarran. The sequence continues at coordinate 100,583,725 of JAGIQG010000004.1, read as the reverse complement.
CTGCCTTGACAGAATGGTAGACTGAGGAATATACTAGACCATGAGATTACAGATTGTGTTTGAATGCAATTCTGCTCCCAATGATGGCCCACAATACCTCATGGGTGTGTTTTGTGTTGCTAGATATGTTCTGATTCATTTAACACAATGGTAGTGCCACAGAACACAACTGAAGGCATCCTCAATGTTTTTCTCTATGCATTGACAGATGTATCCATGATTGGTGAAGGCAAGGTAAGGTTTCTTCCTCTTGGTAGCTCACTCATCACCTATTGCTGACTCAATCAGACATGTATGTCTTTCAGGACTTAGGTAGCTTATTTAGTGGTGGTCTACTGAGCTATTATTATGAACATTGAAGCCTCTCCCTCAACCAGAGTACATTCTATGCCTGTTAGTCTCAGTTCTTCTTCAAACAGTGTTAGGCATCAATGAATATCTTTCATCAGATAAGGGGGGGGGGGCAGTAGGTGATAACCTGCAGGAGGTTTGTTTAAACTGATGTCCCTGGGCTATTCCTTCCCAACTGTAAACCACAGTCATGGCAGGTTTATCACGCTGATGAAACAGGACATTCTCTAGAATGGTGATGGAGGAGTCTAGGACATTGTAATTCAATTGGTATGACCATGTTAGACTGTTGCTTGAGAAGCCTGTGACTTTAGTACAAGTCCCTACATGTTCGTGAGAGGACTTTGCAAGGTCAACTAGGCAAGGTATATCTTGTAATTTTCAGTGCGTAGGCCAATGTAAAGTCTCCCATTTGGTTTCAAACTTATTTAGTTTTCTGCTGTTGTACAAATCTGTGTGTTTTAACCTCTGTAGCGAATAAAGACACAAAGTCAAGTTTAAATATTTAAACACAATTTCTGTATTCTGTAGCTATTTAAACAACAGTAAATTTTTGCAAAATCAAATACTCACTATCTGTTACTTTACTTAACATAAGATTGGTTTCCATTTGCAATTAAATCCTGGTCAGTGTTTTGTTGTCACATGGAATCAGCCCTTTGTCCTCTTCTTCTTCCAGATGTCAGGCGGAATTCTCCAACCAACATCTAAGAGCCAAAAGTTCCTGCCTGACTATCAGTGGATGGCATAGTGTTTAGCACTGCTGTCTCACAGCACCTGGGACCTGGATTCACTCCCAGGCTTGGGTTTCTGTCTGCGCGGAGTTTGCATATTCTCCTATGTCTGCGTGTATTTCCTTCCACAGTCTGAAAGATGTGTTGGTTAGGTGCATTGACCTGAACAGGCACCAAAGTATGGCGACTAGGGGAATTTCACAGCAACTTCATTGCAATGTTAATGTAAGCCTTACTTGTAATTAATAAATAAATAAATTTTATAGGGTTTGACATTAGTCCCAACACTCCCATTAAAATTCCAGTGGTGGGTGAAGTGGGAGAATTCTGGCCGTTTACTCTCCTTATGAGCTTGGTTCCTGGGTTCTTTGTACTGCATTTCTGAACAAGTTCTTTGTGTTAGCAGAATTAAAGCTCCTAAAATTTTTTAGTATCCAGTTAATGAATTGATCAGAAACCCAAATGCATCATTTGATTAAACAGATCAATTGCAGGCAGAATGGTAGCAATAATCACTCCAGACCTCATAATCACTCAGCCCCTTAAATGCATATTGTTCACATTTCAATACCCAGATAAGGCACACTGGCTCCAAAAATCTGTAAAAAAAATCTTCCCTGCAAGGGCAAACTGTTAAATTTGCATCTTGTGTCCTTTGGCAAATTCCACTGGCCACAAGAAATCCCAGTAAGAATTTAGCAACACCAATTATTAATCCAACTGATTTATTTGATAGTAAAAAAGCGAGCTTTCAACACTCTTGTGTCTTCCTCAGGCAAGTGCAGTGTTGAAAGCTCGCTTTTTTACTATCAAATAAATCGGTTGGATTAATAATTGGTGTTGCTAAATTCTTACTGAGTTCTTACCACCCCAATCCAACGCCGGCATCTTTACAAGAAATCCCAGCAGGGTGAAAAAACAATTTTAACTAAAAATCAGATTTGCTTGATTGAAGATCTTTCAACACATTAAAAGCTAAACCTCCGTGCAACCACATTGCAATATGTTACTGTTCCCCTATCAAAGATTCTTTGATAATGCCCCTATTAAGTTCAATAAGATGTTTTACAGTTCTGAAAGTGTCATATAAATATAAAAAATGCTATTTCAGATTGCATGCATAAATGCTGGAGTGGGGATTGAATTTACAAACTTCTGACTCAGGTCGATACTTGACCAATTGATCTAAATCAACATATATAAACTATTGGGTTATATGTGACAGGCTTTTCTGTCAGCATTTTTCCTCAATCACAATTTTTACTTCACAGTTTTCAAGGTCATCTGCACTCTCAGTACAGTTTAAAATATTGTCATTATAACAGCAAGCCATGGGTGTCAGTAACTGTAGAGTAAAAGCCAGGGCACAGCATACTTTACATAATAATAGAAACTACATTTCAATCGCTGCATAACAGTTGATATACATTTTGTATTATATACTCTTCCTGCTAGCAACAAGAGAATGCATCTTCACCTATAATGATGCTTCACTCTTGCCCATTATAAATGGAGTCCAAGCTTTTGTGGAACATATATCAGTTGGAATAGTTAATCTCTGACTTCATATGATATTTAAAATTGCAAAGTACTTTATGCTTGGTGGCATAAGCATCAACACTTTCATTACTAGCCACACAGCATGTGGTCAAAGAGGTGAGGAATAGATTGCTCCGGAAGAAAAGATGGGAAAATGCTGCTTCCTGATCTTGGTGCAATCAGAATAATTAGCAAACTCAGATTAGGAAATGTAGCCTCAACTCATCAATGCCCAGTTATCTTGACTGATCTTATTGTCTCTTCTACATTGTTTAGGATGAATAACACAAGGAAGGCTTACCATCTTCTTGAGTTCTTAAAATAAAAGTTTTGCTATTCTAGCAAATTGATGATAAAGTATCTTTTAAAAATGATGTATAATATTTGAATAATAATCTAGAAGACGACTGTAAATCTAAACCAGATGTCTGCCTATCTTTGCTGGAGTACATGATAAATATTAATATATCTCATTTCATTTTTAAGTGAATAATCCCTTTGCCAAGACACTTTGAATTATCGGAGTAATTTTCTGAGTTCCTGTTGCCAGTGAATAGTCTTGCCTGCTGACTATATGGGAAATTGTGAGTGTGTTGCCCTCAATTTTCTATCTAAATATGGAGCAGGATTTATTACTAAGTATCTAAAAGCTGCTTTTTCCATAATTAGATTTCAACACCTTGGAAAAAAATGTTTGCCAAATATGCTCTCGTACAAGGAGAGAGAAGGACCATGTATCATCTTCATCCTCGGGTTCTAAAAGTGACACGGTGATGTGTTGCAATATGATTTACATCATTATTTTGTGCCTAACTGATTACTTTCCATTCTAGGTCTGAAACAGCAATAGCTTATGCAGCATTTTTAACAAAATTTTTCTGAGGCATTCTATTTACTTCTCAACAGCCATATAATTTGTTGCTGGGGACTCAGTTAAATTCTTTTTTGTTCTTTATTTTCAGCTTTTATTCTGTTTTGACATTTTTTTCTCTCTCTAAAGCTCCAAAGGGCACCAAAAAACTAAACAACCTGTTAAATGCTTTCATAGCAACTTGGACAATTCCAATCGCATTTCAAAAATGTTAATACTATGTGGTCATAGTTTGATCATTCCAAATAACTCAAACAGAATAATTGAGCTAGCCTATTTCTCTCATCTGAGACAGCAAAATATATCATGTTCTTTAAATTCCTAGTTTATCTTTGAAGGTCTGCATATTCATTTTTTAAATTTTTTCAAGTGATTGCTTTAAGAGAAAAGCTCTTTACTTGGACAAAACTGCAACAAGAGGTAGATCAACAGTCAGATGAGGAGCATTACGAAGAGTTTTTTATACAATAAAATTAATGTGTATTTGAGTAGATTTTATGTCATGTTGTGTGAATAGAAGAAACAGCTCCTCTATCTGACTTTTATAACTAAAGTACAAAGAAAAGTCAGGAAATATTTTCCTTAATTTGCCAAAATGAGTGGAAAAAATCTGCTAAAGAACATTGGTCAATCTATTTTATATCCTAAAATTACAAGTGGAGTAATAATGCAAGTAAATACACTTTCAACTGAAACAGATCAGCAAATATAGGAGATTATTTTCCACTGTCCATTCAGAATTAATATAATTTTGTGGAAATCTTAACCAGCAATCTACTTTTGATTGTTTCCACCTAACTGTCTAACACAAATTACTTTAGCCGTTGTATTTGAGCTCAAATCTTATCAGTGAATACTAACCACTCTTACTGGAGGACCTAAATAAGTTAGAACAAAGAAGGGATGAAGTGATTTATATCAAGCTAAAATGACCACAGGACATTCACAGCCACTGAAGCAGTTCTAAAGAGGAGCCACTGTTATAATGTCAGAAAATTACCAAGGATTTCCTGGAAAATGAAGAATATGTTCCACCTAGTAATTGCTTTTGGTCACTGGACCGCTGAACTATGGCCATCTGTTGAGTAAAGAATTTACTACCTACACTACTGAAGGTAGTTGATGGTAAAGTTTCACCCAGGTTGTTAGTCTGTTTGCAAACAATATATCTCAAAAAACTTATGGCCGAATTTCAATGAAATGTCGCACATAGTTTAAGTGTGGACCAAGGAAGAACTGATTAGTTTCTGGAAAATGCAGATCCAAATGGGGGATTCTGAAAATGTGAAATGATCTATTAACACTGGGAAATAGGTCAGATGGTCTATTCTGTTAGAATGTTGTGGGCCGATATGTTTCAATGTTAATGATTGTTTTTGAACATTATGGACTGTCTCAGATGCTGTAGTGGAATTTGTCACAGCTGTCAAATATGAGCAAAGTTTTCAGAGCAGTTTGTTGATGTGGATTGGCCTGAAGTCTCCTCAGTGAGGTATAAGTTGTGAACAAAAATATGTATTTTTCAACATTTTTCTAATAAGACAGGAAAAAGTTCCCAGAAGAGCAGTATAATTTTAATAATACAATAATATTAACACAGTGTGATGGAAGTATGTGTTCTACTGAGTGCCCACTTCACTTGATTTTTTTTTAAACATCTGTGCTTGTTTTACATGTATTTTTTACCAACTAACTTTTGTATCATCTGTTCCTATTTTCTTAATTTTAAGAAATTTTCTGAGCTTAACTGAGTGGCATGGACAAGTTGGGCTGAAGATCTAAGTCTCAAAGACTCCATAACTCACCTGTACTGCTTAATACCTCAGTGAGTATCATCAGTCAATTATTTTGCCTGCACACGACAGACCTTAGGTTACCAGAAACTTGCCCCCAGGTTATTTACCAGCCTTATGATTAATCACTACACTTTCCATTGCATGTATTTTTCAAGTGCTACAATGGCTAGAATTGAGCAATAGCTAAATCATTTCCATCCCATTTTACAGTGAAACATCACCAACTGCTTGAACTTATGCTAATCTTATATTAATTTGTTTTTTTCAGTGAACTATTTCTGTTTGCAATAGAATAGATTATGGAGCAAATGTCATTAGCAAATTGGAATCCCTAAAATAAAATCACAAAACACAACGGATCTTAAAAAATATGAAACAGGGACTGTTATGCTCCCTGAAGAGACCTATAAATTTCCCAGTAGTAAACTCAGTGAACCCTGTTACAAGATTTTACATTTCATGTCTTTTATTGCAACAAACAAACTAAATTCAAAATTGAATAATCATTACTTATTAAGCAACTAATACACTGAACCACAGAAAGAATATGCTGCAATTCAATACGCAGCAAGATGATGGAAGCAGCAATACTCAACAATTTCAAAAGGGAAGTGGGATGTGTACTTGAAGGAAATAAACTTACAATGCTATGTGGATTGATTGAATTGCTCTGCAGAAAGCAAGCCAGTATTCAATCTGTCAAATGACTTTCTTTTGTTCTGTAACTAACTCTGTAGCCTTCCTTCACTTCCAAATTGACTGAAAACCCCATGTTGTGCTAATACACTATTCTTTGCACAGAATGGTACTCATGATGTGGAGATGCTGGCGTTGGACTAGGATAAACACAATAAAATGTCTCACAACACCAGGTGTTGTGAGACTTCTTACAGAATGCTATTTACATGCACCAGTTTAAAATGACTTCCAGTTTCCAACACGCCAGCTTCTCCCTTGTTCACTGAGTTTTGATATCCAATGTCCGTCAAAAGTCATTTCCTTCAGTCTTTTGAGCATCTCTAAACTGATTTCCAGCAGCTAGGCGCACTCCGGTGAACCTGTCTCCCACCACACCAGGGTGAATTTCTGGTAGGTAGGAATTAAGGTAGATTATTTAAATCTTTAAAAGTCCCGGCTCTTTGTCCAGAGAATAAGCTCCCACCAGCAACTTGCCCAGTAGCTAACAGAAAGCTATCTTTTCTTCTGGTGTTCACAGCAGTTGCTGTTTCCCAGGCTCCCTCTCCCTCTTTATCTCCCTCTCTGCCCAGTTTGTGAGAGTTCATAACCTACTGATAGAAAGGCCAGCTTCTCCTTTCTTTGTGTCCAGGTGTGGATGCTATATGTAAGTTTCAGTAGGTCTTTCCGTGGACCTGTAGCCATAACAACCAGGTCACATGAGCTTATCATTGTGCAGAACATGAGGATACATAGCACGTATCACTACTCCATTTTTGAAATAAAGGAGACAATTTAAAGTATATCCATGTTATAAATCCTTATAATCATAATAATACTACTAAATTCACCAAATTAATGAAGGAAGAACTCATCTCTATATCATTTATTATAATTTATCCAGAGAATCCTGATGTTCTTCATAGTCGATCAATTACTTTTTGAATTGTAATCACTTATTATAAAGGAAAGGGAGCATTGTTAATTTTCCCTGCTAGTGTGCCCTTCAACAGCAGACTTGGTGCGTTTTTCAGTAGATTCAGCTAACAAATTCATTGGCATGAATGTCAATTAACTGAACATCCTTACAAATGCAATAAATGGAATGTTTAACCACTGCAGTAACACTGTGATTCCAGTTCTTCTATGCCTTTCAATAGGATTAGAATTCCAAATTACTTTAGGAAGCCAGGTTAGAACCCCACAATTTTTCTGGGATGTTTTAGAATAAAAACAAACTTTAATTACAAACAGTTCAAGCATAATATTAACAAAATGAAGCAGCTTAATTCTTAATAGCTGAACAATGGTTTAAAAAAGACATGAAACAACTTTAATTTCTAACTTATCATTGTTTAATTTCCAAATAAGCAACATTCTTTTATAAACTTAAAAATCCACTTTAACTATAGTTAGCAATCATAAATATATTTGCTATAAGCAGTGCAGTCAGTCTTATGGAGAAAGACTAGCTTGTAGACTTCTGTGGTCAAACAAATTCCAGCCAGCATCAAAAGCTGTTTTCCTCTGCTACATTTCTGTTTCTTCCCAATAGTCACATGATCACATGATCTTGCATACCTAAATCCACCTTCCATTTCTTTAATCAAAAACCTCAGGGTTTGTCAACTGAAGTCTGTTAGTTCTATCATAAGTCAACAGTACATGGCCTGATTTTACCATTGCGTTAGTAAAGTTGGGCATGAGGCATGTAGTGTGATCTATGCCCACCTTTGCACCATCCCCCCTTTGCCAACTAAATTAATGGGCTGCACGCTCAACCTTACCAGCACTTCCCTCTTCACCATCACATTTGCCCATCCAGAATTGGTGTGAAACAAATACGTTCCACCAAAGTCCAATTTGGCTACTCCAGTCAGTGAGGAGGTAAGTGCTAAAAGCCTGATGGCTCTCTGCCTGAGATCAGTGCTGGGGAAAGGAGGTTTGCTGCTATATTGCCTGAGATCAGTGGAGAGAAGAGGAGTCTGCTGCCATTCTGCCTGATATCATTGGGGGATAAAGACGGGGTCCACTGCTGCTCTGCCTGATATCAATGGGTAGAAGAGGATGCCTGCTGTCACTCTGCCTTAGGTTACTGGTGGGAAGGAGGGACTGCTGTCATTCTGCGTGAGGTCAGTGAGAGGGGAAGGGGAGACTGCAAACTACTCTGCTGGAGATTGGTGGGGGGAAGAAGGAGGGGTCGTGATCACACTGGGTGGCAGGTGGGTGGAGGGATAAGGGGTCAGTGATATTGTGAGGACTGGGCAATGTCTGAGGGAGCCAGTGGGAGGCACTATCCAGCCTGGGAGGATGAAGCTGCATTCTATTATATTTTTTCTATGTACGCCCAGTTGGAGGCACTGATCGGAGCTGCAGGATTTTGGGTGCGTTAAGGCCCACTCACAAGCTTCTGCAGCATGATTCAGAATTGCTATTTTTTTTTTCAGGCACAGTGGATATGGGAACGAATCTAAAAGTCGGATCTTCCAGTTTCAAGCCCGTTCAGAATTGAAATGGTAAAACAGGGCCCAATGAGTAATTAACCTGTTTTTCCAATACCTGAACTGCATTCCCTCCAAACATCCCGACTACCTGCACCATAAAGCTGAATTTTAAACATTCTCCTTAAACTCAAAAACTATAAGATATGTATTTATATATATAGCACTTACTATCATCACACATTTGAGCATATCAATAGCTGCTCAGAAAATGAGAAAGGACGGTTGAAATTTTCTGGTCTTGTATACTTGCTACTGCTGCTGAGAGAACTTAGTACTCAGCTAAGTCTCTCTTCACAGCTGTGAGTACTAAGTTCTCGCGGAAAATCCCAGCTACAGGCGAGGTCAGACAATTCTGGCTGAGATTTTTTGCAGTATAATCAGTAAATACACATAGAGGATGCTTACACTTTGATGATTGTTCCTTGTGGTTTCTCAGTTTAGAAAGGTTTTCCTTCCCACCAGAATTTTTAGAATTTTACAATTTTTGAACTTAGCATAAGAGCTGATAGATTGCAAATGTGTTAAATTACGTGGAACTTGCAGAACACAGGAACTGGACGCATTAGAATGGATGACACTAGTGCATTTACTCAGAGGAATTGTTTTTTTCTCTGACTTGCAATCATGGGTTAAATTTGTTCTTTTTAGCGGCACATTTTTGACAGTAGTTTCTCATGAAATGGATTCTGATATTAGTCCTTCTCTTGTCAGGAAGGCGACCTTTGGAAATTCCCTAATGAAACATTTGTATCCATTGTGCTTGAAGTTTGTTTCAGTACCAGGTAGGAATGCATCGGAATGCATTATAAATTGGAAAGTGGCATTGATTATTTGACACATGCCGGTCTCTGTGGCAGTTTTACCGTACTCTGGACATGTGTGTGTTGACCTTGAATGTCCCTGTTTGACGGACCTTATCTTGTCTATTGCTTTCGGTCTCGGTACAACACATTTTGATAATATTGTTCCTTGTGGTTTCATAGGGACTGCACGTACATGCACTGGAACATATATAAGAAATACAAACTCACAACTTGCATGAAATTTCTTCGACTAAAATAAGTATGTGTTTCTTTGTAAAAATGCACACTTTTTCTGGCTATATTATTCCATTAAATCAACCAAGATTATCAATGATATCATTTGTGAATATATCCTAAAAATGCATAGAATTTCATTGTTGTCATGGAAGACACAAAGCAACGCTGCTCTATTATTTTCTACTTATGCTTAGAAAGCCATTTTGTTAGTTTTGTGGACAATTTTATGGAACTCGTACAATGAAAAACTGCTGTCTTTTGTTTATTTTTTCTCCCTTTTGCCCTTCACGCAGAACTTGTTGCTCCCTCTCAGAACATTCAACTGAAGGAGATAAATCTTTTGTTTGAGCACAAGATGCAGTATTATAGTATTCCCCTGGCCAGATTGGATGAAAAATCACTTGATCCACTGCCTCCTTATAACCTATCATGAGACAATGTCTTGGCCTTAACTATCCTTAATTATCCTCCCTACTAATCCATTCAGCTGTAGATTAAGGGCCCTATTTTACCATTTTGATCCTAAGTGCTGGGCAGACTTGAAACTGGGAATGCTTCAGATCCAACTTTTAGACCCAGTCTCAGGCATTCCTATACGCAGCCTGCCTTCAAAAATATCAGCAATTTTGAATTGTGCTGCAGAAGCCTGTGGATGGGGCTTAATATGCCCAAAACCATACGGTTCCAACCAGTGCCACCAAGTGCCCATGCACAGAGAAAAGAAATAGAATAACTGTCCCCTGCCACATCCCTCTTGGTGTGGATAATGCCACATAGACGTTGCCCCACCCCCCTAGCATTACTGATCTCCTTATCCAACCGCACATCTGCCACCCAGACCAATTGTGGGACTCTCCCCTCTTCCACCCACTGATCTCAGGTACAGTGGCAGCAGACCCCCCCCCCCCCCCCGCCTTTGCCCCCACTGATCTCACGCAGAGTGGCAAGAGACCCCCTTCCCTCCACCCCCCACAAACCTCAGAGATCTACCCACCCTACTCTACAGATATCAGTCAGAGTGATCCCCTTCACCGCCAACCCGGACCCTCCCACACAAAACCCCCATCTCCTCCAAACTCAGATGGCTGTGTGACACCTCTCTCTCTCTCTCTCTCTCCTCTAATCCCAATCACTAAGGCACTGATCCACTGTCCCCCACAACCCTCTCTCCATCAACACACCTGCAAATGCTCACTTGCCTTCACCTCAATGCTAACAAGCAAACTGCATGTAACTTGCTGGAATGCTCTGCCAATCTGCCTGTAGCTGATCTGCCCTAACAAGGGGCAGCTCCTTAAAAACCCAAATATGGACAGGCAGGCAGTAGAGCACTATAAGTGCATGATCAGCCTTCCTCCCTCCATCCCCGATTTTCTGAGGGTGATCTAGGCATGCTACTAGATACAGCAGAGGCGAGGCAGGACACCCTCTTCCCTCTTCCCCCCAGGAAGATGCATACCCAGGAGGACTATGGCAATGCGGCCTGGGAGGATATCGCCACTCAGTTAGTGTCAGGCCACTGGCTTCCCTGGCCACTCTGCATATGATCAGTGGGGAGAAGTGGGGGTCTGCTGTCACTCTGCATGTGTTCGGTGAGGGGAAGGGGACGGGAACAGGGGGCCCCAATCAGTGTTGCAGGGGTGGGGGGATAAGTGGGTCATTAATGTTGTGGGATGGAGCAATGTCTATGGCAGCCAGGGGGAGGCATTATCCAACCTGGAAGTGATGTGGCATGGGAGTGTTTTTCTATTTTTTTTCTATACTTACGCAGTTGGTGGCACCGATCGGAGCTGCAGGGTTTCAGGCACGTTAAGCCCCACCCACAGACTTCTACAGCATGATTCAGAATCACCCATATTTTTGCAGACAGGGTGCATATAGGGATGCCTGAGAATGAAACTAAAAGCTGGATCTGAAACATTCCCAGTTTCAAGTCCACCCAGCCCTTAGAATGAGTGGAAAAATAAGGCCTAGATAGAGACCCAAGCACGGAAATCAAATCCAAGTCCCTGGCGCTGTGAGGCAGTAGTGTTCACCACTGTGTCACTGTGCAGATTACTAGCTATGCAAGGGAATACACTCGTTGTTTTACCTGTTAAAATTCTGAACCTGTGACGCTTGTCATTCTGCTATGTCTGTTAAGGAAGTTTTATTCCAAGTATCCTATCAGGTACAATCATAGAATCCCTACAATACAGAGAGGCCATTCGGCCCATCGAGTCTGCATTGTCCACAACCCCAACCAAGCCCTACCTCCATATCCCTATATATTTACTCACTAATCCCTCTAACCTATGCATCTCAGGACACTAAGAGCAATTGTAGCATGGCCAATCAACCTAACCCGCACGTCTTCGGACTGTGGGAGGAAACCAGAGCACACAAGGAGAATGTGCAAACTCTACACAGACAATGGCCCAAGCCAGGAATCAAACCCAGGTCCCTGGAGCTGTGAAGCAGCAGTGCTAACCACTGTGCTACTATGCCACCCACTCTTGTCAGCTCTTTCCTTTCCTTACAGATGCTTTCAGACTTGCTGAGTGTTTTCAGCATTTTCCCTTTTGGTTTCAGATTCCAGTGTCTGCAATAATTTACTTTTTAAATCCCTGTTAGATTTGCTCAGAAACATTTCTTTTTAACACTGGAGTTCCAGTTTATCTAATTGTGAGATGATTTTGAACTAAGGCGAGAAAACCCACATCCAGCTGAGATCTAATCTGCGTGGGTTTTGGAATCTAACACGCCCTGGAGTTAAATTAGCCTGCTTATCAATCTGAACAGAATCAAAAACTGCTGAGCGACATAAAGGCTGTTAGTTCAGTTGGACAAAAATATCCCAATCTGACCAAAATGTGACACAAGCAGAAATAAGCCCATTTTAGTAATAGTGAAGAATTTAATTCTGTAACTAATTTGGGCTTTCTGACCTTTTTATTAAATGAAGAGCAGACGTTTGCAAAATTAAGAAGTATAAGTCTAGTTTTATCATAGCAGCATTATGTTACTGGCAGTAAGGTGCTGCATTTTAAAATTAGCAGAGAAAGAGATAGAAAAAAAGTGAAACAAATTGCTGTGTCATCATTTTTCAGGTTAATATTATCACACAGGTATTGCTGAGACCAGTATTTTGCTATTGGCAGCAATCCATTACTCTGTATTCTCATTTTATCTTCAAATCAATTGCACCAGAATATTGAAAATGTAACGGGACAAATATTTAGCTTAATGGTTAACATTCCAACCTCTCATCAACAAAAGTCCTTCAAAATAGCAAATGTAGCAATGTGAGGAACATAGAATCAGATAACCATTGGATAACATTTCACTTGAATATGCCAACCTGGTAATTATCTATTGTTTTGAACACTTAAGAAGTAATTGACAAGAAGAGAAGAGAGGGAGCTGTATGAGGTGATTTGAGAATATTCTATTAAAATTTTATTTGGTCGAGTGTTGATACCTCCAACTGTCAAACACCACTTTCTGGCTGTAGATGTCACACTTTTGTCACTGAAATATTAAAAAAAATCTTTAGATCTTCCCATTACAGAAGAATTTGGAATAAACCTAACAAAGTCAGATGAGATGTGATTTACATTTTCTTTGAAATTTGGTATTTTTAAAATGTAATATTCAGTGTCCAGAATGCTAAAATTCAGATGATAAAACTTGAAGGGATCTCTGATTATTAGAAGACAAAATAGCACTCATGCATATGACATTTCAGCACACAAGCTTGAAGAAAGGAGCACTGAAGGGAATTCCGCAACAGTGACACTGTGTCCATAGCCCCGGTTAAAGGAGTCTTCTCATAGTTTATTAACTGATACAGGCCTTTCCTGGGGAATCTTGTGCATCTGGTGTAAATGGCACAGAATTGGCCGTACATTTCATAATGAGCAGCACTCATCCAAATTCCTCTCAGACTCCTACTGGAGGGGAAGAGGTGGTGTGTTGTGGCACTGTCACAAGTTGAGTAATCCAGATGGCTCAGGTTTGAATCCCACCATGGCAGATGGTGAAATTTGAAATCAATAAAAATCAGAAATTTAAAGTCTAATGGTGACCTTGAAATGATCATTGATTGTTGTAAAGAAAAAGCTGTCTGGTTCATTAATGTCCTTTAGGGAAGAAAATCTGTTGTCCTTATCTGATCTGGCTACATGTGTCTCCAAATCTGCAGCAATGTGGTTGACTGTTACATGCCCTCTGAAATGAGCTAACAAACCACTCATCTAAGAGCACTTAGGGATGGACAATAAATGCTGGCCCAGCCAGAGATGTCTACATCCCCTGAATGAATAAAACAAGTGTAATGTTGCAGAATTACTCTTTCCAACTCCAAAGGCCAATTTATAGGTGGAGCCCTCTGAGTATAGTTGGGTTATGTCAGCTGGTGTGTAAACTTCCTTGTCATAAAAAATGAGCAATAAAGATGTTGAAAACCTTAAAACAAAGTCTACCTTAATTTCTGAATCAGAGGACTGTATTCACCACCTATCTTGTTCACCACCAGGGAAGCTGGGGACAAGTAATTTTAGGGCTTCCAGCTCATTAAAAAGGTCATACTGTAAGGCCAAGTGGATTCCGCATTGTTGCCCTCCTCATAGCACTTCTAGTGACCCCTGGACATCAGAGAGGCATGGGTGGAGTTGACCCATAAGCATGTGATGCAGGCAGCTTTCCCATCTTAAAAGTACACTCCCGATAAAATAGTAGCTGTAGTAATGAGCTAAAGGTTTCTGATAAATGATCTTGCAGCAGTCAAGATGCAAGGAAATGGCACAGCAGCAATAATCCCAGATTTAGTGATGATACATTGGAGCTACTTGTCACCTAGGTGAAGACCAGGAGAGAGCCCATTGTGCCAGTGAGCAGGAGGTCACAATGTACACAGAGGGTTGGAGCATGTGGTCACAGAGATTAATGTACACCAGAGAATGTGGCAACAATGGTAGTAAAAGTTTAATGACATACAGCTCGGTATATGTCCTGAGTTTTATGTGAAGTGAGTTATAAGAGTGTGCTTCATCGAGCAGCATGAGGGGCTGATGGTGTAGTAGGGTAATGATATCATGTGAAGCTGCATCATTGACCTGTATCAGTTGGCTATCAGTTTCTGCTGAGCGATTCTGCAATGTCATGTGTTGTGAAGGCCACTTTGGAGAACTTTTACTCGAAGATCAGAGGCCAAATGCCCATTCTCAGAGTCACTGAACAGAAACTGATAGCTAAGTTCTGCACACGTGAGGATGGCCTCAACCGGAATCTTGGGTTCATGTCACACTTTTCTAACTTCCATGACTTGCCTGGGCTTGCAACATCTCACTTATTGCCCGGTCTGGAGACAATACACATCTCTTCAACTATGCTTAATGCTACCTCCATTCACATTGTCTGCACCTGTAAGACTTGATTAGCTGTAAAGACTCACATTCTAATCAGTATTCTGTAAACCGAGTGTGTGCCTTTATATGCCTTGTTTGTGATCAGAACTCGTCACTCACCTGACGAAGGGGCAAAGTCCCAAAAACTAGTGGTGTTTGCTACCAAATAAACCTGTTGGACTTTAACCTGGTGTTGTGAGACTGCTTACTGTGTCTCCTTCTCTGCCAATCCTGAAAGAAAACACCCCAGATTACTTTCATATGCTTTGTATTATTGTCAAAAACTGACTTATCTGTAATTAGGCTTCCCACTGCCCTTTAAGGAATGTTAGCGCAGAGCTCTGTGACAGTCTCATGCCTGATATTTGCAGAGTGATACAAATTTATTGCCAAGGCTAGTGTTACCCAAATTTGAGATCCTGGCATTGAACCAGCCAATACACAAATCATAATAGCAGCTGCCTCACAGACTTGTGGCATACTTGGATCATTGTACCAAAAAGCACTGGCAACAGTGTAAGCTCCCAGAAAACAATACCGTGCCTCCTTAATGTTGCCTCCAGTGACTACATGTCACACTCAATTTCTCAAAATAACAATTTCAGGGGCAGTTTCAGTCTGAAATACTCCAGGTTAGCCAAAAACACGATAGTCTGGGAGAAAAGCAGAAAGAAATGGGTGCGGAAGAAAACATTTAAAAGTTAAAATGATTGAATTCAATTCAGAGAAAGATCTAAACAGTACTATGACAAATGACTTCCATAATGCTGCGAAGAATCAGAGAAGAAGCTGCTTTGTCAGTCAGTCACAGAAGCTTCATCGCAACTTGCAGCAGGGGCAAGTGAACAAATCACATTCCTGCAGATAAAGATCAACTTCCACCCAATATTTAAACCATTTCCAAGGCAAAGGATCACAAACATTTTTTTACAAATATCATGCTAGAATGCTTAGAACTGGCCATCATATTCAGCATAACTCTAGCTAATGTTATGCTGCTGATAGACTGAAAGCAGTTATTGTAACTGTTGTGATCAGTCAGTTGTAAATATTATCTTTGCATCACAGAGTTGGGAATACAGGAGCTAATTTTATAATTATGCATTACCAGCAGGAGCTACGCACACTGAAAAACATAAGTAATATGGGCAATATACCTGCAATTTCCCAAAATGCATGATTGACTGGTGGGGTTCTCTACCAGCGGCACGCATTTATGTAATGATTTGATAAAATAGCATCAGATGAATATTTTTGCATCCCCAATCATTTCTTCCCCTTTGGTAAACCAAAAATTAAGTTCTTTCTGACCAATATTGCATTGCATTATGTTTATTAGCAGAACATGTTTGAATCCATTTAATTGGGAAAGATTTTATACTGGACAATCCAAATGAGTTGGATACAACATTACAGTAAACTCAATACATATAAAAGTAATTTTCAGCATATATCCTACATAATAATCTTATAATTCTCCAGCTAATTGTCCCTACATTGAAGAGGACCTGACTCTAAGATTTGGATTTCAATTTTAATGGAACGTGCATCCATAACACAGATTAATTATTCCTCTTTTATCCTTCACATTGATGCAGTGACTAAGTATCTTACACTCTTTAATTCATTCCTATACTATTAAAAAATTCAATTTTGATTACGTTTTATAATATGCTTGATTGAAAGGGGCAAGTTAATATCACATGACATTTCAGGAATATGTAGCATTAAAAATTTAAGAGATACGAAAGACACTATCATCTTCATGTACTTATGAAGAAGACAAAAGAATGCCTGACCATTCCAGAAAATAGAAGAAATGTTGGTAGCATCAGAGCTTAAGATGATCTGTGTGCTTCTGATTGTGAAAAATGACGCTAAGTTGATGTAAATGAATGAAAAGTGGGCTGAATATACAAGTGTTGTCAAGCAGTGTTTTATCAAATAATTTTCAATCAAAAGATGCTAAGTACTGTTACCTCTTTTCTATAAATAGACTGAAGGTGATGTAATGCTGAGTAGCTCATTCGGGCTTTTGTACAATTTAGAGATCAGCTGTTTATTTTGCCAGTTTACTGCTACTTGTGCACTCTTTTTGAGTTAAATGGTCAACCAATGAAACTGAATCAAACAAGCAAAAGGATAAATTAAGAGCACAGAACTTTAAAAGGAAACTGGGCAATAAGTGGCATAGTGGTCAGCACATTGCTCACAGCATCAGGAACCCAGGTTCCATTCACGGCTTGGGTCACTGTCTCTGCACAGTCTGCACATTCTCTCCATGTCTGTCTGGGTTTCTTGTAGGTGCTCCAGCTTCCTCCTACACTCCAAAGATGTGTTAGTTTGATGCATTGGCCATGCTAATTGGCCTTAGTGGACCCAAACAGGTACCAGAGTGTGACGACTAGGGGATTTTCACAGTAACATCTTTGCAATATTACTGTAAGCCTACTTGTGACACTAATAAATTAATAAAGCAAAAACAAATCACAAAAGAAACTTAAAATGTTAAACCAAACAGTGACAAGGTGAATCAATAAAACACATCCTAGCTGCAGTGAAGATGACCACTCAAGGCCTCAATGGTTCTGACAGACACCAATGGTCCTGACTGTCAAGGCAGAGGGGCAGATAATCCCACTTCCTAAATGTCTTGATGGCAAATTTGGCCAGGCACAGGAACAAGTTCCTTCCCCATTCCTCTTCACACTAGGTGCCCATAGATGAGGAGCATGGGACTGCAGTGCAAATAAAACTGAAATAGTAAGTTTTTAAGGAAACTAAAAATAAAGTACAGTCTATGACCGCATATATACATATAGTTCATGGACTCCCTATAGTCACAAAGAGTGCATGCACCTTGAACTGTCTCTCGTATGCATGCACTCTTCAAAGCAAATCTCAAATAGCACAATGATCAGAAATATCTAACCATTCATTGAATTAGGATGGTGTAAGGCCAGTTAATTATGAAACTGAAAACATGACATGCTTTAAGCTGTAAGTTAAAGTAAAAAAGACACAAATATGTAGCTAACGGATACCTTCAGATAATGGATACCTTCTTGTATTGCAAGAATAATATAGGATATTTTGCTTTGCTTCATTTTCCACTTTTCTATGCTAAAAAATAATTTTTGCTGCCACTTGATCTATGCAAGAGTTTATCTTTAACATAATTGTTAATTGGAATTGCTACTATATAGTTATGACGGCGGCGCGGGCTCGTTGGGCCGAAGGGTCTGTTTCCCGTGCTGTATTGCTCTCAAAAAAAATAAGAGTTAGGAGCAGGAGTGGGCAATTCAGCTCCTCAAGCCTGCTCTATCTTTCAATATAATTATATCTATCTAATCTCTACCTCTTTTTAACCTTTCTGCCTGGTGCCACAACCCTTCATCCTCCTACTAATTGAAAACCTATCCACTTTCTTTTTAAGTTTGTTCAGTGTTCCAGCATCTACTGCACCCTGGGGTAGTGAATTTTACAGATTCACAATCCTCTATGTAAAGAAATTCTATTTTAAACCTGCCACACCTCAGCCTAAAACTATGGCCTGCATTTCTAGAATATTCAACAAGCAGGAGCATCCACTCTATGTCTGAGCTGTCAATTTCCTATAGCATTTTATCTATCTCAATTAGATCTCTTCTCAGTCTAGTGGTCTGTCACAAGGTTCAGTCCTTGGGCGCTAACTATTTGTAATCTATATTAATGCAAGGTTAGAATGTACGATAGCCAAATTTGCAGATAATACTAAAATATGTGGGAAAATAAATTATAGTGTGGAAATAAGATTTAACAGCACCCGAAAAAATGGGTAGGCGGATCACAATGTGTGATTAACCCACCATGTTAATTACAATGAACACAGCAGGCCAACTTTGTGCTACCTCTTATTTCAGTTATTTCAGTAATTTCAGTTATTAATTGGCTAAATGTATTAAAATACAACCAATGTTATTAGTGGATACTACCACTTCAACTTAAACTGCTAAAGCTGACCAGTACGTCTTAACTGTGAGGTACATTGTGGCTGATAAAGTAGAATGTGACTCTAATCTAGGAAACATTGAGTAGGTTTCAAAGCTCTCAACATGACACTGAAGTTCTTTATGGAGAGGTGAAAAGTAGGAGAGAGGCCATACAATGACAGTGGTACAGAAGGCCCTCCAGATACTGACAGTGAGAGCACAATGTCATGAGTCAAGCCCGAAGGAATTGGATGCAGTCTTGTAAGTTCAACAACCTCACATGAGCGTTTAAAGTCAGTGAATTCATCATCAAATGTTATAGGAGCGATTTTGAAGAAAGGAAATCTGTTGTCCTTACCTGGTCTGGCCTATATATAACTTTAGAGCCACAGCAATGTAATTTACTCTCAGCTGCCCTGAGGTAATGAGGGATAGGCACTAAATGCTGGCCAGCCAGCGATGCCCATGTTCCCAAACGAATTTTAAAAAGCCGCAGGTGCTCTTCTGACTTGGTAACCTTCTCCCCAATCTGTACCTCCGTCTTATTATTGTGCCTTTTTCCATTTAAGTCCTCAAGGAATGTAACTTAGCCAGGGACAACAAGAAGACAATGATAATGAAGGAACACACACTGGCAGCGATCAGCTCAGACATTAACATTCTGCCTAACTTGGAGTACTACATAGAAGCAGCTCTGTACATACTGAGATACAGTAAGAAGTCTGACAACATCAGGTTTAAGTCCAACCAATTTATTTGATAGTAAACTCATACAAGCTTTCGTGGCTGCCCTCTTCATCAGGTGATTGAGGTGTTCTGGTCTCAAGCAGCACGTATAAAGGCACAGACTGTTTGCAGATTACTGATTAGAATGCAAATCTTTACGCCTGACCTGCTATTCAAGTCTTAAAGTTGTCGACAATGTGTGTGGACAGAGCATTGAGCGCTGGTTAAAGAGATGTGTATTGTCTCCAGACAGCACAATAAGTGAGTTTTTTTGCTAACCCAGGCAAGTCATTGGGGTTACAGATAGTGTGACATGAACCCAAGATCCCGGTTGAGGCCATCCTCATGTGTGTGGAACTTGGCTATCAGTCTCTGCTCAGTGACTCTGCGCTGTCATGTGTCATGAAGGCCCCCTTGAAGAATGCTTACCCGAAGGTTGGAGGCCCAATTCCCTGTGACCGCTGAAGTGTTCATCAACAGGAAGGGAGCAGTCTTGCCCGGTGATTGTCAAGCGAAGTTCATTCATCCATTGCCGTAGTGTCTGCATAGTCTCCCCAATATACCATGCTTCGGGACATCCTTTCTTGCAACGTATTAGGTAGACAACATTGGCAGAGTTGCAAGAGTATGTACCGTGTACCTGGTGAACGGTATTCTCACGTGCGATGATGTCATCCATGTCAATGATACGGCATGTCTTGCAGAGGTTGCTGTGGCAGGATTGTGTGGTATTGTGGTCACTGTTCTCCTGAAGGCTGGGGAGTTTACTCTGGACAATGGTCTGTTTGAGGTTGTACGGTTGTCTGAAGACAAAAAGTGGGGGTGTGGGGATGGCCCTGGCAAGATGTTCGTCTTCATCAATGATGAAGATGTCCTAGCTTCTCCGCTCTGGGGAAGTACTGGACAACAAAGGGTACTCTGTCCACCATGTTCCGTGTTCTTCTTCTGAGGAGGTCGGTGCGGTTTATCACTGAGATACAACCAGGACAAGGGACAAGGATAATATGGAATTAATCATGGAATACAAGTTAGGACATGAGTTTTGCTGCAAAGAATCAAATAAGAAATTTGATTGGGCAGGTAGTACAATAACATAGATGGACTCCACAGCAAAATGTTGGGTGCACTGTGAAACCTTTCATTTTATTTGTCCATGGGACGGGGATCTTGCTGGCTGGGTAAGCATTTATTGTCCATCCCTAATTGCCCTTTATTTAAGTGGCTTGCTCAGCAATTTTAGAGGGCATTTAAGAGTCAGCAACATAGCTGTGGGTCTGGATGTAAGCCAGACGAGGTAAGGACATTAAAGGGCATTAATGAACCAGATAGGTTTTTACAACAACGCTTCATGGCCAGCATTAGACTTTTAATCCCAGGTTTTTATTAAATTCAAATTTCACCATCTGCCATAGTAGGATTTGAAGCCAAGTCTCCAAACCATTACCCCGGGTCTCTGGACTACTAATTCAATTACAAATCCAGTATGCCATCATCAGAAAACCTGTGAATAATATCAAGGATGTGTTCTAGACTAACTTGATACAGAGCTTTACAGTATGGTACAGTCATGAAGCAGCATCTGATGATGATGTCTCACTTTCCATTACAACACAAGCAAAGGACACCAAGACCCCAATTCTCCCATTGTGACCTGCCACTTTTCTGGCTAGTCCAACCGGGAAACGTGTCTGTGGGCATGAACACGGATTTGCACATGCGCCAGGAACGCGTGCGTATCCTCCAGAGTGAACCAACAGTCACTAGTCAGACCACGCTGGAAACCAGTTGGAAGGCAGGTAACTAATTTAAATCTGTTTTTAATCTATTTTAAATTTATATTTTTCTTAATTATCAGGATCTTCAGGTCCCAATTGAATGTCCCACCCCACCAGGAGGACTTCATTCCGACGGGTTTTGAGTAGCTCCCCACATTCGGGGGATTGGTGGGAAATCACACCGGAATGAAGTGGAGGGGGAGGCAATCAAGGCCTCCTAGGGGATTGGGTGGCGAGGGATTGGTTTTCCCGATCATACATACCCTGGTAGTGCCAACCTGTACCCCTGGCACTGCCCAAGGTGCAATGGCCCTTGTCCAGGGGCACCTTGACATGCCTATCAGGGCTGTGGGGCCTAGCAGTGATTGGTGAGGGTCGGTGGGGGGGTTCCCACTACCACTCTGCATTAGGATTGGTCTAGAAGGAGGAAGGGCAGCGATTGGGGTGGGATGGGGGGTTTGTTTGCCAGGAAGGAGGCCTATTTCTGGGACAGTCTGATCCTGGGGGGGGAGTCAGGGGGGAGTCTGCTGGGAAGAGGAAGGGCAGCGATGGGGCAGGCTGGGTGGGGTTGGTTTGCCAGGGGGGAGGCCTATTTTTGGGAGAGTCTGACCCTGGGAGGGGAAGTCAGGGGGGAGTCTGTTTGGGTAAGGGTGGATCGCTACTGCTGTGGAGTGGGGCCCAGGCATTGGGCCACTCCGGGCCAGGTGGATGTACGGCTGGCTCGAGAGTTGTTATGGGGGCTGCGATCGAGCCATTGGGGGGGGGGCGTGGGCTGGAGGAACAGCACTGCGAGGGTGCTGGCCATAGCAAACAGGAGTTTGACAGTTTGGGATCACTGTGCAAGCGCAGATTTCTATAACTGTTAAACTCCGGTTACCTCTCCGGGTTTTTAATGAGATTCCCAACTGAGACCTCTTCAGTGCACAGGCTATGGATATTTGGGTGAGAAGCTGAACTGAAGAACAGTTGGGATTTAGAACAGTTTTTCATCAATTCAGTACTTTGGGGAGAATCGCTATTTCTGAATGCTGCACTGGAAACTCAGACTGCCACTGTCACTATTCAATTAAAATGCTCCAAAGGGCTTATAATCTGCCAAAGAGAGAGTTGGAGTGACTAACAGAGAACAAACATGCCCTTCTTTCCCAGGTAGCTAGCATTCAAAGTACCATTCATTTCACTTCGCCAATATCAATTCTGTTGCCTGTTAACCACCTAGCTCCCCAGACTATTGGCTCTCATGTTAAAGTTTCACAGTTCTCTCAAAAATGCCCTTCTCATTCCACAACTACTTGAAGTCATCCTGTAAGGCCACATTCTTATACTGCAAGAGAGTTGCGTTTCGCCATCCACTGGAGTAACACTGATAAGCAACACTGGGACAGCAAAAGAACTCCAAGACATATTCTAAAGAAATGCAGAGGGGTGGGGGGTGGGAAATCAATTGACTTTTAGACAGAATGGCATCAATTCAATTGCAGTTTTAATTTGTAATGGGCGTCATGGTGCCTCACAGTGCCAGGGTCCCAGATTTGATTCCTTGACTTGGGTCACTGTGTGGAGTTTGGACGTTCTACCTGTATCTGCACGTGTTTCCTCTGGGTGCTCCAGTTCCCTCCCATATTCTGAAAGACGTGCTGGTTGGGTGCATTGACCTGAACAGGAGCCAGAATGTGGCAACTAGGGGAATTTCACAGTAACTTCATTGCAGTGTTAATGTTAATCTTATTTATAACAAATAAATTAACTTTAAATTTTAACAATGTTTCTCTTGTAGAAGCTTTTATTTTTACACTGTGGCCAATGGGCACTGTGATGGCTAATATCAGAGGAAAGATAGTGTTAGACTGTTGGTAAATGTGCAATTTGAGTTGTGTTTAATTGCACTTGGATGAGCTCTTCACATCAGGCCAAAAAGAGATGGTTGTGCTTGTCCCACCATTCGTCTTCACACTCTTCATGCCCCTGCTCCTGCTTCATTTTTTGCTTATCTGCCAGTCATTGTAAAGCTGTTAGAATATCTTTGCAGAATGCAGCAGAACACTGCAAATCTTGAACAACTGTTTTGCTGAACATGGCAGGGCTCCAACAGAGCTGTCCAGGCAGGATAACTGTTGGTTCCATTCTCCAATTATCTGCTCAATCATATTTTCTTGTAGCAACATGGGTTCAGAGTAAATGTGCTGCATACACGAGCATAGGGAATGCACCAACATCATCAACCAGGTCATCAGAGTATAATGCTTGTCATCAATTAACCACCCTTTCATAGAAGGGTGCAGAAGAGGCCTTTTGCCGATAAAATATGTACCAACTCCCTGACTGAGCATCTTACCGAGGCCAATTCTCCACCTTAACCATGCAGACATGGGGAGAATGTGCAAACACCACATAAACAGTCACCCAAGATTAGAATTGAACCCAGGTCCTGATGCTGTGAAGCAGCAGTGCTAACCATTTTGCCACTATGCTGCTTCTTACCCTCAGTTTGCCACGTAGGGTCAGATTCAACAGACATCGCAAAATGCCATCAAATTAATGCATTATAATTGCTGTCTGGATACTGGGCATTATCCTGTATGATTCACTACCTTCTACAGTCACACATCAGCTGAATGCTTAAGGAGTGGAATTATTTCTGAAGGAATGCAATTCCACTCTATAAAAATTAAATCTTGCATCTGCAATTTTAAACTACCTTGCATGAAAAGACCACCAGGTGAAAGCACCAAGATTGCTGAGTTCAACCTGAAACCAACTCAGTTACCAAATGACAAAATTCCAAATGACTTTCTTCTAAGTGGTAAGGGGTGGGATTTTCTGGCAGTGTCCCAAGACCAGGAATTTCTATCCAAGGTCAACAGACCTTTGTATGGTTGGCTCCTGCCCACCACAGGAATTGTGATTGGTGAGATGGAAAAATTACACTTATGGATTAATTTGGCCAAGCAATCCTTTCCCCTTCTGATTTGATTTGATTTAATTTATTATTGTCACATGTATTAACGTACAGTGAAAAGTATTGTTTCTTGCACGCTATATAGACAAAACATATTCATAGAGAAGGAAGTGAACGAGTGCAAAGTGTAGTGTTACAGTCATAGCTAGGGTGTGGGGAAAGATCAACTTAGTGCAAGGTAGGTCCATTCAAATTCTAACAGCAGCAGGGAAGAAGCTGTTCTTGAGTCAGTTGGTAAGCTCAGACTTCTGTATCTTTTTCACGATGGAGAAAGGTGGAAAAGTGAATGTCAGGGATGTGTGGAGTCCTTAATAATGCTGCCTGCTTTGCCGAGGCAAAGTGTAGACAGGGAAAGTGTAGACAGAGTCAATGGATAAGAGGCTGGTTTGCGCAATGGATTGGGCTACATTCACAACCTTTTGTAGTTTTTTTGCAGTCGTGGACAGAGCAGAGCCATGAAAAAACTGTGATACAACCAAAAAGAATACTGTCTACAGTGCATCTGTAAAAGCTAGTTAGAGTCA
Source organism: Sphyrna mokarran (assembly GCA_024679065.1). NCBI lineage: Eukaryota > Metazoa > Chordata > Chondrichthyes > Carcharhiniformes > Carcharhinidae > Sphyrna > Sphyrna mokarran. The sequence continues at coordinate 100,558,873 of JAGIQG010000004.1, read as the reverse complement.
TAGCTGAAATGCCAAATTTCAGAAAATAGAGGCATTGGTGGGCTTTCTTAAATATAGCGTTGGCATGGAGGCACCTGGACAAGCTGTTGGTGTTCTGGACACTTAAAAACTTGAAGCTCTCACCATTTCTCTTTCATCCCCGTTGATGTAGACACTAGCATGTTCTCCTTACACTTCCTGAAGTCGATGACAATCTCTTTCACTTTGTTGACAGTGAGGGAGAGATTACTTTTGCCACACCTGTTCACCAGATTCTGTATCTCATTCCTGTTCTCTGTCTCATCATTGCTTGAGATCCACTCCACTATGGTGGTGTTATCAGCAAATTTGAAAATTGAATTGAATAGGAATTTGGCCACGCAGACATAGGTATATAAGGAGTGTAGTAGGGGGCTGAGAACATAGCCTTGTGACTCACTGGTATTGAGGATGATCGTGGAACAGGTGTTGTTGCCAGTCCTTACTGATCATGGTCTGTGAATCAGGAAGTTCAGGATCCAGTTGCAAAGAAAGGAGCCAAGGCCCTGGCCATGGAGTTTAGAGATGTGTTTCTTGGGAATAATGGTGCGGAAGGCTGAGTTGTGATTGATAAATAGAAGTCTGACTTCAGTGTCCTTGTTATCTAGGTGTTCCAGGGTTGGGTGCAGGGCCAGGGAAAATGCATCTGCTGTGGATCTGTTGTGATAGTAGACAAACTGTAGTGGATCCAAGCAGTCTAGAAGGCTGGAATTGATTTGTGCCATGACTAGTGTTTCAAAGCACTTCATAATGATGGACACTTCATAATGATGGATATCCGAGCCACTGGCCGACAGTCATTAAGGCATGCTGCTTGGTTTTTCTTAGATACTGGGATGATAGTCATCTTCTTGAAGCAGATAGGGACCTTAGATTGCTGGAAAGAGAGGTTGGAGATGTCTGTGAATGCCACCACCAGATGATCCATGCAGGATCTGATTGCCCGTCCAGATAACCCATCCTGACCAGTTGCTTTTGTTGACCTTCAAGAAAGCTACTCTGGCATCTACAATGGCGGCCCCATGTACAAATTCATCCAGGGCTTCCAGGGTAGAGGGCATGATCTCGCTGATAATATGCTCTCTGTAGTATGCATTTGTCTGTTGAACTGTGAGTCTGTGTTTGTTTGGAAGTTGGTGCATGTTTTATTATTTTACTGAAACTGGTTTAAAGAGATACCTATTTCAGACTCCCAATTATTGACTACAGCTCAGCCTTCTACACCATTATTCCCACAAAACACAATTCCAAACTTCATACCTTTGCTCGGCTTCTCCCTCTGTGACTGGATCCTGAACTTTGTAACTCACAGATCACAATCAGTAAAAATAAGCAACAACATCTTGTTCATGATCCTTCTCAACCTCACAAGGCTCACAAGGCTGTGCCTCAGCCCCTCACTACACTCGTTATACTTCTATGACTGTGAGGCCAAATGTTCCTCTAACTTGATTTTCAAATTTACTGGTGACACCATCATAGTGGGTGGGATCTCAAACAATGATAAAGTGGAGTACAGGAATGAGATAGAGAATCTGGTGAACTGATGGAGTGACAATAATCTCTCTCTCAATGTTGACATAATAAAGGAGACAGTCATCGAAGCATCATGAAAGACATGCTCCTGTCTATATGAATGGGGACAAAGTAGAATGGTTGAGAGCTTCATGTTTTTATGTGTCCAGATCACTAACAACCTGTCTTTGTCCCTCCATGCCTACACTATAGCTAAGAAAGCCCACCAATGTCTCTACTTCTTCAGAAGAGTAAGAAAATTTGGTATGCTACAACTGTCACCAAGTTTTACCGATGCACCACAGAAAGCATTCTTTCTCATTTCTCACAGCTTGGTATGGCTCCTGCTCTGTCCACAACTGCAAGAAACTACAAAAGATCATGAACAAAGCACAGGCTAACCAGCCTCCCATCCATTGACTCTGTCTACACATCCTGCTATCTCGGCAAAGCAGCCAGCATAATAAAGGCCTCTACTCTCTTCCACCTTCTTCTATCGAGAGAAAGATACAAAAGACATGTACCATCTGATTCAATAACAGTTTCTTTGCTGTTGTCATCAGACTTTTGAATGAACCTACCTTGCATTAAGTTGATCTTTCTCTACACCCTAGCTATGACTGTAACACTACATTCTGCACTCCCTTCTTTCTCCATATACAGTTTGTTGTATACATGTAAGAAACAACACTTTTCACTGAATACTGATACATGTGACCATAATAAATGAAACAAAAATCAAATCAAATCAAATATAAGAAAGCTAACCTTGAGCAGAAGGCAAAGAGGGAAGCCACTCAATTCCTCCTCAAGTGATTCATTTTCACTTTGTCTTTTACTTTGCTATTGACAGTTGGATTAAGTAAACTAAGCCTTTCTATAACAGCATAACATTATGTAGCCAGTGTCAAGGAGAAACATAGAAATTACTGCCGAGCTTGTCCCCTAGCAACTACATCCACAAAGATGTCTTCACAAACTATGTACTTATTTTTGCAGCAACATTCAATGCTGAATAATATGGTGCTATTGAATTGTACTTGACTTCATTTTTACTCAGAGATTTTTCAAACCCTTCAAACATTTCTTTTGAATCATCATGTGACACTATTATCATCTTAAGTTGATAGGGATTCATGACCAACACATTCCTGTAAGGATGAAGGATAAGTATGACAAGTTTTGGGAACCTTGGATAATGAAGATATTGTGAGTCTAGTCAAAAAGGAAAAGGAAGTATTTGTCAAGGCCTGGAGGCTGGGAACTCATGAAGCAAATGTGGAATACAAGGAAAGTAGAAAGAAACTTAAGCAAGGAGTAAAAAGGGCTAAAAGAATTAAGGAAAGTCCCAAGGCTTTTTATACATATATAAAGAGCAAAAGGGTAGCCAGAGAGAGGGTTGACCTGCTCAAGGACGGGAGAGGGACTCTATTCGTGGAGCCAGAGGAAAGAGTAAGGTATTAAATGAGTACTAGTTTGCGGATGACATGAAGATTGATGGATTTGCAGATAATGATGAGAATCATCAGAGGCTACAGCAGGATGTAGACCAGTTGGAGACATGGGTGGAAAGATGGAAGATGGAGTTTAATGCAGCTAAATGTGAAGTAATGCATTTTGGAATGTCTAATACAGATAACAAATTACTGTAAATGGCAGAATCCTTAAGAGTATTGATAAGCAGAGGGACCTGGTAATAAAGTTATACAGGTCATTGAAAGTGGCAACACAGGTAGAGAAGGTAGTCAAGAAGGCATACGGCATGCTTGCCTTCACTGGCTGGGGCATTGAGTTTAAAAATTGGCAAGTCAAGTTACAGCTTTATAGAATTTTAGTTAGGCCACACTTGAAATATATCTTCAATTCTGGTCACCACAGTACCAGAAGGATGTGGTAACTTGGAGAGGGTACAGAAAAGATTTACCAGGATGTTGCCTGGTATGGAGGGGGCATTAGCAATGAGGGAAAGTTAGAGAAACTTGTTTTTTTCTTGCTAGAATGATGAGGGGTGACCTGATAGAAATCTACAAGATTATGAGGGGCATGGACAGTGTATAGTCGGAAGTTCTTCCCCAGGGTGGAAGAGTCAATTACTGTGGACATAGATTTAAGGTACAGGGGCAAAGTTTAAAGAAAATGTATGAGGCAGATTTTTTACATAGAGGGTGGTGATACTGAAAGCGAATATGATAGTGACTGTTAAGGGGCGTCTTGACAAATACAAGAATAGGATGGAACTAGAGGGATTTGGACCACAGAAGGGTTTTCGTTAAGTTGAGCAGCATGGTCAGTGCAGACTTACAGAGCCAAAACGCCGTTTCCTGAGCTGTAATTTTCTTTGTTCTTCATTTGTTCTTTGGCACCAATATCTCCAGAACCCATAAATTGGAAACTAGCTTCTCAAAATCTCAATAGTTTTGGCACTCAAGGCATTGGATTTAAGACTCAACATAAGTCCACTTGCTATGACTATTGACTAAAACAATGTACTCTTCCTTTTCCACTTCAAAAAACTAATATGAATGCATTCCCAAAGGCTTATTGAGCTTTTCCTTGGAATGAAAGAAACACTGATTGGATCATTTCTTATTCTAAGACACATCTTCACACTGTTCCATCAATTCTTCAAATGTTTACCTATCTTTGTATACCAAAAAAATCTTCTTGTTACTGTTTTCATATGGAAGATCCCCATGTACTGTTGATATAGTTACTCTAATAATCTCTCTCTAACACTTGGCAGAATAACGATTCATTAACCTATGGGACACAACATTGATTCACATCCAATTGATCTACATGCAGTTAATTTCCAACTGTGAAATACTGAAATTTTTCATCATCACTCTCTTTAGATCAAATATTCAAGACATAGGGCCCTATTTTACAATTTTGATTCTAAGTGCTGAATCTGGGCGTGATTCAGATCTGACTTGTAAACCCTATTCTCAGGTGCCCCCATACACAATCTGCCTAAAAAAAAACTCGCAAATTTGAATCGCGCTGTGGGCTAGGCTTACTGCGCTTGAAACACTGCTGCTCCAATTGGAGCCTTCAACTGTGCATGTGCAGTAAAAAAAAATTGAAAAACGCTCCCATGCCACATGGCCTCCACAGATATTGCCCCACTCCCACAATATAACTGTACCACCCACTCATCCGCTATCCAGACCAATAGCGATCCCCTGTCTACTTCTCTCCCACCGATAGCCAGTACAGTGGTAGTGGACCTCCCTTGCCCCTGCCCCGCTGCACCCCAGTCACACCAGAGAACAATCTGGCCTCTGTTCTCACCCTCAACCAGAAAACAATCTGGCCTCCCTCTTCCCCCCTTGCTTACCAGAGTACAATCTGTCCTCCCTCCTTCCCCCTCCACCAGAGAATGATCTAGCCTATCTCTCTTTCTCCCCCTACCACAGATACATCTGACCTGCCCTCTTACCCCTCTACCAGAGAACGATGGGTCCCCCCTCCTTCTGCATCCCCCGCAACAGCTCCACAACCAGGGATTTATCTGATTCACCTCCTTGCCCCCATCAGAGAACAATCTGGCCTACCCTCTCTCCCTCCCATCAAAGAACGATCTGGCCTCCATCCTCCCTCCCCCATTTCCAACTGAAAACAATGCATGCAAATGCATTTTAGTTGACATTGCGCCCATTTTGGGCACAGTTCTGGTTGCATCCATTTTTGGGCCCGGCTAAAGGGGAAATTGGCACAGAAGCGAGTGGGCATCGACTATTCACCTCAAGCCTGACTTGACCAAGTTTTCGTGTCTGAAAATTGGCGCAACGCAATGGTAAAATTAAACCCATAATAGAACACTTTACTGAGGATGACATCCTTACAAATTTATTCACTATCTTCTCTGGCAGGTGGTGACAAGTTATTTATGTATACTTGTAGATGAATATACAAATCAAGAGTAGGAGTAAGTCCCTTGGCCCCTCAACAGCAGTATGGTGGCACAGTGGTTAGCACTGCTGCGTCTCACTGCCAGGGACTCAGGTTCAATTCCTGCCTTGGATGACTGTATGTGGAGTTTGCATATTCTCCCCTTCTCTGCCTGGATTTCCTTTGGTGCTCCGGTTTCCTCCCATAGTACAAAGATTTGCAGATTAGCTGGATTGGCCATGCTAAATTGACCCTTAATATCCAAGGATGTGTAGGCAAGGCGGATTAGCAATGGTGAATATGCAGAGTTCCACGAATGGGCCAAGGGATGTTGTGGGTAAGATGCTCTTTTGGAGAGTCGGTGCTGGCTTGATGGGTCAGGTGGCCTCCTTCTGCACTGTATAGACTCTATGGTTTCTATGGAGCTTGTCCTTCCATTTAGTAAGATCATGGCTGATCTGATTATAGCTTCAACTCCAAATTCCTGCCTGCCCCGATAACCTTTCACTTTCCTTGTTAATCAAAAATCCATTGAGCTCTGTCTTAAAACTATTCAAATGGTGGAATTCACTACATAACTTGCTGCATGTTTCATGGCAGCAGGAGGCAGTAGGCTATTGGCCAGCAGCAGGAACTTCTTGTCCTGCCATTGCCAATGGGGTTTCCTGTTGAATGTGTCCTTCACAACGAGGAAACCTGCGGCGAGGGTGCCCTGTTAGTGGAATGGGATGATCCCACCAGCAAGAACAGCCAGAAAGTTCCGGCCAAAAACTCTGCTTTCACTAAGATAATGGCAAAATACTGCAGTTGCTGGAATCTGAAGCACAAAATGCTGGAGAAACTCAGCAGGTCTGATAGCATCTGTGGAGAGAGAACAGAACCAACATTTTGAGTGTAGGTGGCCCTGGATGACCAACATTTCAGTTTTTCATCTACTTCCACTGTTTTTTGAAGAAGACAATTCCAGAGATCCATCAACCTCTGAGAGATAAAGTTTTTCCTTTGCTTCGTCTTAAATGAATGAGACCATATTTTTAAACATTGACCTCACAGTCTAGATTCTCCAACAAGATGTAGCATCTTTTTCACATCCATCTTGTCAATACCCTTCAGGATTTTAAATGTTTTTTTTTGATTAAATACCCTTTTAAACTCTAATGGATACAAACCTAATCTCTCCAATCTTCAATTCCACTCTTGGGTGACTGTAATTTATCAATATTCACACTATTTCTCTTGAATTATTGTATCCAGATCATTCCTTTCTTTTCTGAAAATGGAAACAAAAGAAACATTGAAAACTCTTCCCATATCCTCTGCATCTTCACACAAGTTCCATTCTTCAACTCTGATCAGTCCCACTTTTTCCTGAAATATACTTTTGCTCTTTATACACTAGGAAAACACTTTTGGATTTTCCTTAACCTTGCTTGTTAATATTTTTTCATGCCCTCTCTTTGATCATTTTGTTTCTTTTTTTATAACTTGATCCCTGTATTTTTGATACTCCTCTAGGCCATGCGCAGTGTTGAGTTTTTTTGGGGCTATCATGAGCTTTCTTCTTCCATTCAATCTTCCCCTATATTTTTCTAGACAACTATGGGAGTCTAGATTTGGCAGCACATTCTTCTTTTGAAAGGAGTATATCTGGTTTGTACCCTAAGGATCTGATTTATTAGAGCTTCCACTGGGTAAACCATTGATTTATCCTTATAGCACTTTTATCCAGTCCATTTCACTCAAATCACTTTTCAGTTTTGCAAAATTTGCCTTCACCAGTTTAAAACATTTACTTTTGATTTATCTCTGTCCTTTTCTCTAATTAAGTTTAATCAAATTGTGATCACCATCCCTAATATAGTTGCCCATTGTCATTCTACTTACCAGCCATCTTCATTTCCCAAGACTGAATCCAGAATTGTATTTCCTTTAGTTGGCTTGTCACATATTGTTTAAAAAAATCCTGGATACTGTACATGAATGTTTCACTCTCTATGCCTTTTATGTTGTTTGAAACGCAGATGATACTGGGATATTTAAAGTTATTATATTCTTATTGCCCTACAGGCAGAAATTTGTCTACATATATGTTTTTCTATCCCCGTCTCATTATTTTTGTATCACTATACTTACAGAGGACATGTACCAACCGACTCAAAAATAATTTCTTTCTTGCTGCCATCAGACTTTTGCATGGACTACCTCAGATTAAGCTGCCCTTTCTCTACACCCTAGTTATAACAATCATAGCAACACCATTTAGCCAATCATGTCTGCACCAACAACAATCCCACCCAGGCCCTATCTCCATAACCTGACATATTTACCCTACTAATCTCTCTAACCTATGCATCCTGAGACATTAAGAGACAATTTAGCATGGCCAATGCACCTAACCCCCACATCTTTGGACTTTGGGAAAAAACTGCAGCACCCAGAGGAAACCCACGCAGACACGGGGAAAATATGAAAACTCCACACAGGCAGTTATCCAAGTTGGGAATCGAATCTAAGTCTCTGTGAGGCTGCAGTGCCAACCACTGTGCCACCATGCCACCCCATATGACACTACATTCTGCACTCTCCCCTTTCTTTCCCAATGTACAGTATGCTTTATCTGTATAATGTGCAAGAAATACTATTTTTCACAGTGCACTATTAATACGGGTGACAATAATAAATCAAATCACTATTTGGAGCTGTGTAATAGTAGAGTAACTGGCTCTTTTTTATCCTAAACTTAATCCATAAAGACTCGTTTGTTAACCCATGTAGTACATCATACCTTCTCATAACTATGATTGATTATTTAATCAATAATGCCACCCTCTTTTTTTGGTCACCCACGCTATCCTGCCTGAAAACTTTATAACCAGGGATATTGAGCTGCCAATTTTGCATCCCCCCTCCCTTTAATCAGGTTTCTGTTATAACAATGATATCATGCTGCCATGTCATGCACTTATTTATGCCCTTAGACTATTTTATCTTATTGTTGCAACACATCTTGCATTGGAATATAGATAGCATAACACCACCAATTTCCTTTGCTAAATGCTTTTTAACTTTCATGTCTTCTGTCTTTCCGAGTTGCTGACTACATCACTAACTGATGTTCTACGCCCATTTCCTGATCTGAAACTGACCCGTCTAAGTTTACTCTTTGGTTCAACCCTGTCAAATTATCTTAAAATCTTCCCAATGGAACTAGCAAAAGCCCCCATGAGGATATTGGTTCCAGGTCTGCCTAGGTGCAACCCGTCCAGCTTTGCAGACCCTGCCTTCTCCAGAACCGATGCCAATGCCTCAAGAACTGGAACCCCTTCCTGGTACACCATTTCTCCAACCACACATTCTTCTGATCTATCCTCGTATTCCTGCTCTCGCTAACATGTGGTACTGGGAGTAATCCTGAGATTACTACATTTGAGATCCTGCATTTTCATTTATTTTTTGACTTCCTCTATTCAGGTTTCAAGACCTCAACCCTTTGTTTACCTATGTCATTGGTAGCTATGTGTACCGCGACTACTGATCACTCACCCTCCTCTCCAGAATGTCCTGCTCTATGACTCTGGCACCAGGGTGGCAACATGCACATCTGTGACCATGGAAATATCTGTCTGTACCCATTACGATCGAATCCCCTATCACTATAGACTTACTATTTGTATGCCTCCCTTTCTGTGCAGCAGAGCCACTCATGGTGCCATGGACTTGTATGTTGCTGTTTTGCCCTGAGAGGCCATTTTTCCCCCAACAGTATCAAAAACAATATATCTGTTTGAGAGAAGGATGACCATAGGGATACTCATGCACTTACTTCCTGAGCTTTTTACTTTGTCTGATGGTCATCCATTCCTTTTCTGCCTGAGATGCGACCATTGTGATAAACATGCTATCCATGATTTTCTCAACATCATGGATACTCCACAGTGAGTCCACCTGAATATGGATAGCTAGTAGCTGCAGCTGGATACACTTCCTGCACACATAATTGCTAAAGATATTGGAACCATCGCTTATTTCCACATTCCACAAGAGGAGCACACCACCATTCTGATGTCTCCAGCCATAACTTCTCTTAAGATTAAGACAGTTACTTCCTTTGGGAAAATTTACTTAAGCTAGGGACTTCCTTCATTTCAAACACGTTTATTAGAATCAAAAGTCCCCACCTTTATTTAAGCTAATATACAGTAGCTTAAAAATCATAAGAAAATACTCTGCAGCTATCACTTATCTATCAGCTGTTTCTGGTGGGATTGTGTCAGTTTCTGAACTCTGATGTTAACTCCAAACGCCACTGTTGGTGACTCAGGTGGACCCCATTGCAAGGCTGCCTCTCACCTTTCTGAAGATAGGTGGAAAAAGGAAGGAATACTTTTCTCCTGCCTCGCTGAACTCCCTCAGTCACTTAAGCACTCTACTGCAGCCCAAAGTAACACTCCAGTGCTAATCTTACATTCTAATTTAACTGGGGCAAATCCAATATCACCTCATGATAGGACCAAATTGAGAACAATTTATATTAAAATAATTACATAACTGTCTTTTTGTTTATTCATCCAGGGGAGGACGTGGGCTTCTTTGGCTGGGCCAGAATTTATTGCCCATCCCTAATAATTGCAACATGCCACAATACTCCTCTGTAATCTACCAATATCATATGTCAAAACATGGAATAGCAAGTGAACAAATTGTTTCCTATGCAATAATGATTTTTGCAAATTTATTTATGAAGACTTGGATGAATTTCTTAATACAATCTCGGAATTTGGGATTTGTTGGGTGTTTTAAGATTAAATGAGAAATGCTGAAGGAATAGATCAGAGGAGAAAATAATTTGTTTTTCCTGAGCCAGAACAAAAAAGAATGAATAAATCCTAGTCACTAGATAGGATTAAAGAATTGATATGGAAATAACCTATTATCTCTGAGAGGCTTTCAATTTTGATAAACAAAGTAGATGAACTTATATTAAGTATTGAATTAAACACAGCAAGAAGTAAGGACATTGATACATACATATAAATTATAACTTGTACATAATGAAGGAATTCAACTAGGGTTGGATATTCAATTTTTACGGTTCATATTAACAAAATAATTACTAACATGAATGGAACTGGAGCAAGGCAACTGTTTGCAGAGCAGGTAAAATAGTATCTGTTACCTTTATTGTTTGCAACGTTAGTACTTCAATCATGAAACCTCAAGATACATAGTTCAGAATAGAGCCAAGATTAAGAGGAGTGGGAAAGGAGAAACCAATTAAATTAGCATTTATATAAATAAATCCTGGTTAGGTTTTTCATGATTATGGAAGCAGGAGTTAATTTTGAAGCGAAGGACGTAGAATTTTGCAGTTCTGAAAATAATTAATCTTGAGATAAGTGAAGTATTCCTTTTTAAACTGTGGGCTGTAAAAGGGGAGGCAGTCATTTAAATATCAAGTAGAAACCAACATCCTACACACAAAATAGGTGGTAATGGACATTGTGGCAAATAATGAAGGTAATCTTTCAGCCATTGCTGCTTCCTAATTGTATCATACAGACATAAATAGGGATTACTAATCAGCCACCTTCTGTGATACCAAACATTTGTTTGGCTGGAAATTGAAAGCTCAATACCTTCTGGAACATTCAATAGAGACCGAATAACAATTACAGAATGAACTATGTACCATTCAAACAGGACTGAAACATAAACCAGAATGATACGTTTGGGGGTCTGGCGTACAATCAATCCGGCTGAAATTAAAATATTGTCAAATAGCATCAGAGGTGATTTCTCACGTTATTCCAGATGTGTCATTTTGAAGTTGGTGCATACGAATCGGATGTAGAGCGTGAATACCCATCAACAATTGAAGGTCTGATTAAGACCATAGACAATCCAATTGACAGGGATCTAATGAAGTCCGCGTGAATTTCAGCTTTTCTGCGGGGAACAAAACATACAGATGCTAATCACATTTTTATCATATCCACATCAAAGGCTGGGTTAAAGGCCCTGGAGCAGCAGCACTATCTCTGTCATTAAATCATAGAATCCTTACAGTGAAGAAGGAGGCCATTTGGCCCATTAAGTCGGCACCAATCACAATCCTACTCAGGCCCTATTCCCATAATCTCACATATTTACCCTGCTAATCCCCCTGACATGAGGGTCAACTTAGCATGGCCAATCAACCAAACCAATACAAATTGGACTATTGCAGGGAGACTGGAGCACCCAGAGAAAACCCACGCAGACACAGGGAGAATGTGCAAACTCCACACAGACAGTGACCCGAGTTCAGAATTGAACGCAGGTCACTGATGCTGTGAGGCAACCATGCTAAGCACTGTGCTACTGTGCAGTCATTGTATGTTTGTTGCTATGTGAGTGCAGAGTTGTCCCCGAGTTTCCTAACAATCCTTAAGCTGTTTGGATGTGGCACAAAGGTTACTTCTACTGTCTCACAGCACCAGGGATTTGGGTTCAATTCTGATGTTGGATGACCATCTGTGGAGTTTGCACATTTTTCCTATACCTGCGTGCATTCACTGCAGGTGCTTCAATTTCCTTACACTGTCTAAAGATGTGCAGGTTCAGTGGATTGGCTATGATAATTTGCCACTTATTGCCCAATTTTACCATTCCATTGCATCCATTTTCAGGCGTGAATATTTGGTAAATTCAGGCGTGAATTGATCAGTGCAATCTGCGTACAGATGCCAACTTTACCAAGGTTCAAAAATGGCCAAAAATTTAAATTTGCATGCATTTAAATTGAATTAACGGGCTGCCTGCCCAACTTTACCAGCATTTTCCCCTTTACCATTGGGTTCGTCCATCCAGATTCAGGGTGAAACAGACATGCTTGGCAATGGTCTGTTTCTGTGCTCCAGTTTCTCACGATATACATTCAGAACTTCCAATGGCTCTCTGTTTCAGATCGATGTGTGTGTGTGTGTGTGTGTGTGTGTGGTTTGGGGGTGGGGGTGGGAATACAAAGAACAAAGAACAACACAGCACGGGAAACAGGCCCTTCGGCCCAACGAGCTCGCGCCGCCGTCTTAACGTCTTTATGACATAACCATGACCTTGAGCTATGGGGGGAGGCAGGTGGGAGAGGGAGACCAGATCACTCTCTGGTGGAAAGGGAGGGAGGAGGGAGGCAGGTCAGATGTATCTCTGGTAGGGTGAGAGAAAGAGACCCGATCGCTCTCTGATGGGGAAGGAAGGGAGACCAGAAGGATCTCTGATAAGTGGGAGGAAGCTTGATGGATGTCTGGGAGTGGAAGGGGTGGCAGAGGCAGGGAGGTATCTGCTGCCGCTTTGCAAGCAACTGGTGAGGGTTTGAGGGAGCAGGGGGTCATAATTGTTCTGGATAGTAGATAGTGGATAAAAGAGATAGTTATGTTTGGAGGGTGGGGTGACATCAGTTGGGGTCAACGCTCCCAGGCCGCTTTATCCGTTTTTAGCGGCCCGGAAGCGATGTGACAGAGGCGCTTTTATCAATTTTTTGTTTCACTGTGCATATACAATTCAAAGCTCCGAGCAGAGCAGCAGCCTTTCAGGTGTGATAAGCCTCACCCACAGAGCAATTTCTTTTTTAGGCTGTGTGTTGCGTACTGGGGGTATCTGGGAACAGTTTTCCAAGTCAGATCTGAATTGCACCCAGATTCAGCACTTAGAATCAAAATGGTAAAATCGGGCCCTTAGTGTCCTAAGATGTATAGATTAGGTGAATTAGGCATGGTAAATACACATGGTTATAAGGATAGGGCAGATGGTTAGGCTTGGATAGGATGCTCTTTCAGAGCGTAGTACAGGCTCAAAGGCTGAATGGTCTCCTTCTGCACTGTGGGAAAAAGCTACAACCCAGCCGTTAGAATGAACAGATAGTGCTCCAACATCTCCTGAAAGTCCGGTGCTTCAGGAAGCTATACCTCTTCAGTGACACCGTGACAGCAATATGCAACATGCAGGTCATTTGCAAAATCATTTCCAACTGCATGAGCATTCGCCCCATGGCGTTGGCTTTGAAGTTCACAATGGGCTTCAATTTCTACTTCCCCAGGTCTTTTCAGGGCTTAGTGGGGGCTTTCAGCAGGATCTCTCAATCAGTGTACACAGTTGCGTCAAGCTAGTGATTTGATGCCATCTTTAGACTCACCCACATGTTGATTCACATGAATGAACATGATTGTTGTGTTTCCCCAGCTTCTATATTGTAATAAACTGCACTCATGTTGTCATCAAAGTTTCAACAGATGAACCGGGGACTTTCAAAAATGGAAAGGGTTCCACACAAAGAATGAACAAAGGACATAGATCTTGCAAGTGTGTGCTTGTTACCCAGAATCTTCACATAATACTTACTTGTGGCTACAACATCTTCTCCGGTGTCTTCAACATGTCATTGTTGAAGATGAACATCTCACCAAGACCATCCCCACATCCCCCACTTCTTGCCTTTAAACAACCTCACAACCTCAAACAGACCATTATCTGTGGCATTCCCAAGAATCAAGGCTGTTCATGGGTCCTGCACAATTGGATGGATGACCAGGACTATCCCTTCAAGAGGTGGCTGACCATCCTACTCTGTCACCCAAGAATGGAGGCCAAGAAGAGCTACAACAGAAGTCATGTCTCCTCTAGACTGTTGGTGGAAAAGGCCATTAAGCTGCGAAAGATATGCTTCAAATGCCTGAGCCGATTGCAGCATCCTTTAGCCCATGTCTCCCTCTTTGTTGTCACATGCTGCAACCTGTACAACCGTTTTCTGTGAAGGGGCAAACTAATGGAGACTGAGGAAAGAGAGCTAATTTCACAAGTTAGGAAGGATGACTCCAGTGAAGGTTAGAGGAAGAACTAGTGGAGTGCAGGGTTCAAAGATATCATTCACCAGTTTTGGGCAAGATTTATTTACAGGTTAAAACTGCACAAAGACTTGAAGTCTCATAGCTGCAATCGCTCCTGAGATGATTCAGAGTACAGAGCTTAGTTGGGTAATTCCCCCACCCTGTTATCCGATTGCTCTGCTGTGTCAGGCAACCCTTACTCTGTTGATTGTCCTTAAAGGAACAATCAGCACAATGAGTGGGGATATGGAGAGTAAGAAGTCTCACAACACCAGCTTAAAGTCCAACAAGTTTATTTGGTCATACAAGCCATAGGCTTTTAGAGCACTGCTCCTTCATCAGGTGAGTGGGACTTCTGTTCACAAACAGGCATATAAAAACATAAACTCAATTTACAAAATAATGGTTGGAATGCAAGTCTTTACAGATAATCAGGTCTTAAAGGTACAGACAATGTGAATGGAAACAGGTTAAGCACAGATTAAAAAGATGTGCATTGTTGAGTGGTATTCATTTATCCCTTGTCATAGCATCTGCATGGTCTCTCCAATGTACCATACCTTGGAACATCTTTTTTCTGCCGCATATCAAATAGACAATGTTGGCCGGGTTGCAAGAGTATGTACCGTATACCTGGATGGTGTTTTCACATGAGATGATGGCATCCGTGTTGATGATTCGACACTTCTTGCAGAGATTGTTGTGGCAGGGTTGTGTGATATTGTGGTCACTATTCTTTTGAAGATTAGGTAGTTTGAGGTTGTGAGGTTGTTTAAAGGCAAGAAGTGGGGGGTGTGGGGATGGTCTTAGAACATAGAACATAGAACATTACAGCACAGAACAGGCCCTTCGGCCTTCGATGTTGCGCCGACCAATATAAAAAGCAATGCCCCTCCAAACTAAACCATTCCCTTCTCTTCCATATACTTATCAACTAACCTCTTAAACGCCACCAAACTTGGCGCATCTACAACTGCTGCAGGCAGGGCATTCCACTCCCGAACCACCCTTTGGGTAAAGAACCTACCTCTGATATCCGTCCTATAACTATCACCCCTTAATTTAAAGCTGTGTCCCCTCGTGCTAGCTTTTTCCATCCTAGGAAAAAGGCTATCACTGTCCACCCTATCTAAACCTCTAATCATCTTATATGTCTCGATTAGGTCCCCTCTTAGCCGCCTCCTTTCTAACGAAAACAACCTCAAATCCCTCAGCCTCTCTTCATAAGACCTGCCCTCCATACCAGGCAACATCCTGGTAAACCTCCTCTGTACCCTCTCCAATGCCTCCACATCTTTCTTATAATGTGGGGACCAGAACTGCACACAATACTCCAAGTGCGGCCGCACTAGAGTTTTGTACAGTTGCAACATGACGTTGCGGCTCCGAAATTCAATCCCTCTACCAATAAAAGCCAAGACTCCATATGCCTTCCTAACAACCTTCTCGACCTGACTGCCTACTTTCAGGGATCTATGCACATACACACCAAGATCCCTCTGTTCATCTAGACTACTAAGAATCCTACCATTTGCCCTATACTCTACACATTTATTATTTCTGCCATAGTGCATTACCTCACACTTTTCCACATTAAACTCCATTTGCCACCTCTCGGCCCAGCTCTGCAACTTGTCCAAGTCCCTCTGCAAACTATAACACCCCTCTTCACTATCTACCACTCCACCGACTTTAGTGTCATCTGCAAATTTACTAATCCATCCTTCAATACCCTCATCCAGATCATTTATAAAAATTACAAACAGCAGGGGCCCCAAAACAGACCCCTGAGGTACACCACTTGTCACCGAACTCCAAGATGAATATCTCCCATCAACCACCACCCTCTGTCTTCTATCTGCTAGCCAATTCCTAACCCAATTAGCTAAATCACCCTCTATCCCATACATCTGCATTTTCTGCAGAAGTCTTCCATGGGCCACCTTATCAAACGCCTTACTAAAGTCCATATATACCACATCAACCGCCTTACCCCCATCCACCTCCTTAGTCACTTTTTCAAAAAACTCAATGAGGTTAGTAAGGCACGACCTACCCTTCACAAAACCATGCTGACTATCCCCAATCAATTCATTTCTCTCTAAATAACTATAAATCCTATCCCTAATAATTCTCTCCAATACTTTGCCCACAACAGAAGTAAGACTCACTGGCCTATAATTCCCTGGAAGGTCTCTCTTCCCCTTCTTGAACAACGGGACCACATTCGCTATCCTCCAGTCCTCCGGAACCACACCCGTAACCAACGACGACCTGAAGATCAGAGCCAGAGGCTCTGCAATCTCCTCTCTTGCCTCCCAGAGAATCCTAGGGTAAATCCCGTCCGGCCCAGGGGACTTATCCAACTTCAAACCCTCGAGAATATCTAGCACATCCTTCCTATCTACTTCGATACCTTCCAGTTTGCTACCCTGTACCTCAGTGTTCTCCATAACTACATTTACATCACCCTGCGTGAATACCGAAGAGAAATATTTATTCAGTACCTCTCCAATCTCTTCGGGCTCCACGCACAACTTCCCACTGCTGTCTATGACTGGCCCTAATCTCGCCCTAACCAATCTTCTATTCTTAACATATCTAAAGAAAGCTTTAGGATTCTCCTTAATCCTATCAGCCAAAGTCTTCTCATGTCCTCTCTTAGATCTCCTCAATTCCCTCTTTAGCTCCCTCCTGGCTAATCTATAGCTATCCATTGCACTAACCAAGCCATCAAGCCTCAACCTGTCATAAGCCTCCTTTTTCCTTTTAACCTGCAAATCAACTTTTTTCGTACACCAAGGTTCTCTTACTCGACCATTTCCTCCTCGCCTGACAGGGACATACTTATCAAGGACTCGCAGCAGCTGCTCCTTGAATAAGCTCCACATTCCAGATGTTCCCAGTCCCTGTAGTTTCCTAGTCCAATCTATGCACCCTAATTCTCTCCTGATGGCCTCATAATTACCCTTCCCCCAGCTATAACTACTGCCCCCAGCTTCATGCCTATCCCTATCCATCACTAAGGTGAACGTAACCGAATTGTGGTCACTATCACCAAAATGTTCACTAACTTCCAAGCCTAACAGATGTTCATCTTCAACAATGACATGTTGAAGACACTGGAGAAGATGTTGTAGCTTCTACGGTCCGACGAAGGGTATTCTATTCACCGTGTCCCATGTTTGTCTTCTGAGGAGATCATTGTTCTCTGAGGCGGCTTTGATGACACATGACAATGCAGAATCGCTGAGCAGAATCTGATATCCAAGTTCCACACACCATGAGAATGGCCTCAACCGGGATCTTGGGTTCATGTCACACTATCTGTAACCCATTCAACTTGCCTGGGCTTGCAAAATCTCAATAACTGTCATGGCTAGAGATAATATACATTTCTTTAACCTGTGCTTAAACCTCTCTCCACTCACATTGTCTGTACCTTTAAGACTTGATTACCCTGTAAAGACTCGCATTCCAATCATTATTGTGTAAATTGAGTTTATGTTTTTATATGCCCTGTTTGTGAACAGAACTCCCACTCACCTGATGAAGGAGCAGCACTCTGAAAGCCTGTGTCTTGTGTGACCAAATAAACCTGTTGGACTTTAACCTGGTGCTGTAAGTCTTCTTACTCTGCTGACCCCGTTCCAATGTGGCATCTCCACATCTTGGGGATATGGAGACAGACAACAGGAACATTCAGGGGACAAGGACACAAGTGAGGCACTGATCTAGCAAACTTTCAGCTAAGCATCTAAGACATCATAGTTTACTCAAGCCAATGGTCCTGTCTCCTTTGTGATCATTTATGGAACTGAAGCTAGGCACACAAATTTGTATCCACTGAGATTGGTGGCAACCTCCGACCATTCACCTTTTGCAGGTGAAGCAGTTTTCTCTTACCACCCCTAGCATCAGAATATGCTGTTTCTCACAGATCACCTGAACTTGGGCATCCAGGCATGAATCAACAAAGTTAGGGGCACATAGCCCACCTGACTTGCCCACTTCCATGACCTCCTGGTGCTGATGACATTTACTGTCTTGAGGCTTCTTGCAATTGTTGAATTGGTCTCACTCAGCCTCCCTCACAACTTCTGACAGGCTTTAGGGAGCTGCATTCTCTTATTTTAAACCCCCCACTCTCACTGGACCCAGCACTCAATGGTTCCTACCCTCAGTCAATGTGTGCCCAACCAGAGACGCATTACATGCTCGACAGGCATCGATTGGCCACCGAACATGATATCACGTTAACAAAGCAATCTCGATAGGAGAGGGTTTCATATCCGTAGGCCCTGAAGCTAAAATTTAGGTCACAGACTTTATACAGTTGTTGTCCTTTGACCCAGAAAGTAATTGACCCTTGAAGGACAACACAGAAGAAGAGGTTACCCTGGATTGAGGTAACCATTAGGACCGAGAGTGGATAATCATCCCAGGGAGTGGACCTTTCTCTTAGGCAGAAAACATCCAGGAACTGGGGCAGCCAATAAGGCTGCCAGCCTCTGTGCAGCTTTTCTTTGCTAATAAATACCCTTTGTGTTCCAGATAATGTCTGAAGTGTGCATCAATAATGAGATTTTTTTTATTGTGAGGGTAACATAATCAAGTTTGAATACAAATTTAACTGGAAAATAATCTTGGTATTCAAATGATCAAGCTTCATCTCATTTCTTGCAAACAAGAAGTTCTTCGTCCAATAACTTTAACGTGATTCATAGTTATCGGAAATCACATTAATATAGTTATGAATGTGTGTGTTTAAGTCAAGAACTACCTCAAGTGTTATAATCATGCAGTCATAAGGGTGTGCAGCGCAGAAAAAGGCCCTTCAGCCAATCACTTCTGTATTGGTAAAAAACAAAACACCCAACTATTCGAATCTCCTTTTCCAGCACATAGCCCCTAGTGTTAATTAGTAATATTCACACTTCAGTTAAACCCCCGTGGCTACAACATTGGCATGCAAAGAGACAAGCCAATTTCAACTAATCCGAATGAGATTGGCTGTTTAAACAATAAATACTTATCAACAGCCTTATGATCAATTTTACATTTTTGACTCATCGAAGGATTGATTATGAAACAATGAAAAAATCAATGAAATCACATGTCCCAAGGCTGAGTTAGTTGAGGAAGCTCAAATTCATTGCATGTGTAGTTGAAAGAACTAATCTAAAGCATTGTCAAAATACACAATTAGAATATTAAAAATACAATGGAAGGCAACTTGGCAAGCCCTGCACACTGGAGCTTTGACACAAGCAACCATTACTCCACATTCTTCATTTGAACCTGTTCTGCTGTGAAGACAACCTGAGTGGAGAACAGGTGACTTACTGCCAGCATGTGGGAAGACCAGACAAGGGAATGTCACTGGCTCATCACTGCATCCTTTCTTGTAGCAATGGTTGTAGTTTTCCTCCTCTCATCTCAGTTAAAGTATTTGAGTCATCTGTAAAATATGTAGGGCCAGATAGAGGGAAAAAATAACTTCAAATACAAGGAAGTGTAAAACATTAGGGGCGATCTTACCTTCTCGTCCAATTGGTCAATGGATGGGGTGAGCTGGTAAGATCACTAGATAGGCAAAAAATCAGGTTCGTGCTCAATTTCTTGTCTATAATGATCTTACTGAGCCAGGATATCTAGCTAGATCAACCTCACATCCAAAAAGGACATGAGGCTGATCATAAAATTTAAGTTAAGGTTAATCTTGAATTAAATATTGCAAGTGAGCTCCGGAAGCAATCGTCTGGCCTCACTTGCCTATGGCAGCCTTGCTAATGAAGGTAGTCACTGGCAAGGATCACACATAGTCCACACTAATCAGGATCCTTTATGATGGCCTCGCTGGTAGGACAAGTCAGGGCCCCCAGCAGGTCATAGGTTTGGGGTGGGGCACAATGCCCCTTGGGCAGTGCTACGTAACACTGCCAGACTGACACCCAAGCCCTGCCCACTGGGCACCTGGCACTGGCGCACTGGCAGTGTCTATTGGGCACTAGGCAGTGCCAAGGGAATGTGCCTGAGAGGGCAGGGCCTGTAGGAAGAGGATGGGGCCTGAGGGGAGGGGGTTTTGCATCTGTATTTTGCATTGGGTGGGCAGAGCTCTCTGAAATCAGTGATCAGTCTGGGGCGACTGCTACTGACAGCAATAGGTGGGGAGGGGTGGGGAGGTGATCGAGGAGGGGCTGGAGACCAGTGACTGTGGGGTGGGGAAGAAGTCACCAATTGGCTGGGGGGCGGAGGTGGCAAAGCTTGCAATCACGGGTGGAGGCCAGTGATAACAGATTTAGATGTCTGACAGAACAGATCTATACAAGCACAACAGTACCCTCTGGGGTAAGCAACCAACTTTCCAGTGAGCTTAGACCCCACCCTTTCCCTGCTGCCAGGAAACAGATCTTGCTTTTTTTTTGCTCAGAATTGCAACAAATTGGATTTTTAAATTTGTTCTAAAAATGAATCCGAAACTCTCCTATTTTCATGCTCATTTAGCACTTAGAATATTTTGGTAAGATATCCTCTCTTATCATTATGTAGCTATTGAGGGATATGATGTGACATTCGACTTAGCCAATAGTTTTTCTAAAAAAAAAGGGTATATAGTTTAAGAATTGTGAGCCTGTGTAAACAGCATTAGATCTCACAATGCTGGTACTTATTTAAAGGTACCAGAGATCACAAACCAATCTTTGAAGCCTCAGAAAAGTCCTCCCAAAAAAGGAGCCAACATATAGACTGAGTATAAAATGTGCACATGTATATGAACTGAAAAATTAAGGCCTTCACCTAATGTAGCATAGCCTTAAACATGCGTTTATTAGCTCAAAAATGAGGGCAGGGGGCAAGTTTGACTTATATATTAAATACAGGCCTTAACATGCACCTGGGTGGCAGGGGAAAGTGGAGACCAGAGGGATAGCTTGTTGGAACAAAGAACAAAAAACAAAGAACAAAACAGCACGGGAAACAGGCCCTTCAGCTCAACGAGCCCACACCGCCACCCCGTGATTCTTGTCTATGTTTATAGATCTATGGATTGAAACCAAATTGGAGACAATTTAGGGAGAATTTGTTCTGCCAATTAGCTTAAGAGCACATCTTTGGGATGTGGGAGGAAACCAGAGCACCTGGAGAAAACCCACGCAAGCATGGGGAGAATGCACAAACTCCCACAGACACAGGCCCAAATCCATGTATCTGCACAGCACAGTGATAGTCACTGAGCTGTCGTGTTGCCCATCAAATGGTCCAGGTCAAGCATACACTGACGATGTTAAGCACTAGGGTACTCTCGAAAATTCCAAGAGCAGCCCTCTCACGACCCATCGCGTGTATGCCCCTTGTTAGACAGCAAGGTGGACCAAAGTACCTGCAGGATAAAAATAAATACATCAATATCATCGACTATTTACACACTTCCCAGGGGCTCCCAAGGCTCATGATCCCTATTTTAAATCAGTTTTCTATACCCCTCCATTCCCATTCTGTTCATGTGCCCATCTAAGTATCTCTTAAATAACTCCAGAGTGCCTGCTCCCACCACTTTACTTGGTAGCGTGTTCCATACCCCCACCATCCTCTGTGTGAAAAAACTCCCTCAAGCATCCAAATTATACCTCACCCCCCTCACCCTAAGCCTGTGACCCCTCGTGCTATTCGAGTCCATCATAGGAAAAAGCTCAACCCTGTTTACTCTATCTATACCCCTCATAATCTTGTACATCTCTATTAGATCTCCTTTAAGTCTACATCTTTCTAAGGAAAACAGCCCCAATTTGCCTAACCTCTCCTCGTAACTCAGATCTTCCATACCAGGCAGCAACATGGTAAACCTCCTCTGCACTCTCTCCAGACTCTCCACATCCTTGCGGTAGTAAGGTGACCAGAACTGGACGCAGTATTCCAAATGAGGTCTAACCAACGTTTTATATAACTGCAACGTTAAAGGCCAGCTCTTGTGCTCTATACCACCTCCTATAAAGGCTAGCATACCACATGCTTTCTTCACAACCTTCTCCCCCTGCTCTGCCACCTTCAGAGACTTGTTCACCTGCACCCCCAGGTCCCTCTACGTTTCTATACTCTTAATAGGTCTACCCTTTATCATATACCTCCCCACTACATTCTTTCTCCCAAAATGCATCACCTCGCATTTATCAGGATTGAATTCCATCTGCCATCTGTCTGCCCAAGCTACCAGCCTATCTATGTCCTGCTGCAATTGGGTTGTTTATAAAAAACACTGGTGACTTATTTGCCTTCAATTACAATAATTACTTTTTAATTCGTTTTTAAGTCTACTGGTAGTTTTCTTGCATCGATTTGTTTCACATAACATTTCCTTGTCAATAGCTGACCTCCTTGTTAATCCTTCATGTTATGCTTTACCTCTGGTCTGCCTTGGGTTGAACATTTGGTAGGTTGAAAATCACAAAGGAAAGCGTACAGCTGTCACAAAATGTCCAGGGAACATTTTTCAGAATACTTTATGATTGAGTTGACTAATGCAATTAATATGGAAATAATATCAGTATAACTGCACATGAAAACAGAAAATGAGCAACAAGACTCGGAGGACCTAATCCAAGAAGAACAATTTGCTATTTGGCTTCATGTGGATGAGACAATTATGTGGATGTGCTCACATTCACTTTGGAGCTTACTGTAAACTACTGTCTACACTGCGCTTTGCTGAGTTCTTAGTGAGTGCTGATCTATCAGAGCTCCTGCTTTTCATATGAAATGTTAAATCAAGGCCTGCTTTGTGAGTAGATGTGAAAAAATTCCATGGCACACCTTGAGGAAGATTTCTTCCAGTCTCCTGACCTTCACTTATCCTTCATTCCACCC
The DNA here is from genome assembly GCA_024679065.1 of Sphyrna mokarran. Classification (NCBI taxonomy): domain Eukaryota; kingdom Metazoa; phylum Chordata; class Chondrichthyes; order Carcharhiniformes; family Carcharhinidae; genus Sphyrna; species Sphyrna mokarran. Next base: position 100,535,720 of record JAGIQG010000004.1, on the reverse strand, counting down.
CCTAATTCTGAAATAGATTCACTGTTAGTTTACAAAGTAAAATTAATTTACTAGTCACAATTAAGACTTATATTAACACTGCAAAGAATTTACTGTGAAATTCCCCTATTTGCCTCACATTGTTTGGTTCAATGCACCTAACTAGTACATCTTTCAGACTGGGGGAGGTAATTGGAGCATCCAGAGGAAACCCATGCAGACATGAGGATAATGTGCAACTCCGCACAAATAGTGATCCAAGTCATGAATTGAACCTGGGTTCCTGGCGTTGTGAGGCAGCAGTACTTAACACATTGCCATCGTGCTACCCCCAATCTCACTGTTGTTTGCAGAACCTGACTGTGCACAAATGGACTGCCACATTTCTTGACAATACCACAATTAACTTTGAATGCATTTATTCAGGTATAGAGCATTTTGGAATGTTCTGTATTTGAAAGGCACTACACCAATGTTTCTTCATCTCAACCACATTAAGTAGGTAGCTCAAAAAATAAGTCTCAGCATTTGATGCTCTTGAAGTTTTGATCATCCTTGCAGATGTGTTGGCAAAAAGTTAGCTGGATTAACAGCAGCAGGAGAATGAAAAAAAATCTTAATGACCAGTTGGCCAATACTGCAGGTAAAGAATAGGTTTTAATATATTAACCATAGTAGAAAAGCCATGTACAAAATTATAACAGTACTATTCTGATTTTGTAAACTGACAGCGCATATTCGAAACTTAAATCGAAATTATGGTCTATGCGCCTGCGATTTTTCTGAAACACTCCATTGATAGGACACATTGCCCACTGGCTGTGCAAGCTCAGGTATCACCCCTGGCAATAAGCCTAAACAAAATCTGTTTTGCAAGAAAACCAAAATCCAGAAAATACGATTGTCTAAAAGTTTTTGAAAATTTCATTGTGACGATCAAAATGCGTACAGCACAACAAATCACTTAATCAACCAACTCAAAAATAGAACTGGAATTAAAGTAATGACCACCATTCTTCTATAAAAAGTAGACCTAAATTGCTCTGATATTTCAATGTCTTTCTCCTTTTAATTGAATTTTAGCCTAAGTGGCGAAAGATATCTTCAAACCGATTCCGCTATGGTTTTAATGCATGATTCAATATCCTAAATAATTCTTAGCTACATTCCAAATGCAAGAACAATTAGGTAGTTCCAATTAGTTAGAAATAGTTCTGTAGTTGTGAGTAATAGCCAGCTATTCAACTTCAAAATCTGTCAAGTAGCCGAACTGGAGGTTCTTGATTAAAGATCTTGCTTAATATTTTCATACATATTTTATCATTATCTTACATGGGTTGGATCAAACCTGATCCAATGTAAATAACAGAGCTATTCAATGTTTTGTTTTTTTTAGACGACATTAAATATTTGATAATTCACAGTTTGTGAAATCATTGCATTAATTATGAACCCTGTCAATACTCGGAAGTTGTACCAAGTCCACGTTTCAAGAAATGCGTAAAGAAATAGATGCCAATAGAAGGCTGTGGATGGCCTTTTTCTGTAGTATGTTGTTTAAATTTCGAATCCAATTGCTAAAATATCGACACAGATTAGTGTATTTTCCACCTCTATAAGTTTTCACCTTTCACTTGGAATTACTGGACTAGAGAAAGCAAATATCAGCCATAATGCTGTTCCAAAAATGTGCTTCCATATTGGTTGATAGCAGGACTGGGCTTGAATTTGGCATCACTCATCTCATGATCCTCTCCCCACCACACTACACCATGCCCATTGCTAAATAGGCTATTGACACAGACTTTCTGTGAATATGTGAAAAGTCAAGTGAAATATTAGAGAATGATCGGCATCATGGAACCTAACTCCAGCTCTCAAAAATGTTTTCATGAAGTTAAAGGGAAAACAGTGCAAGGGATGGAGAAGTGAAAGAGCAAATAATAAGAATAATCTTGCAATGGGTTCAGGCAGGAGTTTGTTGTTCCTGTTTTTACCTCACTGGGTCAAAGATCTTGGTGCTTTCTTTGAAGGGCACTCAAACAGCCATTCACCAACTGCAAGCCAGGAGCTCCAGATTCTGCATTGATGTGAATGTTGCAGATAAGACAATGTATGCGCTCAAGGTTCAGTGATGCTTCTGTGCAAGTTTTCCCCTAGGCTTTGCAGGAAAGCCAGGGGGAGGCTGTTTCATAGGAATGGCAGCAGGGGGCCCTTCATTCTGACAATAGTAGCCTGGGTAATGGTCGCAGCAGAGGTTAGTGGACAAAAGGTCTGACCAACAATGCCCAAAAAGGGTGAAATATCTGCTGTGCTCCACCATGCTAAGTCATAATGACAGCCCGCTCCAAGTGTGCAACTGCAGATTGATATCAGACAGCAGTTTGGGTTGCAGGACTCAGCAGCAGATGAGACAAGTTAACTGGATGGGTGTGGCAGTCGCTTCATATTCTCAATGTTCTATCAGTTGCAGGGCACCCATGCTTGTTAATCAATTGCGAGGGAGGAATCCTAGGTGTGCATACTCCTAAACTGCTAATGCATACATTGGGATGACATTAAAATTTTCTGCCTGCAGGACAAGGATATTCTCAACTGAGGGGAACAGGATCAACAGTGTACCAAATATTAGAATTCTCACTGCCCAACTATTCAAGGACAATGGAACATTAGCTATGCTGAAGGTGAGACAGGCCTTCCCCAGTTTGCCTCCAGTTATATCAGATGAACATACAAAGTGCAATTGTGAAATGCACTTACAAAGTGAGATGCTGGGTCCTATTTTAACATTTTGGTTCTAAGTGCTGGGCAGATTTGAAACTGGCAGTGCTCCAGATCCAAACTGTTCTCAGGTACCCCCTTACGCACTCTGCCCGCAAAAATATCAGCGATTCTGAATTGTGCTGCACAAGTCTGTGGGCAAGACTTAATGTGCCCCAAATCTTGTGGCTACGATTGGAATCTCCAACTGTGCATGTGTGCAAAAAAGAAATAGAATGCTGCTCCCTTGCCACATCCCTCTTGGGCTGGATAATGCCTTTCCCTGGCCCCCAGAGACATTGCCCCACCCACACAACATTACTGACTCTCTTATTCCCCCACCAACCCCCGCCATCCAGACTGATTGTAGGCCTCTCTCCCTTTCCACCACCAACCTCAAACAAAGAGATCCACCCTTCTCCTTCCTCCCTTCCAATCTCAGGCTGAGTGAAATCCTCTTCATCCCCACTCCAGGCCCTCCTGCTCAAGGGCCACATCTTTTTTTATATAAGTTTATTTAGTAGTCACAGACTTACCTTAACACTGCAATGAAGTTACGGTGAAAATCCCCTAGTCACCATAGCCCAGCATCTGTTTGGGTCAATGCCTGACTCTGATGGCTGTACGGCACCTCCCTCTCTCTCCCCTGTCCCCAATCATACAGGTCTGATCCACCATGCACCACCTCCCCACCAACCCCCCACGTCCCCCCGAACCCCCAAAAGCACACCTGCAGATGCTCACTTACCTTCCCCTCAATGCTAACAAGCAAACTGCTTCAACTTGCTAGAATGCCGTGTCAAACTGCCTGCAGCTGATCTGCCCGAATGAGGGGTAGCTCCATAAAAAAACACAAGGATAGAAAAGCAGGCAGGCAGCACATGAAAAAATGACTACACAATCAGCTCCCCAATTTACTGAGGGTGACCTGGGGAGGTTGCTGAAAGTGACAGAGGCAAGACGGATACCCTCTTCACCTCAGGAAGACCCAGATCCAGGGGAGGTTGATGGCAATGCAGCCTGAGAGCCATTTGAGGAAGAGGAGCAGGAGGAAGAATTGCAGGCACAGATACTATTCTACTTTGTCCCCACTGATGTAGACAGAGGCATGTCCTCCACGACACTTCCTGAAGTCAATGCCTATCTTCTTCATCTTGTGGACATTTAGGAAGAGATCATTGTCATCACACTTGTTTACCAGATTCTCTATCTCATTCCTGTACTCTGCCCTCATCATTGTTTGAGATCCCATCCACTATGGTTGCGACATCAATAAACTTGAAAATTGAGTTGGAAGGTAATTTGGCTACACAATCATAGGTGTGTAAGGAGTATAGTAAGGCGCTGAGGACACAGCCTATGGGTCACCGGTGTTAAGAATAATTGCAGAGGTGTTATCGCCTGTCCTTACTAATTACGGTCTGTGAGTTAGGAATTTGGTTCAAGTGGTCTGTCTATCAGGACAGTTTGGCACGTGCAAAGGATCATACTATCAGCAGAACTAACATTAAATAGTGCAATATAACTTAGTTGTCATAATTCAAGGTGCATGATAGTAAACTATGATGTGTGTTATAAATGAGAAACTGCAGTCTGCCAGCCAGCACAGCATTGAAAGCAAAATAGCAAAGCTTATCTATTGGCATCTTCTGCCTAGAATCTGTCAGCTATTAAGTTGTCTTATTGTACCTTTGATTCATAGAATATCTATAGTGCAGAAAGATGCCATTCAGCCCATCGAGCCTGTAGCAATAACAATCCCTGGCCCTATCTCTATAACTCCACATATTTGCCCCACTAATCCCCTAACATCTCCCTAACACTAACAGCCAATCTATCATGGACAATCAACCTAATTTGCATATTTCTGGACTGTGGGAGGAAACTGGAACACACAGAGGAAACTCAAGCAAATACAGGGAGAACATGCAAACTCCATGCACGCAGTCACCCAACCCAGGAATCAAACCGGGTCTCTGGCACTGTGAGGCAGCAGTGTAAATCACTATGCCACTGTATTGCTCCCTTTGCAATGACCTGCATGTACATCTCCCTCCCTCCCTCTCTTCCTAGCCATCATTTGCACCATCTCTTTCCCCATCCCCATTCGTCAGGTGAGACATCTTTCTCCCCAGTGTTTCCCTCTGCAAAGAGATATTTCCTTTATTGCTCAGGATGCGCAGAGCACAATGGACAACAGAGGTCCAGGACACTCTCTGTGAGGAATATTAGAGTGTCCTAACTGAGCAGTCCAGACATTTAAACCTCATCTTTAAGAGGCCTGTTTTCTGTTTAGTGGTGGAATTGGTGCAGCATTGTATCTCTCATCGCAGGAATGCTCTGGACAATGAACAGATATCATTAGCCAGGTTTTCTGAGAGTAACCCTTGACTTCAAAAAGCCAGCTTTGTAATCGCTGAGGTTCTTTAAAAATGTGCAGAACTCAGGAGTGGATCATATTGTAGGCATCATGAATGGTCCCTCGGAACTGCACACACACATGAAGAGATTGTCTTCTGCGATCGTGTATCACCTACACATTCAACAAATGTAAATCTTTCCTATTGACAAATGTAATTCGCTGATTGAGGGGGTTCTCAATGCTACAGGTATTCAATCAGTAGTTTCTTGTACTTGTGGGAAACCTGAGATTGCTATTAAATTAAAGATCTGGCTGCCTGGTTTTAGGGATTCAAGCAGATTTTGAGAAATTGGAGCGTTTCCCTGACCAGGGCATTTGTCTCCTCACTAATGCTCTTGGAGGTCAAAGACTGGAAAATGCCCTTTAATGCCATTGATATGGAATTGTCTCCAAGTCCTTGCAGGAACCAGTGTTCATGGAGACGCTAGCATTTTCCATGACATTTTAAATCACCTCCATTATTGTCTTGCCCATCTGCAGTTAGTTGCAAGACCTGCAATATCATCAAATTCAGGCCAGTGCTCACTGTCACACCAGCTTCTGGTCACCATCACCTTGAGGCCTGCTGTCTCTTGTTACACTGAGCATTGCTGAATCTGGCCTTAGTATAAACTGTGCCAGTTCTTCCTAATCGGGATTAGGGACAGTTGAATGGCAGGGTTTTATCATCAACTATGTCTGAGTAGATCGGTGAACAAATTGTAGTGATCCAGTTGTCTGTATCTTTGAGCTATTAAGTCAATTCTAAGCTCTGTGTCTGGCATCTGCCTAAGCATGGCCACTCTACTCCACTCTTCATGGTGGAGGACATCTGGAAACCCATAGCTGAGTGTTCCTCCCTCATATCTGAACGTACATGGATGCGAGAATCTTCCCTCAGACACTATTCACCCTGACTCCATTGCCTTCACTCTATTGAGGCCATTGCTTTTGCAAATGAAAGATTCGTCACATAAGCCCTTAATAGCCAATATCATTTACTTGGGAGTAGCATCTCCTCCCTCCCTCTCTCTCTTCCTCCCTCTCTCTGCCATGGAGTTTTATAGGTATCCCCTTCACTTAGCCCAATAAAAATGAATTATTAATTCCTCCCACTTAAAACAATACCTCTTTCATATTGAATCCTGAAAGGTTTTATGAACTCCAGGATAAATTTGACAGCTTCATGCATGATATGTGTGAGGTTTGCCAATGCATCAAACATTTTCTACCTCTTCAATCCACCTTAAGATCCTCCATCATCATACACATCACTATTTCCTTATTCTGCCCCCATGTAATCATTCAACTTCCCCATCATCCAGAAGTAATTATCACTTGTGTTGACAATCATGCTCTCCCTTCTATTCCCATAACCATCCAAATGCTCATGCTGCTCGTGCCCTTAAACCCTCCCATTTTCTTGTCTAGCTAAACTCAAATTTTGTAATGGCGACTCGCATCCAAGTCCATGAAGAAATCAGCCTGTCTTGGTGGATGTCACTAATGTGCAGTCATCATGTGAATGTAAATTTCTCACTAGCAGGTAACTTAATTCTGGCAAGTCAACTCTCTAATGATCATGTACTCCAAACAAATACATGCAAAGGGGCTTCCCAACATATTCCAAGGACTTAATTGCTGAAGTTCATCCCGACATGGGAAAACCAATTTTTGGCCTCTGGGTTCCTGGTGCTATGAGACAGTATTGCTCACCACTATGCCAACATGCCGTCCCACATGTGTGAACGTAGGATGGAAAATGAGAGGGTGCCCAGAGAAATATTGAAATAATTAAGTTTAGAGGCAACAGTCTTGGATGAGTGCTTCTGTGGCATATGGGCTGAGGGAAATTCCAATTGTAAAAATTACAGCTATTATCATAAAAGACTGTTACGAACACATCCTTCAGAAATGGCAATACACATTGTCGGTCACCTTGAGCTCAATATTGAAAAATAAATCTTCATGCTTTATATCCCAATTCTATCTGAATGCTCTGTTCTGCTGAAATTGAATTCCTAGATTCAGAGAAATAGAGAAATAAATACTTCAATATTTAGTACACCCCTGCACCACCAGTCCTCACAACCCCTAAAACCCTACCACTGCTACCAGCAGTACAAAAATTAACTTTTGCATGATGTTTTAAATAATGCTTCAATTATATCATTTCATTGTTTTAATATTGAACTATATCCTTAAATAATGCAGATCTGATTTTGTTGCTTTTTGAGGAAAAGCCTACAAGATGAGGGCTAAGCTGGCAGCATTTTTTTCATTCTTTACATAGAGATTAGTCTTTATAAAATATCCTTCAAGTGGCCATAGTCAGTAAAATAATACTCACAGTTCATAATTGCAAACATTTGAACACATATTTCCCAACTCAAGTGTTAAAATAGAAAAAAAAAATCAATATCAGATGTTGTCTCAGCCTATTCATAAAATTCCCACAGCGCAGAAGGAGGTCATTCGGCCCATTATCACAGTCAGTCATCCGAGGCTGGAATTGAACACGGGTCTCTGGCGCAGTGAAGCAGCAGTGCTAACCGCTGTGCTATCATGCCACTCCACCTTACAATGTATTTTCCAGATGGCAGGTTAGGAAAGGAATAAGCACTACCATGCTTCCAAATAGATAATATTTCACTACATCCATGAGAAATATTCCTGTTTATTGAAATCATGTTAATTGTACAGAAACAATTTAATTTATTCACATTCAAGTAAATCCATTTCCACCTCAATCTGTTATATGTAAAATCCTTTCTCCTCTATTACTTTGGCTGGCACTTGATGACACATTGTAGAAGTGCCATTTTAAATATTGAATACTGCAACAAATTATGGAGCATTTCTGTATCAGAGGGATTCTCTGAATAATTTAAAACAGCGCTGTTTGCATGCTTAGTTTCCCTGCTGTTTCAGGACATTCCCAACCCATTTTGCCTGAATTGAATAGGTGATTATTTGCCTGCACTAGTTTTTTATCCAGATTCATTTAAGCATTGTCTGGATTCAGCGGTCAACATCAAGCTTTTCAAGGGAGAAAAAAAGTGGCAGCTCAGCCTCAGGAAAAAACAATCAGTAAAAAAAAGGGAATAATTAATCAAAAACCTTTTTCCGAACACCAACAGTGTGAAACCAGTGTGTCCATTTCTCACTTTCATTCCACAGGAGCTATCTGCTAGAGACCCTCTTAAGCGACCTCGCTATTATGAGTGGAGTTGCTTATTGTGCAAGCTGTGAGCTTAAATATACAATTGCAAAGCAATGCATGCTCAAGAAAAACCGATAATTCTTTTCAATGTTAAACATGGAAACAAAACCTTAATAGAATACACAATTATATAGCAGCAAGCATAAAAGCCAGTTAAAAATTAACAAAACGGACCCCATTTTACCATCGCATGGCATCTGTTTTCGGGCGCATAAACTTGGTAAAGTCGGGCGTGAGATGAGTAGCCCAACCTGTGCCCACCTCCACGCCAGGTCCCCTTTTACCAACGTCTGACAATGGCATGCATTTAAATTGACTTAATGGGCTGCATGCCCGACTTTACTGACATTTCTCCCTTTACCATAACATTTGCCCATCCAGATTCGACGTGTAACAGACATACTCCATAGAAGTCTGATTCAGGCACTCCAGTTAGTGAGGAGGTAGGTGCCGAGCATCTGATGGCTTTGTACCTGAGATCGAAGTCGTTGTGGGGGGTTGAGGTTCAGCTTGCAGGAGATCCAGCGCGACAACGCTGAGACACAGTGGGTGAAAGAAGCAGCCTTTCAGAACAGGCCAAGTCACAGATGGTCATGGCTGAGGAGCTGAAGAGCATGGCCCAGCCTCAGAGGGCACCTGCTGTGGCCATTGACGGGTGAGGTCCGACTCAAATGGCCATCAGAGAGAGCTCGATCACATGGGTAGGCCGCAGGTAGTCCTCCAGGACTGGCAGTGCCAGGTGACATCAGAGCTTCTGGAGTTCACTGCAGAAGCACCGTCATCCCATGAATGACCCAGGGTCCCCAAGGCTGGGAGAAGCACCCATGCCCATGCCAGGGCCTTTCAGCCAGGAGATTGTGGCTGTAGCTATACCTTCTGACTCCCGCCTTCCTGACATCAGGGTATCCCAAGGATAGCACAATGAAGACGATATCATAGAAATGTCCCAGATACCTGGAAGCTGGCCTGGACCCTCAAGATCCAAAGCCTCCAGAGGACGCCTGCCATGAGCATCACATATAACTGCATACAGTAGGCAGCTGGCTCCCTCCTCCTCTGATGTACATTCTGGGGAGCCACTGAGACTTAAGTGATAGGCCATGTAAGGTTAGGAAGTTGTAGTTGGTCTAAAATGGCTGGAGTGAAAGACTGCACTAGTTAGAGAGATCTTTAACATTTTCGATTTGTAAGTTTTTGTGTTAGAACTTACCTTTATTGTAATCATTGAACGTTTTTTCACTACCTACCTATGACTAACTTGTCTCAGATTTGTCTCAACCAGGAATCCTTTTCCATTGATGATTGCCAGAGGGATGCTTCATGTTGATGTCATGAGGGGAGACCCCTCAATGCTGTGTCACTGAGAAAAGGAAGACATTGGTTCTGCAGACCCCACAAGCGATTCCTTCCCATCCCCTATCCCAACTGCCCAGGGCACTGTATGGGAGTTTCAGATTCCTTACCCATTACACAGATGTGGGCCCAGTTGCCAGCGTGCATGTGGAGCTCAGGGAGGAGTCAGATTAGATTTCACCAAGGCATCATTATAATCGTGCTTAGTGAGTTGTCATCACTCTCCTGTTTGCCAAAGAAGCTACTAACATAGTGTAGCCTGGCACACCACTCTGGTGTGACAATGTTGCAGAAAACAGAAGGACTGGGGACAGGGACACAGAAATGGAACCCACAGGCACATGCCCCCAGCAACTGAACCACTTGATGATCAGGGCCTCCCTAGCCACCCTTGCATCCTTATTTGAGCTGCCAGTCCTCCAACACTTGTGTGGTGTTCTTTAGTGGACTCCTCCTTTTCTTCATCCTCCTCTTCTTGCTGGGTGGTCCCCTCCCCAGCTATGCCCGGCTGATCAACCTCCATGTCCTCCTCCTTCTCTTCCTCCAGTAAGTCACCTCTCTGTTATGCCAGGTTGTGCAAGGCACAGCACAGAACCACAATGCAGGAAGAGATCACAAGGCTGTATTGTAGGGCCCCACCAGAGCAATCCAGGAACTGGAGTTGCATTTTGAGGACGCACCACTCCACTATTGTGCAGGTGACTATATGAACCTTATTATAGCAGGTCTTCACTATTAGAGGTTTCTTTTTAAGACTGTGATGAGGAGAAATATTTCTCTTAAGGTCATCAGCATGTGGAATTCCTTCTCCCAGGGAGTAGTCAAGACTGGACCATCAGATTTACTCAAGGAAAGAATAGACAATTTTTGACAGATATAGGGATCAATAATTGGTAGGAGGGTGGGGGGATGATGTAGAAGCGGTAGACAGAAAAGTGGGGTTGTGACCATAACCAGATCAATCATCATGTAATTGAATAGTGGAGTAGACTTGAAGGGCTGAATGACCTACTCCTGCTGTTATGTTCCAAGGTTCCTGAAGAAAATAGAAGTCAGGTGCTTTGCAGTTACAGTATTGGAGTACAGAAGCTTAGATTAGGAAAATATATTTTCAAGGTGTTATAATTGAAAAACAACATTTAAATGTTTAGTTCCGATAAAATGATCTTGCTGTCACTTGACTCAAACATTATTGATTATGACATTATTAGAAATCCATATTCTTTAATTACAGTTTAATAATTTGTTACAGACTATATAATCTATGTGGAGTTCAATGATACAAAACCAAGTTTGAATGTAATCTGTGCAAAGGCATAATAAAGTTGAAAGGAGGTATGAACATATTAGATTAATGAGCAACTGGGTGATAGATGGAGTATAATGCGGAGAAGTGAGAGATTATTCACTTTGGTAATAAGAAAATAAAAACTTTTTTTTTACAAGGAGTGCAACTTTTACATTTGATATTCAGAATGACTTGGATGAATTTGTGCAAGGCACACAGAAAGTTAGTGTGGTGATACAGCAAGCAATTAGGAAGACACATAGCATGTTGGCCTTTATTGCCAACAGATTGAAATATGAAAATAAGGAACTTTTGCTGCAGCTGAGTACAAATTTTATGAGACCACATGGAATCTTACCAACCTGCCCTCCACTAGAATTGGAGTGGGCAAGGAATGTAGCATGGAATGGTTCATTGACGTCAGGCAGGATTTTACGATTTCAGGATAAGTGAGGCCACAAACTCCTGCCAAGAGAGTATTTTATACAGATTTAGTCCCCATATCTTAGGGGATGATACAGTGAAGGTTCATAAGGTCAGTTCCAGGGATGAGAGGATGTTGCAATGATAAATGGCTCAGTAAATTGGGCCTATGCTCCCAGAAGTCTGTAGTGCTCAATTATTCATTGTTTAATTATGTCTATCTGTTGAATTCAACAGTTTACTCTGTAAGATTAGTTAAGACTGGGTGTGGTCACTTCAAAAAAAAGTTGAGGCAAACAGCTGTAAGCAGGTGAGGACAGACATTTTGAAACATGAATCTTCAGTTAAGCCCATAGAAGCTGGTATATCATCTCTGTAAATCTCTGAAGCATACTGCTTGATCGGGTCTAGATGTTGTGTACAAACAAAAGGTTGGCTTCAAAATGTCAAAACATTTTAAAAGAATGAGCTTAGTTGTTTGTACTAAACATTTACCCTTTTAACCTCAGCTGTTGTTATTTGCACACTAATCCCAAAGTACATTTGCATCAGTGAAATGTCAGAGCTAAATATGGGAGAGATTTAAACCAAAATTTAAAATTCATGAGTCCTGTTGTGACATCAATATGATGGAAAACTTTCTAATTTATACCCAGTTTAAATTATTTTAAAATTGAGATTGATCCATACCTTTTTAACAATGGCTGGAAATGTGCACAAGAACATAAATATCTTCTACATAGTGCAGTCTGTCCATTTCCTAACTCTGCAAAACAATAACTTGTAAATGGTCACAGAGGAACAAATTTTGTCTGTGGGTTGGCGGTGTTTAAAATTAAATAATTTGTAAAATAATTAATTCACTGGTAAGCCAGTGGAGAAATGTATTTCATTCCAGTCAATGTAATGAGTGAGCCATTTGAGTCTTGGGGCCTAAGTTGGCCATTTAATTTCTCTGTTTCTATTATTGGTGTCAAAAATATGTCTTGGTGCTCTGTCAATTGTGAAGTTTGCTGATCAGCATATATACAATTGTATCCTTGTTGGATAAATATTATACCCCTTTTGAAAATATAACCAAATTACATTCATTACCTGTGACGTGAGTTTTCTGCAATTATATAGTTGTTGAGGATAAGGTGTTATCTGATACTCCGCACAAATGGCCAAACAGTACAGTTCTGTCACCATCCTTTCTTTGAGAGTGATGGAATCCCTAACCCTGTACTACAAAAGGCCTTTGCCAAGTCTTGCCAAATCAATCAAATCGAAGTAACGTATTCCATCAGAGATGAGGTGCCTTAATCCATTTTTCAGAAAAAACTACAGACTGAAGGGCTGCCGTTCACCGTTGGCGCATTACCATCCCATCCACAATTACTTTGGATGACTCAAGGTCAGGGACGCATTAGTGGCACTTCAAGTGATGCATGATGCAGAGAAAAAAAACAATTAAGGTTAAAATAACAATTCTCAGCCTCTCTGTCTTTGTCTTCTTCAATGTGTAAGCAACAGCTCCCAGGATATGACCTGCTCAAATAACAAGCAACAACAAGCAAGCAGTCAGCCTTCAGGTAAACAACTAAAAAGGTCAAATTGGTTAAATACAAAATGAAATACAAGCTGAAAATCAAAAAATCACCTCACATTACTTACAGACCGCAATAGGGGAATGGTTACTTGTTTTCTAGGAATGCACATATCATTTATCTCATTATTCTCTTTCGCTCAGAGTTCTGCAATGGTTTACATTCTGTTAAAGTAGTTTTGCTTGCAATAAAAACAGAAATTTCAGGTAAAACTCAGCAGGTCTAGCAGCATCTGTGCAGAGGGAAACAAAGTCAATGCTTTAAGTCCAATATGACTTTTCTTCGGAACAACAAATTGTATTTTTTTTACTTGGTAGAAATGGATATAAAGTAAATATTGAACATAAAAAATAGGCGAAGGCTATTTGGCCCTTCAAGCCGACTTCATGACCAGTCTGGTTGCATTAAGTTCTACATTCTCATCTATCCCCAATGATCTTTGATTCTCTTGCCCAAAAATAATCTCTCTCTGCTTTAAAAAGATTCAGTGACCTTGCTTCCACTGCCTTCTGAGGCAGAGTTCCAAAGTAGCACAACCCTCAGAGAAGAAGATTCTCCTCATCTCTGTCTGACTCTACAGGCAGGATTTTCCAGCCTCGCTCACCCCGAATCAGTAAAATCCCACCCAAGGTCAATGGACTTTCCTATGGTTCCCCCCTCACCTGCTTGATTCTTGTGATGGGCAGGGCGATAAAATTCCAGCCTACGACTCTGGACTCACCCACAAGAGGGAATTATCATTTCCACACATTGTCAATATCATTCTGGATCTTACATATTTCAACCAAGTCACTCCTCATTTTTCGAAACTTCAGTGAAACCCAGACCAGACTATTATAGTTTAGTTTTAGTTTATTTATTTTTGTCCCTAGTAGGCTTACATTGACAATGCAATGAAGTTACTGTGAAAATCGTCTAGTCACCACACTCCGGTTCCTGTTCCGGTACACTGAGGGAGAATCTTATCATGGCCAATGCACCTAACCAACACAGAGATTCACCAATTTAGAGTGTGGGAGGAAATTGGAGCATACAGTGGAAACCGGAGTTGATGCAGGGAGGACGTGCAAACTCTGCACGGGCATTGACCCAAGCATGCATCCCTGGAGCTGTGAGGCAACAGTGCTAACCATTGTGCCAACATGCTATCCAACAACCTATGCTCAGAAATATGGGAAATAAAATAAAGAATGACCAATTATGGAGGTTGGTCACCAAAGCATTGATAAAAATTCTATTGCATATATATTTTACTTTAGAAATGGCATAAATTTCTGTACCTCTCAGCCTTTTCCACTTGCTTTTATTTTTTTTAATTTGTGAAAGCACAAAGCACTGACTTTTTGCGGCACAACCTTTATAATGTCTGTTTGCCATAACAATTGGCCTTCATATGATCCACCTGCATAAAATCAGTTCCAGTGTCAAAATAAAAGAAGCACATTAGGAGGTCTGTGAGTTTCTATATTAAACCTGTGCTTGGATGATGAAGCAGCAATTCTATAGAACAAAGAGAATGGGATATGATTTGGTGGTGCATGGAACTCAGTTTCATTCTGTACAGTTAACTCTGTTAAGATTGCTGTTTGTTATTTCTTCTTAAAGCTACTTCTTAATTTTCTATAGATTTTTTGAAGATTATAGATGGAAAGGAACATTTTGAAAGCTTAAAAATGTAATATCCTTCGAATCTCAATTGTGAAGAAGGAGGCTGTTCAGCCCATCGAGTCTGCATTAACCACAATCCCACACAGGCCCTATTCCCATAACCCCACATACTTACCTGCTAATCCCCTGACACTAAGGTCAATTTAGCATGGCCTATCAACCTGACCTGCACTTCTTTGGACTGTGGAAGGAAACTGGAGCATCCAGAGGAAACTCAGGCAGACATAAGAAGAATGTGCAAACTCCACACAAATAGTGACCTGAGCTGAAATTGAACCTAGGCCCTTGGCATTATGAAGCATCAGTGCTAATCACTGTGTCACCATGCCACCCTTATATTGCAGCAATAGTTACAACAGCAATGTCTTCATTGAACTTCTAGTATTATTTATTATTTCAACTTCTTGCTCTGTGTTAAGACTAAGAAAAATATCAGCAACTATATAATAACATAAATAAGGTACTGAATATAACAATTTATTCTAATTAAAAACAAACACATACATTTTATTCTCACACTTGCCAATCTCAGGTGAAAACTATTCAGTATTACAAGATGTTCCATAAACAGTAATATCATTAAATTAAAAATGATCTGTATGGTATTGTTGCATTTATTTTGTTACTATTAACAATGAAGTTGAGTAAAATTTGTATGGCTTTTCTTTACTTAAAGCTCTGGAAATGCTACTTATCTCAGTTCAATACATTTTGAAAAGCATTAAGCTGCATTTTATAACATTTTTAGAATAAATATCAATGACAGCATTATCAGTATTTAAAACATTTCTGAGCTTTCAGAAAAGCCTACTAACATTTATTTATTTTTAAATGCCTATCAATTCTAATTTTCTATGTGTTTGAGGAAAAAAAACTAGTTTAGGCCTTATGACCTTTACTTCCTTTCTAGAAGGAATAAGTCACCAACATTTTTCCAGTTGGATCATGTACACCCGTATAGTTAGCACAGACATACCATGCCCTATACAGATGGATCCTCAGACCTATGATTTATTTATATAGGACAGAATTTTATAGTCACCTGCAAGTGGATTGCCAGGTGAACAGATGGCATAAAATTGGCATCTTTTCGGGCACCACCCTGCCTGCTTCTGACTGCACTAATTTCGCGCACAGTGGGGAAAGCATAGGAAGGTCACCCGAACTTGGGCCAATTGAAGCCCTTAAGTGACCAATTATTCTCTTTTAGCTCTGCCACAATTCTTTCTGCAGCAAGTTGAGGCTGGAGTGGCTCAGTGGTTAGCACTATTGTCTCACAGCGCCAGGTTTAATTCCCGACTCGGGTGACTGTCTGTGTGGCACCTGCACATTCTCTCTGTGCTTGCGTGGATTTCACCCAATGCCCCGGTTTCCTCCCACAGTTCAAAGATGTGCAGGTTCGGTGAACTGGCTATGCTAAATCCTCCTCAGTGTATCCAAACAGGCTTTAAAATGTGTTGACGAGGGGATTTTAACAGTGACTTCATTGCAGTGTTAATGTAAGCCTACATGTGACTCATAAATAAGCTTTAACTTTTTAAAAATGAGGCTGGAGCCACATTTAAAGTCCACATGATCCCACGCTTCAGGCTATTGGTGAGAAAATGGGGATGGCAGAAAGGTGAAAAAGAAATTAAAAGGAACATTATGGATGACGAAAGATGCTAAGGCTAATATTAATTCAGTCCCTTAAAAAAAAATCACCTGTTTTGATCTTAGCAAATTTGATTGCAGAGTAGTTTTTGGTGGGTTATGAATGTCCAGTATCAGGATATCATGGACAGAATTTTAACTTCCAAGGGGAGATTTCTATGTGTGCAGGCTAAGGGTTAAAAGCCTGGAAAGTTGCATTGGATCACGAGGCTGGCGTGATGCCACCCACTTCTCGGTTGAACCTGAACAGTTTTGGAGGACAGCGGAGAATCCTGTGGAACCCACTGGTAAATAATTAAAATATTCAAATAGGTAATTAACAGAGAAATTAATTAACCCCAGCACCCTGGCATTTAACAGTCAGCACCTAGGTTCCCCGAACTGTGTGGAACTCCTCAGTTTCAATAAAGTGAGGGCAGAGAGGAGAATGTTTCACCAGTGAAACTGACAAACTGAGAAGCCGTCACACAGCGAAACTGACTGACTCATCTACAAACAAAAGTTGGAAAATGCTGGAGAAACCCAGCAGGTTTGATGGCATCTGTGGAGGGAGTATGGAGCCAACGTTTCAAGTCTGGATGACCCTTTGTCAGAGATTCATCTTTTAAGTTATTTTTGCATGGAGAAGGGAATTAAAAAATCCTTGCTTCCCAAGACTTCCCATTCTCTGGCAGGTCACCTTCACTGAGAATAGATCAACTCCCCCTCACGTAATAATATTGCTGCAGCTGGGGCATGAGTTTGGTTTGCTCATTTGGCTGGATAGCTAGTTAGTGATGCAGAGCAACTCCAACAGTGTGGATTCAATTCCTGCACCAGCTGAAGTTATTCATGAAGGTTTTATTTATTTGTTAATCACAAGTAGGCTCACATTCACACTGCAATGAAGTTACAATGAAAATCCCCTAGTTGCCATACTCAGGCATCTGTTTGGGTACACCAAGGGAACATTTTAGCATGGCCAATGCACCTAAGCAGCACATTTTTGGACTGTAGCAAGAAACTGGAGAACCCAGAGGAAACCCACTGAGCCCTGGCGAGAATGTGCAGACGCCATACTGACAGTGACACTGGAAATCGAATCTGGGTGAGTGGCGCTGTGAGGAAGCAATACTAACCATCATGCTGCTGGGCCACCCCACTTTCTCAACCTGCCCTTTGTCTAATGTACAGTCATCTTCAAGTTAAAAATCACTAGTCAGCTCTCCTCCTCAAAGGGGAGAGCATCTCATGGTCATCTGGAACTGTGGTGACTTTACCTTATTGCAGCAGATAAGACTGATTCATTTGTTTGTATTTTAGATTATTATTCATTAATAACTGAAGTAATAATGATTTGCCTTTGGGGCAGGTCCTTTGCTCATCTTGCATTGTCCTCTTCAGTTTCTTGTAAGAGCTTCCAATTTTCAATTTCAAGTTGTTTGACATGACCATACTTTTTCTTTATCTCAGCTTACAGTTCTGTTAGCTTTTGCCTGGGTTTGTGATGAGCTCTCTCTAAGGTTGAAGCTATGCATTTCAGTCCCTGTCAGGATTTCAAGGCCAGGAGATGTGCTTTCATTAGCATTCCCAAGCAGGCTGATTATCATCATCGAAAACATGCCAATTCCAGCCCTTAAGAGCAGGGGAGATTCCTGATCAGCCTTGTGATGCAAAGGAAATTGGTGCCTCTACCATCACCAAACATAGCTCTGGATTACAAAAAGCATGTAAAGGTACACTTTGTAATGGCAATGTAATCAGTAATACACCACCAGTCACCTTCTTCAACAAGTTCTCACATTTTCAACCTACTTTCTTGTTTACGATATTCACAAATGTTCTTTCTTCCTTCACCCTTGCTCAGTATAAACTATGTGATCACAAAGAAACAAAGATACACTGAAACCTAACTTCAAATTTTAATTTTGAGCACTGTCAAACAATATATTTTTTAAGCAAATATGCTTGACGGTGTACATGAGTTTAACATTAGTGTAAAATCAGTTCGTCAAACTGGATCTGTAAATTGCTGTGTCCATTTTCTTTTGCTTTATCCCATATCTGCATTATGATATATATTGTGATATTTTGTTTCATAGAATCATAAAATCCCTACAGTGCAGAAGGATGCCATTCAGCCCATGGAGTCTGCATTGACCACAATCCCATCCAGGCCTCATCACCGTAACCCCAATCATTTACCCTAGTCAGTCCTCCCTGACACAAAAGGTCAATTTTATCTTTGCCAATCCACCTAACTCACACATCTTTGGACTGCAGGAGGAAACTGGAACACCCAGACAAAATCCATGAGGACACAGGGAGAATGTGCAAACTTCAGACAGTTTTAATTTCATTCAGCAAGATGCTTAAAACAACGTCGAAATTGAATCAGTTGCCCTCTGCCACTTGAAAGTAAACAATATTCAACATAGAGAGTTTTCTGTTCAACTAAAGTTCCCTTTTACTAAAGCTGAAATGAAAAATAGAAAAGTTAGTCACCATGTCTTCAACTAAACTTAGATACCCTATTGGAAGGAAACAATGGAAAGAGTTAGTGAGACTCAAAAGCCTGGGAAAACGAGTGAATAGTCAGGATCAGAGATCTTGAGCACTGAGATAGTGGGGTCATAATGTGAATGCATCAATTCAGTAGTGTCAGGGCACAGAAGTGACAAGTCAGCAGATTTTGGAAACTTGGTGGGTTAACCTGGTTGAAACTGAGTGAATGCGTCAAGAGGCTGGAACACAGGGTCAGAGGCTGGGGAAAGATGTGCTGATGAGCTGACAGGGTCAGGAGGCTGGATGGATAAGTCAGCATGGCAAGACTTTGGGCACCGCGGAAGTTAAGGCAATGATTCTGAAGGCCAACAGGCTGAGGCTGTTGACAGGCTGAGTTGCGGTAAGTAAAGTTTTAGAAGTTTTGAGAAAGTGAAGTGGAAAACTGAGAATCTGTTTTCTTTTAAGTAGTAAGTCTTTTTTTAAGTAGTAAAAGGGGTGGCACAGTAGTACAGTGGTTAGCACTGCTAACTCACAGTGCCAGGGACCGGGTTCAATTCCCAGCTTGGGTCACTGTCTGTGTGGAATTTGCATGTGTCCTCTGGGGCTCTGGGTTTCCTCCCACAAGTTAGGTACATTGGCCATACTGAATTCTCCTTCAGTGTATCCAAACAGTGCCACAGTGTGGTGACTGGGGGCTTTCACAATAACTTCATTGCAGTGTGAATGTAAGCCAACTTGTGACTAATAAATAAACTTTATCTGTTGTTTGGATGAATATATAATATTCTGGCTGGGCTGTTCTTCTTTTGCTGATTTTATTTTCGAGCACTCTCAATGAAACGGGGTGAAAGCGAACATTGCAATGTGAATGTAAGCCAACTTGTGACAAGTAAAGTGAATGTAAGCCAACTTGTGACTGTAAATCAAAAAGGATGAGAATGAAAGTTGGAAGGAATAAAACTGTGAAACATAATGTGATAAGGCTAGGGCATAGAGCGAGTAATCTAATAAATCCACAGCATCCTGCTCAATTAAACAACGGAAAGAAAGAATCCCAAAAATGTAAATTTGGTCTTTTCAGAGCATAAGAGATGTTTCTTTCCATTAAACTATTACATACAAACATTAAAAATTGGAGCAGAATTAGGCCAAACACATACCAAGTGTTCTAGCTCTTTTCTGGATAAAGAACAATGAGTTCATTTATTTTGATAGTATATGTCAGTTTCCTATCATGATTCTGATGCCATAAGATCATAAGATAAGGAAGGAGAAGCAGGCCATTCAGCCCATTGAGTTTGCTTCATCATTCAATGAGATCATGGCTGATCTGAAATAAAGCTTAGGAAATTGGAATAGAAGTTCGCTATTTGCACCTTCAGATCTGCTCTGTAAATCGTTATGGTCATGACAGATCATCCAACTGGTCCCTCTTTCCTTCCGTATCCTTTGATCCCTTTAGCCCCAAGAGCAAAATATGATTTTTTCTTGAAAACATACAGAGGGTAGTTCTCCCAATACAACCTGCTAATACTATGTCGTGTCAGGCCAGAAGATGTGCATGTTTGCTGATTCAGAGGATTTCGCGAATGCATTCCTGATGTATGCGCATTTCCCACTGCTGGATATCTGGCATGGTCGGGACCACACAGGAAACTGGCAGGAACATCAGTTAAGTAATTTTAATCTACTTTTAATGCAATTTAAATGTGATTAGCGAGCCCAGGGCTGAATTTTCCAGGCCCGATAGCATGTTCCACCCCACTAGTACAATTTCATTCCAATGGAGTTTAGAGTAGCTTCCCACTTTGGGAGAATTAGAGCGAGACCCCGCTGGTGTGAAGAGGGACAATTGGGGATTCCCCCTAGGAGTCGGGTGGCAGGGGGGTGTTGCTTCTTTGGGCATGGACACCCTGACAGTGCCAGCTTGTGCCCTGACACATTCCAAGGCGTAAAGTGCCCATGTCCAAGGTGCACCTTGGCACTACCCACCAGGCACCAGTCAGTGCAAAGGGGACAAGGTTCAGGAGATGGGCCTGGGGGCAATCAATGGGGGTGGGGGACCTGATGCCATTCTGAGACAGGATCGATTGGGGCTGGAGGGAATCATTCGGAGGTGGATGGGGGAGATCATCGTTGCTAGGTAAGGTGGCTATAGATAGGGACGCTTCTAGACGGTGGGGTGGGGGGGGTGGTTCGGGGGTGGCCTGGGAAAAGGGAAGCTGACAGTTTGGAGCAGTTGTGCACACACAGAGTTCTCAAACTGTCAGATTCTGGTGTGAATAGCCCTGCCTCTCCTGAGATTTTAATAACATTTCTGATTGTGACTCTGCAGTGCACACACTATAGGAGATTTGAGTCTGAAATTGCACTGAAAAAAATCATAATTTATGTCATTTTTCCCTGCAAATTCAGCACTTAGAACTTTTTTGGGAGAATTGCCCCCACAATTGCCTCAATTGCTTTCTGTGCTAATAAATTCCAGAAGTTCATCGCTCTAAAGGGTGAAAAAATTCCCCCTTATTTCACTCCTAAATGATTTAACCCGTATTCTACAGGCTGACCCCTGATTCTGGAGCCCCTATCCATTGAGAATACCTTTCCTGCATTTACCCTGTTTAGTCCGCTTAGAATTTTTTAGTTTTCTATGAGATCCTCCATCATTCTTCAAATCTCCAGCAAATATAATCCTAACATACCCAATCTCTCACATACATTAAACCTGCCATCCCAGTCTAGTAAACCTCTGTTGCACTCCATCCATCCTTATACAACTATGACTGTGTGGCTAAATTCCCTCCAATTTGATTTTCAAGTTTGCTGACAACATCATCGTAGTGGATTGGATCTCAAACAATGACAAGACCAAGTACAGGAATGAGATAGAGAATCTGGTGAACTGGTGCGGCAACAATAACCTCTCCCTCAATGTCAACAAAACAAAGGAGATTATCACCGACCTCAGGGAGTGTAAAAGAGAACTTGTCCCTGTCTTCATCAATAGGGGTGAATTAGAAAGGTTCAAGAGCTTCACATTTTTAAGTGTCGAGTTCACCAACAACCTGTCCTGGCCCCCCATGCTGACACAATAGTTAAGAAAGCCCACCAATACCTCTACTTTCTCAGAAAATTAAGGAAATTTGGCAAGTCAGCTACCAACTTTTACACATGCACATAGAAAGCATTCTTTCTGGTTGTATCACAGCAGGAATATGTCTCCTGCTCTGCACAAAACTGAAAACTGCAAGGAAGTACAAAAGGTCATGAATGTAGTCCAATCCATCATGCAAACTTGCCTCCCATCCATTGACTCTGTCTCCATTTTCTGCTGTCTTGGCTAAGCAGCGAACATAACTAAGGACCCCACATACCCAGGACATTCTCTCTTCCACATTCTTCCGTTGAGAAAATGATACAAAAGTCTGAGGTTATATTTGAACCAACTCAAGAACAGTTTCTTCCCTGTTGCTGTCAGATTTTTGAATGGATTTACCTTGCATTAAGTTGATCTTTCTCTATGCCCTAATGATGACTGCAACACTACATTTTGTATTCTCCCATTTCCTTGTCTATGAATGTATAGCACACAAGAAACAATACTTTTCATTGTATTTAATGCATGTGATAAAAATAAATCAAAATAAAATAAAAAAATTAAAATCCATAGCAAGAACATCCTTCTCAGGTAAGGAGATCATGATTTCACACAATATTTAAGTGTTGACTCACCAAGATCTGGCAAAATTGCAGCAATCATCCCTGCTCCTGTACTCAAATCCTTTTGCTATGAAGATCCAATATACCATTGTCTTCTTTACCATCTATTGCATTACATTCATGTGACTGGAGTACAAAGACACCCGAGTCTCATTGCACATTCCCCTCTCTCAATCTATAGCCACTCAAATAATAATCTGTTTTTTTGTTTTTGCTAAACCTCACATTTATCACATTATTCCGCATTTTTATTTGCCCACTCATCAACATGTCTGAATCATATTGAAGCATCTCTGCATGCTTCTCATATCTCACCCTCCCACTCAACTTTGTATTATCTGAAAATTTGGAGATATTACATTTAGTTCCCTCATCTAAGTCATAACTGGGGTCCTAGCACAAATCCCTGCAGGATCCTATTTATCACTGCCTTCCATTTGGAAAAAAGCCTGTTTATTCCCATCGCTTGTTTCCAGTCTGCCAACCAGTTTTCTATCCATCTTAATATATTGCTCCTAATCCCACGTGCTTTAATTTGACATGCTAATTTCTTATGTAGGACCTTATTGAAAGCCTTTTGAAAATTCACATCCACTGGCTTCCCCTCATCAGCTCTATTAGTGACATCCCCAAAGAGTTCAAGTAGATTATTTAAGCATGATTTCCCTTTCATAAATCCAAGCTGGCTCTGTCTAATGTTGCCACTGTTTTCCAAGTATTCTGCTGTTAAATCTTTTATAATGACATCAAGCATTTTCCTCATTACTGATATCAGGCTGATAGGTCCATAATTCCCTACTTTCTCTCTACCTTCTTTTTTAAATAACAGTTTATATTAGAACAAAGAAAAAAGAAAATTACAGCACAGGAACAGGCCCTTCAGTCCTCCAAGCCTGCACTGATCATGCTACCCCACTGAACTAAAACCTCTTACTCTTCTAGGACTATATGTCTCTATTCTTATCCTATTGATGTATTTGTCTAGATGCCCCCTGAAAGTCACTACTGTATCTGCTTCCACTACCTCTCCCAGCAGTGAATTCCTGCCAAGTGTAATAAACTTGCCTCATACACTAGTTGCCCTCCAATCCATAGAATAGCCTCAGAGTCTATAGAATAATCTATATATAATAATCCTCATTTCATTTCTCCACCTTATCTCATGACTCTTTATTAATCAATAATCTGTCTAGCTCAGCCGTGTAGATACGAAACAATCCAGCCTCTACAGCCCTCCACAGGAAAGAATTCCACAGATTCACTATCCTTTGAAAGAAGAAAATCATGCTCATCTCTATCTGGACCTAGACCCCCCACAAGAGGAAACAACTTTTGAGCATCTACCCTATTATTTCCTGAGAAACCTATATGTCTCAAGAAGGTTGCCTCACATTCTTTTAAATTGCAGTGAGTACAGGACCAATCTACTCAACTTCTCCTCGTAAGAAAATCCCTCCATACCTGGGATCAAACTAGTGAACTTTTTTTGGACTGTCTTCAATGTTAGTACATCTTTCTAATCCCAATGCTCTTATCCTAGTTCTCTGCAACTTCTATCAGTTAGCCAATTCCCAACCCCATGGGCCTTATCTTATTAAGTAACCTAGATGAAACTTTTTTCCAAAATAAATTATATTTGTCTGCAGATTTAAAGTTGTAAATGAAGTGAATTACTTCAGGTATTAATTAATAAAGCTGTTTTCAAACTTCAGTGGACATAAGCTAATCATGTTTATGTAGGTTCTGTTTTTGATTAGCTGTTGAATATTTTTATAAATCTGTCAATGTAAAAGCAACATGACATTTTAAAATCCTGGAAACCACTTCCATGATAACTAATGTGGTTAAAAACATCTGGGCAGCAAATTAAGGTGAACAGGATCATATATGAGGGTGAAGTGCTTTGCAGCAGATCAACACTTGTTTAGAAAAGGCTTTGTTGGTAATCACAAGCTTCAGCATATCAGGAGCTTTGTACAAATTGGTTTGGATTGAGTGGGCCTACTTCCTGTGGGATCCTAAGAGTGTCATTACTTAAGCTGTAGCCAGTGCTAAAAAGTCCCTGTATGATTGGTGGGAGCAGGATTTCTCTCCCAGTAGCAGAGATCTTTATTGTCACTGAATCCCTGACCCCTTACGCTCTCTCCAGCTGCACCCAACTCCCATGCCATCCTTACCATTCCAATTGCCCTTTTAAGGATCTAGCTGCTTCTACAAAATGCAGCATCTGCCTATGGTGTGGAGTTTATGTAGAATTAATATTAATGGAAGTCTATTCTAGGTGGATTTGGATGGGCTGGATGCTGCTACTTCTCTCTTACATAGAAATAAGCCTAATTTGCCAACGTGTGTACCTCATCAAACTTGGTATTACAAATGAATGGAGAGACACAGGTGAAAAGTGTGCCGAGAATGGGATTCGGACTATGTTTGAAATTGGTTGGGGCCCATTTTTGAGTCCATGACCTGTGTTACATAGACAGCATGCATCCTAAATAAGCAGGCCAGCTGAAGAAACTCAGAACTCATTTCAATAACCCACACAAGCAGTTCAGTCAGTTGAAGAAATGATGATTAAATTGCAATGAAATTTGCGAGATAGAGTAGGCTCACAACAGATGCCAGCAGAGGTAAATGTGGGCGGGTATCAATTGTGGAGTTAGGGTAATGGTTCTATTCTTTTTTGCTCTGCAGTAATGATCAATAATATATTTTAAGATAAATATTTGTTATATCAGTGGCCACAGAAAACTCCCAGATGTATGACATCCAATACCTGCTCCTCTGAGTGACAATCAATGATGACCAATGCTGTTTTAGGTGTCTACGCAGAACATGTATAAAGATACCTACATTTATATATTGATGCTTAAGATACATGTACTGATCAGGCAAGAGGCATTGTACCCCACGCTTCATACCTTTTGGTCCCAGAAAATGGATGTAATGAGGATCAATCTGGACTCAAGACTGTAGATTTTTATTGAGATGAGTTTGGGTCTATTATTGCCCTTCTGGAATAATTTCGGGATGGAAGGCAGATTTGGCAATGGGAAAGATGACATGTTATTGACTAAGGTGGACTTTCCAGATTTGAGTTGCTAATCACTGTCATGATGCATGCCAGGTGCTTCTGTGCGTACCCAACAAGTTATGATCCCAGAAGGTTTTAATGTGATGAGGGAAAGGTGACTCTGTTGGATGAGCCTCAAGACAAACATCGGAAAAAATACAGTGGATCAATTCAAAGATTACAAAAGATAATCAGCAATTAGACACTCATGACTCCAAAATTCAGTTTATAACTAATCAATCTCTATCAGTAATTTAAAAGAAATACTATTCAGGTAATAGAAATGATGAGAAAATCTACCAGGATTCTCTAAGATATTGTCCATGAGACAGAACAAATGTCTACCAGGAAAATTGCCATAGTGTTGTTAGAGAGACAGTTACAGAATTTTGACCCAACAATAATAAAAGGAAGGTGATGTATTTCCAAGTCAGGTTGGCCTGTGACTTAAAGGGGAACTTTCAGATGGTGGTGTTCAGGTAGGGTGATGGGTTTAGAATGTTTTTTTGTGGAATATTGGTGACTCGCTACAGTCCATCTTGTAGATACTACGCACTTTTGCCACTATGCAATGCTGGTGGAGGGAGTAGATATGGTGCTAATAAAGCAGGCTGATTTATCCTAGATAGTGTTGAGATTCATGTCTGTTTCTGGAACTGCATTCAACTAGGCAATTGGAAAATATTCCATCACACTCCCTGTCTTGTTGCTTGTAGATGGTAGACAGGCTTTGGGGAGTTACACATAGCAGAATTCCTAACCTAGGGCCTGCTCTTTGCTAGAATCATCCAATTAATCTTAATCCTCTGCTCTTTTCTTATAGTCTTGTATTTTTGTTTCCTGTCAAATATTTATCTAATTCATTTTTGAATGTGACTTTTGAAACTGCATTCATTACCTTTCAGCCCTACAACCATGGATCAATACTTTACTTATAAGTGTTTCCTCCTGTTACCTCTGATGTTGGTTCTACATAAGAGCTAGGAGCAAGAGTAGGTCATCTGCACCCACCCCCCATTCCCCACCATCACCTAGCCTCCTCCGCCATTCAATAAGATAATGGCTGACCTTTTTGTGGAATTAGCTCCACTTACCCGCCTGTCCTCATAATCCTTAATTCCGTTATTGATCAAAAAACTAAGTATTTTTGCCTTAAAAACAGTCAACAAGGTAACCTCAACCGCTTCACTGGGCAGAGAATTCCACATATTCACAACCCTTTGGCTGAAGAAGTTCCTCCTCAACTCCTAAATAAGCATCTCCGGCTTATTTTAAGGCTATGTTGCCTAGTCCTAGTTTCACCCGCCAGTGGAAACAACTTCTTTGCTTCTTTCTTATCTATTCCCTTCATAATTTTATATGTTTCTATAAGATCCCTCTTCATTCTTCTAAATTCCAATGTGTATAGTCCCAATCTCCTCTTAAGCTGACATCTCAACTCTGAATTAACCTAGTGAATCTCCTCTGCACCCTGTCCAGTGCCAGTACATTGTTTCTCAATTAAAGAGACCAAAAATGTACACTGTACTCCAGTTATGGCCTTACCAGCACCTTATAAAGCTGCAACATAACCTCCTTATTTTTAAATTCTCCCTCTCACAATGAAGGATAAAATTTCATTTGCCTTTTTAATTACCTGCTGCACCTGCAAACCAATCTTTTGCAATTCATGCACAAGGATATCCTCTGCGCAGCAGCGTGCTGCAATTCTTTTACTATTTAAATAATTGTCCATCTTGCTGTTATTCCTACCAGAATGGACAACCTCACATTTGCCAACTTTGTATCCCATCTGCCAGACCCTCATCCATTCACTTAAGCTATCTATATCCCTTTGCATACTTTCAGTGGCCTCCGCACTCTTTGCTGTACCACTCATCTTAGTGTCACCTGCAAAACTTCATATTATCTCAGGAAATTATAAACAATTGTGGTCCCAACACTGACCCCTGAGGCACACCACTAGTCACTGATCATCAACCAGAAAAACACCTATTTACCTCCACTATTTGCTTTATATTATTTAACCAATCCTCTATCCATGCAAATGCATTGTCCTGTAATGCCGTGCGCCTTTATCTTATACATCAGCTTTTTGCGTTGCAACTTGTTGAATGCCTTCTGGAAATCCAGATACACCATATCCATCAGTTTCCTATTGTCCACTGTGCTCACAATTTCCTCAAAGAATTCCAGTAAATTAGTTAAACATGACTTGCTTTTCATGAACCTATGCTGCGTCTTTCTAATGGGACAATTTCTATCCAGATGTTTCACTATTTCTTCCTTTCTTTAATCTGTGTTTGGTAATTATAAAGACCTGTCACTTGAAACAACAACTTATGATTTTGAACATCTCTGTCAAGTCTTTTCTGAACTTCCTTTGCCTGAAATAGAACAACACCAGTTTTTGCAGTCTCTCCACAGAGCCAAAATCCCACCTCATCAATGTACCATCCCATCAACATCAACTCTCAGGCCTTGACATCCTTGCTAAAGTGTGATGCCCAAACTTGAATACGATACTGCAGTTGAGCCGAAACAATTTTCAAGGATTTTGTAAAATTTTCTTTCTTTTGTTCATTTATATCTTTTTAATAATAAAACCAGGTATTATACATGCTTTTTTAATAACCTTGTCAACTTGCTCTGCCATCTTTAGAAGCTTTTGTACATCCATAGTCATGTCTTTCCATTCCTACACCTCTCTAAAATTATCTCTATTAGATTATATTGCCTCTCTTCATCCTTCATACCAAAATGTGTCACTTTACACCTCCTCTGTGTTGAACTCCATCTATAGTGTGTCTGCCTGTTTCACCAGTGTAATAACGTGAAGCAGCAACAGGCTTGTTGCAAACAAACATAAACTTTATTGCGAACACACACTGAGAGACTTACAGGCTCGTCTTCAGCTTACTACCTGGAGCACATCACTGGTGCTGACCCCTGGTTGATTAGCAGGAGGGAGGGACAACCAACTCCATTACTACAACTGTTCATACCCCCCAGTCTTATCATTCTGCTGTGTTTACAATATCTCTGGGTGCCATATTTGCAAATTTTAAAATTATGCCCCATAACCCCAAACACATGATTGATATCATTCGAAAAGAGCAGTGCTCTTAATATTAACGCATAGGCAGTACAAATCTATATTTCTCCCTAACACCCATTCATTCTAAAAACAATCATTCATCTGGTTTCTGCCCCTGAGCCACTTTCATGTCATTGTTGCCACAATCCATTTAATCCCCTCTGCTTTGATTTTGCTGACTAGTTCATGTTGTACTTTGTCAAACGCCTTTTGAAATTTCAAATACACAACATCAGTCACATACCCTCATCACCCTCTCCACTAATGTATCAAAGAACTCAATCAAGATAGTCAACTCCAATTTATCTTCCACACATCTATGCTGACTTTAGCCCATTCTTGTCCAAATGCCAATTAATCTTCCCACATTAGGCTGACGGGCTTGAAATCCACGTCTGCTATTTTGTTAAACACGATTATAGTGTTTCCAATCCTCTGGCACCACCATCACGCAACTCAAGGAATTCCCAAATGCAGAGCTAAACATATCAAGAGAATGTTAAGAAGTGAACTTTCGCAAATTCCAGAAAACAGATTGACATCAATAACAAATAGTCAGATTCATTTGCAACACTGAAGGAAGTCATTTGATCCATCGGCTGGAATTTTACTGCAGAACTGGATTCTCCATTGGCCTTGGGTGAGATTTTACAAGCCTGAGCAAGATGGTAAAATTCTGTACATTGAACCTTTGCCAGCACTTTGCTGAACAATCTGAGGTCAATCCCATTCCTGCTTGATTCCTGTATCCCTGCAAGTTTATTTTACTTCAAGTTCCCATTCAATTTCCTTTTGAAATCATTCACCCACTCTGTTTCCAAAACCTTCATGGGCAGCAAGTTCTAGATCCATTTTTAAACCCAAGTGAATGCATTTGAGTCTCCTATTGACTGGTATTTGTGAGATAAAACTGTAATGTTATTCTTTCTGTTGCATAAATGATTCATCAGTGGCTGAGATCTGTTGTTTTATGTCAGTCAGTTTCAGCGATAGGAGCAGGAAATATGATGAGGCTAAAGTCACATTTTATAACAACATGAAAATTGGCAGCAATCGTCCCTTCCCCCTGTCAATGTCAGGCCAGGTTTTCTACAATTTAACATCAGGAATATCATCAGAATAAATTTGTATCTTATCACCAGGCACGTCCGCTGGAATCAAACCTGCTATCAAAATATCGATCCATGGTGGCCTGATGCGAGAACAACACAAGACTTTTTACTGCCGGAAGTACGTGGAGACTCTGGAGAGAATGCAGAGGAGGTTTACAGGATGCTGCCTGGTATGGAAGGTCTGAGTTACAAGAAGAGGTTAGGCAAATTGGGGCTGTTTTCCTTAGAAAGACGTAGACTTAGAGGAAATCTAATAGAGGTGTACAAGATTATGAGGGGTATAGATAGAGTAAACAGGGTTAAGCTTTTTCCTAGGATGGACTCAAATAGCACAAGAGGTCACGGGCTTAGGGTAAGGGGGTAAGGTATAATTTGGATGCTAGAGAGAGTTTTTTCACACAGAGGGTGGTGGGGGTCTGGAATGCGCTTCCAAGTAAAATGGTAGAGGCAGGCACTCTGAAGTTATTTAAGAAATACTTAGATGGGCATATGAACAGAATGGAATGGAGGGGTACAGAAAACTGATTTAAAATAGGGATCATGAGCCTTGGGAGTCCCTGGAAAGTGTGTAAATAGATTATGATGTACTTGTTTTTATCCTACAGGTGCTTTGGTCCACCTTGTTGTCTAACAAGGGGCATACATGTGATGGGTCGTGAGAGGGCTGCTCTTGGATTTTTTTCGAGAGTATTCTAGTGCTTCACGTCGTTAGTGTACGCTTGACCTGGACCATTTGATGGGCAACATGACAGCTCAGTGACTATCACTGTGGATACATGGATTTGGGTCTGTGTCTGTGGGAGTTCGCGCATTCTCCCTGTGCTTGCGTGGATTTTCTCTGGGTGCTCTGGTTTCCTCCCACAGCCCAAAGATGTGCTCTTAGGCTAATTGGCAAAACAAATTCTCCCTAAATTGTCTCAAATTTCGTTTTTAATCCATAGATCTATAAACATAGACAGGGATCACGGGTAGAAGTGGGAACATCGGGGTGGCGGCGCGGGCTCGTTGGGCCAAAGGGTCTGTTTCTCGTGCTGTTTTGTTCTTTGTTCTTTGTAATCACAGCTGAATTCAAAAGGTACGCAACTAGAGACCTCCCCTCCAAGGGGAGTTCAGAGGTGAGCACAGGCACTAAATCTTGCTCTCTGATACTGCAGTGAGCGATTGTACAGAACATTGAGCCTGATGATCACACCATCATTCTTCTCACTCAGAGATAGAAAAGAAGTAGAAAATCTTAATAAAGGCAACTGGCTCACCAAAGGCAGGACCAGAATCATGAAGAGACTGGGAAGACCTGCTGCACGCATCGCTTGGAGGCACTAGACCCAGACAGCGCCTAGCATGCAATTAGGTGTCTAAGAACCGTGTCGCCGATGACTATGCATAGAATCCATAAAATTCCTACAGTGCAGAAGGAAGCTATTTGGCCCATTGAGTCTGCACTGGCAATGATTCCCACACCCCACACATCCACTCTGCTAACCCCTCACATTTATGCACCCTGGAACATTAAGGGGCAATTTTAGCATGGTCAATGCGGCGAACCTACACACCTTTGAAGGAAACCGAAACATCTGAAGGAAACCCACTCAGACATTGGGACAACATGCAAAGTCCACGCAGATAGGATTCCCAAGCCAGGAATGAAACACAGATTCCTTGAGAAGTGAGACAACAGTGCTAACCGCTGTGCCACCGTGCTGCCTCGGGTCACGTTCAGGGAACTGGTTTGCCATCTTTTGCAGAATTTGGTCTCATGAGGATTTGAGGGAGGGTGTTCACCACCAGTGATGATAAAATTGCAGCAGCATTAAATTTTTATGCCAGTGCCTTCCTCCAGGATTTCACAGGTGATCACCGAGGGATTTTGCAAGCCTTGGCACACAAGTACTTTCAGCAGATGACAGGTGCAATCTTCTCAAAAATACATAACTTCGAACATTTTGACTGGCGTTAGGCAAGTGAGGATGTAAGAATGAAGGGCTTTGTGCAATTCTTCAGCATTCCGGAGGTGTAGGGTGTTATTAACTGCACTCATATGGCTTTCTGATCACCAGGGCATCAAACAGTGAATTATGAACTGCAGTGAATTATACTTGCTGAATGTTCAGCTATTCTGCTACCACACCAAATACATCACCCAGATGTGTGCTCAATTCCCAGAAAGTGTGACAAACTCCTACATTCTGAGCCACTTTCTTGACACTTTCCCGACATTTTTCAGGGTCTATAGAGGCTGCAATGGGACAAGGCTATCCACAAAAGAGGTGGCTGATGGTGCCTATGCGGAAGCTACAGAGTGTAGCTGAGACAGGGTCCAATGAGGCTCATGCTGATACTCACACATTTTCAGAGCAAATTATGGGGATGCTGAAGCTGAGGTTCTGGTGCCAGAATAAATCTGGGGGATCCCTGCAGTGTAATCCGCAGATGATGTCATATATCATGGTCACCAATTGTGCCTTGCACAACCTGGCACTGCAATGGGGAATGAGATGGAGAAGAGGCACGTTTCCTCTGGTGAGGATG
Source organism: Sphyrna mokarran (assembly GCA_024679065.1). Taxonomy (NCBI): domain Eukaryota; kingdom Metazoa; phylum Chordata; class Chondrichthyes; order Carcharhiniformes; family Carcharhinidae; genus Sphyrna; species Sphyrna mokarran. The sequence goes on along the minus strand of JAGIQG010000004.1, from coordinate 100,503,371 downwards.
CTGTCGAAAGAGATGAAGCGGAGGAGAAACTCGAGGCTGGGGCTGTTGGCCATGAAGCCAAGGCTATGTGCACAAGAGGCAGATGAGCTTGAAGCATGTTCATTATCACTAGATTCATGAAGAGTATTGAGCATATCCAGTGAAGACATCCATTATCTTCACATGGCTTCTGTGACTAGTGCTGTGCTGTGACAGATGGCAGTGCACACTCTCTGTGATATCTCATAGGATTGCAGCAGATGCTCAGCGTGCCTACATTTCAGGAGGATGATGGCAACATGCAGTGCAGACAGTTCATAGATCCTAGACATATGAAGAGTGACCAGAGGCTCCAGAGTCATAGGCTTCTTGTTTGTCTGGGACTGAGTAGAATCCAGCTTCAGCAATCCTCTGAATGCCAACATCCTGGGATGTCCCTTTCTTTCTGCTTGCTGGGGCACTGAGGCCCCGAGGGTGCTCTAGAATTAGGTCCCACTGTGGCATGTGTCTCTGCACTTGTGGAGGGTATGGGTGAGAACTGTGGCAGTTTTTTTGTATCAGGATCTGTGAACGATTTGTTAGTATTGCATCCCTTCACATACATAGATGTCTGATTCTATTGGCAGCTGTACTCAATTGCCATTGTGGGCAGATCTGTGTAAATATCGTTTGTTGTATCTTGTTTGCAATGGAAAATATCAAAGTGCAAATACAGTATTCCATAGAGGGCTGCTGCTAACGTTCATATAGAAAACTTTGTGCTTTCACAATGCAACATGCAGACCACAAGTCAACCTGAAAGTGTTCTCCTTTTCATCCCTGAGTCCATTCAGCAGCTTTTTATTTGGTTGAAAATTAAATTATGTCAAGCTTCACGTGTCTTTTTCCTTGCTCTGCCACTAGACTATTTTTAGCTACATTAAAAGCTCCCCTTCAATGTTTCCTTAATGTTTGTAATAAGCACACAATTATCAGGAAATGTTAAGTTCTTTACATGAACTACTGATGCTTATTACTCTTTTAGTCCTGTAAACGGTACTCCTTGCACAACTGACATGTTGATTTTAATTTATAACTCACAGATGAGAGCATTTTATAATTCATGATATTGAGAAGCAGACTGTGCAAAGTTGAAAAGGTCACCTTTTGCCTCACGCTTTCATTTTATGTATTATCACAATCTGTCTGCCAATCATTTCTCCTAGTGAATCTTATTGACGAGCAGTGTTGTTACTTTATGTTTTATTTTAGATCAGACAACACAGATTAACGTTTTCATTTTGTTTCTTTTTGGAATGGATGTATTCTATGCAAGTAAATACCCCTGCAGTCATGTTTCCTGTTGCTTGAATCACTGTACAAGAAGACAGCTGAAGTGAAATTTCCCTAAGGGACTGATGTATAATGTAAAATAATGTATAATATCTATAACTAGATCCTGCTACTGAACAGCTGCCTAAAGAGATTTGTACCAGCCACTACATTGACAAACAGAAAGTATAAACATCCCAAAGCAAATATATCGACAGACTGACATGCTCACATAAGTGCGTGACTACCATGATCGCCCATTAATTTTCTTCTTTGCTCGTCTGGTTCTTCTTCTTTCTAATTGGTTATTTTTGACATTGGGCCATTGTGTTCACAAAGAATATTGTGCAGGTGTTTCATTTTTCTTCCTCATTGGCATTTTGGCTTGAAATCCTCAAGTTCAGAACTGTGGTATTTCCTCTTCCTACCCTTCAATAAGGCATTTCAATTTCCACCAAGCCCTACAAAGGTAAGAATGAGCTATCTCAGGTTTGCCTCAGTATGTACAGTAGAAACGCTCAGGCAGCTTTTCTTGCTGTGAGTGTATCTTCCATCCTGTAGACTCCCTATAGAAGGAAGACTGTACCTCAAGCAGCCATGCTACCCAAGTAGGTGAGGCTATGATTTTCAACATGCACTATACCAGTTAGAGATAAGATCCTGTCTCTGCTTTTGAGCCATATTGTCATTCCTTTGAGGAGTAGAATCAAACCAGCTGGCTAATGAAAGAAAAGCCAATCTTCTTCAGAGACACTTCGGGGAGGAGCATTTTGGGAAACAATCACTACAGTCACCCTGACTGTATAGTGGGAGAGGAAGAACGTCACCTGAGACAAGCAGGAAATGAACTGGGTTGTAACACAGGTGTGTAAGAGGGGTTGGAAGCAGACGTTAGGGAGTTTGTGTGCTGGAAGACCATGGGATGTTGGAGGGGGGATCGACATGGACATTGCAGGCGCAACATACAGGACTGATAACAGGATGGGATGGACACTCACTCTTGCTGCCTGAATGAGGTCATTGGTTATTTCCAGGTTATGAATGAGGTTATTTCCAGCATTGGTGGCTGGTCCTACATGCTAGTGTACAGGCATTGCTACTACCGCCATCCAGGTCTTATTGCCATCCCGATCCCTGCTCATCACTCCCCAGAGAAAGAAAATGACCCCTTTTCCTCGACTGTGTCCTGCAACTGGCTCAGCTCTGCTTCAGTGAACCTTCACAGTTCCTCTCATTGCCATCTTCCTGGCATGGCTGCCTGTGAATCCATCATTAGAGCTTATATGCAAACCCTTTGTTGTTAATGCTGTACAGCTACAGCTCTTTGGACAAGCCACATACCCAGAGTTTCCATTCTGATGAGAGTCACAAGAAGATTTTTTTTTATTGCACTAAGTATGCAGGGTGCCAGCCTTGAACTGCTAGCCTGGCATCTTAGCAATGCCAGCCCAACACCAGGCAGTATTATGGAGTTGAGGTGGAGCTGTGCAATTTGCAACTGAAAATTGGCCAGGTGGGAGATGGAGGGGAGTTGTGCACTCTGCAACTGGGGATCAGTTGGCATGGTGATTGACTGGGCCAAAAAAAAATTGCAGCATTCTGCTGAGCAGAGGCACCTGAATGTCCTTGTGCATGAATTGCAAAAAGTTGATTTGCAGTTCCAGCAAGTAATTAAGAAGGCAAATGGAATTTTGTCTTTCATTGCTAAAGGAATGGAGTTTAAAAACAGGGAGGTTATGTTGCAACTGTTGAAGATGCTGGTGAGACCTCACCTGGAGTACTGTGTACAGTTTTGGTCTCCTTACTTGAGAAAGGATACACTGACACTAGAAGGGGTACAGAGGATTTGATTTGATTTATTATTGTCACATGTATTATGATAGAGTGAAAAGTAATGTTTCTTGCATACTATACAAACAAAACAGTTTATAGAAAAGGAAACAAGAGAGTGCAAATGTAGTGTTACAGTCGTAAATAGGGTGTAAAGAAAGATCAACTTAGAAGCATAGAACAAGAGTAAAAGATAGAATTAGAAGCTATGCTGGGCACAACTCACAAGAAATCACCTTGCTCCGGGTGCCATCTTAACACAAAAAAATCCACTTGATTGATTCCGGAGTTGGAAGGTTTGGTTTATGAAGAGAGATGAGCAGGCCGGGACTTCATTCAAAGGAATTTAGAAAAATGAGGTGGGATTTTATAGAAACAAGACATTCTGAAGGGAATCGATAAGATAGAAATAGGGAGATTGTTTCCACTAGCGGGTGAAACTAGGACTAAGGGGCACAGCCTCAAAATAAGGGGAAACAGATTTTGGACTGAGTTGAGGTGAAATTTCTTCACTGAAATGATTGTTAAACTCCCTGCCCAATGGAGCAGTTGAGGCTACCTCACTGAATGTTTTTAAGGCAAAGATAGAAATATTTTTGATTAGTAAAGGAATTAAGGATTATGGTGAGTGGACAGGCAAGTGGAGCTGAGTCCATGAAAAGATCAGCCATGATCTCATCAAATGGCACAGCAGGCCTGAGAGAACAGAAAGCCTATTCCTGCTCCTAGTTTTTATGCTCGTATGGGGGAGAGGGCAATCAACCAAGCTGCCGAGTGTGTTTGGCCAGGGATGGTGGACTGATCAGCCAGGGAGGTCAGTGATATCCAGGAGAGAGAAGCAGAGTATTGCTATCCGATGGGGAGATGACTGATAGACCTGCAAATGCACAATTACACCATCTAGCATGGGCAGCTGGCTTTCCAGCAAGCTTCACTATCCCCTTCCCTTACCAATGGGAATCAGATTGTGTAAAATATTATGCACAAAGTGCAATAAGATTTTATACCTCATTAAAAAAAAAGTTATAATGTTCTCCTGTTTTCATGCTTGATGGGCACTTAGAATTTTTTTGGTAAGATCGTCCCCTTGATGTTTTGACCCAGAGGCGAGAATGTTACTAATTGAGTTAAAGCTAATAGCAAACAGCAATAATCATATATTCATCCATCTCACATGGTAGCACCAAGAGGTACAGTTGCAGATTCAGTTGTAGACCAGCAAAAACCTAGTATTAATCCCTCAAATTAAGCTTAACTGCCAGAATAAAGGATGAATTCGTAACATTAAATAATTACTGAATAGCAGATTGGATACTTTAAAATGGTAGACAGTGAGGAATTATAAGGATCTACAAAAGGCCCAAGGAGCATATGTCTTCTAAAGATTAACACTGATGAAGACAAGTACATTTAAAATATTTTTAAAGCTACCTTTTCTCACTTTGTTCAGTCACTGGCACAGTGGTACAATGGCACAGTGGTTAGCACTGCTGCCTCACACTGCCAGCTTTGGGTCACTGTCTGTGGAATTTGTACAGTCCTTTGTGTTTGCGTGGGTTTCCTTTGGGTTCTCTGATTTTTCTCCCATAGTCTAAAGATGTGCAGATTAGGCGGATTAGCCGTACTAAATTGCCTTATAGTGTCAGGAAAATAAGTGGAATTAAAAGGATAGGACCTGGATGGAATTGTGGTTAGTGCAGACTCGATGGGTCAAATGGTCTCCTTCTGCATTGTAGGAATTCTATTCTATGAAAGAAGCCAATCAGCTGCAGGAAATGGTCATTTGCCTGAAGGAGAATGCCTTTGTCATGTTGCATTTTTGTTCCATCAATTATTTCAAAAATACTTTTTTATTTATTTGAACCCAGAAGGATAATTTTCACAATCTGCTTTGCCAGTTGTGCAGGTGTAGATTGGATGAGCACAAAATGTGTGAAAGCCTCATTAAGAGAGACCAAATTATGTAAAAATATTTAAATACACTGAAAGTGTGATTTCCTGCCTTTCCTGACAGGTTGCTTTCAGTTTGCTTTCTGAGCACATCTGGCCTGGCCCAAAGGGGAGCTGTAGGTGTGATAAAGCTCTGTAAAAGGGAAATAAAGTTTTTACCCAGTATTTCATGCTGCAGCATGTGTTTTAATAATAGTTTTTAATTTTCTTGGTTATTGTCCTCTTTAAGAAGAGGATTTTTGAGTTTTTTTTTGTTTTCTTAGTATGGCTTTTATGTTGTGTGACAGCGAGGGAGATTTGGTCCAACTGTATTGAAGACTTCAATAGCGCAGGAATAGCTGAAAAGATGCAGATGTGAATTATTGATGGGGACAGTATTTAATAGTTAAAGTTGGTTCAAGATGAAAGATGACGGCTCATGGAGATCAATAGGCAAAAGAACTAGATTGCTCACACCTAATATGATGTATAGACTATATCTGCAAGCTTTGACTTATCTATTGTCAAAGATGAAGGGAAATTGGCTCAGCTTTAGCAAGTGGCAGGATTGTGCCATCTGCAGGACAGTCTCTGCCATGGGGGACACAGTGCCAGTGACAGTCACATTCATTCAAACCTTCAACTTCGCTGCCACTAGCTATGCATCTTTGAAAGGAATGTTAGTTATGAATGTTCAAAGAGGAAGATACAGAGCTTGGGGGAAGAAAGCAAGGCAAAGGGATTAGTCTTAGATTGTTTGGACAACAGGAATCTGATGAGAAAAAACAGCCTCTCCGTTAGAAATTCGAAACATGAATATCCACACACATATCATATGTAAAATCAGCTTGAAATAGAAAACATTTAATTTTCCTTGAAACTGCTTAACCCTTTGTTTCTTTTGAAATATAAGAACATAAGAACTAGGAACAGGAACATGCAATCCAGGCCCTTAGGCCTGCTCTGCTATTCAATACAGTTATGGCTGATCTTGTCTCAGCCTCAACTTCACTTTTCTGCCATTCTCCATCACCCGTCAACACATTACCAGTTTAGAAGTTTCAATCTCCTCCTTAAATTAACACAATGTTCCAGCATCCACCTTACTCTGGGGTTGTGAATTCAACAGATTAACAATCCTTTGAGAGAAGTACTTTGTCTTCATTGTTGTTTTAAATCTACTATCCCTTATCCTAAAATTATAGCCACAATCTTATCCATTTCACCTCGCTGGCCAATGGGTGGGATGAGCCAGAAGATCATAAGCAAGCCAAAAAGTCAGGTTTGGGCCTGATTTCTCGTCTCTTGCAATGTTACCAGCACAGGATATCAGCTGAGATCAGCCTCACATCAAAAAGGGCGGAAGATGATTGTAACATTCAAATCCCATCCAATGTGTATTTGAGTATTACAGGTGATCCAGGGGACAATATCGATGGGGGTTTGTTGCGATGGTTTTGCCAGTAGGGCTGGAGGCCATTGAAGTGCCCCAGGAATTTGGGGACACGGGGGATGCCCCTTGGGCAGTGCCAGCCTGGCAAGCCTAGCACCCTGGCACAGCCAGCCTGGCATTATCCACCAGGCTCTGCCTTCCAGGCAATAGGCAGTGCCAAGGGAGCTGGATCTGAAGGGATGTGGCTTATAAGGGGCAGAAACTAAGGGCCTGTCTGATTTGTGGAAAGTGGGAGTATACATGCTGCACATTCTGCAAATGCAATTATCGGATAAGTGGGAGCTTCTGCTGTGGAGCCCCAAGATAGCCGGGGGCGTGGGGGTTGCAATCTGTCCATGCGGGACTGATTGGATGGATGACTCATGCAGATCAGAGGGTGAGGGTGATTGATCCAGGTGGGGAGAACAGTAGCAGAGCCCCACAGTAGCAGGGGCACAGTAGAGGGCAGGGGGAATCAGTCACGAAGGCAGCTATAGCTAGGAGTGGCTGTGAATGATAGATTTCTATGTTCATAGAACACAGAGATCTAAGCATGCATAATGGTGCCCTCTGCTGCTGTCTGCTGGCTTTCAGCAAACTTAGGTTCTGCCCTCCTCCCAACCCTGCTGGCAGGAAACAGATTTGACTTGATTTTTTTTGACAGAGTGAGGTCAGATTCTATTTTTAATTCACCCAAAAAAATATGATTCTCTTCCATTTTCATGCTCATTTGGCATTTACAATTCTTTTGGCATGATCACCGCTCATGACTTCTTATTATAGATCACCCCCACAAGCAGAAACATCCTCTCTATGTGTCTATCCTGTCAATCCCCTTTATCATTTTATGAACCTCAATCAAATCTCTTCTCATTCTTCTTGGGTGAACTTTTCTGGCCGCACTCACCTCAAAATTGAAAAATCCTGTGCAAAATCAATGGACCTTTCCATGATCCACCCAACTCCTGAGTTGTGGCAGAATGAGAAATGTCGGATGTTAAATGAGTGAGTGGGCGAGGACCTCGCAAATGGAGGATAATGTTGGCAAATGTGAGGTTACCCGCTTTGGAAGAATTAATAGTAGGACGGAATATTATTTAAATGGCGAAAAGCTGCATGATGCTACGGTGCAGAGGGATCTGGGGGTCCTTGTGCACGAATCACAAAAACTCAGTCTGCAGGTGGAGCAGGTGATCAAGAAGGTGAATGGAATGTTGGCCTTTATCGCGAGGGGGATAGAATATAAAAGCACGGAAGTCTTGTTGCAACTGTACAAGGCACTAGTGAGGCCGTAACTGGAGTACTGTGTGCAGTTTTGGTCCCCTTACTTGCAAAAGGATATATTGGCCTTGGAGGGAATACAGAGAAGGTTCACCAGACTGACACCGGAGATAAGGGGGTTAGCTTATGAGAAGAGTTTGAGTAGATTGGGCCTGCACTCATTGGAGTTTAGAAGGCTGAGAGGGGATCTTATAGAGACTTACAAAATAATGAAGGAGCTAGATAGGATTCTTTCTATTTAGAAAGGAAACCAGAACTAGAGAGCACAGCCTCAAAATAAAGGGGGAGGGGGCAGTTTAGAACAGAGTTGAACAGAGGGTAGTGAATTTCTGGAATTTTCTGCCCATTGAAGTGGTGGAGGCTACCTCGTTGAATATATTTAAGTCGCGGGTAGATAGATTTCTGATTGATAAATGAATTAAGGGTTATGGGGAGAAAGTGGGAAAGTGGAATTGATCCACTTCAGATCAGCCATGATCTTATTGAATGGCAGAGCAGGCTCGTAGGGCTAGATGGCCTACTCCTACTCCTGTTTCTTATGTTCTTATGTTCTTAAACCCTAGTGACTATAGGCCTAAGCTGCTCAATGTGTCTTTATAAGACAAAGTCCTCAGAAGCAGTGGAGTAGTTATTCATATTTGATGATGTAGACAACTAGCCCAAAACAGATCCCATGGTCAGATGACATTCAGTGGAGAGCAACTGGCACATAAATAAAACAAATAACCATACTACAATACTTTGTTGGGCGTTTAATTTAATCTTGCCTGGTTGAGATATTTGCTGAAATATGTAAGTGAATGAGTACGTGGGAGAAGAATAGAAGTTACTTCAGTGGATCACTTCACAGTTCAATAGTTTGATAAGGAATCAGGATAGATTTGATAGCAATTATGAAAAGTTCTTTCACAGCCAATTTTATCAACAAAACATTTAAGGATGGTATTTAAGGGAGTTCTTGATTGACCTGTGGAACAGCCTAGAGTGATATTGTTAGAGGGGACTCAGGGAAGTAGAAACAATCTTCTGTAACCAGAAACAAGAGTTCGGTGACTGTGTTGCCTTCCCAGTTGCAGAGTTCAGGACTTCTGTAGCAGAGGTTACAGGGGGAGCAGGAGGGTTCAGTTGTCATGGTCCAAATGGGTAAAAATTATGTAGATAGGACCAGATAGGAATGGGATTTGCATAGTGATTATTAGAGGCTAGGGACTAAGTTAAAAAGCAGAACGTCAAAGGTAATAATCTCTGGATTATTATAGGAACTACAAACAAATTAAATTTATTTTTTAGTTTTACAAGTAAGCTTGCATGAATACTGCAAGGAAAAATTATTGTGAAGATCCCCCCGTCATCACATTCAGTTTGGGTACATTGAGGAGGAATTTAACATAGCCAATGTGCTAACCAGCACGTCTTTCGACTTGTGGGAGGAAACCGAGGCACCTAGAGAAAATCCATGCTGACACGTGGAGAATGTACAAATTTTGCACAGTGACCCAAGCCAGGAATCAAAACTGGGTCCCTGGTGCCGTGTGGCAACAGTGCTAAGCACTGTGCCACTGTGCTGCCCAGAGGGTAAATAATACTTGCAGGGCTGAAAAATTGGTGTAGGAGAAATGAGTTTTGATATATGGGGCATTGGCACCAGTACTAGGGAAGTTGGAAACTTGTACATTGGACATGTTTCATCTGAACTGAACCATGCTGGGGCCAGTGCTCTGATGAGTGGCGTAACTAGAGTACTAGAGAGGGTTTTAAACAAAATAGTGGGGGAACAGTTCACATGGGCGGAGTTGTGGTAAATTGAAGGGAAACAACAAAGCACTGTCAGTCCAAAAATGTGTGGGTTAGGTTGATTAGCCATGCTAAAATTGCCCCTCAGTGTCCTGAGATGCATAGGTTAGAAGATTAGTGGGTAAATATGTATGGATATAGGAGTAGGGCCTGAATAGGATTGTGGCTCGTGCAGACTCAAGCCAAAATGGCCTCTTTCTGCACTGTAGGGTTTCTATCAATCTATGATTCTATGAGTAGAACAGGTTAGTATTCGCCAGAGTGTGGCAGGAAGGGTTAGAGCATACAAACTTAAGGTGTATCAGCAGATAAGATCAGGGATTATAAATACGGTAAAAGATACTATCAGTGAATAGACGTACAATTTATAATGAAATGGATGAATAAATATCTATGATCTGACACTCATTATGAAGAGATTGTTGCAAGATAATCAAGGTTGGGACCTAAATATGGAAATTTTGGAAAGACAGGAAGCTCGGAAGAGATGGCAGGATAGCTCTGTTAATCAAGGATGACATTAATACAGTAATGATAAATGAACTGATCTCAAAAGTGTAAGAGGTACACTCGAATTCTCTAGCCTTCCCTCAATGCTTTTCTTAGCAACAAGAAGTGCCGCCAACAGCATTTTCTGGTCCTGCTGTTATCCAATAGAATTTCCCATTTAGTTTAATGTTGTTTATTAGTGGCACAACTAGGCTTACATTAACACTGCAATTAAGTTACTATGAAAACCCCTTGTTGCCACACTCCAGCACCTGTTCAGGTACACTATGGGAGAATTTAGCATGGCCAATGTAGGTGTGCAGTATTTGGATTTCCAAAAGACATTTGTTAGGGTACCATTTCAAAGGTTTCTACACAAGAGTTCATGTTGTAAGGGATAATTGATTAATATGAATAAAGGACTGGTTAGCTAACAGTTGGCTGAGAGTAGAGATGCACAGGTAATTTTTAGTTTGACAGGTAGTAAATAATGGAGTGCCACAGAGATCTGTGTGAGGCACTCAACTATTTACAATCTACATCAATGTCTTGGATGAAGGGATCGAATGTTTGGTGGCAAAATTTGCTGATAACACAAAAATAGATAGGATCTAGTGCATGACTCACTAACAGTATGTATGTGCAGAAAATAATTAAGAAGGCTAACAGAATACTGTTCTTTATTACAAATAGAATTGAACTAAAAGCAAAGCCATTATGCTTCATATATACAGGGCATTGGTGAAACCACATCTCAAATACTGTATGCCATTTGGTCTCCTTGTTTAATGAAGGATATAAGTGCATTGGAGCTGGTTCAGAGAAAGTTTACTCTCTTGGTACTTGGAATGTCTTATCAGGACAGGTTAGACAAACTCAACTTGATTCCTTTGGGTAAATAAGACTGATCGTGACTTGACTGAAGTATATAAGATGCTGAATAATCCTGACAAAGTGGACATGAAAGGATCTTTCCTCTTGTGGGCAAGTCCAGAATGAGGGGACAATGTTTTTAAATTAGTGGCTGTCCTTTTAGGACAGAGATAAAGAGAATATTTTTCTATCAAAGGATTGTGCAATTTTGGAACTCTGCCTCAGATGGTGGAGAAAGGGTCAATGAGTATTTTTAAGGAGGGATAAATAGAAACAGCCATTATTTTATTGAATGATTGAGCAGGCTTGAGGGGCCAAAAATCTTGTTCCTAATCCTATTTCATCTGTTTGAATGTAAGTTGTCAAGAGGAGGTGACAACTCTACAAAGGGATATAGGTAGGTTAGATGAGAGGGCAAAAATTTGGCAGCTGGATCATAACATGAGAAAATATGAACTTGTCCACTTGAACAAGAAGAATAGAAAAGCAATGTACAATTTAACTTGAGAAAGATTGCAGAATTTAATGGTACAGAGGAGTCTGGATGTCCTGGTACATGAAACATATAAAGTTAGCAAATAGGTACAGCAAGTGATTAGGAAGGCAAATGGAATGTTGGTGTTTATTGCAAGGGGTATGGAATATAAAAGAATGAAAGTCTTACTGCAGCTGAATGGGGCCTTGTGAGACCACATCTGGAGCACTGTGTACAGTACTGGTATCCTTATTAGAAATAGGATATTAGAATAGGTGTTAGAATCAATTCAGAGCAGGTTCAGTTAGCTGAGATGAATGGCTTATCTTGTGAAGGAGAGTTAAACAAGATGAGACTCCATTGAAGTTTAAAAGAATAAGATATGATCTTATTGAAGCAATTATAATCAAGAGAGGACATAGTAGGGTGAATCCGGGAAAATGTAAGCTCTTGAAGGGGAGACTGGTAATGGGGACACAATTTAAAAATGAAAGGTCTCCCTTTTAGGATGGAGAGGAGAAGGACAGTTTCCTCTCAGGAGGTTATTTGATTGTGGAATTCTCTTCCCCAGAAAGCAGTAGGTTTTGGGTCATTGAATTTATTCAAGGACAAGATAGTTAAGAGAATCAAGGGTGATGGGGATGTAGACAGGAAAGTGGAGTTGAGACCACAATCAGATCAGTCAAGAAATTATCAAGTGGCAGGTCAGGCTCCAAGAATTGAATAGCAGATTCCTGCTCCTAAGTCCTATGTTCCCAGAGATGATGAAACAATAATGTTAGGCCTAGACCTGATTGATCAAGGACAGTTAGTATGTGCAAAGGCTCATGAAGCCAATGACAGGTGAATGAGATTTCAGTTTTAGATCAAGGTGCATTTATAATCTGGCCAAATAGTTTGAGTAAGCACTTGCAAATCCTTCCAACATGTCAATAACAGTTGATAAGAGCCTGTTATTACCTGTTCTTATAACAGATAAGATTCATGGTCAGCTACATGATGGAAAGAATTTGGATCCCCCACCATCACTAACCCTAACTCCTGGCTCCAACATGCATGTAAAAGGATATTTTGCCACAGCAACTTAGACTCTTTGGGGGCTGGTTGGCTCAGTTGGCTGGGCGGCTGGAATAGATTTGGAACCTGCCTCATTGCCCTACCTGTGGTGGAGATTGTGATATGGTAGGTCTGATCTGGCTTCAGGCAGAGATCAACAAGTCAATGTGCTGCCCATAAATGTATTAAACACGTGACTGATATATCAGGCAGTATGGTCAAGACTTAAAGCTTTTACCATTATTTTAATTTGACCTAAAATTAAATGACTTTGTTGCATTAGAGCATGGTGTGATGTATCAATGCAATGCAATTAATAAAAATATGAAATTATAACAATTATAATAAAGTATTGATTCCTACTAGTGATGATTCAAAACTCAATTAGGGATATGCAACCATAATGCCCTAATAGGAAGAATCAGACATTATCAATATTATCTTCATACAGATTTCACAAACCATCTGCATTTACAAAATGAAACTCATATTTTTAAACAGTTCCTTGTTAATCAATTCTAATCTGGCATAGGTATTACTGTGACAATGACTCCCAAGTAAATAACATTTTTGGCACATGGTGTGTTTCTGCAGCTTTAAAAGCTGTGACTCAGAGCCTCCAAGACTACTCTTTAAACGTCTTCTATTTACGAACAGTAAAGCTGAACTAATTCCCTTACAGCATTACAATAATAACTTAGACTATAATAACATTTAACATTACAAATGCACTGTGGCAGGAAATGCACAAAAGCGTTTGGTTTTACAATCTCCTTAAACAGAAATTAATTCCTTTGCTTTGTTAGAAAATTTGTTTTTCTTTTAATCGTCTGCCATCATTAACAGTATTTACGAAGCAATTGAAATAATTTTCTGGTTGAAATCACTGTGAAAGTAGAAACAGAAATTTACCATCTGAGCATTCGCACCTCACATACCATAGATCTGTCAGTGGCAGCAATATTCAACCATGATGTTAAGTTCTCTGCAACACTCCAATGTTATCCTTTGGGGAAAAATGTACCGGGAAGCCACCTTTCTTGCCACTGCCTCTTGCAACAGCATTTTTTCTTTACACACAGTACTTTGTTAGCCTGCTCCATTCCTTGACAAAATAGTCTGCTTGCTCCTTCCAGGTTGTGCCAGCTATTTATTTAACTGCTCAAGCACTGTTTGCATTGACTGCAGCAAAGATAAAAAGTACTGGAAACAATTTCAAATATTTTCATCTAAATATTTGGTCACTTATTCTTTTAATTTGCACATTACATCATCAGGATTTCCCATCCTCTTATGCTTAACAAGCTCCAAACATCAAGTCACAAAATCAAACAGGTTTAGCAAGTTGAGCATGTGTGAATAATGCAAGACCTGAATATTGTTTGAGGTGCTCTTGAAAGATCTGTGCTCTTTTCACAAAAATATGTTTGGTGTTAATTACATTGCATTTGAGGAAAGGAAGTCAAGAATAGTAACCTGGAATTAGCAATTCATACAATTGTCAAAGCTAAATAAGCAGCAGGCCCCAAACTAATTAATTGCTCTGGATGCCACTGGTTTTTGCTGAGAACATGGGTGATGTGTCTGATATTACTGATGCTGATGAAAGTCATGCAAAAGGGTACTTGTTCCCTCAACAAAAGACCTTAATCAACAGAAACTTTGCTACTCAGCAGGGGTTATTAACTGTACAATTTCTGAACAGAGAAGTATGACTGAGTAAACTCGCAAAATTGACAGCTGATTATCTCAGTGGATTACCAGATTTTGGGGAAAAATTATTACTTTTTAAATCTGAACAAACCAATATCACCACCTCCCCAAATCAGAAAAAGCTAAAGCACAACTGAGGGATTAAAATCACACTGTGATATTACACTTCTTAACCAATATTTTAACAAAGCTATTATCTTATTCCTTTTAGTGCCTTCATTAAATTAATGCACAGAGGAATTTCATGCAAGTGTGAGCACATTTGATATTAATATCACAGGCTATGGTTTCAATCCATTGGAATTCATATTATTGGATAAAAGGGGGAAACAATTACAGCTAACATATAATAAATTGATTAATAAACCGCCCTGTTTCTTTTAAAAATGCATCATATTTTGGTAATGATGTCAAAATAAATTTCTGCAGTTGAAGAATATTACAAAGCCAGTTATTGCAATAATGGGCCCTTCAGATTGAACCATTTCCCAGAAAAAATTAGTTTCTTCTGAAAACTCCACAAGAAGTAGATACGGACAAAACTTATCAAAGACACAAAATAGGTGATAGCAAATCGATTGTCTGTTATATCCTCAAATGAACAAATTATAAAACAGACTGATAATTTGTAACACCCATCTTGCATTACAGCCTAAGTTGACTTTCTTCCCTGTTTACACATTGTTCTGCGTGCTAGAGGAGAGTCTTTTTTGGCTGTGTCTTGTTTTATTGTAATACTTGCTGTATAATTAGATACTGATTCAGTTACACAGTTTATTTATTTATTAATTAGTCACAAGTAAGGCTTGCATTAACACTGCAATGAAATATCTGAAATTCCCCTAGTTGTCACACTACAACATCTGTTCGGGTCAATGCACCCAATCAGCACGTCTTTCAGGCTGCGGGAAGAACCTGGAGGAAATCCACACATCACAGGGAGAACATGCAAACTCCGCACAGACAGTGACCCAAGCCAGGAATAGAACACAGGTCCCTGGCACTGTGAGGCAGCAATGCTATCCACTGTGCTACCCTGGCAAAGGAGGAAATCTTCCACCTCTATCTGTTGCAAAACAAAATATTCATACATCTAAATTATACAACAATGTCACCCAAGATGTGATTTTTGATGCAAAGACTATGCTCAAAACACTAATGCTATTACATCCAACCCTTTTCTTTCTGGTTGATCATATTCAGCACTGGGTAATTTTTGCTATGCAAGTACACACCATCTTCGAATTATCTTTTGTAGATGATGTTGTGTGTTCATATTTTAAAATTTGCCAAATGTGTGCAATGTTAATCCTCCAGAGACTTATGATTTCCTTCCCTCCCCTGTCAGCTCAGGTCTTTAATCTAGATTGAAGCTACATTTGCACAAGAACTGCAGCATTAGCATAAAGTGAAACCACTTTTGCGGTGATGCTGCAGGTGCAATGTGAATGCAACATCAGTGACATATTTGGATTCCTTTTAAAGCTTGTCTAATTATTTGAATTTTCATCTCCCACTGCTTGCCATATTTCTGAAATAAGTGCCCTATGAGAGGTTTAATTTATTCATTGTTATCCTTCATGAAAAAATAAAAATGTTTAATGAAAATGCCCTGAAGTAGTTTTACTTCAAACAAAGTAGAGCATTTTCTTTCCCCAAGCATACAGATTAAGTGATAGCACTAAGAGACAGAAGGTCATAGATTAAAGCATCACCTCTGAAATTTAGCACAATGTCTAGGTTGATAATACAGTTGCTGAGACAGTGCTGCACTCTCAGAGGCAGTATCTTTAGAAGGGACATTCAAATGTCACCTTGCCTGTTGTCCCAAATGGATACAGAAAATCTTTTAGCGTTATTTTGAGATCTCCCTAGTATCCTGGTCAATGTTTATCCAAAATCATAAAAGCAGGTTATCAAATTATTCTTTCATTGCTGTTTGTATGGAAATGATTACTGTGCATTTTACAGCAATAATTGCGCAAGAAAGGTGTCTCAAAGTTCTTCAGGGTGCTCCAAGATCTTGAAATGCTCTATACAAATCATAGAAACCCTATAGTGTGGGGAGAGGCCAGTTGGCCCATCGAGTCTGCACCGACCACAATCCCACCCAGGCCCTATCCCCATATCCCTACATATTTACCTGTAATCCCTCTAACCTACGCATCTCAGGACATTAAGGGGTAATTTTAGCATGGCCAATCAACCTAACCCACACATCTTTGGACTGTGGGAGGAAACCAGAGCAACTAGAGGAAACCCATGCAGACACAAGGAGAATGTACAAACTCCACACTGACAGTGACCCAAGACAGGAATCAAACCACGCTTCTGGAGCTGTGAAGCAGCAGTGCTACCATGCCACCCAATGGATAAATAATGAATAAATATAAGTTATTTATTCTTAATTAAAAGGATATTACTTAAACAAAGGTGATGGTAGAACTGAGACCAGCAAGCTGTCAGCAATCAAACTGTGGCTGTTCAATTGCGACATGGTGACCCAGTCCAGAGAACAGATCCTGACTTTTAAACTGGGCTGCAAGCTCACTGCCTCCATGTAAAATTCCTCCCAATGTGACTGAGCCATCGTGCCCTCAGAAACAGCTTAGCTTAGTTGCTCAGATCTGTAAGGTCTGGGCAATAAATGTGGCACTGTATGCTTCACCCACCTCCCAAACTTGATGCTCAAGTGCACATTTTACAAATTAATTTGTCAGCTCTTTGTTGATTTATTATTATATATATTTCCTGAACATTTCTGCCAATGGGATTATATTGAACATGATAATCCATCACAATCTTGTGTAACTGTCAGGGTTTCAAGATTACAAAAATGAATGAAATAGATAATTAATTCCTTTGTGGAGAAGAGGAGAATGCAACGGTGTGATTTTCCGCACAACTGAAAATTATCCAGTAAAATACCAGCAGAAGTGGATAGCAATGGGCACACAGGTCTGCCACAGGGCCCCAATATTACAGTCACCTCACCTGGCACCCCTCTCCTGGATGGCACAGTGGCACAGGAGTTACCATACTGCCTCACAACACCAGGGATTTGGGTTCGATTCCTGGCTTGGGTCACTGTCTGCATGGAGTTTGCACATTCTCCTCGTGTTTGCATGGGTTTCTTCCGGGTGCTCCAGTTTCCTCCCACATTCTGGTTCGGTGCATTGGCCATGCTAAATTTTCCCTCAAAGTTCCCAAACAATTGCTGGAGTGTGGCAACTAAGAGATTTTTCACAGTAATTTCATTGCAGTGTTACTGTAAGCCTACTTGTGATACTAATAAATAAATTTAAAGTTCTACCTGAAGTGAGGGCTAGATTCATAGGTGGGCCAGACTGTGTTGGGGTCATAGGTCTCTCTCCTGAAGATTTCAGTGTGGCAGTTGGGATTTTACAACAATCTGATAACTATTGAAGTCATTGACAGAGAGGTAGCAAGAGCACAGGTGAACCCAATCATGCATGAAGAACCCATTTAGGCCGTAGAAATGGAGATCCTGTAAATATTTTAAATAAATCATCACAGATTTCCCTTCTGACAGCAGGACAAGATATCTGTGTAGGGGATGATTGGACTGGAACAAGAGTTAGCAACAGGGGACAAGAGCTGGAAACCCATTGGAATGGTCTGTAGAAGATAGTAGTGATGTAGGATGGGGATGTGGTCTGGACCCCACTGGTGATGAGTGGGGAGCTTGAGAAATCACGGCTATGATTGGGGCCACAGAAGCTGGAGATTTCCTTGTGGACCGCTCAGGATGTGTTTCTAGTTCAATTCTCAGAATTTCAATGCAGGTGACCAGAAATTGGATCACATCATAGAATGCATCCTTTCTCATTGCCCACCTCAACTCCAACTTCTATTTTTGTGACAGGAGGATTGAACAGAGATAGAATATTAAATCCCACTTATTATATCAATGTAACATGATCAGTGAAATCATAGAATCCCTACAGTGCAGAAGGAGGCTATTCAGCTCATCAAGTCGAAACAGTCAACAGTTTCTCCTAGGTCCTATCCCAGTAATCACACATATTTTCTGGCTAATCCCTCTGACACTAAGGGGCAATATGGCATAGTCAATCAACTGCAGGAAACTGCAGCCAATCAACTCCAACTCCAGGAAACCCATGCAGACATGGGGAAAACATGCAAACTCCACTGTCACCCGAGGCTGGAATTAAACCCTGATCCTTGATGTTGTGAGGCAGAAGTGCTAACCATGGTACCATTGTGCCATGCAATCTATCTGGATTCTTTATCTCCTGATACTGTCGTATTACATTGTTGCAATTTCTATCTTCAGTGATGTTGGTTGGTTTATTCCCATGCTCCCCATGAAGACAAAGAAAACAAACACTAACGTTGAGTATGCCTCAGTAAAGAAATTCCATCCTGATCGCCTTATCTGATTACCTATCTGTGCTGATCACATAATTTTGTCTCATGAATAGGATACATTTCATTCACTAAAACCAAGTGTTTCACAGGCCATGTGTCAGGTATCTTTTTTTTTATGGATTATGTTTTCTTCCATTAATCTGAAAAGGTCAACAATATCTATCAATTGGACATTGAGAGAAATCTTTATTATTAGTCATCTTTATACATCATTAGCGTAATACATGATTTCATTTCCCATGCCATGTTCTACAGATGATCACAGGTTGCACCCCCATCTGTCTGATAAACATTTACGATGATAATGAATTTTTATGATGGTAGATGCTGATAATGATTGTCTTTCAACCTTGACCATCTGCACAATAAGGTCATGTTTTTCCACTAATGCATTTGTAATGGTGCAAAGCTTACTCCCTCTTCAATCCCAATGGATTGCACCTGAAGGAACCAGCTTTCAGGCAAATGAGGCAAGTTTCTTTTACAAAGGGATTTTTTCAATTAAGGAACACTTTTGATTTTCCAGTCTTTTCTTGTAATTTGCGCTTTAATGAGTGACAGAACTATGCAGGGCCAGCAGTTCAAGGCACATCAAAGGCTGTTTTATGAACATTTATGAACAGCACACTTACAAACTTCTCTTAACCTCACAGGTGAACATGCCATAAAATGACAAGAAGGGCACCGCCGCCCCCACTACCTGTGCTACTTACAAGGAGCATGAACTACTTACAGGTTTACACCTGGATTTTTTTTGTCACTGTTGCTGTTGTTCTGCATGCTTCGGGAGTCATGTCACACTGTTTAAAAATTCAATGGCATCAGTTGAATGATCTGCTAAAGTTGCTTTGATTTAAAGGCTTCTGCTAAATCTACCTAGGGGGAGCTCTCTCAAGAAACATCGTAATGGTGAGAATAATGGAATGATCACCATCAGTCTCTCAGGCGTGCTCTGCCCCACAATCCTCCCACATTCAGTCACTATTTTGGAGAGTTGAGAGTTTTGTGGCAGGTCTGGCTGGGGAGGATGGGAGAAAGTTGGTAAACATGCCAGTGAGCTCAGGGTCAGAATGCTCGTCTTCGGAATGCCAGACTGGCATTGCCAAATGGGCAATGCCCAGCAATGTCACCAACCACCAGGGCTTAAATGGCCTCTGAGCACATTCCTCCCCCACCCCTCCCTCCAACATGGCCATCATGTCTGGTCCCCATTTGTGGGGAGCAGTCGTGATTCTTACCGGACTCTCGCTGCGCCCGAGTGTTGGAACATCCTGGGAGAAGGGAAGATCCTGCCTTGAATAGACACAGGGCCAACATGTTACTTGTGATATGCTCTGGAGCTATTATTAGTGTTTCTAGTACTCTGCGTTCCACCCAACCACCCCTCACTTCCCGAGTTCACTCTTCTCACAAATTTACAATCTTAAGCAATATTTAGTTTCCATTCAACTCATACTTCCCACTCTCTTTTAAGTTAGCATTATTAAAGCCCCAACAATGTGTTCAGCTCTCCTGGAAGATATATAGGACACGTAGTCCATTATCATCTCTTTGCAAAGCCAACACGTGGTGGAGTGAGACAGTAGCTGGCTCCTGGGCTATGACACTTCACACGTGAAGATAGTGAAGACCAATCGAAAAAAAAGACTATGACTTGAAAGTTTCCCTCTCATCATCATCTGTATTGCACACTGGGGAAATGTGAAAGTACAGGCTGAACAAAATAAAGCATGTTCAGCTCCTATAAGGAACTTTGTAGCTGTATCATTCACTGCTGTGATAACCAGGAAAATGTTCAATACCAGAACAAGGAATGATTCTGGTAGACATAAAGAAGAATGAAGAACACACTGAAAGCACCGTTGGAGAATATGAAAGGAGGACTTGCCTATGACTCTTAGGGAAGGATTATCACTTTCAAGAGGTAGTGATATCACTTTTATTCTTGCTTCAATCTGAGGTTGCTTTCCGCAGACATTTCAATCAGCTGCAGAGAGTAGGTTTGCACCATCATCAACAATGGAATAAACTTCAGGACTGGGATTTATCAAAAGTTACCAAGTAACACTCTGTTCTGCAGACTTTCTTGAAAGTTTGACATCAGCGTCAGGCATTTTTACTAGAAGAATATCAATGGTAATGGGAAAGAAAGCTAATATCAGTATCTTTTCAGATACTTGTTCTGCAGTCAACTCTTGTCTGACACTGTGGCCATTTCCTTAGGAGTGGCACAGCATTTATACGCTGCTGGTCTGCAACATGTTCACTTTCTTTTGTTGCACTATATCTATTGTGTAAATCCCTCTCTGTGGTTTGGTAGTGCTGTGTAACTTGTTATCAATACAGCATTCTCTTTTAGGTCATTAGACCAATCCATGCTTCATTTTAATATTTTCAAACTCCGTTTGATGCTCAAATTTATGTTTATGGGTACTCTGTGGCACAGTGGTTAGCATTGCTACTTCATAGTGCCAGAGACCTGTGTTCGATTCCCAGCTTGGATCAGTGTCTGTGTGGAGTTTGCATGCTCTCCCCATTTCTGCATGTTCTGGTTTCCTCTCATAATCTGAAAGACATGCTGGTTAGGCGTATTTACCCAAACAGGCGCCAGAGAGTGGCAACAAGAAAATTTTGCAGTAACATCATTACAGTGTTAATGTAAGTCTTACTTGTGACTAATAAATAAACTTTAACTTTATTCTGCAGCTGTAGAAGTTCTGCAGTTTTGACCTCTGCTTCTTTACTGAAAGAAAGCTTGAGTTCTTTCATTGTTTGCTGATGAGATCCAAATGCAGTATCTAGTTTATATTTGTATGCATTAATAACCTTCGATCTTACAGTATTGGTCTGACCCAATTTAGAGTTAAATGTCTCATTCTATTTAGATACCTTTTTGCTGGATGCTTCCAGTTGTTGGTTTATGTTATCAGTGGGTTCAGTGGAATAAGCAGACAAATTCACAAATTATTTCCTTTTTCAACAAAAGGGTAACACTCCTCAAAAGACTTCACGATTATTGGCAGTTGAGTCAAAAAATGCTGTAAGATCAAGGACCACTTCTTCCAACAGATCAAATGCCTCTGCAGAAATTTCATCCTCTTGTACTTTTTCTTGCAAAAGTAGCAAAAGTCTAGAATATCATCTTATGGATGGTGGCTATCATTCTTGCTGCATTCTATTCCGTCTTCAGAGAATAAACAACAAAGAAAATTACAGCACAGGAACAAGCTCTTTGGCTCTTCAAGTCTGCACCAACCATGCTGCCCGATTTAACTAAAACCCCCTACCCTTCCGGAAACTATATTCCTTTATTCCCATCCTATTCATGTACTTGTCAAGACGCCCCTTAAAAGTCATTACCGTATCCGTTTCCATTACCTCCCTGGCAACCACTACTCTCTGTGTAAAAATCTGCCTCGTACATCTCCTTTAAACCTTCCCTCTCACACCTTAAATCTATGCCCTCTAGTAATTGACTCTTCCACCTGCGAAAAAGCTTTTGACTCTCCACTCTGTCCGTACCTCTCATAATCTTGTAGATTTCTATCAGGTCTCCCCTCAACCTCCGTCACTCCAGTGAGAACAAACCAAGTTTCTTCAACCTCTCCTCAAAACTAATGCCCTCAGTACCAGGCAATATCCTGGAAAATCTTTTCTATACTCTCTTCAACGCCTCCACATCCTTTTGATAGTGTGGCAACCAGAATTGAACACTATATTCCAAGCCTAACTAAGGTTCTATAAAGCTGCAAAATTACTTGCCAATACCCTGGCCAATGAAGGCAAACATGCCATATGCCTTCTTGACCACCTTCTTCACCTGCATTGCCACTTTCAGTGACCTGAGTACTTGTACACTCAGATCCCTTTGTCTATCAATATTCTTAAGGGTTTTGCCATTTATTGTATATTTCCTATTTGCATTAGACCTTCCAAAATTACCTCACATTTGTCCGGATTAAACTCCACCTGCCATCTCTGTGCTCAAGTCTCCAACTGATCTACATCCTGATGGTCCTAATTGCTATCCGCAAATTGACTAATCTTTGTATCATTCGCAAACCAATTATATTTTCCTCCAAATCATTTATATATAAATATTACAAACAACAAGTATCCCAGCACTGATCGCTGAGGAAAGCCATTTGCACAGCTCTCCAGTCAGAAATGACCCTTTCCACTACAAACCTCTGTCTTCTATGACCGAGCCAGTTCTGTTTCCATCTTGCCAGCTCCCATTTATTCCATGTGACTTTACCTTTGTACCAGTCTGCCATGAGGGCAGACTGTCAAAGGCCTCACTGAAGTCTATGTAGACAACATCCGTTGCTCTACTCTCATCAATCATCTTTGTTACTTCCTTGAAAAGCTCGATCAAGTTAGTGAGATATGACTTTTCCTTCACAAAACCATGTTGTGTCTCACCAATATATCCAGTTATTTCCAAGTGGGAATAAATCTGTCTCGAAGAATCCTCTCCAATGATTTCCTTACCACTGATGTAAGGCTCACCGGCCTGTAATTACCTGGATTATTCTTGCTACCCTTCTTAAACAAAGGAACAACATTGGCTATTTTCCAATCCCCTGGGATTTCACCTGTAAGAAGTCTCACAACACTGGGTTAAAGTCCAACAGGCTTTTTTGATAGTAAATACCACAAGCTTTCAGAACACTCTGTTCCTTCGTCAGGTGTTTGAAGAAACAGCGTGTTCCAAAAGCTTGTGGTGTTTACTATCAAATAAACCTGTTGGACTTTAATCTGGTGTTGTGAGATTTCTTACCGTGTTTACCCCAGTCCAACATCAGCATTTCTACATCATGACCTCCCCTGTAACCAGTAAGGATACAAAGATTTCTCTCAAGGCTTAAGCAATTTGCTTCCTTGCTTCTCTCAGTATTCTGGAGTATATCTCATCAGGTCCTGGGAACATGTCTACCTTAATGTTTCTCAAGAATTCGAATACCTCATCCTTTCTGATCTCAACATGACTCAAACTATCGAGATATCCTTTCCCAGACTTATCATCTACCAAGTCCTTCTCTTTGATGACTTCTTCTAACTTGTTCCCAAAGAGAGGCAGAAGACCTACAATATCATTGGGTGGTTCTTGGAGTTGAATTGTGGATATTTGCAGTGTCACTTTATTCAGACATGACTCTCTGTCAGATAACACAAGTTTCTGTGTCTTGTTTGAATTTGGTCAGATACCCATTTATATCATGTCAGCACTCCAGTACTGGTTTTTCTTTTTCTTTATTTCTCCAAGGAAGATGATTTCCTGGTAGCCAGGCTTAGGACAGTGAACCAAAATGTGGCAGATCATGTTTAACAGGGATAAGCATGCATTTTGATCAGAGAAATGGGAAGGTGATTTATTCTCTAAATGGGGGAGACTTTAGGGTGCTGTGGTGCGGAAGGATCTGGATGTCCTCATTCAGAGTTACAGAAAACTAGCATGCTGGTACAGCAGATAATAAAGAAAGCAAATGTTATGTTGGCATTTATAGCTAAAGGAATCAAATATAAAGACAAGGAAGTATTGTTGCAACTATAAAGCATTGGTGAGACTACACCTGGATATTATACACAGTTTTGGTCCTTTTATATGAGGAAAGATGCAGTGGCATTGGAGGCAATTCACTAGATTGATTAGAGGGATGAGGGATTTGTCTTATGAAGAGAAGTTCAACAGTTTAGGCCTACACTCTCTGGAAATTAGAAGAGTGAGGGAAGATCAAATTGTGATGTACAAGGTGATAATAGATATGGATAAATTTGGTGTGAAGTGGATGCTTCTTCTTGTGGGGCATTTTAGGATGAGAGGTCATAATCTTAGGATAAAGGGTAGCAAAGTTAAAACAAAGCTGAGAAGAAACTAGTTCTTCCAAAGAGTTGTGAATCTGTGGAATTCACTAGTTCAAAGTGGTGGCTGCTGGGACAATGAGTAAATTTAAGGAGGAGTTAGGCAGATTTTTAATTGGTAATTGGTTGAATGGTGGTGGGGAGAAGGCGGGAAAACAGGGATGAGGGAGCATATAAGCCATAATAGAATGGTGGAGCGGACTCGATGGGCCAGCTGGCCAAATTTTCCTCCTACATCTTATGAAGTTATGAACTTATGTAAGTGAAAGCACATAATCCACATGAATATCTTTTGAAGGTTAAAAATCCATTGAAATAAACACAGATAAATGAACACACAATAACAGTCAAGCCATTTTTGTTCCACTTTTAGATGATATGCTTAGCATACGTTTTCCCTAGATACAGATGCAGTTATAGGAATTAGTTTACTCATCACAAATGCACAAATGCAAGTGAACCTCTGTGCTGGGCAGTTTCTCAAATGGAGCCATGTTAAATCCACAATTAAATATCAGAAGTAGCAATTGTAAACACAGCTTTTTTTTAATTTATAGTGCCCTGATTATTTATCTTCTGTGCACTTTATACCACCATAAGTCAACAGCAGAATACTGTACTCCAAGTCCCACAATAACTCAATATTTAGACACAGGAATGTCAAGCCTTATCTTCAAATATGCAATGGTGCTCAGATCCCTGTGCAGCTGCTTTCTCAAATCCAATATAGACATATTGGTGGTAGCGCATAAGTATAACTACAAAATTATGTACCAATATATACATTGCACTTTGGAAGACTAATC
The DNA here is from genome assembly GCA_024679065.1 of Sphyrna mokarran. Lineage (NCBI taxonomy): Eukaryota > Metazoa > Chordata > Chondrichthyes > Carcharhiniformes > Carcharhinidae > Sphyrna > Sphyrna mokarran. Next base: position 100,478,125 of record JAGIQG010000004.1, on the reverse strand, counting down.
CATCCTTGAACTTTCTATCCTGCAACCCATGTTTCTTGTTCAAATGGGTCTTTTTAAATTCAAACATTTGAGGCTAATATTGGGTACCTAAGAAATGGAAAGATACCCAACATTCTATATTCAAAACATTATCCTTATTGATTTTTATAACTGCATTGATTTTGGAAATTAGATGGCTGCTACAAATCACTTGATCACAGAGTTGGTCCTCTGAAAGGGAGTAAGCCCCAGCAGTTTCAAGAATAAAGTAATTATTTCTTCCATTTCCGATATTTTGCAAATCATTGTGCAAACCCCTTCTAATTAATGAAAACAAAGAAGCACAGACAAAGTGACTCCCCATTCTGAACTATCTTGAAAGAGAAAAATCAAAACTTGATATATTGGAAGAGAGACCTCAGACTGGGAGGTCAAGTAGATGCTGGGATGAATCAGGTGCAAAAGGGGTCACATGTCAGGAGTATGGGGGGTTGTTTTAGTGGCCCATCAGATACACAGCATGTAAGAGTTGCTCAATAAACATTCATTGTTATTAGTCCTGGTTGCCAGTTATTACAACCTAATATTTTCTACAGATAATAATAGTCATTTTGTCTCTCTCCTAAGGAGAAACAAAATAATCCTGGCCAGGATAACTGAAATTAATTATTATGCTGCACTTAAACATTATAGGTCATGTTGCATGACCCAAGCCTTTTGGACAGTTTAACATTACAGCTATGGACCCCACAGTTTCAACATCAAATTGGTGAGCCAAGAATCAGGGCACCTCTCAGCTCAACGACAGCTTGCCCATCTAACCTTGCTTTGTTGGAAAATTGTATGCCATCACCTATAGACCTCACTCAATCTCTGTGTGCCTACTTCACCTTACAGGTTCAGCACCAACTAAAATGTGATACTAAACTCCCCAGATGAACTCAAATATCGATGTGAAATAATTTCTCATTGGACTCTGGAACTCAAGTGAACAAATATTCATTTTACTAAGGTTGTTGATATAAAATTTCTTGTATTATAAAACTTCTTTTCACTAATTCCCCCTTTCACTAATCCCCCACATGCACGTGTGCATGTGTGTGTGTGTGTGTGTGTGTGTGTGTGTCTATCTGTCTGTGCATACACATGCTTGCATGCATATGAAGTCAGATATTGCTAACAATATCTGTTATTGCAAAACTGGTCTCTGGCTTTTGTATGTGAAAGATCAACCATCATTCTGAGTTCATCTTAACTTATGTTTATTGTAGATCATCAGTACAATTGGATCACAGGGGGAAAAAAAGATTGGGAAACAAGCCATCACATATTTTTTTAAAAAATGAATTCAAAACACCTTCTGCTTACGGACGAGTGGTAGAAGGAAATTGATGCAGTGGACTGCCTCTCTCCTGTCCGTACCACTATGCAATAACTGTTGCTTTAATTAAGATGAGGGTCACCAAAACCTGATAAGAATAGTAATTTCTGAAATTGGAAATTACCACAGAATGATAGAAAATTAAACTCCTCCATGCAAAATTCTTATAATGGGTTGCAGAATCTTGTCAAACCAGTAAAGTATTTTGTACAATGGATTAACCATAAAGACCAACTACTGTGATAACGCAATGCACAGCAATCTGTTTGCCTAAGGCACACAGCTTTGGTTAACTGAGTCATTTGGATGATTCACTAAAATAAATGTTAATACAAATATGGTATGCTGATCCTTTTAGTTTCTTCAGATACAGACTTGTTTGATGTAAACAAAAAATATTCTCTACTTACTGTGGTAAATATATTTATACATTTTACAATTGAATGTATAAGCCTAAAAGACATTTGGTGTGATTTTCTGTACCCACCCCCCCACCCCCCACTCCTCATGGCGTCTTTTGTGTCAACGGAAGCAGCTCCCCATTGGCCAGTGGGGTTTCCCATTCTATGCCCCCCTCATTACTGGGAAACCCACATTTGCCGATAGCAAGACTGGAAGATGCTGTCAGTGAGAATAACCATGACCATAAAATTGTGGTTCTACAATGAAATAGAGATATTAGCCCATAATATCTGACCAGCAGCCAAAATCTATGGGCTGCCAAAAATAATTAAATCTTTTGCGCACTTATCTGAATTGAAAACTGACTATCCAACCCCGGACGGGAGGAACAGCATGCGGCCTTCAATGGGACATTCTCTATAGATCTCAGTGCAGAACAGGAGGAATCCAGCCATGCCCCCTCATGAAGGGGCTAACTGGGAACACCCATTGATGTCAGATATGAAACAGCAACTTTAAAGTAAAGAGGAAAGAGCTCATAAAGATTCTCTCCTATTATAAAAGTATGTTGAACTTTTTTCAATTTTTTTGCTACTTTTAAGCAGTTAATCCTTTTGTTACTGGCTTGAAGTGTAACTCTTCATTTTATTTTTGTTATTGAAGATGAGTATAATTTAATATACATAAATGAGCGTAGATTAAATTTGTGAAAACTACAATGTAAATCTGCATAATATTATTACATAACTTTATATGTGGCATGCTTATTTATAAGTGTTGATATTTAGAATTAGAAACTGAAAATTTAATTGGAAAAATGAAAGGTCAGAACTTCTCAGACTATGATTTGGATACCTCATTGCATGAGGTTGAACAAAGGAAAGTACCCATTTTGGCATGGAAAATCTAAACCATCACGTTTATCATTTGTGCTTTTCTGCCTTGTTAAATTCATTTAGAATGATCTCATATTTACCTGTTGTGTTTTGATGTTTCAATAAAGCATTAGTGGAGTATTGTAAAGTTTAATGGAAACATTTATTAACAAACAATGAGATAAATACACAATCTTAATACAATGTTAACATTTAACTAAACACTTTACTTCAGCAGCTGCACAATGACATTTTCATTAATTGCCCCATCATTTCAAATTTCTTGCAATAAAATATATTTTTTCTCTTTAATACCATGATCACTAAAATAGTTTTTTTTACTTTAACACAACGGTACTGTTGTCTCTGTAAACAAGGAGGCAAGGGAGGAAGTGATGTATGGAGAGGTAAGGAGGGAAGGTAAAGGGAGGGAAAGAGCAGGAAGAGGGAGGGTTTCAATATATTATTAGTCCATTTTACATTTAGCCTAATTCTTCTGTCATGAACTCCATGCTTACTTGAAGCCTCAAAAGAATTTCAGTGATTTTTAAGAAGCCAAACTAAAAGTGTGATGTACCAGCAATGGTGGAACGTGACTCTATGTTATCAATCTGCATTGGATTCTGCCACACCTATCAAAGAGATAGTTCACATCAGCTTGCAGGAGACTCGCATATGTCACCTTAAAGAATGCGCTTTCTGAAAGCATGTGAAATAGCTAAGTTACATATTTCTCACCATAAATGCAAAACTCATTTCACCTTAAGAGGCTTGTGAGGATCAACTTTGCATCAGGGAAACTCTTAAAATTACGAAAAACACTGCTTAAAATACTTAGCAAAATCCAAATGAACTTTTGCTGAAATTTAATATAGATAGTACCAATATACATTTTGCATTATATGAATATACTTTGTACTGGAATTAACAGTATGTCATGATAAAGTTTAAGAAAAATAGAAGAAACTTTCACTCTCTGTACATTACATATATTTGAAACAAATTTACAAAAAAGATTAATCCACAGAAAGAATGTCTGCTGTCTCTAATCACTGCAGTCATGATGTAGAGATGCGGACATTGGACTGGGGTAAACACAGTAAGAGGTCTTAAATCCAACTGATTTACTTGATAGTAAACTCACAAGCTTTTGGCTATTATAGCCTTCTTCAGGCGAATGAGGTGCTGTGGTCTGCAATAGCCCACATATCAGCACAGACAGTTTACAGATTGCTGATTAGAATGAGAATCTTGCAACGGAATACGTTGCAAGAAAGGATGTCCCAAAGCATGGTACATTGGGGAGACAATGCAGACACTACGGCAATGGGTGAATGAACATCGCTCGACAATCACCAGGCAAAATTGTTCCCTTCCTGTGGGCGAACACTTCAGCGGTCACAGGCATTCGGCCTCCGACCTTCGGGTAAACGTTCTTCAAGGGGGCCTTCACGACACACGACAGTGCAGAGCCGCAGAGCAGAGACTGATAGCCAAGTTCCGCACACATGAGGACGGTCTTAACAGGAGTTTTGGCTCCATGTCTCATGATCTGTAACCCCCATGACTTGCCTGGGTTAGCAAAAAACCTCACTTACTGTGCTGTCTGGAGACAATACACATCTCTTTAACCTGTGCTCAGTGCTTCTCCCACTCACATTGTTAGCCACAATGCTAACTTGAATAGCAGGTTAGGTGTAAAGATTCTCATTCTAATCAGCAATCTGTAAACTGTCTGTGCTGATATGTGTGCTATTGCAGACCAGAATACTGCATTTGCCTGACGAAGACGTAAGTCGAAAGCTTACAAATAAATCAGTTGGATTTAAAATTGATATTGCCAGACTCTTACTGAATGGATCATTAACCCAGATTTTCACTGAGACATGCTGACCAGAAATCCCTTTAAAAATGTTGGCCAGAACCTGATTTGGGAATTCCCACCTCCGTCCTACCTGTGAAAATTTTAATCAACACAGCGTAGTATGTGGGTGGCCCACCTGTACAAAGTACTCCTTACATTGCTGGCTGCGTTATAGGGGTGAGCAATCAAATGAATCCCATGGAACCTTTGTGAAGTTAGATTGCTTCCATATGGGTATGGATTGATGAACAGTCGTGGGGAACGCCAGCCCCATGTGGGAAACAAAACAATGTCACCCAATGAAGAAATGCTTCAGTGTGATTTCAACAGGGAGTGGGCATTTGCATGGGAGATGCAGCATAATATAGATAAATATAAGATTAACAACATTGATAGCAAAAATAGGAAGGCAAATTACTATCTGAATGGATGTAAATTGAGTGTGGTGGCTACTCAGCAAGACTTTGCATCAGTCACTGAAAGTAAATACACAGATACAGCAGGCGGTATAGAAGACAAATGGTACATTTGCCTTCATTGTGAGAGGATTAGAGTATAGCAATAGGGATATTTTATTGCAATTGTATAGGGTGTTCTTGAGACCATACCTGGAGTATTATGTAGAATTTTGGTCTCCTTATCTGAAGAAGGATGCCCTGGCTACAGAAGGAGTGAAGTGAAGGTTTATCAGACTGATTCCTGGGATGGCAGGAATGTCATAGAAGTAGACATTAGATTGGTTAGGATTAATCTATTGGAGTTTGGAAGAATGAATGGGCATCTCACAGAAACTTGTAAAATTTTAATAGGATTAGGTGGAGGGTGGGAAATCTAGAACTAGAGGTTATAGCTTGAGGATAAGGGATAAACCTTTTTGAACTGAGATGAGGAGACATTTCTTCACCCAGGGAGTAGTGAATCTGTGGAATTCACTACCACAGAAAATAGTTGAAGCCTAAATAATATGTTTTGAAGGAAGGAATTAAATATAGCTTTTGAAGCTAAAGAGATCAAACGATATGGGGAAAGCGGAGTTAGGACATCCAATTTGATGATAAGTCTATAAACCTAATAATATAAGTGTGTGGGAAGTTTTTTTTTCTCTCTCCTTAAAGTGAATTAAAGTATCAGGGATGGCAGTGCAGGCAGTCCGTTGCAACTCCTGTAGTATGTATGAGGTGAGGAATGCCAGTAGTGTTCATGCTGATTATACCTGCAGGAAGTGTGCCCATTTGCAGCTCCTTGAGGACCGTGTTAAAGAGCTGGAGCTGGAATTAGAGGAACTCAGGATAATCCGAGAGGTTGAGGAGGATATTGGCAGGAGTGACAAAGAGATAGTCACTCCTAAAAGTGATTCGTGGGTAACTGTTAGGAGGAGAGGTAAGAAGCAATCAGGTAGACAATCCCCTGGGGCTGTTCCCCTCCGAAACAAATTTTCTGTCTTGGATGCTACAGTTGAGGAAGAATCAACTGGAGATGACCAAAGGGAGCAGGTCTCTGGGGGTGAGCCTGCTGAGAATGCTCAGGTGGGTAGGAAAAACAAGAGATTGGGCCTAGTAATTGGGGACTCCATAGTTAGAGGGACAGATAGGAGAGTAAGTAGTAATAAAAGTGACTCAGGGCTGGTGTGTTGCCTCCCAGGTGCTGGAGTCCAGGATGTCACAGATAGGGTTTTTAAGATTCTTAAGGGAGAGGGGAGTCAACCCCAAGTCATAGTTCATGTAGGGACACACGATATAGGTAGGAAAAGGGAAGTGGATATTAAACAGAAATTTATGGAGTTGGGGTGGAAGCTTAGGGCCAAAACTGGCAGATTGGTTATCTCTGGACTCTTGCCTGTGCCAAGGGATAGTTTGGAGAAGAATAGAGAGAGGGAATGTTTGAACTCATGACTACGGGGATGGTGCAGGAGGGAGGGGTTCAGGTTCCTGAACAATTGGGACTCATTCTGGGATAGGTGGGACCTCTACAAGGGAGATGGTCTACACCTGAACCAGAGGGGAACTAATATCTTGGGGGGAAAATTTGCTAAGGCTATGCAGGGGGCTTTAAACTGATTCGGGGGGGGGGGGTGGGATCCTAAGTAGTTGGGGTGCTAAGAGGGATGAGAGTAAGGGGGTCATAGAGGAAAGCTGTAAAACACAGTAGCATACGGGTGGGGTAGGGCATGGTTTGAAATGCGTTTACTTTAATGCAAGGAGTATTCGCAATAAGGGGGAGGAACTTGCAGCTTGGACCAGTACCTGGAACTTCGATGTTGTGGCCATTTCAGAGACTTGGGTAGAGCAGGGACAAGAATGGATGTTGCAGGTTCCAGGGTTCAAATGCTTTAGTTGGAGTAGAGAAGGAGGTAGAAGGGGGGGAGGAGTGGCATTATTAGTCAAAGACTGTATCACAGTGACAGAGAAGAAGTGTGATGAGGACTTGTCTGTTGAGGTAGTATGGGCTGAGATTAGAAACAGGAAAGGAGAGGTCACCCTGTTGGAAGTCTTTTATAGACCTCCTAAAAGTTCTAGAGAGGTTGAGGAAAGGATTGCCAAGTCAATTCTGGTCAGGAGTGAAAGTAATAGGGTAATTGTTATGGGGACTTTAACTTTACTAATATTGATTGGAATAGCTATAGCTCTAGCTCGTTAGAGGGGTCAGTTTTCGTACAAAGTGTGCAGGAGGGTTTTTTGATTCAGTATGTAGATAGGCCAACTAGAGGTGAGGCTACATTGGATTTGGTGCTGGGCAATGAGCCAGACCAGGTGTTAGGCTTGGAGGTTGGCGAACATTTTGGTGATAGTGACCACAATTCGGTTACGTTCACCTTAGTGATGGATAGGGATAGGCATGAAGCTGGGGGCAGTAGTTATAGCTGGGGGAAGGGTAATGATGAGGCCATCAGGAGAGAATTAGGGTGCATAGATTGGACTAGGAAGCTACAGGGACTGGGAACATCTGGAATGTGGAGCTTATTCAAGGAGCAGCTGCTGCGGGTCCTTGATAAGTATGTCCCTGTCAGGCAAGGGGGAAATGGTCGAGTAAGAGAACCTTGGTGTACGAAAAAAGTTGATTTGCTGGTTAAAAGGAAAAAGGAGGCTTATGTTAGGATGAGGATTGAAGGCTCGGTTAGTGCAATGGATAGCTACAGATTAGCCAGGAGGGAGCTAAAGAGGGAATTGAGGAGAGCAAAGAGGGGACATGAGAAGACTTTGGCTGATAGGATTAGGGAGAATCCTAAAGCTTTCTTCAGATATGTTAAGAATAGAAGATTGGTTAGGGCAAGATTAGGGCCAGTCATAGACAGCAGTGGGAAGTTGTGCGTGGAGCCTGAAGAGATTGGAGAGGTACTGAATAAATATTTCTCTTAGGTATTCACGCAGGGTGATGTAAATGTAGTTATGGAGAACACTGAGGTACAGGGTAGCAAACTGGAAAGTATCGAAGTAGATAGGAAGGATGTGCTAGATATTCTCGAGGGTTTGAAGTTGGATAAGTCCCTGGGCCGGACGGGATTTACCCTAGGATTCTCTGGGAGGCAAGAGAGGCGATTGCAGAGCCTCTGGCTCTGATCTTCAGGTCGTCGTTGGTTACGGGTGTGGTTCCGGAGGACTGGAGGATAGCGAATGTGGTCCCGTTGTTCAAGAATGGGAAGAGAGACCTTCCAGGGAATTATAGGCCAGTGAGTCTTACTTCGGTGGTGGGCAAAGTGTTGGAGAGAATAATTAGGGATAGGATTTATAGTTATTTAGAGAGTGATGAATTGATTGGAGATAGTCAGCATGGTTTTGTGAAGGGTAGGTCGTGCCTTACTAACCTCATTGAGTTTTTTGAAAAGTGACTAAGGAGGTGGATGGGGGTAAGGCGGTTGATGTGGTATATATGGACTTTAGTAAGGCGTTGGATAAGGTGGCCGATGGAAGACTTCTGCAGAAAATGCAGATGTATGGGATAGAGGGTGATTTAGCTAATTGGGTTAGGAATTGGCTAGCAGATAGAAGACAGAGGGTGGTGGTTGATGGGAGATATTCATCTTGGAGGTCGGTGACAAGTGGTGTACCTCAGGGGTCTGTTTTGGGGCCCCTGCTGTTTGTAATGTTTATAAATGATCTGGATGAGGGTATTGAAGGATGGATTAGTAAATTTGCAGATGACACTAAAGTCGGTGGAGTGGTAGATAGTGAAGAGAGGTGTTATAGTTTGCAGAGGGACTTGGACAAGTTGCAGAGCTGGGCCGAGAGGTGGCAAATGGAGTTTACTGTGGAAAAGTGTGAGGTAATGCACTTTGGCAGGAATAATAAATGTGTAGAGTATAGGGCTAATGGTAGGATTCTTAATAGTGTTGATGAACAGAGGGATCTTGGTGTATTTGTGCATAGATCTCTGAAAGTAGGCAGTCAAGTCGATAAGGTTGTTAAGAAGGCATACGGAGTCTTAGCTTTTATTGGTAGGGGGATTGAATTTCGGAGCCGCAATGTAATGTTGCAACTGTACAAAACTCTAGTGCGGCCGCACTTGGAGTATTGTGTGCAGTTCTGGTCCCCGCATTATAAGAAAGATGTGGAGGCATTGGAGAGGGTACAGAGGAGGTTTACCAGGATGTTGCCTGGTATGGAGGGCAGGTCTTATGAAGAGAGGCTGAGGATTTGAGGTTGTTTTCGTTAGAAAGAAGGCGGCTAAGAGGAGACCTTATTGAAACATATAAGATGATTAGAGGTTAGATAGGGTGGACAGTGATAGCCTTTTTCCTAGGATGGAGAAAGCTAGCACGAGGGGACACAGCTTTAAAATAAGGGGTGATAGTTATAGGACGGATATCAGAGGTAGGTTCTTTACCCAAAGGGTGGTTCGGGAGTGGAATGCCCTGACTGCAGCAGTTGTAGATGCGCCAAGTTTGGTGGCGTTTAAGAGGTTAGTTGATAAGTATATGGAAGAGAAGGAATGGTTTAGTTTGGAGGGGCATTGCTTTTTATATTGGTCGGCGCAACATCGAAGGCCGAAGGGCCTGTTCTGTGCTGTAATGTTCTATGTTCTATGTTCTATGTTCTAAGTCATGATCATAATGAATGGAGAAGCAGGCTCAAAGGGCCAATGAGTTACTTCGACTTCTATTTTCTCTGTATGTTCCTATGTCTGTTTCTGAGTATGTTCCTGGAATTCATTCATTGACAGGCTTTGAATTGCAATATTTTCAGCTTCAATAGTTGGAGGCTAAATTGTAAATTGGATCTGTTTTTCACTGCCAGACTCTCCTCCAAGTGCAATTTGACATTTACATTGATCAGAATTATGCAACTGTTGAGATGTATTAAAGTACTTTGCCCATGTTTCTTTGCATTCAAAACTGAAGGAAAAAGTGCTGGGTGACGTAAGTGTAACAGTCTGCAGTGATTTAAATGTTCACAACACTTTAAATTTGAAAAGAAAAGGATCTGCAGCTTCCCTTTGGAGAAGAATCACAAACACCTGTCCCTAATGTGAATTGATTGTCAGGACACCTAGTCTAGTTCAGAAATAAAAAGCCCTCTGCTTTTTAAGTTTGAACAATTTCTTTTTTTTTTGCATTAATAGTGATTTGTTTTATAACTTGGCATCTTCTGAATGCATAGCTGATTTTCAAAAGCTCCAGAACTACTTAACTCAGCTGTGTAGCCTTTTTGATAAAGAGTTTTAAGAGGGATGAAATGATTATGAATGTGATCATACCAGCCATTCATGCCACGGTCCTATTGCAGTGAGGTCGGAGAATTTGGTGCCCGGCCAAATTCCCTTCATTTCAATGGAATGGGAAAATTCCGCAGGCACGAACAGCCGTAACATTCCGGCCTATGTGTTTAGTGAATATATTTTTATTTTTACAACAGATTGACCATCTGAATCTAGATAACTTTTTTGAATGTCAGGTTTTTTTTTCCAGTACGAAGTACGTCTGATTGATAGTTGCATTATGTTGTTCAAAATTAAAAGTTATTTTGTGTCTTTTCAAAGACATGCCATTGATGGATATTGAGTGAGAGTCTACTGAAGATGCAACTGAGTCAGTGAGGGTATATAGAGGAAATGAGAGGCATGGAAGGGTCATGTGTGGTGGGTAGAGAGGTAGGGATTTGAAGGGCTAACATTCATCACTAAAAACAGGACAATGCTTAATAAACAGAGGCAGGCATTCTAGCCTGCTGGTCATGCTATGCACTCACTTTTATTGCTGCTCTCACCTGCATCTAGCGACTGACTCCACATACCTCTGCCTTCCTGAAATGAAAATAAAGTGGTGAAATCTTTCTTAAAGATCATTGGTTTACCAGCTCAGGAAGTTTCTGATTCAACCTTCTCATCAACTCCACAAAAACCCACCCCAGTGTAAAAGTTTTCCTTCCTCTTTGAATACATGTGTAATGAATTTTAAATATCTTTACGTTAACAAAAAGACCAAAGGATGCATACAGAAATTTTGAGGCATAAAATTTTGGTTTTGTGAAGGGTAGGTCGTGCCTTACTAACCTCATTGAGTTTTTTGAAAAAGTGACTAAGGAGGTGGATGGGGGTAAGGCGGTTGATGTGGTATATATGGACTTTAGTAAGGCGTTTGATAAGGTGGCCCATGGAAGACTTCTGCAGAAAATGCCGATGTATGGGATAGAGGGTGATTTAGCTAATTGGGTTAGGAATTGGCTAGCAGATAGAAGACAGAGGGTGGTGGTTGATGGGAGATATTCATCTTGGAGTTCGGTGACAAGTGGTGTACCTCAGGGGTCTGTTTTTGGGCCCCTGCTGTTTGTAATTTTTATAAATGATCTGGATGAGGGTATTGAAGGATGGATTAGTAAATTTGCGGATGACACCAAAGTCGGAGGAGTGGTAGATAGGGAAGAGGGGTGTTATAGTTTGCAGAGAGACTTGGACAAGTTGCAGAGCGGGGCCGAGAGGTGGCAAATGGAGTTTAATGTGGAAAAGTGTGAGGTAATGCACTTTGGCAGGAATAATAAATGTGTAGAGTATAGGGCTAATGGTAGGATTCTTAATAGTGTTGATGAACAGAGGGATCTTGGTGTATTTGTGCATAGATCCTGAAAGTAGGCAGTCAAGTCGATAAGGTTGTTAAGAAGGCATATGGAGTCTTAGCTTTTATTGGTAGGGGGATTGAATTTCGGAGCCGCAACGTCATGTTGCAACGTACAAAACTCTAGTGCGGCCGCACTTGGAGTATTGTGTGCAGTTCTGGTCCCCACATTATAAGAAAGATGTGGAGGCATTGGAGAGGGTACAGAGGAGGTTTACCAGGATGTTGCCTGGTATGGAGGGCAGGTCCTATGAAGAGAGGCTGAGGGATTTGAGGTGTTTTCATTAGAAAGGAGGCGGCTAAGAGGGGACCTAATCGAAACATATAAGATGATTAGAGGTTTAGATAGGGTGGACAGTGATAGCCTTTTTCCTAGGATGGAAAAAGCTAGCACGAGGGGACACAGCTTTAAATTAAGGGGTGATAGTTATTGGACGGATATCAGAGGCAGGTTCTTTACCCAAAGGGTGGTTCAGGAGTGGAATGCCCTGCCTGCAGCAGTTGTAGATGCGCCAAGTTTGGTGGTGTTTAAGAGGTTAGTTGATAAGTATATGGAAGAGAATATATGGAAGAGTATATGGTTTAGTTTGGAGGGGCATTGCTTTTTATATTGGTCGGCGCAACATCGAAGGCCGAAGGGCCTGTTCTGTGCTGTAATGTTCTATGTTCTATGTTCTAAGAGCAGTCACTTGGGGCTCCTTTACCAATGGTGTATCTGCAATTCCCCTCCTTCTCTGCAATAGATACAATAGAACATCCAAGTATTAAATATCCAACCTGACAAAGACCTGCAGAGGTTACGAGATGTTCTTTTGTCAAAACTTCCCACTTTATTGTGTGACTTTGATGATATCTTACACTCTTTCCAATGCGTCCAGCAACTTCTCAGTGGCACAATGGTTAACACTGCTGCCTCACAGTGCCAAGGGACCTGAGTTTGATTCCTGCTTTGGTCCCTGTCTGTGTGGAGTTTGCATGTTTTCCCTGTGTCTATGTGAGTTTCCTCTAGGTGCTCTGATTTCGTCCCACAAGCCAAAGATACATAGGTTAGGTGAATTGGCAATACTAAATTTTCCCTCAGTGTACCTGAACGGGCACCAAAGTGTGGCAATGAGGGGATTTTCACATTAACTTTATTGCAGTGTGAATGTATGACTGATAAACAAACTTTAACATTCTCCCCATTGTCTTTTCTTGTCACCAGAACCATCTATGGATTGTAGCGCACAAACTTAACAGTAAAATACTACTTCCCTTCCCCACTGTCTCAAATACTATGCATTGCAATTAACAAAGCCGGCAACTGTTAATGTTTGTGGTCATGCGTGTTCACTGAGATCCTCTTATTTGGCCAAGAAAACTGGACATAAGTCTCACAGTTGCAGGCATTAATAGAGGCCTGTCAGAATCATAAGTTTAACTTCATCCTTATAGTCAAGCACTCAGAGAAAGAGCTGCATGCTAATGTCTCTGAAATAATTATCACAGTCCCAGATGATTGTTGCATTATGCTTCTCATTGCTCAGAAACTAGAACTCAGTTGGTCTGCAATGACCAATTGTGATGACATTCTGAGTGTTCCCATTTGATACTTGGTTTCCATGGAGATATATAGACTAGCCATGAGAAACTAACTGAAACAGGAATTGGTGAGATTTAAACTGTTCAATTAAGAAGACAAGCTTCAATTTGGTTTAAACAAATCGTGAAGTCAATAACAAGGTTTTTATAAATACAATATTAGAATACTATTTGAATTATAGTTTTCATTGACAGCATTTTAAAAATGCAGTTGTAACAGTTTAAATGAACATTTTGTTTTGCTAAATGTTAATGTTTATTGATGTATACAGGACTAATGATCGATGAATCATTTCAGAAGCCCCAGAATATTTTTCATTCTTTTTTGGTATATAGGACTCACTGATAAGATTAGCATTTGTTACCCACTTCTAGTCATTCTTGAAAAGATGGTGGTGAGTTGCCTTCTTGAACTGCACCTGTCCATCTGATGCAGGTACATCAACAATGCTGTCCATCAGGGAGTTCCAGAATTTTGATCTCAAGACCATGAAGATGGTGATGTAACTCCAAGTCTGTGGCTCGGAGGTGAACTTGCAAGTGGTGATGTTACATTTTGTGTCAGCTGTCCCGTCCTTTTGGTGGAAGAGTTTGCAAGTTTGAAAGGTGTAGTGAAGGAGCTTCGATGGGTTGCTGTACCATCTTGTCGACGGTACACACTGCTGCCACAGTACGCCAATGATGGAATGACTGAATGTTGAAGGAGTAGATGGGATGCAAATCAAGCAGACAGCTTTGTCTTGGATGGTATTAAGTTTTGTAAGTGTTGATGTGGAGATGCCAGTGTTGGACTGGGGTAAATACAATAAGAAGTCTCATAACACCAGGTCAAAGTCCAACCAGTTTATTTGATAGTAAACCCACAAGCTTTCGGAAGCACTGTTACTTTGTCAGGTGTGTGGAAAATTCTGATCAGAGAAGGACATATAAAGGCACACACAGTTTACAGAATACTGATTAGAATGTGAGTCTTTACAGCTAACTTGCTATTCAAGACTTAAAGATGCAGAAAATGTGAATGGAGATAATATTAAGCTTAGGTTAAAGAGATGTGGGAGTGTTGTGAAGCCACGGCTTTGGACAAAAAAATGAGTTTTGAATTTATTGTCTGGAAAGCCCAGGTTGATTTTTCAAAAAAAAACTGGTCACATTCCTGTGAGTTGGTATCACAGTGAATGATGGCTATGCTTGCATCACTGGTCCTTCCACATTCCAAAACTATTGAAATGGAAACAACGGTTGGAATTCTCTGCCAATAAGCACAGATAATTTGACACCTAGCCAAATCTCCGTTCACTACAACGGGACCAGAGAATACCTTGGCATGAATGGCTGGTGAAGCCCTAGCAACTTTACGACAAAGGCAAACCAGGAACAGTTGCCTTGGATAGATGGATGGGGCCCATCCCCTATCCTGTTAACAATGCATCCAAACGATCATCTCATTAGCCCATTGGATAGAGATAAACCCATTAGAAGTAATTAACATAGAAGCATAGAAACTAGAGGCAGGAGTTGGCCATTTGACCCTTCAAACTTGCTCTGCCATTCATTTAGATCATGGTTTATCATCAAATTCAATATCCTGATCCTGGCTTCCCCCTACATCCCTCTCCCATTACCCCCATATCCCTTAATCCCTTTAGCCTCATGAGCTTTATCTAATGTCTTCTTGAAATCACATAAAATTTTGGCTTTGACTAGTAAAGTTAATTTGTTAATCACAAGTAAGGCTTACATTAAAGCTGCAATGAAGTTACTGTGAAAATCCCCTAGTTGCCACAGTCCAGTGTCTATTTGGATCAATGCACCTAACCAGCACGTCTTTCAAAATGTGCAAGGAAACCGGAGCACCCGGAAGAAACCCATGCAGACACAGGGAGAATGAGCAAGCTCCACACAGACAATGACCCAAATCAGGAATTGAACACAAATTCCTGGCACTGACTACTTTCTGTGGCAGTGAATTACACATATTCACCACTCTCTGGGTGAAGAAATTTCTCCCCTCCTCATTCCTGAAACAAAGTCTTTAACTCCAAACCATGACTCCTAGTCCTGGACTCTCCCACCATGATTGGACAATTGGACCCTGGCTGATAAAGAATTCCCAGCCAGGACCTAATCAAATTAATTAGCCAATCTATTCTTATTTTTTAAGAGAAAGAAAGATCCAAATACAAACAAAAGATGCTGGAAATCTGAAATAAAAGCAGAAAGACTGGAAATAGGTCTGCCAGCATCTGCAAAGAGAGAAACAAAGCCAAGTCTGTCTGATTCTTCTCCAAAACTTCAGATGAGTAATAAAAAAAAGTTGCAGTCAAATAGAGAGGGGAAAATGGGGACCTTATCAATTCCTTCTTACTGATCATAAAAATACACTTTCCCTTATATAAATTTGCATATAGATTCAGAATTTTCCAATACTTGGCCCTTCTGGAGGAGCAGCTGAGTGCCATAAACAGAGTGTGGTGGGAGGATAAATGGTCATCATAAGAGAGAGAGAAAAAGAGAGAGAAGGAGAGGAAGAAAGAGAGAGAGAAAACAGCAGCTTTGTGCTCCATGGAACCTCTTCCACCCCAGATGGCAACTTAACTGTCCTAGGAATCTGCAACAGTACATATTGTTGGGCTTTTTTGAGAGCTTGTAAGCCACTTTGATCACTGGTATCCACAACCATGAGCTTGAGTTTGCACAATAGTTTCCTACACTTGTATGGCACCAAGCTAAGGTTTTTAATGTCTCCTTCCAGTACAGACAGTGATACTCACCTCCTTCCCTTCTCTAAGAGATCATGATTCCTGTTTTTAATAAGACAGGCGTTCCCATGAGAGCATGGGGATGTTTGACCTCTTCAGGGATGCCTTGAAGGCATCCACTTGCTTTTTCACTGGGAGTTTCCTGTCACAACTGAGTTCCTAGTGGACCAGGAGTGGACCAGACTGGGAATCTGGTATCAGGCATAGGAATGACATATCGCATGCAATGATGCTAGTTTTGAGTGATTAACACATCAATGCAGAGTATGATGGCTTATGGAAGACGTTGCTTTTGAATCACATTTATGTCACCAGATTTGGAGGATCCTGCCCAAATACCCCTTTTACAACTCTATATTAAGTATTGTTTTGATAACGCTGCTGCAATTGGATGTTTTATGCCATGAATCCCCTGGGGAGCCATGGACCAAAACAACCAATGTTACCAAATGACTCTCAAGTGACAAAATTACCAGCAAGATTTTACATTTTTGTAATGATTATTTGAGCATGAATAAGAAACAACACACATTAAACTTGAATTAGTAGACAAATAGTAATGCAAATAAAAAGGGTAATTTTACTTTAAATAGTCATTCCAACAAAGATACATCTGATACAAGCACAAGCACTACTTCTGGCACAAATGTGGCTCTACACAGCTACGCAGTTCCACAATATGCCTTTTTATTTATTCATGCAGGATAGGTTAGGAGTCCCAGCTGACAATATGAGACTCATTGATGTGATTATTCCCAGCAAGACATTTCTATGAACCCATTCTTCCTTTGGGCATGACAGGGTATAGTTTTCTGGAGCTTTTTTTCAACCGACCAATCAATACATTCACTTGCTAACCACTTCTGAGTAAACATTTAGTTCTTTAGCATCTCCAAGTTATTGCCACAGTTGTTCAACTTTTAGACCTTTTTTAGCCAGCTCACATATTGCCAAGCAGAAAAGGAGACTTATTCTAGAGGGAGATATGTTTCCTCTTCTCACAAGAATTTGGTACGTTACCTTTCTATCACTGTCTGATTTCTCTTTGTGTCCACAAATGTGTACTGAGCATCCTCTCTATTGTCAGACCATATGGTATTTGTATCTTAGCTTCCCTTTTGTTGCTACTGAGTCTAGGTCAAGAGACAGCAGGTCACGTAAACCTATATTTCCTAGTGCCTAAGAAAATTACAATTGGTCCCTTTCCAATTGATGCAAACTCTTAAAAGGCAGTTTCAAACATTCTTAAAAATAATTACAGATTGCAGAGACATTTTAATTAAATCACAGTTTTTTTTTACAAAATCACAGGTTTTTTTTTACTGTGCTGTCTCTAAGTCAACAATCATTACATTTGCTATGTTATAACTAGTGAATAAATACAAGTTACTACTGTTTTCTCTGCTCTTTTCTTCCCATTTCTGATTACCATTTAAATGCTACTTCCAAAAATTTGTCTCCCACCCTGTCTCCATCTCTTTCTCAAGTTCTGATACTTCAATAAAAACAAAATAATGCTGACGCTGGAAATCTGAAATAAGAATAGAAAAGACTAGGTAAACACAGCAGGTCTGGCAGCATCTGTAGAGAGAGAAATCGAGTTAATATTTTGAGTCAGAATGACCTTCTGAATTAGTGTCATACACACTTGAAATATTAACTCTGGCCAGAAGTTTATTGCCTCGCCTGCCCCAAAATCTGGATGGGTGAGGCTCACAGAGCGGCATTCATTTGCCTCGGGCGGGATCTTATGATCCTTGGATAGGCGAGGCGGTAAAATTCTGGCATGTTTCTCTCTCCATAAATGCTGCCTGATCTACTAAGTTTATCCAGCATTTTTTTTTCTTATTTCTAATATTTCAAGCTTGAGCAATGCGAGCTGGCAATATTTCACAAAGCTGTACTTGCCGGAGTCAACATCTGGTGTGCAAAATTTACTCATCTTAAAGGAATGACACATCACTGTCCCTTCCTGTGCTGTCATTTTCAGGTTTGCTTATATTGCTGTATTTGAACGTTTATATTACTTGCATATAATAGCAGCTAATCTACTTAGCAACTCCTACTCCCTCTGCCTCTAATTACCACTCTCATCAAATTCCCATTTTAGAAATTCATACTCTCACTCTGTGATGTGCTCACAGCTACTTCCCTTCCTATACCTTTCAAACCCAAATCAGTTTTACACTCATCAACCAGCCCCTAACTGTATAGCATTGAGTTAACATCTAGGCCTGACTTATTAAATTAACTGTCAATTGACTTACAGTTGACAAAGTTGAAATCAAACCTTGAATTTCATATCAATGAGAGTTTTGTACTGCTCACCTGTAGTGTGATTCACCATAGTGATTAAATTCCCCTTTACTGCTCCTTTTTTCTAGTTACTTTCCCATTTCACACCATTTGTTCCTCTTCCCTAAGGTACGATCAAACTCATACTGATGAATTGCACCTTGAATTATAACTTTTTGTGCATGTTCCATTCCCTTCACCCCCATCAATGGCAACTGTGTTTTTAATCATTCAGTCCCTTTCCCCCTCTCAAGGTGGAATTCTCCCCTGGCCCCATTGATAGGTGCAGTTGCAGATGGAGTGGAGAGGGGTGGGGGGCAGTGAATGTGGAGGGAATTTAGTGAGAAATCAAAAATCGATTTCACACTGGCATGAATTCCCCACAGGATCTCCTGTTGGTTCCTGCCATGTTGGATTGGGAAGCCCACTGGAGACAGACACTAATGGGATGAAAATGGATACCTGACTGGAATCTTACCCCTACTCCCAAATTTTCATGACTCCAATGGGAAAACATATTGGTTCAGAACATGTATGTAACAACATGGCATGTGTATGTCAGGATTTACCTGAATAATGCCTGGGTCTACTGCCTGAGTTTGGGATAGAGGCTGCCAGCAACCTGGCCCCTAGAACACTACCGCAGTGGGTGATGGGAGCACCTACAGGTGGATCTCCCAGGTACGGTGTCATTGAGTGGGTGCATCTTCTGGCCTCAGCGTGTTGCTGGAGATCAATCTTCCTTTTCAGGTGGCCTATCCCCTTTTTTCAATGATGACTCAGTGATGTTGGGTATTTTTACAAATACAATCATGGAACACATCATCATGCCTGTCCCACCAAGGAATATAGCATTAAATTCCCAGGTGCACAATTAATGAGGTCAGGGCTGGAAGATATGGCATGGTTTCCTGTCAGCCTCCGCAGTGGAAAACACCCCACATTCCTACTCTGCCAAATTCCTTAGTTCTAGTTAGAAGAATTGCATCATAAGTCTCTCTGATTCCCTCCCCTCTTCAAAGGTGCTCTTTCAAAGCAGCCTTTTAATGAGATTAGTCTAATCCTCCTTCTTAGGCTTAATGTAAACTTCTGTCTAATAACATTCCTGTAAAATTCCATGGGATATTCTGCTACTTTAAGATTCTCTATAAATGCAAGTTTTTAGTGTTCTTGTACATAAATGTTCTTCAAGTATAGAACACTGGAAATGGAACATATGCATAAAACAGCAAAAGATGATTGAGCCAAGTTTGCTATCATTATGTACTTTTACTGTGACGTGCCAGCCATGCAATAATTGACATCCAAATACTACACACGTTTTCTTTTCTCCTACTTTTAGGGATTTCCCTTGACTCCCATATTGTGAGACATACTTGGTTCCAGACTCAGTCAGATGCTGTCATGATTTCAAGATCTGGATCTCTAGCCTCACTCTTGATGATTCCTCTCGAGGAATCCATCCATTACTTTGTTCATAATTGGGAGTGGACTGATAGGGCAGTAAACAATCAGGTCAGATCTCTCCTACATTTTGTAATTAGGACAGTTTGGGGCAATATTCATGTAAGTTTAGGGTTTGGTGGTTTAAGTTTATTTATTGGTGTCGTAAGTAGGCTTACATTATCACTACAGTGAAGATGCTGTGAAAATCCCCTATCCTTCTAATTAAAAAAAACTGGGGTCTGAAGTAATTTCTAACACTCGTGTGCTCAGTTATGCTTGACCTAAAAATTTTGAATAACTAGAAAAATGCCATTCCTATCAACAAGATCGGAAGATCCCAATGGTGGAAAATGGCAGGCCACATCCATCATTGGAAAGTTTGTCATTGGGAATGGGGGGATGGGGAGGGGTGTAACATTCTACCGAATGTTTCTCTTTTCTTCTTTAAAGTGATGTCGAACTGTGTCCGGAAGAATCATACTCTAGAAGCAGCTGCCAACAAGGATTATGATTCCCCTCTGAATCTTCCATTTCTCCTTTTTTAGGAGATAGTCCAAATTTACACCTCTTATTGGCTACAAATGATACAAACCTTCTTGTCTCACCCCATCTTTGCAACAACTCCTGTTTTATAGGCGCTAGTCTCCAGAAGTTTATATTCTATCACAAATAAATGCACATTTCCTTCCAGAAACAGCAAGGCCAAAAATAAAGTTATATTCATGTATCCACATATCCTAACCTGAGACCCGCATTAAAACCATTAGAATTAACAGTTAAGGACAGTACCTATCATTATGTCAGTGAAGTTTTCTACTGGTACAGATCAAATACAGCAATACATAGTTTGTTTAAACATAATTTGAAACTAAAGTTTAAAAATAAGGAATAATTAAAGAAAGATAACTGACCTCCTGAAAAAGAAGATGGAGTTCTCGGAACATTCTGAGGCTGGAAGTTGGACAATCTCCTGACACCGAATCTAGAAAGTCCACCTGTAATTGCTCTTCCCACCCACTGCTGAGGTGTTCTGGGCTCCAGTATTGCAGGCAATCTCCGTGCCAAACTCTGAAGGCAGTCAGAGGCATTGGTCAGGTGAACGTTGACCTCTATATGCCATTGTGTACCAGATGTATATGTGTTTCACCACTGACACTGTGGAGAACGGGGAGATTGGGGGGCAGATTCTGGCTGAACCCTCATTTCCATTCCATTCGCAGGATGCAATGGGAGAATATCTACCCGTAATCTTTGGGCGGAATTTTCCTGTCCCACCTGTCTCCGGAATTGTAGCAGATTGGGGGAGGGGGGTGCCATTATGCAAAGGTCCGTTGACATCGGACGAGATTTTCCAGTTTTGACGCATGCGCGACTGGAAAATCCCGCCGTTGGTGCTCAGTGCCAAAAGTTATTGCTTAAATGATGCATGTAAGATATAAGGTGGAATGAACTGAATTAGCAGGACACTGGCCTCCATGTCAGTGGTGACTACTGGAATGGCTGGAAAGACAATCAACATGAAATTTTAGCTGATGATGTCTGTTAACAGTTAAACCTGGCTCCTTTTCATGTTAGCCTGTATAAGGTAGTTAATATTAAGAAGATAAAAAAGGGGTAAAACATAAATATAGCATGAGTTAAGCCACTTGATTTTTTTTATGCTAAGTATGTAAACGATGATACCATACAGTTTGCAAAGTGAACATTATCCTGTATCATTTGAACTGAATAAGATATTAGCAGAAGAATACCATGTTGCTCATTCTTTGAGTGATATATGTGAGGGGAAAGATTTGACATTTAAGCAATCAGAATAGGAGAGTAAAATCTTTTGTCAAGCTATTACTATCCTCACATTTATAACTGGTGGTGTTTCAAAAAACATAAAGGTCACGGGGGGTGGGGGGGGGGGGGGGGGGGGGGGGGGAGGTCAAATATTTTGCACCGTAATGAAAATATTCATTATTACTAAGCATTAGAAAAATAATGTGAGATTTCTTGATAATCAACTTTGATAGAGGGCAGATAGACCATCTGGTGATGCATGCACCCGCATGACATCTGAATAATAACTATAGCTCATCTCCCAAAATCTGCAACAGCCACACTTAAATAAGAACCGTTGACAGAGAGTTTGACAAGGTGCTATATTACCACAGTATGATGGATATGCATAGCTGTGGCACAATAGGCCACACAACACTGTAAATGTCTTCTGATAAATGAAAAGTAGCTGAAACGGGGATGTTGCCAGAATTCCATTAGCTCTAGCTCTCATTGGTATCTTTAAACTTCCAGCATAAAATTGCAACATAATTTACACAAAATAAGAAAAAAATCCTTATGCAAATCTTGTAACTTACATGACACCTCAGCTGACTCACCTCACTGTCTCTTAGTTTATTGTAGCTCATAACATGTCACAGAGCAGTAAAGAGCTTCCAAGAGATTTAAAACAATTTTGTCTTCTGACGTGTTTATCAATTGACAGCAAATTGTTTCTTTGAAATATAACTTGAAAATACTTAAGTTCTTGTTTAATATTTTGACATCCTCATCATTTTGTACATCTGTTAACGTAAAGTGCTTAACTTCAATTTGATTGACAAATTGCGGAAACACAATGCAATTTTACCACTATATAACATATTATGCTGTGCTGCAGAAAAAAATTGAGATGAGGAAAATTGCTGTCATCACTTCACAAACTGTGGAAATACAACGCAAAAGCAATTTCCCTCAGAATTTCCTGCTACAAAACTTTTCTTATTTATTACAGAAGCTGCAAATGTTATATTACTGTTTATTTGGTGCTCCTTTTAATATATTGTTGCACTCAAGGCAAAGTGTATTCAGCAGCTTGGCAGCTCTTGTCTCATTCATGGAGAATAATTCAGAATTATTTTTCAATGCCGCCAATCAATCAACAAACAATCAATCGAAGGATCACAATGGGAATCATTTTGCACATTTGTCAATAGGGATTAAAAGTCTGACAAATACTCTTTTTATCAATTCAATGGACAGTTCCTCTCAGCTCAAAATATTTTGTTTCCACCTCCCCCCATCTCAACCAAGTCACTGAAAAGACAAGCTGAAAATAACAGAGCATAGGCAACAGGGTATATGGGACCAGTGAAAAGGACAAATGACAGAATGGCTCCTCATTCAGTAAGATTTAAAGATTGCAGAATTGCAATCTATGTATGTAATGTATGTTAGGGTTTGGGGTGCACAGTGCCCCTTTAAGAGTGTAGGTCAGATGATCAGAGATTGTAGATTTGATCGAAGACTCTATATCTAAATAAAGAGTTCCTCGTGATTTAAGTTACAAGGCCTTCTTAACAGTTCTTTTTGCACAACCCCTTTGCTAAAGATGTTTATAATAACTGGCGGAGAGGCTGCTTGACAGCCTATGCATCCTGATGGCTTTTCCATTCCAGTGAAAAGAGGACATGATTGAGCATCATTCTGGACTTCAGCAAAAGACACCGGAAAGGACCCAGACCACGGCAACCTTGTGAAGATTGGGTGGTAGTGTTCTGATTGCCATCGCTTTGTATCTTTCAGGAGGGAATCTAGTACTTGCCTGTGAAGTGGCCAAAAACACTGTGGGAAGTGATCGCCAAAGGGATTGGGGCTGCAGTCAATGGCTGGGAAGGAGCGCTAACCACAGTCATCGAGCGAGTGACTGTCACAGGGACTGGTATCCGAGAGAATCAGGGCTTTGGGTAGTGCCAGCGACAATGGAAGAAGGAGCTCTCAGCAAAAGGGAATGGTGGAGCCAATGCGAGTGCGAAGATTTTGAGCTGAGACTCTGATACTTGAAAATATTTTCATTAGTGACAAATCAAAATGGTGACCCAATTCAGAGCCAAAGGCCTCTTTGATGAAGAGGCAGAGAGCTAGATAACTTCTACAGAGTGCTTCAATGTGCTTATCTGAAGGCCAATATGGTGGGCAATCAGTTGGTTGTGCTAGTGTTCTCCATGGGGAGCAAGGCCTTCACTGTTTTAAGAAGTTTGCTACAAGTTGAAAAACCAGCTGAGAAGACTTGCTAAGAATTGTGCAATGTGTTAGAAGCTCATTTCGCTTCCAATTCACTGATGATTACAGAGCAGTGTGGCGAACTCAAAGGGGAGTCCATTTATCAATTCATGGCAACTCTGAAGACACTGGCAGAGCACTACAAAGTTCAGAAGCATACTTCAAAATGTCGTTAGGGACTGACTGCCATGTGGCCCCCAGCTTGAGGCCATTCAGCAGAGATTATTTATCAGCTGAATGGAATTTAGAAATTAAGTCTGCTTTGGAGATCTCAATATCAGTGAAACAGATTGCCAGAGAAGCAGCGCAGTCAGGTGTCAATTCCCAGGGGTACAAAATAGTGGAAGCTACACAGAGTTTGTTGTTACAAGCAGAAAGCTGCCAACGTGGCAGGACAGGGTACAGGGAGTCGAATTGCTGGACAGGGAAAACCCAATGTCACAAGTGCACATGGGTTGGTCACATTCCACAGGATTGTCAGATGCAGCTAAGCCCAGGTACAGGGAAATAAAAAAAAACTTTAGAAGGAATAAAAAAGGTCCATATTGGCAGCCGAGGAGAGGATAGTGAGAGGATAGAGCTGGGCCTGCAAGAGGAAGCAGACAGTCCAGAGAAGTAAAGGAGGGGAAGGGAATTCTCCCAAAAGTGCGGAATTGGCGAGAAACATGGTCTAGATCGCAACTATTTGTTTTTCAATGCAACTTCAGACCCGCATCTCCCCACTCTGTGAAATGTAGAGGTGACAATCATGAATATTATTAAAAACCTTTGGGGTGGGAGCGAGGCCTACTCATGCCAGAGTCTGACAGCTCTGGAATTCTCACTCCAATCTGTCAGTCTCCACCTTTGCTGGCCAGCTCGGTCATTGGCTAGTCCGGAATCCCCACAATTGCCTCTCCCAATATCACCATGGCCTAATCGTAGCTCCCATGACAATTCCAGGGCCAGCCTCAATGCCGCTTCCCCATCTCAGAGTGCCCCGATCTCCAGGTCCCTCCCCCAGCTGTGGTGAGCCTCCCCATGCCCCTTCCACCACCACAACAGATTCCCCTTTGCTGATCCCACCCCCCCAACAGACTAACACTACCACCCCACCCCCCCACCCCCACCCTCCCATGTCCTACAGAGGCAGATTCTCCACAAAGCCAGAACCCTTCCCTGGCAGAGCACCCCCCTCAGCCCAACTTGATTGCTGGCCTCCTCCATAGAGAGAGCAATGGAATCTCCATCTCTAATGGTCACCTTCTAGACTCCGCCCACAATAGGTCCCACTAGTTGGCTCTGCCCATTGCCCACTGGGCAGTGCCAAGGTACCCTCTGGGCCTGGGCATTTTACCCATGACTGGGACTGCCAGAGACCCCAGGTCCAGGAGGTACCGCCCTACCATCCAACCCTCTAGGATCCCTGATTGCCCCTCCTCTTCACTTCGTAGGGTTCTCCCACTAGTTCCCTGAACGTGGGAGCTACTCTGAACCCTACCCAAATGATGGATTTAAACCTGGCAAATTCTATGCCAGGCTCGATAATTTCATTTAAAATAGATTAAAAATACATTTACAACATATTCAAATCACTTACCTCTCTTCCCATCAGTTCCCAGCACAGTCCCAACTGCTCTGGCTCTGAAAAATGCGCATGCATCCGGAATGCATGTATGAATCCCAGAAAATGGCCGATACATGCATCTACCGTCCCAACCCACTAGAAAATTTACAGGTCGCATTGGGAGAATTGCCCTCGAGAGTCCAGGTTGAGCATTTGGTCGATATGGGGTGAAGTCAATCGTTTTTGGGTTCTCCTGAAACTAGAAGGGAAAACTGTGAAAATGCAAGTTGATACAGAGGCCTTGATACCTGAATCAGTGCACAAGGATAAATTAAAAACCCTGCCATTAAAGCTTGCCAGTATCACTTTGTGAACCTATACAGAGCAAGTGTTACCTTCAAGGGTTATGTACTAGTGAAGGTACACTTGAGGCTCCAATTTGCAGAAATGCCACTATATGTGTTAATAGATGACTACCAACCTGTGTTATTTGGACACTCCTGGCTACAGGAGTTGAATCATGGCAAATTTAACATGCTGGCAGACTCAAACATAAATTCACAAGACATTTTGGAAAAATTTAAAGATGCTTTTCAAAAAAACCCTTGGAGAGATGAAGGGTGTCAAGGTTAATTTACAGTTTAAAGCAGGTATTCATCCTAAAAATTTACAGCGTATTAGGTTCTCCCGAAACTGGAAGGGAAAACTGTGAAAGTGGAAGTTGAGACAGAATGGTATTCTTGATACCCCATACAGTATACAAGGATAAATTAAAAGCCCCATCATAGAAGCCTGCCAAGATCATTTTGCAAACATATACAGAAGCCACACATCATTTGGTGTAAAGTGAAGAATGTATTGGAATGACTGGTGGATCTGGCCACTGGTCTTTAGTACCAGTGAATGGGCCACCAGTTGGGAAATCAGACGGTTCAGTGAGAGTTTGTGAGGACTTTAAAGCGACAATAAACCCAGTCATGTGTGTGAACCAATACTCACTTCCTCTCATCAAAACCCTAGTCAGTGATCTGGCAGGATTTATTCAAAATGGACATATCACACGCCTATTTGCAGATAGCAGTTAAGGATTCACAACCACTGCAAATAATAGTCACATGCAAGGGCTTGCTCCAGTATAAACAGCAATCAGCTACCTCTTCCATTCTCAAAAGGATGTTCTCTAAACTCTGTACAAAGTTCTGTGCAAAGTCAATCCCAAATTACACTACACACCTTGATATTGCAGCCAGCTTTACAGGACTACCAATATTCAATTATTTGCATGCCCATTGGCTGCTTCCTGCATTATGCCCCTTTGAAGTGATAATCTGAGTCCCCTGCAATAAATGACTGTGCAATTGCACCTTCCAACCAGCTGGTACTTGCGCTCCCTTTGTCCTCATGTCTGGTACCCTGATGTAGATCCCATCCATCTAAATGATGCACAGTGTCAATAACTGCAGTAGCTTTTTTTCTTCTCTACTGGCTTCATGGTCTTTAACCTGTTGCTTCCATCATTGTCAGGTTGAAATCCATGGCTATTTAAAAGGAGAAAGGCACAAGTGTAGGGTTGTGGTGAATAAGTAAAGGAGATAAGGAGGAGGCACAATCTTTACACAATGCGCATCTCCTAAATTAGAAGAAATTGTGAAATGATGAGCAAGTGAGATGAACATAATTGTCACTCTTTATAGTTTGAACTCTACTGTTGATCATAGCCTCAGCGATACTTGCTCAAATGATGCACTGCACCATCTTCCCCATCAGGGTCAGGTTATGTAGTCACACCTGTGTTCCACCAGTTAAACCCTGCTACTTTCAGTAATGGGCGATCTTCAAGAAAAAGGGAAGGGTGACGGTGAGTGTGGTGATGCACTGACTAAATGGTGGGTAGTGCGTGTGTGAGTTGTGGGACCTGGATGGAAATCTGCAATAGTGCTAAATCTGTGAGGGTGATGTGAAGATGTGAATGTGGAGTATGAGCCATGATTAATGGAGACTGCTTACAGGAAAATAATGGGGTGAGGTTCATTGAGCAACGTGAGAAACTAGAGATGCAGTTGGTGGGATAAAACATTAATGATACATTCATTGACCTTAATCAGTCCTTTGAGTCATTTAGTATTTTGTGTGTTGCAAGCAGGTTCTCAGAGCTAGACATGTGGCATTTATCATTGTGCTTATCTTATTGCATTTGCAACCATTTTCTGAGCCTCCTGCATCCTAGTGAATGAATCATTTCTCTCCATCACCTGTGCCAAAGTGGCTTTGCAAATATTTGGAGTCACTCTCTGCCATGTTGTTCTATTATTTTATGTTCTCCAGGTCAAAATGACAACTTCTAGTTCCTGCCACAACCCTTTAAGAGGTAAAGGCTGACTTTAAGTAGCACAGACTAATGCATGCAAGCCTATAATAATTTTGCATCCCCTGCTCAGACATTCTGCCACTTAGTGCAGGCTGCACTCAGCAATTATATTAGCAAGCAGCATGATGTTTGAATGGTATGGTCCCACGTTGCAGTCTCAATGTTCAATTTCCAACTTTGTTCAATTTTATCCCAAGTATGTCTGCACCATTTCTCGAGTACTTTATGTTACATAATTCAGGGGCTTCACTTTTATCAGTGCAGAATTAAATGATATCACAGCAAGGAGGATAGAAATACTTAGTTCTTTCATTGGTGTGAAAGGTTATCTGTTCTAATTACTGCCATCGAGGGAATTGATCTTCCTGTCAACTTCAAGAGTTTACATTAATGTTAAATGATGACAAAGAATGATTACAATGCTGTGATCTAAGTGGTAAATGAGGTGCACACAGTAGGATGTTGGATTTTCTTTGTTGTTTATGATGGTCATTTTCACATCATTTTAGGTTTGTTTCTCCTTCCATTTCTGATCCGCTGCTATCTCCTGGAAGTGATGTTTTGAGGATATGTGACATGTTGCCCAGAAACCGTTAACATCTTTTATTGGTGACCTGTTATTTTCCAGTAACAGTGGGAAAAATAGGGCTGACAAAACCTAGAGGATTTTCTAGTATAATAGATTTTAACCCTCAAAGGAATTTAGGCTCAGCTGACTGCCACGTATTACAGTTGTTCACAAAAACAGACCAGAGGGATTATCATGTCACACCAATGGACTTAAGGGTAATCATCTTGTTGGTTATAATGGGGGTGACTTTGAACACGCATTTGTCATCCGAGTGAATGCTAGTGGGGGGCTCAAGACCCTGAAATTGCAGTTGTCACCGGCGAGATTGTGACCTTGTACCTTCTTCGCCGCACACCAATGATGTCGTCAAGTTCACACTCATGAACCTGCTTTACATGGATTTGAAAATATTTAACAATTAACATGTCCCCTCGCCAGATATTGAGTCCCTGCTTCCTGGTCGTTTATTGACATATCAAGCAACGCAGTTTATAACTGATTCACACAGGTGGGAATCCATCTTAGAGATCTCCCAGGGGGCGTAAAGGTAAGTATAGCCTCTTGAGATATGGCCAAGCTCTGGCCTGAAAATGCCCTTGGCACTGCACATTGGCACAGTTTGGCACTGATAACTTGACAGTGCCAACCTGTGCCAAAGGATGGGCCCCAGTGGGAGCCTCATGGAGTGGGGTGTGGTGTTGGGGATTCCTTTACATATGGTGGTGGTTGGAAATAGGGATTGCTGAAGATGGCCCTTGGGAGAAGGAAGGAAGAAGGTAGGTGCTGGCTCAGATTGTGGAGCGGTGGGGCATGGAAAAAGGGCCAATGATCCGAGAGATAGGGTGGAGGGGCCGTCGGCTGGGGTGGGGAGGGGTCAGAGGAAAAGGACCAATGATCATGAGGGGGGGGGTCAAGAAATGCCAACACCAATCAGGGATGGAAGGGGCACTCTTGAGACATCTGCAGTGGGCTGAGGGTGGGGTGAATATTTACTTAGGTTATGATCAGGGTGCTCTTTAAAGATGACACTTCGATCTCTGTACAGCAGAGTTTTGCTCGCACATTGAGGCCTCACCCTCCTGTATAACACTGTGAAACACACCACTTGTTGTTGGAACATCGTAAGATGTGGAGGGAAAACATGTCCATTTTCTCACCAGAAACAAAACTGCAATATTTTGGTAAGATTTAACTCTATGGATGGAATTTTACGGTCTTGCTCGTACTGAAATTATAAATTCCCACTCAAGGTCAATCATGGCCTGCCCCTTACTGGCTTGGATTCCTGTAGTCAGTATGGCGGTAAAACTCCAGCATGTATTCCAATGTTCTGTATAATTTGCGGCTCTTCCAATACTGGACTATTTCATGACACCACGATACAAAACTTAGACAACATTCAGGCTTGGGCTGATAAGTGCGAAGGAATATTTGAACTATAAGAATTCCAGGCAATAGCTATCTTCAACAGAATAGATAAGCCATCTCCTTTGAAATTCAACAGCATTACCATCACTGAATCCCCCAATATCAACATCCTGAGAAGTTTACCATGACCAGAAGATTAACTAAATAGTGTGGCATTAAGAGCAGGTCAGATGCTGGAAATTCTGCAGTAACTCACCAAATTTTTTTTTTTTAAGCAACACAGCACGGGAAACAGGCCCTTCGGCCCAACGAGCCCGCACCGCCGTCATACTATATAGTAGCAAATACATTATCCTATTTTAATATTCCTATATAATAATATATATTATTCCTAATATGGAAAATTTTCACCATAGGGACAATTTGTTTCCCAATCAGCCTAAGAGCGAATTTTTGGTTGTGGGAGGAAACCGGAGTGCCCAGAGAAAACCCACGCAACCACGGGGAGAACGCGCAAACTCCCGCAGACACCAGCCCAATTCCAAGTGTCTGCACAGCCACATCGATAGTCTCTGAGCTGTCATGGTGCCCTTCAGGTGGTCCACATAAAGCACTCATATACGACATGAGGTACCAGGAAACCCATGAATCAACATCCAAGAGCTGTACCCGCACCACCTGCCGAATGCATGCTCAAAGTATGGACCGAATTACTGTGGGGAAAAAAGCCGTAGTTAAACAGTCGTAATATATCCCTCTATATGCATACCGCTCATGTGGCTGTCCAAGAGACCCTTAAACAGCCCCAGCGTGCCTGCTCCCACCACCTTACTCGGCAGTGCATTCCACACCCCCACTACCCTTTGTGTGAAAAACTGCCCTCTAATATTCGTCCTATACATAGCCCCCCGCACCCTATGGCCATGACCTCTCGTCCTATCCATTTCTAAAGGTGGAAAAAGTTTACCTCCATTTACTCTATCTATACCCCTTATAATCTTATACACCTCTATGAGATCCCCTCTAAGCCGACGTCTTTCAAGGGAAAACAACCCCAGTCTATTTAATTGTTCCTCATAAGACAGTCCTTCCATACCAGGCAGCATCCTGGTAAACCTCCTCTGCCCTCTCTCCAAGGACTCCACATCCTTCCGATAGTACGGAGACCAGAACTGGGCGCAGTATTCCAAGTGAGGCCTAACCAAAGTTGTATACAACTGCACCATCAAACTCCTACTCTTATATTCTATACCCTTTTCTATGAAAGCTAACATACTATACGCCTTCTTTGTCACCTTCTCCACCTGTGAGGACACCTTCAGAGACTTGTGAACCTGCACCCCCAAGTCTCTCTGTGTCTCTATGCTCCGTATAGTTTACCTTTTATCCTATAACACTCTTCTACATTTTTCCGGCCAAAATGCATCACCTCGCATTTATCCGGATTAAATTCCATTTGCCATCTATCTGCCCAGTCTAACAACCTGTCTATGTCCTGTTGTATTGCCTGACACTGCTCTTCTGTACCCGCCAATCCAAGCATCTTGGTGTCATCAGCAAATTTGCTGATCTCACCACCTACCACTACTTCCAAGTCGTTTATGTAGACCACAAATAGAAGAGGACCTAGTACTGTGCCTTGTGGCACTCCACTAGTGACAGGCTTCCAGCCGGAAAAAGAGCCTTCCACTACTACCCTCTGTCTCCTCCTCCCGAGCCAGTTCTCGACCCATCTACATACACGACCCTGTATCCCATGCGCCTTCACCTTCTCTATCAGTCTACCATGAGGAACCTTGTCAAACGCCTTACTGAAATCCATGTAGACGACATAAACAGCCTGTCCTTCATCAACTGTTTTTGTCACTTCTTCAAAAAATTCCACTAGATTTGTAAGACAAGACTTCCCCTTGACGAAGCAATGCTGCATATCCCTGATCAGATCGCAGCGCTCCAGATGCTCATACATCCTGTCCCTAAGGATCCTCTCCATTAGCTTACCTATAACTGAAGTCAAGCTCACCGGCCTATAGTTCCCTGGGTGATCCCTCTGACCTTTTTAAACAACGGTACGACGTTTGCTATCCTCCAGTCCTCTGGGACCTCACCTGTGTCCAAGGAAGAGACAAAGATTTGCGTCAGAGGCCCAACCAAGTCTTCCCTCAACTCCCTTAGCAGCCTGGGGTAAATGCCATCAGGCCCCAGAGCTTTATATGTCTTTAAGCTGCCTAACAGCCCCAACACCTCTTCCCTCGTAATCTTTATTTCCCTCAACGCATCCTCAACTTTGTCAAAATCAGCAACAGACATCTGGCCAATCCCCTGCGTGAATACTGACACAAAGTATTCATTCAGGATCTCCCCCATTCCCTCAGGCTCTAAGCATAGATCCCCTCCTCTGTCCCTAAGAGGTCCAATCTTGCCTCTAACCATCCTTTTGTTACTTACATAGGTGTAAAATGCCTTTGGATTTTCCTTTATCCTACCTGCCACAGCCACCTCGTGGCCCCTTTTTTGCCTTTCTAATACCCCTTTTAAGATCCCGTCTACACTCTCTATAAGCTTCCAGCGCTGTCTCAGTCCCTAGTTGCCTAGATCTAATGTAAGCCTCTCACTTTTTCTTGATCAAGTCCTCAATCTCCCTGGTAAGCCAAGGTTCTCTAATCCTACCTTTCCCATCCTTCCTCCTTGCCGGCACGTATCTTTCCTGCAGAGAGTTTAGTTTTCCCTTGAAAGACTCCCACATGTACCTCGTCGACCTGCCCTCAAAAAACTTATCCCAGTCAGTATCTTTAAGATCTTGCCTAATCTGGCCGTATCTAGCCCTCCCCCAGTTAAATACCCTCCCTTTTGGGCCAGTCTCGTCCTTTTCCATTAATATCCTAAAGCAGACAGAGTTGTGATCACTATTTGACACCTGCTTTCCTACCTCGACGTCAACCACCTGGCCTGGCTCATTCCCCATTCTGTCCACTATCTACCAGACACAAGCAGGATTGTGATGGAACACAGTTGTATTGCATGGATGAATGCAGCTCTAACAACATTCGAGAAGTTTGATACCAGAACAAAGCAACTTGTGATCAACATTTCATCCAGCACTTTGAAGGTTCAATCCTTCCCTCGCTGACACACAGTAGCAGCACTGTGTTTCATCTACAAAATGCAGTACAGCAATTCACCAAAGAGCTTTTGACAGCAGGTTCCAAATCAGCCAACTCTACCACCAAGGACAAGAGCAAAAGACATGTGGAAACACCAATGCCTGCAGGTTCCCCTCCAAGCCACACATCACCCTGACTTGAAATTATATCACCATTCCTTCATTGTCGCTGGGACAAAATCCTGTACCTCTCTTCCTAAAAGCACTGTGAGTGCACATACACCATATTAAGCTTCACAGTTCAAGAAGGTGGCTCACCACCAATGGAAATGAGGGATGGGCAATAAATATTTGTAGAGTTAATGAAGCTCATATCCAAAGAAGAATGAAATAATCAAATAATGCTTTATTTTTTTCATTCTGTACCCCTGCAAGTTACTATTTAATGTATTGCTTTTAGAGAACTTAAGTTCAAATTTGATACAAAATGCTTCTCAGGTACAAGATAGCAGGCAATAATCCTGGCATTAAAAGAATCTATAGTTTAAGTGCTGAAAATTATAACCATTGCTTTTAAGAAATTAACTACATGATCCATTGGAGGAAACGACTTTTTAGAAAATCCTTTGCAGTTTCACACTTTACGACCACTTAAGAGCCTTTTCTCATCGAATTTCAATCTTTAGGCTGGTAGGTGCCTGATGACTGACGGTGGAAAACAGAGAAAAAAAAATCTCACTTCGATCTCAGGAAATAAGTGTTGTAGAGGAGTGGCCGGGAGGTGGAGGTGGGAGGAAGCCTCTCCTGTCACAGTTGGAAACTTTTACCCCTCCCTCCACACACTCCGGGTCTAACCACCAATAGTGAGAACACCCGCCTCCTACCCCCCCCACACCTTTATGACCCTCCCAGATCATCCCTATCTTTCCCTTCCTAGGACTCCTGATACTTCCCAGCTCTTGAAAGCAGTCAAGCATAGTACTGCAGTATCTCTTCTAGCCCCTGAAGTTCTGTGCCTGGATTGGCCGGAGTACTGTTGATCAATCTGATTGTTCAACAGCTCTCCAAGGCAGATCTGCCTTCCAAATGCAGCTGGAAGTCCTAACTGCTGCCAATCAGCACACATATGAGTGCAAAATGGAAGCGGGTCAGTTGGAGTCACTGGAGATGCAATGCATTTCTCACCGACTGCCTGGGTGATCACACTGAGCACTTGCCATCCTGAAAGTTCTGTCCTTACAAGGAAAATGGAGTTGAGGTAGAAGATGATCTTATTAAATGTTAGAACACGCTTAACAGAACCAATGATGCACTCCTGTTCTTATTTTCTTCTATTTATTTGTGATGAAATTCAATTTGGAGTTTGGATTGAAGCTGGGTTTTCCCATTTTAAAATAGGAATGTTCCCATTTTCACAATTTCATTGAGCAGACCAATTATAATTGGAATGGCAGATGGTAGAGGACAACTCTTGGGATTTCCATTACAACTGGTCTGCTCACTTAAAAGGTTTTAGAAATTAACTTCACCTGCATTAAGAAGAAGAAGCAAAAAAAAATCACAACTAATTAAAATCCAATGTCCGTGCCAAAAAGGCAGATTTTGTGAACCATTCAAGAGGGTTGGAAAGAGACAGATTTCACGGATGTTGGGCTAATTTAGCTGGAAGCAGGTTGGATTGCCTGTAAAAAAAAACTACTAAATTTTGAGGAAATTATATTAGAACTCTGGAGATTTTGTTCTGGGTAAAAGTGCTGTTGTTTACCAATGAGTCTGAGGCTGTAAATTAATATGACAGGCAGTCACTACAGCATATTCACTGCTATGATCATCACTTCCAAAGCAAGCAAGAGAAACAGCAACCACCCTTTTGAGAAGGTCAGTGCATTTTGATGATGAAGTGTGGGTTTTATTTCAATAGTTCTAACACACCATTTGAATAAACGAAATGATTATCTAACACTGGAATAATGTCTCATTGGATATAAAATCATTATGCGTGACAATAAAATACATTCATACTAAACAGCAGATCTAATTTCTGTTAATGTTAAAGTTTATTTATTAGTCACAAATAAAGCTTATACATTAACATTGCAATGAAGTTACTGTGAAATTCGCCACATTCCGGCGCCTGTTCAGGTCAATACATCTAATCAGTACATCTTTCCTGCGGGAGGAAACCGGAGCATCCGGAGGAAACCCACACAGACACAGGGAAAACATGCAAACTGCACACAGGCAGTGACCTAAGCCGGGAATACAAACCCGGGTCCTTGGCACTTTGAGACGGCAGTGTTAAACACTGTGCCTCCATGTTATGGTAAAATGGTAAAGCCATTTCAATTAGCTAGAGCAGCAACACAGACCTTTACAGATTTCAAAATCGGGTTGTCAATGTTGAAGCAGTATTTTCAATTTTGCTCTTTTCATGCATTAGCAAAACATTAGGTTGCCACATGACAAATTCTGTTTTCCCTTCATTTCAGCAACTGTTTGCTTTCTCCTGCTGGTTCATTGCACAATATTTTCCAAACTATTACTTTAAAATAACATCTTCCAATGTTCATAGATTTTTGCAAAAAATTTCAGTATCATCAACAATAACAACGATCTCCATTTATATCGCTACTTTAATGGCAAAACTTTCCATTCCACTTCAAAGGAGCTGAATCAAACAAATTTGGCATCCAACCACCTTGAACCACATTGACCAAGTGCTGAATAATGAGAAGGAGGAGGACGAGGAGCAGAGTGCTCTTCCATTTCCCCCTCCTTACTGGAAGCAAAGTCAGCGTGGCACCAACTTGCTTCACTCCAGCCTGCCCTTCAGCCATAACTCACTACAGGCAAGCTTAACATGGACCAAGTGTGACTACCACCACTCATTGGAGAGGATGCCATGCCTCCTAGAACTTTCATAGAATCATAGAAACCCTACAATACAGAAAATGACCATTTGGCCCATTGAGTCTGCACAGACCACACTCCCACCCAGGTCCTACCCCCCATATCCCTACATACTTACCCACTAATTGCTCTAAGGGCAATTTTGGCATAGCCAGTCAAACTAACCTGCATATTTTTGAACTGTGGGAGGAAAGCAGAGCATCCAGAGGAAGGTAGAGGGTGAAAGTAGAGGGTGATTTAGCTAATTAGAGGGTGATTTAGCTAATTGGATTAGAAATTGGCTGGCAGATAGAAGACAGAGGGTGGTGGTTGATGGGAGATATTCATCGTGGAGTTCGGTGACGAGTGGTGTGCCTCAGGGGTCTGTTTTGGGGCCCCTGCTGTTTGTAATTTTTATAAATGATCTGGATGAGGGTATGAGGGATGGATCAGTAAATTTGCAGATGAACTAAAGTGGTGGGTGGAATAGTGAAGAGGGGTGTTAGTTTCAGAGGACTTGGACAAGTTGCAGAGCTGGCCGAGAGGTGGCAAATGGAGTTTAATGTGAAAAGTGTGAGGTAATGCACTTTGGCAGGAAAATAATGTGTAGAGTATAGGCTAATGGTAGGTCTTAATAGTGTTGAGAACAGAGGATCTTGGTGTATTTATAGATCCCTGAAAGTAGGCAGTCAAGTGATAAGTTGTTAAGAAGGCATATGGAGTCTAGCTTTATTGGTAGGGGGATTGAATTTGGAGCCGCACTCATGTTGCAACTGTACAAAACTCTAGTGCGCCGCACTTGGAGTATTGTGTGCAGTTTGGTCCCACATTATAAGAAAGATGTGGAGGCATTGGAGAGGGTACAGAGGAGGTTTACAGATGTTGCCTGGTATGGAGGGCAGTCCTATGAAGAGAGGTTGAAGGATTTGAGGTTGTTTCGTTAGAAAGGAGGCGCTAAGGGGGTCTTATGAAGCATATAAGATATTAGAGGTTTGATAGGGTGGACAGTGATAGCCTTTTTCCTAGGATGGAGAAAGCTAGCACGAGGGGACACACTTAAATTAAGGGGTATGAGTTATAGGACGGATATCAGAGGTAGGTTCTTTACTCAAAGAGTGATTAGGGAGTGGAATGCCCTGCCTGCAGCTGTTGTAGATGCGCCAAGTTTGGTGGCGTTTAGAGGTTAGTTGATAAGTATATGGATGAGAAGGGAATGGTTTAGTTAGGAGGGGCATTGCTTTTTATTTTGGTCGGCACAAATCGAAGGCCGAAGGGCCTGTTCTGTGCTGTATTGTTCTATGTTCTATGTTCTATGTTCTATGTTCTATGTTCTATGTTCTATGAAACCCACACAGACACGAGGAGGCTGTGCAAATTCCACACAGACAGTGACCTGAGCTGGGAATCGAACTCAGTTCCCTGGAGCTGTGAGACAATAGTGTTAACCACTGTGCTACCATGCCACCCAGTTAGTTTAGAGGAAGAAAGCCCATTGTTCTGGAGGCAGGTAAATCTGGAATCTTGAGCAGGAAGTGTTTGGGCAGATCAGATGGGAAAGAGTGAGGGGTGATGACAGGGTGTGGGTTTAAAGCTGAAGGCCGATGGGGAGAAAGATGGAGTCCCACTTTCAAGGACAATGCCTATAACCAATGAACAAAGGACTTCCTGTAAGAAAGTAACCCCTTTCTTTCCACCCTTCAGCAGAATTATTTAAAATTCAGTTTGCCCACTCTAGCTTAATCCTTCATACCAAATGCTTTATGGTGTGGGCAGCATATTATAAAGATCAATTGGTTCAGTAACAAGCTTAATTAATCTTAGTGTCGAGACCGAGAACTTACATTTGGCATCTGACGGAATGCCAACAGGGGCTCAAGATTGGATGAAACCTGGAAATTGGAAATCTGTGCAGCGAGATTGTGATTTCAGATTTCACCCTACTTCATCAGTGATGGACTTAGATTCATGAACGTATTGCATTTATTTTTATATACTTGCATATGATTAAAGGCCCTCCTGTCAGAGATTGAGCCCACACCATATTTTGAAACTGCACCAACATGACATCACGTCAGCATGTTTACAATAGATTCACCCAGGTGTAAAAGTGAGTCTAGCCCCAGGAGAGCAGGGCAAGACCTGGCAGTGGCCTGCGAATGCCCTCTGGTACTGTCCCTGGCATGAGTTGGCACTGCTATGTTGGCAACAAGCCCATGCTAACCTGGCAGTGTCAGCCCCGCCGGACCAACACATGCCAGACGATAATGCCGAGGCAGCTTCCAATAGGAGCCACATGGAAGGCGGGGGTTGGGGGGGGAGGGGTTGTGGAGGGTGTTTCATTTATATGCGGTGATGGACAGGAGTAGACATGGAAGCTGGGTTTGCTGTTGATGGCTGTTAGGGGAGCAGGATACCGGCAACGGCTGTGTGGGTGTAGGGTAAAGGGTCTGATATTCACGATGATTAGGGAAGTTTGCTGACAGAGTGTGTTGGCAGGGGGAAGGGTCTGATGTTTGTGTGGCAGGGGTTTAGAATACCAGTTTTGATGATTGTGGGGAGGGGGATGGGAGGGAGCTCATGAGACCTAAGTGGTGGGATGTGGAGAGAGGTTACTTTTTGCCCCAATCTCAGTGCAGTCAGGCTTTGCTGGTTGAGTTCCTGCTCCTTTACAAGAGAGAATGAATCACACCCAGCAGTTTAGTTTTGTGACAGAGTGTGCTAATACCTGGAGAGAAAACTTGCCTGTTTCTCTGGACAGAAACAGATCCTTTTTCTCACTGGAAT
This sequence comes from Sphyrna mokarran, assembly GCA_024679065.1. Lineage (NCBI taxonomy): Eukaryota > Metazoa > Chordata > Chondrichthyes > Carcharhiniformes > Carcharhinidae > Sphyrna > Sphyrna mokarran. Next base: position 100,439,822 of record JAGIQG010000004.1, on the reverse strand, counting down.
AATGTTCTGCCATATTTTGGTATGGTTCCCTCTTGATTACCTATTTAAATTGGGCTGCTGATTTCACCATCTTCTCATTCCCTTCCCAATATTGTCAGGGTGAGCTTGGCAGTAGGTGAGAAGATGGTGCAGTGGGTAACTGTTATATTTTATGTGGAGATTACCTGTTTAGAGGTATGCCATGACATTACTAAATTCAATGTAGGTGTAATGGCTCAGGAAAGCAACTGGAAAGGAACATAGTTTATTTACAGAATGCAAAGTACTAGAGGTATACACACACTAGGCTCTGTCTGAGACTACTGTTCAGCAGGCTTAGTCCTGGGCCTGCCTTATAAAAGGCTCAGGTAATGAGTTCTAGCTGGGCGGATCAATACCTGTCACCCAGGAGAACTCGTACTGAATGAACCCCACAGGGAGATCAATCAGTGATTCCCCATGGACATCATGAAGGTTATCATAGTAGATCAGCAAACAAACAGAGGTTGGCTGAAGGAGATTTAGTGTGAGTTAGGATATGGACAGCAGAATTTTGACTGAGATAAAATTTAAGGAGAGAATATGAGGCTGTCCACATTGGAATTGTTAAGTACAGAGATAAGAATGGCATAAGTGTATTTTCAACAAATAGTTGAGGGCAGAGATTGGCAATATTACAGAGTGGAAGTAGGCAGTCATGGTGATGGGCAGCATTCTCAGACAGTAGCTCAGAAGAGAGGTGAAGGCAATGACTAGGAATTAAAGTATATGGCAACATCAAAAAACAATGAACTTGGTCTTCCCAGTATTTAATTTTAGAGAAGATCTGCTCATTCAATATTGGATGTCAGGCAAATTTATCTTTTCACGATAAATAATGAAGGGAAACATTTATAGATCTTAAATTATTATGAAACTTACATCCACGTTTTTGGCATCTTTAGACTTGATTGTTCAAATGTTCTAACTAGTCTCCATACTTTCACCCTTCATAAACTTGAGCTCATCCAAAAATTGCTGCCCATATCACAGCCCACCCCTCATCTTGCTCTTCCAGACCTCTGTGCTTGCGAACTTATATACTTGTGCTCTGCTCATGTTTCAGTATTAAAATTTTTATTATTGTACTCAAATCTCATCATTTAACACTGATGCCTCATAGCACAAGAGACCCAGGTTTGATTCCCAGCTTGGATCACTGTCTGTGTGAAGTTTGTATGTTCTCCCCCTGTCTGCATAGGTTTCTCTCACAGTCTGAAAGACTTGCTGGTTAGGTGAATTGAACCTAACATTGAACAGGTGCTGGAGTGTGCCGACTAGGGGAATTTCACAGTAACTTAATTGCAGTGTTAATGTAAGCCTTACATGTGACTGATAAATAAAGTTTTGTTTTTCTTTAACTACCAGCGCATACTACAGAATGCCCCAACCCTGCAAAACACAGGCCTAGAAGGTCCCCATTTCAGTCAGGTGTCACATTTTCCTTCTGAGGAAACAGAAGCACCTTGCTGTCAGCTTCTATGATTTAATATCCAAGATGAAAGTCAATGAAGACACATCTGTTTTTATTATTGAGATATTCCCACCTTGTTGTCGCGCTGCCTAAAATTACAAAGACATGAAATGACAATGAAGGTTGATGCTCAATTTTCACATCCTACTGACATGTACAAGAAGTCCTACTGATTAAAATATTCTACTAGCTATGTACCCATTACCCATCTATGTTTCTATGCTTACATTTCTTACCTTTTTCCCACCTTTTAAAGAGATAGTTTACCTGATGTCAGCAATCATGCAGACTAGATTCGCCTTGGAGATTCCCATAAATCTGAGTTTTATCATTAGACAATACCCAGGGGATATTGATGCTGTTTGAATGCATCTGATCTAATTTTCTGACATTCATTGAGAGACAGCAGCACAAGCACCTTATTAATTGTGACCTTTACTGCTCTGTGAAACTACTATTACTCTTATCAAGTATTAGCATATGGTTCCAGCCTATATTATTCAGACAAAATGATCAGTGGCCAGTCAGTGCATTAAACTGGCCTTTTAATGAAATGTATCATGTAGCAACGTGGTGCAACTGAACCACATTCAGCATTAATACACATGTCTTTGATGTGAAATATTCAATAAGCGTTGGAGCAAAGGGAAGGGAATAATCTAATTGTAATGAGTTATCAAATGCCAACTTGAATGCACAAAAAAATCCCCTGGTATTCTCTTTTTGGCTCTAACTTCCAGAGTGATTATTGCACCATGTAACTGGTTAACCTGACAAGGCTGACAATAAACTTGCTACTTCCTTTTTACATAAAGCCTCCCCCTGGGCTCCAGTTGTGGATTCTATCCTCAACCACTAGCAATTGATCTCAAATCATTGAGGGGAAACCACACAATGAATGTTAACTGCATAGAATGAAAATTTAAACTGTAAAGTCAAACTGTTGAACCATTGGAAGTACTGTCAGCCCCAGACTTTATAATTACCTTATATCTTAATGCATCCAGAATGCTGATGTTTAAATTAAAAACATTACAGGGAAAATATCAGATGTGCAAGCCACGCAGTTAATCGCAATTTATAAGATGTGCAATAAAGGGCAGAGCATTGTGATCTCTGGCTGGCGTATTTGCAAGCAGAGGTGTCTATAACATTCCCTGGTTGATTCTTCTGCCGGTTTCTCATCTGCCCCCAATCTGTCCACAATTTTACATTGGATTGGTGGCACTTAGACTGACCTGTCAGCCCCAAGCCCCATTTGGGGTCATTAATTGACTAAACTGGTCAACTGAGAACCACTTCCAATCTAACCTTAATTTTGAGGTTAACACGAGGAGTTTAGGGATGTGGAGAAGCCTAGCGGGCCATCCTCCTTGGGCCTCAGGCATGGAGTGGAGGGGGAAGGGCGTGGGTTTCCTCCCTCAAGGACCCCATTTCCAGGTTGAGTACACCTGCTCCAAGGTATGCTCCTTTTTAGAACATAGAACATAGAACATTACAGCACAGAACAGGACCGTCGGCCTTCGATGTTGCGCCGACCAATATAAAAAGCAATGACCCTCCAAACTAAACCATTCCCTTCTCTTCCATATACTTATCAACTAGCCTCTTAAAGGCCACCAAACTTGGCGCGTCTACAACTGCTGCAGGCAGGGCGTTCCACTCCCGAACCACCCTTTGGGTAAAGAACCTACCTCTGATATCCGTCCTATAACTATCACTCCTTAATTTAAAGCTGTGTCCCCTCGTGCTAGCTTTCTCCATCCTAGGAAAAAGGCTATCACTGTCCACCCTATCTAAACCTCTAATCATCTTATATGTTTCGATAAGGTCCCCTCTTAGCCGCCTCCTTTCTAACGAAAACAACCTCAAATCCCTCAGCCTCTCTTCATAAGACCTGCCCTCCATACCAGGCAACATCCTGGTAAACCTCCTCTGTACCCTCTCCAATGCCTCCACATCTTTCTTATAATGTGGGGACCAGAACTGCACACAATACTCCAAGTGCGGCCGCACTAGAGTTTTGTACAGTTGCAACATGACGTTGCGGCTCCGAAATTCAATCCCCCTACCAATAAAAGCTAAGACTCCATATGCCTTCTTAACAACCTTATCGACTTGACTGCCTACTTTCAGGGATCTATGCACATATACACCAAGATCCCTCTGTTCATCAACACTATTAAGAATCCTACCATTAGCCCTATACTCTACACATTTATTATTCCTGCCAAAGTGCATTACCTCACACTTTTCCACATTAAACTCCATTTGCCACCTCTCGGCCCAGCTCTGCAACTTGTCCAAGTCTCTCTGCAAACTATAACACCCCTCTTCACTATCTACCACTCCACCGACTTTAGTGTCATCTGCAAATTTACTAATCCATCCTTCAATACCCTCATCCAGATCATTTATAAAAATTACAAACAGCAGGGGCCCCAAAACAGACCCCTGAGGTACACCACTTGTCACCGAACTCCACGATGAATATCTCCCATCAACCACCACCCTCTGTCTTCTATCTGCTAGCCAATTCCTAATCCAATTAGCTAAATCACCCTCTATCCCATACATCTGCATTTTCTGCAGAAGTCTTCCATGGGCCACCTTATCAAACGCCTTACTAAAGTCCATATATACCACATCAACCGCCTTACCCCCATCCACCTCTTTGGTTCTTTTGCTTGATGCCCTGTAACTGAACAGTTATCTGGTAACCTCAGATAGTGCCCATTATGTATGTAACTCACTGGCAACTTCTACAAGTGTCAAAACCAACACCAACAGTGGATAAAATTTTACCAGCACATCTGCCTGAGGTTCGTATGATCCCTCCCGTGGTCAATGGGAAATACCATTCTCTGAGCCTCACCCGCTCCTGGAATTGGGATGGGCATGCCGATAAAATTCCAGGCAGTATTTCCACTATTGGGCCATGCCGCAAGCCCCCTACACCAATGGATATGCGTAATTGCTAAACTGGTGAATAAGCTGCTCTTTATTGAAAGGAACCCAGAACACTTACAGAGAGCAATCGAGTTATCCGTGGTGTTCTGGTCAGTATTGATTTCTCAATCAGCATCACTAAACCAGATTATCTGGTCATTATCCACTTTACTAATTGTGGGGCCCTGCTGTGTGTAAATTTGCTGCTGTGTTTCTTACATTACAATAGTGATTACACTTCCAAAGTACTTTTTTGGTTGTCAAGCATTCTGAGGTTGTGAAAGCCATTGTATAAACACAAACCGTTCCATACTTTCTTTTGTATATTTAAATGTACAAATCCAGCTAATGGTGTTGTGCAAATGGGAAGACATGACAGAGTTGCACGTGGAAACAGTTTTCAAATGCTGCAGTACGTGCTATTAGCATGCAGGTTTCACACATTTATTTTGTTTTACAAAGAAAAATGGTAATTAATATTAGGTATGCATGATGAAACAATGGTTTTCTTCTGTTCAGAGTCCCTTTCTTCTTTAAGGCAGAAATGTTATTAAGACCTCACTCCAAACAGTCTCCCTTGTGTCATAGACCATTGAGACCATTCCAAGTGATTGTCTCCATATTAGTTAAAAGTTTATTTATTAGTCACAAGTAGGCTTACATTCACACTGAAGTGAAGTTACTGTGGAAATTCCCTATTCACCATACTCTGGCATTTGTTTGGGTACACTGAGGGAAAATTTTAGCATGGCCAATCCACCTAATCCGCACATCTTTGGACTGCAGGAGGAAACCTGAGCACCTGGAGGAAACCCACGCAGACACGGGGAGAATGTGCAACTCCACATAGGCAATGACCCAAGCCGGGAATTGAACCTGCGTCCCTGGTGCTGTGAGGCAGCAGTGCTAACCACTGTGTCACGGTGCTGCCCCATTTTAGGAAAATAATGGGAAGTTCCCATTACCGGAAGAGTGAGGCAGGACCACTGAGGGAAGTCTAACTAAAATCAAAGGATGTTTAACCTCTATATCCTAATGTCCCGAAATCCATTACTTTTATGTCAAATGGTAACAGTTAAACATTGGTGCTATGTCAAATGCTAATTACTGTCACAAATGTGCGAGCATGCTCATTTTAAACTAAAACAGAATACCACAAATAAAGAGCTACATTCTTTATTCTTCTTCCTGGCTTCATTATGTGAAAGATGATTTTCAACTTCTTGGCTTGGATTTCACTCTCTCTCTCTGCACTTCACTCCTGGCAACATTGTCCACAATGTTGGAGTGGCTTCTGCAGCTCTGCCTGATGTCTGCCTGAAGATCAAGACTGCAGCATCAGCAACACTAACAGCGCTAGGAACATCAGACGGCAACACCAGCCAGAGCACCACCGACCCCTCAGTCACATTGCACTCCACAGGACAGAGTGGATGGGCACAGACCCAGCTGGAAGGAAACAGAGCACACATCAGAGTCCACAAGCAGAGAATCAGCTCTCTCGATATGTTTGAGCATCTGTGCCTCAGAAGGTTCAGGCTCTCACGTGGGTAGCTGCCAAACAGGCAGGAATAACACACAAGACCTCCTTTTCATTGGGCCAGGTGAGAATTGACAGTGGAACTGCAAAATGTGTTCTGAAGTGTGTTGTGGAGGATTTGCTGGGAAAAAACAGAGAATAGACCCCAAATGCATCTCAAAGTTTTCTACCAGTTTGTTTTTTTTGTCACCTCACCCCCCTTCCCTCTTGCCCTGCACCACCCCCACCATCCCCTCCACCCCGGGCTTTCCCCCCCTTTAAAAAAATGCTCAACTCAAAGTCTTTCCTTAGACAGATTTGGTTTATCATTCCACCAGCCCTCTCTGATTTTTGGAGAAACCCAGTAATGGGCTGCTAACAGAGTCACAGCAAAGTCTGCCTCAATTAGAAATGCACTCTCTCCAGCCTCCCCACTGCACGTGAATCTGTTTCTGCTGAGATTCTGCTTAAAATTACAGATCAGTCAGTGACCCTTTATGGGATCTGGGAACGCATATCATGGTTTTGAGGACACCCAGGGAAAGGATGGAGGAGAGGAAAGAAATGTAAACTCTTATTAATTTGCACATTGTCCATCGTTTTGCAACCGAGCACTTTGTTCGCTTTTTTGTTCTGTAAGCAAACACTGGAGTGATTTCAATTTAATCAAAATGACTTTAAAATTGTTCTCCAGAACCAAGATTAAATGAAAATGACAATTATTTCTGCAATGGAGATAGCACTTGTTTGGAAAGTTGATCTGAATTGAAAGAAGAATGTGCTTTAACTCTTCCCCACTGTTGTCAAAGAACATTCGCCAAATGGGAGCAGGTATAATGATTTTGTATCTTTTTATTTGCCATTGTTAATTTGATTTGAGTGCAATCTTAAAAATCACAGTCTAAAGTTCCTGCTTAATTCCTCTATTTTTTTTAAATCACATTTTAAAATCTCGCACAGTTGTTTTGGTTCATGGCAATGTGAAGCAGTGTCAGCAAAATTGTCCCTTGAATGCTTCTGATGGTGCAGACTCCCTCGGTGCTGGCATGCCAATGGTATAGCACTTCCTCAACAATGGCCCTTTGATGTGTTGGTCCATTAGTGGTGCGACACTGTCTTGGATCTGGCCGTCCAGTGGTCCAGCACTCCCTTGTACTGACCCCCCCAATGGTGTGACACTCCCTCAGTAATGTCTCTCTGGTGTGCTGTCCTACCAAGGGTGTGGCATTATCTTAGAGCTCTCTGGTGGTACAGCACTCTGGTGGTGCACAGGACCCAAGCCCTCAACCAAGTCATGGAATCATGACAGAAGCAATTCAGTTGGATCAGGACTTGATTGTGTCCAGGATACCAAACCTTTTGTTTATTATCCCATCACCTAGAGGTGCGATGGAACCTCCACCTAAAATCATTCTGAAGGGCACAGATAGGGCAGGAAAAGCTGGGATGCCACTCAGAACCTTTCCTTCAAAGTCCAGTAGTCCTCAGTATCAGAGTCTCCGGACTTAACCTTGTACAACTCAAGTAGTGCTCAAGGCAGAATAGACAGGACAGCGTCAACCAGCCCTACCAGACAAAACCATGATCATTATGCAGTGTTAGCATTATACAAGAGCAAGAATGTACTTCTTAGGCTGAATAAAGCTCTAATCAGACCCTATTTGGAGTATTGTGAGTAGTTTTGAATCCTGTATACAAAGAAAGATATGCTGGCCTTTGAAGGTATCCAGAGGAGGTTCACAAGAATAATCCCTGGAATGAAGAGCTTGTCATATAAGGGATGATTGAGGGCTTGGGTCTGTGCTCATTGAAGTTTAGAAGAATGAGTGGGGATCTTATTGAAATTTACAGGATATTGTGAGGCCTGCCGAGTGAATGCGAAAAGGATGTTTCCACTAGTAGGGAAAATTAGAACCAGATGGCTCAACCTCAGACCAAAAGGGATGATCCTTTAAAATAGAGATGAGGAAGAATTTCTTTAGCCGGAGAGTGGTGAATCTGTGGAACTTTTTGCCACAGAAGGCTGTGAAGACCTAGTCATTGAGTATTTTTAAGACAGAGATAGGTAAATTCTTGATTAATAAGCGATTGGGAAAAAGGCAGGAGAATGGGGTGAGAAAAATGCCAGCCATGATTGAATGGTGAAGCAGTCTTAATGGGCTGAGTGGCCTTATTCTACTCCTGTGTCTTACGGTTTATGGTCTTATTTTGGAAAAGTCAGAACCAAATAGAAAACATTTGCAGCATTCTTTCTGTGTCAGCATGAGCAGCAGCTCCCTATATCCTCTCCCATGGTGGAACTGGCAAGCCATAGAACCATAGAACACTACAACACAGAGACAGGCCTTTTGGCTCTTAATGGCTATGCCGAACCATTTTTCTGCCTAGTCCCACTGACTTGCAGCTGGATCATATCCCTCCACACCCCTCTCATCCATGTATCTGTCTCAGTTTTTCCTACATGTTAAAAGTGAGCCCACATTTACTTCATCTGGCAGCTCATTCTACACTCCCACCACTCCCTGTGTGACAACTCCCTCCTAATATTCCTTTAAACTTTTCCCCTTCACCCTTAACCCATGTCTTTTAGTTTTTTTTTCTCTCTCTTAACCTCAATGGGAAAAGCCTGCTTGCATTCACTCTATCTATACCCATCATAATTGTATATACCTTTATCAAATCCCCCCTCATTCTTCTATGCACCAGGAGATAAACCTATTCAATCTTTCCCTGCACTCAGTTTCTCAAGTCCTGGCAACATTCTTGCGAACCTTCTCTGCAATCTTCCAACCTTATTAACATCCTTCCTGTAATTAGGTGACCAAAACTGCACACAATAGTTTAAATTCAGCCTCACCAATGTCTTATACAATATCACCATAACATTCCAACTCTTATATTCTACAAAGTCTAGTGTTCTAAAAGCACTGTTTATGACTCTACCTACCTGTAACATCACTTTCAGAGAATTATGTATCTGTATTCCCAAGTCCTATGAATAAGACAAAGGAAGCTCAAGAAGGTGGTGTCTTTACTGTTACATTTAACCTGGACGGAGCAATTGTGTGTAACCATGGGTGGGATTCTACAGTTTCACGCGATCTGAGACTGGAAAATCCTGTCCGAGGTCAATGGACATGTCTACCGTCCATCCATCCGCTCTGATTCCATGGTGGGTGCGGTAGTAGAAATCCAGCCCAAGTCTCTGGAACAGTTTTCTTGGAAAGTTTTGCATCACCCCTCCCAGCTGTCCCACCAAAGAAGAGGAGTTTATCTTTGTGTTGTGTTTAATCTATGTGTTATGCGTGTGTGATGGTGCTACACTGTGACTGCATGGGATTTTACATTGCTCATTATTTGTGTGAGATAGTTTCTCTTTTACTGTGTACACTACTGGTCTCCTCATCTAAGGAAAGATGTGTGAGAAACAGCTTTTTCTATTCAGTCATGGGACATGGGTGTCCCTGGCTGGCCAGCATTTACTGTCCATCCCAATTGACCTTGAGAAGATGGTGGTGAGCTACCTTCTTGAAACACTGCAGCCATATGCTGTGGGTTGACCTACAGTACCGTTAGGGAGAGTTTCAGGATTTTGACCCAGCAACTGTGACGGGATGGTGCTATATTTCCAAATCAGGATGGTGAGTGGCATGGAGGAAACTTGCAGGTAATGTGTTCCCGTATACCTGCTGCCTTTGTCTTTCCAAGTTCAGGAAAAGTTTACTAGGCTAATAACAGGAATAGGCAGATTGTCTCCTGAGAAAAGGTTGGAGAAGTTTTTGTTGTCTATTGGAGACAGAATCATAGAATCTTAGAATCCCTACAATGCAGAAGGAAGCCATTTGGCCCATTGAGTATGCACTGATAACAATCCCACCCCAGGCCCTGAACCCCTAACCTGCTACGTATCTACCCTGCTAATCCCTCTGACACTGAAGGTCAATTTAGCATGGCCACCTCACCTGCACATCCTTGGACTGTGGGAGGAAACCAAAACACTCGGAGAGAACCCACACAGATACGGAGAGAATGTCCACACTGACAGTCACCAGAGGCTGGAATTGAACTCAGGTCCATGGCGCTGTGAAACTCAGTGCTAACAACTGTGCCACTGTGCTGCCCCCAGAACTAGAACTATCATTAGCCTAATCTTTGTTGTTAGTCGATGGAATAATTTTACAACAGTCATTCACAACTCTCCATTGAAGAGATCATTTTAGCAGAAACTGAAGTAGATATCAAAATTAATTAATTAATCTTCATACTGTGCCACTGTGATGCCCATGAGATCTGATACACGGGACAGACTTTGGTTAAAAATGAACAAAGCTTTATTAATTGTGCATGATTTTTTTCCATGCCCGCTGCTTTTCTCCCTGTTGCCTGATCTAGATCTATTATATAATTTTCGGAGCATACATTAATACAGCAGAGCTCCAGTAAGCCAATAAGAATCAACATAAATACAGAATATTTCCTCTTCCCTTAAATTGAATATCCTCAAACAAGTTCAAAACAAGTTCAATATGATCAATAATCAATAATTAGTCATTATTAACAACTCAGATAATCTGAAGTTTGTCGCTCTTGGAAGGGTTGACTGTCAACCTCTGGCATCTTCTTTTTCACACTGCTGGGAACTTCTGGCACCTTTGTCTTTGATGCCATTGGTGGTTACTTGTGGTGTTGACATATGAACTAAATGTTGTCTTTGCATCTGGACAGAAGGTAAGGTGTCACTTTATTTAGTGGTGTCTGATAGTGTAGAAGTTGTAGAAAGATACAAGTCAGTACTTTGTAAGTCTGACTCTGAATTTTCAACAGGCTCCAGATCTGGTGGATCTATTCTTCCAGACAATAACTGGTTTGCATTCCTCCTCCACATAATGTCATCTCTGGTCTGGACCAGACCAGAGATGACATGTTATTCCTTGGTTGCTTTCCTGGTGCATTTCAGAGTTTGAATGAGGCATCCTGCCAGCTTGTTCACAGCAGGGTGATGAGATTTGAAATTGATATGTTGAATGCTGTTTTCTTTTGGGAAGTTCTCAAATTCCTACAAGGCAAATTGAAGTCTGTCATCATTTATCAGCAATTCAGGAAATTCAAAGTGATTAAATACATCTCCTAGCTTCTCATCTAGTCCTCTCAGATGAGGTAGATGTTATCATAGCAACCTCTGGCCATTTGGTGTGAACATCAACCCTCACTAAGAAAACATGGATGTAGCGGTTATAAAGGTGGCCGGTTTCTTACTTTCACACAAGAACAACATGTCCTAGCTTTCTCCTCAATTCCTGCTTCCAGTCTAAGACACCAGAAATAACTTCTCGCTATTTCCTTCATGTGTGCAACTCTGTAATGGCCCTTAAGTAGCTTCTCTAATACTCGCTTCCTCAATGGCAGTAGAATAATTGCTCCATCGAAGGCATCCAGACTGTAGTGACAGCTCAATGTTCTGTTTTGTATTGTTTAACTGCATTGTCTATAAATTAATCTGTCTGAATAGTGTCATTTAGCACACTCAACACTCCCAACCTTCTCCGAATCTTTATAGCACTGCCTTGAAAAGCATAATTGATTCCAATTCCATTGGAGTAGTGCAGTTTCAGGTGAGATGTTAGTTCTCAAGTGTTTCCTCGTAAAACTATATCCGTCACTTCTGAGAGCACAGAATCACTTGGAGTGTGAACCGCCATTCTTGCTGGCTATTCATTGAGCAGTGGAGTGGCCCAGAATTTGTGTGTAGTATTAGTGATGACAAGCACATTGAGCTTCAGGGATTGAGTCGCCTACTCCTGCTTCCATATGTATGTTAGCATGTTCTTTTTCATCGTTAATTATTTGTTTATGTGATCTTTAATGGATGAGCAATATGTCTACATGAATTTCTGAATTGGCAATGAAGATTGAATTGAATTGAATTGAGTTGAGAAAAAAATCTTTCAAAATGGGCATAATTTTAGGCACAGTTTCTGTCATAATCAGTGATAGTGTCTAAAAAAACTCTTCCCTCAAATTCTCTTTTCTCTTTTGGCCTTTGAGCTCATACACTTATTGCTAGCACTTCTCTCTTCAAGATAATAAAATTGAAGATTTGTGCTAATTTGCTACAGTAAGATACAGCTATAGCATCAATTTCGCTTCCAGAAATGATCCTGGTTAACAGCTCAAATTTGTCTTGTTGCTTATTGCTTAATGTAAGCAATAATCTGAAAACAACACTACACAGAAGATGTTATTGGCTCATCAAAGATTTGGATGGGAAGTAGCAAAGCACTGTTAGTGTTTCATATCTCGAGGGATAACTACAAGCTCAAGACACAACCATTTGAATTTTAACATAACATGACAAAACAAAGCCTTCTGGTCCCAAACCAAAATGGGCTAAATCTTGCTTTGTGGTGTTTATGCAATCAGCTTTTCATAAAAAAGGTGATAGCTGCCATGGCAACAATTCACAAAAATATAAACACACATCTAAAGAAACCAAATCCACAGAACCAGTCTTATTGAAATGACTTAACCAGTTCACTGTTGAGACCAAATATTGAATTATGAGAATGATTGCAAAGCAGAATGAGGCCATTCAGCCAGTCCTGTCGCTGTCTGCAAGATCAATTCATATCATGCCATTTCCCTACATTTTTCCCTTGGTCTTATGTTTTTTTTTCTCTCTCCTCAGATAATTGTCTACTCTCTACTGAAAGCTTCAATTGAATCTGCCTCCACCACACTCTTAGGCTGTTCATTTCGGATCCTAACAAGTCACTGTTAAAGAAGTGTTTTTTTCTCATGTACTTTAGCCAGGCCTTTGACAAGGTACTGTATGGTAGGTTGCTGCATTCAGTTAAATCTCATGAGATCCAGGGTGAGGCAGCCAAATGGGTACAAAATTGGCTGGATGACAGAAGCCAGAGGGTGGTTGTGGAGGCTTATTTTCCAAACTGGAGGTCTGTGACCAATGGTGTGCCTCAGGGATCATTGCTGGTTCTACTCTTACTTGTAATTTATATTAATGATTTGGATGAGAATTTAGAAAGTGTGGTTAGTAACTTTGCAGGTGACACCAAGATTGGTGGCACAGTGGACAGTGAAGAAAGTTATCAAGGATTACATTGGGATCTAGATCAATTGGGCCAATGGGCTGATGGATGGCAGATGGTATTTCATTTAGATGAATGTGAGATAGCGTATTTTGGTAGGTCAAACCAAGGCAGGAGTTACTCAGTTAATGTAATGGCATTGGGAAGTGTTATGGAAGAAAGAGATCTAGGAGGTATTGATTCATAGCTTCTTGAAAGTGGAGTTACAGGTAAACAGAGTAGTGAAGAAGGCATTCAGCATGCTTGGTTTCATTGGTCAGAACATTGAACACAGGAGCTGGGATGTCTTGTTGAAGTTGTGCAAGACATTGGTAAGGCCACACTTGGAATACTATGTAGAGTTCTGGTCAACCTATTATAGAAAGAATATTATTAAACTAGAGAAAGTGCAGAAAAGATTTAGTAGAATGCTACCGGGACTAGATGATTTGGGTTATAAGGAGAGACTGGATAGACTGGGATATTTTTCTCTGGAGTGCAGGAGGCTGAGGGGCGATTTTATAGAGGTCTATAAAATAATGAGAAGCAGAGATCAGCTAGAAAGTCAATGTCTTTTCCCAAAGGTAGAGGAATCTAAAACTAGAGCGCATAGGTTCAAGGTGAGAGTTACAAAAGTGTCCAGAGGGGCAATTTTTTCACACAGAGGAAAGTGAGTGTCTGGAACAAGCTGCCAGAGGTAGTAATAGAGGCAGATACACACTTTAACTTTTAAAAGGTGTTTAGACAGTGACATGGGTGAGATGGCAATAGAGGGATATGGGGCAAATGCAGACAGTTGGGACTAGCTTAGTGATTAAAAACAACGAGGCAGCATGGACAGATTGAGGCAAATAGCCTGTTTCCAGACTGTAAACATCTATGACTCTATGACTCATTGTCTGCTCTGTGTCTTTTGTTCATCACCTTTGTTATGATCCCAGATGAGACCCTCCAATTGTTACGATCTTGATAGAGAGCAGTAACATTTTTATTCGTGTAGGATTTGAAAACCCGGGTATTTGCTAAAGGAATGAAATCATAAAAGTTCATGCTTAAATCCAAAGTTTTACTTACTCACAAAGCTCAAAGCTTTGACAAAGGGCCACCTGGACTTGAAACATCATCTATTGTTTCTCCTTACAGATGGTGCCAGACCTATTGAGATTTTCCAGCATTTTATTTTTTGGTTTCAAGTTCCAGCATTTGCAGCAATATCCTTTCAAAACAGTCAATTAAATTAGTTCAACATAACAACCGGAATTTTCCTGTCCGGCCTGCCATGGGAATCGGAAGAGGCAGGGGTGGACCACGCAAAGGTAAGTTGACCACACTCTGCTCAAAAATGTAAAATCCCACCTGATATTGCACAGATACTCAAAACATTATTGATCCACTGAAATAAAACTAATTAATTCTGTAAACAAATTAGTGCCAGGTCAGTGAAAGAAATGTTTAATTGTCAATGTACTTGCAGTGCTGTATGTTAAGGTAAGAAGACTTTCTTGCTTTGAAAAGGCAACAATCATTTACAGTTGAATTACTGAATGTCACAAATGTTGATTAAATTAGAAAATAGGCCAGGTTTCACCTATCCTCCACCACTGATTTTTACATAGACAGTCCAGAAAGATAGTGATTTAAAAGCAGTGATTTTAAATTTTATTGTGGAGGGCAGCAAGGAAGTGGTGGTGGGGGGTCGGTGGGTTGGAAAATTTATTTTGTGGTAGAAATGTGTCAGTAAACCTTACTATTCAATTTTTACCCTTTACCCATTGTTGTTTCACCTAAAATTCAGTATGGCAAGAGAGGACCATCCAGTCCATTGTGTCTGTTGTTACAAGCATCTATTATCACTGGACTTGTTACAAGTTCCAGACACTACCTAAACCAAAACTAAATGCAAGATAATGAATGATTTCAACCATTTATAATTATTGTGCATTGCAGCTGTTCTTCAATGAAGAGTTTGAGGTCCACAATCAGACAAGGTCAATGATCTCTTTTACTAAACTTGTTAAGTTATGGAGAAAAAAAAACTATTGTGAATTGACACTGAGTTAGTAGTATTAGGGAGCAGTGTAAAACAGACACTGAGTTCTTTCATTTAGGACAAACTTAGCCTTTTGCTACATTTCATGATAATGATGTCAAATTACAAGTTTTCACATGCTTTACACTCTCAGGAGACTGTTAGGAGGCATCATTCAGCACTGGTACAAGCAATTCCTGGCACATGGAAGCAACGTGTTTCAAGATATTTTGAAGGAGAATATTTTAAATGTCAGGGGCAGTGACAATGTCTCGAAAACGCTGACGTACTTGATAAGGTACATTGGCATCGGGAAGTACTTATCTCTATAATTTCCTCAAGATGTGTGATTTTTCCTGAAATCTATGAGCCCCTGGCTATTCTGTTATACATTGGGATAACACTTCCTGGGGAAATAAACACCTCTGACAGTTAAAACAGGGAATGATTGGATTTCAGGTTGGCTTTTATTTTGTTTAGTTTTTCTCCCCTCCTCTTGTGAGGACAATCACTTATGCCAGGAGACAGCTCCATGTGAAGATAAATGGAACACAATGGACAAAGTGGGCTATGGAAATTGAACTTACGTACTGCTTTGTGGCATTTAAATAACATAGTGCAAAGCTCTGCTATTAACATTGGTGCTCTGAAGGATGAAGGTGACCTGAAGCGAAGGAGAATTAAGGATCACTTCTCATGCTACTGATATTTATGCCTCAGCAAGCAAAAAGCATATTTAGTGCCAAGAAAGATTGATGGATGGTTGGATTTACTATAAAGCAGGACGCCTCGCTGACTGATTTCCACCCCCTGAGAATTGTAGAAATATGTCCCACGCATAGTTGGTGAGAATAAAATGACTATCTGTACTGTCAGGATTGAAAACAATGAAATTGAAGAGTTAACCATTAGTGTTTAGTTGCTTTATTTTAATCGTGTTTGTTCATTATCTTGATATACATTTTGATTTTTGATGCTGTTCTACCACTAAAGAATCAGTCATTTTGGGCGTTCAATATCGCCATTCAGATTTTTGGACAATAATTGAACTGCTTAAAAATTCTCATGTCCCAAATCTTCCAGTCAAGGTCAGAATCCTTACTGAATCAGAAAGGAAGCTACCCACGTACTTTTCTCTAATTGTTTTGGCCAGCCAATTCTCCATTGGTAGATCCTGCAGAACTTACACAGTGCGGGAAACCTCAGAGGAAGCAGTGGAGAGAATCATGGAGCGAATATTTGTTCTTATAGTGCGAGTTGCCATATTTTGCTGAGTAAGAGTTTAAATTCTCAAAGCTTTTCAGTGGGTTAAAGTTTCTGAGTAAATGAGTGAGTGAATGCGTGAATACCTATGATGCATAAGATGTATAGTTGGTGAGGTAACATGTGGGTGAAGTAATGGGTTCAGGTGGTATGTGGGTAATGTGGCAGGTAAGCAGGCTTGCAGCCGGGTAGGGTAAAAGCCGGATGGGATAATGATGTCAGAAAAGGGGTGTTGCGGAGGAGAGGGAGGTTCAGGGGAGTCAAGTGATGGAAGCTAGTCCAGGGAGAGTGAGAAAAATGGGGGTTGCTGCTGGGTCACGAGGTGTATCAGGGTAGGTCAGTTATACAGATATCCAGGAGTTAGACCTGGATTTTTTTGAATATTTCCTGGGTAACTATTCTGGTAAGTAAGCCAGCAGCATCCAAAGTCTATGACTCTTACTCAAGTGAGTCTAATGAAACAAAGGCAGCTTCATATCAGTCCCATTGCAAGAGACAAATTTGTGGAACAGGCATGAGAGTTTGAAAGGTTGAAGGTTAAAAGTTAATTTATTAGTCGTAAGCAATGAAGTTACTGTGAAAATCTCCAAGGTGCCATTGACTGCACACACATTGACTTTGCTTGCACCTCATTTGAATTTAGTCAGTTTCTTGAGCCGTAAGTAACAGTACTCCCTCATGTATCGTCATAGTTTGTAACCACGGGCAGCTCATCATGCAAGTGAAAACTCATTATCCTAGCAGGTATCATGATTTCTTCATTGTGTAGCACTCCTGTTTCTGAATCACCTTCATTTGAGCCACCATGACTAGTCAAATGATGATTACTGGATTACTAGATGACACGTGAAGACATATAAAATTAGAACCATACTGCTACTAGCAAACTATCTGCATTGTCAAGCAATCTTTTCATTTCCTAGACAGCTCTGGATGAGATCTGCTGAATTAAGCTGAATGGATATGAAGATTTGTGGTAGTATGCTGCATGATGTACAATTTTATCATTATGAAGGAACAGCCCACTTCTCCATCTACCAGGCCAGAGGCTTAGGAACAGAATCAACAATGAAGAGGAGGGAAGAGGATGGATGGAAAAGGACAAAATGGAGGAAAAGGGAAGGAGAATGCAGAGAAAAAAAGGCACTTTCTGCTGGGATTGCACAAATAATTCATTAGTGACACTAATAATCACATCTCCCCATTGACTAGTCCAGTATTCATTACTTTTGCTCTATCAATGACCATCACATGGTCCTTTTTCTGGCAACACAAGATCCAGTTTCATTCTCCATTAGCTTGGACTTGCCAACATTAACTGGGCTATCTAACAGAATCTGTGAAGAGAGAATAGAGCCAATGTTTCAAGTCTGGATGACCCATAGTGTGGCACTTTGCCAGCTTTGATGAAATATAGACATCATGAGATTTTCCAGCATTTTCTGTCTTTGTTTTGGATTCCAGTACCTGTAGTATTTTGCCTTAATCTGGGCTGGCTGGCTCTCAGGCAACATGAAGAGGATTGATTTATTGGTCAGGGTGAGTGTATGAATTTTTCATCTTAAGAGAAGATGGCAACATTTTGAATTTCCACTGCATCATTCAAAACTTTGATGGGTGCTGCTCGTGATACATAGGGAGCTATGACACAGTGGTTAGCATTGCTGCTTAATAGTACCAGGGACTTGGGTTTGATTCCAGCCTCAGGTAACTATCTGTATGAAGTTTGTACATTCTCCCCGTGTCTGCATGGGGTACTTTCGGGTGTTCCGGTTTACTTCCACACTCCAAAGATGTGACATTGCTGAATTGTCCTTAGTATCAGGGGAATTAGCAGGGTAAATACATAGGGGTGCAGGGTTGCTGCCTGGGTGGGACAGTTATTGGTGCAGGCTCGATGGGCCAATTGGTCTCCTTCTGAACTGTAAGGAATCTATTCTATGTCAGCAATCAGACATTGAATCAGGCTGGGCTTCCCAGCACTGTAGGTATATTAACACCCAAGAAATCAGCTCACTATCATCCTCTCAAAGGCAATTAGAAATTGGAAATAGATGCCAGTGACACTCATGTATTTGGAACAAATGAAACAAAAAGTGTGCTGATGGAAGTGACTCATTCCATCTTGTAAAAGATGGACTCCACTTGTGCCAAGTAAGTGCTTGAAAATGATCCTTGATGTTGAGTGCAGACTTTCTATCAAACCTCCCAATGCACAAAGCATTTTGCTGCTTAAAGGGATATATATACTTGACTTTTAGCCATCTGGCACTGGGCTATCCTTCCTCCTGCTTCTGTGTGTCTGTGCCAAACGTTTCATCATGCATATCCTGCTCCTACTCTAATTTCTAAAATGCATACACTCTGGGTATCTGTGACTGTCAGACCAAAGAATGGTATCTCTTCATTTTCACTGTTTCCTTGCTCTTCCAGGCAGTTTTTACTCTGTTCCTGGTCATCAGAACTGAAAAAGGGGCAAAGGCTTTGCTTGGAAGAGAGGAAAACATGGTGTACATTTTTACAGCATCTGCAACCCTTCAGTCAGACGAGATCGGGGGACCTTTCATCAGCTCTGAAGAAGGGTTATCCAGAGTCAAAATGTTGGCTCTACTCTGTCTCTACAGTTGCTGCCAGGTATGCTGAGATTTTCCAGTATGTTCTGCTTTTGTTTCAGATTCCAGCATCTGCAGTAATTCGCCTTAAATTGGGCTGGCTGGTTCACAGGCAACAGCAAGGAAGAAGCGGGATAAGAAAAGGTATGAAGACGCCCTCACCATGGATCACATCAAAGCAATATGGCTTGAGTGATGCCTCTTCTCATGTTGGCCAGCACTCTTTCCACAATGAGGGTTAAAACTTCGAGGTAGGCTTGCCCCCCTGCTATCTGAGGTTGAGTGGCAGCTACTCTTGTGGAAAAGAGGGAGGTAGGTCAGTTAATGTTGTGCAATCTGTTGTATTTGAACAGTTGCGAGAGTATGTGAGTATGTGACATTGAGCTGTGAGATGTTGGTATGAGGCTTGTAATATTGCTTTAAGTCTGAAGGCGAGTTAAAGTATAAAAATGTTAGAATTGAGTCCTGATTGGTAGAAGTGATTGGTGGCTGTTTCTGAAGGTGTAGTGCTGTTGACTGGGAATGAGGCTTAGGCTGGAAACTGTAAGATACAGTTAGTCTCTTAAGGGAAACTTATTGACCTCGACACATTGTGTGAGACCATTGATCACAAAATTGATATGCCGCGTGCATCATAGGTCAGAATCTCCAGGTCCCACCCATCATAGGAATCATCATGGGCTGAACCAGAAATTAAACAGGTTAGAAAAACATCCATTAATTTCATGGTCTTGGATCGGGAACCTGACATGATCTACCCACTTCTGATTTGGCACACATGGGTTCAAGGTTTCAAAGTTCAAAGTTTATTTATTAGTGTCACAAGTCAACTTACACTAACACTGCAATGAGGTTACTGTGAAAATCTCCCTGTTGCCACATTCCCGACCTGTTCTCAGTGAGGGAGGATTTAGTATGACCAGTGCATCTTACCAGGGCGTCTATCAGACTGTGGGAGGAAGCTGGAACATCTGGAGGAAACCTAGGCAGACACAGGGCGAACATGCAAAATCTACACAGTAAGAAGTCTCACAACATCATGTTAAAATCCAACAGCTTTATTTGGAATCACGAGCTTTCAGAGTGGTGCTCCTTCATCAGGTGATGACAGCACTGATGAAGAAGCAATGATCTGAAAGCTCATGATTCCAAATAAACGTGTTGGATTTTAACCTGGCATTGTGAGACTTCTCACTGTGCCCATCCCAGTCCAACGTCAGCATCCTCATCAAACTCCACAAAGGTAGTGACCCAAGCCGGTAATTGAACCCAAGTCTCTGGTGCTGTAAGGCAGCAGGTCTAACCACTGTGTCACTATGCCATGAGTAGCAGGTGAGTGGGGAACACTGTCTCTGTGTAGCTATTAGATAAGTCATTATGATGTGTAAACAGGTAATTAGCATTGAATTTAATCCAGCCGTCTGGTTTTAGCAGTCAGTGCATCTATTTCCCAAGCTGTCAGCAATTTACTAGACTCACCTTGCAAAGTGAGTATGCAATGGGGAGAACTGCAGGCTGAGAAACCTTTAAGTAGTGGAAATGAATTTCAGAAACCAAACTGATGTGCAATGCTGCGACTTACAGCTTTACTTCACAGACAGAGCTTTCACTGCACCACAGGTGACTCCCAACTCCCCAGAATCAGTTGTCCCATTTTGTCCTTCACTCACTTTGGTCCTTATTTCCCAGCTCTCAGCCTGTAGCTTCTTTCACTAGAAATCCTCCCTATAGTATATTTGATGTGTCAACCCACTTGCACAATCTGATGTACCAAGAAACAGGGAAGCAGGATACTGATGCTCTGGCTGCATTAAGAAGCCATAGCAAAGTCTGCTTCCATTGCAAACATGTTCCTTGTTTTGTATGTTAGGATAATGCTCCCTTAAGCAAATGGGTCAGGTGATCCAGAGTTCAAGCTCAATCCTGATGTGACTGTGCTACGAATAAAGCATGTTAATAAATGTTCCAGTTATTTTACTGACCTTGTGGTCTATTATTAGTCTCAATATCAGATCTGAAACATTATATTCCTGATCTGCTGCTGACCTGCTGCTGAATGTGAGTCTATTCAGTTGAGATTCTGCCTATTGAAATCATTGTGTCTTCACAAGTGCTGCCTGACTTGCTGACTATTTCCAACATTTTCCACATTGATGACATTTATGTCATGAAAAACAATATCAAATAAATAAAGTAAAATTGAAAGATCGATGCACCTTTGTTGATGGTGATCTTATTTTACCAAAACACAAAGAAAGGACATTATTATTTTTTAAAAGGTGCCTGGGCTTGTGTTGTTAGCTAAACAAACAAATGAAACCTTGGCTTTAACATTTCATCCAATGGATAACACATCCAGTATACTCCAGCCTTATTAGAATGGTGTTGGGCTGAGAATCTTAACTCAAACGTACTGGAGTTAAAATTGGGCCACTAGATAATAAACTTGCAACCTTTTAGTTTAATTTAGTTCCTTGCGTGTAATCCGATGGAAGAACAGAAAATAAATTCAGCATGATGAGTAAAGAAGAAATCATAACATTAACTATTTATTCACAGGGAAGCCACATTAATTATTTGAATTAAATTTATTTGGATCATCGTGAAATATCTTTATGTAATTAATTTATCATTAATTTCTTTCAATGGCTCCTAACAAGGAACCATTGAAAAGGTGGCATTAGACATTGTTTAGAATTCATTTACAGAAACAAACATTATATATAAGGGATTAACACCCATTCCACACTCAACAACTACTTCTTAACCTTCCTTACTCTGCCACTAAGTCTTGGTGCAACTCCAACATCCACAATGGAGATGGAGGCAGTCTGCTGACTGCTACGCCATTGGCTGTAATGATCTTAGCGAGCACCCGGGCTGAAATTTAGTTGATACAGTCACAGGCATAGGGGATTCAGACAAACGGGACACTCCCGCAGTCACCTGGTGGTTTGGTCCCCGAGTGCACTAACTGGTCTTCCTCCCTGTTGGATGCCTGAGGGTCCATGAGAGAAAGGGCAGTTGTAATGAGCCAGAGAAGCCATTCCACTGTGACATAGACACTGGTAAATGCCAACAAGTTTTTCTGCCATGAAGTGCAGCTGTTCCAGCAGTGTAAAACAGAAATATTGGACCCATATCCCTATTGCAGCTACCGATATTGACCTCAGTGAATTGGCCTGTTGACGCAATCTCCTCAGACTATAGAAAGATGGATTTCTCCATGTCTGTATGAATTCCTCTTCTATGTTGTTGTCCAAGCAGGAGTTGGCAATCTATCTCATTGACACTCCACCCCCCCCTACCCCCAGCCTCAGGTTGCTTTCCAGATGTGCCTGCAAAAGAAAGGGAAGGTCATAAGTACATGACAGAGGCCTGAGGAACGCACGACTGCCAACATGGTTGTCTAATGAATGGTGGATCCTCAGTACGTTGAGTGCTGCCAACCTCACCATCAGCAAAAAAAAATCCATGTCCTCTCCAGCCAACTGAAACATTCTGTGTTCAAAGATTGTCAGGACCATGAATTCAGCACCTCCCCCTTTTGTTGCATGCCAGCTTATCCAACATGAAGACACATGGAGAGAGTGTTGACAGGACATCTGCTAGGCAACATGATAAGGATATCTGTCATGTCTGGGTGGTGAGTGTAGCCATGAACGGGATTAGGATATGGCCCATAGAGGAGCTGAAGATGAGTGTGAGGGAGAACGACTGGTGGTGTCCCTCGAACTGACAGTGAGTGAGATCCCTGTGGTTGTGTAATGGGTCTGTGAGTGTATAGTTGAGAGTGATGGGATGAGTGACTTATCCTGGAAGAATGTAGATCATTCATTCTTTTTCAGCACTGAGTGCCTGTCCTCTTCTGCAGAGATTTGGCATTGATCACCGCTGTCACTGCCTTCCATTCTGCATTAGTCAGCTGAACGTAGATCTCCTTGCACTCAGTTGTAGGTATAAAACATTATGGCAGCCCTCCACTGTATGCAGGAGGTGCTTGAGAGAGAGACATCAATGAGTTTCTTCCTTTAACTTGAAATACGCTAGCTATCTGCTGGGCTGGCTTTAATTATTTATTTATTTACTTACTAGTGTTACAAGTAGGCTTATATTAATACTGCAATGGAGTTACTATGAAAATCCCCTAGTATGGTGTGCAGATTATTGAAACACTGAGTTGGCAGGTCAGGCAAAGCAGAGGCCACTCACCAGGAATACGATATGGAACTCATATCTGCAACTTTTTTGACCAAGTGCTGCACAATATGGCGGAAAAAGCTGCAATTGCTGTTGGCCTGTTAGACACCGCATTCCCCACCTGGAATCAGACTTTGGTGATTTCTGGGATGATCCTGCCCAATGTTTCAGCTAGGTGACCTCCCATCAGCAATAGCAGTTAGAGATTGAAGCAGGAAACTAGAGAGAAAGATATTGCCACGTCAAGAGGAAAAGCAAAACCAATATAAAGGCTAAAAATTGTATTTATTTCCATCAAATTTGATCATTTATTGTCTCTATGATGTACAACATTAAATGTGGTGCAGAATATTTTATTGAGATAATTTTGCAGATTCCAAAAGTCAAAGTAATTTTCTGACCAATCTCCAAGAATTGATCTGTCAGTGCAACTCCAGTCATACTGGTGGACTGAATCAGATTACCAAGTTAGTGCTGCAAGGTATTGCTGGCAAATATGTATAGAACGATCATCAGTGATCATGCCACTGCTTCATTAGTTGCAATTTATTTCAAGTGGATAAATTTATCCCTTCTTTTCTATGCGCACTAAATTTTGTCTATAATTTTCCCATGACAGGACTACCTGAATATCATAATTATTATTAAGTAGATGCCTTAAAATTAATCAGGGTCAACTATGACTCATCATTCTTGCCTCTGAGTTAGAAAGTTACAGGTTCAACTCCTGCTCCAGGAGTATGAAAATTGAACAGATACTCCAGTGCAGAATTGGGATTAAGTGACCCCAACCTTCCTGTTGCTTGCCCTTTCAACTCAGCATCTTGTTCTCATGTTGACATATCCATCCTTGGTCTGCTGCAATATTCTAGTGAAGCCCAACTGAAACTGGAGGAACAAAGCCTCATCTTCCGATTAGATACCTTAGAGGCCTCGGGACTCAAAATTGAGCTCAACAATTTTAGATTGTAAATTTTTCCCTTCACTTTGACACTGTTTTTTTGTTTCCTTGGTTTGTCCCAGCTCAAACATCTCCTCACCAACACCCAGGCCCCCTTTCCCACCAATCCTGGCTACCCCAAAGGGCCATCTGCCACTTGTTCTTCAGTGTTGCTTTTACTGAGCATTAGCCTTTGCTCTCCGATTAACACATTCTGCTATCTTACCTTTATCCCATTATCAGCGCTTATTTAGTCTTCAATGCTACCATTAGCACTGTCTTTGTCTTGAGTCCATGACATCTTTGCCAATTGCTTCTTATTTCCCCACTATCCCTATATTCTGCCCCATCTCCTCCACACATCTCAAAATATATAATCCATTTTACTTCTACCCTCTCCAATTCTGAAGAAGACTCAAATGGGCTTGAAACTTTTTTCTCTCTCAATAGACTTACTGAGTTTATTCAGCATGTTTTATTTTTAGATTTCCAGTATCTGCAGTATTCTTTGTTTATCTGAAGGTAGGTGATGTTTAATAGTTGAATGTTAAGCTGAGGAATCATCAGTTCTCAACTGGAGGTAACTGATCTCCTTATGGTACCATTTTGAAGGAGAGCTGGGGGGGGTTATTTCCTGATGCCAAAGCTCATTTTTATTCCATAATCAATATTGCAGAAAACAGATTGTCTTGTTATTATCATTTGGCTGTTTCTGAGAGTTTGCTGTGCATACGTTAGTTGCTATGTTTTCTACATTGCAACAAAGGTTACACTTCAAAAGTATTTCAATGGCCATAAATAGCTTCGAGATATTATCTTAATTGTGGTGATTATCCTCTCAAGGACAGCCCAATAGAATCAGCGAAGGCAATGAAGATCTCAAGGAAGAGGCAATGGAAGACCTCAGAGGAAGCTATAGAAGAATTAGAAGGTGGGTAAAAGAAGACTGCAAAAAGAGGAGGCAATGTAATACCTCAGGAGAGTACAGAAATACACCAGGACAGCAACGCAAGACCCCAAAAAGAGTGCAACAAGAGGTAATAAATGACTAAATGAAGGACAATGAGAGAATTGCAGAAGGAAACTAAGTTAACACTTTGTCAGAGGCAGACCTGACCAACAGTGAGACTAAAAAGGGTTTGGCTGAAGTTGGGAAAATGAAGATTCCATTTGTGAAATGTATATGTCTATTAAGAACATGATGGAATCACCTTGAAAGAAATGCAAAAAATTAAAGACTTCAGAAGAAACTCTGAACTTTTGAACATAAAGTGGAATCAGCAAAAATAATTAAAGCTTTGAAGTGGACATTTAAACAAAAAGATGAAATGACTGACAGCAAACTTGGGAAAAAAAGTTGCAAAAATTACATTAAGAAAAAGAACATAATGAGACAATGGAAAATAAGCTGAATTTCATGAAAAAGCAACTAGAAAATAATAACAAGTCCAGTGAAAAACTGAATCAGGAGAATAAAGCTTGAAGAAAGGAAGCTTGATAACGAGAAATTAACTGAACATTGAAAGTGACAGAAAAATCAACAATTCGGACAGAGAAAGAAACTAAAATTACGTGCTAGAACAAGATTGCTGAAATGGTCATGTGAATGGAAAAGCAGTAAACCTGCTTGGAAGAGCTCCATGCAAGATTATATTCGGAATTATGCATAATTACTTACCTACCAGTAAAACCATTTATGTTTAGACACACATTCCTCAAGACTTCGTCAATGAACAATCACAATTGCAGTTATAAAAAGTAAGTGCATAACATGACGTGGTGACGTAATGTGAAACTTTGGTAGCAGATGAACTTAGATCTCTGGAATTATTTTCTCTGTGACTGGATCCCAGACGTACCCAGTAGAAATGGAGAGACAGATCATTAACAAGCATATGGATCACTTGCAGCAGTCAGTGTTCCCACAAGGAATGTTTCTGAATTTGTAAGCAGCAACTTGTACCTCATCAACTTAACTGATGTCTCCATGGAAGCAATATAATGCCTGTGCCAGAAGAGCTATCTGTTATGCAGTTTCTGATAATGTTGATCTGAAGGAAGCACCTCAGACTACAGAATTATGCCGCTCTATAAGAAATAGGAAAACTGCTTCAAGACTTGCGTTATAATTCCCAACTTCTTTAGTTAGAATTTGGGCTTAGGGTAACTTGGTTTTTGAAGTTTCTATAAAGGAGTTAAAGGCGAAGGGATACGGTTATGGTAGTGATTTTTTCTTTCAGGGCAACAAGGCAGAAGAGGGTCACCTGACTTGAGGGAATCACAAATGGGTAATCACCCCAAGGCTGGAGTCCTATCTTGGGTAGAAGAGGGTCTGAAGCCAATTAGGAAAATATGTAAGGACTGGAGCGACCACTGGCAGTTCAGGGCAGCCTAAGAAACTACTAGCCTCTGTGCAATTTTAACTTGTTAATAAATCCCCTTCGTGTTTCATCAAAGTCTGACTATGCAACATTTCAGATGACCTATGATTTTGAAAGACAGGGTATAAATACAAGACCTTTTCTGTTCACAGTACAGTGTGATGACACATACAGTGATAAGTAAAATACTTATGACAGTGCTGAGCAGAGACAGATAACCAAGCTCCACATGCATGAGAACAGAATCAACAAGGATCTTGGGTTCATGTTGCACTATATGTAACCCCCATGACTTGCCGGGGTTTGCAAAACCTCACTCACTGTGCTGTCTGGGGAGAATATACATCTGTGTTTCACATGGAATATAAACTTTCCCAGCCTTATTCACACAGAGACCTCAAAGCCAACAGAATTTGGCTGGCTGGCATTGCTTATCTAACCTGGGTTGTGAGACTTCTTACATTGTATTGGACAAGAAGAGTTTTTGTTGGACATTGAGGGAAAATAGGAGAAAAATATGGAAATTCAGGTATTAGCCAAGGGGAACCAAACAGAAGGTTTGGTTCAGCAGACTGCAGGAAAAAAAGGAAATGACACAGGCAACTAATCAGATGATCTTGATTTTACTGACAAAGAAAACTATGAACTCCCTACATTAGCTGTTGAAAATAAGCGTTGAGACAGGAAATGGGGAAAATAGTGACCACTCAGGGAAATCATTACATTGAGGTCTTTGCATTTTTGTCCTTTAAGCATACAGTCACTCAGAAATTAGTAATTTGATTCTTATGGCACACCTGAAGAGTTAGAAATGCAACTACAATTTGCTGTGGAGACAAGTAACGTAAGAAGTCTCACAACATCATTGTTCAGTTGTTGATACATTTCTTTGCAGCAATCTGTTCTGTTCAGTATGATGATGACCCCTCCTTTGTCTGCTGGTTCGATGACAATGTTGTGTTGCAATACCATCCATGCTCTCAAGATCAACTGCAATCACTCTTATGCTTCCTGATCTACATTGTCTTCTGGTCAAGAAGCATCCCGATTTTACAATTCATGGGAGTGATTTAAAGAGCATCGGGTTGAGAATCTCAAGCGGAAGCCATTTAATGAGCTCCTCACTGGGCACCATGTCCTCCACATGTTTCCAGCCACTGGATATCTAATGCCATCAGCTCTGCAGTATTTTCTGGCATGGAGTTATATAAATTATTCTAATTGCCATTTCAATATTATTTATATTCTATTAGTCTCCAGTCTCGCTAACGTCGCACCCCACCACCAAAATGTTTCACTCCAGCAGGGTTTGCAATAGCTTACCACTTAAGGAGGAGGGGAGTAGGTGCAGGGGCTGCTGGGCTGGCTCTGATGGAGTGAAGGCGAGGCCATCGAGGCCCACCAGGAGGCCGGGGGTAAGTAAGCTTCCCCCCGGGCATTGCCACTTTGACAATACCAACCTGACCCTCCCAAGAGGCAAAGTAGCTATGCCCAGGAAGCAGTTGGGCTTTGCCCACTGAGTATCGAGCAGTGCCAAGAGGTTGAGGCCTAATGGGATAGGGCCTATATGAGCGGGCAGGGGCATCTGATAGGGCGATCAGTAGGTGTTAGAAGTCCCACTGCCACTCTGCATTTGGGCTTGATGACAGGGGGAGGGATGTCAGCAATCAGGGCGGGTCTTCAGGCCAGAGGTGGGGGGAACAGGGTGTTCAGCCTTCGTGGGGGTGGTGGGGGAGGGAGGTGGTTTTGGGGTACGCAGAGGGAATCAGGGGATTGGGATTGCGGGATGTAGGAGGAGCAGAGATTGAGGTGGGCCAAACACATTCAGGGGGGTCAGCAGTCGGTCCTTGGCTAGAGGGAGCACAACCAGTGGGGTTATGTAGCTGGCCAGTGATTGAGTGGTCAGTAGCATAGGCCACTGTGCCCGTGTCAATCTCGGCACTGACAAATCAGCACATGCGCAGTGACCCGCACAGCACAATGCTGTCAGCCTCTCCAGCGGGACTAGGCCTCGCCCTATGATTTTTACCATGATTCACATTCCTGCACTCTGCATTGCATAGAGTATGGGAGTTTCATTTTGAAAACCCTGCTGAATAAACCAATGGGATTTATCTAGTTGTTACACAAATTCAAAACTTAGAATTTGGGAGAATCCCACTTCACACTTCATTTTCAAAGCCCTCAGTAGTCTCATCCCTCCTTATTTCTGTAGCTTCCTTCAGTCATGTAGCCCTCCAGAATCATTGCATTTCTCCAATCTTGTCCAATTTTTATCATGACACTATCACTAGCTGAACCTTTCATCTGTTATAGCTCTAAGCAATGAATTTCCCTCTTAACCTCTCAATTTTCCTTTAAAACATTCATCTTCAACAAAACCTTTTGGCTATCTGCCCTAATTTCTGTTTATAAAGATTCATCAGAAGAACTTTCGGGATGGTTTATAATATTGAAGGTGCCACATGCATGTTTTTATTATTGCCTGGCTGAAATCAGTATGAACTACTGTTTTTTTCTGAAATAGTTTCAGAGTGAAACTCAAAGTGAAGTTTGGGAGTCGGAGCTCTATCTGTTGATGGAGCGCAAAGAGTAAAATTTACCTAGAACTCAACAAAAGCCAATGCAGGAGGGAAAAACGGCAACGGCAATGACAGGTTTTCCCGCTGTACAGTGCGGCCAAAGATTTTCAGCTATGGGTGCCGTGCAGTTTCACCGGACAGCAGCCTCTGATTCAGCCACCCTGCCATCACTTCAATGCTGCAAACATCAGGACACCACATTTAAAGGCCACACCAGTGCAAACCAGCTGCACATCATAGGTCTGGGAATTGATGACTGCCAATAAATCTGCTCCCAAGTTTTTGGACCCCTCCCTGGGAAGATTGCGTAATGCTGTAGAGGCCCAATGTGATGTCTTCCACCCACACGCAGAAGGAAAACCAGCCAACAAGGTGACAAATTCACCATGGGATGTGGTTTGCAGATGAGGATAGCTACCCAGTTCAAGATGAGGATGAATGATCTCTTCCATTCTGCCAGAGTAAGTCACGCTTCTCATTCACAGGGGTCTCCATAGGATCCACATCCACAGGGATCTCACTCACTATCAGCTCAAGGGATACCACCACTTGTTCTCCCTCATGCATTTTCTTCTCCCCTGTGGGTCCTGTCCTCATCATCTCGCTGATCACTCTTATCATCTTCCCTGGCATGTATCTGGCTTACATCCTCTCCATCTGTTTTCATGCAGTAAAAATTGGCTCACAACAAGAAAGAGAGATCCCAGATGAATTGAGGGATGTCAGACTGAAGATCCTCATGGACTTTGAGAGCAGCTATCCAGCTGGCCAGGGAGGACATTGACCACTCCTGTGCTGATGGTGATATTAATGGAGATAACTGCACTGCATCATCCATCAGAGAACAAGGCTGTGAGTCAGGTTACCTGTTTTTCAGGTCATTATCATGCATTAATGAATTCTCCTTTCTGTTACAGGCATATCTTAGAAGCAATCAAGGGAGTCCACCAGTCTGGTCCTTGACTCCAGACCAAAGAGCTGTGCAGAAGAGGAATTCATAGATCCCCAAAATGAAACATTGATGATATGATACAATACTTTATCAAGAGAGTGAAGTAGTTGATTCAGAGTCTAGGGTGCTGAATTCTAATAAAGAAAACTATGAGGATATGAGGTGTGAATTGACTTTGATAAATTGGGAAGTAATACTTAAAGGAATAACAGTGAATAGATAAAGGTAAACATGCAAGGAAATCATGGGGGAACTAACTGTGTATTCTTGCTTGGTATAAAAGCAAAATTTGTAAGAGGGTTAGTCCATGGCTTATAAAGGAAATTAGAGAGTATGCAATCTGAGAAAGAAGCATACAGATTGGCCAAGAAAAATAATAGGTCTGAGGATTGGGAGTAGTTTGGAATTCAGCAAAATAGGACAAAAGAATTGATTAAGAAGGGGAAAATACAGTACAAAAATAAGCTTGCAGGGAACATAAAGACTGACAAAGAATTTATATAGGTACATGAAGAGAAAGATATCGGTGAAGACAAATGTAGGTCCCCTATAGACAGAAATTGAGGAATGTATTATAGGGGACAAAGAAATGGCCAAGTAACTGAATACATACCTCAGTTCTGTCTTCACAAAAGAGGACACAAATGCCAGAAATGTTGGAGAATACAGGATTTTGTCAAAGGGAAGAACTGAGGGAGATCAACATTAATAGAGAAATAGTGCTGGGAATATTGATGGGATTCCAGGAGGATAAATCTCCAATACCTGATGATCTACATCTCAGAATACTTAAAGAATTGGCTACAGAAATAGTGGATGAGATAGTGGTCATCTTCTAGGATTCTATAGACTCAGGAACAGTCTCTGCAGATTGGAGAGTATATTGGAATGTCACTTCAGTATTCAAAAAGAAAGGTAGAGAGAAAACAGAGAATTATAGACCAATAATCTTAACATCAATAGTCGGGAAAATTCTCAAATCCATTAACAAGGACTTTATAGCTGAGCACTTAGAAAGCAGTGGCAGGATCAGATAGAGTCAGCATGGATTTATGAAGGGCAAATCATGCTTGACAAATCTATTGGAATTCTTTGAAGATATAACTAGTAGAGTTGACAAGGGGGAACCAGTCGATGTAGTGCCTTTGGACTTTCAGAAAGTGTTTGACAAAGTCCTGCATAAAGCATTATCGTGTAAGATCAAAGAGCATGGGATTGGGGAAATTGTATTAAGATAGGTAAAAAACTAGTTGGCAGAGAGGAAACAAAGAGTATGAATTAATGGCTGCCTTTCAAATTGTCAGGCAGTAACTAGTGGGGTGATGCAGGGATTGGAGCTGGAACTCCAGCTGTTCACAATATATATTAATGATTTGCATGAGGAAACAAAATGTAACATCTCAAAGTTTGTAGATGATACTAAATTAGGTGGAGGGTGAATTGTGATGAGAATGCACAGATCCTTCAGCATGATCTGGACACATTGAGTGAGTGAGCTAATCAGTGAGTGGCAGATGCAGTATAATTTGGACAAGTGTGAGGTTATTCACTTTGGAAGCAAAAGAAAAGAGGCAAATTACTACCTGAATGGCTGTAAATTGGGAGAAGGGAGTGTGCAGTGGGACCTGGGTGTCCTTGTGCACCAATCACTGAAGGCAAGTATACAGGTGAGTAGACAGTAAAGAAGGCAAATGCTATGTTATCTTTCATTGTGGGAGGTTTCAACGATAGAAGCAGGATGTGTTGTTGTAATTATACAAGGCCTTGGTGAGGCCATACTTAGGGCATTATGTGCTGTTTTGATCTCATTTTCTGAGTAAGGATGTTCTTCTTGATTTTGGGGAGAACAGTGAAATTTTACCAGGCTGATTCCGGGGATAGTGGAATTGATGCATGATTACTAGGTTAGGATTGTTTTTGCTGGAGTTCAGATGAATGGCGGGGAGGGGGCATCTAATAGAGATTAATAAAATTCTAACAGGACAGACAGGGAAGATGTAGTGGATGTGTTTCTGATGGTGGGGGATACAGAACCAGGGGTCACAGTCTGAGGATTCAGGGTAGGCCATTTAGGAGGAGACATTTCTTCACCCAGAGAGTGATAGCCTACTACAGGAAATAGCTGCACCAAAACATTGAATGTATTCGAGAGATGGCTATGTATAGCACTTGGAGCAAATGGAATCAAAGGTTATGGGGAAAGAACAGGATTAGGCTATTGAGTTGGACAATCAGCCATGATCATAATGAATAGCCAGAGCAGGCTTGAAGAACCAAATTGTCTCCTCCTGTTCCTATCTTCTATGTTCCTTCATGAGGACCCATCATGGTGCTCACACACATGCTTCACCAGTGCAGACACATACTTCGTTGGAATTTTCTTCTAGCGCAGCTTAGGGTCACGATCCAGTAAGCACATCACACTTCCCGATTCACAAAAAGGGGAGGCAGGGGCATCCCAGGGTGCTGGCACTCAAAGGATTTCTGGAAGTCCAGAATCTGCTGAGTAGCAGTCAAATAATGAGCCTCTGGAGTCAGTCACATCTCAGTTGTTGTAGCTACGCAGACAAATGTGGGAAAATCAGAAAGAGATTTATCTCACACTCCTTTTGATACGCTGATTGGAGGAAACTGTTCACTGCAATACAACAAGGTCAAAAGAGCTAAGGCTGCTGTGGAAACCTTGGGACAAGATTTTTTTCATGCATTGCTGTAGGACATGCGTTCCATGATATGGGTACATGCTGGGAACCATCAGTGCTGATGCCAGAGGGTGGAGGGGATTCTTGAGCTCACTCCAGCTGCTCCCTTATCCCAAGGAGCCCTTGTGCATTCTTAGAGAGGAGAATCAGCTGATTCACTCCCTGAGACCATCCAGCCAGATGACTCTATGTGTGCCCCACCCATCTAAATTCCCTCTTTCTGTGACCTCTCCAAATGCAGCAGAAAGAGGGAAGGAGATTGACACTGCCACACAGCAGGAACCGAAATTCATGCTAGGGCCCTCCAGGTCTCAGTCTTTCAGAGGACTTCGCCGAGATTTCAAAGGCAACAGGACAGAGCAAAAAGCAGACTGTCTCCACTTCCAAAGTGCTTGTTGGGGATGCACTAAATGTAATGGCAGGGTTGGAAAATTAAGAAGCTCCAGTTGCTCAACATGGGCACAGATGTTAAGCACTTGTACATAACATTCACCTTTGTATATAAACTCTCATCAATTGCACCATTTCTGTGGATCCATGTTGTGATGAGTTATGTCCTTTAGTCCTGACTTAAAAGCTTGATTCCTACACCAGAAAAAGGCTGATGCTGAGTCCAGAGCTTCCTCCATGTGCTTTCTGCAAGGTTCCCAACATACTGGTGGCTTCCCCTCACAGTGACTGAACACATCAGTCATGTCCATTTCTCATAGAGAATGAGGATGATGCCCATAATGTAAATGTCCAGTGTCACTCATTTCAGTGATCGTCAATGTATACTCTTTGATCCTTTGAGCTATGTCTGTGCTCCACCTCCTCCAACCCCCCCGACTTCCCATCGTCATTGGAGGAAATGTGCCTTTTCTCCATCTCAACCTCAGGATACTCTTCCTCCTGTTACAGCATCAGACTGTGAAGTGCACAGCAGATGACTAATAAGCATGACACCTTTAGCTGACAATACTGCAGGGCTCCACCAGACTCATCCAGGTATCAAAACTTGTCTTCAACATCCCTATTGTCGGCTGCACCACAGTGCGAGTTGTAACATGAGCTTCATTGTATCTTGTCTCTGCTAAATTCTGTGACCTCCACACAGGCATCCTTAGCCACCTCCTGCTTTGGCAATTCCCCTCATCACCCTTGTCCCACACTATATGAGTGGCCACAGCTTTGGCCACTCTATTGTATTCTCAGCTGTGGCAAATGGTCCCCCAGGAGTAAGCAGAAAGTTACCATATAGCATGTAAAATTGAATTTTGTTTTGGGGCATCAGTCAGCTGCCCTGTGCACATCCTATCTAATTTCCTTTCTGTTGATGTCAATACAAAGTTATGTACAAGCCTCTCTGCCACGGTTTGATAGCAGTAGTGATGTGAGTGAAGAAAGTTTAAATGCATCTGTACATGCTTCATGTTGGTTCTGAAACCAAGTTTGGCTGCTTTGGGGGATAGTTTTATAGGGACATGAGTAGCATAATAAGTATTGTGGATGTTACATGATCAGTGCAATTTTGTACACACTTGGATGACTATTTCACTTTGAAAACTAACTTAAACTGGGCTGTTGTGAGTTGTCCTTCCTGCTCAATAGAGAGACATCCACATCAAACCCCTTTGTGCTGTCTTCAGAAACTTCAACATTCTTATTAACAACTACAACTCTATTATCAGGGTTTCAATTTTTAGAGGGTAAACAAACTGAATTGATAGGATGTAATCCCAAAAGACTAAAACATCTTGAAATCAAATGTGATCAAAAGGATTTTAACTTATTCAGTCTCCATGAAACAATAGCCTTGGGCATAGTTCTCTTTTTCAGGGCTAAATTTCAGTTGTATGGATTTTTTTTAAAAGATCTTAGATGCTTCAAAATTCTATGTCAGCTTTTCTGAGTTTATTTTAGGTAAATTCTGTCTTTCACCAGCATTTAATTTTACATTCTTGATCTGAGTTTTTTGAGATATGGACTGAGGCAAAGCTTTTTTGAGCAGACATTTTTAATTTTCAAACCAATGCTTGATGCCACCTGGGTTTCCACCACTTTTACCAGAAGCATGTAAATCGAAGA
The DNA here is from genome assembly GCA_024679065.1 of Sphyrna mokarran. Classification (NCBI taxonomy): domain Eukaryota; kingdom Metazoa; phylum Chordata; class Chondrichthyes; order Carcharhiniformes; family Carcharhinidae; genus Sphyrna; species Sphyrna mokarran. The sequence goes on along the minus strand of JAGIQG010000004.1, from coordinate 100,405,049 downwards.
CATAAAAAGCCGTAGATGCATCTCAAAGTATATAAAATGGTATGCGTAAGATATACGTGCCTAGTCAGATGAAATTTTTATTTTTAGCACTGGCGTTAGTCAGAGAGTGTGCTGGAATGTGTCAAAGGTGAATAAGTATCCACTAAGGAGGAAGCAACCGTTTGACTAAGGGACAGGATAATAACTGCCTTCCTCAACAAATCATCTTTATTTATTGTAGAATTAGTGCTTATGTCCTTGTATAACTAGTGATGGATCCTGCACCTTTGCAGAGCCACTTGCACTTGTTTCCAATTTAAAAAAGTCAGGTATGAACTTGTCTATGGATTGGTGCAGTTTTTGAACAATGGGCTGTATTTAGTTTTGATGTTAATAGGCTTATTTAATATATAACAGATGAGGCAGATGATAATATCATCTAGCTTTAGGCAGCCATCAGCTCTGACTTAACAAATCAATTATCTTCCGCCTCTGGTCTACTTCGATCAAAAAATACATCTAATTATTTATCACCGCTTCTAACTTTATTAACACACCTGCATTGAACAAGTTTACTCCTTGCCCTCTTAAGTTTGATGACTCCTATCCAACATCCTGGAAGAATATCCCAACACTTCTCAGTTCAAACTCTAATCTGCCATGGTCCTTAACTCCACTGCCATGAACTGACTTCTTATCTTACTGAGAACACACATATCAGGGAGGATTTTCTGCGCAACTGCCACATGGTAGAGGTGGCCTGTCATTGACCATTGGCAGGATCTTCTGGTCCCACTGTTGTTAATGTGATTTCCCGCTGAATGCACCCCACACCACCAGGAAATGTGTAGCAGAGGCTCACTGTCTGGACGGGACTGGAAGATGCCACTATGATGAACGGTCAGAAAATTCTGGCCATTACTTAGCATCTAATGTGGGAAAATGGTGTTGATATTGAATAGCAAATGTGGACAAATGTTCTAATCACCTCTACCTTCATCTTGATGAATACAAAATTAATTCAACCTCTATGGTGAAGCCTCATTATGCATTCTTGTTTGAGAGCCTAGACATCCATTAGAATATTGAACTAGCTCAGTACCGGGGAAGAACTGCTTGATTGACAATTCAGTTCTCCTGATCTTTTCCACCAATTGCTCAATATTTACTTTCATACAATAAAAATGTTTCAAGTGCTTACAGTTTCAGTTATTGCTACTTTCAAGGCAATGATTGATACTTTTATTGGCCTATAATAAAAAAGAGATTTTGTTTTAAAAAGTGGAAAGTAATCAATGAATTATTTTATGCTGATGCATCTTCTGGTTATCATGTAATTAATTTGTTTTGTAGTGGGTGAATGGGCATGGAAGTTCCATAGCTTTGAAAAATAAGGGGCCAAAGCATGTGGATGGGGGCATAACTTGGCATGGTGGAATATGAGGACCCACGGGGGGTGGAGGACAGAGGAGGGTGTTGTGATATTGCTGGTGAGAAAGAATATGTTAATAAGTAAGCAGCTATTGTTTAAACTATACGAACAGCAGATATTGTTCAGAAGAGCTTTCTGTTTAGCTAGTAGCATCTGGTTTGAAGGAATTACAGCTATATTTTCTTGTCGACAATAAGAGTTGATTCTTTAAAATAAATCTCTCCTGAACAATCCTGTACTATATTTTCAAAGAAACCAAATTTATGTTTAGTTTACCAGTGAGGCTTGTAACTTTGTATTAAGCAAACAAAGAAATACAGTAGGGGAAAGAACCATTCTGGAATGAGAGACATGAGGTGGTTCTGGCAGTGGAAGCATTTGTTGGCACAAAGTACCATAATGGATGGACATCAGCAGAAGATCTCACTGTAACTTTATATAGGTGTAAAACCGATTTCTGGACCTCCCTCCATATTGTCACCCTATCAAGTCTGCCATTGAACATACTGGTGGGGGCTTGGAAGAATTCCACCCCAATTCTCAGTTTAGATTCATGAAGAAACACAGGCACCAGATTTTTTGTTTTCACTGACAGCAGTGGTGGGGGTACAAGACTGGAGAATTCCAATGCAGACAGTAAGGATATTTTATTACAATGCCAAGAGGTCTTCTTAATAAGTGTAATAATTGTAATAAAGCTTCAGTGCAAAATAAGGAGCAGATAGGCAAAATGGTGCACAGCCCCAAATATTGTGACTGGAAATCTGCTTGGCGTGAGGAAAGAGTTGAAGGATTTCACTCCCTGAGTGGGCTTCACTGAGAACTCAGGAGAAACAAGGGGCAGAATTTTCCCTTTTTTATACAAAGTGTGGCAGCGGTCAATAAAAGCTATAGAAGTTGCTGACCCCAATGGTGGCTTTCTCTGGCATTTTGCTCAGAACTTAGAAAGTCTTTTTGTAGTCTTGCTGCATTATTCTTCAAAGCTCGAAGGGTCAGACTCCATGATGACAAACAACACAGGTTTTAAAGATTAGGGCACCATTTTTAAAGGACATGCCACTACGCAAAAGTTAGAATGGAATGACACTTCGTCCCACGCTATAACACCCCCTCCCCTTTCTCTCAGACATTCCACCCATTCCCATTGGGGGTGGAGGAATGGGGCTGGGGTGGGGGATGTCACTGATGAGAAGTGGAGCCCCACTTGAAAAGAATCGTAGTAGAAAATCCCTGTTGAATAGTTACTGGGTTGCAGAAGTGATACGTGGATCAAGGTCCATGACTCTTCATGATATAGTCATTTTGTCTATTAAATAAGATTTAAAAATTGCAAATGTTAATTCTAAGTGGGAGCAACATCAAAATTCTGGATTTGGAGTGATTCCTCTGATCCCTGTGGGCAAGTTTTTTTTGGTACTTTTGTTCTCCACTTCAAATAATGACCAAAATAACTTAAAGGAACAAATGTCATTGGTCAAGGAATGACATGTAAAATTTCCCTTAGTTTCTGTGAACTAGTAGTGTCGGAAATGTGATGAAAAGTTACAAGGTTAGCTATTTGCTATTTCAAATCAAACTATAAATCTCCCACTATGCTCTTGGTGTCATTATTTGATTTGATTAGGTTTGATTTGATTTATTATTGTCACATGCAAATGTTGTCCCCTTGTTTAAGAAGGAGAGTAGAGACCATCCTGGGAATTATAGACCGGTGAGCCTTACTTCTGCTGTGGGGAAAGTTTTGGAAAGAATTGTAAGGGATAGGATTTATAGTCATCTAGAGAAAAATGAATTGATTAGGGATAGTCGACATGGTTTTGTGAAGGGAAGGTCGTGCCTCAAAGTTTTTTGAAAAGGTGCCCAAAGGGGTTGATAAGGGTAAAGCAGCTGACATGGTGTATATGGATTTTAGCAAAGCATTTGATAAAGTTCCCCATGGAAGACTACTGCAGAAAATGCAGATGTATGGGATTGAGGGTGATTTAGCAATTTGGATTAGGAATTGGCTAGCTGATAGAAGACAGAGGGGGTGGTTGATGGGATATATTCAACCTGGAGTTCAGTTACAAGTGGTGTACTTCAGGGATCTGTTTTGGGGCCACTGCTATTTGTTATTTTTATAAATGACCTGGGTGAGGGTGTAGAGGGATGAGTTAGTAAATTTGCTGACAATACCAAAGTCGGAGGAGTTGTAGACAATGAGGATGGATGTTACAGTTTGCAGAGGGACATAGATAAGCTGCAGAGCGGGGCCGAGAGGTGGCAAATGAAGTTTAATGTGGAAAAGTGTGAGGTGATTCACTTTGGTAAGAGTAATATGTGTACAGAATATAGGGCTAATGGTGGGACTCTTAGTAGTGTAGATGAGCAGAGAGATCTCGGTGTACATGTGCATAGATCCCTGAAAGTTGGTACTGAAGTTGATAAGGTTGTTAAGAAGGCGTACAGTGTGTTAGCATTTATTGGTAGAGGGATTGAATTTCGGAGCCGAGATGTCATGTTGCAAAACTCTGATGCGGTCGCACTTGGGAGTATTGCGTGTAGTTTTGGTCATCACATTAAAAGAAAGATGTGGAGGCATTGGAAAGGGTGCAGAGGAGGTTTACCAGGATGTTGCCTGGTATGGTGGGTAGGTCTTATGAGGAAAGGCTAAAGGACTTGAGGTTATTTTCATTCGAGAGAAGAAGGCTAAGAGGTGACCAAATTGAGGCATATAAGATGATCAGAGGGTTAGATAGGGTGGACAGTGAGAGTCTTTTTCCTCGATGGAAATGGCTAACATGAGGGGACATAGCTTTAAATTAAGGGGTGGTAGTTATAGGACGGATATTAGAGGTGGGTTCTTTACTCAGAGGGTAGTCAGGGCGTGTAATGCCCTGCCTGCAGCAGTTGTGTACTCACCAAGTTTAAGAGCATTCAAACGGTCAGTGGATAGGCATATGGATAGCATTGGAATAGTTTAGATTAGAGGGTCATAAGATTGATTCCATTGGTCGGTGCAACATCGAGAGCCGAAGGGCCTGTACTGCATTGTAATGTTCTATGTTCTATGTTCTACATGTATTAGTATAGAGTGAAAAGTATTGTTTTTTGTATGGTCTGCAGACAAAGCATACCATTTATAGAGAAGAAAAGGAGATATTGCAGTGTAGTGTTACAGTTGTAGCTAAGCTGTAGAGAAAGATCAACTTAATGCAAGATAGATCCATTCAAAAGTCGGACAGTAGCAGGGAAGAAACTGTTCTTGAGTTGGTGATCTTAGACTTTTATACCTTTTTCCCAATGGAAGAGAGTGGAAGAGAGAATGTTCGGGTTGCGTGTGGTCCTTATTTATGCTGGCTGCTTTTCTGAGGCAGTGGGAAATGTAGACAGAGTCAATGGATGGTTGGCTGACTTGTGTGATGGATTGTGCTACATTCATGATCTTTTGTCATTTGTTGCGGTCCTGGGCAAAGCAGGAGCCATTATACTCTAAATTGTATTAATCTCTAATGTTATATTGGTATTAAAATTGATTTATCTATTTGGGTGTTAAGCATCATCTGTGAAAAGTGCAGGGAAAATAAATCCTGGGGAGAAGATTCCTAGTATCTTACAGATTGCTGGATTTTTCTTCATTCATTTATGTTAACAACAATCAAATGGGCCTTGTTATTTTTCAGTTATCCTCCCCTCCAGAATGTATTTACTTGTTTAATGCTAAACGGGCAGTTAAATCAGAATTGTGCCCATTATGACTATGAGAATCTTTTTCCCACTCCCTACTATCCACTCAGGGTATGGCATAAGCACCAGTCATTTTAAGGATGCTTAAATAAAACAGCCAGGCAAATGCCAAACTGAATCCAATCTGCATAAGGTGAAAGAATATGGAGCAGCTAGGTTTTATGTAAGATAATAACAAAAGGACTTGTCATTTGTATAGGGAAGCCAATGTGGTGCAGATACAGGAGGTTATTAATGCATTCATGGAATTATCCATCCACAAAGATTTTGGCCCAGTTTGGATGTCTGCTTGAATCACGAGAACATGCATCAGATTTAGGGCAATTGTGTTACTTTCATTACAGGAGGCATTGAAGTAAAGCCAAATGTTGTACTATGGAAAACAGTGTCTGTTAACCGATGAATCCCAAATAACTTGTGACTTATTCCTCTCACATCATTGATGCTGCAATGTTCAGAGTGCTTTGTCGTCAGAGATATTTTGACTCAAACTGAATTCTTTGTTACATGTGCATCAATTGCACATTTTTCAGCAAACCAAAATATATACTCACATCAAGAAGTTTAAGAATGGTTTAATTCGTGAAAGATGGACTTGGCATTTCACCTTGATTACTGTCACATTTCCCGCTACAGGAAACATTTGCTGATTTGTGTCTGGTCTTCTTACAGTGAAATTTTTTTCAGCCTACCTTCAGTAAAATTAGAGAAGCACATTTGATGGTAAGTGTGAAAGATGTTCATATCCAATTAAAATCACGAGTTAGTCCAATTTTTACTTTCCTCACTGCCCCCACTCCAAATTCATGTTATGATATAGTGAGATATTAGACGTTTCAAAGGAAAATTCTGAACATGAGAAGTTAATAATTGAAGGATAGTATAATGAGGGTAGAATAGTGTTGAATAGTCAGAGTGTAGCAAACCAAAATTCAGGCTGAAAGGTAACTTTGCTCACAATGAATGGAGTGCAGATGCTTTTCAAATTGTTTAACCTATAATTAGAAATAATGTGGTAAAGCGATGATGTGGCCAAAAGAAGATGTGGTCAGTTAACAGTGTACTTTGCATTTTTTTTTGAAAACTGTAATAGCCCATGACATACTTTTGGGAGGGTGACTAAAGTATGTGTGACAAGGACTTTATAAATTCATGAGCTTTGTATGACATTACCAGATCACTCTCCAGACGGACTTGGAATAGTACTCTCCCTGCATTTGCTTTCATGAGCTCTGAAAAAACCATTGCTGTTCAAGAATTCTGCATCAGTGTACAGTTTTTGTTCTGTAAGGGAGCTGTAGTTAAGAAGACAAATGCCCCATGCAAAAGTCAAGTCCTAAAACAGTACTTACATATCATAGACCAAGATCCTCCAACAAACATTAGAGACCATGTCCTGAAATTGCATTAGCATCATTATTGATTCATATTCAAGTATGGTTTGTTTAGTCAGCCAGTATGAACATTAAGGTGAAGAAAAAAATTCTGAAAGCAGACCAAAGAATATGGAATTGGCAGAGGAGAAATAAATATTTTCAACTTAGTGACAATTGAAAGTTTTGCATTGTGGGACCACTCATGGTTCTGGAAATGTAACAGTGAGGAAAAAGGCAACAGCAAGATTTAAAATTAACAGCTGAGTATCTTCAACCCTTACACTAATTAAGGTTGGCACAAAGCAAAGCAGAGGAAAAATGAAGGAGCAGCCATTGTCCTCAGATACTTTCCTCTGAGTCCTTACCTGAGTTTTACTAGATCCTGTCAATGTTTGTGATAAATGGCAGCATTCTTTTGAAATGCAATGATTTTAGCATGTCAAATGTAGGATAAAGCAATGATTTTATATGTTTCAAATTAGGTGGGGTTGGTCACAGGATTGAATCAATATTAACATTTGCTCTAAAGAAAATGCTCAGCGGATCAGACAGTCCGAAAGAGGAAGAAATAGAATCGGACTGATGACTTGTTTTTAAACATTTCTGCTGCAGCTAATATTGTGCTGCAGATACTAATGGATGAACACTATACAAATTCATATCACACTTATTTGTGGATGTTTTTTATTAACTATATTGATCTGCTTGTGTCAAAATTGGATTATGTTCTCCAACATTAACTGCTTTTCCACTTGGATCTATGTTAAAATGAAACAAAGCCCTCTCTGAAATTTAACAGGCTCAATCCTGAAACTTGTACTGTTTTGAAAACTTGGCAATCTTCAATTCATGGCCCTCATCTGCCAGGCCAGAGAGACAGAAAATCATTTGCATGGAAAAGATGGGCATAAACATCACTTGAGAAAATTGCTGTTTACAATCAGAAATCAACTGGCTGGCTAATGGTAAAGTTTCTGAGGAGGTTCTGCAAACACAGCATTTTTTTTCAATTAGTTCCTGGCTAGCATACAAATGTCAGATCTTTGGGAGTCTTGAACACTGTATGGACCTTTATTTCTGTCTACTGTTGGAGTTTTCTTGCACTTCACCCCCTGAGGCCACACTCCTTGGAAATATCTCCATCCTCATTAATCAGAAATTTCTAGGGCACCTGTCAATCAGCCTTAGACCTGTTACTGAAATCATTGAGCAGATGTGGACAACACACCACCTGCTTCATCGATGAATGCCAAGTCCAAGCATTGCCCCATAATTTCTAAAGTAAACCATTCTCCAAGTTGTTAGAATTGCTTCACAATATCAGGAAACATTGAAACAAAATGTACTTAGACCAACTACAATTCTGGAAACATCATCAAGCCTTGTTGTCTCGTATTCTACAACAGGTCTTTATGTAAGTATTAGTAAAGTAAGCTGTCAATAATAATAGTATCTGAGTCAGCCTAGCAGTATGGTTCCTTAATGAAAACTATGAAAAAATGGACAGAATTTTGTGGAAGTGCCAACTGGTGACTTGAGAGATGGTGAGACCCATGTCCTCTCTGGATCTTGTACCATTCACAACTTTGATAGACCAGCAGTCAGCCTTCCCTCAGGATCAAGGGTCCTTGGAGCAGAAGTTCTGCCTGCCAAGTGCTACAAACCAAACAGAGGCTGGCAATTATTTGGTACTCAGCAGCATCACTGCAAAAGAGCTGGCTGCTACTGAAACTACACTCACTCAAGGCTAAAGAGGATACGGGGCACAAGCAAGTGTTGGCAGCAAGGGAGTCACAAGGGAGAAGGATTCAAAGCAAGGGCAAGGATGGTGGCTTTCAGTAACACCTACTCCCTCCCTCCTAATGCCCGCTGCCTTGTTCAGGGCCTTCCTATTATGAACTCAATTGAGGTAGAGTTGGGAAGTTTGGGAGTACCTGACTCAACTAAACCACCACTTGATTAAAAGCCCTCCCTTCTATAAAATGTGCCACAGGGCAGCACACAAGTTTCCATCAAACGAGTGACAGAATGTTGCTGAGCGAAGAATTCTAGCTTTGACAAAGTCACTAGATGTGACAGCAAGACACAAGCCCTGTAGCTAGCAGTAGCTACGTATTTATATATATTACTGGATCTGGTAGGATTACATGTTGAAGAAGATTGTACCATTTCGTGGTAGAAAAGAGTGAAAAAAAGACTAATGAAAGGAACTCAAGCAAATGATTAGTTGAACATTTTTGTGAACTGTTTTAAAACCATTCTATTTCAGCAAACCAAAAATAGGTTGTGTTTTACAGGAGCTGTAAAGACGATCAATAAATAAAGCTATTTAATAATTCAGTCAAATCTAACAGAATTTTGATTTATACTTTCAAAATCATCTACTGTGGCTTATATTAGTCATCTCAGAAGAGTACACTGGTTACCTTTTGCAAAAATCCAGATACAAAAAGTGGATTGTTAGTCACCCAAGGCTCACTGTCCCAAATCACATTGTGCATCAAATCATACTAAGGATTGTTGAATGCAACGGGGCTTGCCTTTGGAAGGTAGTTTATTGTTAACACTGAAAAATGATCTGGTGAGAGCTCAAAATGTTATTGCACTCAGTTTTAATAGGTTAACATCTTTACAAAGCAGCAAACAAAAGGAATACACAAAGTTTCCTTCCACTAGTATTTTCAGCAGTAGTTCCTGGCACTACATTCATGTGATTGTTTTGCCTTGGGCCATTGACCATTCAGTCTCTTGAAACTATTCCATCAAATAGTCAGATCTTGACTGATGAAGGCAAAATATTGTCAATGCGGGAATCGGAAATAAAAATAGAAAATGCTGGAGAAACTTAGCAGGTTTGACAGGATCTGTGGAGTGAGAATAGAACCAACATTTCGAGTCTGGAAGACCCGCACCTACAAAAAGTTTTTCCAGCATTTTCTGTAGATCATAACTGATCTCTCCTTAACTTGATCTATCATCCTGATTCTGAATCCTTTTTATTATGAATATATTACTTTTCAAACCTAGACTCTCTTTTCATGAAATCATTGATCAATCAACTTCTCCAGCCTGTTCTTATGTTAACCAATATCGTTACTGGTCCTCCATTTTGGATTCTGTCCCTCTCTCCTTTAAATCTATCAGCACCAACTCTGACCAAAGCAACCAAACCTCAACCTCAGCATTCTTTCAAACTTCCGTCTACGACCTCCCTTTCCTCTCCAAAATTCTTGAATGTGTTGTCATCTCTCAAATTCATGCCCATATTTCCCAGAGCTTCAAATTTGAATCCCTCAATCAGGTTTCCACCCTTGCCAACATTACCAAAACAACTCTTATCAAAGTCACCAATGACAACCATTGTGATTGTGACAAAGACAGATATATGTCTTCATCTTCATATGACTTATCTGAATTCTTTGACATGGTTGACCACACAATCCTGTTCTAAAGCCTCACCACTGGTGTTCAGCTGGGTGGAATCATAGAATCCACCCAAGCCCTTTTCCCCGTAACCCACGTATTTACCCTGCTAATTCCACTGACACAAAGGGACATTTTAGCATGGCCAATCCACCTAACCTGCACATCTTTTGAATGTGAGGTGAAATCAGAACTCTCAGAGGAAACTCACACAGCCACAGAGAGAATATATAAACTCCATGCAGACAGTGACCCAAGGCTCGATCGAACGTGGGTCCCTGGCACTGTGAGACAGCAATGCTAACCAATGTGCCACTGTGTTGTCTAACTGCTCTCACCTAGTTCAGTTCTTGTCTATCTAATTGTAGCCAAAGAATACTCTGCAATAGCTTCTATTCCCACACAGGTAGAATTCTCCCATCTGCGACTAAGTCTCACGGTATGGACAGGAGTTTGTGGATGCCAATGGATATGATACATCCACTTGCTCCCAAACTCATGAATTTATACATACAGTGTTTAGTGCCATATTCCAGGATGAACATCGTGGTGAGGATGCCATATTAAAAATGTGCCCTCTGTTACTGACTCATCTTTGAAGAAGGAAGATGGATCTATATAATGATGCACTTTCACAAACTTAATTTAGAACCACATAGGTTATTTATTAATAAGAAAAACTGTGCAGCAAGTAGCACAGCTGCCCGAATCCCCTACCTGTCTACAACCTAAGAGAGAAATCCATCCTCTGAGATCATTAACCAACTCTCAGCGCCAATTAGTCCCCCAAGCCAGATGCCAGTGACCCGAGGGGAATTTCAAAGTAACTTCATTGCAGTGTTAATGTAAGCTTTACTTGTGACTAACAAACTTATGAACTATTTTTAAGGATAACATTCTATTATGTTATCTTTAAAGGGATAATCACCATAAATCACTGCATGCCTTTAAGTCCTTTATCTAACCTTCGATAAATAAGTTATTTAATCTTAAATTCTAATATTATGTACGTGCATTGGACAATTATACATCAGGTTTTTGAGGGCTCTTTTATTTCTTGTACAGGAGTATAATTTTGTCATATAAGATGCTTCCACAAGACCAACATTAAGAATTGCAATAACAGGTACCTCTCCTGGCACAGGCAGCACATTATTTCTTGCTTCCATGGAAATATCACTTATGTCTAAAACAAGTTGATCAGGTACTTCAGTGCTTACGTGTCCAAAAACATTTCTTGATTGAAATACTGACTGCTGGAACATCTTTCTACTCCTTAAGTGGTCCACATGTTTATGAACAGTGTGATCCTTCATATATATTTGTTACGACAGGGGTCCGGTATCAGTGACAATGGTCAGAATTTTACTACCCCGCTCACCATGGGAATTGGAGCGGAGGAGAGGTGATCTATGGAAACATCCATTAACCTCAAGTGGAATTTTATGGTTTTGGGACAAGTGAGGCCATAAAACTTGCCCAATGATCCTGGAGATCCAACTTGATCCACTGCTGAAGTTTCATATTGTGATTTAATATGGATTTTTAAGTTGCAGTCTTGATGGTTCATTGTTGACTTCTTGGGGCTTATGCATTCAAACACAAAAACTTTTATTGCTAAGCTTAAAGTACGTACAGTTGCAAATATGTGGTAGGATTTTCATGCCCAACTGTGTGTCTCTTGGTGGAGAAGTCAGCCCGCTGTTGGGCCGGAGCAGAATATTCTGGTCCCACTGCTGACAATGGAATTTCCCATTCGCCTCCCACCCCAGTCCCAGCCCATCACCACCAGGAAACTCAAGGCGGAGAATCTCCCTTGGTCAATGGCCTAAAAATCTCATTCATGCACCAGAATTCTCCCATCCTATCTGTCAATAAATTGGAGTGGGTGAGAGGTGGACAATGCAAATGTCCATTGACTTTGGGCAGAATTTCCAGTCTCGCTTGAGCAAGGTTGTAAAATCCCACCCATGGTGCCAGGTGGACACTGCCCAAACAGCAACCCCCCCGCCCTTTACACCAACCCCCTAGGGAGAGGCCTGAATGGCCTCTATTTCCTCCAATGAGGCTGTACCACCTGTTCCCTATTAGCGGGGAACAGAAGTAAATACCACTGGAATGAAGCACTCCTGACAAGAGGGGCAGGCGCTAGTGATCCTGGAGACTGTAGTTTAGATGGACTATCTGATGGACATCAATATGTCCATCATATCAGATGGACATCGATATTTCCATATCATAATAGCTCTGCAATGATTTACAGCACGGAGCTGATTATACTGAAAAACTTGATTCCAGAGATTTGTAGGAGCTGTCGTGCAACACATAATTACGTGCCACTAAGAATGCCTATTTCCACACTGACCTTCCCCTTACTTAAATTCTCCTACTTCTGAAACTCTCATCCACACCCTTCTTTCCTTCATACTTAACTACTCCAATACATTCCCAGCTGGTTTCCCATATTCTAACCTCCATAACCCTGAGATCATCAAAAGTTCTGCTGTCCATGACTTAATTCACACTAAATCCTGCTCATTCACCATGTCTCTGCTCCCTGGCCTACACTGGATGCTGGTAAAGCAATGCCTCAATTTTAAAATACCCGCTTTTGTTTTTTAACCATCAGCCCCTTCTTTTTCCCCACTTACTCCAGCTACATAACCCACTGAGATCCTGAGCTCATCTAACTTGGGCCTCTTGAGCATCCCTGATTTTGATTGCTCCATGATTTGTGGCAGTGCCTTCAGTTCTCCTGACCCTAAGCTCTGAAATTCCCTCCCTAAACCTCTCCACTTTTCTGCCTTTCTTGCAAAGATCACTTTCCTCCATTGAGACTCTCTTTAAAGTCTACCATTCTGGTCAGCTGCCATAAAATCTCTGTGAGTTGGCAACATATTTTGTTTTATAATACATCTCTAAAGTGCCTTGGGCTATTTGCTATGTTAGAGGTACTATATGAATACAACTTATTTTTGCTACTGCTTTTCATTTGAAAATACCTTGCACATGTGAGCAATCTTTGCTTTTCAAATCAACTGCAATTCAAACAAAAAAGTTTATTTTCATAAAATTTCAGAAAGTTAATATTGTGAACTATTTTAAAGATCAGTGTGCTTGTATTCAGGCCTCTCTACCTTGCATTACTTTGAAATACACAAGTCTGTCCCTGATTATTGGCAAATTACATGATTATTACACAAATCACACATGAGCGCACAATTTATGTCATTCCAGCTGCCACTAGAGAGCTTGAGAATATTCTGTCAGCTGCATACATATGTGAAGCAGCTCAACAGATTTGTAGAAAATCAGGAATAGAATTATCTCCGTGGAGATATAGTGAGAGGTTCTAATTATTTTACATTTTTCTTTTATCCAACAGTGAGTAAGTGGAATAGTTGAGGCCACAAATTTTTATGTGATTGTCAAGCACATATGTGATCAGCCAATAATTGACATCCTTCTGGGAGGCTGAATTTCTTGCTAGTTAGAATACATACTTTCATAATTGGCCAGAAAGTTGGTATGAAAGTAAAATCTTTATTTCAGTTTTATCTTTCCTGCAGATATTGCTCCAACTAATGGCTGAACACATCACTGATTAAAACAATTTATGAAATTAGGATATAGGTGGGGCTCCTGGTCTGACAGTGGCCTCATTTTAAAATTCCATCTTTGTTTCACAACCATCTCTTTTCTCTCCATCGGTATAAGCTTTTTCAACCCATTAGCCCATTTGGATCTCTATATGCCTCCAATTCTGGTCTGTTCTTCAATTTTAATCACTTTACTATTAGTGGCGTGCTTTCAGCTTCCAGCTTACTAGGCCCTTAGTTCTGAAATTCCCTCTTAGACCTCACTGCATATTCACTGTTTTACCTTAAGGCATTCTATAAAATTTCCCCCTTTCAACTTGCAAGCTTTGTATCATCCAATAGTTTATTATGTGGTTTTGCATCAAATTTTGTTTGATAACTGTTCTTTTAAGCACAAGGATGCTTTCAAAAGTTAAAGTTGCCATATAAAAACATTTTTTTTATTATTGTCAATTGCAAGTCCAGTTTTATCATAACTATATCTCAATTCACATTTTTCTGATTGTGAAAAGCTTCCTCTATTGCAATTACATTTATTAGAATTTCCACTTGTATGCAGGTTTGATGTGGAAAAGATCCTACTTTGATGGGAATTGTGGTTGCAATTTTCTGGTCACAATGCACCTGGCAATGATTGCATTAGAGTGGATTGAGGGTGAGGGGTTCAGCATGTTCAGCAACAGTGCAAAACCCTATTAAAATCCTCTCAGATGTAATCTAGTTCCACCTGGTATGGGTGGAAACCAGGTTAGCATTTTAAAATCAATATGTAATATGCTGAGTCCATTTGAGGCCAGATTCTCTCGGCTCTTGGGATCAACCCACCGTCAGGTGCAGGGGAACCCACTGAAAATCACCAGTAGTCTCCACAAATGGAGATCAGGCGAAATGGGGAAGACTTGGAAACCATTGAAGCCCTTGATCAGGGAATGGCTGGGCTCTATCCACTTGACAGCCTGGCACTGGCAGTTGGGCATTGCCAGGGTACTGAGGCTGTGATAAAGGGGTGAGGCCTAAAGAGGTGGAGCATTATTGGAGAGCATGAGTAGAGGGTATAAAGTGGGTCATGAAGAAGAACCCATTAGGGGGACCGCAATGCCGTGATATGGCAATCTTTATTGGGGACTGGGGTGGAGCAACAATGGGGACCATCTATGATCCTTGCCGTGAGCACCTCAACTGGCAAGAGAACTAAGGTAAATGAGCACGGACAATTGTGTTCCGGGCTCATTAATGTCATACTAAATGCTTAATTAACATCTCAATCAGCCTCACACACTAATTCTGCAGGTAGAACAGGGACACAAAGAACACGAGAAATGAGAAATCAGGCATGAACCTAATTTTTCATTTCTTGTCCTATTTTACTGGCTCACCACACCATTCTACTCGTGTGGTGAGCTGGTAAGATCTTGCCCACTGCATTTTGCTTCTTGTTAGGCTGTTGCTTTGTTTCATCCTTATTCTAAAATGTTATGTATGAGATTTCGGCAAATATAGATTGTTATGCACTGGACTAGCCTTGATTTTTTTTTGCCTTTACTATTTTTCATTTAGTAGAAATTCCTGTTTGATTGTTGCTATGAGGTAGGTTTGGATGGGAGGTCGGAACCTCATAGTTTAAAGTTCAGTGCTTTACTGCGGTTATTGAGCTACCAGCTTCAGTTTAAATCCTTAGCCGCGGATGAGTTGTTTTGTTGGGTTGGTAACTTTCCATCTTTCATTCCACAAACTGCTCGCAGCCCCTCCTTACAGAAGCTGTGAGGCTGGAGTCAGAAGCTGTCAGCTCCTTCACAGCTGCTCTCCGTTTCAACTAAGAAAAGGGACAGTTGTCTTAGGACAGGACAGATGGAGTGTCTTCATCTAGCTGTTTGCCACTGTCAACTATCACAACTTCAAACCACATCCACAGGTACACAGAACCATGCATTCTGCTAATTAAATCTTACTGCTTAGATGAGAATTTTATTACAATCAGCAGTACCCAATGCTTCAAGCATTCTAAGTAGTGTGTACTTTCACAACAAATTTAAGACTTTGTCATTTGCAGAGCAAACACTGATAAAATAATAAAAATATCCTTGAAATTGATTAATTATCAACTAACATTCATCCAGAAACACCATGACAGCCAATGACAAATTTAAGTTTCTACTGTTTGCTCTGGCTGCTAAGTATATCCTCATTCAACATGGTTATGTGGGGTTAATTGAAAAAAGCAGGTTCTAAGTTACCAGTACAAGACTCATTTTTGCTGCACTTAAAATACACAGAAATTCTGAAAGTTCGCACAATTATTACTCACCTTTCACATCATTTGTTTTTATGCAACAAAAATACTTGACATTACGAATATAGCTTTCACAGTTGAAACTCTTCTCCAAGGGAACAAGCCTGCATGATATATCAATGCTTCCACATGCTGTACTTCGGCTTGATACAGGCCCACTCTTACAATTTTCGTTGGGTAAATTTCTGATTCATGCAACGATACCAACTCACAATACAACAACATTAATGTATATAAACACCTCAAATGGCTTCAGAGCAATATAATTAAAAATCATCTGATTCCAATGGAAGAACGTGTGGGTTAAGTTACAGACAGTGTCATTTTGGATGAGTTGCAATTTATGCAGTGTGACTGATGGGAAATCAGTAAGGGAACATTTACAATAGTCAAAAATAAGCAAAATACTGCAGATGCTGGAATCTGAAACAAGAACAGAAAGGATGTCAGGTGTGACAGAAAGGAAATGATGAGGTTGAAAGATTAGGTGGAGATGCAAAGCGAGATGGCATCTGCATATACATAGCAGCTGACCTCATGTCTGTGGATAATGGATACAATGGCATGTAGCTTAGTAAGAGGAAAGAGGAAAGGCTGACAATTTTAGGGGAGTCTTCCAATGACATTAGGGGACAGAAGAAGAAGCTGATACTAGAACTGTTTTGGCTATAATCAGATTGGAACACAGCTGGTCAGTCCCGTTGAGTTGGATAATGGAGTACAGATGTTGGACGAAGTTGGTGCCATTGACATATGAGAAAATCTAGAGAAAGATAATGCACCAGGACCACAATAATGTAGGGTATCACTGTCAGACAGGTGGAAACCTGATTTGAGAGATTCAAATGTAGAGGTGCTAGGGGAAATTGCTTAAAGAGCACTAGGATACCCCAGAATCATATGGCAACATATAGGAAGGAAGAAACCAAGAATCTTTCAATTTGTTCTCAGCTTTGAGCCTGCAAAATTAGTCTTTCTACTGATTGATTTGATTTAGAAATGAGCTAGCTATCTTTATTTATCTCTCGCTCGCTCTCTATGCTTCTCTGTTTGTTTTATGATCTTGGCATCACTGTAGGAATAAAAGGCTATTTTGCAATTTTGTCATAAAACTGTGCCAGAGGCGGGAAGGAACAGTTCAAGTACATGTCTAAATAATCTCACCTAGAGCACCTCAACATCACAATAATCCAGACAGACTGTGCAAACATGATTTAGAGCTTACATCACTATGAAAATAAAAACTGCTCTATGTCACATTCTGGGATGTAACAGAGACAATTATTCAGGGATCCGAGAGTTAAGAGAGAATTTTAATTCTCTTACCCAGCAGAAGTGCAGCATCAGAGTTTAATTCCACAAGAGGACTCTGTCCCAATTTAATCCCTGCCTCCCTTCATATTGTCTGTGCTTCTGGGCAGTGAGATACCTATTAGAAGCAGCCAGCACCTCATGAATACTTGGAGCTTATTTATTATGAGTATCTACATGCAATTTTACTATGCCAAAAATGCAAGTTCTATCTAGGGCAGAACTCAGAATTAATAGCCACTGGAACAATTGAAAAGGGAGCATTTCCTTGTCTCCTACACATTTTTTCTATTTATATATAATATGAATCTGGGCCCTGACTCCTGACTCATTTCATTCAATAAACTCCTTGCAATAATATATCACATTAATATCAAAGAGGTGTACGATTTTGATTCCCTTATTTAAGGAAAGGATGGAGGCTGTACAGACGATGTTTACTCAGATGATCCTGGGTATGGAGGTTCTGCCATATGAGGAAAGATTAAATAGATTGTGTCTGTACGCTTTGGAGTCCAAAAGAATGAAAGGTGATATGATTGACACATATAGGCTGGAATTCTTCAGTCTCGCACACCCCACTATTGCTGCCAGCAAGAATGAAGAATTTGGCACTCAATCAAATCACTATTGATAGCAGGGGGACTGGATAATCCAAGCCACAGACAAGGTTCGAGAATGCAGGCCCCAAGAGTCTTACACAGTTCGAAAGGGTAAATGTTGGGAGATGTTTCCACTTATAGAGATGTAGGACCAGAGGGCATAGTCACAGAATAAGGGATGTTCATTTAAAACAGATTTGAGGAAGAATTTCTTCTCTCAAAGAATGAAAAATCTTTGGAATTTTTTATTCAAAGAAGCTGAGAAGGCCAAGTTTTTGAACATCTGCAAGGCTGAGATCAATAGGTTTTTAATCAATAGGAGAATTAGGGGTTATGGTAAGGAGAGAGATATGTGGTTTTAGTGAGTACTGGATCAGCCACGACTTTATTGAATGGCAGGGTAGTCTCAAACCTGAATGGCTTACTCCTGTTCTATTTCTTATGGTCATATAGTATTATGGCATAATGCTGGGAACTTTTTCAATGTCAAGATACAGTAATGAACTTTGTGCATTCAACCCTGCCCCATTATGGAATAGAGCACAAAACACTCAGTTGCACAATTAATGAGGTCATGGCTGGAAAATACGTTGTGTTTTCCTGTCAACCTCCAAGTGGGAAACAGTCCATATTCTTATCCTCACCAGAATAAGGGAGAATTCTGTCCTTAGTGATGCACATTTTTGTCACATGTGAAACATCTGCCAATAAATTTAAATGTTACTGACATGAAAAAGGGTCAATGTTTTAACTATATGTCTCAAAATCAACCATCTTTTTGATGTACAATGCTGACTAACTCTGTCTGTTTCTATCACTTTTGTTATTTAAGATTTGCACAATGTTCAGGTTTTTCTTGTTATGGAATAATTGTTTAATGAGAGCTTGCTGAAATAAGTCAGTTTATGTCTACTGCCAAGTTAGCCATTTAACATGTTCTATTGATAGATGGCCCATTTTACACCATTTAAATAAAACTCTAATCTTATCCAACTAAGGCACTGTGCAAACCTGGTACCAAAAAGACAATCAATATCATCAATCTAACTAAGATAGTTGGTTGTCAATCTGCAAGTGCCTGCAACAGAAGTTCCTTTTAGCTTTTTGATTTCATAAATGACTTAATAAGTACTAAACTTGATGCCAAATATACTCAGCTTTAGTTTTGGATATCAACTTAGTGCTGATCTGAAGACTAAATTGGAAAATGGCAGTGTAGATTCTTCTGTTAGCAAGAGCAAGGGAACAAAATCCTCTCTATTCCTTCATTGCAGGAGAACGCATGTTTGCATTCAAGGCCATTAATCTATCTGTCCCACAGATCTCCTCATGATGCACACAAATTCAAACACTGTCTAAGCCAATGGTTAGTGTGTTGATTTGCACAAATTCTAAAGAAAATGAATAGGGATCATCTGTCTCAATCAGACACCTACCTTCTTATCTGTTTCTGCCAGTGTTAAGCCTGGATACTTAGAATTATAGAACTCTGTCTGCTCCTTATTCCAAATATGTTTCAGAGCTTTTTAAATTTGAACATTACAAGACAAGTAAGATTTCAGATTTTAAAACCACTCTTACCTGATCAATAATGATTAAATTTGCAGTCAGTTTTCCTAAATCATATTTGATGGCTTGAAAATCAAACGTGCGTCTCTTTGTAAGAGCACAGAACTTGTCACGAGCTGTTTCACTTAACCAAGACTGAATCCCACTCACTTAAAAATATCAGATACTTGAAAATCCAAAATTGCTTAACTTCTACATTAGATAACTGCATGTCTTTGTCAGTGCATAATAAATGTCCAACTGTAGTCTCAGCCCCTGTTCTCTCTTTCTCCTTTCCTTCACTCTCACTATATCAATGCTTTTTGTCTGGATTCTAGCTGATGGATTCCCAACACAGTTTCATTTTCATTTTAAGGATAAAATTCAGAGGTAGCTATCACAGAATTCCTACAGTGCAAAAGGAGCAATTTGCCCCATGGAATCTGCACCGACCATAATCCCACACAGGTATTATACCCATAAGCCTACTTATTTACCCAGCTAATGCCCTTGGCAGAAAATAACAATTTAGCATGGACAATCCACCTAATTGGCACATCTTTTGACTGCGAGGAAACTGTGTATCCAGAGGAAACCCATGGGAATAATGTGCGAACATGGGAACAATGTACAAATTCCATACACACGCAATTGCAAAAGTAAAACAAGGCAGAAGCTAGAAATTTGCAATGAAAAGCAAAAATTACTCGAAACTTCAATGTCAGGCAGCATCCGCAGAGAGAGAAACAGGATTATCATTCAGAGTATTGTTATTTGCCAGAGCTGGAAAACTTTATAGATGTAACGGTTTTTAAGCAAAGGTGGTACGGTCGGACAGTAGTTAGCACTGCTGCCTCATAGCGCCATGGATCCAGGTTGAATTCTGGCCTTGGGTGACTGTGTGAAATTTACACATTCTCCCCTGTCTACATGGGGTTCATTTGAATGCTTTGGTTTCCTCCCACAGTTCAAAGTAGCACGACTTAGTTGGATTGGCTATGCTAAAAGATACATAGGTTAAATGAATTAAATGTGTGGGATTGTGAGGATGGTTGGAGAGTCAGTGCAGAATGGTCTCCTTCTGTGCTACAGGGAATCTATTCCAAGGAAAAGATCTGGG
The DNA here is from genome assembly GCA_024679065.1 of Sphyrna mokarran. NCBI lineage: Eukaryota > Metazoa > Chordata > Chondrichthyes > Carcharhiniformes > Carcharhinidae > Sphyrna > Sphyrna mokarran. Next base: position 100,384,643 of record JAGIQG010000004.1, on the reverse strand, counting down.
GAAAGAATAAAAGGGAAGGTCTGTGATAGGGTGAGATTAAGAAGAGAATAAATAGCAAAGAGAATGATAGTACGTGATAGAAGGAGATTGTAATGACACAGACATAAGGACAAAGGACGTGTGTAGAAGAATTGTGAGTAGAAATTATAAAATATTATCAATAGTTGCCATCCAAAAGATATAGTGGCAGAGATTATGATATGCAAAGTTTGAACTCAATGTTTCAGGTAATTAATTGGTAAATGAAATGTTGTTTCTCAAACTCATCTGAGTTTCAATGGAACAAATTTTGTGATGTACACATGTTCAAACATTGTCTAAGCCAATGTCTAGTGTGTTGATTTGCACACATTCTAAAAAAAATAAATGGGGATTATCTGTCTGAATCAATTAGACAGTGACGCTTTCTCCCATTATTAAGCAGGAGGCTGAGGTCAGAAAGGTCGGAATAGGAGTGCGTGGAAAATTAAAGTAAAAACTAATTGGAAGCTTGGGGTTCCACTTGCAATTGAATGGAAGTGTCCTGCAAAGTGATCACACAATCATAGGATCATGGAATAGAATCATAAAATCTCTACAATGCAGAAGAAGGCCATTTGGCCCATTGACTTTTACTGACTTTTACCCATTCCTATTCTGTAACACCACATATTTACCCCACTAATCACCCTAACCTATGTATCGTTGGGCACTAAGGGGCTGAGCCATTGAGCATGGAGGCTGGTATTGTGGAACGTGAGAAAAAGCAAAACTCTATCCCAATTGAGAATGGAAATGTAGGAAATGAAACAGATGTGATTGTCAGCTGTAACAACTGGGAGACATTCCTTAATGGATGAAAACAAAAACCAGAGTGGAAGTATTGATATGGAATACACTGTTCTGACAGAACAGTGAAAACAGACAAACCTGGAGAACAAAATAGAATCCTACATGATGTTTTCCGAGTTAATCAATGAGTTTGTATTCATTATTTAATTTGCTCAGCCTTGTGTCTTTGCAATTAATGGTTATACAAGGCTGCTTATAATTAACCCTGCTGAAAATGGTGAGTACTTTTGTTTTTTGCTTTACTCTTCTCATCAGTCCGTGCACTCAGTCTTTACCGTTATAGTCACAGGTTTAACAGAAAAATAGTTGCAGGAGGCGTCTTGAGTAGGCTGGAACAAGGAGTTGTCTACGTAACTGACAAAAGGACAGAAATAACCGGAGTCCTTACAAGTATCCACAACCTCACATTTTGTTTGGAAGAAGTGAGATGATTTAAAGAAGGACTTACTGAATGACAGAATAAGTTCAGTCAGGAAGAGGAAAATGGATGGGATTGTCTGAGCCTCTGCTCAAACAAGAAGTGGAGAACCCTCCAATCCTCTTGTTGGAGGAGGAATGTTTAGAGGAATTGGCCATCTGTAGTAAAGAGAAAGCGGTTTGGGAGAGGGAACTGGAAATTGTTGATATGACGTAGGACATCAGAGGAAATGTGAATTTAGGTGGGAAGCAACTGGACAAGGGGAAAAAGGATGGAATCAAGATAGAGACAGGAAGAAATATATTCCATGGGGCAGGAACAGGCTGATATGATGGTTCCACCAGGATAGCCCTTATTGTCAATTTTGGAAAGGAGGAAGAAGTATGCTGTGTGGGGTTGAGGATCGATGAGGTTGGAAATGGTGCAGGGAAGATATTTAGAGTTGATGAGGTCAGCGTCATCTTGGAAACAATAGTGTCATGTTCAGTGCAGCTATGCTCCAGAGGAAGGTAGGAGGAAGTTTCTTAGAGTGGGTGCTCAACTCTGTGATGTAGAGATCAGTGTGCCAAACAATAATGGCACCATCCTGGTCAGTAGGTTTGATCATAAGGTCAGGGTTGGATCTAAGATATCAGAGTGCAGCAATTTCAAAAGGAGACAAGTTGGAGTGAGTGAGACAGGCAGAGAAATTGAGATGGCCAATGTTGCCTAATGGTTCTCAATGATAAATATCAAGATCAGGTGTAAGGCCAAAGGATGGGGTCCAGGAAGAGGAATAATACTGGAGATGGGTAAAAGGGTCCGTTGAACACAGAAAAGACTGCCCAAGAAAATTAGCAGATTGACAGATGCAGTGGAAAAGCTCAGCATCATGCCAAGCCAGCAATTCATTAATGTGAATAGGTAAGAGGCTGAAACTGAGCCCTTTCCTGAATGCAGACTATTGAGCATAAAAAAGGGGAAGATCAGAGGGCATAATGAATACACAGTAAGGAGATGGGATTGGAAGAATTGGGGTCAGAGGACAGGAAAATATGGAGTGTCTCGAATGGGCATTAGTGTCAGTAAGTTGTCGGATCTTGTGTTTCTTAATATTTAAAAGCAAATAAAAAGCTTCTTGTTAAGGTCTTGTATCAGACAAAGAATAAAATGAAAGCGGGGACATGGACAGCGTTGAAAGAGGGTGAGTTAGTGCCGCTAAAAAGAGAGTTTTAGTTTGTACATTCGGTGGTGTGATTTTTCCTCTCTTTCAGCTCTGAAGAGCTAAATAAACACAAATCATTGGCGGCAATATTACGCCCATGTTTGCCATGAGCATAAATGGGAATGTGACACAAAAGTTGAGAAATAAGATTTCTGCCACTGAGATCTCATTTGTTTTCTTCCCCACCCAAATTTGAATATCATTAATGGATTTTCCCATTACATTATCTCCCCCTCACTAAATATTCAAACCTGATTGACATCACGTCACTTCAGAGAGGTTAACAACAGCTTCAGAAGAATAGGATTCAATCAAGGGTATCTTACTGGGAGTGCCAAGCTAACTATAACCTCTGGGGGGAGAGGGACATGCCCTCTCCCCCAGCACAGGTTGATACTGCTCAGGTCAATGTGGTTGATCTTGCTTCCTCCCATGGTCCAAAGATAGACAGGTGTACTGGCCATGTTAAATTGCCCTTCAGTGTCCAAAGATATGAAGGTTAGGGGGATTAGCCATGGTAAATGCACAGGGTTAGGATGGGTATGAGAGAGGTGGGCCTTGAAGGGGTTCTCTTTCAGAGATCAGTGCAGACTCAATCAGTTGGATGGCTTCTTTCTGCACTCTAGGGATTTTTTGGTTCTATGTGATCCTTCCATTTGGTTACTGGAAATTCATATCTCTTCTTAGAAGTCATTGGTCTATAGGAATGGTAACAAAAGGCATAGACCCAGATTTTATGAGAATTTCTGAACTTGCCCTTCTGAATCTGAAAAATTCGAAGTATTGAAAGGGCATGAAAACAGGAGAGAATTGCACCAATTTTTTGCGTAAGTTCCCAAGCACAATAGTATAGCACTTAGTTAAAGATTCATGCCAAGATGAACTTGATGTTAATTTTTAAAACTATCTCCTTTGGTTTTGGTATCACTGGCAAGCTTGGCATTTATCGTCCAATGCCAGTTGTCTTGAGCACATAGTGTTAAGCTGTATTCTTAAATTGTTGAAGTCCATGGTGTTCTTTGTCATAATTTTGTGAAACCAACTGGGTTGCTAGGTTACTTCAGTGGCTAGTTGTGAATCAACCAAGGGACTGGAGACACATACATTAAATAAGGACAGCAAGCTTCAATTCTTAAAGAGCAATAGTAACATTGTTTTTTTTAAATAAAAGATAGCTTCGCAACCGTGTTTACTGGTTTAAAAAAATTAATTTAAATTTTCAAATTGCTGTTGTGCAATTTGAACTAATACTATCTAGATTATTAATCCAGGATATCTTGACTATAACTAGTAACAACAAAATCAAAACTACTCTGTACCCACTTGAATGCCATTTTTAATTTCTTTATAATGTCATGGATAACCTTCACCATTTTCTGCACTTTATGTGTTGACATCTCACTGTGTTTAACAAAATGGTTAGTGGGAATACAAGCAAAATGTAAGAAAAAAATCACAACCAAATAGGATTAACCAATTTATCTAAATCTACTCTTTTGACCTAACCTTGTTTCACTTATCAACTGATTGGAGTGAAGGATGACACTGTATTCAAATATGATGAGAATTTTTAACCTTCTGAAAGGTGGGTTACAGATAGGTAGAAAGGTAAAGCATTTAAATTTTAAAACCCATTCCCCATTTGCCCGTGCCCAATTTTAACAGTAGCAGGTCAGGATGTGAGGTGGTGTACAACCTATACACTCTTTGGAGAAGAAATGGTGATTACACTCTTTTCAGAGGGCTGAGCATCTCTAAACTAACTATGTTGTTTATTTTTAACATTTGGTGGCAGGATTTTCATGCCTTGGGGAAATTTAGCAAAATAAAGAAGGTGGGAAGTATTGGATTCAAGAGGTAATTATTTTATTGCACTGTGTAGGCCAGGAGCAGTAAGAGTGTTCCCTACACTACAAATAAATATATCAGGCAATTTCACAAAAAAAATTGTCATTTCCCAAAGTGCCATTTCTCATTGAATGTCAACTGAAAAAAAATCTTGCAAAGGAGAATTATGACATGATTTATAATTGGATTTAATATCAAGAATACTGAGCTAATTAGGTGACCAAATCACGAATATTCTACTTTCAGCAGAGAAGCATCCCTGGATATTATGAAATAAAGGTAGTCAGGAACAAACATTAAAATTTAAGCTGTTCACCAAGTTGCACTTAAATGTGAACTGACTGGAAATAACGGCCTTTGATTTGGAATGCAAGGGAGGAGTTTTAATTAATATAGAGCTTTAATTTTGTCTTGTGTGTCATTTCTAATACAGGTTCCCTGCATGGCAGCAAGCCAGACTGACTAGTCTTGACCACCAGTCAGGTGGAGAGGGGTCTGAATAAGCTTCTATCCCTGGAACAGTTAAGTTTAAGGATGGGGGTTGGGGGAGATGGGGCTGTTGAGCGATGTACCAGGGAGGGGATCAAGGGGAAAGCTGCAGTAGTCGATGATCATTGGGAAGAGGGATTGATGTTGGAGGCAATTGTATGGCTAAAAATAGTGTGCGATTGGAGGATTGGGAAAATTTTAAACAACAGCAGAGAGTGACTAAAAAGGTGATTAAAAAAGGAAAGATGGAATATGAGGCTAAACTAGCTCAAAACATCAAAAAGGACAGTAAGAGATTTTATAAGTATATAAAGAATAGGAGGATGGCCAGAGTTAATGTAGGACTCTTGGAGGATGAGAGGTGTAGTTTGATGGTGGATGACAGAGATATGGCGGAGACCTTGAATAAATCTTTTGTATCGGTCTTTACGGAGGAGGACGTAAATAGCTTGCCCGAACTTAAGGATAGAAGGGTGGTAGGAGATGAGGTCCTTGATGAGATTACAGTCACTAGAGAGATGGTGCTTGATAGGCTAATGGGGCTGAGGGCAGATAAGTCCCCGGGACCGGATGGAACGCATCCCAGGGTCCTCAGGGAAGTGGCAGAGGTGATAGCGGATGCTTTGGAGGTGGTGCAGAGAAGGTTCACTAGGCTATTACCGGAGATGAGGGCATTGGATTATGAGGAGAGACTGAATAAGCTAGGTTTGTACACTTTGGAGTTTAGAAGGCTGAGAGGGGATCTCGTAGAGACGTATAGGATAATGAAGGGGATGGATAGGGTAGAGGTTGGGAGACTCTTCCCACTTAACAAAGATAGCAGGACTTGAGGGCACAGCCTCAAGACTAGGCGGGGGGCAGGGGAAGGGGGGGGCTGGTGGTGGTGGTACAGATCGGAGTTGCAGAAGGGTTTCTTCATGCAAAGGGTGGTGAATCTTTGGAATTCTCTGCCTGATGAGGTGGTGGAGGATTCCTCACTGAATATGTTCAAGTCAAGAGTGGATAGGTTTTTAATTGACAAGGGAATTAAGGATTATGGTGAGAAAGCGGGAAAGTGGTACTGAACCACTACAGATCAGCCATGATCTTATTGAATGGCAGGGCGGGCTCGAGGGGCTGTATGGCCTACTCCTGCTCCTATTTCTGATGTTCTTATATATGGCACATCAGGATAAGTTGCCGGAGCCCTCAGAAGTGACTGTAGGTTTGAGACTGATTGTAATGGGGGTGGGAGGCAGTTCTGTCATTCTGGAGGATACTGGGGATTTGGTAATGAGGGAGTTGGGGAGAGATCATGTATGTGTGGCAGGTGGTCTGCTTATGATCCTGTTAGGAACTATAAATGTTTAAAGAGAGATCTGAACATCCTGTAATTAACTGGCAGAATTATGCTTCAAGATTAAATATTTTAAAACAAAACAAATATTATTGTATATGAAACAAAGAAAACATTATTAAATTAACATTATTGTTATATCCAGATTTCCTTTTAACCCTAGTTTTTCTTTAATTGTTTTTATGTTAACAAAAATTAGAAGTAGGAGTAGGCCACTCTGTCCCTTGTACCTGCTCCACTATTCAATAAGATCATAGCTGATCTGATTACAATCTCCACTTCAAACTTCTGCCTACCCCTGATAACCTTCCACCCCCTGTTGATCAAAAATCTACTCAGCTCTGTGTTAAAAATGTTAGGATTTTTAAAGTAGTTCCTTAACCATTTTCCATTGATTTTAAATCCAAACTTTAATTTCCAACCCAAAAGTTATATTTCTAAATTTAAAAATTTTATTCTAAACCATTGGAATTATGATCCAGATATTTGCAACAATAGGGTTAGCTTGTTGGGCCTGGAAAGGACATTCCTACTCTTGTGGCAGCACAGTGATACAATGGTTAGTACTGCACTGCTGCCTCACAGCTGCAGAAATCCAAGTTCGATTCCTGATTTGGGTTACTGTCTGTATGGGGTCTGCACATTCTCCCTATGTCTGCATGGGTTTTCTCTGGGTGTTTTGGTTTTCTCCCACAGTCTAAAAACATGCTGGTTAGATGCATTGGCCATGCTAAACTCTCCCTCAGTGTACCCACGCAGGCACTACTAGAGTGTGGGGATTTTACTAGTAACTTTATTACAGTGTTTACCTGATTGTCGTGGCATTGGGAGGCAGTTCTGTCATTCTGGGGGATAATGGGAATTTGGTAATGAGGGATGTGGGGGGAGATCATGTATGTGTAAAGCTTACCTGTGACACTAATAAATAAACTTAATCTTAAGCTCTTGGCTTACAAGAAGTTTTGTAAATGCACCAACTTGATGGATCCAGCCTTCCTTGTCTACTTTAATCTGGCAGGTCTCCTGAGATCTACAGGAAATGCACAGCTTCTTTAAAAGAATGTGCCTCTTGAAAGTGTTTTTTTCACCTACTCTCACCCAGTCTCTGATAAAACCACAAGCTGTGTGAGTTTGTGGCATGTCATGTTCATATTTGAAATGTTTAACATTTTATCTGCTTTGTGATTTAAATGACCTCTAATGTTTTAATATATACGTTAAATTACCATTTATAGGCAGATGCCAGTGGGTTTTGTGTCACATCCTATTTCAATAAACAGGTTTGGTTTTAATGCTCTCAATATGCTTAAAATCTGTTCTGAGAAAATAAAGAATAAGGGAAGTTTCATTTTTAAATTTAATCCTTGTGGAAACAATATGACCATTAGTGGGCAAGGAACCAGTCTGATGAAGATGTAGTCTCTACTGAAGATCTTTAGCTGAGCCATGACATTCAAATTGTGCTATCAGATATCCCACTCAGGGAGGGCAGACAGGTTGATGCTCTGGACCTGTTAAAGGAAGGCTTTTTTAAAAAAGGGGCCACAACATAGGTTACAATTATTCAACATGAAGTTTTGAGGCTGTAGTAATCACAGGAATGGGGGTGAGAGGCAAGATACTATTCTCCGCATCTGTCACCTTTACCCTGAAATTGTGCTGGAGGATCTGTGGGACTGTAGCAAGATAGTGACAGTTGTCGACTGAACGGACATGTTCTGCCAAACTGTCATCTAAGCATTATTTGGTCTTCCTTTGGCAGCACAGACTCCATCAAGAACAGCAAATACAATTTACTAGATTGAAAGGAGTACAGATAAATCACTATTTTACTCAGAAAGAATGTCCAATATCTTGGATCGTGGAGTGGGAGGAAGTAAAAGAAAAGGTTTTCCATCTCCTGCACTTGCCGAGGAAGGGGATGGAGTGCTGGCAGTATTTGAGATTTGAATCAGGATGCCCCAGAGGGAAGGTAGTCCCATCAGAATGCAGAAAGGGGAGGAGAAGCTGGTGTCATGCTGGAAATGTCAGAGGATAGTCCATTAAATATAGAGGTTGATGGTGCAGAAGATGAGGATAAGAGAAACCCAACTGGGGTTCAAAGACAGGAAGTGCTGAGAGCTGAATTTGATTTGCTTTGATTTATTGTTGTCACATGTATTAATATACAGTGAAAATTATTGTTTCTTGCACACTACACAGACAAGGCATATTGTTCATAGAGAAGGAAAGGAAAGAATGCAGAATGTAGCGTTACAGTCATAGCTAAGGTGTAAAGAAAAATCAACTTAGTGTGAGGCAGGTCCATTCAAAAGACTGGTGGCAGAAGAGAAGAAACTATTCTTGAGCTGGTTGATACGTAACCTCAGACTTTTACATTTTTTTCCAAATGAAAGACAGTGAAAGAGAATATGTCCGGGGTGCTTTTCTGAAGCAACAAGAAGCGTAGACAGAATGAATTGATGGGAGGCTGGTTTGCGTGATGGACTGGGTTTCATTCAAAAATATTTGTAGTTTCCTTCTTAGGAAAAAAAACCGACATGGTTGAGGACCCCGAAACCATATCGGAATGTATTAATATGGAATTATTAATATGGAAAGTTGCCTCATTAGAACAGAAGTTGTGGAGATGGCAAAACTGGGAGAATGGAATGGAATCCTTTGAGGAAGCAGGTTATGAGGAAGTGTAATCAATTTCGCTGTGGGAGTCAACGGGCTTATAATAAATATTTGATGATGATCTATCCCCTATCGGTGAACAAAAGAGTCATACCTATTAGATAAATTAATTGGAAGAAGCATACTTTTAACCAAACTTGCTCAGCATATAATGGAATTAAGTGCGATGATGAAAATTAAGTGTGATCTTATTTGAAATCACTGCACTTGCTCAATCTTAAACAATTAGGGAGTTATTACAAAATGTTCAATTAGCCAATTGTTCTTTTGTGAACATAAAACTAAACTTACTTCCATGGTAATTTTTTATTAATGCCCATTCCATTAAGTATTAAAGAGCAATTTTGAACAAAACTGTATCAATTTGCAGGTAATCTCTGGAATCTGTTTTACTTTATGATGTACTGATACTTAGAATCATAGAGTCATAGAGGTTTACAGCATGGAAACAGGCCCTTCAACCCAACTTATCCATGCTGCCCTTTTTTTTCAAACCATTAAGCTAATCCCAATTGCCACCATTTGGCTCATTTTCCTTTCTACCTATTTTACCATTTAGATTGGCTAAATATCTTCCTTCACCATTTTAGTATCTGAACCCCTTTAAAATAAATAGCAAACAATGGCTTTGGTTCCCTGATTTGCAGTCATTGTTTGAACAAGTGCAAGTATATCATTGTATAATTTCCACATGCATTCATTAAATGTAATATTTTGCATGACAGTTTCCATTTTCAAAGATTATACTTGACCATTTTTCAAAGAGCTTGTCAGCATTTTACAGGCTAATCCAAACCATGGTTTTCAGGAATGTTTGTAACCAGCCACACTCTGCAAACTGTGATCAACTGACTACAGAGCTTACAAGGCTCAGTACAGAAAATGAGAAAGTACATGAGTAAAAATGCCCAAATTAACTGAACTGGTGAAGCAGAATAAGGTGGTAGTGATGAGAAGGCAATTGTTACATTGTAAAAGACCTTGTGCATAAATTGGTATTTTTTTTGTGGAGCAATTAGCAGAGATACAAGATATTGCACAGTTGAATGACAATACCTCTCATCCATTATACTGGCTCAGTGGAAATGGAACTGCTTCAAAACTATTATCGGAACATGATTACAGCTGTTTCTTGATAGCTTTTTTTTGTACACGTTTCTTGCCAATGAGTTCAAGTTTCACAAAGTTATTGATGTATAATTGTGCTCAGCCATTGATATCATCATATGCTTTTAAAAATAAGGGTGCGACCTTCAACAAAGTTTTTTTTATGAATCCTTTATTGGAAACAAAAGAAAATAAAACCTTCATGTTAACCCTTCATTTTATCAGGTTTATTAAGCAGGGATAACCTAAGACATTAATCAGCAGTACTTTTGTTATTGATGATGCGTAACATACTAGAAGCAGAAGGAAAATTTATAATGAAATACATCATGCCTAGGCCCACAGTCTCAACAAATAGGAGGATCACATGCTGGCTGGTACACTGGGCATCCAATCAAAGCCTGATTACTCCGCATTTGCTGGTAGGCTGAATGAGACAATGGAAGGCAAAGTTAGATTCTGAAAGAGCGGGAAAACATTGATTCGAACTGTACAAACGGTTAACTTGAGGTGCGCATGTGAGCAATGAAGAGAAGAGGTTAAGTGAAGAGGGAGGGCTGGAGGTTGCTGAGGTGTTGCCATTTTTGGAAAAAGTAAGTAGGTTTGTAGGTAGACCCAGGGCAGACCAGCAACAATAAGGCACGAGGTGCAAAACGTCACCACCAGGTTGGATCAATCACTAAGTGGAGCAGCAGACAAGGCGAGCAGGTGAATCGACTCAGGGCTGTGGGCAGCTCAGCAACAGCGAGGTCCAAGGTCCCAAAATCTATCATATGATGAGGTCAAGCAAGAGAGAAAGCAAAGCGAACAGGTCAGAATCACAGAATACGACAGTGCAGAAGAGGCCCTTCAGCCCATAGGGTCTGCACCGATGCATGAAAGGCCCTAGCCTGCCCACCTAATCCCACTTGCCAACAAGTTACATGATTCATGGATGAGGGCAGGCCAAGTGCGGAGGTGCAGGGAGAGTGTGATGGATGTGGGGAGAGTGTGAGGGGCATGGGGAAATTGTGAGGGGAGGGGGAGAGTGTGAGGGGCATGGAGAAATTGTGAGGGTGCAGGGAGAGTGTGAGGGGTGCAGGGAAGAGAGTATGAGTGGTTTGGGGAGAATGTGATGTGCGAGGAGAATGTGGAGAATGTGAGGAGATTGTAAGGAGTTTGGGGGAATTGTGAAGGTGTGAGGAGATTATGAGGGGTGTGGGGAGATTGCGAGGGGTGCAGGCTGAGTATGACAGGTTCAAGGAGAGCATGAGGAGTGCTGAAAAAGTGTGAGGGATGCGGGGAGAGTGTGAGGGTTGTGGAGAGGGTGTGGGGGATGGGCAGAACTTGATGATAATGCAAAACTCCACATCTGAATGTGGGTTGGAAGCCTGATTCCTCTGCAATACACCCTCTAGTTCCCCCATCCCCCACCCCCGTCTCGAGGAGGAGATTCACTGGTTAGGCTTTGGTTCAGGTCCTGACAAACTACCAAACCTCAGGTCCATTGGGAGACCCTCCCTCTGCAGCCTGGTAGTGGCGGAGAGACATATTTGCACTTCACTTATCTCCCTCCTTTGCCTTCCCCCTCCCTTCCTACCACCCACCTACTCACACCCCCCCCCCCAACCCCACCTCTCCTCAGATCCCATGGCACTAGGCCATGATGTCGCTGCCACGATGACAGGGACAGTGCTAGATTGCACTGCCAAAGGGTGGAAATTGATAGAGAGACCTCAGATCCCCCTGAGGTACTCTCTCTCTTGGTGTGTCTCTCACATGTAGGGGAAGTTGAGGCCTCCGGTTGGGGCTGGGGAGGTGGGCTTGGATGCCTTTCAGTGCTGTGGTGTGAGATGTGCTCTCTCTGTCAGCAGGGTTGCCATGTCCACTGGTGGGGAGTGGGGTGGTGGGGGGGGGTGATCCCTGAGATCCCTGATCTCTTTAAAATCTGGATAGCCAGCATGTTTCTCTCTGAATATTTAACCAGGGTAAAGTTGGATGAATCCCAGCTGACAGGCCAGCAAGAAACATTCCAGTTTTCCCTCAGGTGGGAGTTCTTAGAGTTCAAATGACAGAAACTAACCCACAAATGACAGCAAAATTGTAGAATGCAAAATTTATCTGATGTTTAAAAAAAATATTCTTACCTGGGCATTTCTTGTCCAATCCTGATTACCAATGTGGTTTGCTAGCCATTTCAGAGGGCAGTTAACATTGCTGTGCATTTGGAGTCACATGTAGACCAGACCAGGTAAGGCCAGCAGATTTCCTTACTCTAGGATATTGGTGAACCAGCTGTTTTTTTTTACAATAATTGATGTCACTATCACTGTGACTAGCTTTCAATTCCAGGTTTCATTAGTTGGTTTTAAATATCATCAGCCAATGGAGTGGGATTTGAACCTGTGGCCTTAAAGCATGAAACTGGATCGCTGGTGTAATGGCAATATCACTATACTACCATTTCCCCTTACAGCATGAAAATTGATATTGTATTGTAATTAAGGTGTGAATTCACTGAGATTACATTTAAGCAAGATCTGTAAAGAACTCATCAAGAAAATCTTTCACCATTTCAAACTGTGCCAGCTGCAATATAAAGGACAGGTACTGTCAAGTAGCAAGCATACACTTCTGTTGCAATTTGTGAAGATTTAAAATGAAGGAGAATGCTTCAACAATTTTCAGATGATGTAACATTTGACTATGTACTGAAAATAAAGAAGGAAATTGCAGACTGCAATTGGCCAGTTGAACAGAAAAATGGCACATCGAATCCCTTCTGGAAAAGTGTAGAGTAAGCAATTGGGGAGGACAAAAAAGACCAGAGAATATGCAATAAATGACTGCCTACAAATAGAAGCGGGACCTTGGAATATATATCACAAATGCCTGATGCTGACCCCAGTTAGTGTTGTAACTGGACAGGAAGGATTGCAGAATGGAACTCTGGCTGAAAAAGGACTGTAACTTTTTTTTAAACATGGAAGAACAGAGTCACAGGATTGCTTTATCAACAAGAGTTTTTTAAAATTAAATATGAAGAGTTTAATTCTGATGTAATACTCCTTTACTCCTCCTTAGCTTCACGTACATATATCCATTTTAAGATTAATATGGATTATAAAATTTATCTTAAACTTCAATAGTCTCAGTGACACAAAACCCCTTTAAACGCATTGACTGGTTATGGCAAAACACATACTCTGCCCTGAACCCAAATGTGTATCTATGGATTTCTCTTTGGTGGGGGCCTAGAATGCACTGCCAAATGAGGTGGCTGAGGTAGAGATGTTTGTCACATTTAAGACTTATTTTGATAGGCATATAAACAGGCCTCCACTTTTATACTATGAGCCATCTTGTCTGACTGAATTCCAGTTTTCACACAAGTGATTTCAAATTTCACTTTCAAAAAAACCCATTTTCAAATCTCTATTTAAACAGTGCTTTCTCTCAGTTGTTTATTCATCAAGGATTCACAAATTTTACATGTTCCCCCTTCAAAAATTTTTTGCCTTCACAACTATTTGAGTTATCGATTTCTATCTTATATTAAAATGGCATCAAACCTTTGATTTACCTTTAACATCTGATTTCCTACTTTAAATCTTGTTACTGCCCTCAGTTTTCTTCTCAGCTCTGCCTGTCTTTACTGAATAGTTTTCTGTTCTATACCATTAATGTCAGGCTTCTTGGAAACTTCTCTTCAGTTCTTTAGTTTCCTAAACCAGCTGGGTTTTAGTGCCCTGCACTTATTTTCTTAACTATCACTCCATGGTATTGTTTTCTTTTGGCTGAGCTGAGAGAGATATTCGTTGTTGTAGGGAATGCACAGACTGAGTCTTCCAAGACCATATAGAACTTCAATAAAAATGGCCTTGTTCAATATGAGGGAAAGCAGTAATTCCAGCCTGCTCATCAGAAGTTCTTACACATTCCTATACTTTTCTGAATATATGCCGTCTGCCCTTTTGTAATTTCAAAACACTGTATTTATCAAGCCAAGTTCAAGGGTATCTTAATTGTCCCCATTTCCCTGATACTTAAACAAAAAACAAAGAATCGTACAGGAACACACCCTTTGGCTATCCAAGCCTACACTGATCATGTTTATCTTCTAAACCAACCACTTATATCCTTTTATTCCCTGTTTGTTCATATGTCTAACAAAATAAGTCTTAAATGTGACAAACATCACTGCCTCAACTACTCATTTGGCAGTACATTCCAGGCCCCCACCATCCTGTATATAAAAACCTTCCCCCGCACACCTCTACTGAATCTCTCCCCACACCACGCCCCATCTTAAACTTGTGCCCTGTTGTAATTGTCATTTCTGCCTGGGAAAATCTTCCAACTGTTGACCCTATCTATATCTCTCATCATTTTATTAACGTCTATCAGGCCACCCCTCAGCCTCTGTCTTTCCAGGGAGAGCAATCCAAGTTTATTCAATCCCTCTTCATAGCCAATACACTTCATACCAGGGAACATCCTGGTAAACATTTCCCACAGTCTCTCCAAAGCCTCCACGTCCTTCTGGTAGTGTGGTGACCAGAATCGGAAACAGTTTCCACAATTCTCCCAAAAACACTGAATTGGTGGGAAAACTGTTCTAGACCTCAACTGTTTACTCAGGTCAGCTTCTCACCTCAATTTCCTCACTTTATGCAGTGCAGAGATCCCAATCATGAATCTCATTGAAAACTTGGTGGGGGGGGAGGGTTGGTGGTGATGGTGGTGGGATGGTGGTGGGGATACTGAGTCTGACAGGGACACCAGAGTCTGAGAGTTCTGGAGTTCTGCGCATGTGCAGTGGCCCCGAACTGTAAGCTTCCCATTTGCTTCACCAGCACAATCACTGGCCAGCCCCGTACCCACCACAGTTCTATCTTCCAGTCAGGACCATGGCTGATTGGGGCCCCTATAGCAATTCCTGGGCCAGGTCTGACCCTACTCCCCAACCTGGAGCGCCCGATGCACAACTCACCCACCCAGCAGTGGCTATCCCCCTGCTAACCCACTCCAGGACATGAGTACTTTGCCCCTTGGGCAGTGCCAAGGGGCATAGGTGGCACTGCCAGGGTGCCCATGCCCAGGGGGCACGATCCATGCCACTCAACTCCCTGGGGGCCCTGATTGCCCCTTCACTCTGGCAGGATCTCCTGCTAGTTCACCGAACATAGAAAGATACTCTAAACTTCGCCAGAATGAAGTACTCCTAGTAGAACGGGAGGTTCAATCAGGAGCTGAAAGTTCCCAGCAATCATATGGAAACATATTTAAAATAAATTTTTAAAAGATTCAAATAACTTACCTGCCTTCCCATCGTTTTCCTTCATGGCCTGATTGGCAACTACTTGCCGGCTCTGGGAAGTGCACATAGGTTCCCGGTGCATGTGCAAATTCTGGTACAAGGCCAGCGATGCATATCTCCCATCATGACCCACCAGAAAAGTGGCAGGTCGCGATGGGGGAATTGCGACCAGTATTCCAAATGTGACCTAACCACTGTTTTACACAACAGAGTTTGATTATTTTTCCAGAAGCAGAATGGCTACTCTAGACATTGTGGAGTCTCGATAAGTGGTTTCAATTCCCTTGTTGTTGCTGTAACCTCAGAAAGATCTCATTTGGGATGGTGCCTGGGATGTAGTTATTTGTAATTTGTCATGTATCTGTCTGCAGTGAGTGTGGATACTACGACTTTTTTATCCATTTCTGTCCTGCTGCAGCTCACGGTCCCTGGATTGCCCTACTACATTTCCTTTCCAGCTTTCTAAACCAACTGCACACAAATTCAGCTAAAACTAAATTCAAGAAAAGGCCCCCAGTTGCTATGCAATGACCACATACTTCTGCCAACTCATTTACTTTTCACACCATAACTGTTTCTAAACACAATAGAAGCACAGTTGAAATTGAAACCAAAACCCCACACATACAAATATCTAGTATGAATCTAAGTGTAAAAAAAGTAAAGGTTATTTATTAGTCATAAGTAAGGTTTACATTAGCACTGCAATGAAGTTACTGTGAAATTCCCTCAGTTGCCACAGTCCAACACCTGTTCAGGTCAATGCTGAATAAACATGTCTTTCAGAATGTGGGAGGAAACCAGAGCAAACCCATGTAGACACGGGAAGAACATGCAAACTCCACACAGATAGGAATCAAACCCGGGTTGTGAAGCAGCAGGGCTAGCTATATGCTACCATGTTCTTCCTTTCACTGAAGCATTAAATTGAACCCATTTAAAACAATATCTTAATTCTAATGTTTACCAAGACAAATATAAATCCCTTAAAGTAACCTTCATTTTCCCAACACTGAATTTATCAGGATAGTTGGATAAGGTGGTGAAGACAGCACATGGAAAACCTTCCTTTCATAACTGAGGCATAGAATGAAAGGATAGAGAGGTTAAACTTATTTCTCTTCCAAAGGTTGAGCCCAATCCACAGATTCAACAAGGAATCAAATCCCATGTGTACCACAGCCAGAGCAGAAAACAAATTCCATGCTGTAGGCACTAACCTGATCAACACCAGTAGTCAACTGAGCCCCTAATGTGTCCAAATTGCAAATTTGCTGCTGAAATTCCAACCAAAGTATTACAGGATGTATATGGTTGCACTGGAGAGATAGGGGATTTATAAGGATTTTACAACTTTTCTGGAAATGTTTACCTAAGAAGTAAGATTGGATAGATGGGCATTGTTTTCTTTGAAGTAGAGGAGGCTGAGGGGATGAATTATTGAGCTGGATAAAATTATAAAAGGCTTCAGCTGGTAAGAAAGTCCAATTTCCTTTAGCAAAGATATCAATAATCAAAGAGCATAGATTTAAAGTTATTAGGAGAAGGGTTAGCAGGAAGGAAAAGCGATGGTAGGATTTGGAACTCAACATCTGAAAGGATGAGAGAAGCACAAACTTTCGCCACATTTAGGAAGTACTTGAATATGTACCTTAGGTACTGTAGCCTACAGACCAAGAATTAGAAAATGGGGTGAAACTGGCATAGACATGATGGGCTATATAACCTCATTCTGTGCCTTAAATGAGTTTGTTGCGACGCTTCTACTGAATCACTGTAAGTCGTTTCTCCCTCTCATACTGGATGACTCAACATATGGACCTGAAAAATTTATGCACAGTTAACACATCATCACTTTTGGAAAGCAAGCTGGAGATAACCAGTGTAATTGCAGTTCAGTTAGTTTAACATCTTTGGTGAGAAAAATTTTAATTTTAATTAAAGATTAAATTACTAATATCTAGATAAAGAGAAAATAATTAGAATTAGCCGACATGGATTTTGGAAAGTAAGATTACTTGACAAACCTGTTGGAATGGTTTGATAAGGTGGTAGACATGAGGCATAGAATCATAGAGTCCTACAGTGCAGAAAGAGGACGTTCAGCCCATCGAGTCTGCACCAACCATAATCCCACCCAGCCCTATGCGCATATCCCTACATATTTTACCCACTAATCCCTCTAACCTATTCATCTCAGGAGACTAAGGAGCAATTTTAGCATGGTCAATCAACTTAACCTGCACATCTTTGGACTGGGGGTAATATAAATGAATTCCCAGAAAACCTTTGACAAGGTATCACAAAGGAAACTATTGGAAAGATTTTGGTTGTAGGAGGAGAATTGGATTAAAAACAGATAACAAAGAGGAGGCATTGAGGAGAAGTTAAGGGCAGTTCTTCAGAACAAGTAGTGTTCCCACAGGGTTCATTTCTGGCTCTGTCCACTATGTGTCAATGATTTAAATATTGAGTGCATACAGTTGAAGAATAGAAGACCTAATAAATCATTCTGAGGTTCAAAAGGAAGCTTCAAGGAAATATTAAAGAGATAAACAGGAAGCGGCAAATGAAATTCAACTTGCATGAATATGAGTTGTTAAAAACCCAAGTAAGGTGAACAGTTAGAATGGGGGAAAGTTGGGTCACATGGAAGACCAGAGGAATTTGGGTTTCTAATTCATAAAAAATGAAAAGCAGCAAATGAAATAGATAAGGCTAGTGGAATAATTGGTATAAAATATTAAAGTTAATAATACTAGATATATATATAAAACTTTTGTTAGGCTAAGTTAGAACACAGTGCAGAGTTTTGGGCTCCTCACAATAAGACTAATGTTAACATTTTAAATAGTGCACAGGTTCACTGTCTTGCATGTGAAAATATAAATACAAAGAAAAATTTGAAAAATTGGAGCTGTTTAAATTAGAATAGATAAATTACATATTAAATTGACAGATGGTTAAAATAATGAAGAAATGATATTGAACAAATCTAAATATACTGTTTTGGAAAAAACATTTTATTTTACAGTAAAAGTTGTGAGGTTATGAACCACAGCATCAGACTGAAACAGAGATTGTTTACAAATTCAAAGGTCTGTTAAACAGACTGTTTGAAGGGAAGGAGAGCAGAGGATTTGATTTGATTTGATTTATTGCTGTTACATATAGCAATATACAGTGAAAAGTATTGTTTCTTGCTATATAGATCAAGCATACCATTCATAGAGAATGAAATGAGAGAGTGCAGAATGTAGTGTTACAGTCATATCTATGGTGTAGAAAAAGAAGAACTTAATGCAAGATAGATTCATTTAAATGTCTGATGGCAGAAGTTGCTCTTGAGTTGGTTGGTACGGGACCTCAGACTTTTGTATCTTTTTCCCAATGGAAGAAGGTGGAAGAGAGAATGTTTGGGGTGCATGAGGTCCTTAATTATGCTGGTTGCTTTGCTGAAGCAGCAGGAAGTGTAGACAGAGTCAATGGATGGGAGGCTGGTTTAAGTGATGGATTGGGCTACATTCACAACTTTTTGAAGTTTCTTACAGTCTTGGGCAAAGCAGGAACCATAACAGGTTGTGATACAACCAGAAAGAATGCTTTTATAGCGCATCTGTAAAAGTTGGTGAGTGCCATAGCTCAAATGTCAAATTTCCTTAGTTTTCTATAAGAGTAGAGAGAGAAAGTTTCCAAACCTATGAATACTTAGAAGGGCAAAGGCAGCAGATACACAGGAACGCCACCACGTAGGAGTTCCCTTCTAAGCCATGCACAATCCCTAGTTGGAAAAATATTGCTGTTCCTTCACTCTCACTGGATCAAAATTATGGAACTCCATCTGAACACCACCTTTTTGAGGGCAATTAGGGATGACCAACAAATGTTGGCCTACTGAAGAAGCTCACATCCTTTAGAATCATAAAATCTTACAGTGCAGAGGATTCAATGAATCATAAAAGGCTAGTGTGCAGGTACAGCAAGGAATTTGGAAGAATTTTATCATTTATAGTCAGGGGAATTGATTGCAAAAGTAGGGAGGCCATTCTACAATTGGCATTGGTGAGACTACATCTGGATACTATATATAGTATCAGTTTGCTTATTTAAGGACATATGTAAATGTGTTAGAAAGCATTCAGAAAAGGTTAATTGGACTAATGGAAGGGATGGGCTGGTTGTCTTATGAGGAAAGGTTGAAGAGGTTAGATTTGTATTTACATGACTTAGGAGAGTAAAAGGCAACTTGATCAAAACCTTTAACATCCTGAGGGGTATTGACAGTGTGAATGTGGAGAGGATGTTTCTTCTTATCAGTGAATCTAGAACTAGGCATCACTGTTTAAAAATAAGGAGTCACTCATTTAAGACAGAGTTGTGGAGACATTTTTTTCTGTCAGAAGGTTGTCAGTCTTTGAAACTCTGAGTGTGATTCTCCCAAAAGTGCTGATTTGGCAAGAAAACTAGTCTAGATCACAACTTTTCTTTTCAGTGCAACTTCAGACCCAAATTTCTCCACTCTGTGCAATGCAGAGGTCACAATCACAATTGTGAATATCATTAAAAGCCCAGGGCGGGGATGGTGTCTATTTGAGCCAGAGGGTGACAGCTCAGGAACTCTGTGCACGCTCGGTGGCTCTGATCTGTCAGTCTCCTTATTTGCTGCCCAGTTCGATCACTGGCAAGCTCAGGACCCGAACAATTTTGCCCCTACAGCCCACACTATGGTCCAATCATGACCCCCACCACCGGAGTACCACGATGTTCAGCTCTTGCACCCAGCAGTGGCGAACCCCACACCCCACTCGTCCCAGCAGACTCCCCCCCCTCTGAACCCTCTGCACAGGAGGCAGACAGCCACCTGGAAGACCAGACCCCCTGATTGCTGGCCTCTCTCTAGCCCCAAACAATCTTGTCTGCTGAGTGGTAGTGGGAACCCACCACCCCCACCGATCATCCCCGGTCTTTGCCAATAGTAGACCTTGCCCCAACGGCATTGCCCGATGCCTGGTGGGCAGTGTCAAGGTGCCCTCAGGCATGGGTACTGTGTCCCTTGGGCAGTGTTAGAGTGCCCAGACTAGTACTGCCAGGATGCTCATGCCGAAGAGATACCAATCTCTCTGCTCTCTGACCCCCCTGATTGCCCCCTTTCATTCTAGTGGGATCTCCGTTAGTTTCCTGAATGTGGGGATCTACTTTAAAACCCACTGGAATGAAATGCTCCTGGTGAGATAGGAGATGTCAGGCCCAATAATCACATTTAGAACAGATTTAAAAAACATTCAGATTTAAATTACTTACGTCTCTTCCCACCAGTTCCCAGCGTGGTTTCCGACTGTGATTGTTTTCCAGCTCTAGGCAATGCGCATGCACTAGACATGTATCCATGAATCCCGCAAAATGGTTGACACGTGCATCTCCTGACCTGACCTGCCAGAAAGTTTGCAGACCGCGATCGGAGAATTGCCTCTTCGGTTCCTCAAAAGACAGTGGAAGCAGAATCTTTGAATATTTTTCAGGCTAACCTAGGTAGACTCTTAATTATCAAGGGGGTGAAAGGTTATTGGGATAGGCAGGAATGTGGGGTTGAAATTGTAGTCAGGTCAGCTATGATCTTATTGAATAGCAGAGCAGAGGTTAAATGGCTTACTCCTCTTCATTTATATGTTTGTATGTAATCATCGGCATGGACTGATTGAGTCAATCAGTCTGTACCTCTAATTTTTTTTTCAATAATTAGGTCAGGATTTGTGGGAAAGGCAAATCCACTTGGAAACAAACATTTTTACTGCAAGGTTTTCAAACAGGAAATCAGGCAACACGCAACCCATGTAGATTTTCACGAAATATCATGACACCATATGTCATTTGCTCTTATCATAAAGAGCTGCTGAGAAATTGAATTCTTTTGATACGAAATATTTTTCTCTTTGTGTTTACTTCTTAACAAATATTAAAGGTTTTAGAAAATCTCCAGTTTTAGTGAAATATTATTCTGAGGAAGAGCTAACTTATCCATTTACATGTAAATTAGACTGCCTAACCATCTTCAGATGTTATCATCTAAAAAGACAGATAGTAAATTTTGGGGCAGTCTATACAGATCAGGAATAGGCATAAAGGAGTAGTGCTCAATTTCCCTCCACATGGCATTTACAAGACTACTCAGGAAAGAAATTGAAGAAATACTTTGATATACAAATATATACAGAGTGATCAATCCAAATTCTCCATTTCCAATGAAGAACACGCTTGATGTATTTCATCTTGTACATCCTCTAACCATTGTTAATCTTTCCTAAACAACCTCAAGGAAAGTTTGAGGAGATTGTGGCACCAATGCTAAAACAAGTAATTCTGTCATAAATGGAAGTGGGGCCCAAATTCCTTGAGAGAATGAGATGAATGTGAGCAAATTATTGATGTCCCTTATAATTCTGGACTGATGATGCATTATCAAAAAAAACAATAGATTCAATAGGTATGCGTTATTTAAAGACTGTTGGTTAAAGTTATATTTCAATTTCAAAATTAGCTATAAGACTTAATTAGCTTCTAAGTTTGAAGGTTGAGGAATCAAGCACTACTCCAGGCTTGAGCGCATCATTTAGGGATGGGAGAGATTTTCAAATTGCAGGTGCTATGTTTCTGATGAGATTTTAATGAAGACCTCATGAATCCAGTCAGTAGGTTTCAAATGAATACTATTCAAACAAATGGAGGGGAATTTCTCCCAAGTGTTCTGGACTATGTATCATCCCTAACAAAGATAGATTATCTGGCTATTTATCTCATTGCCAATACCTCGCTTGTACAAAAATTATAACCATTAATTGTTCTTACAAAATATCCAAAATACTTCATAGTGAAGCTCTTCATGACATCATGAAGTTATGAAAACAACTATATAAAAGCAAGCCTTTTCATTTCTTATAAGTCATGTGTAATTATTCAAAACACAGCAAATATATATATTCATTATTACCTCAATTAGGGCTTTGTGCCACTGTGGGATCATCATTACTACTGACTGGGATCTTTGGGTTCAAGTCCAATGCTATAGAAGGAGGTTTCATAATGCAATTCAACAGGCTGATAATCAGTTTGGGAATCCTTTCACTATTTCTCCACTATTCCTCAATGGTTAAAAAATAGTGTGCATGTGAAGATACGCTGTAAAAAAAAAACACAATTGGCAAAACTGACAGACATTTCAGTATGGCTGTGGGAAATATAAATAGGTTGGGTGGCTAGCCCAACCCTCCTCCCACCTTTAGGCCAATTTAGGCCATTAAATTTTCAAATTATTGCCCTTTAAAGTCTTGACCAGTCTCAACTGCCATAATAACTGGTTATTGCAGAGTGGCAAGCTGCTTTTTCTGGCCAAGTTGGTGAAAAGGGCAGAAGGAAGGCAGATTACATAAAAATAAGTGAGAAGGCAAGTGGTGAGGGTGACATAAAGGCTGGAATTCTCCTACAGTTCACACCCCACGCTGCAAGCGAGGATGAAGTATTTGACACTCAGCCAAGCTTCCATTTACTTCAATGGAGCTCGAGAATTCCATCCAGAATTCTCTAGAATTGCATTATGAAACCTCCTTCTATAGCATTGGACTTGAACCCAAAGATCCCAGTCAGTAGTAATGATGATCCCACAGTGGCACAAATTCTAGAATCGAAGGCCAAAGGGCCTGTTCTGCGCTGTAATGTTCTAGAATCTACAGAGGGATGCAGGCAGGTTAGTTGAATCATAGAAACCCTACAGTACAGAAAGAGGACATTCAGCCCATCAAGTCTGCACCTACCACCGAAGTCCTAGCCCCATATCCCTATATATTTTATCCACTAATCCCTCTAATCTAAGCATCACAGGACACTAAGGGTAAGTTAACATGGACCATGGGAGGAAACGGAACACCAGAGGAAACCCATGCAGACACGAGGAGTATATGCAAACTCCACACAGACAGTGGTCCAAGCCGAGAATCTAACCCATGTCCCTGGAGCTGTGAAGCAGCAGTGCTAACCATAGTGCTACTGTGCTGCCCCAAAGTGGGCAATATGAGTGGGCAATAACTTGGCAGATAGAATATAATTTAGGAAAGTATGAAGTTATACACTTTGGTAGGGTGAATAAAGAACTTGAGTATTATTTAAATGAAGAAAGACTGCAGAAAAATACTACTTCCTACTTCTACAATGTTATATTACCTTTATGAAAGAGAAGGTATATACTTCAGAGGGTGTCCTGTGTACATAAAGGACATCTTTCCTAAGATTATAATATATTAAGAATTAATGGGAGCAAGTTAAAAAGTAACTTTAAAACATATAACAGTGCAAACAAAATAAAATCACAGAAAATATAATGATACCATTTCGTAGGTTTGACGTGCTGTCATTTCAAGAATTGCTGATTGAAATTAGGAAAAAAATATTGTTGCTGTAATTTCTTCATGGGAGGATAACAGTGATTTTGCAAAGAATAGTGACAGCATAGGAAAGGGTGGTCATTGTGACCTCCAGAAAATTCTGGCATATACTTCTGAAAAAACAGTGATACCAATAGAGTAGAAACACATTGGCATATATCTTTTTTAATTTATTCATTCATGGGATGTGAATGTCATTGGCTAGACTAGCTTTATTGCCCACTCCTAATTGCCTTTGAGAAGGTAGGGGTGAACTGCCTTCTTGAACTGCTACAACACGGGTGGTGTAGGTACAATCATAGTTCTAATAAGAAGGGAATTCCAACAATGGTGAGGAACAACGATAAGATTCCAAGTCATGTTGGTGTGTAGCTTGGAGAGGAAATTTCAGCTGGTGGTGTTCATCTGCATCTGCTGCCCTTGTCTTTGTAGATGGCAGGGGTTGTAGATTTGGAAGGTGCTGTTAAAGGAGCTTTAGCAAATTGCTATAGTATATATTGTATGTGGTATATACTGCTGTCACTCTGCATCAGTGTTAGAAGGAGTGAATGCTTGAGATGGTGAATTGGGTGCTAATCAAATGAGTTTCTTTGTCATGAATGGTGTTAAGCTTCTTGAGTTCTTGGAGCTGTAATCATCTAGGCATATAGAGAATATTCTATCACACGCGTAATTTTGCCTTATTGTAGTCCACAAGCTTTGAGAATAAAGGAATAAGTTACTTTCTGCAGAATTCCCAACCTCTGACCTGCTGTTGTAGCCGTAGCATTTATAGGGCTGATCCAGTTCAGATTCTATTCAAGGGTAATCCTCAGGATGTTGATAGTCAGGGATTCAGTTAATTATTCTGCCAATGGATTATTGAATAAAGTATGTAAGATTGATTACACATCACCCAATGTTATTTCATGGGTGGAAAAGTTGCAAGCACTGCATCAATGAGAAATCAAGATTGCAACTTCCCTGTATAGATTTGTGATTTATGTCTACAACATGTAACATATTCACCTCTCCCCTTTCTTCATTCTTTACTTTGTATTGCTGCAAATAAGCATTGGAAAATACAAGATGACCACGCAAAGTCAGTGTTTCATATGGGATATAATATACACACTTACCTTAAAATTTAATGTTCATTCAATCGTATTGTAATTGAAACTGAGTGATTATTGGGTTAGTTCACAGGATCTGCTGATGATTATTTACAGCCCACTCCAATCTCCAATATCAATTCTAACTTCTTTTGTTTGTCTGCATTGCGAGACCACCATTATGCTTTTGTGGATTTGGCAGTAGCATATTTTGTTTTCAATCAACAATCCCTGCAATAACACATATGTGAAACCTTTTTGTATACTGTGTGAGTTTTCATTGTTTTTTTATGGATGACAAAGTTGGAAAACATTTCTGGGAAATGTAATTTTCTTCTAAATGGTCTTCTCGCTGCCACTCCACATGTGAGACAGGAATGTGCAAGCGATTTTGACTCTATTGGTGGATTCTTCAGTTTGTTTAACTCAGTTACCTCAGTCCCAGTTATTCATATTGATTGCTTTGTGATCTGTCAGCGTGTAGGAAACAATCTGATGACAAAGAAAAGAAAGAGAAGCATCAGCTTGATTTACTTGAGACATAACAGCAGAAACACCAGCAACTGGCTGCTATTCCCACTGAGTTTTTAGTATGACAATGTTTTACAATAAGGTTTATCTGCTTCTGGAGTCTAGTGTCGTCTGGAACTAACTCTTTAATTGAACACGTAGCATTAGCACCTTGTCTCTACTAGTTTATACAGCTCCAAGTGAAAAGACAGCCAATTAGATTTATTTTTCTCATTAGCTATTTCTCACATTGGGACTGTGACGGACAGAATTCAGAACAATAGGAATGAGAAATCAGTAGACAAGTTAGCTCTGCCAGTGATATGTATATCCCAGTGGCCATATCTAAGGCAATAAGGACACAATGCTGAGAGAAAATTGCATGCATGTGTCTAGTGCTTACAGATCATGTTCAATTGAAAGTTTCCAAAATAAAAACAAAGGAAGGTTTATTTATTATCTTTCAGTGTTACAAGTAGGCTTATGGTGTTAAGCTTCACTGCAATGAAAGTACTGCAAAATTCCGCTAGTTGCCACACTAGAGAGATTAACAAAAAAAACAAAATCCTTGCATAATAACTCACAGTAAAGAGGTGATGGAAAATTGTGCAATAAATATAGTTCATGCATTTCGCATCTATCATGTCACATTTACTGTGTCATACTTTTGTCACATTTAATTAAGACGTGGTTACTTGAGTCCAATTTACTGCAGATGACAGGCTAGAACACAAATTTCTTCCGACAAACTTTGAAGAAAGGAACTGGTTAGTTATATGAATTGTACAGAGGCAGCTCCCTATCAACAGAAAGTAACTTGCAGAAATATGATTTGAATGCCTGTGACCTGTTAATTAAAAATAACCTCAGTAACTGCACCTATAAAACAAAGAAAACCAGAGGTTTCATCGTGTGCTCCAATTTCCATCCTGGAGAGCAATTAAACTCTGACCTCACCCTGCGCAGTTCACTTGCTAAAGAATTAATCTGCAATTGATCAGAAGACTTGCATACTTAGCAACAATTAAACTCGATAGACTTACAGGGTGGAATTTTACAACCTCTTTACGCCCATTTTGAACTTAGAGCCTTGATTCTTGCACAAAACTTGGGTGTGGTTGCAATAATGGCGATAATAAGAGGGACAGGACTGGCAACTAAATATTCCAGGATATGAATGTTTCAGGTGAGACAGAGGAGAAGATCAAAGAGATGGGGGAATTGCAATACTGGTTAGGGAGCATATTACAGCTGTACAGAGGGAGGACACCTTGGAAGAATCATACAATGAGATACTATGGGTAGAAGTCAGAAACAGAAAGGGGATGTCACTATTATGAGGATGTACTACCGGCCTCCCAATGGGAAGCTGAGGAACAGATATGTAAGCAGATTTTGGATAAATGTAAAAATAATAGGCTTGATATCTTGGGAGACTTTAATTTTCCTCGTATTGATGGAAAATCCCTCAGGGTTAAGAGTCCAGATGTGGCGAAGTTTGTTAAGTGTGCCCAAGAAAGCTTTTTAGAACAATATGTGGATAGTTCAATTAGACAGGGGGCAATATTAGACTTAGTACTAGGGAATGAGCCCTAGTAGCGGAACATGTAGCCAACAGTAACCACAATGCTGCAAGCTTTCAGATACTGATGGAAAAGAATGAGTGTTGTCCCAGGGTTAAAGTGCTAAATTGGGGGAAGGCTAATGATAACCAGATTAGGCAGGATTAGAGACAGGATTAGTTGTTTGAGAGAGGCCATTTGAGGGAAAATCCACATTTGGCACGTGGGAGTATTTTAAGGAGCAGTTGATTGGAGTGCAGGGCAAGCATGTGTTTGTGGAAAGGAAGGACAGGGAAAGGCTGGATTCAGGAACAGTGGATGACCAAGAAAATTATGAGTCTACTCAAAAAAAAGGATGCATATAGGCAATCTTAAACAGATGGAGCATTTGAAGAATATGGAGCAGATAGAAAAGAACTCAAACAGGGATTTAAGAGGGCGTAAAGGGTCTCAAAATGTCCTTGGCAGACAAGATTAGGAAGAATTCCAAAGCATTTTTTACAAATATTAGGAACAAAAGGGTAGCTAAAAAAAGAGTTGATCCACTTAAGGACAAAGAGGGAAATTATTTGTCAAATCAAAGGAAGTGGGTGAGATCCTTAAGGATCTTACCCACTCACCCACTTTGCATCGGTATTCACAAAGCAGAGAGGCATATTAGTGGATGGTGTCTCGGGAGGGTGTGTCATCACTACAAGGGAGGAAGTGTTAGGTGTATTAAAAAGTATTAAGGTAGACAAATCTCCAGAGTCAGATTGCATCTATCCCAGATTACTGAGAGATGCAGGAGATGAAATTGCTGGCAAATTAACAGAAATCTTTGTTTCTTCATTGGTCACTGAGGAGGCCCAGAAGATTGGAGGACAACCAATGTTGTCCCATTATTTAAGAAAGATAGCAAGGATAACCCAGGTCATTATAAGCATCAAGCGAACTTGACGTCAGAGATAGTGAGGTTGTTGAAGAAGATTTTTAGGAATAGGTATTATATGCATTTATTAGCAATAGACAGCATGATTTTGTATGAGGGAAGTCACGTCTCACTAACTTAATAGAGTTTTTTTTTGCGGAGGTGACAAAAATGATTGATGACGGAAGGGCTTTGGATGTTGCACACATGGATTTTAGTAAAGCATTTGACACGTTCCCTCATGGTAGGTTAGTTCAGGGATAAACTAGCTAGATGGATTCAGAACTGGCTTGGCATTAGAAGACAGAGGATAGTAGTGAAAGGGTGTTTTTCTGAATGGATGCCTGTAACTAGTGATGTTCTGCAAGGAACCTTTGTTGTTTGTAATGTATATATGACTTGGAAGAAAACATAGCTGGTCATATGCAAGTTTGCGAAAGATACTAGGATTGGAAGATTGTCAGAGGCAGGATATAGACAGGCTAGAAAAAAGGGTGGAGAAATGACAGATGGAGTTTAATTTGGACAAATGCAAAGTAATGCATTTTGGTAAATCCAGTTCGGATGGGAGCTAGAAAATAAATTGCAGAACCATCAGGAGCATAGACACACAGAGTGATCTGAGAGTACAGGTCCACAGATCCTTAAAAGTTGCAGCAAGGTGGAAAAGATGGTGAAGAAAGTATACGGCATGCTTGCCTTCATCGGAGAGGGTTTTGAGTATAAAAGTTGGCAAATTCTGTTACAGCATATAAAACGTTGGTTAGGACACATTTGGATTATTGCGTACAATACTAGTCATCACACTACCAGAAGGACGTGGAGGCTTTGGAGAGAGTCTAGAAAAGATCTACCAGAATTTTGCCTGATATGGAGGGTATTAGCTATTAAGAGAGATTGAATAAACTGGGATTGTTTTCCCTGGAAACACGGAAGCTGAGGGGGCGACCTGATAGAAGTTTACGAAATTATGAGAGATATAGATAGAGTGAACAGCTGGAAGTTTTTTTTTTCCCAGAGCAGATATGACAATTACAAGCTGACACAAGTTCAAGATAAGTGGGGGAAAGATTCAGTGGAGATGTGCGGGGGAAGGTTTTTACACAGAGAGTAGTGAAGGCCTGGAATGACTGCCAAGTGAGATGGTTGAGACGTTTATATCAGCCACATTTAAGACTTATTTTGGTTAGCATAATGAAGGGTTATAAGTAGTTGGTCTAGATAGGAAAACCGCTTAGATCCTTTCATCTGCCTATCAAGATAATAATGATCGGTCAGGCTTAAAGGGCACAGTGCCCGTTCCTGTGCTGTATTGTTCTTTATTCTTTGTTTTCTTTTGCAGCGGAAAAATGTCGTACAATTTGGCAGAAAGTGGCTAACGCGAATGGCGCCCATTTTAGCGTCTGTTACAATTTTACAACACTTGGATTGCCTTAAATGGACGAGAGGTTGATTAATTTATTTAAATTCATGAAAATGTTGATTTCCATGTGTATAGTGAGCCTGGTTCATAAAGATTCACTCTGGCAAAGAAAAGACCTGCTCCCGATGAATAGGGAACAGTTGCGTGGGTCTTGCCGGTGGAACTGGAGGTCATTGATGCTCGCCGGGGAGGATGAGTGCAAGCTAGGGTGCTGCTTGGCTAATGCCAGCCTGGCATCTGGGCAATGCCCACTGGGCACCTGGGTAATGTCCAGCAGGCAGTGCTGGGGGCAGGGTCTGTGGGACAATGCCAGGGGAGCAATGGGGGTTGGGAACTGTGGGGAGGGCCAATGTGGGGGGCAGGGTAAGTGAGCCAATGGTAGGGAGCAGGTCACTATGGGAGTGGGGCCCACTACCACTCTGTCTGCGATTGGCGGGGGAGGGAGGAGAGGAGAAGCCTGCTGCACCTGTGCCTGCAATCGGTCAGGGATGGGGGGGGGGGGGGGGGGGGGGGTAGAGAGAGCACGATCGGTCTGCGCAGCTGGCTGGGGAGTGCAGCAAGGACTGCATCTCTGGCCATGGGCCTCCTCAATTGTGAGGGGGGAAGTTAGTTGAGGCTGCTTAAGGGCAAAGTGGCAAGGTTTAGGACATGAAAATATGGTAAAGTCGATTGTGAGGCCATTAACGCGACCTGTGCCCTTGTCTGTACAGGTGGCACCTTTATTGAGACCCGGAAATGGCCGCAATCTAATTCAAGACCGAAAGGAGTGCAAAGGTGATTTAAATACATTTGCATGTCTTTACATTGAATTAATGAACCACCTGCCCAACTTTATCAGCATTTCCCCTTTTACCACAGCTTTCACCAATCCAGAATTGTGCCAAAAAGGACATGCTGAATAAAAGTCTGTTCTAGTCGTTCTAGCTGTGGAGGTGAGTTCAGAGCTTCCAACAGATTTCTGACTCATAAGTAGCATCAAAAATGGGCACGAGGACCATCTCAACCTTTCCATTTCAATGGTTTTAGCATCTAGCCAGCAGCAACCATACATTGATTGGTTAGACATTTCAGTGGGGATTAGTATTGTGTCTAGCACCATTTAAAGACATCCTGCACTGCTTACAGCTTTTAAAGAGGCCATGCATTCTGACTAGAGAGGATGATGACTACAATCCAGACTGTCTCTTTGACCTGGAACATTGAAGAATGTTACAACATGAGGGAGTACAGGTTCCAAGATGCTAAGCATGATGTTGCAGGCCTTGTTGGAGGAAGTAGAAAGAAGAGTGATGTCTTGTATCTGTGGCCAAGGGATCTCCAAGACATATGGTTAAACGGTAGTTTGAGCAGAAAATTTTGGAAGTCAATGCAACGAGTCAAGCCACAAGGATCTGGATGCAGTGCCACAAGAGGTTCAGTTACTTAATATGAGTGGCTAAGATCACTGAATGCATCTTCAGAACCTATATCCTATCAACAGCAGCAATAGCCTCAGCCACTCTCAATTCACTACATTTCCATCACTCACCTACCAACAATAGTCATCAATCAGGACTCAGCACTGTTACAAACTCACACCATAAATACTGCCAACTATTTAAACAAGACAACAATGAAACAGAAAGGAAAAAAAATGTAAAGTTGCCATCAATAATTAATATCTGAAAAAATAGATTTCTCCACTTATAAAAGTACTAACATACTTGTTTGGCAGTAATGAAGCCTTTGCATACTATTTGTGGTATAGTGATAATGCCATTAGACCAGAAATCCAGGTTAATGCTCTGGGGGCCTGGATTCAAATCCTACCATGGCAGCTAGTTTAATTTAAAAGCAATTATTAAATGAGGAATTAAAAAATAGTTTTGGTAATGGTGACCATGAGATTATCATCAATTATTGTGAAAACCCTTCTGGTTCACTTATGTTGTGAACTCTGTTATTTCTGTTGCAAAATTTCAAACTATAATGCAAATGAAGTAACGTTGTCATATTATTCTGATCACCTCTCCTACTATAGCTCAGTGCTTGTTTCCTTATACCTTTTATCCACCTTTGTGTTTGTTTTCCCTCCTGTAAAAGTGCCCTGGGATATCTTGCACATTAAAAATGCCATTTAATGTAATTTTCTAGAACTAAGAGAGTGCTGGATTATTACATTTCCAGAGGCCCATACAGTCCCTTTCTTGATTTCATTTTCATCTTGTTACATGCGTGTGGTCCATTAAAAGATGTAAGTGATTTCATGGGTAGTTTTCCTTCAATGGCTATGTGAGAGGAGTTTAGTACAGCTCAACTGAGTTTTCTTGTTACAAGCAAACTGGTCATCAACTAATCTTGAAAAATGTCTCATGAAGCTTCATTGTAGGAAATTCTATAATCACAACTCCGGGAATTACAGAAAAACAAAGTCTTTTAAAGGCCCAAGTTATTCTGTTTAATCGATCGATAGATTCACTTAACAGTTCAACAACCAGTCCTACAACACTGTTCCCATTACAGAAGTGTTACTATCAAATTGTAGTACAATATCTCACCAGTTGCCTCATACAGGATGTGATATAATCACCTGCAAGAGGTCACTACTAAACATTAATTGTGGCTGGCCAGGCTACTGATATGTTCACTCAGTAGCAGCAATGAATTCCAGAGTGTGGTGCCTTTTTACACCTTAGCACAAGCCAAAAGTTGAAGTGCAATGAGGTGATGCAAGATGTTGTAAGTCTGATGAGTGTTTTCTTTTCCTCTGTTACTTCTCTATTTAGTTCCAGTGAAATTCACCTGATCTGTTTTCTTATTTTTGGAGCCAGATACCTCAGCTACTATATTATGGTTTTGATCTTCTAATATCATTGTCTTATCCTTAAAGACAAAATACGGTAATCCTTGGATTCTGTAGTTAGATGGTCAGCTTGGTCTGCAAGACGGAATACTTGGGTTTCCTTGCAGCTTAACTCATCTTACATCCTCAGCAGTTCTGAAGCATCAAAGTATTGGTGAAGTATTGGGTTCCTATGAGTATAAACCAGTCATTTATTTAAGCAATCCTCTTTTATGTTGATGTTAATATGCTTGTCTAAATTCTTGTAATTTCTTCTCAAGAGTTGTTTAGTATTTAATCATGAATAAAGTGTGTGTTTACATGTCCTCAATAAAATTTAAATCATCTAGCCAGATTCTTTTTTGGCAATGCATCCGCTATCATCTCATACTTCCCTTGAGCACACTCAGTAAATGAATCATATCTCATTAGCTTCAGCCTACAACATTGAATTTTAGATGACATTTTGTAATTTATTTTATACTAGGAGTAATAAAAGGTTTGTGGTTGATTTCAATTTTAAATCTCAATCAACTGACATCATCAGAGAACTTGTTTTTCTGTGAGTTGGCAGTAACTCCTGAAATTTGAACAACATGACCAAGAATTTTATCATAGTCTTTGCAAATCCACAATTGCTGATCAGTGTTGAATTTGCTTGTTGTAGGGCTTTGAGTTTTGTCTTTTCACAATGGTCATGTTCTTCCTTGGATGAACCCTGCATGGTATGTCATCCATAAGATACATTATTTCTTCTAAGATCAGAAACATTGTGCTTTGGAATATCTCAGGTACAGAAGCAATCTGTTAAAATAATAATAACCAAATTGAGTGATAAAAATAGTTAACAATCTGGATTCTATGCCCACTGGCAACTACCAAAAGCCACTATTAGCAGCAGTTAGTTGTGTGAGGAAGATGCTTTTTGCTAATTTGGCATGACTTACATCCACTCATGCCATTGGTTGGATCTTATACTCCACTGACTTGTTTAATTGAGTCAAGACCCGACAAATTCTAAGTGGACCATTAAACTTTGGTACTATGACTATTTCAGAGCACTACTTTTTCAGTATGGTTATTGGGGAGACCACTCCTTGTTGTAACATGTGTTTAATCTTGATTTTGTCCAAAAGTGGGTGAGGGACCTTCCTCAGTGTGAAGAGACATGGAGACTTAGCATTCTCTTTCAAGGTCAATTTTCAGCTTTCTTAAGCCTGAAAATAGGGATGAAAAATTATTCCTGAATACAATGATGTACTGATGAGTATATGGGATTAAATGGGATTGGGAATTACAGATAGTTCTATGGCATAGTAAGATTGGGTATGATCGGCGCAACTTGTGGGCCGAAGGGCCTGTTTGTGCTGTAGGGTTCTATGTTCTAATACTGCTCATCAGCAATTTCTATGTAAATGAGCTCAGCTGCAAATATGCTTTTCTGCTCAATAATGATGACTCCTGGTTCTTCCCCACAAACAGGGATTCAACAATTTCTTTGTCCTATTGTCTTAATCTTGCCAATTTTTTTTTTCATCTGGTCATGAGATGTGGGCATTGCTGGCTAGGCCAGCATTTATTGCCCATTCCTGAGGACAGTTAACAGTCGGCCATATTACTATGGAGATCAAGTCACTTTTAGGCTAGACCAGATGAAAAAAGATTTCTTTCCCTAAAGGAAAGTTTTTTAAAGTTTATTTATTATAGTCACATATAGGCTTATATTAACACTGCAATGGTTAGCACTGCTGCCTCTTAGCACTAGGGGCCCAGGTTTGATTCCCGGCTTGGGTCATTGTCTAATGTGGAGTCTGCAAGTT
Source organism: Sphyrna mokarran (assembly GCA_024679065.1). NCBI lineage: Eukaryota > Metazoa > Chordata > Chondrichthyes > Carcharhiniformes > Carcharhinidae > Sphyrna > Sphyrna mokarran. Next base: position 100,350,863 of record JAGIQG010000004.1, on the reverse strand, counting down.
CTCTCCGTTCTTGCATGGGTTTTCTTCGGACACTACAGTTTTCTCTCACAGTCCTAAAGAAGTGCTGGTTAGGTTTATTGGCTATGGTAAATTCTCCTTCAGTGTACCCGAACAGGCACCAAGGATGATGACTAGGAGATTTTCACAGTAACTTCATCATGGTGTTAACATAAGCCTACTTGTGATGCTGACTTTAAACCATGATAATCCCCTAGTTTCATTAAAAACTCCAACCACTATAAGATGGTGCATTAATTTATTTCTGAGGATCCTATAATCACAGTTCTCCACAAGTCTGTACAGGGCATTTATAAATGAATCTATGGAGTCATCCAATTTTTGCTTCTTATTTAATTTTCCTTGTCCAATAATCAATTTTCTTTTAAAAATTTAAGTATGATTCAGATGCCTGGAAAAATTGCTTGACTGTGATCGGCATTCACTGCTGCCTGGAGTCTGGGTCTTTGTCTAGATTGTTGTATGCCTAGTCTTTAATTAGATTGGTTTCATGTTTGAAGGGTCTGTCATATGAGAAGTGGTTGAGTAGCTCGGATTTGTGCTCACTGGAGTACAAAAGAAGTGGGGGATTTGATTGAGGTACATAAAATTCTAAATGGGATTGATGAAGTAAATATTAACCGTATGTTCCCCCTTCCAGAACTTTCTAGGACAAAAGGTCATTGTTGTAGACTAGAGAAAGGAGGTTCAAAACAGAAATGAGAAGCTAATTCTAACAGCAGGTTGTCATTCTGTAGAACTTACTGCCCCAGAGTGCTGTGGATGCAGAATCAATCTATGCTTTCAAGAAAGAGATAGGTACATATTTGATCAAAAGTGGGATAAAGGGCTATGGGGAAAAGGCAAGAAAGTGGAGTTAGGATGAAATGGAAATCAGCCTGATCACGTTAATGGCAGAGTGGGCTTGAGGGGCTAAATTGCCGACTCTTGCTCCTAATTCCTGTGTTCTGATGTTCCTATGTCTGCATCACCCACAGTGCTCCAGTCTCAGGACAACCTTCAAACTTTCTTCTTCTTGTTTCCAAGGAAGTGTACATCTCTCAAGCCTGCAGTGATTTTCTGTGTCTTTAGACCCTATTTTATCATTTTAATCTGGGTGGACTTGAAATTGGGAGTGTTTCAGATCCAATTTTTAGACCCGTTCCCAGTCATCTTCACGCACAGTCTGCTGGAAAAAGTATCAGCAGTTCTGAGTCACATGCATAAGCCTGTGAGCTGAAGCCTTTGGGGCTTATTGTGCCCGAAACACTGCAGTTCTGATCAAAGCCTTCAGCAAAAAAAAAAAAAATAGAAAAACACTCCCGTCACAGTTCTGCAAGGCTGGATAACGTCTCCCAGCACTGCCTCCCTCCTGGCCCCCACAGATACTGCCCCATTCTTATATTATTGATCTCTTATCCCCCTAACAGCCCCTCCCCCACACCGTGCTAGCCAAACCAATCAGGGCTCTTGTCCCTCTTCCACCCATCGATCACATACAGACTGGCAATGGCACCCCTCCCCACAAGGATCACATTGACCTCCCTTCCCCTTCAATGATCACACAGAATAGCAGCAGATTCCCCTCTCCCCCACCCCTGTCCCTATCACCTCCTTCCCCCTGTCACCTCTGCCCTCCAACCCCACCTAAGAGAGCCAGCTGACACACCTCCCTGCCCTTGCCCCTGATCTGAGTCAGAGAGTAGCTAGAAGTTCGGAACTTATCTCCCCAGAAGCTGGAGCACCCGAATTGGACCTTTGCAAACCATGTCTGTTTCGTACAGAATCTGGATGGGCGAATGCAGTGGTAAAGGGGGAAATGCCGCTAAGTTTGGAAGTGCAGCTCATTAAGTCAATTTAAATGCATGAAAGTGCAATTAAATTGATTTCACACCCATTTTGGCGACAGAGCTGATGGCAGCCATTTTCAGCCCTTGGTGAAGGACGAATGGGTGCAAAGATGGGCACAGATCACAATTTGTCTCATGCCCAACTTTACCAAGTCTTCATGCCAGAAAATGGGTGCAACCTAACAGTAAAATAGAGTCCTTTATGTTCTGTCTGCAGACATTGTGTTTCAGATAGTGCTTATAAACAATCGACAGAAACCACTAACTGCCACCATGTTTCATTTTGGGTTCATGGTCTGAATGGCTGAGGGCTTGCCTGAGCCATAGGAATGCTGCCATTGATTGTTATTTGTACAAATAACATTCTCTTATTTATCACTCAGTATTCTTCACTTCTGTTTCCCACCAGATCTGTCTCTTAGTCACGTAACAGTTTTATCAGTGTCAAGGACTTTTGATGTTAACCCTTTATACAAACATTCACATGGCTGTTCAAACAGGCAACATTGCAGTCCTTAAATTTAAAAAAGTTATGATGATTTCTCTTGTAATCCACTAAGTTAGTTTATATTTATCCTCATTTAAACACATTTCCAATTCCTAAACATATCTATATTATCTCATTGCATACAGGTTCAAAATCTCACTCATACTTTGTGCCCCCCCCTCCTACAAAATTTTTAACACTATTGCCTGGTATGCAGGAAGGACAAAGCAACCAGTGTGGAGAGCACCCTGCAGCTCAACACCCTGAAACCAATTCCAGATCTCTTTTAACTATGTTCAGAACTCCCACTTTAAGTTTTCACTATCCATTTCTCCTTCCCACAGATTCACAAGTGAATTTTAGGCAAAAATATTTTATTTAATCCCATTCAGAGTGCACAATCTTAAATTGAAGTGATTACTGGAATCCACATTTATAATTTCAGAGAATCTATATGCAATCTATAAATGTGGATTGCATATAGATTGTTTGCAATCAGTATGCAATCCACATTTCTACAACAATCACAGTCTGCAGCAAATTAGTCTGCAAACGTTTGATTACAGAAGTCTGCAGATCCTGGCCTCTTTAGGCCAGTATTTGAATGGGAGACCACCTGAGAATAGCAGGTGCACTAGGCTTGGCCACAGTTATGGCCAAGTAGCTGAAGCAATGCATTAGAAATCCACGGGTGTCTCCCTACATGGGTTCAAATCCTGTCAACTATGATTTGCAATATTCAACCAGGCATCAACAGAACAAATTGTCAGTAAATGGAAGGACAAAAAAAAAACCACATTTGCACTTGCATATTTTTATGCATTCTATAAATGTGGATTCCAGTAATGAATCACACATGCTCATAGAAACTGCAAAGTGTTTAATTTCTTCATCAGTTTCATACACAATAACTAAAAACAAAATGCTGTTGCCTGTTTTTTTTTTACATCATTTGCTGTGGATGTCTTCAACCCCTTTTCTTCCTTTTAACCTTCCTCACCATCAGGGTGATCAGGATTTTCTTCTATCCTGAATCCATATTTTGCTGTTGTTGCTTTTGAATCTTCATTACCTTTCTCAGCCTTTTCTTCCCTCCAGCCTCTTTCATATTCCTCACTCTTATCTTTTACATGACTCACAGAATGTTGTTTTCAATGTACCATCTTTCCTTCTCCCATTTGGATTCTCCTTTACACATTTGTTAAACTTTCCCATTTCTCTGCCAATTGTCTATCATTACTTCACTTTATCTGTTCAATTTCTTCCCATAACTTAGCCAAGTTCTCAATTTATCAAGTTAACCATAATTTGCAGTTATCTTTTAGGAACATCTTCTTGTTACATACTTCCTCACTTAACAGGCACATGGGGCTGAATTTTATATAGAGGTGGCCACCTCACCAACTAAAAAGTTGGGACGAGCCCAACCCTGCTATCTTGGAACCAGATTTTACATCTTATCACACAGTCAAGTGCCTGAGGTGGTGATTTCCACCCCATGAGGTAACATGTCCAACCTTCACAAGCTGCCTATCAATCTGGTGGAAGCAGAGACATCACAAGCAGTGTCCACTGTTGGGACTGCACTCCGTCTCCAAGTAGGAACAGTTGGATGTTGAACTTGAAGGTAAGCAGGCCTCAAAGGGCGGGGAGGGCAACAGTGAGGAGGCCGCAGAGGAAAGTCAGTTTCAACTGGAGACAGCCAATTCTTCTTAGAGAGCTCTTTGTTGGGCACAGATAGTTCAAAGAGGAGCCTCATCCAAGCCCTTGACCAGGCCATGAGGGTACACTGGTGATCTTGCTTCATGGAATGAGCAGCACCACGAATGCCACAGCCCAATCTTTTATTCTTGGTAAATACCAGCAGTGTTCACAAAGGGCTTTAAGTGGTTATTAATAGTTCTAAAACCAAAAATGCTGGAAAATCTCTGCAGGTCTGGCAGCATCATTAAGGAGAGAAAAGAGTTGATGTTTTGAGTCCAAATGATCCTTTGTCAAAGCTTTGAAAAAAAGAGTCATCTGGACTCAAAAGGCAGTTCTTTTCTTTCCTTTCAGATGCTACAAGTGGTTTTAACAAAGGGTCATCTGGACTTGAACCATCAGCTGTTTTCTCTCCTTACAGATGCTGTCAGACCTGCTGAGATTTTCCAGCATTTTCTCATTTGATTTCAGATCCCAGCATCTGCAGAAATTTGCTTTTATTGCCAATTGATCTGTTTCAATCCACTTTGCTCTACATCACTGGAGAGCATTCAGATGAAAAATGTTGCATCCCCAATCACCAGTCAGTACTCCACACTCCAGCTGAGAGTAGGAGCTCAAGATATTAGCAACAAAGAAGACATGCCAAAGAAAATATCATCAAGAGCAAATGTACCATTGCAATACACAAGTTATCGTACTATGAGTGGGTATGAACGCCATTCAGCCAGTGATGAAATAACTGTTCCTAAACTTCAGATTTCACTGACAGCTTGAGGTTATATTTCATTTGTCACAAGCTTCTTTTAAGAAACCAGGGACTAATACCTAACAGCCTAATGATACCATATCCCTTATTATTTGAACTGCATGAAAGCATCTTGGCAAAAATTGTTCAAAGAAATTTTGTAACATTGTGCAGGCTTTTGCTGTTGTCCTGGTTACAGCCAGGACTCATCTGAGTATTGTTAGTGCTCAGGCAGTACTAGGCAATTTTGTACAATTATCCCTACTTACAATTATTCTGCTCACCAGTTTGTAATTATTTTGTTTTACTTGCAGGCAGACATCAATTTTACATTAATGACAGAATCCCAAACTGAGCAACACCTTGATTTTTCTTTACTTTTAGATGAGGACAAGCCTTGCAGGTCTATGTGGGACAGATTGAGGAGTGGAACTAAGTGTATAGTTCTTTCAAAGATCTGGCACAGGCACAATGGACCAAGTGGCTCCTTCTGTTCCGTATGATTCAATGTTCCTAACACTGTATAATCTTAGTTCAATAAATGTGATGCAGGTACCAGAAATAACTTCCTATTATATTCAAAATGCAACCAATACATAGCGACCAATTCCAACCCCCCATCTGTTCAAATATTTACTGCACACAGACTTTGAGATGAAAAGATATTTAGAGATATGAAATATTTCATGACCATAAATGCAACTATTTCCTTTTCAAGTTACATTTTAGTTTTGTGCTTTGGCAAAATCCTGGTTGACACCATTGAACCCCAATAGTGTAGCATGACCATTTGGCTCATCAAGTCTGCCCTGACTTTCCAAAAGAACAATTCACCCAAGCCCACCCCTACTCCCTACCCCTCTAATCCTGCACATTTACCATGGCTAATCCACCTAATCTACATCCTGGGACATTGAGTAGTTCAGCATGGTCAATCCACCTAGCCTGCTCATCTTTGGAGTGTGGGAGGAAGCTGAAACACCCAAAGGAAATCCACACAAACATGGGAAGAACATGCAAACTCCACACAGACAGACAGTCACCCATGGCCAGAATTGACCCCAAGTCCCTGGCACTGTGAGGCAGCAGTGCTAACCACTGTGCCAACCTAAATGTGTTCAATGCTTTTGTAACTTCAACCATTTTTGAGTACAATATCTGAATATCAGTAAAGCAGCAGCAAAAAATAAAAAATGATTGAACTACCTTTAAATATCAGTATTTTGATCCAAGTTTAGTAACATTTGGTCCCTTAGCTATGCAAAGTTGTCACTAGCAGAACAAAAGAGTTTAACACAACAGTTTAACACTAACCATGAAAGAAAGTTATAAATTAGTGTTGTTTCTGTCCATGTCTTCAGGGTGTCCTGAAGTGCTTTACAACCAATAAATTTTTAAAGTGGAATCACTGTTGTAACTTAACAAATGTGACAACAGGTTGGAGTGTACAAATGTTTCATAAGTGACAAAATATCAGTTACATGTGAACACATGAATTGGAAGTAGGAGTAGGACACTTGACCCCTGCACCTAATTCCCAAGTTCCTATATTTCTCTTGAGCCTGTTCTGGATCATGGTTGATCAACTCCAAATTCCTGCCTTCTCCCGATAATCTTTCACCCTCTTGTTAATCAAGAATATATCTAGCTCTGTCTAAAGTTTATTCAGAGGCTCTGCTTCCACTGCCTTTTGAAGAGAGTTCCAGGCTCACAAGAGACTCAATCCTGTAAGAGAAGAAAGTTTGCCTCAATTATCCTTATTAAATGCTTTCTGAAAATTTAAGTACAGTACCTCTGCCAGTTCCCCTTTATCTACAGCAAATGTGATTCTTTCAAAACACTCCTGTAAATTGGTTTCCCCTTCACAAAACCATGTTGACTTTGCCTTAATTTTTTTGTAAATGCCCCTGCTACATCTTTAATAGTGGCTTCTAATGTTTTCCTTATGACAGATGTTTCGCTAACTGGCCTATAGTTTCCTGCTTTCAGTGCCTCACTTTTTGAATAATGGAGTTAGATTTGCTATCTTCGAATCTAATGGAACATTTCTTGAATCTGAGGATGTTTGGAAAATTTAAACAAATGCATCAACTATCTCATGAGCTGCTTATTTTAAGGTTTTTTTGCTGAAGTCTATTTGGATCCTGGGATTTGTCAACCTGCAGACCCAATAATTTATTCAATATCACTTCCTTTGATTGCAATTTTCTTCCCTCCCTTCTGTTTCCCAATATACAACTATTATTGTGATGTTACTTGTGCCCTGTAAAGGCAGATACAAAATACCCCTTATTCAAATGCCATCACCTTACTTTTCATCATTAATTCTCCAACACACCTTCTATCAGACCAACACTCACTTTATTAACTCTTTTCTCATTTAAATATTTAGTGAAACTCTTACTGTTTATCTCAACATTGCTAGCTAGCTTTCTCTTTTACTTTAGTTTTTTTTTTAAGCCTCCTTACTAATCATTTTGTTATTATTTACTGTTTTTTTCATTTTTTTCCTATCTTCTAACCTGTCACTCATCTTTGCACAAATGTATGTTTTACCTTTCATTTTAGTTCTATCTTTAATTTTTTGTTAACCGGGGTTGATGAGACCTCCTCTTGGAATTTGTCTCTCTCAGAGAAGACAATTTAATACAAAAGCAAAACACCAGATGCTGAAAACAAAAGATGTTGAAAGAATTCAAGTGGATACCTGTGGAGAGAGAAAATAATGTTTCAGACTGATGACCTTTCATCAGAACAGAAAAGAGAGCAAAATTGAACAATATAAAATTAACATTCCATCCCCATTTCTGAGGGTAGGCTGTCAACAAATATCTATTGTAAACCCAACGATTTCCAGTTACCCTGACAACACTTCATTCTATCTCACTTCTTGCAAGAACGCTGTTCTCCCAGTTTCTCTGCCACATCAGTTATGAGTCTTTTTATTATGTTTTCCTGTTTCTGCAAATGAGGATTTCCCTCCATTGTGATTGACAAGCTCTCAACTGTGTCCACTTTTCTTGCCGTAAGCCCTTAGCCTCTCTTCATCACAATACCATGATAGGCCTCCCTATGTCCTCACTTTTTATTATACAACCCTCAACATTCAATGGATTATTTTCCATAATTTCCTCATATCCAGAGTGATGCCATCACTACCACATCATCCACCCCTCTCTCATTTCACCTTTCTTAAAAGGCCATTCCCTTCACAGCACCCTGGCCCACACCACACTCATCTTAACACTCCATCCCCTTCATTTGGTACTTTCCCCAACAAGCAGATTCAACTCCTGTCTTTTCACCTTCCCCCCACTGCCCTTTCACTAACAAAGATCCTAATCACTTCATCTAGTTAAAGCTGCAATTTATTTGTGCTTCTTTCAATTTCATTTACTCTGTGATATCATGGGGTGGCACAGCAGTTAGCACTGCTACTTCACAGCACCAGGGACCTAGGTTCAGATTCCCAGTTTCCATCACTGGGTGAAGTTTGCAGATTCTCCTCATGTCTGAGAGAGTTTCCTCCACGTGCTCAGGTTTCCTCCCACAGTCTGAAAGCCAAGCTGGTTAGTGCATTGACCCAAACAGGTGCTGGCAGACTGCAGCAACTAGGGGAATTTCACAGTAACTTCATTGTAGTGTTAATGTAAGCCTTACTTGTGACTAATAAATTAGTTTTAACTTTATTTTATCCCCTCTACATTGGAGAGACCAAATGCAGATGCATAGAAACATTAAAGGCTAACAGTTGCAAAAAGAAGTGATTCAGCTCATCAAATCTGCACCAACCCACAATCTCACCCAGGCTCTATTCCCCAACCCATCATAGGTACCTTGCTAATTCCCCAGCATTAGGATTAATTTAGCATGGTCTATCAACCTAACCCATGCATCTTTGGACTGTGGGAAGAAACCAGAGCACCCAGAGGAAACCCACATAGACATGGGAAGAATATGCAAACTCAACATAGACAGTGGCCCAAGGCTGGAATTGGACCTGGGTCCCTGGCACTGTGAGGCAGCAATGCTGCCACTGTGCTGCCCCAAAACACTCAGAGCTCATCCAAGAGCCATTAGATTCAGTGGTTGCTTCATTGAACACTTCCATTCTCTACAAGCTTACTCTGTAAGCCTCAGCCTAAGCTGTTTCATCAGAAAGAACTCTGCAAAATGCAGCTAATGAAAATGCAACAAAATCCACAACACCTAACATCATTACTCCAAAGTATGAGCCTCACCCTAATCCACTCCAAGCTCCACACAATCCTACATAGTTCCTTATTTATAGTGAAATAGCTGGTCAGCAGACTATTACATCACTCTGTAATTGGTTATTGGTCCAGCTGACTCTTAAATCTTGTTCCCATTGGTCATATTACATCCAATATAAAGTTGTCACTGGTTACATTCAAACATAAGCCTCCAGTTAGTCGCACTTTAAACCTCTATCCCATTTTCACTCTGACCTTTTTCTCAGCCTCCTGCACTTTTCCTGTGAATCTCATTGAAAGTTTGAGGAATAAAACTGCATCTTACATTTAGACACCAGAATCTGCAAAGTGTAATAGCTTTAGATGATAGCCATTGCTCCGAGTGTTTCAAATAGAACATGTTTATTATGATTCTGCTGTTGTGGCTCACACTTCCTCTCTAGATCCACTGCAACCTGTGAATTACTGTTTATTTTTCCTTACACCATTTATTGTCATTTATTCACTTTTACTTTCCAATCTATCATCCTGTTTGTTCCTTCTTCTTCAGTCATCTTTTCCCGCCTCTGTAGTTGTTTCAGATTCTCCATATTTTTAATATTTTCACTGATTTGAAAGGTTAGCTTGGGATTTTACCTGCCCATTGGGGATGGTCTGGCAGCTACACAGCTGGGAAAATGGTGGTCGAAGCTTTTGGAAGAGAAGGCCAATAATTCCCTGCAGCCAGGCATATTAGCAGTGAGAAGAACACTGTAGCTTAATTGTCTAGTAACCAGACAAAAATGGTCAATTGATCTCATTAACTGGCATTTGACCTGCCTTTGTAAGCCTCTGGCAGCATTGGAATGGCCACCCTGAGTATGTGTGGAGGCCATTGTGTGCATCACAGCAGACTCCCAATGGTTTCCTTGGATGGGACCCTCTGTCTTGAAGGCTCTATATACCATGGATGGTCTCTCCCAACAGCAATAACTGCCCCCACTGCTTGGATGCTGCCATTGGAAGGTGCATACCTCTGATCACTGGGACTTAGCTGCCTGCCTCAGAACAGAACAGTAAAAAAGTTTCTTACCCACCCTTCAATTGTGCCTCAATATGAAAGTACTCTTTGCTTCTCGCTGTATCCTCTGCATTTATCTATGGTGCTGCTAAGCTGCAGATTTGACAGACATCAGATTGGGCATGGAGCTCTGAGAGGCAGAGCACCATCCTTAATTGAGCATGGACAGTAAAATAGCCATTGCTGTCTTGCTGCCTACCAGAGCAGTCTCAACTCACACGTCACCCTAGTGGCAGGATTTCATTTTTACTGTAGAATTCCAGCCACAGACTCAGTTTTGCTCCCTCCACAGATGTTACCTGACCTAATGAGTGTTTCTGGCATTTTCTGTTTAAATTACACTCAGACTGAAATGTTTTCAGTTTTCTTAAATAGTTGTCAGATTCGTCCATGAGCCTTGTCAAATATGTATCTTTTGTCCTTATTAAAAAAAAAGATTATCTAAACAATAGCTGTTCTCATCACCCATACAAAATACTCCACTTAACATGTGCATTACTGGGGCAACAATCTTGGCTTTTCACTTGTTAGGATAATTTAGGAAATATTTTTTTAAATTCATTTTACAGGATGAGAGTTTCCCTAACTGGACCAGCATTTATTGCTTGTCTCTAACTGCCCTTCGTTTTAAGAACATAAGAAATAGGAGCAGGAGTAGGCCATACAGCCCCTCGAGCCTGCCCCGCCATTCAATAAGATCATGGCTGATCTGTAGTGGTTCAGTACCACTTTCCCGCTTTCTCCCCGTAACCCTTAATTCCCTTGTCAATTAAAAACCTATCCACTCTTGACTTGAACATATTCAGTGAGGAAGCCTCCATCACCTCATCAGGCAGCGAATTCCAAAGATTCACCACCCTCTGCGTGAAGAAACTCCTTCACAACTCCAATCTGAAACCCCCCCCCCCCCCCCCCCCCCCCCCCCCACCACCACCACCACCACCAATCTTGAGGCTGTGCCCTCTAGTCCTGCTATCTTTGTTAAGCGGAAGAGTCTCTCAACCTCTACCTTATCCATCCCTTTCATTATCTTATACGTATCTATAAGATCCCTTCTCAGCCTTCTAAATGCCAAAGAGTACAAACCTAGCCTATTCAGTCTCTCCTCATAATCCAACGCCCTCATCTCCGGTATCAGCCTAGTAAACCTTCTCTGCACCCCTCCAAGGCCAATATATCATTCCTCGAATGCGGCGACCAAAACTGCACACAATACTCCAGCTGCGGCCTCACCAGTACCCTATACAGCTGCAACAGAACCTCCCTACTTTTATATTCTATCCCTCTGGCTATAAAGGCCAACATTGCATTCACCTTCTTAATCACCTGCTGCACCTGCATACTGTGTTTTTGTGATTCGTGCACAAAGACCCTGAGGTCCCTCTGCACCGTCGCATGCTGCAGCTTTTCTCCATTTAAATAGTAATCCTTCCTACCATTATTCTTACCAAAGTGGATAACCTCACACTTGCTAACATTGTACTGCATCTGCCAGGTTCTCGCCCACTCACTCAACCAATCCAGATCCCTCTGCAGGCTTTCCACACCCTCCTCGCAATTTGCTTTTCCACTTATCTTCATGTATCAGCAAATTTCGTCACCCTGCACTCAGCCCCTCCCTCCAGATTAAATATGTAAATGGTAAATAGTTGAGGCCCCTGCACCGAATCTTAGGGCAATCCACTAGTAACCAGCTGCCAATCAGAATAGCACCCATTAATACCTCTATCCAGTCTAACACCCTACCCCGGACTCCCTGCACCTTAACCTTCTGCAGCAATCTTTTGTGAGGCACCTTATCAAACGCTTTTTGGAAATCCAAAAACACCACATCCACTGGTTCCCCTCTATCTACCTCACTAGTCACTTCCTCATAGAACTCCAATAAATTTCCCCTTAACGAATCCGTGCTGTGTCTGCTTGATCAACCGTTCGTATCCAGGTGCCTCGTTATTTCTGCTTTGACGACAGATTCAAGCATTTTTCCGACTACAGACGTTAAACTAACCAGCCTATAATTCCCTGCTTTCTGCCTGCTACCTTTTTTAAACAGTGGCGTAACATTAGCCATTTTCCAATCTTCCGGCACTTTTCCGGAGTCCAGCAAATTTTGAAAGATAATTACCAGGGCATCTGCTATCACCTCTGCCGTTTCTTTGAGGACTCTGGGATGCATTCCATCCGGTCCCAGGGACTTAGCTGCCCCATTAGCCTATCAAGCACCACTTCTCTAGTGACTGTAATCTCATCAAGGACCTCATCTCCTACCATCCTTCTATCCTTGAGTTCGGGCAAGCAATTTACGTCCTCCTCCGTAAAGACCGACACAAAAAACTTATTTAAGGTCTCCGCCATATCCCTGTCATCTACCATTAAACCACCCCTCTCATCCTCCAAGGGTCCTACATTAACTCTGGCCATCCTTCTATTCTTTATGTACTTATAAAAACTCACTGTCCTTTTTGATGTTTCGAGCTAGTTTAGCCTCATATTCCATCTTTCCTTTTTTAATCACCTTTTTAGTCACTCACTGCTGTTGTTTAAAACTTTCCCAGTCCTCCGATCACCCACTATTTTTAGCCGTTCTGAATGCCTCAGCTTTAGATTTAATAGTCTCCCTAATTTCTTTGAAGAACCACGGCTGATTTTCCCTTCGCCTATAGTCCTTCTTCACCATCGGAATATATTTATGTTGACTACCGAAAAAGATCTCTTTAAAAATCCCCCACTGTTCCTTAGCCGTCCTACCAACCAGCGCACTCCTCCAATCCACAGTCGCCAATTCCTCTCTCACCCTATCATAATCCCCTCTATTCAAGCATAGTACACAGGTCTGGGACTCTACTACCTTATCCTCCAGCTGCATTATAAATTCTACCATACTATGATCACTCGTCCCTAGAGGATCCCTCACATGAATATCCCTAATTTTATCCACCTTATTACGTAGTACCAGGTCCAAGACTTCAGAGACATTTGAGAGTCAACCATATTGCTATGAATCTGAAGTCACGTGTAGGTCACACCAGGTAAGGACAGCAGATTTAAGGTGTCAGGGTGGCACAGTGGTTAGCACTGCTATCTCACTGTACCAGGGTCTGCATTCAATTCCGGCCTCTGCTAACTGTGTAGAGTTTGCATATTCTCCCAGTGTCTATGTGGGTTTGTTTCAGGTGCTCTGATTTCCTCCCACAGTGCAAAGATGTGTGGGTTAGGTTGATTGGCCTAGTTGCCCCTTAGTATCAGGAGATTAGCACGACAAATGTGTGTGTTTGCAGCGATAGGGCTTGGGTGGGATTGTTTTTGGTGCAGTCTGAATGAGCGAAATGGTCTCTTTCTGCACTGTAGGAACTCTGTAATTGTATGATTTCCTTCCCTAAAGGAAACTAGTGGACCAAATGGGTTTTTACCACTGTGGTTTCATGGTCATCAGTAGATTTTTAATTCCAGATTTTTATCTTATTGAATTTAAATTTCACCATTCGCCAAAGTGGAATTCAAACCCAATTCCTCAGATCTTGCCTTGAGTCTCTGGATGCCGAAGATAAAAGCAAATTACTGTGGATGCTGGAATCTGAAACAAAAACAGAAAATGCTGAAAAATCTCAGCAACCTGTGAAGAACTCTCCACATTCAAATCATTAGCTCTGTTCTCTCTCTACAGATGCTGCAAGACTTGCTGAGATTTTCCAGCATGTTTTGTTTTTGTCTCTAGGTTGCTAGTCCCAGTGACAATGCTACAGCGCCACTGCCTCCCTAATGGAGAGAGGTTACTATTCTTAAACAGACCATCATAAACTGAATTGTGTCATTACAAGGGATTCACTTCACCCATTTTGATTTACAAATCCATCACTAGATTAATTCCACACACCTTGATCTATTGTGCAGAACAACACAATGTTTATCACTTTATCTCAGTGACAGTAGCAAATTTACTGCTACCATTGGCAAATTTCTCAGCCATAAAGATGCTCCATTAAGATTGTGTGTGGCCTAGTTTTAGATACCATTTTACCTCTTGAGAGCAGATTAATTTTGATTCTTGACATAAGGGCAAACTGTTCTGTAACTAGTGGAAAGATATTGTGTACTTATCAAAGCCAAGGTGATTGAATATTTCAAATTCTGATATAGCACATGGGATTCTAGATTTATGACAGTGTTTTGAAGACTGCATTCTGTGACACTGACTTGAAGTCTCTTGAAAAATACCATCCACCTAGATAAAATCATTAATTCACTTCATAGCCAATTTCAGGATATGAATTTAGGAATCCAATTTCCATTATTCAGTCTTCTCTGGAAGTTTGGCCTCACTCTTCAGCCATCAAGAGAAAATATCAGCTCCTTCCTCCTCATACATTGACATCTCTCATGCTGTGCCAGTGAATTGGAGAAGGAGTCATTGTTCCCCAGTCAATGCTTCTGCTTGCCACTTAGTCTTTGAAGGCAAATCAGCTCAGATCACACAAGGCACCGTACCTTCAAGTGGTATAGGTTACCTAATGCTCAGTTTCCTAATGATTCCGAATCTGCAAGCTGCCACCCTACAGTACAGAAGGAGGCCCATCGAATCTGCACTGAAAGCAATCCAGGCCCCATCCCAGTCACCCAACATATTTGCCCGCTGATCCCTCTTACATACACATCCAGAGACACCAAGGAATAATTTTAGTGCGACCAATGCACTTAAACTACACATCTTTTGGACTGTGAGAGAAAACCGGAACACCCAGAAGAAACACACACAGACATGAGGAGAATGGGCAGACTCCACACATACAATGATCCAAGCTGTGCCATTCCATATGCACTCCAATCAATATGACATATGGCTCTCAGTGAAATTACATAAGATACATTTTGTTCCCGGCTATAACCAGATTTCTTGGCTATTATTCCATTGTGGCGTTGGTCATCTAAAATTCCTGATATTATTCATGCAGGTCACTGGGGGAGCTAACATTCTAAACCTTAAAATGTAGGGGATGATCTTACCTTTTCATCCTGCCAGTTGATGAACAAGGTCAGCTGGTAAGATTGTGTGAGAGAAGAAAAATCAGGTTTGCGGCCGATTTCTCATCTATGACAATCTTACCAGGTATCCTACGAGATCAGCCTTCTGCCCAAAAAGGTCCTACCTCCCCTCCCCGTACTAACAGGAAACAGATTCAGCTTTTTTTTTGAACAGAGTGGCATTAGACTGGACTTGTGGCCTTGTAGAAAAAACATGGATCCGAAACTTTTCCATTTTCATACTCGTTCAGGACTTAGAATTTTTTGGTAAGATCACTCCCACAAACTTTGCTGCTCTCCTTCCTTTTGAAGACAGCTAAGTTTCTGAGAGTCAAAAATTCACAAGTCTCTAAGTGCTGCATCTTGTACAAGTAGATTCCACTGACATTGCAGTTTATTCATGAATGATGTGTCCTAAATTGGACCCCAATTCTGCTTCATTCTGTCCACATTCAACAGTTGCTAGTCCATAATCTTAGCAAGGTTATATTCACTTATATTGCTTTTTAAGGCAAACATGGTATGTGCTGTAAAGAAAGCAACTGAAAGATTAATGTGGAAAGTGCAATATTACTAAGTAAATGTTCAGTTTTCAGCGGGGAGTGATTGGTGAAATTCTCATCTTTACAATTGATAATTAATTTTTACACTGCCCAAACTGGTGACATGGGAGAAGCAGTTATTACTATTGCCCTGAACTGGTATTTTATTGTTTCATTGCATTATTTATAAGATTAAAAATGTATTTTCTGAAGTAGCAGCAATGTCAATTGAACATTTGGGAAATGTATTGAACTGCATTTGGTATCAATCTCTGATGAATAAGAAAACACATACATTGTTACATTGTTCGGCTGACCATAGTTGGCAATCTTATTTTGCACTGTGGATATATTGAGTCATTCTTTTTAACTTAGAAGATTGCAGATGTCTGCAAGATATCTCACAACTGATAGGATTATAATGAGAATGCAATTTTACATGTATTGTAAAATATTCACTGCAGTGTATTGACCACAGGGAAATATTGTGGAAGTGAAGTTCAGATAAAGGGATGATCTATGCTCCCTACATCTGCATCGTTCACTCACCATCATGCCAATTGTCTGATGAGATTGCCTGATGGGAATAGAAGGGTTAATGAGAGACAGCACACTACCACAAAGGAAGGTTTGATGCCACGTTCACATCAGCTGTTATTGTAACTCCTAATTTTCAGAAGGTGGGCAAATGAGGGCTCACTAAACGCAAAGATGAGGCCCAGACTACTCTAACTTTGTGTCGCGATGTTGGTGCCTAGCAGCAATCTTGTCAAAAAAAAAACCCTTGTGAAGAAACAGTAGACCAGGATGAGCAGTGGAGTCTTATCATTAAGGGCAGAAAGCACTGAAGTGCTCCTCTAGGCTCATATGAAAACACGAGGAGGTGGAATTTTCCCATCCCGCCTGCCACAGGAATCATAGCAGGTGGGACACAGACCATGCAAAGGTCCACTGACTTTGGATGGGATGCTCCGTCCTGGGGTGGGTATTGCCAGAAAGTCCTGCTCGGGGATTTGGATTTTATCCACTAGTAGTGTTTACATACTTCTAGCCATTTTGCCACTCACTTCACTGCCACTGACCATCCATGACATCCTGCTACACTCACCTGTTGTCTTGGACCTGGCTGGTTATGAGCAGGATTGCAGCTTTACTATTTAAATGAAGCTGGGAAGTTAAAATGGCCAAGGTCTTATGCCAATAATGAACTTGGCATTCTCTTTTTCCCAACCCATGCTAGCCCGTTAAAGTGGCAAATCATTTTTAAAAAAACATTTCATTTATTTTCCTATTCCATGCTCATTTTTTCTCTCATTTCCACAATTAAGACAAGTCCACAAATCAATAAATAAAGTCAGCCTCAAATACAATCAGAAACAAACTGAAGAAAATAAAATCTTACAAGCCAATGTTAAAAGGGAGCTTTTAAAGTCAACATGCATCTTCAATAAACCTTGTCATTTTCATTATTTTCTTCCATGTTAAATTATGCTAATTTCTAGCTGAATAAATGACTTTTTAATTACCTCATAGTTTCTTCAAATTTTCTGCTTTTAGAGAGACCACTTGAGATTGTCAGATGGAAATTTTGATTGTTTCAGTTGACAACTTAAATACTACTATTGGATACACTTTTCCCAATGCAGCACAACCTGGATGATTTACACCTAGGCAGGGCCAGGACTGATGTCATAGGGCAAGTATTTGCTAGAGCGGTCGGCAAGGGTTTAAACAGAATGACAGGGAGGGTGGGAACCTAAGTAGGGTGATGAGGGAAAGAAAAACAATGACTTAATTTAGAAGTGAGAACACTAAAATGAAAACGTGTAGATAGGGTAATCAAGTGCATAGTTAGTTTCCTAAACCAATATTTCATGGAGCCGACTATGGAACAGATGATCTTGTATATTGAAATGGCTAATGAAGCAGGTTTAATGAATGATCTGAGAGTAAAAGATCCCCTAGGAAGTAGTGATCATAAAATATGGAATTTAATATTCATTTTGGAAGAGAAACTTGGGTCAGAAACAACTAAAATCAAGAGAATTGCAATGAGATAAAGATGGAGTTAGCTAAAGTGGATTGGGCTAAGCAAGAATAGCAAGAGAGCAGTGTCTGGCCTTTAAAGGGATAATTCATGATTCTCAGCACAAAGTTATGTCTTAATAAAGAGGAACGGTTCCAAGAGAGAAATAAACCAAACATGGCTAATCATTATTTTACCCATTGAATGATGGAATGGGCTCAAGGGATTGAACAGTCTACTCATGATCCTATTTTTGTAAAGGGCATAGTGGAATTACCCCAAACCATCCTAGGCTAGTAGATTTGTTCAGACCAACATCATTCCTCTCCCTTTATAAGTGAAGGTTCATAAAGATATGATTCCATCTGCCCTGTGACACTTCAATAATAGAACTGCAATCTTTTCAGTTCTTGTTGCTTTATGACAAGTAGCCAGACTAAACACACAATGAACATTCCTTTGTCACTTCTGTTTGGTGACCCATAAATTTAGCTACTCAGTTGGTGTCAGTAAAGAGTGGGTGGGAATCAGTAGCAACCTCCAAAGTCCCCACCCTCCCATGCAGACTTTCAAGAATGTCAGCCCCATCTGCCCCCACCCCTGACCTCATTCCCCCCCAACTCACCCCTTTAGGCATCTGCCAGCCAGGCTCTGCTAATAACCCATACTAACTTTGAAGCCTAATTCCATAACTTCCTCAGGTTTGGGGATTCTGATCGTCTCAGCAGTGGCCACTGCTCAAACTAGGACTACAGGACTGCCAACAAATCAAATTGGCTGGTTGTTTTCTAAAGTGTCTTCTTCTTCAAATGGGGGAAACCTTCATCTTAAACAATTGATGTTACAGAGCAAAAAAATGGTTGTTGGGGATATGGTGCCCTATGAATTTTATCTAGGTCCATGTTCGTATCTGTGCTGTTGGATTTGCACCATTCCAACTGACCAAACTGCTCTTATCAAATTCACAAATTACATTCTACGTGACTGTGACAGAGGTAAACTAACCCTCTTTGTTCTTTATGACATGTCTATAGGCTTTGGATCTGTTTACCATATCATCCTCTTCCATCACTGTCCACTGCTGTCTGGTAACAAAAGTGGTTAGCACAGTGGTACACAGTGGTTAGTATGTTAGCACTGCTGCCTCACAGCGCCAGGGATCCGGGTTTGATGCCTGGCTTGGGCCATTGGCTGTGGGAGTCTGCACGTTCTTCCCATGTCTGTGTGGGTTTCCTCCCGTGCTCCAGTTTCTTCCCACAGTCCGAAAGATGTGCAGGTTAAGTTGACTGGCCATGTTGAATTGCCCCGTAGTGCTTTATTTTAACGTTTTCATTCTTAGTGCTGGGCGGACTTGAAACTGAGAGTGTTTCAGATTCAACTTTTAGACCTGTTATCCGGCACCACCATACGCAATCTTCCTGCAAAATTATCAGCAATTCCAAATCATGCTGCAGAAGCCTGTGGTTGGGGCTTAATGCACCCGAAACACTGCAGCTCCGATCGGTGCTTCCAACTGTGCACGCGCAGTAAAAATACACAGAAAAACACTGCCCTGCCACATCACTGCCAGGCCAGATAATGCCTTCTCCCCCTGGCCTACACATTCATTATCCAGTCCCACATCATTATTGACCTCCTTATCACCCACCCTCCTCCCATTACCCAAACCGATCATGGCCCCCTGCCCCTCTTCCCCCGCAACATATCATACACAGAGTGGGCAGCAGGCCCCACTTTCCCCACTGCGGAACAAACAGAGAGTGGCAGCAAACACCCTGTCACCCCTCTCCCTCCCCCCGTCCCACAACATGATGGCAGATTAGAGGGATTAGAGAGATAAATATGTAGCGTTATAGGAATAGAACCTGGGTGACATTGTTGTCATGCAGACTCGATGGGCTGAATGGCCTCCTATTCACTTAGGATTTCTATGATTCAACGATTCTAAGTGCAATTGCCTGGTTCAATTCTTATTGATCTAATCATAGCCAGAGAACACTTCCTATTCCCACTCAACAACCTCTGATGTCCCACCTACCCCTTGCCATCATCCACTCACCCCTTACCTCATCCTTCTATTTCTCATCCAAATGCACAGCAGTGTCCACGTTATTATAATCACCGCAGAGACCGATAACTTTTAAAAAGAGATGAATTCCTAGTGATCAACGAAAGTAACTGAAAGTTAAGGATTCATGTTTTAACACTCTTTCTGTAACCGACAAACTAAAAATAACAAAGACAAAACCTTACTCAAAGGATAACTAAGACACTAAACATTAACCAACTGATACAACTGAAATATTTTTCATGACATGTTTTTACATTACATCATTCTTCCAGCAGATACGTAATCTTAAAGATTAAGAACCACGTTCTTCCCGGATTTTTTTTTACCAGACTCTCCCGGCTGAGGATGGAATTTTGTGACCCGCACTCACCCTGTGGTGATTTAGGTAGCAAGTTTGATGGCGGCTGGGCATTTAATCAGGTGGGAAGGTGACATATGGCAACCCTGCCACCTTCTCATCTCCACCTCACTAAATTTAGGAAACATCTCTGGTTGGCCATCAAATCTGGCACCAATTGCAGCACATGTCGACAATTAATGTGCACTTTGAGATCTTATCCTCCTAGTATAACACAGGTGAGGATGCGGGCCTCGCAATGCAGGAATCAAACTTTGGCACCTTTGTTGGAGGGTACCCGGAGATAGGGGGAACCTAGGCATTCAGTGCCTAATAGAGTAACCCAGCTTTGGGAGCACAGAAATCTACCACACCCTTGCCCTTACTGCTGACCCCTCCACCACCTCCCATGATCCTGATTCAACTATCTTCTTACGTCTATGACTCACCAGTACCTGGATCTCTCCACGGTCAGAAGCCAGGACTGGTTGCAGCAGTTTCCGCATCGCCACTAACACTTCTGAGTACAGAAGAGCGACTGGCCTTTGTTTAGCCAGGCAGCCTTTTGCAGGCAGGACTTCCAATCCCAGGGTCCTGATCTTGGGAGGAGGCCCAATGTTCGCCTGTCAGTTGACTGATAGCACAAAATACAACAGGTCTTCTCAATAAGAGGAGACACAGCTGTCTCCCCGGCTCTCTAGGCAGTGGCCAAGACCTCAATTGCCTCCATAAGATTCTACCTTATGTCTTTGATAATGATTTAAAAGTCATCCCATTCAGTTTTCCGAATATCCCTCAAAAGACTTTTAGCAGCAAGGCCAGTGACTCATTCACAGATTCATAGGAATCCTACAGTGCAAAAAGAGGCCATTCGATCCACTGAGTCTGTACCAAAAAAAATCCCATCCCAGGCCCTATCCCCACAATCCCACACATTTACCCACTAATCGCTCTAACCTACACATCCTGAAACACTAAAGGCCAATTTAGCATAGTCAATCAATTAGACCCAAACGTCTTTGGACTATGGGAAGAAACCACAGCACCCGGAGGAAACCCACACAGACACTGGGAGAATGAGCAAGCTTCATACAAATAGTAATCCACGCTGGGAATCGAATCCAGGTCCCTGGAGCTGTAGATAGCAGTGCTAACTATTGTACTACCATACCACCTTAACTGCTCTCACCTAGTTCAGTTCTCATCTATGTAATTGTAGCCAAAGAATGATCTGCGATAGCTTCTATTCCCCATAGATAGAATTGTTCCTTAAATTTCCACAAATCCCATTGCTGTGATCAGAAAACAAACCTCTCCAAGCACTCTGCTTAGCTTTTAACACTTCAGCCACTTCAGCCTTTTCATCAGAGCAGTGGATGCTGTCTACTCAACACAACGGTGATTAATTTGTTTCCTACTTTGTGTCTCTGTTTCCAGGAAAACTGCTGTATTTTTTTTGTCAAGGTATGAAAACTGACATATTTTCATTTTAAGTGCTGAGTCTGGGTGTAATGCAGATCCAACTTGGAAATCTGCTTTCAGGCGCCCCCGAACGCACTCAGCTTGAAAAAAAAATTGCAGGTTCCATTTGTGCTGTGGGCAGGGTTTAGCGCAGCTGAAACGACCGGAGCTCTGAACTGCATATGTGCAGTTAGAAAAAAATTTGAAAAAGCGTGGCCGTGTCAAATCACTTCTGGGATGCAGAAAGCAGAGAAAGCGGCCCAGGAGTGAAAAGCGGGAGCAGTGGCCCCCCCAGACATCACTGTTCCCCTTATCTAACCCCCACTACCCACAAACATCACTGTCCCCCACAGACATCACTGTCCCCCTTCTTCGTCCCTCCACTATCACTCACATCACTGTTCCTCTTATCTAACCCCCTCACTACCCACACATCGCTGTCCCCCTTGTCCACCCCCCCCCCCACTACCCACACACATCATTGTTCTCTATCCATCCCCTCCCACTACCCCACACATCATTGACCCCTTTATCTAGTCCCCCTTAACCACACACATTGCTGCCCCTCTTATCCACTTTCCCCACTACCTACACACATCGCCATCCCCCTTACCCACCCCTCACAACCCACACACATCACTGTCCCCCTTATCCAACTGGCCCCTGCTACTCAGACCAGTCCCCACCCTGTCCCTTCCACCCACACCCGCACCGATCACTCGCAGAATGGTAGCAGGCACCCCTGTCCTCTCCAGTGCCCCCACCAGAGATCAATCTGACCGCCACCCCAACAGTGAGCGATCGGGCCTCCCCCTATCCGCCAGAGATACATCTTACCTGCCTCCCAACTTTCCCACCAGAGACAACGATCTGGTCTCTCCACTCCCCCCACCCCCAGAGAATGGTCAGGCCTCACTTACCACCGCTTTCACCAGAGGAACATCTGACCCGCCTCCTCCTCCCCTTGCCAACCAGAGAGTGATCTGACCTGCCTCCTCCGTCCTCCCTTCCACCACTGACCTGAGTCAGAGAGCTGTCGGACGCACTGAATGCCCTCCTCAGCAGCTGGAACGCCCAATTCAGTCTTTCATTTCAGCGTGGTTGGAGATTGACAAACGCAGTCATAAAGGAGGAATTGCTGAAACTGGGCGTGTAGTTCATTAATTCAATTTAAATACATGCAAATGCATTTAAATTGCTGTTGCGGCTGTTTTGGGTGCAAAGCGGATCATGGCCATTCCCAAGTTTCGGTAAAGTGACAATCTGCACAGATGCAGGTGCAGATTGTGTCAGTGGCCTTACACTCAACTTTACCACATTTTCGAGCCCAAAAACAGGCGTGTGCAATGATAAAATCGAGCCCATGATTTTCAACACACGATTCCAAATGTGTAAAACACAAATTCGTCGGGTCTGTTTGAATTCAGTTCAAATGGACTCCATTTTTAATGGAGCAAATGCCTTTTCCTGGAATAAAACAACTGGGATAACATCTCAAGAAACAGAGACAGGCTTCTTGAGTAGCTGGTCTGAGCATCAGCAGCCCACGTGGCCATTTCCAATCTGCAGATGGGGGTAGGGGTTCAATGTAATCCGGTGCAATCTTTCCCCCACCGCTCAGGATTCTTTTTCCCAAGACCTCTGTGGCAAGGCGGGAAATTTCCAAATGTGAGCTATACAACATGAGAGCAGAAATCCAGATCTTTGTCCTTGGCCCCTACCACAAAATGTGATTCCTAACTTCAGATGCCATCCATTTTGGCAATTGTCTGAGCAGGAATCCATTTCTTTACAGCCTGAATGCGTTGTTTGGCCCAAGCTAAGCTTTCCGCTCATTATTAAATTTGTCTTCCATAACATCATCTGACTTCATTCCTACCTCAGTTCTCTTGTTGTGGAAACCAATATTTCCTGCCCTTATTACTCCCAGACTCCAAAATTCTGCCTTCTATGAACTTCAAAACTTTACGGCGTGTTTTTTTAAGCTGCAGCAAGATCTGTTCACCACTCATTCCAGTGTTGAACATCCTACACTGACACTGAGTTAAGCAATGCCTCTATTTTAAAATGCTCATCCTTACTTTCAAATCCTACCATAGCCTCAACCTTTCCTGTCTTTGTAAACTCTTCATTCCCCCCCCCCCCAACTCTCTAAGATATCCTGAGAAAGGTCTACAAAATTAGGAGAAGCATAGGCAGGATGGGTAGTCAGAGGCTTTTTCCAAGGGCATAAATGTCAATTACAAGGAAGCACAGGTTCAAGGTCAGGGGAGAAATTTAAGGGAGATGTGTAGGGGAGGTATTTCACACAGAAAGTGATAAGTGCTTGGAACGCGCTGCCAGAGGAGGTGGTGGAAGCAAGCACATTAGTACCATTTAAGAGGCATCTGGATGGCCACATGAATAGAGAAGGAATAGAAGGAGATAGCCCAAGTAAGGCAAAAGGTTTTTTAAATCTAATTAGGGCATCATGATCAGCATAGGCTTAGAGAGCCAAAGGGTCTCGCCCTGTGCTTTACTTTTCCTTGTTCTTTGTTCTAGATCCTGCACTGTTGGCCTCTTGAGCATCCCGATCTTAGTTGCTGCATCAATAGTGGCATTTCTTCAGCTGCCTTGGCTCTAAGCTCTGGAATTTCTTTCTTAAACCTCTCTGAACTCTATATCTGTTTCATCCTTTAAAACCAGTCCATAGAATCCCTAGACTGCAAAAAGAGGCCATCAAGTTTGCACCCATTCTCTGAAAGAGCATCTCACTGGGCCCACTTCCCTGCCCCAGGACCCTAACCCTGTGTATTTATGATGCAAAATCCAACTAACCTATACATCTTTGAACACTAAAGGGCAATTGAGCATGACCAATCCATCTAACCTGCACATCTTTGGACTGTGGGAGGAAATCAGAGCACTGGGAAGAAACCCATGCAGGTATAGGGAGAATGTGCAAACTCAACACTGGCAGTCAGGCCAGAATTGAACCCAGGCCCCTGGCACTGTGAGGCAGCAGTGCTAACCATTATGTAACCACACCATTCCTTAACACCTGCCTCCTTGACCAAGTTTTGGTTACCTGAGCTAATATTGAATGTGAAGGTTTTAGAGGAGGGCGTGGAAAGGATTTATGAGATTAATTACAGAAATAAGGGACTTCAGTCCCCTGAGTAGATTGAAAAAACTAACGTTGTTCTCCTTTCAGAAGTAAAGGATGAATGGAGATTTGCTAGACATATTCAAAATCATGATAGGTCTATGCAGTGTATATATGGAAAACTGTTCCTATGCGAAGGGACAAGAACCAGAAGACACCAATTTAAGATGATTGATAAAGGAATTTATGGTAACTCATGAAATCGCAACTAGTTACGCAAGTAGTTGGAATCGGAGTGTGATGGAAGCAGATTCAATTGCAGCTTTCAATAGGGAATTGGGAAAAAAACATCTGCCTTGGAGAAATGACAGGCGATTGGGATTAGCTGAGTTGTTCATACAGGAAACTGGCATGGGCGTGATGGGATGAATGGCCTCTTGCTGTACAGTGACCATTCTATATTTCTATGACTTCACAGTGCCATGTTTTGTGCTAAAATGCTTCATTGAAAAGCATCAGGATATTTCATTATTAAATTAAAGAAGCTCTATAAATACCAATTTGTTGTTGATGTTGCTCAATACCCAGGCCAATAAACAGTGAGTTAGCTGGTGAGTTAATTAGCTTTGTTTATATAAGTAATCCATTTATTACAGACACACACCATATCCAATGATGGTAACAGAATGGGAGAAATAAATTGTTTTGCATACCTTTGACATAAGCTGATAGGTTAGAGGAAGTTCATAATGATTCTGGCTGTGAATGTATGCTGTTGTGCACAATATTGCTTAGAGGTTAACTAGCGTGTTTGTATTTCTGGGCATGAAATTCCATACTCTGCCTTGGGACAATTGTAGGATTTCAGAGTGAGGGAATGTGAAGGTCTGTTTGTGGATGTGGGACTGTTGGCATTTGTGAATAAGTATCAATCGCATGCTGCAGTTGCCATCAAAGTCAGATATGTGGAATGTGCAGAGTTTCACTGTACAACCTGGAAGTCTTGCCAGTAGATAAATTACTGACAGAAGTTTGCTGACTTGAAAGTTGCAGACAGGATCATTTTATTTTAGGAATGCGAACACCGAGAAATCTAAGCATAATTCTTGTGCATAAATGTTGCCTATGAGGAGAGGTTGAGTAGACTAGGATTGTTTTCACTGCAAAGATGTAAGTTGCGAGGAAACCTGATAGAAGTCCACAAAATTATGAAAGGCATATAAAGGGTGGATAGTTAGAGGCTTTTTTCCCAGGGTGGAAGCATCAATTACAAGGAGGCACAAAGAGGGGGAAAGTTTAATCGGGGGAAGTTTTTCCTGTAGAGGGTAGTGGGTGCCTGGAACCACTAGAGAAGGTGATGGAAGCAGGCACATTAGCAACATTTAGGAGGTATCTAGATGGGTGCCTGAATAGGGAGGGAATAGAGGGATACAGTCCAAGTAAGGATAGAAAGTCTTTTTCAGTTTACAAAGAACAAAGAACAACACAGCACGGGAAACAGGCCCTTCGGCCCAACGAGCCCGCGCCGCCATCCTAACGTCTTAATGACATATAGAGACCAATATCGGGACAAATTGTTACCCAATCAGCCAAAGAGCACATTTTTGGGATGTGGGAGGAAACCGGAGCACCCGGAGAAAACCCACGCAACCACGGGGAGAACGCGCAAACTCCCGCAGACACAGGCCCAAATCCATGTGTCTGCACAGCAACAGCGATAGTCTCTGAGCTGTCATGTTGCCCATCTGATGGTCCAGTTTAAGCATACACTAACGACATGAAGCACTAGGCCACTCCTGAAGTAACATCCAAGAGCAGCCCTCGCACGACCTGCCGAATGCATGCACCTTGTTGGTCAACAAGGTGGACCGAATAGCCTGTGGAAACAAATAAAGTATTTAAACAGTCCTCCTATATCCCTCTATCTGCAGACCGCTCATGTGGCTGTCCAAGAGACCCTTAAACAACCCTAGCGTGCCTGCTCCCACCACCTTACTCGGTAGTGCATTCCACACCCCCACTACCCTTTGTGTGAAAAATGCCCTCTAATATTCGTCTTATACATAGCCCCCCTCACCCTAAGGCCGTGACCCCTCGTTCTATCCGATTCTAATGGTGGAAAAAGCTTACCACCATTTACTCTATCTATACCCCTCATAATCTTATATACCTCTAATAGATCCCCTCTCAGCCGACGTCTTTCAAGGGAAAACAACCCCAGTGCATTCAATCTTTAGTTAGGGCATCATGATGGGCATAGGCTTGAAGGGCTGAAGTGCCTGTTCCTGTGCTATACTTCTCTTTGTTCTTAAATGATAAAGAATAGACAGTATGTGCAACAGTTTACATTTATCTTTATACATGAAGATGTGCTCCAGTTAGACAAATGTAGTGTCTATTCAATGGCAAATGCTCCGGAATGTCCAGGGTCATTCCTAAAGTTGAAACATTTCTTCCTTCCTTCAAGGAAAGGTTTCTGCCTTAGTTTTATTCCAACAGAAGTTTAATTCATAATGCCAAGCCCTGCAAGAGTTAAAATATGAACAGGAAATCTGTTAATCTGATTCAGAAGAATGTAACCTGATCATGAACTTTTAAAATACAAATCTTAATTGACTAATGATAGCACCTTTATTCTCCCACAGTGAGAGGATCGCCTTTCACATCCAGAAACACAAACGTACGAGTTAACATTTTAAATAATATTATGCAATTGTTACAAACTATGGTAAACATCCTCTAATTTGCATTGTTGTGGTTTTATGTAACAAAATCTGCTTCAAAAAAGCAGGTGGGAGGTTTAGGAGGTCTGGGTCAGTAACAAGAGCAAATGATACATTATAAATACTTCACAATTCCAAAATTTGCTCATTGGAAATGTTATACTGCAAACTTCAAATGGTATGTCTTTGAAGTAAATGTGTTGAAATGGACTGGCTGAAAACATATCATACTCAGATAGATTGCTCTTTATTCTGTCACATATAGATGAACAACAAGACCAGGAACTTTCATACGAGCATAAAAATTAGGAACCAGGCCACTTGGCTTCTGAAGCTTGCCCTGCCATTCAGTAAGACCATGGCAGATCTGATTGTTACCTCCGATAACCTTTCCCCCCCTTGATTATCGACAATCTGTCTAACTCTCACTTAAAAGTACTCAAAGACTCTGCTTCCACTGCGTTCTGAGGAGAGTTCCCAAAGACACACAATCCTCTGACAGAAAGAACTTTCTGTCAAGCCGTTGATGTCGTCTACATGGATTTCAATAAGGCGTTTGACAAGGTTCCTCATTGTAGGCTGATAGAAAAGGTGAAGGTGCATGGGATACAGGGCCAGGTATGTAGATGGGTTGAGAACTGGCTTGGGAGGAGGAGACAGCGGGTAGTAATGGAAGGCTCTTTTTCCAACTGGAGGTCAGTCACTAGTGGTGTGCCACAGGGCTCAGTACTAGGACCTCTTCTATTTGTGGTTTATATAAATGACTTGGAAGAGGGGGTAGGTGGTGTGATCAGCAAATTTGCTGATGACACTAAGATGCTTGGATTGGCAGGAACTGAGGAGCAGTGCCAGGCAATACAACAGGACATAGATAGGCTGGTAGATTGGGCAGATAGATGGCAAATGGAATTTAATCAGGATAAATGCGAGGTGATGCATTTTGGCCAGAAAAATGTAGCGGGTAGTTATAGGATAAAAGGTAAAACTATCCGGAGTATAGAGATGCAGAGAGACCTGGGAGTGCAGGTTCACAAGTCTCTAAAGGTGTCAGTACAGGTGGAGAATGTGATAAAGAAAGCGTATGTTATGTTAGCCTTCATAGGAAGAGGTATAGAATACAAGAGTAGGAATCTAATGTTGCAAGTGTATAGAACGTTAGTTGAGCCTCACTTGGAGTACTACATTCAGTTCTGGTCGCCTTACTACCGGAAGGATGTGGAGGCCCTGGAGAGAGTGCAGAGGAGATTTACCAGGATGCTGCCTGGTATGGAAAGGCTGTCTTACGAGGAAAGATTGAACACGCTGGGGTTGTTTTCCCTTGAAAGACGTCGGCTGAGAGGGGATCTATTAGAGGTATATAAGATTATGAGGGGTATAGATAGAGTAAATGGTGGTAAGCTTTTTCCACCATTAGAAAAGGATAGAACGAGGGGTCACGGCCTTAGGGTGAGGGGGGCTATGTATAAGACGAATATTAGAGGGCAGTTTTTCACACAAAGGGTAGTGGGGGTGTGGAATGCACTACTGAGTAAGGTGGTGGGAGCAGGCACGCTAGGGTTGTTTAAGGGTCTCTTGGACAGCCACATGAGGGTCTGCAGATAGAGGGATATAGTAGGACTATTTAAATATCCTATTTGTTTCCACAGGGTGTTCGGTCCACCTTGTTGACCAACAAGGGTGTGCATGCGGCAGGTCGTGCGAGAGCTGCTCTTGGATGTTGCTTCAGGAGTGGCCTAGTGCTTCACGTCGTTAGTGTATGCTTAAACTGGACCATCTGACGGGCACCATGACAGCTCAGAGACTATCGCTGTTTCTGTGCAGACACATGGATTTGGGCCTGTGTCTGCGGGAGGTTGCACGTTCTCCCCGTGGTTGCGTGGTTTTTCTCCGGGTGCTCCGGTTTCCTCCCACATCCCAAAAATGTGTTCTTAGGCTGATTGGGTAACAAATTGGTCCCTATATGTCATTAAGATGTTAGGACAGCGGCGCGGGCTCGTTGGGCCGAAGGGCCTGTTTCCCGTGCTGTGTTGTTCTTTGTTCTTTGTTCTTTGAAAGAACTTATTGTTAAATAGTGCACCTGGGGAAAAGGTGTAGACACTGTTAGAAAAAGCTGTTGTCCTGACTGTTGTTCAGTGTTTGCCATTTTATTTATTAATAAACATCCCTACAGGTCATTACATTGCTACTGTTAATAGGTAGAGATCACAGACAGGATTTTATGGCCTCACTTGGGCAAAACCAGAAATTCCCACCCAAGGTCCATGGAGATTTCTATGGTGGGGCAAGGTGGTAGAGTTCCAGCCAACCACTCTCTGATGGATAAATAATAGGAACATTTCCTCTGTGTGTTATAGGGAACTACTTTTATAAATATAGTGTAAACAGAGATTAGGCAAAAAATCTTGACTGGAGGAGTGGAAATCCACAGGCACGTTCATGAAAACAACAAAAATGGATGTTTTAAATTCCCAATTATATTATATTCCTTTGAATTAAACTAATAGAATTCCAGTTCGTATTTAAACCCTGTATGGCCTGCATGATGAATTGGACTTCTATTTATATAAAACTAAGATAGAAATCTTGCCCTGCAGGCAGAGAAGTAAAAACCATGATAACCCTCAGGATTTACATGGAGAATCCTTAATTGATCTCCCTGTGGAACTTATGGAACATGACTTCCCATGGTAATAGGCAATTGCCTACACAGGTGAAACCCATCTCCAGAGTCCTTGATAAAGCAAACCACTGAGTGGGTCTGGTTTTTTTTATATAATCCCACGTGAGAAGCTCCACACAGGGTTGTGGTTTAACTTTTGCTTTAAGAATAAAACATCATTCCTTCTCAGTTGGCTTTCTGAGTTATTACAAAAACAATGAAGAAATTATTCTGGACATCTCTGGAATATCTCTGAAAGGCCAGCTCAGGAGCAGGATTGGTGGAAGCCTAGTGATGGGCTGTCCTTGGTATGTCCTTGACAAGAGTATGCTACTACATCAATTGACAAGATTGGGAAAAATGCAGGGGTGAGGAGATCTGGAGAAGTGGGCAGACATAAAATGGATCTGAAAACCTTTTGCCCTTTGATGTTGATTTTTGTATCATTCAAAGGAAAATTCACATGGCTAAAACACCAAGGCACTGATATTGAAAATCAAATGCCTTTGGATTGTCACCAGAACATCCTAAACTAATTTCTGTTTTCTAACCACCGTGTTATAGTTTAGAACCATGCAGTAATGGTTGGTAATCAGTTGAGGCAGGGGAAGCATTATAAGTTATAATATGATAGTCAAACAAGGCTATGGATGTCCTTTGGACCTTGGATACAGGTTACTATGATAGAATATCTCAACACGTTTTATCATTTGAAGAATCAGATTCATGCATAAATGCCTTTCCACTTTTGTTTTGCGTGAGGTTGATCCACAGACAGATGCATGGATACACAGTCACTGGTGTATGTGTGTGTATATCCAAGATTCCATTCAAGTAACAATTCAACATGAAAGAGAATTATTTAAATTAATCTCCTGTGATGTTCTCAAAGAGTTTACCTGTTACCCATTCCAAGTGATGTTTCATTAATTGAACAGACCGAGCTTCCTTAAGCTCTCACTAAATTTTTTCACATTGTTACTGAGAAACATGCAAAAAGGAATTTAGATGAGTCACCCATCAGTTTTCTCTCCTTCCCTTTGCTGAACAGCCACACAGTAACTCTGTTGAAATGGGGGGATCACTGCAGGATAAAACATGGGGAAGAAATCAAACTGTACCACACAACTGCATCCCACATTGTTGCACCAATGTGACACTATTGGCATCTGTATGAGTTTTGCACGTGTGTGTTTTATTTTCTTTAATGCTTTTCATTCATCTGATGCTTTGTGTTCTTTGAAGATTAAGTGGGATGTGTGTCTAACTGAGTTTTACTGGCTTGGAAAACCTCTGCTGATTTGTATGCTACGTTTAAAAACCATCTTGGGTTATATCATGACTGAATCTGAGTGTTAATTAATCAGAATTATTAATTGAGCAGGCATTAATAAAATATAATAATTATCGAGTGTTTTAATCTTTTACAGCTTACTGAAATCTTGTTCTCCACTTGCTAAAAATAAAAAGATACTGACTGGAATTCTCCAGCCTCGCACTCACCCATTACCACTGACAGCAAGAACAGAGGCTTTGGCACCCAGCCGAAGATTCATTCACAGCAGCGGGACTGGATAATCTCAGCTACAAGTAAGATCGGGGAATCTGTGTAGTGCAGCAACAGTGTCAGTAGCAATTGTACTTAACGATAAATGTACATCAAAATAGAAATTGTAGAGCTACTGATTTGAATTTTTTCATTTGTGCAGTGAGTGGTTTGAGAGATTCCAAGTCAGTGGGCAAGTAAATTACTCAAGTGATAGGAATGGGTGACTCAAGTGCAGAAAGTAAAGAATTCAAATCCCAGAGTCCCTGTCTGTGGCTCATTTGACAGCACTTTTACCCAGAGATCAGAATATTCCAAATTCTAATCCTAATGAAGAATTTGAGCACAAAAGAATCAAGGGCTGAAAGTCCAGTGCAAAAGTAAGGGAGGTGCTGCACTGCTTATCAAAAGTGACATTAAACCAAGATCCTGGGTGGGATTTTCCGGCCTCAAATCCAGAAATTCCCACCAAAGTCAACGGACCTTTGCATGGTCCACTCCTGCCTGCTATTCTCGTGGTAGGCAGGCCGGGAAAATTCTGCTCCCTGTTTTCTTTCTCAGATGGGTAAAGAAGTTTCTATATTTTGAAGAAGAAAATTATCCTAGTTTCTTGGTCAATATTCATCCTGCAATCAATTTCTCAAAAACAAACCTACTAGATTATCTGGTAAATCTCTCATTGCTGTTTTTAGGAGTTTATTTTGAACAGTGACTGCACTTCATAGAATCATAGAATTCTACACTGCTGAAGGTCATTCAGCCCATTAAATCTGCACCATTGACAATCCCACCCTGGCCCTAACCGCATAAACTTATGCATTTATCCTAACTAGTCCCTTGACATTAGGTGGATTTGCTATGCCAAATTTCCCCTTAATCAGTGCATCTTTGAATTGTGGGCAGAAACCAGACCACCTGGAGGTAACCCACACAGAAACAGAAAGGATGTGCAAACTTTGCACAGATAGTGACCCACTGGTGCTGTGAGGCAGCAGTGCTAACCATGCTGCTATTCAGAAATATTTCATTGACTATAATGCTTTAAGATGTCTGTGGGTCATTAAAGGTACTATGTGAATGTAATCGATCTCTCTCTCTCTTCTTTTTACTGCTCTAACTCCTTGATCAGGGGTTATGGGGAAAAGGCAAAAGAATAAGGATGAGAAAAATACCAGCCATAATTGAATGGTGGAATAGACTCGATGAATTCTCTTCCCATGTCTTATAGTTTTATGGTCTTAGGATTTAGATTCGCTGGATTCAGTTCCTGGCTGGCACATTAGCCAAATTCCTGCATTGCCCTCCAAGCATCTGACCAAGCACACACACTGCCTCAGCAACAATCACAAGAAGCACAGACTGTGATCCTTCTAACCGAAGCATAGTACAGTGTGGTGGAAAAACATAGCGAATTGTTTTGCAGAGTTGAGGAGAGAACAGAAAGGCAGTGAGTAGTGCAGAGATCAGAGTCATTATCTGGAATTTCAAAACTGCTTCATCAGCTGGAAGAGAAACAAGCTCATAAAGTAGGAGGAAACCTTAAGTCATAAAAGCAAATGAGATCAGCCAAGAGTGAATTGGGGATAGAGCTACAAATTAAGCATCGCCTTAAAGAATTTCTTAAAAAAGATGTAACCTGATGTTTCTACTTTTTATCGATTGTTCCATAGTTTCGAAAATGTAGTTTTTCAAATGAAGGATCTGACAAGGGGATAAAGATTCAAGATATCAATCCTAGAATTTTAGAAAGGAGATGCACTTTAAGTCTTTTCCCAGCCATTTTGGCTTTAAATCAAGAAACATTCAGACCCCCAAATAAGAGTTTTGCTGAATTGCCTAGTGACAGAAACAATACAAGCACTTACTGTGTTCAATAAATGCATCCTGACCCTGGATAAATAATGTAGCCAGCCAGTTGGAACATTCAGAACTGAGCACCAGTCTACGCAACACTGATGCCCATGAAGAAATGGTAAATGTTTTGAACAACAAATACATGAAAATAATACAAATTTTAAAATGAATTAGGGGCTTTGGAATTTAGTCAGAAGTACTGATTGTTCGATTATGATTCTGCTGTTAGGCATCATGGAGATTTCCAAGATAACAGAACATGTCCAAGACTGAAATATGGTCCCGCGACCCTGAAAGTAACTTCATTAACTTAAATTCTTATAAGCTCACTTTTCTTTTCATGCAAGCATGATTTTTCTCAATTATGCCTCAGTCATCCAATGTTGCAATCAATAGCTAATATTGATAGATTTCTATTGGTGTGGTGCCTACTGATACTGTTTAAACAAAGAGAATGAACTAGAGAAGCTTGCCAAAAAAACTACAGAATTATCAGTTAAGGGTGCCATCTACTGGCAGATGAATAAATTGCTGCTCTCTTTTTGTATCCAAATAATGTCAGGACTGTTTCAAAAAAAGCTCCAAGAAACTACTTGTGCACAATAAATGTAAGCTTAATTGAAATAGAAGTGATGCTTTTGGTAAGTTGTGAGGAAAGCTTGCATGCTTGATATGCGTGTGTAATAAAACTTTGTGCCAGCGATAATCTCAACACTGAATTAAAAGTCAAATGGGAAGGAAAGAATGGTGGCCTTGTTAGATGGTACAGAATTAGATGTGTTCTGCCTTTTAATGATACCGATGCCACATGAGCTTGCACTTATTATTTATTTATTCATTTGTGGGTCATGGGCATTGCTGGCTGGGCTGCATTCATTTCCCATTCCTAGTTGCCTTTGAGAAGGGGATGATGAGCTGCCTTCTTGAACTGCTGCAGTTCATGTTCTGTGGGTTGACTCTCAATGCCATTAGGGAGGAAATTCCAGGATTTAGACCCAGCGACTGCGAAGCAATGGCGATATATTTCCAAGTCAGGATGGTGAGTGCCTCGGAGGGGAATTTGCAGGTGATTGTATTCCCATTTATCTGCTGCCCTTGCCCTTCTAGATAGAAGTGGTCGTGGGTTTGGAAGGTGCTGTCTAAGGATCTTTGGTGAATTGCTGCAGTGCATCTTGTAGATGGTGCACACACAGCTGCTGCTGAATGTTATAAAATTTTTTAAGTTACTTAAGCGAGGCCCAATAGCACAGTGGTTGCTGTTGCTACCTCACGATGCCAAGGGCCTGGTTTCAATTCT
Source organism: Sphyrna mokarran (assembly GCA_024679065.1). Classification (NCBI taxonomy): domain Eukaryota; kingdom Metazoa; phylum Chordata; class Chondrichthyes; order Carcharhiniformes; family Carcharhinidae; genus Sphyrna; species Sphyrna mokarran. The sequence goes on along the minus strand of JAGIQG010000004.1, from coordinate 100,316,186 downwards.
GACCTTATGGTGACCGTCTGTGTGGCGTTTGCACATTCTCCCTGTGTGTGCATGGGTTTCCTATGGGCATTCAGATTTCCTCCCATAGTCCAAAGATTATGGGTTAGGTTTATTGGCCATGCTAAATTGATCCTTAGTATTCCAGGATGTGTAGCTTAGGGGGAGTAGTGGGGTAAATATGGTGTTATAGGGATTAGAGCCTGGGTGGGATTCTCTGTCAGAAACTCGAATGGCCTGTACTTCTGCACTGTACGAATACTATGACCCTATGAAGACGTTTACCTGGTCTGAATTTGGCTGCTTGATGCAGTCTTCAAATTATTCAATTGTCCATTAGCTTTTTTTTCCTATTTTCTCCCAGTGGGGGAAAGAGCATGATGAAGGGCATCTAATTTTAATTTACTGGAGTAATAAATGGGAAAGGATGATGGCTTGGGCAATAAGAGAGGAAAGGTAAGGAGTGTAGTACTCCTGGTCATGACTGGGGAAGTTTGGTTGAAGTTACTGGCACTGCTCTTGAATTATTTGACTGTCTGGAAACTTACCAGAAAGGGGTTAAGTTGGGAGGTCAGGGACAGAGGGAGGTGTCTCTTGGGCTGTGCCAGCCTGGCACTGCCAAGCTGGCATATTGACAGTGCTAACTTGGCACTACCAGCCTGGCAACCTGACAGTTCCCACTGGGTACCGGGTAGTGGCAAGAGGCCAGGTCTGAGGGGGGCAACTGGGAGTGTGGGGGTCAAACGGGTGTAGGCCAATGAGGGGGGGGGGCAATGCTGCCACTCTACAACAGTAATCAGCAGGGGGGAAACATTATTCACTCTACAGCAATAATGTTGTGTGTTGGGGAGGGGGGGGGAAACAGATGCGCATTCTGCAATCTGTGATTATCCGGTCCATGCATGGGTGTGATGAGTGGGGACTGCATGGTTGTTACAGTTGTGATCAGACAATGCGGGGGTGGGGGGATTGGCCACAGAGCCCCATGGTAAAGGGAGGATGGCATTCGTTCCCCCTGTAGTAATACAAGACGGAGATGGCGATCAGTCCTCATGGGATCTGGGGTGGGTGGGAAGCGGGCAGAGCGTCGGCAGGAGGGAAGAAGAATCAGTCATAGAGGTCTGTGGTAGCGGGGGCAGAGGGAAGGAAAATCAATCAGAAAGCCAGCTATAGCTGGAAGAGGCAGAGAAGGACAGTTCCCTATGTTCACAAAGCATAGAGATCTGAGCATGCTCAATTGTACCCTCTGCTGCTATCAGCCAGCTTTCTGGCAAGATAGGCCCTGCTCACTCCTCCCATTGGCAAGAAATAAGTTTGACTTAACTTTTTTGACAAGTCAGATTTGAGTTTTAAGTCACTTCAAAAAAAAGCAAGAATGTTTTTCTGTTTTCATGCTTATTTGGCACTTACAATTTTTATGTTTAGATTGCTCCCATGGGGTAAGACTCATAAATCTCAATCACATGGATGCCACCAAATAGTACAAAAAAAAGGAAGCTATTTTCTGAGGCCAAGGGCTCCACGCTGCAGAAAGGAGAGTGGAAAATGCAGGGTGAAAATTAAAAAGGAAATTGGCAAAGTAAAGAGGGGGGCATGGAAAAATATTGGTAACTAAAATCAAGGAAAATTCAGAAATGTTTTATCAATACATGAAGAGCACATGGCAGACTAACCAATTAATTAAAAGCTTACGTGATTCAAGGGCAAGTTTAATTTAAATCCAAAAGTGGCCCTCAACATCAGAAAGCGTAAGATTATGATCGGTGAGCATTTTGTGACTGGAAGCTTGGTTGAATTTTATGAGGCAGGAGTATAGCTTTACCAGCATCCCTCCCCCCTCACCCATCACCCAGCAACCCTCCTTCCATCCCATCTCACTGGTTTGGTACCACTGATACACTTTGAAATGTCAATTGTAAACGTCCAACTTTTATAAGCACTATCTTGCAACATATATTAAGTGCAGGCGGCTTTAACAAACAAAGATGGAAATCCTGTCCCTCAGTGGAAGAAAGACCCACTCCCGAGAGCTGCCAATCAATCAGATTGGCCGGCAGCACTTGCATTTTCATTAAAAGCAAGCATTAACCACTCAGCCCATCGAGCTTGCTCCCCCCATTCAATTAAATCATGGCTGATATGATTGTAACTTGAAACCCACATTCCTACTATCCCCTTACTCAATTATATCCTTTAGTGCCCTGCAAACTGTGAGGTAGAAAGGATGCAGCAGTGGCATAAGTATAGAGTCAGAGTTACATAATAACCGTAGGCAATTCTGTTCCTGACCTGCTTTGAGTTTGGCAGATATCAGTGATGGTGGCTTCTTTGAAGCAGATATTTCTCATGCGTTCATCATCACTGAAGTTGAGGCACACAAATTGCTCCCTAAAAACTGAATAGATATGGCCTCCTGCTGAAAGCCCTTCTTTTTCCTATTTCACCTTCAAGCAGCTTGTCATGTTCTGTGTAACTCTTTACATTTTTTCAGTTCTGTTGAATTCCAAGAGGAGGACTTATTTGCCTCTCCTCCCACTTCCCTCAGTGTCAGGGAAAAAAAGATTTCAGCACACGCTATGAAGTCATCCAAAAACTACTACAGCAGCAACCTGCTCACCCCCAGTAACCTTTCAAACTTTAGGCAAGTATAATAAAGCTCCAAACATATAATAGACCAATTACCAATATAAATAATACAGCAACTGACCTGTAAATTATTGATGATTGCTTTGAATTGTGCTGGAAGCTGCTTTTTAACATATTCAGCTGTGTGAGGTTAGGTCAGTCTGCAGTGTATAAAGGTTGCAGAAAATATTGGGAGAGATCGATTGGACTAGTATAGAGAATAGGAAGATAATAGCTGAATCACTGCAGAGGACAAAGTAATTTAATCTAAATCGGGGTTATCATTTATCTATGTGAATGCACAAAATATATGAAATAAGATTGGGAAGTTACATATATTCGGTATAGTGATGTTGTGGCAATATTAGAGACCTGACTCAAGAAAGGGCAGGACTGGATGTTAAATATTCCTGGATATAAGGTGTTCAGAAAGATAGGGAAGGAGGGCGGGAGCTGATGTTTCCTTGTTGGATGTTTCTTCTGGTAGGGCAATCTATAAGAGGTCATAGTTTTAAACTAAAGGGAAAGCAGATTTGAAACAGAGATGAGGAGTAATTATTTCTGTCAAAGGATTGCGAGCATGAGGAATTCACTACCAAGAGCAGGACTTTGAATAAGTTTAAGGGAGGTAGACAGATTTTTAATCAGTAAGGGTTTGAGGGGCTATGGTGAATTGGCAGGTAAGTGTAGTTGAGGCCAAGCTGAGATCAGTTGTGATTGTATTAAATGTCAAGCAAGCTCAAGGGACAGAATTGCCTACTCTTTCTCCTAATTCTTAAGATTCTTATGATTAGTTAAGGAGGGCATTGCAGTGCTGAAGAAAAAGTATGTCCCAGAGGATGGAAGGACAGAATCAATTTGGCTAGAGCTAAGGAGCAAAAAGGGTGCCATCACATTGCCCAGTGTAGTCTATAGACAACCAACTTGGGAGAATGATGTAGAAGAACAAATCTGCAAAGAAATTATAGAGAGATGCAAACATTCTAGAGTAGTTTACAAGAGCAATTTAATTATCCAAATATAGACTGAGATAGTGGTAGTGTAAAAATGGGGAAAAGTAATAATTCTTAGATTGTGTTCAAGAAAATTTTCAATAACAACAAGATGTGTGCAGTCCAACAAAGGATGTATTGTTGGACTTGGCTTTTGGAAATGAGGTGGTCTGAGTAGATCAAGTGTCGGTGAGGGATCATTTAGGAGGCAATGTTTGTTTTATTGTAAGATTTAGGATGATGATAGGAAAGGAGAATAGGCAATCCAGAATAAAAATAATTAACTGAAGGGTGGAGAGGTTTAGAAACTTACACACATTTAGATCCCATTTTTGTGCATTAGGAGGCTGCAGGTATGACAAAGGCCAATTTCTACTCTCATAATTCTTATCAGATCTTTTATTGAGCTTTGTTTAAGCCCTTAGTCTGCACAAAAAATGTTGTATATGCTTTTGTCAGCATTTATCAAACATAAAACTTCCATGAATATAATTTTATTAGCACTGTGTGATTCAAAAATGGAAAGAAGTCTCACAACATCAGGATTCTTTCTGTTTTTACCCCAGTCCAACGCCGGCATCTCCACATCATGGTTCAAAAGGGCACATTGCCTCTATTTTAACTGAACAGTGTTTATTGTGAATGCAATGGATTGGATACTCCATCAATATTTATCTCCCATTCAAACAGGGAAGGTGAAATTTGAAAGTAAGTAATGAATGAATTTACATCATTAAAATCTTGTACCCAGCATGTGCATCATGTCACACCTTTTATTGTGTCAATGGTGAAAATGTTGTTCCAGACATATAACTCCACAGGGAAGCCCCCTAACATAGAACAAAAATCAAAGTTAGATCAGATAGCTACATAGTGGTTTACTCGTCAAACATCTAACTGAATACACATAAACAATGCAAATATAGCCTTGCTAACATTCTCAGAAGCAATGTGGAATGATTAACCAACAGAATAACTAAGCAATTTTCTAATCTTTAATTCACTTGACAAAAATGTATCAATCTAAATTCTTAAAAAATTGGTCAGTGTTACAAATATTTGAAAACACTTTCCTTGGATACATGGAAATTTACGAGGGTGGTTGGATGAAGCTGGAGTATGGTTGGATTAGCCAAGACTTCAGGCAGAGTAGGGGGGTAAAATGAGAGTTTCTATGTTTCGTTAATAAATCTCCTATTTGTTGAAAATCCTTTGTGCAACTGTTGGTTTAACAGACCATGCAGACTTGCATAGACTTCCAAACAGTGGCCCACTTTCTTCCATGAGAATATGGTGGACAACTGGGAAAGACTCGAGCAGGAATGGTTATCTCCTGTGGTGCAACATTCTCCGAAAAGAAAACAAAATGGTATAAGCCTCTGCTAAACTGAGGTCCCACTGACGGCGCAAAGTTTACATTCAATTCAAAGAATACAAAGAGGACCCCAAAGTTATCCTACCAAAATTTGAAGGATTATCCTGCCCAACTAAAAATATAGTTTTAGACTAAAACATATATTGTTCTACTAATGTGAAACCATTCAAATTAATCTAGTTCTACATGGACGCATTAAAGATCTTGGCAGAAAAATGTGCATTTGGTGCATTTACTGACAAATTCAATCGAGATTGGTTTGTTGGAGGCATAGGAAAATGATGTACTCCAAAAACGGTTACTGAAACAGAAGGACCTGCTTTGGAAACATGCATCTTAAACAAACAATCCAAGAGACTGAATGAAGAATTTGCGTGGGAAATATTATGCTTTAGGAGGGAAACGGAAGTGTGTGCAGTACAGGGGCTGTTCTGCACCAGCCAACAGCCTCTATGCGCAACTGATGAACAATCTGCAACACTGTACAATGATTCCCAGTGGGAAGCAGTATGCTTTCAATGGGGCACTGAAATATTTTCAATTCAGGGGGACTCTGCAACAACTGTAGCAACCCGCACCCTCCAGATAGAACGCAATGTTGCATCTTTGGAAAAAAAAGTGGAGTCACTATGCTACGTGGAATCACTTCGCCAAATGCTGCAGATGTAAATAACAGCAGTTTCTCTCCTATGCCAGCAGTAACGCTGCCAGTTTTCTTCCATGCACGGACATTTAATTAGGATCAATGAGCTACAGTTCATCTGAATGAAACAACTGAGCCACCATTGATGCAATCATCCATGCAATATTGCAAAAGCGTGGACTTTTTTATTCATTTGTGGGACATGAACAGTGCTGGCTGGCCAGCATTTATTGCCCATCCCTAGATGCCCAAGGCAGTTGAGAGTCAATCACATTGCTGTGATTCCAGCGTCACATGTAGACCAGACCAGATAAAGAAAGCAGATTTCCTTTCCAAAAGAACATCAATGAATAAAATGGTTTCATTGTCATCAGTGGAGTTTTAATTCCAGATATTATTTCATTGAATTTGAACTCCATCATCTGCCATGATAGGATTTGAATCCAGGTCCCCAGAAAATTAGCTGGGTTTCTGGACTAATAGCCTAGCAATAATTCCTCTAGGCCATTGCCTCCCCTAAATCGGTGACTCACAAAGGAGAACTATTCACTACACTATATATAATCTCAACGAATGCCAAGTTAAAAGTCAAAATCAACATTGGGTAAAGTGCAATATTCCATCTAGAAACAAACTACGCTGGATCCCAACCAGCAGTCCGACTTTGCGGCTTATGGTGGATAGACGGTCACCACTGAGAGTGCGGCCACATTTCACTGGATCCAGGGAAACTTCCACGTTGCAGCTCAAAATCCCAAGCTGCTAATTGGACTGTGAGACCGGATCTCTAGCAATCATTCAACTATGTTCAGAAGTCGATGCTGTGCAACTTCAAGCCCTGGAGATGGCACGGTACTTTGGTATTTTTGATTGTAAGATAATCAACAAGCTATCTGTTATATATTATGTGAGATATGATGGCTTGGTCGCACCAACAATATGTATGTTAAGAAGGATACCAAAGAAAGAAGCAAAAGAGCATCGATGAACTGCATCAACTAGCAGAAATAGGTGTTATTACCCCAGTGCAAGGGGCCACAGAATGAGTTTTCAGCAATGCTAGCCAAAGTGAAAAAGGATGATATTATCAGGATATGTATTAACCCCATACAATTAAACAAAGCGTTAGTCAAGCCACATTACCTCATGAAGGAAGTAGGGCAGGCCACAAGCAAGAATATTTAATGTGTTGGATGCAAAACATAAATTTTGGCAATGTGGACCTTGACTGAATATGGCATCTGCAATTTTGACCGCACTCATGTTCCTGGCAGGCAACTGCCGTTTTTCTCCAAATGCCATATGCTACCACTGCCAGCAGTGATATTTGTCAGCACTGTATGGAACAGCTCTTTGCAGATCAATTATGTAAAATCATAATTGATGATATCCTTATCTGGGTCGTACTGCAGCTGAACTGAATGGACATCTTCATTGTGTCCTAAACAAAGTCAGAGATCTTAATTTGAAGTTCAGCCCTACAAAGTGCCAATTCAGGATCAATCAGGTGCAAAATGTGGGCTACCAGCTGACAAATGGTGATATAAATTCTGATCCAGAGAAGCCTGCTGCCATAGCCACATGGACATTATGGTCAATAAACGTGCTTTACATGTTTCTTGGATATGACAAAATATCTCTCAATTTATTCCTTGATCTAGTAACGTCGCAGTCCACTTCACCAACTCCTAGTTCAAATGTTGTTAAGAACATTGCACAGTGGCGTTCAATGGTCTCAAACAATTCTTGGTATTCCTATTAACTTTACATCAATTCATTGACCAAGCTCCTGTCCAAATATCAACAGATGCGTCACGGCATAGGCTGGGTGCAACATGCATACAAAATTGTAGACCAATAACTTTTGCCTTAATGACCCTCAGTGACACAGAAGCTCAGTATGCACAAAGGAAAAAAAAATCTTGCCCTGGTTTTTGCATGTCAAAAATTCTATAATTTCATCTCTGATTGATTAGCAACTCCAGAAACTGACCATCAACTGTTCATAACCATCCTGAAGAAGTTTCTTTACACTGCATCTGCACTGCTACAACATATGATGTTAATGTTACAATGCTACAATATCAGTGTGGTGTTTCAGCATTAGAAAGAACTCCACCCAGCTGATATCTTCCCCAGAACGTTCCTATGCAGCACAAACCAGGCTGATCATGAGGCAGGCATCAACATCATAGAGACTGAGGTACCTCTCTCATGCTACACCCAGGAGTTGAAGCAGGTCTGCAGGAAGATGTAGCATACAATTGACTGCATGTCATCATGCAAGTGTGGCCAGAATCATCTTGTGAGCTTCCTCTTGGCAGCATGTGTTCTTTGCTCTTAGAGTGGAACTACCAATTTTCAATGGGTTAATCGTGTGAGGTCAGTGATTTTGCCATACCACACAACACCCAACAATTCCAACAAGGGCACCCTGGGTGGATTCAACTAAAGCCAGGGCCAAAGAGTCACTGTATTGACCCTCTGCGCAAGCTGATATTGAGAGAGAGGTCTTCAGTCACTTCCCCTGCAACTTCTTAAGCCACACCAATCAAATGGGCTCTTACACTTGCCTGAACTCCCAGATCCACCATGGATGTTCACGGCATCAGATATTTTTAAATGAGATGGTAAGAAACATCTGATGTTGATGGATTTGTAGTCTAGATTGTTCAAACGGAACTATTTGCCAAGCATAACCAGCAGTTCAGTAATTGTGACACTTGAGAGATGCTTCGCCACACACAGCAAACCACAAGAGCTCATGACCAACGTTGCCCGCCGGCTTATCTCTGCAGAATCCATATCCTTGCTTCCATTTGGGAGTTTCATCACATAATAAGCAGCCTTTATGTCACAGTCCAGTGAGCTCACTCAGAGGGTTGTACACTTTGCCAAATTGTTCAAGATATGCTTGGATTGAAATGTAAATTATAAATCCACTTACACTGGCCAGCTGACGTACCATTTTATTGAAGTTAATTGAAGGAAGATTTGTCACTATACAATAGGAAAATAATTTGTCACCACCTAATGTATGTTCACACTGAGGTTGAATTTCACACCTCGCAATTCTTTGCCTTTAGATAGTCAACTTGCTGTATTACAGGGAGAAACTATCTTTACTTGAAAAGACGCTCTTTATACTTAAAAATGGAGCGGCATAGTGGATTCACTCAGGCCTTACATGACCGGGGACCTGGGTTCGATTCCTGGCTTGGGTCACTGTCTGTGTGGAGTTTACGCAATATCACCGAGTCTGTGTGGTTTACCTCCGGGTGCTCCGGTTTCCTCCTACAGTCCAAAGATTGCAGGTTAGATGGATTGGACATGTTACATTGCCCCTTAGTGTCGGGGACCAGCAAGGATAAATGCATGGGGTTATGGAGATAAAGCCTGGGTGGGATTGTGGTTGGTGCAGACTCGATGGGCCAAATGGTCTCTTTCTGCACTGTAAGATTCTATGATTCTATGAATTCCCAGCTTAGGTGCCTGCCTATGGGGTTTACACGTTCTCCCTGTGTCTGCAAGGATTTCCTCAAGGTGTTCTGGATTTCCCCAACAGTCCTAAGATGTGTAGGTGAGCTGAAATGGCCATGCCAAATTCTCCCTCAGTGTATGTAAACAGGAGATTGGCAACTGGAGGATTTTCACAATATCTTCACTGCAATATTAATGTAAGCCTACTTGTGGCTAATAAATAAATAAACTTTTACTTTAAGATGGTGATAATTTACTGTAGGATGTAATTGCTTAGAGGATGATGTATGATTAGTAATATCACACTAATTCTGTGGTTATGTTCAATGGTAGTGTGCTAAATAGTGGATACCAGACTCCAGGTCCTGGAGTAACCATATCCAATGCCACAGAGGATCTACTGGTGTGCAGATAAATGCATTTGCTCTTGGAGTAAATTATTGCTGCTTTAATCGAACTACCTGGTAACACAACATTTTTCTATTTGTAGACCGTTACAGCAAAATGGTTTAAAATATCCCAGGTTTCTTCCGTGTGGATAAAATTATTCTGTTTAATGCAGAAAGCCAAATGACCCTGATACATCCTGGATTAGAATTGAAATCTATTTCACTGGCACAAAATCTTTCAGCACTCTGCAGACATTACTATGCTCACTGTCTTCAAGCTGAGCTTCCAACATCTCCTTGAATATCCATGCATCTCATGACCCTTCAGACTCAAAAGTAACTAGTTGTGCAATGAAAGAACCAACATAATATTGAAGTAGAGTTCATCAGCGCAAAGTTTGGAAAAGCCCAATGTCGCTTGTTCATTTCTTGGCTGTCTTCCACTTAAGACATCATGGTAGTTGTTGTAATGTAACTTTCTGGCATTGCAGCGTGATAATAACAGGAGAAAGTGTGGCATGCAATCCAGGTTTTTTGGTTAACCAAGATTACATGATGCTGATATGACTTTAAATTTCATTTCTTTATATAGTAGATCTCTTGTGCCTAGCTTTAATAAACAAAGCAACAGTATGTTTACCCAGTTCCTTGTGAGTGATTGATGCCTTTCAATCATTATAACACACACAACATAGTGTGCAGCAATGGTTCTCTCTAAATGACATTGTGCTTAGACTTGCAGCAAAGTTCTGTACAGGTGACACGTGGTGAACAGACTTAGATGATAATACATTGCATGAGACAATGCTCAACTATTTTGGTCAGACCAGAGCAGAGCCACAGCTTGTGGAGTATTGAAATGACAGCATAGTGACTGCACAGAAAAACTTTTAAGACACAGAAACAAGACAGCACTTAAATAAAAAAGCTGGTAAGCAGACTGATTCCTCCTGGCAGATCCCTATGGCCTGTCAGTTCTATGAGCAAGAGGACAAGTACAAGGCTCACTCAAGGGGGATCAGGCTGTGTGCCAGATCGATAGCGAGTGAGGGAGGGTCAAACAAACAAATTCAGTACTAAAAATCAAGCCAGAGAATGTTGCAATTATAACAGGCGGAGCTTTAGAAAAGAATGAAAAGTGTCTGCAGGGAGACTCATCCCTGATAGCAGAAAGATGGTAAGAAGTCTGACAACACCAGGTTTAAGTCAAACCTATTTATTTGATAATAAACTCAAATATCAAATAAATCAGTTGGACTTAAACTCAGTGTTGTCAAACTTCTTACTGTGTTTACTCCAGTCCGACGCCGGCATCTCTACAACAGAAGGATGATCAGAGGGATATTGCCAAAGTGTTCACAAAACTCTGCACTTTAAAATGGGATGTAGCTGACCTGCTATCTGAACTCAATGTTTAAGTAGCATTGAAGGCTATTGTTCTTCGTGCATCTGAACCAGGTAAGCAAACCATAAAACGTTCACCTAACAATTGAGAATGAAGCCTCAAGTGAAAGACAATTAAGGAACTATTTGTTATTCAGCAAGATTGACACAGGGCATGTGCCAAAATACTATACCCATGAATTTTCAAAGACAGTTACCACAGAGATGGAGTCTATGGTAAACCCTATTGCTGTGAAACCTTCAGCATGCAATGCTTCACTAATTCCATGCATAGGATCCATAACCCTGGAATTCAAAAATCTTCCTTGGTGTCACAGAGTTCTGCATTATAGGGACTTAAAAGACCCAATCATCAGAAGCCTATCAACATGCAATGACCTCTCACTAGTAATAATCCATGAAATTATTTTCATGGTCCCAGAGGACTGGAGGATAGCAAATGTAGTACCGTTTTTTAAAAAGGGTCAGAGGGATAACCCAGGGAACTAAAGGCCGGTGAGCTTGACTTCAGTTATAGGTAAGCTAATGGAGAGGGTCCTCAGAGACAGAATTATGAGCATCTGGAGCGCTGCGATCTGATCAGGATACGCAGCATAGCTTTGTTAAGGGGAGGTCGTACCTTACGAATCTAGTGGAATGTTTTGAAGAGGTGACAAAAACGGTTGATGAAGGACAAGCCGTTGACGTCGTCTACATGGATTTCAGTAAGGCGTTTGACAAGGTTCCTCATTGTAGGCTGATAGAAAAGGTGAAGGCGCATGGGATACAGGGCCAGGTATGTAAATGGGTTGAGAACGGGCTTGGGAGGAGGAGACAGCGGGTAGTAGTGGAAGGCTCTTTTTCCAACTGGAGGTGTGTCACTAGTGGTGTGCCACAGGGCTCAGCACTAGGACCTCTTCTATTTGTGGTTTATATAAATGACTTGGAAGAGGGGGTAGGTTGTGTGATCAGCAAATTTGCTGATGACACTAAGATGCTTGGATTGGCGGGTACTGAGGAGCAGTGCCAGGCAATACAACAGGACATAGGCTGGTAGATTGGGCAGATAGATGGCAAATGGAATTTAATCAGGATAAATGCGAGGTGATGCATTTTGGCTGGAATAATGTAGAGGGGAGTTATAGGATAAAAGGTAAAACTATCCGGAGTATAGAGATGCAGAGAGACCTGGGGGTACAGGTTCACAAGTCTCTGAAGGTGTCTTTACAGGTGGAGAATGTGATAAAGAAAGTGTATGGTATGTTAGCCTTCATAGGAAGAGGTATAGAATACAAGAGTAGGAGTCTGATGTTGCAAGTGTATAGAACGTTGGTTAGGCCTCACTTGGAGTATTGCATCCAGTTCTGGTCGCCGTACTACCGGAAGGACGTGGAGGCCTTGGAGAGAGTGCAGAGGAGATTTACCAGGATGCTGCCTGGTATGGAAGGGCTGTCTTACGAGGAAAGGTTGAACGTACTGGGGTTGTTTTCCCTTGAAAGACGTCGGCTGAGAGGGGATCTATTAGAGGTATATAAGATTATGAGGGATATAGATAGAGTAAATGGTGGTAAGCTTTTTCCACCATTAGATTCAGATAGAACGAGGGGTCACAGCTTTAGGGTGAGGGGGACTATGTATAAGACTAATATTAGAGGGCATTTTTTCACACAAAGGGTAGTGGGGGTGTGGAATGCACTACCGAGTAAGGTGGTGGGAGCAGGCACGCTAGGGTTGTTTAAGGGTCTCTTGGACAGCCACATGAGTGGTCTGCAGATAAAGGCATATAGCAGGACTGTCTAAATATCTTATTTGTTTCCACAGGCAATTCGGTCCACCTTGTTGACCAACAAGGTGCATGCATCCGGCTGGTCGTGCGAGGGCTGCTCCTGGATGTTGCTTCAGGAGTGACCTAGAGCTTCAAGTCGTTAGTGTATGCTTAAACTGGACCATCTGATGGGCAACGTGACAGCTCAGAGACTATTGCTGTTGCTGTGCAGACACATAGATTTGGGCCTGTGTCTGCGGGAGTTTGCGCGTTCTCCCCGTGGTTGTGTGGGTTTTCTCCTGGTGCTCCGGTTTCCTCCCATATCCCAAAAATGTGCTCTTAGGCTGATTGGGTAACAAATTGTCCCTATATGGGAATCTTCCACAATAGGCATAGCCTAAAGTCATGGATATGTCATTAAGACGTTAGGATGGCGGTGCGGGCTCGTTGGGCCGAAGGGCCTGTTTCCCGTGCTGTGTTGCTCTTTGTTGTTGTTTGTTGTTGTAAATTAGCCAGACCACATATAGCATATCAACTTTAAAAAAAACTGTTCTTATCACCTCATAGGGAGTTGCAACATTACGGTTGCAGAATAATACAAGCTTGTCAGTTGACCTGGAACATTTTGTTCAATGCACATGCCAGCAACTACAAGAAGGAATGGTGAAAGATTGCACACTGCAATCTTTCTGAAAAACAATCACTGAGGAATGGCCCAATTCAATTTAACATGTCCATGCACATTTGAGATCATTTTGATCTTACTGGGATAAGTTAGTCATTTCCTGGTAAGTAATTTTTAAAGGTAGCAAGTCATCTTTGTGAATTGATATCTATCCTGCAACAACTTAAATCATTTACAAATGGGTATAGATTGGAGGAAATACAGAAAATAGGAAATGGAGGAGGCAGTTCGGCCTTTCAAGCCTGCTCTGCTATTTATTATGATCATCTTTAACCATTGAACTCAAAAGCCTGATTCCACCTTCCCTCCTATCTTTTGACACTTTTCATCTGAAGTGCTATATCTGACTGCTTCTTAAAAACATTCAGTAGTTTGGCCTCAGCTACTTTCTGTGGTAGTAAATTCTATAGGCCAACCACTCTCTAGGTGAAGAATTTCTCATCTCTGACCTATCCTGACCTATCTCTGGTCTATCCTGTTTCCTCAGACTGTGAACCCTGGTTCTGGACATCCCACAATTGCGAATATCCTTCTGGCATCTACCCAGTCCATTTCTGTTAGAATTTTATAAGTTTCTATGCGATCCCCGCATGAAGTCCAGCAAATACAATCTTAACGGACTCAATCTCTCTTCAGTACCGTCATTATCAGGAATCAGTCTGGTAAACCTTCTCTGCACTCCCTCCAGAGCAAGAACATCCTTCCTCAGATAAGGAGATCAAGACCAGACACAATATTCCAAGTGTGGTCTCACCAAGACCTTATATAATAATTGTATCAAAATATTCCTGCTTGCCTTTTGAAAAATCTCTATTGACTGGGTATGAATAAAGACATTGAAGTTGTCATCAAAATGTCTCAGGCGTGTAAAGACCATATGCCAAATCAGCACAAGGAAATCTTGAGTTCACATGGTGTTCCCACCCATCATTTGTGAAAAATCACATCTGGCCTTTCTCACGCCAATGTCATCAACATCTTTGCCAAATACCCCATTATTCGGTAATTGAACAATATGTCAACCGTAGCTGTCACACGTGCTATTTTCAATCAATTTGGCATGATTTGAAATCACAATGGATGAACGTCCATAATTTCTTGATAAGCCATTTCAGGATATGTGTAACAGGTGGAATATCAAACACCCAAGGGCAATCTTACCAAAATAATTCTAAGTGCCGAGCATTTCGGATCCATTTTCTTGGCGAGTTTGAAAATGCAATCTTATGCCACTTTGTGCAAAAAAATGATGCACAATTTGTTTTCTGCCAGTGGGGAAGGGGGCAGGGCCTAACATTGCTGGAAAGCTGGCTGCACACAGTACAGTGCGCCATTGTGCATACATAGATCTCTTTTTTTCTGTGTGACAGAACAGAGAGGTGTTTCTCACCACGCCCAATGGATACCACTCATTTCACCCCACCCTGATCGCTGGCTACCCAGCCAATCAGTACCTCAGCTCCCTGGATATTACCTCATACACAGCCCCTGTTGATCGCACCCTCCCTATTCGATTGCTGCCCAAGATCTGATTAATCACATCCCTGACTTGAACGATTATCTTCTGTCTCGACCTGGTCTGATCAATTGCCAGCTGCAGAGTGGGCAGCCTCCCTTCCTCCCAAACCTTGGCTGATCCCTGTTAGAGTATGCAGCTCCCCCAGCCCACACCCTCTTAGGCCCTGTCCCATCACTGCCCCACTCTCCACCTTAGGCCCTGCCCCCTCAGGCAATGCCACATGGCATTACCCCAGTGTGGCAGGAGGACATTGCCAGGATCCTAGGCTGGGAATGCCAGGCTGGCACTGCTAAAGAGGCCTCTAGACCTACTGGTGAGGCCATTATGTCTGGTTCCCATTGATGGGGCCGTACATTACTGTCATTGATGAGAACCCTCACCAGTGGGGTGAGTGAACCTGAACAATAGTGTCCAAGGCTGACTGATAATATTTAAATCCACGGATATCATGGATTTGAATATTGATGTCACCTTACAGACTTCCTGGCACAAATCCAATCTTTTGCCTCTCATGTGATCTTTCCAGCTCACCCCACCCGTTGACCAGCGGTTAAAAAGGTAAGATCACCCCTACTAGTTCTTCTCCTTATTACTCTTTATCTAGTGGCCCAGCTGTGTGAATAATTTGCATGGTGAACTCACTAATTCTTAAATGTAGACAGACCAAACAAGGTCTGCACATTGCAATGCTACATCTGAGAACTACGTTGTTAAATACAACTATTCCACCATGAGTAAATCTCACGTTTGGCAGACTAGAGAAAACCAATCTATCTATTCTTACCCATTCTACTCTCTCATAAACTAGATAGGAACTTTTAAATCCACCCTAAGCCTGTCACTATTGTCCAGCCATCCACCCACCTTTTTCCAGTTGTCTTTCCTTCCATGCCCAACCTTCAAACAGCTGAGTCACCAGCACCATACCTCAATCAGGAGGTTGACTGAGCAATTCCCAAAAATGCACACACTCACATCCAAACTGTAGAAGAAACCAACCTTGCAGGTGCAAGCAGGGTTATAGGCAGTTGTAAATGTGAATGTTTTAATTTCTGACTCATGGGATACTTAATTTGGACAGAACTTAATTCTGGTGAGCTGGCCTTTTAATGAGCATCCATGACTTACTAATGAGTACAACCAGGCTTGCTAACATGGTCCATCAGGAAGCTAGACCCAACTTCAGCCAACCTTTAAAGTCCTAAGAACATAATTGCAAAAGTTCATCCCACCATCAGGAAATTGATATTTGGCCTCACATCAAACTGGTTTTCCCACTCACCAAGCTTTCCAAGACCAGAGGATCTGCCCATTGTTTCTGACCAACAATTGGATGAGAAATGTTAATCCTTCATCTACAATTACATAGGAACTGCCAGCCATGGGTAGGAATATTGAAAATCCCCTGGATTAGGTAGAAATTATAATACATTCTGATTATAATTAGAATCTATTAAAAATCTGATAACAGTGCTAACTGGAGTCGAAAAATATTTTTTAGTATCTTCACAGGATGTGGGTGTCACCAGCTAGGCCAATTGATACTGCCCATCTTGAGCGGGTGATGCTGAGCTGCCGCCTTGAACTGTAACAGTCCATGTAGTGTGGGTACACTCGCAGTGCTGTTAGGGAGAAAAATTTAGGGTTTTGACCCAACAATAGTGAAGGAACAGTGATATATTTTCAAATCATGGTGTATGTGATTTGGAGGGAAACAGTCTGAAAGAGGTGCTGTTTAGGTACATTAATCCAAACAGGTGCCAAAGTGTGGCGGTTAGGGGATTTTGACAGCAACTTCATTGCAGTGTTAATGTAAGCCTTACTTGTGACTTATGAATAAACGTTAAAACTTTAAACTTGAAAGTGGTGGCTTTCTCATTCATCTGCTGTCCTTGTCCTTCAGGGTGGTAGAAATTGATACTTTGTGAGGTGCTGCCTTAGGAATCTTGGTGAATTGCTGCAGAGTATTTTGTAGATCGTCCACACTGCTGCTACTGTGCATCGATGGCAGAGAGATAAATTTTGAAGGAGTATCAATCAAATGAGTTGTTTTGTCTTGGGTGGTGTCAAGCTTCTGGAGTGTTGTTGGAACTACATTCACCCAGACAAGTGGACAGTATTCCATCATACTCCTGACTTGTGACTTATAGTTGGTGGACAGGCTTTTGGGAATCAGGAGGTGAGTTACTCGCCATAGGTTTAGCCACACTATTTATTTGGCTGGTCTAGTTCGTTTTATGATTAGTTATAACCTCTTGGATGCTGAATATGGGAGATTCAGCAATGGGAATGCCATTGAATGTCAAACGGATATGATTGGTTTCTCTCTTGTTGGAAGTTGTCTTTGATTGGTACTTATGTGTGTATGAATACAACTTGTTACTTATCAACCTAAATCTAAATATTGTCCAGGTCTTTCTGCGTGTGGACACATGCTGCTTCAATATCTGAGGAGTCACAAATGGTGCTGAACATTGTAGGATCATCACCAAACATCCCCACTTCTGACCTTATGTTGGAGG
The DNA here is from genome assembly GCA_024679065.1 of Sphyrna mokarran. NCBI lineage: Eukaryota > Metazoa > Chordata > Chondrichthyes > Carcharhiniformes > Carcharhinidae > Sphyrna > Sphyrna mokarran. Next base: position 100,298,811 of record JAGIQG010000004.1, on the reverse strand, counting down.
GATAAAGCAGCCGAAGATGATTGCATACTGCACCTCCTATAGCTCTGCTGACTGAGTTTAACATTCTTCTGTTTCTAAGCAGAATTTGGGGAAAATCTGCCTCATTAGTAGAAATGAAACCTAAAATACCCCAGAATGATACTATTCTGATCCTTTCCTATGTTAAAACAATTGTTTTTCTCCCTACATGTGAATGGGCTGGATGTGCCTAGTCTCAAACAATATTAGAGCAGCAAATCAGTCAGTATATCTCCCTCAGTAGGTTCATTTGCACCCCACTGAAAAATCACACACAAATCCTATCTATATTTTGTTCACCATTGGAGCCTTGGAATCATTGTTTGGTGATATTGTCTGATGTTATTTGCACAGAAACAATGGCTTGTATCATTCCTTCTGAGCTATAACACTTTATTGTGTTCTATGGAGTGAAAACTATTTCTGCACCACTGCACAAAATGGGATGATGGGGATAGGTTTGATACTTTTTTGAGTTGTCAAAGACAGCCTTAGGCTGTGACTCATTGGACTCAGGTTTTTCTTGTATTACAGAATGCACAATGACTAATTCAGATTAATGACCGCAGTTCAGAGACATTGTGGAAGAGCAAAAGTTCTGTTGCTTGAGCTTTCATTACAATTATAATTCATTACATTTGGAGAAGCTGTACAGATAATACATTTACTCTGTGGTCTGTTTTGTGGTAAATAATGAAAGAAAACAATGGTCAAAAATTATTTTTTGTTTGTGATGATAAACACTTAGGAATTATTTAAATCTGCAGATGCAATTCTGTAATTCATTTTAATGTTAAATGTATGTGAGAATGAAAGCATAAAAGTGTTTTGACAGCTATGAAGGACACGGGATCATTGTGGGTTTTGTCGAGTACAAACTCCCTTACTGAGCAAGTGGATGCTATCCCAATGGGAAGTGAGCATGGAACATTAAAATCTGTTGCTGTAATCCAGACTGTTGTTGTAAGCCTCCAGTTGTAGACTTGCTTGCTCTAAACTGTGGGTGCTATTCTTCCAATTGGTTTCCAATAAAGGGTTTTTGGTGATGGGAAGCAGGTTTTGGTTACTGATAAGAAGTGAAAAAAAATAAACTTTTTTTTTCCTCTCTCAGGACAACTTCCGTAATTTTCTCTAGTAAGGAAAAGCAAATATGCCTCTTTTCAGGACACTTTAGCTCTATGATACCAGTGGGGAAAATTGGGCCCAATACATGGAGCGTATATGTTATTCTAATGCTAATGGGTAACACAATAGTTTGCACTACCCGGGAGCTGGGTTCGATTCCTGTCTTATGTCATTTTCTGTGCAGAGTCTGCAGGTTCTACCCAAGTGAGTTTCTTCCAGATGTACTGGTTTCTTTCTACAATCTGAAAGACATGCTGGTTAGATGCATTCGCTGTGCAAAATTCTCCCTCAGTGTACCCATACAGGTACTGGAGTATGGCAACTAGGGGATTTTCACAGTAACTTTGTTGAAGTGTTAATATAAGCCTACATGTGACACTAATAAACTTAACAATAATGAAGGAGATTGAAAACATAAAATAATATTATTGATGGCATGTGAGGCCCTAACTGTAAATATAATTTAAAAAAAAGTCTGACCTTTCTGGATGCCCCTCATTTGAAAACATAATCAAATGTTTTTTGTAGATCTACTGAAAACCCACTGGGACCCAAAGCCCTTATTATACTCAAGAGATACCACTTCAACATGACCAGGAGAACCATTGGGAACTTGTCGCTGAGTTCTTAACTAGGTAATGAAAATTAACAGAACATTGCGAATTTTGACTGCCATAAATGAAATGTTGCGAGATAGATTGGTATGTAGCATAAATAACCCAGCTACCCAAAAGAAGTTTCAGTAGACTCAATTTGCATTTAAAAATAAACACTGAAATAGCTTATCAATGCAGAACACAGAAAAAGGTGGTCAGGAGCCACAAAGGGCATTAGATAGCAATTTCCTCAAGTTAGGTGGAGGGAATTCATGTAATCAGTCCCTAATGGAAAGTGCTTGTATAAACCAGGAATTAAAGGACCCCTTCTGATATCACAGCTCAATTAACATCATCTGACAATTAAGGAAAGGCAGTAACAACCCAATAGTGTTAGGGAGCATATTCCAGAGATTTGTGGATGTCAGGCAATGGATTATTGCAAGCCAAAGTGCACAGCCATGGCAAAATTTAGGGACAGGCAAAACATCTGTAGTTTGACCATGTTCTGGTCATAGGGGCTTCTGAGCAGAAACGCCGAGCAAATTTAGGAGAGATTTTGTAGAGATTTTCAAAAGCTGGAGTGTGCTTGAAGAGAAGAAATGAATCTTCCATGTGGCTGAGGTAATCTACCTTGGCTGATGGAATGGGTAGGCAGCAAAGGGTTTCAGTCAATAGAGGATAAAATAAAGGCCATCAAGGGACAACCAACTTCAAGGAACATCATAGAGTTAAAATCCTTCCTGAGGCTGGTAAATTATTATAGAAAAATTATCCCAAATTCAGCTTCTGTGCTGGTCCCCTTGAATAACCTACTATGAAAATGCCACAGATGGTCCTGAGAAGGTCCAGAGGCAGAGATTTTGACCAAAATGAAACATCGGCTACTGTCATCAAATTTATTGGCTCATTTTGATATCAAGGGAGAACTTGTATTGATTTGTGATGCTTCCCATAGAGAATTGGGGTGTTGGTTTCACATCACAGGAAAGACACAATAGCAAAGTTCATTGCATGTGTATCCTGGACTCTTTTGGATGTGGAGCAAAGGTAATCTCAGATTGAAAAAGAAGGGTTGGTGGTTGTTTGGTATGAAAAAATCCATCTATATGTCTATCACAGAATTCTATAGAGCAGATGGAGGCCATTCAGCCCGATATGTCTGCACCAACTCTCTAAAAGTGTATCTTATCCAGATCCATCCCCCAGCCATTCCCACAACCCCACTCATTTACCATGGCTAATCCCTCTAACCTACATATCTTTGGACACCAAGGAGCAAGTTAGCATGATCAAACCACTTAATGTGCACATCTTTGGAATGTGGGAAGAAATGGGAGTACTGGAAGAACCCAAGGGGGCACGAGGAAAACATCCAAACTGCACAGAGACAGTCACCCAATGCCACAATTAAACATTGGATTCCTGGCACTGTAAAGCATCCATGCTAACCCCTGTGCCACCAAGCCATCCATGGCAGATATTTCATAATAGTTACCAAGCTTCATTGGTACATTTTAGAGAGGACAAGGCACTCTCCTCCTTGTCTCTACCTGTATACATTATTGTGCCTTTATACTTGTGGCCTACAAATATCCTCGAGGTTCACCCTGAAACCTGGATAGCCAATGCTGATGCATTGAATTGCTGACAAGCCGAGCTCTTTTACCAGATCTTGTTTAAGAGAAGTCATGATGTTGCAGATGTTGCCAATGTCTACAGAGCAAAACAAGATCTTGACACAAATGATCCAATCTTGAGTAAAATAAGACATATGATCCTATGTGGTGGATTCCAACAATGGTCCTCTGAAGAAATGGAACCTTATTTAGCTAATAAAAATGAACTCTGTGTTGATGACGGGATCATACTTTCGGGGTTTCCATTAATTGTTCAGCCTCCAGGAAGACATCCAATTTTAACAGAACTACATAATGTCCATCCTAGAGTGTCAAAAATGAAAATGCTGGCCTGGTCTAGACAGAGATATTAAGTCTTGGTGAAACTTGTGACTTATGCCAAGAAAATCAAAAGCTCCCTGTCTGAGCCTTCTTTCATCCATGGAAGTAGACTGCAAAGCCATGGGCACACGTGCGTGTGGATGTCACGGGGCTCTTTATGGATTCCATGTTTTTAGAATCATGAAATCATAGAATCTCTACAGAGCAGAAGGAGGTTGTTCAACCCATTGAATCTCCAACGAACACAATCCCATCCAGACCCTATTCCTGTAACCCCACATATTTACTCTGCTAATCCCCTAACACAAAGGCCAAATTAGCATAGCCAATCAACCTAACATGCACATCTTAGAAAAAAATAATAGTAAATGCATGCTCCAAATGATTGGGTGTGTCTGCATGAGTTCCACAACTTCTCAAATATAATCGCGAAATTACAACAAAACTTTTGTATACATGGAATTCCAGAAGTCCTGGTTTCTGATAAATACATGGCCTTTACTAGCAGCAATGTCCAGAATTTTGTGTTGTCCAATGATATCCAACACATTCAAACAGCATCAGTAGTCAAATGGGCTAGCAGAACAGGTGTTCAAACTTCAAAAATGATGTGAAAGAACAACTGATGGCATCCATGGAGGCCAAATTAGTACAATTTTTGTTTGACAACAGGACACCCCGCATACCACAAAAGGAATTTGAGCTATTTATTTTGTGACCACAATATTTCTGGCTCTGCTACTCATGTTCCAAAATTAAATTGCAAAAGAAGCTTCAGATTTTCATTCTGCATTTCTATTTGCACAACTAAACATTATTATTGCAGCGGTAGACTGCCTTGAATAGAACATTGAAAAAAATTGTTAACCAGATAGTGGCTTCATACTAAATTGAGCTTACTATTCCCAAACCTGGTACGGAAGGCACAGTTTCAGGTAGAAAACCAGAAAAGAAATCATAATTCCGCAAGGACAAAAAGAACATTTAGAACAGGTTCATTTAAGGATCTTGGGAGATCGCCTCAGCTGGGTCCCCTGGATTGTTATAGAAAAATGGGGTCAATATTTTACAAGATTAAAGTCCAGAGTAAAACTTCACCAGGATAAAACTGGACCATCTCAGAGGCAGGTTATCCACACCCAAATAGATCTCACCGCCACCCTTGGAGATGGCTATTTCCAGTATTAGTCCTCAGCTTGTCAGCCCTTGTGGGTAGTGAAAGCAAGGACTCAGGGATGGAAATAGAAGAAGCAGGCATCTAGCTTGAAACCTGAGGAGGAACCTGAGGATATGTAAATGAATTGGGAAAAAAACATAGCTGGTCTGATTAGCAAGTTTACGGATGATACTAAGATTGGCAGAGCTGCGGATAGTGATGAAGATTTCAGAGAATGCTGCAGGATCTAAATTGACAGGAAAAATGGGCAGACAAATAGCAGATGGAGTTTAATCCGGACAAATGTGAGGTGATGTATTTTGGTAGATCCAATTCAGGTGGGAGCTATAAAATAAATAGCAGAACAATCAGAAGCTTAGACACACAGAGAGATCAAGGAGTACAGATCTACAGATCCTTAAAAGTGGCAGCATCGTGAAAAATATGGTGAAGAAAGCAAATGGCATGCTTGCCATCATCGAATGGGCATCCAGTATAAAATTTGACAAATTATGTTAGTTGTATAAAACAGTTGATTCAGCCACATTTGAAGTATTGTGTCCAACTCTGGTCACCACACTACCAGAAGGATGTGAAAGCTTTGGAAAGAGCACAGAAAAAGGTTTAGCAGGAAGTTGCCTAGTATGAAGAGTATTAGCTATGAGGAGAGATTGAATAAACTGGGACTGTTCTCCCTGGAAAGACAAAGACTGAGGGGGCAACCTGATAGAATTTATAAAATGATGAGTTTAGAGAAGATGAAGAGTTGGAAGCTTTTTCATAATAACAATTATGAAGGGGTGCAAGTTCAGGATAAGTGGACAAATGTTCAGATGAGGTGTGCGGGATAAGTTATTTACACAGAAGGTGGTGGGAACCTGGAATGCACTGCCAAGTGAGCTGGTTGAGGCAATTATGTCATCCACATTTAAGAGTTATCTTGATAGGTACATAAACAAATGGGGAATAGAGGGACATAAGCGGTTGGCCTGGATAGGACAATGTAGTCGGTGTAGGATTGAAGGACTGCTGGGCCTGTCCTTGTACTGTATTGTTCTTTGAACCACAACAGTGATCCATCATCGATGATGGTTCCTCCAGAAATCAAAGATCCCCTGTTAGGTTTCTCCGCCTGACCCAGCCGTTCCTTCATCAGAACTCAGACCAATCACAAAGTGGTGAAAAGAACCTTCCCAGAGTGGGAGTGCTGCGGAGAAATGGACCTCAGGGAGGAGGAATGTAATGACGGTCAGGAAGGACATGGGGGATCATCACTAGATCTCCCTGTGGGCTTTCTGAAGTACAAACTCCCTTATTGAACAAGCAGAGGTGTGCTCAATAGGGAATGAGTGGCAGGAGCTTAAAAGCTGTTGCTCTAACCAGATCGTTGTTGTATAGATCCCTGGGTACAGTTTTGCTGTAAACTACAGGTACAGCTCTTCTTTTGTGTTCAATAAAAGGTTTCTGGTGACGGGAAACTGGCTGTGGCTGAATGACGACAGAAAGAATCTGTAGTTCCAATTTTGCTTGAGTTTTTCCCTTTTAGCCACAATATTTCTGGCTCTCGTGCACATGTAGCAAAATTAACTGTAGAAAAGAAGCTGTAGACTTTCATTCTGCATCTCTATTTTCATAACTGCTCATTATTATTCTACCAACAGAATGCTTTAAATAGAACATTAAAAAAATAATTAAAAATAGCTTGCATAATACCCTATCACCGCTGTCATTTTGCATGTGTCTGAGGATTTGGATCCCACCCATCTGCTGTTGGCCCTGCTTCTCAATCAGTGCAGGCAATATTGACAGATTTGATAGGCTCACTGTTACATCGAGCTGAGCTATAAAGGATGAATCGATTGAAGGAACCAGCTGGATCTAAAAGATTGATTTTCTATATATTATAGACTGCAGCTGCATAAGGAATGAGGATAAATAAAATAACAATGAATAAAACATGCAGCCTTTTGAAGATAATGTTTCCATTCAGTACAATTTAATGTCTGCTTTCGTTACTCCAATTTTCCATTGTCTGTGGTCTCCGTGAAACCTCGCAGATCAGTTAAACAAGGAAAATCATGACAGCTATGAATACAGGGCATGTGTGGGGGTGGTGGTTGCATCAAAATGGTTATGTTTATCTAGAAAAGATACAGCTTCACAACATTGTAACATGACTATGAATTGTGGGCTCATTCAAAATTTTTTAGGGAAACATGTTTTTGCGAATAAAATTGCACAGTTTCTGCTGGATTTACACCCTATTTTGATTCTGCTGCATTTCATTCATTTGCAGCAACTTGAAATGTTCCTGCTATTTTGAGGCTTTTAAATGTGGCAGCAAGATTTCCTTTCACCACTTTGCCCAGCAAGTTACTTGTGTTCAGTACAGAGTTCATCATGCAATGCGCTAATGAGCTGGTTCAAGCGGTCTGACCAATTTAATCTGCCATCTGCCTCCTGATGCTGAATGATGTCTGCTTGACGTGTGCACTGCCGTTTGGAAGTGGCAGGCTAATTAATGGTCAGAGGGCTGGTTTTGGCATCCAGATAAGGTTGGGGCCTTGAGCCTGGAATCAGTCAATGTGAGGGTCTCCAGCACTGAGATACCAGCAGCCTTATTGGACGAGGTGGGATTTGCTGGTTCCTGCAAAGGAATTCTCACAATGGCAGCAAAGTCTGAAGAACTATTACATAAATTTGTATATTTTTTAAGAAGGTCACAGTTACCTGGCCATGATAGTGCAGGAAGAACCAGATCACAATAGTGGAAAAGGAATCTGATCATGATAGTGGAAGAGGATGTCCTCTGGGACATCCAGTGATTGCAGCTATGGCCCGACAGCCATGATGAGAGTGTGAGGGTATTCCAAGGAGTTGCAGTGAGGCTTGTCTTCCTCCTTCTGTGTGACGTGGCCATGTTTCGGCTGCTGTGAGCGGCCGCCGATAGGAAAATTCCAGTTTATGTGGGAGAGGACTTTAGTAGGCCCCTGAATTGGTCTGATTGGTTTTCTACTACCTGGGAAATGACTCTACGGAGTTGGGAAATTCCAGTTTGACAACTGGCAGTCTCCACTAGATCTAGACTTCATAGTTATATTGACCAAGCATTCATTGATTACCCAGATAATGTACAATGGAAGTTATAATGCTCCCAAGCAATGTTGATTACAGAATGAACAATTTCAGCATGATTAATGGCTCAAAAATAATTCTGACTTGGCGCCAAGTGCATTTAAGAGAGAATGTGTCATCTTTTGCACTTGGCACGAATGTCATATCTTTGACTGCATCTACTTTCCCAACCACGATCTTGCACTGATTGAGATTGTTTACAAACTTGCTTTGTCATTAAACCTTGCAGAGAGTTTCCAATCCCATGTAACCCCATTGCAATGATCACCCACAATATTCTAAGTTTCTTTGAGGCAGAATCCTGTCCTGCAATCTCCATAAACTAGCACTTTCAAAGTTTTGCGATCCCTTTCTTAGACTGCACCAAGTTCACCATTTCTCCCATTATCCCCGTGATTGCAGATCTATACGAGCTCTCAGGTTGACAATGCTAAACATTTTTAATCCTTATCTTACGTTTAAATCCCTCCATGGAATTACAAAATCACTACACTGCAGAAGGAGGTCATTTAGCTCATTCAGCAAGCACCAATTCTCCAACAACAATCCCACCCAGGCCCTATCCCCAACTAATCCCTTTGGACACATCTTTGGACAATAAACAGCAATTTAGCATGGCCAATCAGCCTAATCTTCACATCTTTGGACTGTGGGAGGAAAACCAGAGCACCCAGAGAAAACCATGTAGATACAAGGAGAGTATCCACAACTTTACGTAGATAAGCACCCTGGGCCAGAACTGAACCGAGGTCTCCGGCACTATGAGAGCAATGCTAACCACTGTACCACACAATACTTACGTCATAACTGATGGCTTTTTACTGGTGCTTCTCATTGAAAAGAAAAGTATGTCCAGCAAGAAGTAACTGTTGCACCAGAAATTAACTCTGTTAAGATGTTTGTGATTGCCTACAAGGCAAGTGCAAGGCATTTGTGGCACAGTAGAAAAAGCAATCCAGATCCTGAGATTGAAGTTCAAGCTGTAAAGCACGTTGACATTTTCTCCCTCAGAGCCAAAGAGACAGTAAAATAAGATAGCTAATCAATTCCAATGAAATTTGGAACTCTTACAGATTTCCCAATTGCAGCAAGCTTTCCAGAGGGTAGTTCTACAGCTAGATGAAAGTGGAAGCTGTGCATATTTGATAAAGGAAAAGTTAGCAGGGTGGGGGCAGTGAATGATAATAAAAGTGAACTTGGGAAATGCAATAGCGAAAAGCCAGATGAAAATTAGGAATACCTTTCACTAAGGAATTAAGTTGTCTTTTTATACAATTCAGTAACATCTCATTGTTCACCAGTCTGTACTGATTGAGATGGACTATTAATTGTGATATCTAAGTGCAATCAACACAGCAAGAAAAAGCCATCAAGGAGAACATAAGCTGTTTATGATTACAGTTTAAGGATACCTACTACTGGTTGAAACATTTGTACAAATTTTCTCTGGATTTATGTTCACTGTCCCTAATCAATTTATTATAATCAAAGTAATTTGCATATTAAACCGGCTGCAGATGAATTTACTGCATGTGTCAACCAGTGGTTAACCAAAAGGAATCCACTTGCCGAGATTTTCTGGAATCCCCTCGTGTTTTCTTTTGTCAGCAGTAGGAGACAGTGCACCATTGTCACAGCAACAGGATCTTCTCGTTCCATCACTGACAGTAAAATTTCTCATGGCACAAGGAAATCCATGGCGTGGGTATGTCGTCAGCGGAAGATCATGCCCAATGTTTTATGAGTAAATGCAATTTAATGAGGGGCATAACAAAAAGTGTTTTGTGCCAATTGACATCCACATGCATCTTGTGAAGTGCACATCCAAGGAATAAGAATGAGTGCACTCATTTGGGCTACTGCTTGGTTCCATTCCCATGAAGGTGGCATATCTCTAACAATGGTCACCCATACGAGTATCCATAGAGTCACCTTTGTAGTTCCCAAAATTGCTGTTTTCAGTCAACATCTTTCATTGCATTTACGCAAATTGTTCCTTCACCAACTTTACCCGAGGGCACAGAAGTCAACTTTCAATTCTATGCAGACAATATTTAACTCTACCTCTCCATCACCATCCTGAACAACATGGCTGCATTTGTTATTCAGTTCAATCGATAACAAATGAGAAAAAAGACTTTAGAGCTTAAAAAGGCACTGTTTATTGATCAGCCAATTTCAAACAGCTATGTGCAACTGTCAATCTTGTAAGCACCTCCAGGTTGCAAGGAACAGTTAGGGAACTCTCTGATCAATACATCTCCCTCCTCAAAAGAAGATTAACTTTTAAAAAAGGACACTTCTTCATCTGCAATGATAAAATCAATACAAACTGTACAGTCTCTCGGTTCCTGTATTACCAGTGAAAACTATGTCACAGAGATTAAAGCACTGTGGTTTTTGAATTACCTTATTATTCCACTGTTCATGTAGCATTCTTATTCATCATGGTGTAATGGGAGTCTATTTCTTGAGAGATTCCAATTCTAGTGCTTGCTCACTACTATTGCTAAACAGTCACAATCTTCTCTACTATTATATTCTGTTATGAGTAGTTGTGAACTGCAGTTTCCTTCCATTAAGTATTAGACTTTTGAATGAGTTGGAAGATAACAGCAATTTAAAAGAAAACTTACAAATATGTGAGTGGAACACACCTTCATTGCCATCATACAATCAATCAGTTATTAATTCTGAAAGGTATTCATCCACGGTGCTTTGTTAAAGATTAATTTTGGACGATGGGTTTGGGCAGCATGGTGGCACAGTGGTTAGCACTATTGCCTCACAGCACCAGGGAATTAGGTTCAATTTCAATCTTAAGTGAGTCTGTGTGGAGTTTGCACATTGTCCCCATGTTGCTTGGATTTCCTCCGGATGCTCCAGTTTTTTTCCCACAGTTCAAAGATATGCAGGTTAGCTAACTCTATGGACACTCATATGGGTGACCATTGTTAGAGATGTGCCACCTTCATGGGAATAGAATCAAGTAGTAGCCCAAATGAGTGCACTCGCTATTATCCCTTGGATGTGCACTTCACAAGATGCATGTGGATGTCAACTGGCACAAAGCACTTTTTGTGATGCCCTTCGTTAAATTGCATTTGCTCACAAAACATTGGGCAGATTAGCTAACCTGCACATCTTTGAATTGTGGGAGGAAACTGGGGCCAGCTTTGGAGTAGAGTAAGCGCAATAAGAAGTCTCACATCACCAGGCTGAAGTCCAACAGGTTTATTTGGAATCACGAGCTTTCAGAGCACTGTTCCTCCTTCAGGTGAGCGGAGGGTGGATTCACAAACAGGTCATATGTAGACAAAGACTCAATTGTAAGATAATGGTTGGAATGTGAATTTTTACAGGTAAGCAAGTTTTTATAATGCATGTGGAGAGAGGTTTAATTGCAGGTTAAAGAAGTTTGGCCATGCTAAATTTTCATTTAGTTTCAAGGAGATTTGCAGGGTAAACATATAGAGTTACAGGAAGAGGACCTAGATGACATTCGTGCAGGCTCGATGGGCTGAATGTCTTCCTTCTATACTGTAGGGATTCTATGATTTGACTGACTAAAAATGCAACATCTCAAATAAAACACAATTTGCTGGAACATTCTTCTCTTTTTGGATATTGTTGCTCAAATCCAGAGGGTACTATATTTTAAAACACCAATTTGCTGGTTATAAAATGTATACAAACAGTTAATTGAAGTCTGGCAAAAGGTGATTGGCATGTACACTGGAAAGGTTTACATGCTGTTGGGACAGTGGAAAGGAATTCTGCTTCCCAGCTCATTTCTCACTCTGGTACCAGGAAACTTCATCAGTATAACTTGCTATCTGAAATCATAGCTTCACTGGAAGTATCAATTTGGAATAGATATAATGTGGAGATGCCAGCTTTGGACTGGGGTAGGCATAATAAGAAGTCTCTCAACACCAGGCTGAAGTCCAACAGGTTTATTTGGAATCACGAGCTTTCGGAGCACTGTTCCTTCTTCAGGTGAGTGGACAGTAGGTTCATAAACAGGTCATATGTAGATAAAGACTCAATTGTAAGGTAATGGTTGGAATGTGAATTTTTACAGGTAAGCAAGTTTTTATGGTTACAGACAATGTGAGTGGAGCGAGGTTTTATTGCAGGTTAAAGAAGTTTGAATTATCTCAAGCCAGGACTGTCAGTAGGATTTTGCAAGTCCAGGCCAAATGGTGGAGGTTACACATAGTGTGACATAAACCCAAGATGCTGGTTGAGGCCATCCTCATGCGTGCGGAACTTGGCTATCTGTTCCTGCTCGGTAATTCTGCGTTGTCGTGTGTCTTGAAGGCCATCTTGGAGAATCGAAGATCGGAGGCTGTATGCTCTTAACTGCTAAAGTGTTCTCCGATGGGAAGGAAGCGTTCCTGCCTGGTATTGTCAAGCGGTGTCAGTTCATCCGTTATAACGTCTGCATGGTGTCGCTGATGTACCTTGCATTGTAAATAGAAGGATTTAAATAGAAGAATAGAAGACCATTGTAAATAGAAGCATTTCTAGTTTGTGAACTGGATTCATTGATGAAGAAGAATGTGTTAAGGGTAAAAGGAGAAAAGTTTAAAGGGAATATTAGGCGGGACTTCTTCATGCAGAGAGCGGTAGGTGTGTGGAATGAGCTGCCAAATAAAGTGGTAAACGCAGGGTCACTTTTAACATTTAAGAAAAGCTTGGATGAGTTCATGGATGAGAGGGGAGTGGAGGGATATGGTCCAAGTGCAGGTCAGTGGGACTATGATTCAGCATAGACAAGAAGGGCCTAAAGGCTTGTTTCTGAGCTGTAATTTTCTATGGTTCTAAGGAAGTGATCTATGATAGAATCGATTTATGAATTCCTCTCAATGTCTGTGCAGCATATTCATGCAATCTACCAATGTCTGTTCCTTTTTAAAAGAGAAAAAAAATATTTTATGTGCTCCAGACAAAATTTATCTGGATTTGGCATGAATTACAAATTGAAAATCTGCCTGTTAAGCTGATTACAGCACTTGTATTAGCATGTGTTTATACGTTTAATCAATATGTTTCTCTACCGCTCCAAACTACACAAGCAAAGTCAGTTTCTTGGACAAATAATTTCATGATCTGATTTCAATTACTGTTTCTCGTTTTGTTACATTCTTGTCTTGAAGGTGCAGAATTTCCTTCACTGTAAATATATTGCATTTTTTACCTTCTTAAAAAAAAAACCTGCTGAAGAGCTTCCAAACTATTTTGTTTTATCATTCAAAATTAAGATGCCAGGTTTCTTCTATCCATTTCCTCTTGAGACTCAACACTGTATTACAACTGAAAGATGGGAAAGTGTATTAACTAATCCTAAGAGATATACCACCATTCCCATAGAACATTGCAAATTGGAAATTACAAAATTATTTTGTAAGTGATTTTTTTGCATGTTGTTTGAATGAGAAACAGGGGTTTCATGTATTTGGTAACCTAATTCTTCATCCGTTTAGTTCCTAAATGAACTCTTGAGTATATTCTATTTTAAATTGAAAGCTATTTCATTTGATCCAACCTTAATTGAGGGCTTTTGAATTCTTATCTCTACATTGCTGAACTTTTCCAATGCTTGTCTTTATATGCCCATGATTGTTAGAATATTTTATGACCTAGTGACGTAAAATCCCATCAAGTGTTAGCACAACAAAGTCTGTTACAGTAGCAAGGCCAACTCGCAAAAAATTCAGACAAGACAAAGCAGGCTACTCAGCAAAAATTCAAAATTGAGTGCTGAAAATCTTAAATCTGTTGGAAATACTCAATAGGTCAAGAAACATCAATGGGGAGTAACAGTTAGTTGCGTGGATTTGGAATGACCTGGGAATTCTTTAACAATAGTGGGTGGCCTGATTCCAGGATTATTGACTCCATTCTGGAATATTTTATTTGATGGGTGCAGACTGGTTCCTGTCAAAAGCCCATTTCACAAGCTCCCAACTTGCTCAACTCACATGAGGAGTAGGGCATTCCCAACTCCTCAGCAACACTCATGCAGTCAGAGCAGGTTTTTAAAGAGTTGAGGTTCAGGACCCACAGAGGAGTTAAGAACTCCACCTTTTACTTTTTGAAAGGTAAGTTCAAAAAGTTCTCTTCATGTGCCCTGTGGCAAGCTCTGCCCTTCCAAACAGCCTGCCTTCCCCTTTCATTGCACTTCATGTCCCTGACTGCATTACCACGCCCATTGATCCTGTCCAGGCATGGCCAAAAATACTTGAGAACTACATATGGTTTTTTGACACTGCATGCCTCCCAGAAAAATATTGGCTAAACACCTTTTTATGTCTCAATTTAGTATAAAATATGATACAAAGCCCAAACTTACTGTTCATTAAGAATCAAGGTCGGGAACCTGTTGTCCCAAAAATCTTCAGGCTTCCCATGTAAGCTGGAATTGGGCCTTACATAAATACTTCAGCAAGTTTTCATTCTTTAGGCCCTGGACGGGCTCTGTGCACTTGTACAGGGGGAAACAACTGTACAAAAACACAGGTCAAGTGCCCGGGTTCTGAGACAAAGGGCCTGAGTCTCTCATTGCGACCCACAACTTTTCTGGCTGGTTGAGTTGGGAGATATGTCGGCCATTTTGTGGGTTCCCCGCAAGTGTTTATGATCCACACGCATCTCACAACCGGAAGAAAATGCTGCCACTGGGAATGTGCAGAAAACTGACTGAAAGTGAGGTAAGTTATTTGAATACGTTTTACATACATTTTAAATGTATTTTAGATGTGATTATTGGGCCCGGCATGGAACTTGCCAGCCCAATAGCATCTTCTACCCCAATAAGATGGAAGGTGGTGGGGTTTAAAATAACTCCCATGTTTGGGGAACTATGGGAGACCCTGCCACAGTGAAGGGGAGCAATCAGGGTCCCCCAGGGGACTGGTGCCCCATGGACAAGGACATCCTGGACTGTCAAACTGTGCCTCTGGCAGTGCCCAAGGGGCAAAGCACCCATGCCCAGGGGCACCTTGGCACTGCCCACTGGGCATCAGGCAGTGACAAGTGATGGGACCTATTGTGGGCAGAGCCTAGAGATGATTGGGGTTGGATGTCCCACTGCATGCATTGGGATATGTTTGGGCTGGAGAGAAGCCTGCAACTGGGGCAGGCTTGGAGATCTGCCGAAGGTCCTGTCTCCCCAAAGGGTGTCTGACCCAGGTGGGGGGGTCAGCTGGTGCAGTTTGCCAGGGTGAGGGGTATGGGGGGTGGGTCGCCACTGCTGGGTGGTTTTGGGCTGGATTTCAGAGCACTCCGGGGTGGGATTGGGGGTCATGGCTGGCCTGGGTATTATTGAGAGGTGCGATTGGGCCAGGGGGGCGGGGGGCAGTGGGGTTGCTGGAAGGACAGCACTGCAGGGTCCTAGGTTGGCCAGCGCTTGAGCTGTCCGGCAAACAGAAAGATCACCAGAACGAGACAACTGCACATGCAGAATCAGGCATGAATAAGCCCTGTCCTCCAGGTTTTTAATAATATTCATGATTGGGACCTCTGCGGGGAAATTCAGGTTTGAAATTGCACTGAAAAAAGAGTTGTGATGTAGACCTGTTTTCCCACCAATTCAGCACTTTTGGGAGAATTGTCCCATTGTTCTGGGCTAATGGAGAGAGCTGATTTAAAACAGAAATGTGGAGAGGCAGAATCTATAGGCATTTTGAGCTGCAAGGGCTGATTAAGGACAGTCAGCAGGGCTTTGTGAGTGGAAAATCATGTCTCACAAATTTAATTGAGTTTTTTGAAGGGGTAGCCAAGAAGGTAAATGAGGGCAATGCAATTGATGTTGTCTACATGGACTTTAGCAAGACGTTTGACAAGGTACCTCATGGTAGGTTGTTGCATATGGTTAGATCTCAGAGGGTTCAGGATGAAGTAGCCAAATGGATATAAAATTGGCTGGATGACAAAAAAACAGAAGTGGTTATGGAGGGTTGTTTTTCAAACTGGAGGCTTGTGCCTCCAGTTGCTGAGTCACTGTTATTTGTCATTTATATTAATGATTTGGATAAGAATTTAGAAGGCATGGTTAGTAAGTTTGAGATGACATCAAGATTGGTGGCATAGTGAACAGTGAAAAAGGATTGCAATGGGATCTTGATCACTTGGGCCAGTGGACTACCGAATGGCAGATGGAGTTTAAATTAGATAACTGTGAGGTGATGCATTTTGGTAGATCGAACCAGCGTAGCACTTCCTCAATTAATGGTAGGGCATTATGGAGAGTTATAGCACAAAGAAATCTAGGGGTACAAATTCAACAATCCTTGAAAGTGGAATCACAAGTGGACAGAAGGCATTTGGTGTTCTTAGTTTTATTGGTCAGAACATTGAATACAGGAGTTGGGATGACTTGCTGAATTTAAACAAGACATTGGGAAGGCCACTCTTGGAATACTGCATACAGTTTTGGTTATACTATTATAGAAAGGATATTATTACACTGGAAAGAGTGCAGAAAAAATGTATGGGATATTACCAGGACTTGAAAGTTTGAGTTATAAGGAGATGCTGAATAGACTGAGATGTTTTTCCCTGGAATGTTAGAAGCTTAAAGGATGATCTTATAGAGGTTTATAAAATAATGAGCAGCGTAGATCAGCAAGATAATCAGTATCTTTTCCCAAAGATTGGGGAGTCTAAAATTAGAGGGCATAGGTTCAAGGTGAGAGGACAGAGATACAAGAAGGTCCAGAGGGGCAATTTTTTCACACAGAGGATGATGAGTGTCTGGAACAGAGGAGGAGTAGAGGCTGGTATAACTTTTTGTTTTATAAAAACGTTTAGATAGTTACATGGGTAAGATGGATTTTGAGGGATGTAGGCCAAACACAGGTAATTGGGATTAGCTTAGAGGTTAAAAAAAGGAGCAGCATAAATAAGTTGGGCTGAAGAGCCTGTTTTCGTGCTGTAAAACTCTATGACTATGAATTATTTCAATCAAAGAATCATGAATCTGTGGAATTCTTTTTGTCAGTGTGCAGTGGACACTGCAACACTAAACAAATTTAAGGAGAAGAGATTAGGTTTTTAATTGGGAGCAGGTTGGAGGGTTATGGGGAGCAGGCAGGAAGGTGGAGATAAGGTTGAGATGAGATCAGCCATGATCGTGTTGAATTGTGGAGCAAGCTCGAGGGGCTGAATTGCCTACTGTTGCTTCAATTCTTAATGTAATGCATTGTTATGTTATATGTGCAGAGTCAGGATTTGTCCAGGAGAGTAAAACAAGGTGCAATCCCAAAAAATGTCACAGATGAAGAGACAGGAACAGATCCCATATACATTACCGAAAAGAGAATAGTCTCCAATTAATGTGATGGTGTGGGAACAGGATGCAAGGTATATTTACAGTTTATAAACATAAATTGCATTTAAATTGCCTTAGATTTAAGTGTTGAAACTGTATAAACTTCATGCAAATAATATCATCGAATTGTAAGGAAGAAAAAGTATGAAGATAAAAACAGAAGTTTTAAGCCAGACTAGGAGGAAGACTTTACATTCACTATTAATGATTGGAAACCAGTGTGTTTTATCTGCAATGCATCACTTACTCACTTCAAAGGCAGTAACTTGAAATGCCACAACGAAATGAATCACCCACCCCTTTCATCTGAATATCTTCCAAAATCACAATAAAGGAGAAACAAATTAACCACGTTAAAATCATCCCTCAGTAGCCAGCAGATACTACTTTCAACATTCAGTAAGGAATCTGACAAGATGACCGAAGTTAGTTTTGTTATGTCATGGATTATTGCTTGGGTTAAACGCCCACACTCTGACAGAGTTTGTTCAGAAGAATATCAGTGAAGTTGTTGCTGTTTTAGATCCAAATAACACAAAACCTCAGCGACATATAACACAAATTCCAATTTCACGCCGTACTACTCCCAGATCAGTGCTGATGTTGCGAACAAGATACCAAATGATGTGAAGAATTCTCTAGCATTCAGCTTAGTCCTTGATGAATCCACGGACATACTAAATAATCCACAACTAACGGTATTTGTTTGCTATTTTTCCTTGGATGTAATTGTGAAAGACGAAATGTTAGACTTAGTGGTGCTAAAAGAAACAACTTGTGATGTTGACATAAAAAAGTACTTGATAGAACATTGACAAATGTCAATGTACCTTTAGATAAATTCATCAGTGTTGCAATAGTTGGAACACCTGCAATGGTAGGGATAAATGTAGATCTCATTGCATTCTTGTAAAGACATCTTGAATTCATCACTATTCATTATTATTCATCTTGATCATTTAGCAACCAGATACTTCAAATAGAATCATAGAATCATATTGTGCAAAAGGAGACCATTTGGCCCATCAGGTTTGCACCAATCACAATCCCATCCAGCCCTATGCCCATAATCCTATACATTTATCCTAGCTAGTCACTATGACACTAAGGGGCAATTTAGCATAAGAAATGCATCTAACCCACACATCTTTGGACTGTGGGGAAAAAATCGGAGCATCCAGAGGAAACCCATACAGACATGGGGACAATGTGCAAACTCCACACAGACAGTGACCCAAGCAGTGAATCGAACCATGTCCTCGGCACTGTGAGACAACGGTGCTAACCACTGTGCCACTCCCAAAGAGTATGAAAGTTCAACTACTTTCCCCATCTCAAAAGGAAAGTAAATACACAATGGGTATTGAAATAAAAGTTCACAAGCTCAAAGCACACAGAGAAAAAATAGGACTGTTTGATAATTTTCAAGCCAAATTTGATGACTTGCAGTAGTTGAGATCCTCTTGTAAATCCTTTCATAATTGATTTTTTTTTTAAATAACTTTATGAAATGTGGGCAGTGCTGGCTGAGTCAGCAGATATTGCCCATCCATGACTGAAAAATGGTGGTGAGCTGCCTCCTTGAACCATTGCAGACTATGTGGTGCAGATACACCCACATGCTTTTATGGAGGGGATTTCAGGAGTTTGACCCCGTGACAGCGAGGAATGCGATATATTTCCAAGTCAGGGTGATGAGTGGTTTGGAGGGGAAATTTCCAGGGAATGTTCTTATGCATCTACTGATCTGTTGCTTTTAGATAGTTCAAAAGGTACTGTCTGAAGAGATTTGGGGTATTCCTTCACTGCATCTTGTTGATGCGTGTTGCTACCATTGTACATTGTTGGTGCAGGAAATAAATATGGATGGGATGTCAATCAAATGGATTTCTTTATCCAAGATGGCATTAAGCTTCTTAAGTATTGTTGGAGCATTCAGGCAAATAGAGATTATTTCATCACATTTCTGATTTGCATCTTGTAGATTGTGGACATGTTTTATACTCAAATGCCAAGCTCTTATCTGCTCTTGTAGTATTTATATGGCCAGAGTTGTTCAGTTTCTGGTCAATGGTAACCTGGGGTGGGAGTGGGGAATTCAGTGATGGTAATGCCATTGAATGGCACAGGGCAATATTTATATTATCTTCTGTTGGAGATTGTCATTGCTTGGCACTTGTGTGGTCTGGATGTTACTTGCCACTGGCTATTATCCAGATCTTGCCTCATTTGGACACACAATGCTTCAGCACCTGTGGAGTTGAGAGTTGTGCTGAATATTGGTGAACATCTGCACTTTTGACCTTACAGTGGAAGGAATGAAGTTAATGTGGCCAATGATCATTATCTAATTTTGTAACCTGTGGTTATCGAAACATCTGCTGTAGAAATGGAACTATTGCACTTCCAGGGAAACCAGGATCTCAAGGTGATGCATCAATTACAATCTGCAATTGTTTCTGGAAGCGAGTTTTGGAAATAAAATATCCTCAACTCAAGTAAATTAATGTGCTACTCTTAGCACTACACATTGCTGTGAATCACTATACTCAGAAATAAACTTTGTAAATGTTCAAAGATTTGTAAGTTAGGTGGATTAACCATGTAAATGTGCAGGGTTACAGGGATAGGCAGGAGTGGGCCTGTGTATATGCTCTTTTGGAGAATTGGTGCAGAATTGATGGGCCGAATGGTCGCTTTCTGCACTGTCATTATTCTAAAACAGCTGATGAAGCTCCTTCATACAGCTTCAACAACATATCAGCCAGGTTCTCAAAAATTTACAGCAAGATGCAGACCCCCTAAACCTATATACGAAAAGTTTGAGGGTGATTGTGTGTAAATGTGAGAGACAGAGACATAAGCGTTATGTGAATGTGAGACAAAGAAATGTGTGTGAATGTGAGAGAGGGAGATGTGAGCACGTGTGTGAATGTAGGATTAATTTGTGTGTGAATGCAAGAGAGGGAGAGAGAGCAAATTTATATATGAGTATAAGACAGGGGTATGTATATATGACAATGAGACAGAGATATGTATGTGAATGAGGCAGAGAAACATCAGTGTATGCATGAATGTGAAACTCAAATGTGAGTGTACAAATGTAAGGGGGGAGAGAGAGAGATGGTGTGTCCAATGTTGGAATCAGCTTTCCAGCATTATCCTTCCCATTAAAAATACCAAAGGAAAAGACTTATGTATATTTAATCAGAGAATGTTTTAATTATTAGCTGATTAATATATGCATAGATATAACCAGAAAAAACGTGTTTACATTTGATTTGTGTTTGCAATGATTTTGCAACAAAAAAAAGGGGCACTGACATTCTGAAAATGCTTGGGTTCCCCAATGTCCTTGTTAGGTAACTAGGGGTGCTGTAGCTTGAAAGATTTAGGCAACCATACTATACTGCATAGTGCATGCATGAAAAACAGTTTAAAAATAAATTAATTCATATCTTTCTCCTATGTTAAATATATTCATTTCCCAACAAGCTAATAAAAGTGTCGATCATCCATGTCCTTTAAAGTATCAATAATGAAAACCATAAAACTGTAACCAGTTAACTTCATGTAAACACTGTGAAATTGACAACATTGATCAAAGAGTTTGAATTGTCAATCAAAAATGCTTTTTATAGACATAGATGTTTTAGTATTCTAATAGTTTTCTGGACTCTCAGCCGAGCCTCATTATGTATGCATTGGGAGATGAAGGCTGGAGAGCCTTTGTATTTTCAATATAACTGGGGTGGTGCGGTGGCACAATGGTTAGCATGGCTGCATCACAGCACCAAGGACCCAGGTTTGATTCCCGACTTGGGTCACTGTCTGTGTGGAGTTTGCATGCTCTCCCTGTGTCAGCATGGGTTTCCTCTGGGTGCTCCGGGTTTCCTCCCATGGTCCAAAAGTGGATTGGCGATGCTAAATTTCTTTTTAGTGTCAGGGGGACTAGCTAGGCACTATCCCCATCACCCCAGCTAGCATGAGGTTATGGGGATAGTGCCTGGATGGGATTGTGGTCAGTGCATTGATGGCTCCCTTCTGCACTGTTCTATGTTTCATTATAAATGAGTAAAATAATCACAGCTTTCTATATAGCTTGCCTCAGCAGCTGGCAACCGCTGTGGCTGTTTCTAAACTTTACTCAGGTTGGCTGGCCTGACTCCAGCTTGCACCCACCTTCTGGCAGTAAAGATCCAGCCTTTGCAAGCACTTCCTCCTGTGGTGGGCGAGCAAAAAAGGAATTTTCCTGTTCTACCTGACCGCTTCATGGATGAGATTGTTTATCTTTTTGTTTACGGATACCTGGGTAGGTTCTTGAGAATTCCATTGACCCAGCTTTGGTTGCATCTGTCATTTACTTTGTGGTATGCTGTGTTTAACCACAATTCATCTGTTAATTCACATGCACCTCAAACTTACACTGAATGTTGGAACATAAGATGCATATAAGATGCATAAGATACATAAGTAGGCAGTCAAGTGGATAAAGTTGTTAAGAAGGCTTATGGAGTCTTAGCTTTTATTGGTAGGGGGATTGAATTTAGGAGCCGCAGCATCATGTTGCAACTGTACAAAACTCTAGTGCGGCCGCACTTGGAGTATTGTGTGCAGTTCTGGTCGCCACATTATAAGAAAGATGTGGAGGCATTGGAGAGGGTACAGAGGAGGTTTACCAGGATGTTGCCTGGTATGGAGGGCAGGTCCTATGAAGAGAGGTTGAAGGATTTGAGGTTGTTTTCGTTAGAAAGGAGGCGGCTAAGAGGGGATCTTATTGAAACATATAAGATGATTAGAGGTTTAGATAGGGTGGACAGTGATAGCCTTTTTCCTAGGATGGAGAAAGCTAGCACGAGGGGACACAGCTTTAAATTAAGGGGTATGAGTTATAGGACGGATATCAGAGGTAGGTTCTTTACTCAAAGAGTGATTAGGGAGTGGAATGCCCTGCCTGCAGCTGTTGTAGATGCGCCAAGTTTGGTGGCGTTTAAGAGGTTAGTTGATAAGTATATGGATGAGAAGGGAATGGTTTAGTTAGGAGGGGCATTGCTTTTTATTTTGGTCGGCACAACATCGAAGGCCGAAGGGCCTGTTCTGTGCTGTATTGTTCTATGTTCTATGTTCTATTTCAATTGTTTTATCTTTCTGAACTTGTATAACAAAGCTTGTTTGTTTGTTCAAAACCCCTGGAATTTTGTGACATTATTTCAAAAGCAGATATATTAAAATCTCAGCTTTTTTTAAATTTTAATCAAATGATTGTCGGTCCCTATCTCGATTTTCCCCGACATTCTGGTGTCTGGCAAAGGATTGCAACATGATGCAAAAGCCAAAGAGAGTAGGACAGGGCATAACGAAGAAACAATCGCAGAATTTTGCTGCCCATGCCATGGAGCAGACAAGGGAAGTACAATGGAAAGTTTAATTGACCTTGGGTGGGATTTCCTGGCCTTGCTTAGGTGAGGGCGTAAAATCCTGCCCAATGACTGTGTCCAAATGAAGTGTTATGGCTAAGAGCCATCTGAGTTCAACGTGAAGGAATAAAGGGGGAAAATAAACAAGCCAGTATAAAATACGCATAGAACAAGATGGTAGCATATATTTATGATTCGAAGCTATTGAATTCAATTTTGACTTTGAAAGGCCATAGTATGTCAAGACGAAAGATGAAGTCCTGTTCTTCAAGCTTGCTTCGTTGAAACTGTATGGCAGGCTAAGGACAGAAAGATCAGAATTGAAACAAGGTGTAGAATTGAAATGAAACAGAAAACTTGAAGTCATGCTGGCAAGCTGAATGAGGATGTTCCACAAAGTGGTCACCTGGGCTAACTTTGGTATCCCTAATGTAAAGGAGACAACATCATGAACAGTAATATAGTAAATTGAGAAGTTCAAGTCACTGTTACATTTGGAAAATATATACCCTTTTGTCAGCACCAAAAATTGAAAACAAGCATTTTGATAAGATTGAGAGAAAGCAAAAGGGGAAAAGAAACAATGAATCACAGAACCACAGAATCAAAGTTTGTGGGCTCAAAGAGTTGAGAATATATTTAATTAGTTATGTGGTCCTAAGGGCACAATTCAATTTCAGACTGAGAATAATAGGTTGCTCCCTGCATTCAAATTAAACAGCATTTTATCTGAGTCAGTAATGCTGGAGGAAATCTGCACATAAGATCATAAAATTGCATCTTACCACACTTAACCATGGTGCATATGCCCAAAGTGTCACACAAGATGCTTTTGAGTGGCACTCACATTTCTAGTCCAATTAACAGCTCACAAAGTCTAAAGAAAATACTTTTTCATTTGCTTATCCTAAGAAAGGGAGAAGTGAATGGATAGTGTTGCACCTTCTGTTCTTGCATAGAAAGATGTTGGAGAGAAGCATTAGAAGAGTGTAAGAGGAACACATCAGGTGCTGCAGAGGGAACAGTTCTTTTGAATGCTGAAAGAGGATAGTAGGGGGAAATGTATTTGGTGATGGCATCCGTAGCACATGGTTAGCACTGCTGCCTCACAGCATCAGGGATGCGGGTTCGATTCCTTAATCACTGCCTGTGCAGAGTCTGCACATTCTCCCCATCTCAGCAGGATTTCCTCCGCGTGCTCCAGCTTCCTCCCACAGTCCAAAAGACATGCTGGTTAGATGCATTGGCCATGCTAAATTCTCCGCCAGTGTACCTGAACAGGTGCCGGAGTGTGGCAGCTTGCAATTTTTCACAGTAACTTAATGTAAGCCTAATTATGACACCAACAAAATGAAAAAAAGCTTTAAAAATTAAATTATCCTAATACCAATTAAAATGACAGAGGATGACTCAAAAATACGGAAGCTGCTGGGTTGGAAGGGAATCTTCAGAGGACGAAGGATACTCCACCATGTTTCTGGGAGAGACAGGATGAGTGAGAACAGAAATGTCAATAATGTTTTGCAGGAATCCATAGGTGAGGAAAATGATAGACATATCAGAATAATGATTTTGCTTGATCAAAACATCATCTACTAATTTCGCATTCACTCTTTCCACTACATATGCACAGCCATTGCAAAATATACCTTTGACAAGATGTAATACAGCAACACACCTATAAATTGCTGCTGTATCAAAAAATCCAGGAATCCCCTTCCTAAAACCACGATCAGTGCATCTACACCAGATGGACTGTGTCATTTAAAGAAACTGGTTCACCACCACCTTCTCAAGGGAAATTATGGGTTAGCCATCAATGCTGACATCCCCAGAACAAAGGAACAAAATGTTAATGTTGGGTCTTTCTGAACTGAAATTTGCATGTCTTTTCCAACCTGCATGTTTTTCTCACCAAACAGTAATTAAACTCCGACACAAAGATAGAAATGTACAGCAGATCAGTCAGCATTTTATACCCTTTTGTCAGCATTGAAAATTGAAAACAAGCATTTTGATAAGATTGAGAGAAAGCAATAGGGGAAAAGAAACAATGAATCTCAGAACCACAGGATCAAAGTTTGTGGGCTCAAAGAATTGAGAATATATTTAATTAGTTATGTGGTCCTAAGGGCACAATTCAATTTCAGACTGAGAATAATAAGTTGCTCCCTGCATTCAAAATAAACAGCATTTTATCTGATTCAGTAATGCTGGAGGAAATCTGCACATAAGATCATAAAATTGTATCGTACCACACTTAACCATGGTGCATATGCCCAAAGTGTCACACAAGATGCTTTTGAGTGGCACTCACATTTCTGGTCCAATTAACAGCGCACAAAGTCTAAAGAAAATACTTTTTTTTCATTTGCTTAGCCCAAGAAAGGATGATAAAAGACGTAGAAAACTTCAAACATAAATACTTGTGTTTTATTCATTACTGGGATACTTTTAAAGCCTGATTTTCTACTTACACCAGTGACATATAATGTGGAACAGCAAGTGCATTTGATAATTTCACTGCAAGGAAAGGATCATAACAAGGGTCACACTAAACTGATAAGATCTGCAATTTCATTTAATTTTAAATGAAACTGTGTAACCATTTGAAAAATGTTATTTACTTTAAACACAATAGTTTAATTATATGTAGAGACCTTATAAGTATTAAAATCTATAACAGGCACGCAAAAAATCTTAAATTAATGAATAGATGAAGACTTAAAAGCCACTTCTGAAAGATTGATGACCCCTGAGCTATATTCTCAAACTGCACCAAGAAAAGTTATAAAGTTACTGATAAGTCAGTAACTATAGTTCATATTCAAGTGGAAGGGGAAATACATCCTATGCAAAGGGATTTGAGCAATTTAATTGGATAGGTGAGGAATGGCTGATAGATTTTATTGTGACAATGTGCAGTGAACACGTGTTCACACTGAATATATATCCAATACCAAGGACAGGAAAACAATGGCCAGCATCTTCTGTTCTGGTTCATGATTAGCATCAAAGAGGCAAACAAACGCCCACTGACTTTGGATGGGAATTTCTGGTTTCCAAAACATGGCCAATAGATTTGCGTACAATTGCCAGAAGGTCAATGTGAATTTTTTAACATAGCCATTGCATTCAGAAATATGAATTTAAAGATTGTTGATTTTAATAGAACAAATTCATTCTAAGCGGTGAAGTTACACTGCGAAGATATACGTACTTTTAGGCAACCATCGTGAATAAAGGAAAACATTGCATTGGAGAAATTTCAGATACAAATGGCTGTGATAATTCTAGAATGTTAATTAAGTATTTTTGGCGATCAACATGTTTTCATGACTCAATGTGATTCAAGTGTTTAAATGCTAACAGATATTATCAACAACATTGAACTTGCTATGTAGATTATACAGTTCTCATTTGGGCAATAGCATTCTGTGACATGCAGCTCCTCACCTTTCTTTTCGCATTTTGTAAACTAAGAAAGCTATAAATTCTTATATCTAAACCTAAACCTGCACTATTCAGGCAACTCAATCTCCTGAACGCAACCAACAGTTCCAAATAAAAAGTAAAACCCTGAAGATACTGGACATTGGAAATAATAATAGAAAGTACTGGGAAAATTCAGCAGGTCTGGCAGCATCTGTGGAGAGGAAACTCAAATATAACTCTCTTCACAACTAAAGGCAGCTAGTTATTTAATAGTTATTTAGTTATTTAATACTGTTAAAAGGTTAAGGGGAGGGAAAGCCAAAGTAAACTTTAGAAAGGTTAGCAAGTGGAAGACATTGAATAGCAAAGATATATATAACAAAAGGGAATGGCAATTATTATAGCAAAGAAACAATGCATAGTGCAGATGAATATTAATGACAGTATAATGTACAGATCTACTTGAAAATAAAAACATGAAAACAAGGTACGTGGTGGCACTTGGGCAGAAAAAACAAATCAAAGTGGAGGGCAGATTCATTGTCTGAAGTTGTTTAGCTCAGTGTTGAATCCAGGAATTTGTGAAGTCCCAAATCAATAGATTGAGATGCTGTTCCTTGGGCTTGCTTGGAGCTTGAATGGAAAACTGCTGCAGGCTAAAGGACAGAAATATGAGTGTTAGCACAAGGTGGCGAATTAAAATGATGAGTAACTAAAGGGTCAGGTTTATGCTGATGGGCTGAATGGAGCTCTTCCTCAAAGTGCGAATGAGATCATATTGTAAGCAACAGATACAGTACACTAAATTTATAGAAATATCAGGAAAGCTCCATATTTACTGTATTTCACTGGGAAGGAATATTTGGGACCTCGGACAGTAAGGAGAGAGGAAATGGAAGAGCAATTGTTATTCTGCAATCACATGGGAAAGTGCCATGGGAAGGAGATAAGTTTGGGAATGATGGAGTGGAACATGGTGTCAATGGTCTCTTCAGAATGCTGAGGGGGAAGATGCGTGGGAAGACGGAAGTGTGGTGGCATCATGCTGGATGTGATGAAAATGATGATCCTTTGGGTATGGAAGCTGGTGGGGTGGAAAGTGAGGTCAAATGGAACCCAACATGGTTTTGAGAATGAGAGTTAGGGGTGAGAACGGAAGTGTGGGAAGTGGACAGACACGGTTGAGTACTCTGTCAAACACAGTAGTGTGAGAGGAGAAGGGGGTGGGACAGAGTGTCGGGGATTCTCGTTTAAGGAAAAAAGCAGATAGGTCAGAAACACCATTGTGAAAGGTAGCATCATCAGAACAGATGTAACAGGAGAAACTGGGAGAATGTAATGGATTTCTTATTAGAAACAGAGTATGAAGAAGTGTAGTTGAGATAACTAGTGGGAGTGAAGGGCTTATAAAGAATAATCTTTGACAGCCAATCCCCAGAAAGGCTATCTTCAAACTAACTGCCTTCTTCAATATCTTTCCTACAATGAACATAAGGTTAAACTTCACGGTATAAGTTTAAATCTCATAGGATCTAGAATGAGGCAAATAAATCAATACAAAATTGGCTAGATCACAGAAGGCAAAAGGTGGTTGCAGAGGATTGTTTTACAAAGTGGAGGCCTGTGACCAGTGGGGTGCCTCAGGGAACGGTGATGGGTCCACTGATATTTCTCATTTATATTTAATGATCTGGATGAGAATTTAGAAGGCACGGTTAATAAGTTTGCAGATGACACCAAGATTGGTGGCATAGTGGACAGTAAGGAAGATTATCTAGAATTCCAATAAGATCTTGATCAATTGGAGCAATGAGCTATGAATGGTAGATGTAGTATAATTTGGATAAATGTGAGGTGATACATTTTGACAGATTGAACCAGGACAGGACTTACTCAGTTAATGGTAGGGAGAGTTAAAGAACAAGGAGATCTAGGGGTACAGGTTCATAGCTCCTTGAAAGTGGTGTCACAAATGGACAGAGTGGCGAAGGAGTCATTCAGCAAGTTTGGTTTCATTGGTCAGAACATTGAATACAGGAGTGGGATGTTCTTGTTGAAGTTGTACAAGACTTTGAT
Source organism: Sphyrna mokarran (assembly GCA_024679065.1). Classification (NCBI taxonomy): domain Eukaryota; kingdom Metazoa; phylum Chordata; class Chondrichthyes; order Carcharhiniformes; family Carcharhinidae; genus Sphyrna; species Sphyrna mokarran. Next base: position 100,270,555 of record JAGIQG010000004.1, on the reverse strand, counting down.
AAGGCCACACTTGAAATATTGTGTACAGTTCTGGTCACCCTATTATCAAAAAGATATTATTAAACTGGAAAGAGTGCAGAAAAGATTTACTAGGATGCTACTGGGACTTGATGGTTTGAGTTATAAGGAGAAGCTGGATAGACTGGCACTCTTTTCTCTGGAGCGTAGAAGGCTGAGGGGTGATCTTATGGAGGTCTATAAAATAATGAGGAGCATAGGTCACTTAGATCATCAACATCTTTTCCCAAAGGTAGGGAAGTCTAAAACTAGATGGCATAGGTCTAATATGAGAGAGAAGAGATACAAGAGGGTCCACAGGAGCCATTTTTTCGCACAGACAGCAATGAGTATCTGGAACTAGCTCCAAAGATAGTAGTAGAGGTGGGTCCAAATTTATCTTTTAAAAAGCATTTAGAGAGTCACATGAGTAGGATAGGCATAGAGGGATATGGGCCATTTGCAGGTAATTAGAACTAGTTCAGTGTTGAAAAAAAGGATGGCATGGACAAGTTGGGCTGAAGGGCCTGTTTCCATGCTATAAACCTCTATGATCTCTATGAACCTCAACTTAACCTATTCTTTTTGGGTAAATTTCCTGAAATTTCTTCTGCAAGCAGGGAAGCTGAGGAAGAGATGAGATGGATATTGTGAAGTTGAGTGAAGGGAAGAAATAGGGAGCAAAGTTGATGATTGTTTTGATTTCCAATATCAGTCCTTCATTTGGAATCCTTTTTTCCCAAATGCCGATCTGCATCTCATTTTCATGATTTTGCTTTCAGAGCTGTCCACTGTTCTGCCATTGACACTCATTCTGGACCGATGCACATTTCTTTACTCCAATCATTCTACTTAAAACTTTGGGCGGAATTTTCTGTCCGTGATCGCCCCAAAACCATAAAATTGCATCTGAGGTCAATGGATCTTTGCATGGTCCATCCTTCACCTGCTTTGATTCCTGTGATGGGCAGGATAGGAAAATCCTCCCCCCCATGCTCTCTATAGGTGCTAGTCATGCTTGCTGAGTTTATCTGACACATTCTGTTTATATATCAACATCCTTTAACTTCCTACATAACAGTGAATTTTCTTCAGTGACATTTCTGATGAAGTTTTTCTTTGTTTGAATAAATATTTATTTTTTCTTTGTGTATTTCTGTTTTCCATGATAAATTCTGTGGGTTGTTCGTTACTCCTCATTCACCCTGCAGGACTTGTTTACTGCCTTCTCATGTTTTCAAACTGCTTCTTCAATATTTTTCCTGTTGTGAACCACAATGTAAGCTTTCCTGTTAGGCTAATTTGCCCCAGATCCATTCTGCAAGCGGATCCCCTCACACCCAGAGCTGATCTTTTGTTCTGATGAGATGGATTTTTGTAAATTGCACATCTCCCTGCTTTGTGCTTGCAGCATCACAGGCAGGACTGTGATTTTTTTTGCTCACTTTTTCATTCTGTGGGCAATTCCATGGACATCCATCCACTTAACTGCTACACGAACTATACTGTCTAAGCAGAACTCAAATGGCTTCAAGTGGGATAAGGGAAAGACCACATACACAAGGCATGGACAGAAGTAATAAAGTATTGAACGGCACACTGAGCCTTGAAGATGTCAGCTAGAAAGTGCAACTAATCCAGAATCAATAATGTAGTTTAGAAAATTGGATAGCTATTCTGGAATTTCATTCAATTAATTTAGAGAGGGCAAACTCTCTTGGGATAATAATTGAATGGAATACCTAACAAGATGTGTTGTAGACCTCTAATAGAAGAAATGGATGCCAAGAGCAAAGTTGTCTTTTTATATTATGCTTCCTTTGATTCATGAAAAATTGTATGTCCTAATTTATTTACTAATCAGGCAAACAAAAGTACTTGAGCATTCTCTAGTTAGATTCTGATTTTAGTATTGAGTTTTGTATTCTCTTGCAAAACAGAAGTGGAGCATTGGTTAAAGGAATCCACGGTCTAGCAATTCTTTTATGCAAATTTAATATAGATGTATGTTCATCTTTTCTATCAATCATTTTAAATAAATGGATTATTAACTACTTTAAAGTAGTGGATGAAGGAGTGTCATAAAACCTGTTAGTGCCAGACAGTTATTCCTAAGCTCAAATTCAAATAGGATTTCACATCTCACTAAACAGAGTGTTTTTATATATATAAATCTGAATAGATCAAGACTGCAACACAGTAACATTCAAGTTGTCTTTCAGATTCTGGAGTTGTTAGCTGATTATATTGAGAGCAATAAAAGACCTGAGCTGTTCCGCATGATTTGGAAACATGTATCACAGTAATGACTCAATGTATAAGAAAGGCAGAACGCTGGTGGTGTTGCATTACCCTAAAATGACAACTTTCCAGTTTAAGCCAGAGATGGTTTCAAACAGAGGTGCAATGTTTCGACTGTGATTGAGGCAAGGAAACTGGTGAGTTTAGTCAATGTGTTTCTCACCCATGACACCAAATGATTGTTTACAACAAAAATTAATACAGTGCGTTTACTGCACTGTTGATAAGCAGATGTTGGAAAGAAATGGTGATATTCAGTCGTATTAATATTTAGCTGACACAGGAAACATCACCAAAATATATTTAATTAGCCCCATTTTCAGGTTCAAAATGCATGTGAGCTTGAGCTAAACTAAACATACTAGGTATGAAAACCTTCTGTTTTGACAAGCTTCCTTAACTGTTAGTGAAGATTGTGTGTGCCATCTGTTAAAATGCAAAGACATAACGAGAGCCAAGAATAGGATAGTTCTGATTGTAGTGTGTGCACAAGAAGCTCTCAAAAGATTCACTCTTTGTCGAGTTTATCAACACTAATGGAGTTGTATATCATGTTTACAATATGTTATGCAAACATTAACTTCCTGTCGGCATTCTTTAATGTAAGTAACTGAAATACTGCAACCTACTCAAAAGTATTTTCTAAGAATGTTTTCAGTGAGCTGCTCAGAGATCCAATGGTTAAGCTGGAAAATAATTGTACACGTTACTTATTCAGATACTTCTTTCATGTTCTGAGAGGTTTTGGATAACGTTCCTTAAACTCAGAATAAAAAAGATAAATGGATAAGATTTATTTGCCCCCCACTGTTAACAATGATAAAGAAATAATGATTGAACTTGTGAATATTAAGGTATTTATTCTGAGGCTAAAATATGGTCAGTATAACAGGCACTACTTACCATTTGGGGTGCAGGAGAAAACACGGGCCTATAAGGATCAGCCTTCAAAGAACAAAGAACATGCAGCACAGCAACAGACCCTTCAGCCCTCCAAGCCTGCACCAATCATGTTTTCCTAACTAGACCATCTTTTTGTATCCCTCTATTCCCAGTCTGTTCATATCGCTATCTAGTAAATCTTAAATGATCGTAGCATGTCTGCCTCAGCCACCTTGCTTAATAGTGCATTCCAGGCCCCCACTATCCTGTGTAAAAAACGTCCCTCCCATGCCTGTATTGGACTTGCATCCCCCCCTCCCCACCCCCAAACCCCTTGCCTTGAACTTGTGACCCCTTGTGTTTGTCATTTCTAATCTGGAGAAAAACTTCCAACTGTTCACCTGAAGTAATTTTATAAACTTCTATTAGTTTGCCCCTCAACCTCCATCTTTCTAGGGAGAACAACCATAGCTCGGAGCAGTGATTTTGTTGCAAAAACCCACCGTTTAATTTGAGATCCTTAAGCAACTCCTCCCTTAATTAAGTTCGTGATGAAGGATTTTTAAAAATATTTTGGGGGAAAGAGGAAGCCTGTATGTCTGAGTGTGTGAATGTGTGTCCATGATTAATTAAACTGGGAAACAGCTAATAGAGACAGCTTGACTGTGAGAACTGGAAGATAAAAGGATAAAGGTGATGAGTTGATGTAGTTGTGATGACAGGCTATAGTGAAGTTGAATTTACAATTAAATAGCTTGGGTTTAAAATGCACATTTCAAGGTAGGTATGGCCTTGATTTTTCAACTATCGAAGTTCAAAGGGGTGTTTAGAATTGATGAGCGGCTTTATAACTTACAAAAATTTCTAAGTAAACAGTTGTTCTTTTTTATTGACCCAAAAGATTTTAAAGATTTAAAGACTCGTATTCCAACCATTATCTTATAAATTGAGTTTCTATTTATACTCTTTTTGTGAACAGAACTCCTATTCATCTAATGAAGGGCCAGTGCTCTGAAAGCTTGTGGCTTGTGCTACCAAATAAACTTATTGGACTTTAACCTGGTGTTGTGAGACTCCTTACTGTGCTTTCCATCCAGAGGCAGGGAGAGAGCGTAGAACTATCTACCATAGAATAGAATCCCAACAATACAGAAGGACACCATTTGGCCCATCAAGTCTGTACTAACCACAGTCCCATCCAGGCCCTATTCCCACAATCCCATGCATCTTTGGAGTGCTGCTGCTGCTTTCAAGCATTGAAAATTCACTTGCTATCATCAGTTGTGTGCCATAATATTCCGGCCAGAGATTCAAAGCAAGGAAAGGAACCTAAGCAATTATTTCTTTACTTTTAATTGAGCTCTCTGCTAGGAAAATGTAATATAATGATTACTGGCTGTTCCTGGGATGCTAAGTGTCCACAGCCTGCATGTATCCTTCTCAAGTACATGTAGAGGAGCATGATGCTCTGACCCAGACTTCGCCACCATCTTTGGAGATACCTCCTGTGGCAGGAGGTCCATGATTTTCCTATTAAATTGACAATGTAACATACTTTCAACTGCAAATGAAACAACTACAAATGAGAAATTCAGCAAAACTTGTATATAAGCCTGATTAAAATGTATGCCATGGTTGGGAGCGTCCAATTTTATCTGCAAACATTTGTCTTACCGACAGCTTTACAGGGTAAATAAAATGAACAATTTGAATCACCTTTTTGGCTTGCAGGAAGCCAACTTATTTATAATGTTCCAACTGTTCAGAATTTATATCAAAGCAATTCCTTTTAAGAGTCGAACAAACATGTACTGTTGCCAGAAAGTTTAAGTAAGAAGTCTCGCAATAATAGGTTTCTGTGGAATCATGAACTTTCAGAACGCTGCTCCTTCTTCAGGTGAGTGGAGGGGTAGGTTTCAAAACGATGGCAGAGATAGGCAATGAAACAATTGCAAGATAATTACACATTGGAATATGAAGAATGGTTGGATTGCGAGTCTTTACAGGTAATCAGGTCTTTACAAGTACAGACTGTATGCATAGGGGGTGGAATAATCTCAAGTTAAAGAGGTATGAATTGTCTGAAGCCAGTAGGGTTTTGCAAACCCAGGCACTATGATGGGCATCACAAGTTACGTTGAGGCCATCTCCATGCATGCAGAACTTGACTATCAGTTTCTGCTCGGCAATTTTGCATTAGCTTTGCCTATATGTGCTGTGTTTATGAACTAACCTCCATTCACCCGATAAAGGAACAGTGTTCCAAAAGCTCATGTTTCCAAATGAACCTGTGGGGCTTCAACCTGGTGTGGTGAGACTTTTTTTTTTACTGTGCCCACCCCAGTCCAATGCTGGCATCTCCACCTCATAAGTTTAAGGTGGAGGGAAACCTGGCATTGCTCCATCACTCAGACTTTTGGTTAAAATAACAGTTTGCTGAGTGACTCCATTGACAGATGTGCAATTAAAATAGGACCTTCCTGTCTCTAATTTAAGATTGCAATTGACGAGCAACTAGCAATGAATGAGTGTGTAAATCCATTTTAAATACCTCCCCTCCAAACCTGATCTCCATCCAAATTTAAATAGATGTCACTAAACTGATTTGCTCAAAGATCAAAGCACTTCTGATTTCTTGATTCACAGCCCAATATCCACTCTATTAAAAATGACACAAGTAAAATTTATACATTTATGACTGTAACCTCTCAAATCTAGGAATCTTTTGTTCAGAAACATTTGTGTGTGGGGGGGTGGATTTTCCCAGCTGCATCACTTTTGTAAGTAGCAGGCTGGGAGTCTCTACTGGAAGATGTTTTGTGGACTCCCTGTTGGGTTCCATGCCCTCCACAATTCTGCCTGTCAGCTCCACACCCGAAATCGGCCCATAATGGCCTAATATGTGTGCATCCAAATTTAAATATAATTTAAATGCCATTAGCCTCCCTCCCTCAACTACCTGGAATGTTTCACTTCTGCAGGGTTTAGTATAGCTCCCCACCTGTGGGGAGCTGGCATCCTGATCCTGCTGGAGTCTCGGGGAGCAATCAAGCCCCTTCAGATGCTGCCAAGGGTGCCCCTCATCACTGCCACCTTGGTGATGACACTGCCCAAAAGGCAAAATGCTAATGCCCAGGGGATGCCTTGGCACTGCCCACCAGGCATAGGGCAATGCCAAGGGAGGTGGGAACTAATGAGGCTGGCCCTCCAGAGGGTTGATCTATGGGAGTGGGAGATCCTGCAGCCACTCTGCACTTTGGGCTGAGTGACAGAAGGAGGGAGGCCAGTGATTGGGGCTATCCACTGGGATTGGGGAGGGGGGGTGACAGCAGTGGGACAGTCCTGGGTTTGGGGTGGTCAGGGCTGCAGGGTGGTTGGGGGCTGCTGGGCTGGGTGGGGGAGGGGGGGGCAGTGTCAGGACTGCAGGGCGGAGGGGAGAGTCAGGACTGCCAGTGGTGGGAAGTGGATTGGGGGGGGTGGGTGGATCTGGAGATCAAGACTGAGGTGTTGGGAAGGTGTTGAGGATATCAAGGCTGGCCGGGCACGTTCGGGGTGGGGGGGCAGCAATTGGGCCATGAAGCCACATGGTCAGCGATGCAGGGACCATGGGGCTGACCAGCAATCAATCTGGCCAGCAATTGGGGGGCTATCAGACAAGGGCATCAGCACGTGTGCCGATTTCAACATTGACAGCTGAGTGCATACGCATTGGCACGTTCGCACTTTGCTGCTGGCCCCTCCAGTGGGAATAGACTCTGCCCCCTGATTTCTGGAGTGAACAACGCTACTGCACTCTGCAGTGCACACAGTGTGAGGGATTCATTCTGAAACTCCTGCTGAAAAACATTGCGATTTACTCCAGATTTTATGCAAATTTGATACTTGGAATTTTTTGGGGGATGAATTGTCCCCCCAATTCCCTGAAAATTTTTTGAACAGATCCAAGCATTATTTTAGTGCAGTGCTTTGAGGGTGGAAACATGGAAGCTAAAGTATTTGGATAAATAAAACATTTTTGTTCCTTATTTTTATTTTTGTTTTTATTATTCATTTGTGGGACATTGGCGTCATTGACTAGCCAGCATTTATTTTTCATCCCTAGTTGCCCTTGAGAAGGTGCTGGTGAGCTGCCTTCTTGAATCGCTGCAATCCATGTTCTGTAAGTTGACCCACAATGCTGTTAGGAAAGGAATTCCAGGATTTTGATCCAGTGACTGCGAAGGAATGGAGATATATTTCCAAGTCAGGATGCTGAGTGGCTTGGAGGGGAACTTGCAGGTGGTGGTTTTCCCATGTATCTGCTACCCTTCTCCTTCAAGATTGAAGTTGTTATGAGTTTGGAAGGTACTGTCTAAGGAACTTTGGTGAATTGCTGCAGAAAATTTATAGATAGTACACACTGCTGCTATTGAGCATCAATGGTGGAGGGATTGAATGCTTGTAGATGTCTTACCAATCAAGTGGGCTGCTTTGTCCTGGATGGTTTTGTGCTTCTTGAGTGTTGTTGGGATTGCACCATCCAGGCAAGTAGAGAGTATTCCATTACACTCCTGACTTGTGCCTTGTAGATAGGCTCTGGGGAGTCAGGAGGTGAGTTACTCGCCGCAGTATTCCTAGCTTCTGATCTGCTCTTGTAACCATTGTGTTTATGTGGTGTGTTTCTGGTCAATAGTAACCCCAAGGATGTTGATATTGGGGGATTCAGTGATGGTTACACCAATGAATGTCAAGGGGCGATTATTGATGGTCATTGTCTGGCTTTTATGTGGCATGAATGTACTTGCTACTCGTCAGCCCAAACATAGATATTGTCCAGATCTTGTTCATTTGAACACGGACAGCTTCACTACCTGAGGAGTCGTGAATGGTGCTGAACATTGTGCAATCATCAGCAAGCATCTCCATTTCTGACCTATGACAGAGGGAAGGTCATTAATGTAGCACTGAAGATTGTTGGGCCTAGGACATTACCCTAAGGATTTCTGCAGAGATGTCCTGGAACGGAGATGACTGACCCTCCACAACCACAACCATCTTCCTATGTACCAGGTATGACTTCAACAAGTGGAGAGTTTGCCCCGATACCCATTGATTCCAGTTTCGCTAGTGCTCCTTGATGCCACACTTGGTTGAATGCAGCCTTGATATCAAGAGCTGTCACTCTCATCTCACCTCTGGAATTCAGCTCTTTTGCCCTTGTTTAAACCAAGACTGTAATGAGGGCAGAAGCTGAGTGACTCTGGTGAAACCCAAACTGGGCGTCACTGAGCAGGATATTGCTGAACAATTCTTGATAGCACTGTTGATGATCCGTTCCTTCACTTTACTGATGATCGAGAGTAGACTGATTGGGCGATAATTGGTTGGGTTGGATTTGTCCTGCTTTTTGTGTAGAGGACATACCTGAGCAATTTTCCACATCGTTGGGTATATGCCAGTATTATAACTATGCTGGAAGAGCTTGGCTAAGGGAGCGGCAAGTTCTGGAGCACAGGTCTTCTGTGTTGTTGTCAGAATGTTATCAGAGTATTATTATCAGGGTCCATGGTCTTTGCTGTATCCAGTGCCTCCAACCATTTCTTGACATCACATGGAGTGAATTGAATTGGCTGGAGGCTGGAATCTAAGATGCTGGGGACCGCTAGAGGAGGCCCAGATGGATTATTCACTTGGCACTTCTGGCTGAAGATTGCTGTGAAAACTTCAGCCTTATCTTTTCCACTTATGTGCTGGGCTGCTCTATCATTGAGGATGGGGATATTTGTGAAGCCTTCTCCTCCACTGAGTTGTTCAATTATCTACCACCATTCTTGACTGGATGTGGAAGGACTGCAGAGCTTAGCTTGCGGGATCACATAGTTCTGTTTATCACTTGCTGTTTTTGCTGTTTGGCATACAAGTAGTCCTGTTTGGTTGCTTCAGATTAACACATCATTTTTAAGCATGCCTGGTGCTGCTCCTGGCATGCTCTCCTGCGCTCTCCATTGAACCAGGGTTGATCCCTTGGTTTGATGGTAATGGTTGAGCGAGGGACATGCCAGGCCATGATGTTGCAGATTGTGCTGGAGTACAATTCCACTGCTCTAGATGGCTCACAGCGTCTTATGGATGCCCAATCTTGAATTGATAGATCGGTTCGAAGTCTGTCCCATTTAGCATAGTGATAGTGCCACACAACACAATGGAGATTATTCTCAATGTGAAGGCAGGACTTTGTCTCCACAAGGACAGTGCAGTGTCACTCTTATCAATATATATTTTTTTTTAAGCAACACAGCACGGGAAACAGGCCCTTCGGCCCAATGAGCCCGCGCCGCCGTCATACTATATAGTAGCAAATACATTATCCTATTTTAATATTCCTATATAATAATATATATATTATTCCTAATATGGAAAATTTTCACCATTGGGACAATTTGTTTCCCAATCAGCCTAAGAGCGAATTTTTGGGTTGTGGGAGGAAACCGGAGTGCCCAGAGAAAACCCATGCAACCACGGGGAGAACGCGCAAACTCCCGCAGACACCGGCCCAATTCCAAGTGTCTGCACAGCCACATCGATAGTCTCTGAGCTGTCATGGTGCCCCTCAGATGGTCCACATAAAGCACTGACTTACAACATGAGGTACCAGGCAACCCATGAATCAACATCCAAGAGATGTACCCGCACCACCTGCCGAATGCATGCTCAATGTTGGTCAAGTATGGACCGAATTACCTGTGGAAAAAAAGCCGTAGTTAAACAGTCCTATTATATCCCTCTATCTGCATACCGCTCGTGTGGCTGTCCAAGAGACCCTTAAACAGCCCCAGCATGCCTGCTCCCACCACCTTACTCGGCAGTGCATTCCACACCCCCACTACCCTTTGTGTGAAAAACTGCCCTCTAATATTCGTCCTATACATAGCCCCCCTCACCCTATGGCCATGACCCCCCGTCCTATCCATTTCTAAAGGTGGAAAAAGTTTACCTCCATTTACTCTATCTATACCCCTTATAATCTTATACACCTCTATGAGATCCCCTCTACGCCGACGTCTTTCAAGGGAAAACAACCCCAGTCTATCTAATCGTTCCTCATAGGACAGTCCTTCCATACCAGGCAGCATCCTGGTAAACCTCCTCTGCACTCTCTCCAAGGACTCCACATCTTCCGATAGTACGGAGACCAGAACTGGGCACAGTATTCCAAGTGAGGCCTAACCAAAGTTGTATACAACTGCAACATCAAACTCCTACTCTTATATTCTATACCCTTTTCTATGAAAGCTAACATACTATACGCCTTCTTTGTCACCTTCTCCACCTGCGAGGACACCTTCAGAGACTTGTGAACCTGCACCCCCAAGTCTCTCTGCGTCTCTATGCTCCGTATAGTTTTACCTTTTATCCTATAACTCTCTTCTACATTTTTTCCGGCCAAAATGCATCACCTCGCATTTATCCGGATTAAATTCCATTTGCCATCTATCTGCCCAGTCTACCAACCTATCTATGTCCTGTTGTATGGCCTGACACTGCTCCTCTGTACCCGCCAATCCAAGCATCTTGGTGTCATCAGCAAATTTGCTGATCTCACCACCTACCCCTACTTCCAAGTCGTTTATGTAGACCACAAATAGAAGAGGACCTAGTACTGAGCCTTGTGGAACTCCACTAGTGACAGGCTTCCAGTCGGAAAAAGAGCCTTCCACTACTACCCTCTGTCTCCTCCTCCCGAGCCAGTTCTCGACCCATCTACATACCCGACCCTGTATCCCATGCGCCTTCACCTTCTCTATCAGTCTACCATGAGGAACCTTGACAAACGCCTTACTGAAATCCATGTAGACGACATCAACAGCCTGTCCTTCATCAACTGTTTTTGTCACTTCTTCAAAAAATTCCACTAGATTCGTAAGACAAGACTTCCCCTTGACGAAGCCACGCTGCGTATCCCTGATCAGATCGCAGCGCTCCAGATGCTCATACATCCTGTCCCTAAAGATCCTCTCCATTAGCTTACCTATAACTGAAGTCAAGCTCACCGGCCTATAGTTCCCTGGGTGATCCCTCTGACCTTTTTTAAACAACGGTACGACGTTTGCTATCCTCCAGTCCTCTGGGACCTCACCTGTGTCCAAGGATATATATGTAGATATACCTGCAGCTAGTAGATTGGTAAGGATGAGGTCAAGAATGGTATTTTTCTCTTGTCTGTTCTTGCTGCAGACCCAGTCGAGCAGTTAGGATATAACCAGGCCGATCCCTAATGCTGCTGCCGAGCCACCCCTGGCAGTGAACATTGAAATCTCCCACCCAGATCACATTTTGTGTCCTTGGCACTCTCAGTGCTTCCTCCAAGTTTTGTTCGACATGGAGGAATAAGGATTCATCAACCAAAGCAGGATGGTATGTGATAACTGATAAGGGCTTTCCTTGCCCATGTTTAACTTGAAGATATGAGACTTCATGGAGTCCGGGATCAATGTTAAGGACTCCCAGGGCAACTCAGCTGTATAAGACTGTGCCACAGCCTCTGCTGGATCTCTCTTGCTGGTGGGGCAGGATATATCCAGGGATGTTAATGTTGGTGTCTGAGATGTTATCTATAAGATATGATCCCGGGATAATGACTATGTCAGGCTACTATTTGACTATTCAGTGAGATAGCTCTCCCAACCTTGGTACTCGCCCCCAGATGCTCATAAGGAGGACCTTGCAGGGTCAACAGGGTTGTTTGTCTTTTCCAGTGCCTAGGCCGATGCTAGGTGATCTATCTCGTTTTGTTCCTTTATTGAGACTGTAGGAATTGTTACAACTGAGTGGTTTGCTAGGCCATTTCAGAGGGCAGTTAAGAGTCAACCTTATTGCCATAGCTCTGAAGTCACATGTAGACCAGACCAGATAAGGACGGCAGATTTCCTTGCCTGAAGGACATTAATGAACCAGAAGGGTTTTTTTGACAATTGACAATAGTTTCATGGTCATCAGTAGATTCTTAATTCCAGGTATTTTTTATTCCACATCTGCTGTGGCAGGATTTGAACCCAGGTCCCAGAACATTCTCTGGGTTTCTGGATTAATAATCAAGTGATGATACCATTGGGCCATCGCCTCCCCATGATTTATAAAGTTTTATCACTGTTTTATGTTCAGGTAAATATTTATACCTACTGTGTTTTCCAGTTCAGATACCTGGGGTTAGGCATTTTACTATCAATCAATAATCCAGAATATTCCACAATCCAGAAATGAATTGGTCTCAGATTTCGCAAACTTTAAGGTTCCAGCAAAGACTTACTCCAAAAGTGGTTTGACTCTATTAAAGCTGGCAGTGTGTGTAGATATATTTGTGAACAGATTTTATCTTCTGTTTGCAGAACTTCCTGATGTGAAATTCTCTGTGGGGGTTGCAAATGTTTTCACTGCTAGATACCACATTGCGTGCTGCATCAATCTTCTGTAGTTTTGAACATCCACTTTTATCTTTCACTGACATTTTTATTTTCTTGTTGACGATTTTGAAACATGGCCAAAATTACAGTGAAGATCATCCAGGAATGACCTGTTGAGCTGTTCCACATGCTTTGATTCTCCACTCTTCCCACTCCTTGGTTACTTCATTAAAATAAAAATGATAGTGAAAATCCCACTTGCATGCGTGAACAGAGTCGAGTTGGATTGATGTTTGAGTTAGGGCTTCTTACCAGGATTCCTGACCATATGTGAGGGGCACTCCTGGCTTGCTGCTGGCCCACTTGAAATTAGTGCACAAGAAACTGACATAGGCAGGTTGGGGAGAGTCTCCACAACTGCTGACTTATTCAATATTTTTGCACCATGTGTGGTTGTTTTCAAAAGCACCACTTTTTTTAAGCACTTCTTTTTACTGCTTATTCTTTCCAATACTCTTGATGCTTTCAGACATTTCAGATCAGAAAAAGGATTTTGTCATTGGTCATCAATGAGGGAATCGACCAGTGTATCTTCACTGCCAAAGCACTGGCATTTGCAGGCTCATCCACATCCACTTGAATATTGACAAAGGAGATTTGTCTCTTCTGCCTAAGTCTCAGAAGGCAGTGTCAAAGAATGGCATCATTTGGCAAAATGGTGCCCACAAAATCTAGAGGGACGTTTCCTTTAGAGCTGAACGTCACACATGATTCCAGAAGCAATCAAGCTTGGATCAAGTAAGCAATGCATGTTTGAAAGAATCAATACTTCCATCACTGGTCCTGGGGAATTGAAGTGTTAACTATATGTAATGCAATTTACTGCCTGATCATTAGTTTTCCTCGCATGCAAGATGTCATTATTGGAATCCAGATGGGTATCGCGGTTTCTCACGACCATGTAGCTATCACAAAGAAAGATTCTTCCAGTCGATGAACGTTCAGCTGATATCAGGCCATACAACCATCAAGAAGCATGTCAATGGTTTTAATCATTAAGGAACCAATAAGCCATCAGTAAGCAACAGTCCATTGATCTCCATTGCATAAGAATCAATGTTGGAAGGGAAGTGAGCCAGAGCTGACCTTTGAACCTTTCTGTTCTTGCACTCTCTCAAACCATACTATTTATGTTATACTCCTGCTCCAAGTCATTTGTCTCAAAGTCCATCATTCCACATTTTCAGCATTAAATTGTGTCTTCCCATTTTGATAGTCTATGTCCACCTGAAAACTGACAGGCTTATTTGGTAACCCAAGCCACAAGCTTTCAGAGCACTGCCCCTTTATCAGGTGAGTGGGAGTTGTGTTCACAGAGCATAGAGACATAAATTCGATTTAAAAGACAATGGTTGGAATTTGAGTCTTTACAAGTAATCAAGTCTTAAAGGTACAGATAATGTGAGTAGAGCGAGGGTTAAGTGAGTGGAGAGAGGGTTAAAGTGTGCTTAACCCTCTCTCCTCTCACATTGTCTATACCTTTAAAATTTGATTACTTGTAAAGACTTGCATTCCAATCATGATCTTGTAAATTGAGTTTGTGTCTATGTGCCCTGTTTGTGAACATAGCTCCTACTCACCAGATGAAAGGGCAGTGCTCTGAAAGCTTATGGCTTGTGCTACCAAATAAATCTATTGGACTTTAACGTGGTGTTGTGAGATTTCTTACTGTGCTAACCCCAGTCCAATGCTAGCACCGCCACATCATCTAAAGACTGCCACATTGGAATCACAGAATCCATAGAATCCCGACAGGCCATTGGATCCATCGAGTCTACACAACCACAATCTCACCCAAACCTTATCCCCATAACTCCATGTGTTTACCCTTCTCATTCTCCCTGATACTAAGGGTCAATGTAACATAGCCAATTAACCTAACCTGTACATCTTTGGATATTGATAAGTTTTACCTTGTACAAACTCTGATTAGTTTATCATCCACAGAATGGATATGGATCCATTGGTGAGCCACAAAGTCATGCCCTTTCCTATCTTTGGAATGTCAAAATAAATATGTAGAACTTCTCTAATCTTTATTGAAAATCCATATATAAATCTACTGCACAACCTTCTCAACTGTATCTGTTGCTTCAGAATGTTGGTTACTTCCGTAAAACAGTCCCATATTATTGCTGGTTGGGATCAACTACAATAGATGCAGGGAACATCATGCTTTGGTTCAAGATAATAGAATTCCATGACCCTGTTAGGCCAGACACGTTTTATGCTAACAACTTCTCTATGGATGAATGCCAGACACTTAACATTTGAGTAGCGAAGACTAGAATGTGCACTTTGTGGTGCAAGCAGTAAAAATGAAAGCTATTTTCTATTGGTTTCAGGGCTAACTCAGATTTTTAAAGGTTATTCTACTGAACCTTGTGGGCAGATTGTTTTATGGTTCATTACTCTTGAGCTGATGAACAGACTACAAAACTCCTCCACTGACGTTTATGCCCTTAACAGCTGCCTATCATCAAATCCTTGATTGTCAGCAACATTTTAACAGGCTTTGATACAAATATTTACGAAATACATTCTCAGTTCAGTATTTTTATAGAAAGCAGAGAAATCATGGATGGAATTTTCCTCAGAAACAGCAAGGTCAGAATCTTACTGTCCTGCCCATCACAGGAATCGGAGTGGGGCAAGGGGCAGATAAGGGGAAGGACTTCATTGACCTCAGATGGGATTTTATGGTTTTGGGATGATTGAGGCCATAAAATCCCACCTCAAATGTCAAGTTCTGACTGAAAATTAATACATTCCTGCCCAGAAGCCCTCATTCTTGAGGAGCGGAGTATAAAAAATGCCGACAAAATCAATCCACAGAGATCAGGACACCCTTTAAAATGGACACCCAGGTCTCAGCATTAAGAATTAGGCCTCCATCCCCATGCCCAATGGACAACAGGACACAACCCTCCATTGTTGCCAGCTATCTCTCCATCCCATCCATTCGTTATCACTAACAATGTCTCCTGTCATTAACCTGTCCTTTGGCCCCATTCCTAGCCCTGCCCCCAGTCCCACCACCTGGTTCACACTGCTTTGTTGGCACTGGCAAGGTGCAGTCTTCAGCCAGCCAACCTTGAATGCCTCTGTTAAGTCTGACCTTCGAATCTCGTACTCATCACATGAATGAACATTCATTTTCTGGGGTTGTTTTACAGTTAAATTGGAAAATCCTTTTTCTCTGGAGAGAGAGAGTGGTCTGTGTGTGTGTGGTCTGTGTGTGTGTGGTGCCAAACTTTCCTTCCATGGGTCTTGAGTGTGGAAAATAAACTAACCTTCTGAGTTAGTCCTAACTTGAGTTTCCAGTGGATTGTTAGTAAACTTGGCTCACAAAAACTGCAGGATGTGGAAAACACAACACCACCCATTCTTTTAAAAAAAAATTCAAAACACTTTCTGCTTATACACAGATGGTAAAAGAAAATCAATGCAGATTGTGTCTCTCTCTCTGTCAGTAACAGAACGTGGATAGGCACATTCAAACATAAGGAGTCTTGATAGGATTGTTATGGAGAGGATGTTTTCCCCTGTGGGAGAATATAAAATTGGGGGTCACTGTTTAAAAATGATGTATCACTCATTTAAAAAAGAGTAATGTCTTCATTCTTTGGAATTCTCTTTCTGAAAAGATGATGGAAGCAGAGTCTTTGAGTATATTTAAGGCAGAGGTAGATAAATTTTTGGTGAACAATAGGTTATTGGGGTTGATTTGAGATTAATATTATATCAGCCATGATATTACTAAGTAGCACAATAGGTGCCAGAGACTAAATGGTCTTGCCCTGCCACCTGTTTGTATGTTTGTCCCCGCAACAATTGTTTCTGTGGAAAAGAAATGCAAAGCAAATTTGTATTTTATCTCTGTACTAAGCATCATAGAATCACTATCATGCAGAAATAGGCGATTCAGCTCATCATGTCTACACCAATTCTCCAAAAAAAAATCCCACCCAAGCACTTTCTTCCACCCCATACCCCTAACCCTGCACATTTACCATAACTAAGGCACCTAACCCATACATCTTTGGACACTAAGGGGCAATTTAGCATGGTCAATCCACAAAACCTGCACATCTTTAGATTGTGGGAGGAAACTGGAACATGCAACAAAAACCCATGCAGATACCAGGAGAATGTGCAAACTCCATACTGACAGTCACCCAAAGTTGGAATCGAACCTGAGTCCCTGGTGCTGTGAGACAGCGATGCTAACCATTGTACCACTGCATCTCTAGTAAACTGAAAACAAAGGACTTTACTGAAATCAAAAACTTTTTTTGCAGAATGAATGCATGTAAAAACTGTTGCAAATTTGGAAGCCATATCAGTGTCAAACAACTTCACAATATATTCAACAAATTTACTGAAGTAAATAATTTTCCAAAGCAAATAGCAAGGTTGCACTTTTTCTGTTTTCTTAGCACTGTTCCACTTTCCTGAACACATCAGTAATTTAATTAATTATTCATTGATGCTAAAGACCAGCACTTTAAGAAAATAATATGCAATATTTTTAGTACCTTGCACTTAAAGTGTGAGATACTAAAATGCTGTCTTACTGCATGTTATTTTCTATTTCTTAGAGTGGTAATTTGCCAGGAGTTTGTCTGTGGTGCAGCCTGTGACACAAAAACAATCTGAGTGTTTGCGAATGTGCCAGTGCTGCCATTTTCCCATCAACTATAAACACCCTGACTTAAGAGGCATTTTTTTTTTCATGTTTGGATTGGAAGTGAGCAGTTACTTACAGGACATGGTCATTAAGCACATTCGAGAAAGCCAAACTTGACCAGCTCCAAGAAAAACAACAGAAAAGAAAATTTGACACTTAAAATGTAAAGAATCAGCAAGTGATGACAAGAGGGACAGTGACTGCAAATCTAGAAACACTAAAGTAGTAAGACAGTTGCTTTCTCAGACATTGAAAGGGAATGAAATGGAAAATAGATGACAACCCATCAAAATGACTACTCCATCTTGGTTTATTGGCATCTCTGGAATCTATTTTTAATTCCCTCTCCCTACTCATCCGATGAAGGAGCAGCACTCTGAAAACTTGTGCTCCCAAATAAACCTGTTGGATTTTAATCTGTTGTCGTGAGATTTCTTATTGTCTTAAATGGCAGGCTTTTATTTTTAAACAGTGACCTTCCAGCTCTGGATTGTCTTACAAAAGGAAGCATAATTTTCACATCCATCCTGCCAATATCCTTCAGGATCTTACATGTTTCAATCAAGTCACCTCTTACTCAGGGTCCCCTACTTTGAACACTCCCTGCGTATGTAATTTCTCAATTTCTGATTGCTTTGTTTCTGCCTCTCTTCCAGATTAGGAAATACCAAGTCAAACATGCATGCAAGTTGTCTTTCATCAGCACTACTGATGGCCGGTACCAATAATAGTCTGTGGCATCGCGCAGTAACCCAGGAGAAGTCTGGGATGACGAGTACCTCCAAACTATCACGGGATTTTACAGCCTCGTTCATCCCGCCCAAGGTCAATGGATATTCCTATTGTCCATCTCTTGCCAGTTCTGTGGCAGACTGGTTAGTAAGACTTTGGCCAGCATCTTCATACCAGTTTTAAAGACCTGGACGTCTCCTCCAGTGATACTTTGTCAAAGGAACAGTCTTTATGTGTTGAATGCTTTTCAAGTCAGTGAACTGCTAAAATTCTGTGCTGATGAAAGCTGTTCCATTGTCTAGGGCAATAATCTCAGGCGATCTATATGTGCTAAAGGAGTGACACAGCTTCTCAATAGTCACAGCTGTAGTTGCTGCCTTTGCTTCGTAGACATCAAGCCACTTCTAATTAGCATTGCTGAGTGCCTGGAAATGGTCTTGCATTGCCAATGCATAGTCAAACCCAAGGACAGCTGGGTCTGAAGAGGAGCTGAAAAGGGGAATTAGCAGGGTAAATATTTGGGCATAGGGCCTGAGTAAGATGCTCTGTCAGAGAGTCAGTGTAGACTTACTGGGCTGAATGGACTCCTTCTGCACTGCAGAGATTCTATGTATTCTTCCTCAGAATGCAGTGGAAGCCAAGTAACTGAATATATACAAAATAAAAATAGATTTTTTTTTAATTTAGTGGCATCAAGGGCTTTGGGGGGAAAGCAAGAACATAGAACATTACAGCGCAGAACAGGCCCTTCGGCCTTCGATGTTGCGCTGACCAATTAACAAAAAGAATATGGCATTGTGATTGAGGATCAATCATGATCATACTGAACGACGGAGCAGTCTCAAAGGGCTAAATGGCCTACTCCTTCTCCTAGTTTGATGAAACTCCATGACAGCACATTGGTACATTGGTTAGCCTGACAACGCAGGTTCGATTCCTGGCTTGGGTCACTGTCTGTGTGGAGTTTGCAATTCTCTCTGTGCCTGCATGGGTTTCATCCGGGTGTTCTGGTTTCCTCCCACTGTCCAAAGTTGTGCAGGTTAAGTGAGTTAGTCATGTTACACTGCCCCTCTCCCTTCCCAGGTGCTGGAGTGTGGTGACTAGGGGATTTCACGTTAACTTCATTACAGTGTTAATCTAAGTCTACTTGTGACTAATAAATGAAACTTTATATTTTTGTAGCCAACCTCAATGTAAAATTCTGGGTCCCACAACCTCTATGACCATGACAGGAACCTGGGCTATCTGCTGTGTATAGCCAACTGGAACAACAGCAACGCCTTGAAGCAAATGAGCTCTTCAGTGTAGGTTCTCAGTTTGGCAGATGTGAACTCCAATATCATCAGCTTAATCCCTTCACAGAAGTATTTGAATGTGTGTTTCCCAACAATAATCACTGAAACTTACTTTCCACCTCCATCTGCAATTGCTTAATATTCACCTGCGCTCTCACTATACTGGGTATAGAATTAACAGCAGTCACACAGAGTATGCAGCAGACAAATCAATTTCCACAGAGTCAGTTGACCCAACCATATTAGCTCTCTGCTCTGCTGTTGGTTGATTTTTGTTCTGCACAGCTTAGTTAGAAGTCTTTTCTTCTGGCATCATTTACACTCTGTTTCCTCTCCATGATTTCCTTCAGATCTATAGCAAATGCATACCTTGCCAGCTGATGCATTGTAAGTAGGATTCCTGAGTTGCTAGACAGGGAATCACACTGCAAATTTTCTGTCTCACCTTCTGTGCTATGCTCGGTGGCAGGTTTCAGCCTAGAATGCAACGTTCCATTGTTCACATGCTGCAAATCTTGAGAACCTCTTGCAGCACGATCCATGGTGAGAGAAGGTTCTTGAGTCCATTTGAAACCAAAATCCAATTCAACAAGCAAATGGCACTGATTGGAGTTGTAATCCACCACACACCAATTTATCTCAGGACATATCTTTCAGGACATCCCCAGACTCACAGTACAGAATTAGAATCACAGATTATCACTGTGCAGAAGAGGCTCTTTGGCTCATTGAATCGGCACTGATGCATGGAATCCCTTGATCTGCCTGCCTAATCTCACTTGCCAGCACTTGGCCCATAGCCTTGAATCTTATGGGATGCCAGTACTCATCCATTTTAAAAGAGGTGAAGCATTTCATCTCACCACTATCCCAGGCAATGCGTTCCAGGAAAAAATTTTCCTCAAACTCACGTAAACTTCTCAATTCTCAATTTTAGCATGTGTCCCCTTGTAACTGATCCTGGTCCCCTTATAACTGATAATAGCTGGCAGTTTTGGCAAAAATACTACTTCAGAACCTCAGCAAACTCATTATTTTATTTAGTACTAAATGCATTTGGAGCAACCAACTTAATTCTTACGATAATTTTGCTTCCACTGACATTCAGCAAGATAGTTCTACATTTACTTTATCAGAATTTTGTTCACAATCAAATACAAATCTCAACAAGCTGACTCCAATCCTCAGCATCTTTGTGTTCTTGAACAATGACATGATCAGTGAGTCTTTATCCTTTTTGCTTCAGCAGGTGCTGGCTGTTTTTCTTTCATTGTATTTACCATTTTAAGATAATGACCATGTATTTTTAATTTCTTTCAGGAGCTTGTCATTTCTATCTTTGACTTTCCTGTGCTTTTCTCGTTTTGGTGGGCTCTCAGTGATTGTGGGTCTTTTTTCAAAATAATCCTGTAAGACTTTTACAGCTGTAACAGTCCTTGTCGGGTATTTCTTTGCTTTTTTTTCTTTTAATTTTGCAAAACCTTGCTGTTTTTGAATTTTGCGATACTCATAGCAATCATAATTCATGCTCTGGAACAAGCAATCTCTGTCATCTTAAAGTCTGGCAACCTCTCACCTCTACAGATAATGTGTTTTTTTTTAATTCTTCTTTGCCAAAATGAACAATTTCACATCTGCCCATATCATACTCCATTTGTCAGGTCTTTGTCCATTCACCTACCCTATGTATATCCTTTTGCAGCCTCCTTATATCCTCTTCCCAGCTTACCTTTTGACCAATCTTTATGTCATCAGCAAACTTAGTCACCATACCTTTAGTTCCTTCAGTTCAAGGAGTTAAGATTAAGGTGGGGGAGGTGGGGGGGAGTCTTGCCGTGGTCTAGTTGTGTACAATGTTAAATTACAAAACTGCGCAGCTACCTCCCCCTGACTGCTGAGGTCCCCTTTTAGTACTCACATTATATTCCCTTGAAATCATAAAGCCCCAGTCTGCTATTTTAACTGGAAACCTGAGCAGGGAAGGCAGAGTTGGCATCCTTGTCAGGCTTAGAAACCAAGGTTAGAAAGAGAACTCAAAAAGTGAGGGTTACATAGATTTCATCTTCCGTTCCACAAAAGCAAATTTCAGTACTCTTTGCAACTTCCAACACAAAGTCCAACCATTTGGGACATTTCCTTCTGAGTAGGGTTTGCAGAGTAGAGAATTTTTTCAACTCTGCGCTGCTGACTCAGGAGTGAAAATTTAGTCCTTGGTCTAATTTCAAGAAGTATTTGCACTTATCCTGCACCTTATCATACCAATGAACTTCACAGCCTCAACATGCGGTGGCTCTTGTGTACGTAGCTCATGTTGCACAAATGATAGAATTAGATATTAATAAAAATTTACACCACTGTGTTATGCATTTGTAAAGAGATGAAAATCAAGGGTTGCCGAATCTCATTTGATTGAGGTAAAGCCCATTGAAGTAAATGGAATTGAAGTCACGGGTCACATTTCGAACATTAACTACAATCCTCCAGAACACATTTTAATCTATAATTTATTGCAGGAAAAGAAGTTGCAGAATAACCCATTTGGCCTTAATAAGCAAAAAAGTATCTTTTGTCAGAGAAATAAAAACATTCACAGCAATTACAACCACATATCAACAACTTCCCATTTGATTAAATGCTCAGATGTATTTAACCTTTGCATTTATAAGAGAAAATTCAAAAATGTTATTGACTTGTGGGATATGTATCTTCACACACCTAAAGTAAAAGTGCATTAGCTCATTCCTGGCAATTTTGCCTGTTACATTTTCACCTCAGCAATGTTATATTGCTAGAATCACCTTCATCCAAAATAATTTTCTAGGGGATCACAAACTGTCAGTACTAACTGCAGTTAGGCCAAGAGTTCGAAGTTAGCCATAGGGTGCAGATGTGAGATGTTTGAAAGGCGCACCTCAGCTTCTGGGACTTCAACCCAGTTGTAAAAAAGTAGAATCAAAGACAACCACTAAGCCCTTCACATCCTCTTACTTTCACACTCCTTTACACTCCACATATTACTTCATGACCTCCCAACCCCATGGCTCTTCATACCCCTCTGTCAACCTATGCTTCTTTATCCAACCGCATAACCCAACATACATTCCCTGTCAAATTATGTCTCTCTACACAACTCCCAGGGCCCTGTGTACCCTTCGGGCCAAGTTATTCCCCTCTAGCCAACATGGTAGTCCTATAAACCCAATGTAAACAGTACTGACTCATGCCAACCCATAACATCCCACTCATTCCCATGGCCTCTTTTAACTCCTATATAATTTTAGTGCCAACCCATGCTCCTGATCCACCATCCTTTGTCCTTACACTATTCATGCTAATTTGTCCAGTATCTACAATAGACAGACCATGGAGAGATGAAATAAAAATAAAGTTCATATTATCTATTATATACTTCACTTAATTTAAAAAAAACATTGCGTAGAGACTTCACATTTTTTGGTAAAATGCCAAAAGTTTCCTATCATCAAAAAAAAACAAGAGATAGTCCCACCACAACATGCTGGTGGCATGGGTTCAATCAGAGCCTGCCTTGCCTGCCATTCATTTTTGAAGTAGATTTTGCTACCAAATAAAGCTGTTGGACTTTAACCTGGTGTTACGAAGATATCTTACAAAAAAAAGCAGGATGTTTTATACTGGGCACATTAGATCGATAAAAATGAATGAACTAATGTAATGTAAAATAACAGAAGTATAAATGTCAATGTGACGTATGGAAAGCTTAAACTCAGCTAATATTTAAAATTCTTTTCTTGGAGATCAGATGCCTAAAAGTGCTTTACAACCAATGAAATACCTTTGAAGTTGGGCGCTGTTGTAATGCAGGAAACACGGCAGCTAATTTGTGCACAGAAATCTCCCACAAAAACCGTGATAATGATCAGATCATTTATTTTGCTGCTGTTGACTGTGGAATTGTCCCGGACACTGGGAATAATTCCTCTGCTCCTATTTTGAATAGTGCTGTGGCATCTTTTGCAACTACCTGAGAAGGATGTGCCTTGGTTTAACATCACATTCGGAAGACAGCATCTCCAACAGCTTAGCACATCAGTACTGGGATGACAGCCTCGATTGTTGTGCTCAACTGCTGGCATCAAGACCTTAAGGCCATAAGATATAGGAGCAGATTTAGGCCATTCAGCCCATTGAATCTGCTCTGCCATTTGATCATGGTCGACCTGTTTCACAGAATCATAAAAACATAGAATCACAGTGTGCAGGAGGAAGCCATTTGTCCCATTGAGCCTGCACTGACAACAATCTTATCTAGACCCTATCCTCACAATCCCATGTATTTACTGTAGCTAGTCCCCCTGACACTAAGGGCAATTTAGCATGGCCAATCAACCATATTGCACATCTTTGAAGTGTGGAAGGAAACTGAGACAACTTGAAACCCATGCAGACACAGGGAGGATGTGCAAACTCCACACAGTCACTCATTGAAAATGTATTTAGATTGGCTGCCTGTTGTGTAGCCTACATGAGCTTATTTTCTATTGACTTCTCTGCTAAGTTATTAAAATCAGTCTTATTACTTATTCCCTCTGTCTGATGGGCCTGGGTCCCTAGCATTGTGAGGCAGCAGTGCTAATCGTTGTGCCTCAACCCCTTTCCCCTGCCTTTTTCTCAAAGGACATGAGATATAGGAGCAGAATTAGGCCATGCGGTCTAATATGCTATCAATGACAGCACTAAGCCTTTTTGCAGTTTTCTCCCTTTGTTGCTGCATGAGGCATTGCTGGAACATTGTAATCATCAACAATTCTCTGTAAAAATGCTTCCAATATATGAATCTAAAATCAGTGGGCTGGTTTTAACTCTGAACTGTCATTGAAAATGCATTTAGATTGGCTGCCTGTTGTGTGGCCTACATGAGCTTATTTTCTATTGACTTCTCTGCTAAGTTATTAAAATCAGCCTTATTACTTACTCCCTTTGTCTGATGGCCTCAACAGCACAGTAATTTTGCATCATTTGATAAATGTCCAGCTCTCCCTTACAGCTGCATGGAGTTAAATGGTTGCTCAACTCTGTTAATAGGCATTGGCCCTCTGTATTGATTTTCACTACTCTATTAGCCAGCCATCTATGAAGGTGTTATAGTGCACAATTTAAGGTTCACAAAAATGTAAAGAATAAGTGTTCTTTCTGATTCTCAGGCCCAGGTTTTTACCATGACTGAAAAGCTCCCCACCATGGCAAAAATAGTAGAAATGTAAATTCCTCTCACAGATACAACACTTCCCATTTTCATTGGGGTGGGAATGGGGGTGTTACATGCATATCTGTTTTGTGTAAACAATTGGCCATTGAAAAGATCAGCCTCCTTTACTCTAGTCGGATTTTGGTAGCCTAGCATTGTAGCCCTGTTAAGAGCAGATCTGAACTTGACGTATTTCTTTGGATAGCCTGAGGATTTGTTTGGTGAGATAAGTTACATCTATGGAAATTGTTTCAAATATTATTCACACCTCTAGAAGTGGTACAAAAGAAACTGTCTCCAGTTAATCTAGGGGAGAAAGAGGCTGGTGCGCTTGGTGTCCGTGCAAGTATTTTTGCCCCTGCTCATTCATCCACCCAAGTATCAAGAAGAACAATATGCTGAACAACTTTTTTTTAATGACAAGACATGGAAATGAACATGGTAATCTCACACATGGAAGGCCACTGAAGTCAATCACTGGAGGCCAGAAGCAGAACAGAAGGTCAGGAGGAATAAGTTGCTGCACACATACAAGGAAAGGAGAGAAGGAGAAGCATGATAACCAAGTCCTACCATGTTGGAAGGCTATACAGACCTAGGACACTATATCTCAATGTGACGGAAGACCAGTACCAAAAGCAATTGAGGCTAAGCCATGAGGCGGTAACAGTTGCATTGACCAGTAGAAGTTTGAGCCACAATCCATCATCCTCCATGCCTTGCCACTGGCTGTAAAAGTAACCGTCACTCTCAACTTCGATGCCTCAGGATCTTTCCAGAGCTCATCAGGAGACTTGTCTGGTATATCCCAGCCAGCAGCACATAGCTGCATTAAGACAGTAACTAATGCCCTGTTTTCTCATTTGGGAAATCACATTAATTTCCCAATAGATTTGGTGTCCCAGATACCTTTGCCCAATTGGCGGGCTTCCTTTGGGTACAGAGTGTTATTGATTGCACCTATGTTGCCTTAAAGGCTCTTAATAATCATTCTAGAATCTTCATTAACCAAAAATCCTTCCAGCTGATCAATATCCAGATAATTTGTGCCCACTGTAAGATCTTCCTTCATTTGTGTTTAAAGGTTTCTGGCAGTTGCCACAATCGCTTCCAATAACAAATTCTCAACTTCCTCAGCTGTTTCATCCCCCAGCACAGACCTGTGATTGGTTCCTTGGGATCAAGGGATACCTATTAAGATCTTGGATAATGACCTCTCTAGGAACCCATAAATGGAGGGCCAACTACAACATCAGCCAGGTCATCACCAGGAGTATCAGAGAGTAGGCCATTAGCCTGCATTCCCTATTCCTATGAAGTCCCTATCATTCTGAAGATTACAAAATAGATTCTTACAGGGTCCTCTGATATTTCAATTGCTATCAGACATTCCCTACTGACATACTGCTTGCTACTTGAAGAATCTTGTATATTGACTTCTCAATGACTCAAGAAACTGTCCACCCCCACAAGGGAAGGAATCAACTGAGTCGCATTCATATGATGGAGAAAATTTCAGCCATAATCATGGGCCTCATGATAATAAATCATTTAAATTTGGACTCTTTACATATTTGTGGGGTGGCTCATGGCACAGTGGTTAGCACTGATACCTCACGGGTTAGATGGATTGACAATGGTAAATTACCCTTAGTGTTCAAGGTGTATTGGTTAGATGGATTAGCCATGGCAAATGTGTGGGACAAGGGAGTGAGTCTGGGTAAGATTCTCTGTCAGAGAAATGATGTGGACTCAATGAACCAAATGGTTTCTTTTCACACTGTAGGAATTCTATGAAAGGCCCATGCTGCCAAATTGTGCATAATCTAACCTTGCCCATAAGGCTGAGAGCCATCCATTGCAGGGTCTGCTAACAGTTAGACAACTTTTACAGAGTCCCCACTCATCTAAAAAGGCATTGACATCTCCTTCCATACACAGCAATTTCACCATTGATGGCCTACCTCACACATGGGCCACTTTGAATTAAGCCTTAGTTGCACAGCCCAGTTCTAATCCCTTGCTATTTCCAGGGTCAAATTTCCTGACTCCTATTTTGGACCTTCCCCCACCCACCACCCCAACCTAACCTATCCCCAGGGTTGAAAGTTTAGGTGGCCATTTTTACAGGTTGGGCTTGCAGAGTCAGGAATTCTCCCAACTCTGCGTGCCCGACCCAAAAGTGACATTTTTGTTACTGGGAAAGAAAAAACAAATTATCCGATGTAGTAGGTGCACAATGTTGTTTATTTATAACGTTGTCCATTTAATATTGGCCCAAATTTTGCAGGCACAATAATAGTCAATTTAATCCTCACATGATGATTAATGTATATATTATCAAGCAAATTGTGATGAGGAAGACATGCCCAGGAATAGCACAACTGGCAGCATAATGTGCATCACTCTGCCATTAGACTTACACGTATGTTTCTCAATAAAGTTTTAGTTCCTGCAACTTGCACGCTTGAATGGTTTGACTCTTTTCCCACAACAGCTGGTCAGGCCAACATTTATCGCCCAGCCCAAATTGCCTTTGTAAAAGTAGTGCTGAGCTAACTTCTTGAATTGCTGCAGCTCATGTAACGTAGGTATACAAAGTGCAGTTGGGGAGAGAGTTCCAGAATTGTAGCCCAGTGACAGTGAAGGAATGGTGATGCATTTCCAAGTCAGAATGATAAGTGGCTTGGAGGGGAACTACCAGGTGGTGATGTTCCCATGTATCTGCTGCCCTTGTCCTTTTAGTTATTTGTGATCATGGGTTTGGAAGAAGTCGTCTAATAATGGGATAATTGAAACTGGAATTTCACTCCTACATGTATTAATCAATGAGAGGTATTTAAAATGTATTATTTTCTTTATTTCATCCATTTTAATCCAGTCTCTCTATTCCATCTCATTATTTCTTTTCCTGTACCTGATCTGACCCAATTTCATCCTATTTCCTTCTCCATCATTGCTTTTCTTTAACAATTTTTACATCTCACTGACTAAATCCCCAATTGTTAGTCCTATCATTCGTCAAGGTCCCAGATGCCCCATTGCCCTCATTATGCTGTTCACGGCTCTCATTTTTAGCAAGTGACAAGGGCTGTGTTTTCTCATGTTGAAATGTGAGGGGAAAAGTCTAACTGTGTACAGCCCCTCTCCTCTTCCAGCAGAATTGGAATCAATGGTAACTAAAGATTGAAGCCTTTGTGTAGGAGATTTAGAAGTGAAGCAAAATGACTATGAATAGTGTGGTTGCCTAGTTACTCATATGTGGCAGATAGTAGAAAAGTTCCATCAGTTATAACTTGGTGAAAAGAAATAACAAATGGGAGGAGCAGGCGATGTTTTTGATTTGAAACAAATTTAAAAACAGATATAATGTAAAAAACATGTACAAGATTTTTATGGAGATCATGCAACTGTACGTTTAATAGAAAACTTAGCTTGGATTTCAAGTTACTGAGGAGTAAAAGTTAATTTTTTGAAGGAAATTGAGCTGGGAACTCTCAATATTGTGTGTGCGACATCATTTCATTGTTAATCTTATATTCCTTTTATTTCAGTTTTTTTTAAATAATACAAGATAATGCTTTTTTTAAAATTCCTTATACTGCAGAGGTCCACATTTACGTCTGGATTATTGCATGTTGCATGAAAGTCAAGGTTTTGCTTTAATTATCTGTCAATTTCTATTATTGACCAGGATTCCCATTCATTAATACTAACACTGCATGTAAGGACATTAAGCTATTGTTCACTGGAGGGCAATGCATTCTGTTGAGTCCTTTGGGGTGATCAAAGTATGAGATATGTTCGTAGCTTGCTGGTGCAACTTGGACAGTTTTCTGTATGTTTAGCAAATTCACCCAATATTTTATAAATGCAAGTCTAATAACTGCTACTTTGAGCTAAAACATTTCTAGAAAGCTGGAGGCAACCTGATTATTTCAAAGAAATGCATTTGGATATTTATTATGGATGGTTGCTTCAGAGTTTAAACTCCTGCTGTTTTCTTTGAATTCAGCCCACAGGCCTTGAATTAACAAGGAACAAAAAAGCTTTGGAATAGCCTCAGATCTCTTCTCAGCTGTCATTTTTATTCATGCATTTGACATTAAACTAGCTAATCCTTTTTTTAATGGTCAGCTGAGCATTTCTTAAGAGCAACTCCTAGTATGAAATCACTAAATTTCAAATGGATAATCATTTATTCCAGTGCATCCTCCACATTAATGTCATTCAATGGATGCTAACAAGGTCAGATATGTATTTGAGTCTGCAGTTGCACAGACCATGCAATTTCTTGAGTCTGAGTTTAATATCATCATGCATCTATCATTCAGATGACCCAGTCAGTTTGATGAGGTTTATTAGTCTGGTGGCTTAAAGGTTGTAAATAGTTATTTCTTTCAAATTTTATGTGCAGCAATCAATAGCTTCAGAGCTCAGCTCAATGTAGAGGTCAAACCTTGTTTTTTTTTCCCTTTTCAATTCACCAGTGAACAGCAATCTCAGCTCTTCATAAAAAGCATTAAATATATTCAACATGACTAATTTCAGGAGCAATAAGAATTTGTACCATAGGTAATTATCTATCTTCACTCTTGCTGAGTTTTAGTGTTGCTTATTTTACTTATGTAGTTCCCCGACTTAACTTTTTCAGAACCATCAAACGAGGAAATGAATTTTGCTAAATCTCATGGGCAATTGGTAGGATACTTGAGATTTTTCAATTCTGTCCAGCTGCATGCACGATTGTGCAGAAAATGCAGATTTTATAGCGTTTCTCCCATCATGCTAAATTTTTTCCCAGTTGGAGTAAGATCAATATATAACTTAGACAATCCTGCCACCATTTTTGCAAGAAATCTTGAATAAAATGACAAGGCCATTTGGTTCAATTGTTCACACATTCTATATATAATAGGAGATAAGAAAAGGTGAATCAGGAAATCAAGGTTGGGGTAGTATCAAGCCTAACTTTTAGAAGTCTGTACATTATAGAAGGAAGGCATGATTGAAAAGAGTAATTTTTAGAATGGAGTCAAAAGGTTCAAGATAATTTGAGACAAAGATGTTGAAATAAATAAATACCATTATTATAGTAATTTAGGGTTCTCAAACATAAGAACCAAAGAAATAGGACCAGGAGTAGGACATATATTCCCATAAGCAATAAGATCAGGGTATCAACTACAACTAAAATTGCCCTCTAAACCCCATAACCCATGATTTCTTTAGAGTTCAATAACCTATCAATATCAGCCTTGAATATACCTAATGACTGAGCATCTACAGCGATCTGGCATAGTGAATTCCAAAGATTCACAACACACTGATTGGAATAATTTCTCCTCAGCTTCAACTAAATGTGTATCTCCTTCCTCATATCATGCCCAAATTTCTCCTTTGTTGAAATCTTGCAAATAGACGTTGCCTCAGAACTGATCTTTGTGACATTCCAGTAGCAATGGCCTGCAAACCTAGAGATGAGCAATTTATTCTGATTTTTTTGTCCTTTTAACAAATCCTCAATGTATTAGGCCCAACCCCATAACCCTTATCTTACACAATAGCTTTCCTGTGGCATCCTTATAAAGCTCTTTTTGAAAATCTAAATAGAACACACAAACACAGGTTCTCCTCCATCCAACTTACTAATTACATTCTCAATAAACTCTGATGTATTTATAAGCACTATTCTATTTTCATGCAAACATTTTGACTCTGCTAAATTATATGATTTTCCAAGTGTTGTGTTATCACTATTTTTCCAATAGATTGCAACAATTTCCCGATGACTGATGTCAGGCTAAATGGCTTGTTATAGCCTGTTTTCTCTCTTCCTTCTTTCCTAAATGTGGTGCTACGTTTAGGGGCAAAATTCCGACCTCTTCAGGAGTTGCTACCCAAATGCAGAGAGATAGTGTGCTGGATCCCGAGGGATCAGGGGAGCATCCCTGATTCCCTGAAAAGAGGAGCATCATCTCCCTACCACTCAAATCACAGATCAACACACACACACACACACACACACACACACACACAATGAAGGCATGTGGATGACCTGACCCTACCCAAACCCTTGTCAGTCCCTTTCTCCTTCAGAGTGCTCACTCATACCTCCTTCCCCTTCAACCGCCTGCTGCCTCCTCCCCCCCATCAGACACTCCACTAAGCCTCCCTTCAGGCTACACACACTGGCAGTGCCAACAGTGCACTGCCCTCTGGCACCCTTGCACTGACACCCTGGCTTGGCTTTTGAACTCTGAGAGGGTTCAATTACATAGACCCAGTGATCATTTCCCCTTTGCTGTTGCTGGCTGCAGAGGAAGAGTTTCTTAAAGGTCATGGCTCTTGGGTGGGCTCGGGCTGGGAGCAAGGAGTTAATCTTGGCACTCTCCTCTGGGAGGGGGCTAGGCTGCCCCTTCTAGCCCTGGCAGATGTGAAGATCACCTCTGGCATGGTGATTCCAGGTGGATCTGTGATCAACATCTGCATTCCTGGCTGTCAGCTGTGAAAATTCTGAAGGGGTCAAGTTATTTAAATCTACATACTTCCTGGTCGTCTGGCAGGCTTTTAAATCATTGCAGCACTCCATTCTGCAACAGAGATTTTCCTTTCTCACTGTCAGAAACTGCAGCTGACAATTTCATCGGGGGTTGGGGCTTCCATTCTGCACAGTTGTGTACTCAGCCCCAGTGAATGTACACAACTTTGATTTGAAATTGCTGAGACTTCCAGGCAAGTTGAATTATTTGAAACTCTCTCCATTCCAGTAGAATCCTTTGATCTCTAACAAATTCAACTTACAATGTCTTGAAAAATATTTCCATTGATAGCTCAGTAGATTTCTATAATCCTCTATGCATTAGTGTTTAATTTCCCTTTACAGTTGAATGCACCTCAAGTACCCCATTGCTCCTGACCACAAGGTTGACAGAGTCTAACCACTGATTGCCAGCCAGTGTTTTCACGTCCTCTTTTGCAAACCATGATTGATTTAAGAAATTGTAGCCTGGCAATGGAAGAGGGGCAAATGCCTACTTGAGCTACCTCCTTGAGCTCCCTCAGGCTCCAAAGCACCATTGCAGGGTGTCAGTGCCAGGGTGTCAAGAGGCCGGTTCACAACGGGCATTGCCAAGGCATGTATCCTGAAGGGGGATCTGAGGGGAATAGGGAGCTGACTGGGGGCTCTGAGTTTGAAGAGTCCTGAATGGGGAATCTGAGTGGGGAGTCTGAGAGGTAAGGGGGCTAAGTGTGTGGTCTGGAGGGGAAAGTGGATTTGTTGGAGGTCTAAGAGTGAAGCGAGGTTGGGTGGGAGGTTGTAGGGGTCGTGTCAAGTCACCCTCATGGCTGTGCGGTGTGGAGGTGGAATTACCTATCATTTGTGGGGGGGTGCGGGTAGGGGTGGGGTGGTGGGGAGGACAATGCTCCTCTCTGGTGAAGGGTTGGTGGTGCTCCCTGGTCAATGGTGAGATGGGGGCGGTGCTATTTGACATTTTGGGGGAAGGGGGTCTATCTTTGAGCATGGAGATCAGTGTATCCCTTTAAAGTGGTGGCCCAGTCTCTGAAGAACAGAGCTGGACAACTAGTTGTTTGAAATGAGCTCATCTGCATCTTTCAAGTGGGTGAATCCCAACTAAAAGATGCTGCCTATGCCATCGGGATGTAGAGATGCCGGTGTTGGACTGGGGTAAGCTCAGTACCGGGAGACATTCTTGTTTTCTACCAGTGTGAGCACTTAGCCTAAAAATGGGAGAATTCAGCCCTTAATATGCTCCAAATCACTGGCACCATTCCAGAATGTAGAGATGCATCTTTTCCTGTTTGTTCCCAGCGATATGCCTTGAATACATTCCATTAACTTGTCCTCAAAATGCTTCTGCCAATTTGATTTGTCCAGTCTACAATAAGATTAAAGTCTACCATAATCATGGCATTAATGCTTTGTGACAGGACCCCTTTTACTCAAGGAGTCATAGAGGTTTATAGCAGGGAAACACAATCAAATTTGTGAGACATGATTTTCCACTCAAATTTGTGCTGACTGTCCCTAATTATTCCTTGCCTCTTTAAATGCCTGTAGATCCTGTTTCTCAGAATACCTTCTCACAACTTACCTACTGACATATATTAGGCCCATCAGCTTGTCATTGATGATTCAAATATCTCTAATAGCAGACCCGCAATTTCCTCCCTAGTCTCCCATAACGTCTTGGGATATTCTCCATTAGGTCCCAGGGATTTATCTAACTCGATGTGCTTTAAAACTTCTAACACCTCCTTCTCTGCAATGTATACATTCTCAAAACATTATTATTTATTCCACCAAGTTCCTTAACATCCATGCCTTTCTCAACAATAAATACTGATGAGAAATATTCATTTAAGATCTTGTCCATCTCTTGTCGATCTGCACACATAGATATTCTTGTTGATCCTTAAAAGGCCCTGTTCTCTCCCTTCTCGCCTTACTCTTTTGCCCTTTATGTATTTTGGGAGTACATAAAGGGCCAGGGACCTGGATTCGCTTCCAGGCTTAGATCACTGTCTGTTGGAGTTTGCACATTCTCCTGTGTCTGCAAGGATTTCCTTCAGGTGCTCTGGTTTCCTCCCACAGTCCAAAGATGTGTGACTTGGATGGATTGACCATGCCAAATTGCCCTTTAGTGTTAGGGGGGACTAGCTAGGGGAAGTTTGTGGGAATAGGGCCTGGGTGGAATTGTGGTCAATGCAGGCTCAATGGGCTGAATGGCCTCTTTTCTGCACTGTGGGATTCCATGATTTTATTTGTAGAAGTTCTTTGGATTCTCTTTTGATATATTTGTAAAGTGATGTTTTTGCCCTCCTGATTTATTGTTTAGGGGATCCACTCATTCCTGGCTGCCTATGTCTGTCGTATGCTTCCTTCTTCTTCTTGACTAAGGCCTCAATATCATGAGTCATCCAGGTTTCCCCATTTCTACCACCTTGTCCTTCACTTGAAGAGGAACGTATTTACCCTGAACCCTGGTTAACATACTTCTGAAATCCTCCAACTGACCAGCTATCCCTTTGCCTACCAACAGACTCCTCTAGAAAGTTCCTATCTAATACCATCAAAATTGGCCTTGCCCCAGTTTAGAATTTTAACTTTTGGACCAGACCTATCATCCTCCATAGTTCTCTTAAAGCAAATGATCCCTCACTAACACTTTTGTCATCTGCCCTTTCTTATTTTCCAAGAGGAGGTCAAATTTTGCCCCCTCTCTAGTCAGGCCATCAACATGCTGAATGAGAAATTCCTGTAGAATACACTCAACAAATTTCTCTCCATCCATGCCCCTAACACTATGGCTGTCTCAGTTAATGTTGGCAAAATAAAAGCCCCCTAATATTACCACCCTATTTTTCTTGGAGCTACCTATAATCTCCCTACATATTTCAGTTTCCCATGGACTATTTGGGGCATGTAGTACAATCCTACCAGTTTGATCTCCCGCTTCCTATTTCTGATTTCTATAGATTCAGTAGATGAACACTCAGAAATATCCCTCTCAGTACTGCCATGATGCTCTCCCTAATCAATTCCTTTATTCTCTTCCCTCCTGTTCTATCTTTTCTATGGGATCTGTACTCTGGTACATTGAGCTGCCAGTCCTGTCCCTCCCTAAGCTGTATATAGCTATAGTATCCCAGTCCCATATACCCATCCATGCCTTGAGTTCATCTGCTTTGCTCATCTGGCCTATTGAAATAATTGCAATTTAATTCAGACTCCCTTTGCTCTCTATCCTTGCCCTTGCCTAGCCTGTCTAGTACTAGGATTACTGACACTGCCTTTACTATTTAACGTGTTCTCTTTAACTTCCATGTTGTCCTCAACCTTCTTTTCTGTCTTCCTTTTGCTTTGGGTCCCACTTGCCTGTAAAACTAGATTAAACTCTCTTGAGTGGAATAAACAAATCTCCCTGCCAGGATATTTGTCCTCCTTCATTTCAGATATAACCCATCCCTCTTGAACAGGTTACCCTTGCCCTAGAAGAGGTCCCACTGATCCACAAATCTAAATTCCTGTCCCCTGCACTAGCTCTCAAACCACACATTCATCTGCTTAATCTTCCTATTCTTACTTCACTAGCATGTGACATTAACAGTAGTCCAGAAACTACTATCCTCGAGGTCCTGCACTTTAGTCTTTTGTCTACTTCTCTATATTCACACTTTAGGACCTCATTCCTTTTCTTCCCTTTGCCATTGGTTCCTTTGGCTGATCATTCTCCCCCTTAAGAATGAACTGCAACTGCTTAGAGAAATCTTTGTCCCTGGGAGGGGAGGCAACACACCAACCTGGAATCTCAATCGCAGCCACAGAAACACCTGTCTATGCCTCTAACTAGCAAGTTCCCTATTACTACTGCTCGCTTGCTCTTTGCCTGCCCCTGCTCTATAGCTGAACCAATTATAGGCCTGGCTGCTGCTGATACTTTCACCTTAGAGGCTATCCCCCTCAACGATATCCAAAACAGTGTACCTGTATGAAAGGGGAACAGCCACAGGAAACTCCTACACTACTTGCCTGTCTCTCCTGGTAGTCACTTAGCTACCTGACTGAACCTGTCAACCTCCCTGAAACTACTGTCTGTCACACTCTCTGCACCCTGTATGCTTTGCAGTGTGCCATTGATTAGTGATCCATAAACTATTCCTACCAGTGTTTTCTGTCCTTTATTATTTTTTATATCCATCTGTGCTGATTCTATTTCCTGCTCTTCTGAGCCATGATCCTTCCTCAGTGTTATTTTTATATCATCCATTGTTATAAAACTACACACATCTCCCCCACCACCATTCAATCTTTTACTTAGAACCATAGCATCCTTGCAGTGCAGAAGGAGGCCATTCGACCCATCAAGCCTATAACAAAACAGTCCATTGCCCTATCCCTATATTTACCCCACAAATCCACCTGACACCAAGGGGCAATTTTTCATGGTCAATCTACCTAACCTGCACACCTTTAGACTGGGAGGAAATTGGAGCAGCTGGAGGAAACACTCACAGACACAGGGAGAACATATAAACTCCACTAGGGCTTTTCTCTTTAGAACGGAGGAGGATGAGAAGCAACTTAATAGAGGGTTATAAAGTGATGAAAGGGATCGATAGAGTGGGCGTTCAGAGACTATTTCCTCGAGTGGATTTAGCTGTTACCAGGGGGCATAACTATAAGGTTCATGGTGGGAGATATCGGAGAGATGTCCAAGGTAGGCTCTCTACTCAGAGAGTGGTTGGGGTGTGGAATGGATTGCCTGCTGTGATAGTGGTATCGGACATTTTAGGAACTTTCAAGCGGTTATTGGACGTGGAGCATACCAGATTGATAGGGAGTGGGATAGCTTGATCTCGGTTTCAGACAAAGCTCGGCACAACATTGAGGGCCGCTTTACTGTGCTGCACTGTTCTATGTTCTATGTCCTATGTTCCACATAGACAGTGACCCAGGGTTAGAATTGAACCTGGGTCCCTGGCACTGTGAATCAGCAGTGCTAACCACTGTACCGCCCCATATGAAAGGCCTTATGAGGAG
This sequence comes from Sphyrna mokarran, assembly GCA_024679065.1. NCBI lineage: Eukaryota > Metazoa > Chordata > Chondrichthyes > Carcharhiniformes > Carcharhinidae > Sphyrna > Sphyrna mokarran. The sequence continues at coordinate 100,234,428 of JAGIQG010000004.1, read as the reverse complement.
AGGCTGAGGGATTTGAGGTTGTTTTCATTAGAAAGAAGGCGGCTAAGAGGAGACCTTATTGAAACATACAAGATGATTAAAGGTTTAGATAGGATGGACAGTGATAGCTTTTTTCCTAGGATGGAGAAAGCTAGCATGAGGGGACATAGCTTTAAATTAAGGGGGTGGTAGTTATAGGACAGATGTCAGAGGTAGGTTCTTTACCCAGAGGGTGGTAAGAGTATGGAATGCCCTGCCTGCTGCAGTTGTAGATGCGCCAAGTTTGGGGGTGTTTAAGAGGTCCGTGGATAGGTTTATGGATGATAAAGGAATGGTTTAGGTTAGAGGGTCATTGCTTTCTCTTAATTGGCTGGCGCAACATCGAGGGCCGAAGGGCCTGTTCTGTGCTGTAATGCTCTATGTTCTATGTATGATTTTTTGAAGGGCTAAATACCTTGAAATAGTTAGTTCCAAACTGGTCTTCCAATGTTTCCAATACTTTGTTAACTATAGTTGATTTTCTTTTTGCACTCCTTCAAGTTATTTTTCTCTTTATCAATATTGTGCTTTGTGCAGATGCCGTAAGTTTGTTCCATTCCTTCTAAAGAAAATGGTAATTCCCTGAGCGGACGCAGATTTTCTTTTTCCATATGGTCTGCCATTAGCTTCCTGTAAGTTAACATTTAAAAAATTGAACTTTTATTTCCATATGCTGCACAATTTCAACCAAATATTCGTTTACGCTCTTATTTTCTAATCCTTTCTCGTGAATATTTTCATTTAATTAAGCAACTATTTTGGTGAGTTTGTTTTCAAAGTCTGGATGTGGTCTTTCATATTGCACATCTCACTTCCAATGTCTTCTTCAAGTGTTCCACTTCCTGTGAACAACACTCCAGTGTTCTCTCAGTTCTCATTCTTCAAGTGTTCTACTTCCTCTGAACTACTTTCCAATATTCTCCCCAGTTCTCATTTGTCATGTCCAAACTCCAGTTATTGTCGATGAAAATTGGTTTTCTGCGTTGCAGTGTTTTTTAGCAGAGCCTAATTCCTGTGGGCTATCCTTCAAGCTCACATTCTTTAATTTTATTTTTTCTACATTGTTTCTACGACTCTTCACATATTTTATGAGAACATTTACTTTCTCTTGCAACTGTTCAACTTTTTCTTTGATATGTATTTCATCCATGTCATTTTTCAACAATTCAATGGTTCTCAGTATATTTGAGGCATCCAGTATGTTTTTATTCTGGTTCCTTGCACTTCAGCATTGGATTTACATTTCTGAATCTGATTTCTGTCATTTCCTTCTCTGTCTGTAGCAACTCTTTATCTTTATCCTTCATTTTGGTTTCACTGCCTGCCAAACCTTTCAGTGGTTTATTTAAGTATTTTCTCCCTCTGTCTGGCATCTTCTGTTCCCTTTATTCTGGGGTCTCCTATCTCTTGTCCTGGGTCTCCTCACTCCTTTAGTTCTTTGTGAGGGGGTACTTGCGATATTTTTTAAGGATTCTCTTTACAATGTTCTCTGCACAACATGTTGTTTAAAATGTTTGTCAAAAATGTTTAATATTTCATCAGATGTGACTGAGAATTCATCTATTGATTATTTTTAGGATTACTTCATCCACAAATGCATTAAGCAAATATAAAAATGCATCACCTTGTACTTCTATTTCTTTATTAATCCTGATGTATTCCGATAATGTAAAAAAACCTCTCAATTTTGTGCTTGGGTTAGTCCTCATCTTAGCCTAGGCTTGCCTGAGAGGTTAACTTTAATATCAATGGAACTTTTTTATAAGAATCGTAAGAACTAGGAGCAGGAGTAGGTGATTTAGTCCTTTGAGCCTGCTCCACTATTTCATCCCATCATAGCTAATCTCATCTTGGCCTCAAGTCCACTTACCTGCCTGTTCACCACAGCTCTTCAAACATTTTTTTTTGTAAAGGTTAGTCCCTCTTTATTATTTCTCTTTAGTTCTCTTCAAAATGGTTCCACAGCTGTATTTTTTTTTCCTCTCTCTCTCTGTTCTTTCCACGCTTTGTCAGTTTTGCTGAGCTCCCATTGCTCTGATGTGGCTGTTTTTTCTTCAACAATTCTCACTGCAGGAAATGTGAAAACAAGCAGTTTGGGCCAGCTGTGTGCTTGCTCAAGCCAAGGACTCCAACAGAAGATGATTTTTGAACTCTGCCTGCAGTTTTAAAAAAACTTCTTTTGCTTTCAATTGGCCAACTGTGCTCCCATTGATGTAACTTGCTTGCAGCTATGCTCTGGATATGCTGATTCTGAAAGGTAAATTTCAGCTACTTACCATATTTTGCTCATTTTTCTTGTAATCTGGAAGGTCTCTTAACTCTGTTCTTCTTCTCATCAACACAGTGGGTCATCTTTTCTTCAGTGTTGTTTTTTTTCTTTTTTATTTTGACTCCTTTCATTCTGACTCTCTGTGTCTGATCAAATCTGGCTATTTAGCTATGCTTTTGCCACCCTTCATTTTTTTTAAACTTTTTGTGCGTTTTGCTCAGCCTTTGTTTCTGAACGAGCTAGGCCCCTTGACTTTGCCTTTGAGCAGGTCTGGCAGTGCACTCCATGTGATCTGGTGAAGTCCTTCAGTCTCCAAGTTATCAACTGAGTTTTTTATTCAGGTGCTTTCCAACTATGTCTTGAGTTTCTTTTTAGGCGATTTCCAACTGTATCTTCAATTTAGGTGTGTTTCCCTCAGATCAAGCTATAGTTTCTTCAGTTTTTCATGGTTATCTGCTCCAGATTGTTTGGGATTTCAGGGTCCATCCTTCACTGCCACACTGTTGTAAGGCTGATTGGTGTCTTGTGAAGAGGCCTGAAGATGTGAATATTAACACGAACTGTTATTGGTATCTCATAAATACATCTCCAAGGTACTGCCATGCATTGGTGCTGTCTCTATGCCAGCTCCTTCCTGACTCTACTACATAGTCTACCATCAAGGCTGTCTTCATAAGTACTTCTTCCAGTTCACATTAAACCTTGTTCTGTTGAATATTCCTATGCCACAGATTTTATTCCAGTGACATTCTGCTTATCTTTAACCAAACCCTACACTGCTCTTGACCAGAATACTTCGTAGACTAATTAGTGCGGTTAGCTGGATTAAAATGGCAGTTAACATTCCCTTCTTCTACTCTGCACTGTCAGTACTTCAGAGTACAATGCTATAATTCTGAGATGGAGTTCTCAGAGATACAATCAGTACAGATGTGATTGTCTGGGATTGCTATGTTCACATGCTGCATTTATAACACACCATTGCTGCTATCCCTATATGAACTGTTTTATCTGTTTAAATAGTCAAAATATTTAATCAGCCTGTGGTGTAGATTTAGTCTTTTAACTAATTACTTGGTCTAGTTTAAGTTATGGGTTGATTAGTTACTTACCTGTAACACAAGCCATTGCAAGCATTGAAGACAAAAAAAACACCTCCTTCCCTTTTGCATTGAATTCTGATTCGCATCACATTCCCAACTGTTATTATCATTTTGTAAGGCGCTTTCCTTATAACCATTCTGTGACAATGGCATGACTTCACTGGAAATCTTGGTAGGCAAGGTTAGTCACAGATATCTATTAATAAAAGCAATATTATAGGATAGATTTTCCAATTAGTTATGCAAATACAGACGGGTGCAAGATGATTCTTAAAAATTAGGTATATTTGCTTTAGACATGATCTGATCTGACCACAATTTTCAGCCCACCTACAGTTCATGTATTAGCATGTCAGTGTTGAAGACATTTCATGCACAAACGTTGAAATAATTCTGCAGCAATTTTCAGCATTATACAATTTTCCATCAAGGTCCATTGTTAATAGTCACAAGGGCTCTTAAATGAAATGAGTATCAAATGTTTTATTTCCATAAAATGTATCATTGCATTTTCATGACAAATTTTTATTTTGGTTTGCAAGAAGGGACAATTTTCTTCCTGCACTTTAACAACGCTCAAAAGAGAATAGTTCATCATAGCTATATCCCAAGAAAATAGATTAAGCGAAATATTTACAAGTGGAATGACAACAGAGATAATAAGAGATGAGATGAAAAAGTATCTCTGTCAAGAGCAGCTTTTTGAGCACCACAAGGCTCATTGCCAGTTTTTAGTATTGTGTTGCATTAATACTAGAGGTGAGGTTCTTAGGTAAGCATTAATTTGCCACTTAAAAGCCACAATTGGCAGTATGGTGGGATAACTGTCCACTGTCTCCCCACTATGTTGGTCAGAAGTGGGAAGCATCTGTGCCCACTACCCTCCCATCTGATTAAGTGTCCAAATGGCCAAACGTGGCCCCTGGCCATGTGGTCAATGGCCTGAGCAATTCAGCTCACACAGAATTAGATAAACAAAACTAAATATCAGTAAACAGCCTCCATAGCCAGACCTGCAGGGAATTTGGACAGGACAAGTTCAAAAGACAAACACAAGTCAGAAGTGAGCAAGGGCAAGCTTATCCTGGAGACTGGAACTGGAAATGCTCAATCCTGACCAATTAAGTACAATATTTGTGTATTCACCATTGTCAGCTAGACTCTTTGTCACTTGTTTCCTATTGCAATCTTATATAGAAAAGAGCTACGTGCACCCTATACACCTAGGGATAGACATCAAGAAGCTTCATGGCATTCTCCATATGTGGAATCAGTAACCCCATTGGATGCTGTGAACCCTGACCAGCAACCTCATTGGCTGAAAGCCAGAGAATCTTCCACAAGGGCATGAAAGCACGGATAAAAAGAGACAACAGGACACAACCCCCAACAAAGATTTGAACCACAACAAAGACTAGGTGGAGACCCAGTGATAACAAAAGAGGGCGTATTGGACCAACCTTCAGGAAGAAGACCCTGAGCTCAAGAGACAGCGGAGTTCAGCGAACCGGACCTCACAGCTCTGTCAAGTTCATCAACAAACGTTATATCAGAAGTCTCAGATAGCATAAAGTGTGAAGTTACTTTGGGAATTAAGAGGTGTTTTTGAATATTATTCGTATAATAAGGATTTGTTATTAAAATTTGGGTTGATCCATGTCTTGTCCTTTGTCCATCTCATGAGTAAGGGTACCTGGGTAAAGTGCTTTAACTTGAACTGGTTGAAGTGTCTGCCTCTTTTCAGACAACCAGCCCGTGCCACTTAGTGAGATATTAGGGCAGATGACCAAATGCTTGGTCAAAGAAGAGGATCAAGATTCCAAAAGATGGAATTTGAGGGTTTTAGAGAAGGAACTTGCAGAACTGAGAGCAGAGATGACACAGATCGCACATGATCAGAGGTGCTCAAACTCAACATTAGAGGAATGCAAAGGATTATAGGAGGTTACAGAGATAGAGACAAAGATTACAAATCAACAGTATTTAGTGAGTTTTCAACTGAAACACTGATTGGCAAGTACTGTTTGACATGGGAAAAAAGCACTGATCAAATACTATTTCTATTTTGCCTTCATGATGAATGTCTGCTTTTCCCATTCACTGTGTGTACTATTACAAACTTATTGGCTGGATCTCTACTACCTCGCTCACCATAAAATCGGAGTGAGCGAGGATCCAACAACGGAAATCTCCATTGACTTTAGGCAGAAATTTCCAGTCTCACTCAAACAAGGCTATGAAATCCCACCATTGTCATGAGTGCAAATTAGCATATAAGCAGAATTATTGGTGTGAATATGGAACTGTGCAAATCATAACTAAATTTCCACCTGGAAACAGAAGAGTGTCTCCAACAAAGGACCAATAGCTGCAATGTTAAATTGCCTGTCATCATAGACAGGGGTCAGGGAGGGCACCTTGAGTCATTGAAACCATTTTAAAAATGCTGCATTAAAAAATAACCTCAAATAGGCACAATACTATCCCTCCACAGACTGACAGGAGGGGAATCTCCTATTCAAGAGGAGAGTCTCAAAGCCAGCCTGAGGCATCGCACCCTTCTCTCCCCTTCCCCTTATGCCACTGGGGATGGGGGTGGGGGCAGTTAGTGGCTTGTTCCCAATGCTGTTGGATGACCTGGAGTCTGATTGGAATTTAAGTTAGTCTGTGTGATAATTGATCATAATTGGACTTTTACTTACTTTATCCCACTGCTGGTTGGCAGGTAGTCCTTCCCTCCTGTCACTTTGATCTCACTGTAGCATAGCAAATTTTTTCCCTCCCCTTTAATTATAATCAATTAAGTCACTAATGGGGAAGATCAATGTTCACCTTTCAGGTTTATCCATGAGATGGGATTAACATACAATTGTCACTGAGTAGGTAAATGCAGAAAACTGTAATTTTACTTTTGCCAGCTTCAAAGAAAAAGATTACTTTTGACAAACAGGTCTATAATATGGCTCTATTTATAATCAGTAAGTGACAGCATTGCAAGGCAGTTTCCATATGCTTTGTGTTGAAGACTCTTGAATGATATTTCTGAGCTGAAGGTCAAGCCTTGCTTCAATCATTAAGTAGCAAATTTTATGTGCAACTGTTAATTTAAAATTTGACTGAAAATGACAAAAGAATCATCAATCAAGGTTGTCCATTAATTGAGGATTTGTCAGCACTTTGTTTAGCCAGACGCTGATTTCATTCATCAGTTTGCGGTCATGATTGACCAATATAATCAAGTGTAATCAATAGCAGATGCTGGATTTCCCAGAGTGAAAGGAAGTTTCCCCAGACTAAAGTTTCAGATAGGCGTTAACAGCAGATCCACTGTACCAGTATAACTGAAACATGACAACCTTTTAGATTCAGTCTGATATTGAGATAAAAGAGGGGTTCTGACACTGGTCTATGTTGGGAGCAATCACCTAGCTTCCTTGATCACATGATCTTCCTTGAATTGGCCATTTAATGGCCAGACGACATGTTTACCATCAAATTAAGATGGTGTGCAGCTGGAAGGCAATTGGAATTCCAATTAGTCTCTGATAATTGGTCTTTTACTTAAATTAGTTGGTTACCTGCCACTTGCAGGTGGGTAGACCTTCTGTTCATGATTTTGCCTCTTGAAGAATGGCCTAGGGGCAGCATAACCCCCACAAAAAAACATTGCTGGATTGACAGCTCTGGCTCTTTGATCTCTTTTGTCCATTGTATTGTGTTTATTGACACAAGGTAAAGAACTTTCAAGTGCTTGCAGTTTCAGATTTTTTTAATTCATTTGTGGGACATGGGTGTCATTGGCAAGCAAATATGCATTGTCTATCCCTAGTTGCTCTTGAGAAGGTGATACTGCCTTCTTGTGTTGTTGCAACCCACGTTATGGGTTAATGCATAATGCCATTAGAGAGGGAATTCTAGGATTTTGACCCAGAGACTGTGAAGGAACGATGATGTATTTCCAACTAAGTATGGTGAGTGACTTGGAGGGGAATTTGCAGGTGGTGATGTTCCTATATATCTGTTGTCTTTGTCCTTCCAAATGGAAGTATGGTATAGATTCTCCCAAAAAAAAGTGCTAAATTTGCAGGAAAACTGGTGTAAATCACAATTTTTTTTCAATGTGAGTTCATACTAGGATTTCCCACACTCTGTTCAATGCAGAGTCCACGATCCTGAATATCATTAAATTTCAAGAGATGGGAGGATGAAATCAGTGCACAGATACCCCAAAGTGTTAACATCCCATTTGCTGGCCAGCCACAATTTTGGATACTCACAATTTTGCCACCCGCAACTGCCCATAGCCTGATCAAGGCCACCCCGTCCATTTGCAGCCAGCCCTGACTTCCCTTCCATTTCAGACACCCCCATATCCCTACTGCCCAACAGTGATGATCCCCACTCCCTCCTTAACAGACCTCCTCACCCCCATCCCTGGCAGACCACTGACATCCCCCGAGTCTGCCCCATTCACTAGTCTCCATCCAGCTCCCACTGATCACAATGCAGAATGGCAGCAAGACCTCTCCTACCCCCACAACTTGCCCCTAGGCCCTGCCCCAAGCTGGCCACATCCCTATGTCCTATCCCCTTGGCACTGCCCAATGCCCAGTGGGCAATACCATTGTGTCCCCGGGCATGGAGACTTTGCCCCTTGGGCAGTGTCAGAGGTACAAGCTGGAACTGCCAGGGTGCCCATGACTAATGGGCACCACCTTCCTGCCACCTGACCTCCTGCGTGCCCCAATTGCCCCCGCAAAAAACACTCCAGCAAAGTCATCCCATTTATTCCCTGGAAGTGGGGAGCTGGTCTGAATCCTGCTTAAATAAAATTCCTGATGGGGTGGGAGATGACAGCAGGGCCAGAAAATTCACTGCTAATCATATTAAAAACATATAAAATATATTAAAATAACTTATTTGACATTTCTGTTAGCTTCTAACATGGTTCCGACAGTCCTGTATATCTGGCAGTAGGAGATGCACGCACAGCAGAATGCATGCGTGAATCTCACTAATCAGCCAACATGTGATTCTCCCATATTGCCACTCTAAAACATTAATGCACCGGGTTGGAAGAATCGCCCCATGTGAGTTTGGAATGTTCTGTTTAAGAATCTTTGGTGAATTGCTGCAGCGTATCTTGTAGATTGTATACCCGGCTGCCACTGAGCATTAGTGGTGGAGGGAGTGGATGTTCGTGGGTGTGGTGCCAATCAAGCGGGCTACTATTGATACTTTGAAATTCTGGATGATATACACTCTTATTAGTCTGTAATAAAATAAGTTTATTTTTAAGAAAATGGAAAGTTATCAATGAATGGTTGTTTTTAAAACTTTTTTATACCTCATATTGTCACAAGAAAATTAATTTGTTCCACACCATATGTATTGACTGGGCATGGAAATACAATAACGGCGGGAGGTGGGGGGGGAGGGATTGGGAGTTAATGGGGACGTACCTTAGCATGTGGGACATGAGGGCCCATTGGGGCTGGGTGGGAGACATATATTTGCATGGGGAATGAAGGGGTAAAGAGAGTGAGAGTTAGTGTGAATCTTGGCATGGAGGAATGGGGCAGCATAATGAGAGGGCATGAGGTGGTACAGATAGTACATGGGGATTGTGTGTGGTGTGAATGAGTATGAGGGGTGAAGGGCCTTGCTTTTAATAGTATAACTGATACGAAGTTGCACAGCAGCATGATGGGCTTTAACAGTTGGCCTTGGCCACCAACAATTCCCGTGGCTGCATACAAACTCTTTCCTGTGTTGGCTGATCTGAATGCAGCCGAACGCCACACCTTCCTCCCTTCACCTTTACCAGCCCCCGGTCATAGAAAATCCCACTACCTGCTTGGAGGATGAAAATCCAACCCATGATCATTCAATTAGAGCTTGGCCAGTTAGTCAGAAAGCACTTTTTCACACAAAACAAAATAACAATTTGAAGGAACTTCCCATTAGAAATTTCTTCAAAGGCTGCAGATAATGGGAATGTCAAAACTGAACTATTTTGGTTAAGATTGATAAAGCTATGAAACAAAAGCTGGTAAATGGAACTGAGGTACAGATCAGCCATTGAGCAGGGCCAAGGGGCTTAAATGGCCTGTTTCTGTTCCTCGTGTTTCTAAAGATAAAATACTTGATAACAAGCAAACTGCATGGAACTTGTTGGAATGCCCTGCCAAACTGTCTGAGCTGATCTGCCCTAATAAGGGGCAGCTCCATTAAAACCCAAGATTGGATAGGCAGACACGCAGTACAGGAAAAAAATGATTACACGACCAGCCGCCAAACCCCCGGATTTACTGAGGGTGCTTTGGAGAGGCTGCTGGATGCAGCAGAGGCGAGGGAGGGCACTCACTGTGCTTGCCATCTAAAGGCCACTACCCGGTACTCTGCAGCACTCACTCCATCATTTCTTTCATGTCTCCTTCTGACCTCACAGGAAAAGTCCGACCATAACACCGGAGAGAGAGAGTGAAGACAGTGGGTGGTGAGCCAACGGGTCCTCATCTCCTTTGAAGAAAGAGCGCTAAAGTCATCCAGAGAAAGGGGGATGTGGGCTGTCAGCGACAGCATGGTCAGGCTAGAAGAGAGCACCTGTCATTTCTGCATTCAATTTTAGGCAACTTCTTAGAGGCACATGTTTCAGGTGCTCGAGGCAAGGTTTAAAGATGTATGAGGCATTTTTTTTTTGCACAGAGAGGATGTAGGTGCCTGGAACTCACTGCTGAGGGAGGGGGTTGGGGGTTACAGAGCTAGATATGAGAGGTACCTTTACAGCTATGTGAATGGGATAGGAATAGGTCCCAGAAGGGTAGGTCATTACAATGTAGATGGGCAGCCTGGTCACTACAGGCTTGGAGTGCCAAAGGGTCTATTCCTGTGATATAATTTTGTTTATGCTTTGTTCTGTGTTCACTGGAGAAATGTGAATCACGTCTTTTGCATCCCGGATTCCTCTCCCTCCCTTGCACTTAACCTTATGTCCTGTGCTGCAGAGACATATCCAGTTGCTCCGGAGCCATCTGACACCACGGCCCACATTGCAGCTCCTGCCATACTGCTCCAGACAGCTCTAACAAGTCCCCGGAGGATATGGGAGAAGGGATCTCTGAGGGTGCACTGTTTTGGCATCATCTTGCATCTCACAGCTCACCATCCCAGATACCGACACATCCGGTGGGTCCAGTTACTGGTGAGGCTTTTGGGTCACACTCTGATGAGCATGACACATCAGATAATGTACGTCGGGTGGTGGAGGGAACAGTATCCATCAGTATATGACACATTATCTGATAAAAATAAAACAAGCAATCATCCCTCGTGAGTACAGAATTCTGAATGTTTGTGTTTTTATCTGTATGTGTGTACTACAAAGCCCTTCAAAAAATATTGTCCTTATTGTTGGGTATCCAATAATGATAGTCCAGACAGGATTTACATTAGACAAATGGATTGACAGGACAACTGACTGAGCAAATGATTCGCAATGATATGACAACATTGGGATAATTGTCTGTCCATATTCCCTGTGGGGAACCTCACCTGCCAGGCGCACTTAAGAAATGGGGATGTAAATTGTCCTTGATTTGTTTCATTTTAATGGTCGGGAAACTGTCAGTAGTCTCAATATCTGATATGCGCTGTTGGCAAACAAGGCTCCTTGCTAGGCCATAGTTAAGTCAAAATACCCTCTGATCCCAAGTTCTATCAGTTATTTTGTTTGTATCATCCCTCAGTTAACTAATTAAAATGATGAGCACTGGTTGTAAATACTCATTTTAAATTCAATCATTACTCTGTAAATTGAGGACTGGTTCCGTGCCATCACTGTGAACCATTTTTCTCCAAGATCTGTCAGTTTTCAATTATCTTGTCATCAAAATGAAGTACAAAAATATTTCATGGAAATGGCATCTCCATATTTGGCATATTAATATTAATGAGAGGAAAGTATTAAAAAAAAATAGGATTATAAAGAGGTAACAAAGAGGGAAACAAAGTTACATACATAAAAGATAAGGAGGAGGAGAAAGGGGAGGATCTGTTTATCCCTCCAGCATCCCAACCTTTCACTACAGCATTCATAGAATCTTACAGGACTGAGGGAAGCCATTCAGCCCATCGAGCCTGCACCCAGCAACAATAGCATCCAAGCCTTTTTCCTTGAAACCCCACATATTTCCCCTGCTCGTCCCATTGACACTAAGGGGCAATTTAGCATGGCCAAAGTACCTAATCAGCACATCTTTGGAGCATGGGGAAAACCAGAGCACCTGGAGGAATGCAGACATGGGGGAGAATGTACAGATTCCTCACAGAGAGTCACCCGAAGCTGGAATCAAACCCAGGTCTTTGGCACTGTGAGGCAGCAGTGCCTGGCACTGTGCCATTGTACCACCCTTCATCTGTACTTCAGTTTTTTTATTTTGCTTCCTGTGTCCTGCATGGTATATAATGCCAGACATTTCTCATCCCTTGAGTAAACAATTTATTTCTATTATGGATTCTAAATTTGCACTTTATTTGTGGAATTTCTTTCCCCGAGCTTTCTCTGTGGCTTACTTTGAAGTCATAATTTAGATTTGTCTTATCTCTGACATATAATCTCAATGGGGTCCCACTATCATCTCCTTTCACATGGAAACATTGGTGCTGCTCTGATTTTTATATTTCTTGGTTCTGTGGTATATTAAGCCAGTTTTGCTATTGACTTCTCAATCTCTCCAATGCATATATTTTTTGAAATGAATTGAACTGAACAATTTTCCAAGTGGGGTTTTCGCAGTGCACCGTGACACTTTAACTCACATTCGAAGAGACTTTGTGAAAAGAGTTCAGTCACAGATAGAATTTGAGAATTTCCTTTTGCTGCCTATGGTCAGTGTGTTTGTTTAAAAGGGGCATTTTTATTTATCCTTTGAGTGCTTGACCAAACTAAATAATTCAGCATCAAGCTTCTGTGAGCTTAAAAATAAGGAAGGATATTTAAACAGCCCTTGCTATTAGATTCTCCTATGTGAAAATATCCCTTTTTTATATCCATCCTGTCAAAAACCCTCAACTTCTTATCTGTTTCAGTCAAGTTGCCTCTTACTGTTCTAAACATCAGCAGATACAAACTTAGCCTGTCCAAATTTTCTCAGAAGACAACCCATCCATTCCAGGTATTGTTGGTGTGGATAATTTCCAATGCATTTACCTCCTTCCATAAATAAGGAGACCAATACTACACAATGTACTCAAGACGTGTCTTACCAATCCCTTACACAACTGAAGCATAGCTTCCCCAATTTTGGACTCAATTCCCCCTGCAATATATGATAACATTATGCTAGCTTTTCTAATGGGTGGCACGGTGGCATAGTGGTTAGCACTGCTGCCTCACAGCATGGATCATATTCCCAGCTTGGGTCATTGTTTGTGTGGAATTTGCATATCTCCCCATGTCTGTGTGGGTTTTCCTCCCATAGTCTGAAGATATGCAAATTAGGTGCATTGGCCAAGCTAAAATGTCCTTAGGTTCAGGGGGACTAACTAAGGTAAATATATGGGATTATGGGGATAAGGCCTGGGTGGGATTGTGGTCAGTGCAGACTCGAATGGCCTCCTTCTGCATTATAGGATTCTATAAATCTTGTTTTGCTACACTTGCACATCAGCCTTTCCCAATTCATGCATGAGGGTCCCTAGATCCTTTTGCATCTTGGGGCACTACAACCAGAAAGACAGTGTGCGTGCACGTACATTTCTGAGAATCTAGCTTTCCAATTGCGCTTCAAATATTTAACAAATTTGTCAGGAAAAGAAAGCGGCATCACTGCTCCCATTGAACAAAGATAAAACACTGTGTTGAATAAGGAACTTTTCAATTATAATAGTATATGTATATATACAGAAAACTTTAGTTTTTGCATGTTTGTACCTATTGAACAAAAACACTAAGTATTTTGTGAGTTATCCCTTCAACATAATAAGAGTATTTCTTGGAGGTTCCATCAGTACTCTTTGGAAGACTAAAGGATTCCATAGCCAGTAGAATTTGAGAAAGCTTTATTTAGGCAACTGTAAAGACTAATGGCAATAATAGAAATCTATTAAGGATCAGGATATTGAACTTGATGATTAATCATGATTAAAATGAATGGCAGAACAGGTTCGAAGTGCTGAATGGTCTACTCCTTTTTTTAATTTCTGTTTGTACATAAACTTTTATTTTTGTAACGTGTTGAGATTATCAGAATGGAAAATGCTAAAAGAAGCTGAAGATTGAAGCTGCTAATATGAAAATAAAGCGAGAAATAAAAATATCAAGAAATGAGAGCATAATGAAAACGTCAAGCCAATCTCCCTGTAAGTCTATTAATTCCTTGATGTTTCTTCAATTGTATAATATTTTATTAATGTTTTATATTTGTGTCAAGCATGTAGTTACCAAACTGTAATCAAAGTGTCTATCAGAAATGATATAAAATAAAGTAGGTACAGTATATACCTACTGTGAACCAAGTCCTTGGACAAAAAGTAAAGGAATTGAAAATGAGTGAAAAGAGTTGCCAAGATTTGCAGCAAAATAATGTTGAAGATATAAATCATTGCAGAGTTGTGTGAAGAATGAGTTTTGATATAAAAAAATCTGCTGGAAGATGATAAAAGCATATAAACATATAAATATTAACAGAATGGGAGGCATTGATTTTTGGAAGACGGATTGCTGCAGCACTATTAAAGAAATAGCATGGTCAAGATGGAAATGTATAAATGTGCAGAAATGAGTTGGAAATATTGAACCAAAGTAACAATTGTTAGTTTGAAAACTCAGGAGAATAGCAGGGAGTGGAGGACAACAGTGAGAGCAAATGAAAATAATCCTTGGGGAAATATAAATAAAAGCAACACGTAAGAAATGGTACAGTGGGGAAAAATAAATGCTACTTGTTAAAGGTGACAGGAAGGCACCAAGATTAATTGAGCACTGAAAGGTGTGCTTGGCCTCACAAGCACAAGTATACTTTTTAATGAATCTGACATAATGAAGAACATTTCTATTCCTGAACAAAACCAGCAACAATTTCAGAAGACTAAACTATTGAGAAAAGAATTCTTTACCTTATAAGCCAGCTTTATTTTTACAGCAGCAGAATATTTTTCTCACTGAAGCGTTCTTATGGGAATACTGATGAAGCATATTTAGAATAGAACTTGAAGGATGTAATGAACGAAAAGATGCATGAACATTTTTTTTATGATTACGAAACCTGCTCTGGCATAATACATGGATACTCTAACGCTTCTGCTCTGAAAGAGTAAAACCTTTTCAATATATTGATTCTAATGTGGGCAAATACAAAAGACACTAGGCACATCTGATGAAGTGAAATCAATGACAAGTTAATCTGTGTTTCCATTTGCGATGGTGGTTGAGGGAAGAACATTGACAGGACAGTGGGAGAATTCTGGAAAAATGGTCTCAAAAAAGTTGCAGGACGAATAGTATTAAATGTATGGTGCAACAATAATTTCCTGATTACACATCACTAGAGTTTGCTTTCTTTGTTTCAGTTTCCGTCACTTTCATTATGGCTTGGCCCAGCGCAATTTTATCAGACCTAGTATTTGGCTTAGCTTTGGTTTTCACCAAAGTGGTCAGTGCTAACCACTAACACAGTGGTTAGCACTGCTGCCTCACAGAGCCAGGAACATGGCTTTAAAAAAGTTAAAGCTTATTTTTATTAGTCACTTACATTAACACTGAAATGAAACTCCGCTTGTTGCCAAACTCCAGCATCTGTTTGGATCAACACACTTTCCAGACAGTGGGAGAAAACCCACACAGATACAGGGAGAATGTGCAAACACCAAACAGATAGTGATCCGAGCCAGGAATCAAACGCAGATCCCTGGAACTGTGAGGCAGCAGTGCTAACCATTGTGCTACTGTGCTACTTTCATACCAAGCTTGGGTGATTGCAGCATCCATTGCAGGAATTGCAACAGTGTTAGAATATGGTATCACTCCTTAATCTGAGACAAAATGCTTAAAATATTCACTATTTTATTAATGGTGGATGAAAAATAAAACTTTTGTATTTGCCCGTTAGGAGAATCTTCAAACCTATTCATTAATTTTAATAGTACTGACAGAGAAATGTGAAACTAGTAAATAGTTCCACACATCAGACATTCCTTTAATGAGGCAGTGAAAGCCGTCAAAAGACCATGTTATATTTAAATGAAGTAAATTTGGTTAATTTATGTAACACCTTTATTTTACACTATATTTGCCCTAATTGCACTGGATGAAACAGAAAATAATTTCTGCCTAGACTCAGTTCTCACCTGTAGGGAACTGAGTAGTGAGACTCAGTTTTAACAAGCAATGAGTAGACCTAGCCAACCATATAAATAAATTACTTTTGTTGATTTTATTAAAACAAAAATGAATACTCACTGCACAGTCCTAGTTTTATTAGTTTAATAAAAATAAATTTATTATAACATTTGGATTATATTGCATCCAGAATCAAGAAGGGAACAGCTTGTTTGATCTCTCGTAATTCACCCATATAAGGTGAATTTCTTCTCTTTACTAGACAGCTTCTTCATCTCTACTGTTGGCTCATATATTAAATGAGCCTAAGATTCTCCATGCCTCCAATGTTATTGGAAAATGTTTGAATCTTCCAATTCCATCCTATCCTCAAATGTGTGTTAATAACATTTTCCCACATTGCAATCCATCTGCCCTTTCACATGATCTATCTTTATCCCTTTGCAAGCACTCAGTATGCGCCTCACAACTTGCTTGCCCACCTATTTATGTATTTCAGAAAATTTGGCTCCAACACAGTCAGTTTCTTCATCCAAGACATTACTATAGATCATAGATCCCAGCACTGATTCCTGCGGCACTCCATTAGTCACAATTGCTTCAGTTAAAAGTGACCCATTTATCCGGCTCACTGTTTCCTGTTACCCAATCTTTTTTCCATGTTAATACATCACAAATGAGCTTCTGCAACAATCTTTTATTCGCACCATACTGAATACCTTTTGGAAATTCAAGTATACCACATCTACTGATTCCCCTTCATCCATCCTGCTTATTGCATCTTCAAAGAACAAGCATAAATAAACTCAATTTCCATTTTACAAAACCAGGTTGACTCCATCTGATTGCATTTTCATGTTCTGTTACTACATCCTTAATAATGGATTCTATCATTTTCACAATGATACATGTTAGGCTAATTGATCTGTAGTTTCTTGATTTCTCTCTCCTTTCTTGAAGAAAGACTGTACGTTTGCAGTTTTCAAATCCATTAGGATGTTTTCTGATTTTAGGGAGTTTTGGAAGATTACAACCAATGCATCCACTGTCTCTGCCACCACTATTGCTGACACCACTTCATTTAAGATCCTATAATACAGGGCACCAGATCCACAGGACCTGTCAGCCATTACTGCTATGAATTTTACCAGTATATTTTTATTGTTGTGATTATTTTAACTCCCATCCTCCCTTTTGCTTCATGATTTTCTCCTATTCTTTTAATTCTTGGAATACTTTTTGTGTTTCCTACTGTGAAGACAAAGTATTTGTTCAAAGCCCTGTCTTTTTATTGTTTCCATTTTTTTTAATTTCTTAGTCTATCCACGAAGAAACCAATGCTTGCTTTAGATATTCCCTTATTTTTTATACACTTGTAAAAACTTTAACTGTTTATTCATTTCTTGCTAGATTTCTCTCATATTCTTTTTTTTTAGTGTTTTTTTTACTGATGACACTGACTGAGTCACTGGTGCTTTTCAGGAACTGGCGGAGGGAGTAGTGGGGTGGGAGTTGTAAAGTGCATCATGAGATCTCTTTCTGTTGCTTCTTCACTTTATATGTTTCAAATGTGGCTCAGCTGATAGCACTGTTACTTTTGAATCCTAAACTTGTGGGTTCAAGCCATACCCTATGACATGAGCACAGAAATCAATGCCAACAATCCTGTGTAATATGGAGAATGTGATTGAGGTACTTTTTTTTGGATTAGGTATGAATGCATCTGCATGTTCTAGTGGATGTAAAAGATTCAATAGCACTGTTTGGAAGAACAGTGTTCTGACCAAGATTTATTCCTCAATCTACATCACACTACGTCAAAACCCCAAATAATTTGACCACCAGCACATTGCTATTTTTGGGAGCTTGATGTGTATATAAAATTTGCCTGTCACATTTCCCGCTTTACGACAGCAACTACATAACAAAAGTACTTCATTTGTTGCAAAGCACTTTGAAACAACCAGTGGTCATAAAAAGAAATGTATTAATACAAACCTTTCTTGTTTCATTCTGTTCCTTGGTTTAACACACCTTTTCTTGACCAACCTATTCTGCTTCTTCTGAAGACCTCTACAGGCTAAAACAGCATATTTTGTGGCTGAGGTGATTTTACTTAGATTGAAGACCATTACAACTTTCCTTCTGGTCTTGCACCTTTGCTAAATCTATTGTTCTTATAACACACCTTTAGTTTATGCCTCATATTAAAATTGAAATGCTTGGAATGTTTTCTTGATTGAATGGAAGCACCTCAGAGTGCAACATGAAGTATGTAGATAACTTGAATGTTGTGGCACTTTGTGTAACAGGTACTTTGAAATGCTTTTAACTTCCTTTCAGATATTTTATGAAACAAATTATATTTTTGCCTCATTTTCAAGAGAATGGCTTGGAAATGAAGCAACTGTTGAATTTACAAAGGAAGTCTTTTATTCAACATGCTTGAGCAGCACGGTAAGATATTCCATGATGCATTGCTGCCTTGTCATTCAACAACTCCCTTCAGTCTTTTTATCTGATCAAACACAACACAATTATCTCTGAGCACAATGTGGAATGTCTTTGGCTCATCCTTCACTTCTGCAATGTAATGATTGACTTTGAGTAAAGAGCAATAATAACTCCCCCCACAAAATCCCATTCGCTATTCAATCACATTCCACTTATCTTTTGGCCTTGTCAATACAAAATTCAGCAAATTATCAATTAGAACATTTTGCAGCAGCCAAATATTCCACAAACCTTCTCACTTCACCCATCTTTCATGTGTAGTAAATGCTTTGCAGACATTACCAAAAAGTGATTAAATTGTCTCAACTGCTTTTTAATTTCTAGCGTTCTACTGCAATTGAGCAACTGGGATGGTTAGCAGTAAATTCTGTAATATGGTGTTTAACTTGTGGATTATATTAATCGTATTTCACATTCTACAGTTGTGTTATGACTCTTCAAACTGTGGTTCACTTCATAGCTTTTCATAACCTTTTGCAAAGTACAAAAAATAAACATTGGATACTGTTTTCTTGAAAATTTGTGTTTAATTTCACACATCAAAAAATCACATTCTTTTTTCGAGATTTAATAGTTAACAATATTTTATGCACTTTACTTGGTGTGAATCCAAAATTAGTAAGCAAACATGAAGTATGATTAAAAGGGCCTTTTAATTAGTAATTGGTGTGATCACTAAAAGATCAAGATGGATATTTCAGCAGGATCAGGGACTCAGTGCCTGCCTCTCACCAGCCACTGAGACCTAAGCAATGCCAGAGAGAATGGTGCACAGAGGATGTTGTCAAAGGGTGATGGAATGTGGGGGAGGAAGGAAGCAGGACAGCTGCCAACACCAAGGGTTGTGCATGGTTGCTATCAACGTGAAGGCACTTACTGTCAAGAAAGTAGGGGGAGAAATGTATCTCAAAACAAGGATTGAAAACGTTGGATCAGCAGAATGATCACCTAACAAGGGCTTTATCCACCCAGCTTTGGGGTTTCCATTGAGGAGGCAGAATTGTCGAGAGGGAGGGAGGAATGTTCCGCACAGCAGAAGCATGTACATAGAACATAGAACAATACAGCACAAACAGGCCCTTCAGCCCACGAGTTGCGCCGATCACATCTACCAATCCACAGACCTATCTAAAACCCCCTATCCTATTCTTTTCCATAAACTCATCCAGAAGTCTCTTAAAAGACCCCAGTGAGTTTGCCTCAACAACCTCCGACGGCAGTGGAGGTTGTAAACAAAGTCAAGACCAATAGAAGAGCCAGCCTTGAGGCAGGTATGTCACGAAGAGCTCAGAGAAGCATGACAGTGGGGAAACCTTTTTTGCAAGAAAGACTACCCCATAATGCAGAACAAGCTGAAACCCATGGATGTTGGTAGACACCCAACACCAGTGGCCCTGAAGATCACCACAGCTTTCAACTTGTAAGCCTCCGGATCATTCCAGGGACCCATCAAGAATATACTTAGGATTTTCCTATCTGTCATTCATTGCTGCAAGAAGATGACCCTCTTCAAAGAATTAGCAGTTTTGTGCTCCAATCTGCCAAGTCAGGTGGAATTATCTATTGGCATCAGGGTCATTCCTGCATTCTCCCTGATGTCATCAGCTGCATGCACATGGCCTTCAAGGTTCCCATGGACAAGCCGTAACCTTCATCAATAGGAGGCACTTCTATTTACAGCAACTGTTTTATTGTATGGCGGGGATTAGATGAGGTTTGGGGATTGGCTAGTCTCTCAAAGATATGCTGCTTGAGTTCCATAACCTTTCTAATTCTAAAAGACCACAACTCTGTCTGCTTTAGGGTATTAATGGAAAAAGATGAAGCCTGCCCTAAGGGGAGGGTGTTAAACTGGGGGAGGGCTAGATATAGCCAGATTAGTCAGGATCTTAGGGATACCGACTGGGATAAGCTGTTTGAGGGTAGGTCGACGCTGCACGTGTGGGAGTCTTTCAAGAGAAAACTAAAATTTTTGCAGGAAACACACGTGCCGGTAAGGAGGAAGGATGGGAAGAGTAGGATTAGAGAACCGTGGGTTACTAGGGATGTTGAGGACTTGGTCAGGAAGAAGCGGGAGGCGTACGTTAGATCCAGGCAATTGGGGGCAGAGGCAGCTCTTGAAAAATATAAAGAGTGTAGACGGGATCTTAAAAGGGGTGTCAGAAAGGCAAAAAGGGGCCACGAAATGGCTTTGGCTGGTAGGATTAAGGAAAATCCTAAGGCATTTTACTCCTATGTAAGGAGCAAAAGGATGGTTAGAGGGAAGATTGGGCCTCTCAGGGACAGAGGAGGGGAACTATGCTTAGAGCCTGAAGGAATGGGGGAGATCCTGAATGAATACTTTGCGTCGGTATTCACGCGGGAGAGGGGCCTGATGTCTGATACCGGCTTTGAGGATTTTGAGGACCCGTTAAAGGAAATAATCATTACGAGGGACGAAGTGTTGGGGCTTTTAGGTAGCATAAAGACTTATAAAGCCCCGGGGCCTGATGGTATTTATCCCAGGCTACTAAGGGAGGTGAGAGATTACATTGCTGGGTCTCTGATGCAAATCTTTGTCTCTTCTTTGGACACAGGTGAGGTCCCAGAGGACTGGAGGATTGCAAATGTAGTACCGTTGTTTAAAAAGGGTCAGGGGGATAATCCAGGGAACTATAGGCCGGTGAGCTTGACTTCAGTTATAGGTAAGCTAATGGAGAGGATCCTCAGGGACAGGATGTATGAGCATCTGGAGCGCTGCGATCAGATCAGGGATACGCAGCATGGCTTTGTTAAGGGGAGGTCGTGCCTTACGAATCTAGTGGAATTTTTTGAAGAGGTGACAAAAACGGTTGATGAAGGATAAGCCGTTGATGTCATTGACTTGGATTTCAGTAAGGCGTTTGACAAGGTTCCCCATGGTAGGCTGATAAAAAAAGGTGAAGGTGCATGGGATACAGGGCCAGGTATGTAGATGGGTTGAGAACTGGCTTGGGAGGAGGAGACAGCGGGTAGTAGTGGAAGGCTCTTTTTCCAACTGGAGGTCAGTCACTAGTGGTGTGCCACAGGGCTCAGTACTAGGACCTCTTCAGGGTAATTCGAGAGGTTGAGGAGGATATTGGCAGGAGTAACAAAGAGATAGTCACTCCTAAAAGTGATTCTTGGATAACTATTAGGAGGAGGGGTAAGAAGCAATCGGGTAGACAATCCCCTGGGGCTGTTCCCCTCTGAAACAAATTTTCTGTCTTGGAGGCTACAGTTAGAAACATAGAAACATAGAACAATACAGCACAGAACAGGCCCTTCAGCCTTCGATGTTGTGCCGACCAAAATAAAAAGCAATGCCCCTCCTAACTAAACCATTCCCTTCTCATCCATATACTTATCAACTAACCTCTTAAACGCACCAAACTTGGCGCATCTACAACAGCTGCAGGCAGGGCATTCCACTCCCTAATCACTCTTTGAGTAAAGAACCTACCTCTGATATCCGTCCTATAACTCATACCCTTAATTTAAAGCTGTGTCCCCTCGTGCTAGCTTTCTCCATCCTAGGAAAAAGGCTATCACTGTCCACCCTATCCACACCTCTAATCATCTTATATGCTTCAATAAGATCCCCCCTTAGCCGCCTCCTTTCTAACGAAAACAACCTCAAATCCTTCAACCTCTCTTCATAGGACCTGCCCTCAATACCAGGCAACATCCTGGTAAACCTCCTCTGTACCCTCTCCAATGCCTCCACATCTTTCTTATAATGTGCGGACCAGAACTGCACACAATACTCCAAGTGCGGCCGCACTAGAGTTTTGTACAGTTGCAACATGATGCTGCGGCTCCTAAATTCAATCCCCCTACCAATAAAAGCTAAGACTCCATAAGACTTCTTAACAACTTTATCCACTTGACTGCCTACTTTCAGGGATCTATTGACACATACACCAAGATCCTTCTGTTCCTCAACACTATTAAGAGCCTACCATTAGCCCTATACTCTACACATTTATTGTTCCTGCCAAAGTCCATTACCTCACACTTTTCCACATTAAACTCCATTTGCCACCTCTCGGCCCAGCTCTGCAACTTGTCCAAGTCACTCTGTAAACTAAAAACACCCCTCTTCACTATCTACCACTCCACCAACTTTAGTATCATCTGCAAATTTACTGATCCATCCCTCAATACCCTCATCCAGATCATTTATAAAAAATACAAACAGCAGGGGCCCCAAAACAGACCCCTGAGGCACACCACTCGTCACCGAACTCCACGATGAATATCTCCCATCAACCACCACCCTCTGTCTTCTATCTGCCAGCCAATTCCTAATCCAATTAGCTAAATCACCCTCTTTTCCACACATCTGCATTTTCTGTAGAAGTCTTCCATGGGCCACCTTATCAAACGCCTTACTAAAGTCCATATATACTACATCAACCGCCTTACCCCCATCCACCTCTCTGGTCACTTTCTCAAAAAACTCAATGAGGTTGAGGAACTCCTCAATTGAGGAGTTGAGGAAGAATCAACTGGAGATGACCAAAGGGAGCAGGTCTGTGGGGGTGAACCTGCTGAGAATGCTCAGGTGGGTAGGGGGAATAAGAGATTGGGCCTAGTAATTGGAGACTCCATAGTTAGAGAGACAGATAGGAGAGTAAATAGTAATAAAAGTGACTCAGGGCTGGTGTGTTGCCTCCCAGGGGCTGGGGTCCAGGATGTCGCAGATCGGGGTTTTAAGATTCTTAAGGGAGAGGGGAGTCAGCCCCAAGTCATAGTTCATGTAGGGACACATGATATAGGTAGGATAAGGGAAGGGGATATTAAACAGAAATTTATGGAGTTGGGGTGGAAGCTTAGGGCCAAAACTGGCAGAGTGGTTATCTCTCGACTCTTGCCTGTGCCAAGGGATAGTTTAGAGAAGAACAGAGAGAGGGAATGTTTGAACTCGTGGCTGCGGGGATGGTGCAGGAGGTAGGGGTTCAGGTTCCTGAACAACTGGGACTCATTCTGGGATAGGTGGGACCTCTACAAGAGAGATGGTCTACACCTGAACCAGAGGGGAACTAATATCTTGGGGGGAAAATTTGCTAAGGCTATGCAGGGGGCTTTAAACTGATTCGGGGCGGGGAGTGGGATCCTAAGTAGTTGGGGTGCTAAAAGGGATGAGAGTAAGGGGGTCATAGGGGAAAGCCGTAAAACACAGCAGCGTACGGATGGGGTAGGGCATGGTTTGAAATGCGTATACTTTAATGCAAGGAGTATTCGCAATAAGGGGGAGGAACTTGCAGCTTGGACCAGTACCTGGAACTTCGATGTTGTGGCCATTTCAGAGACTTGGGTAGAGCAGGAACAAGAATGGATGCTGCAGGTTCTGGGGTTCAAATGCTTTAGTCGGAGTAGAGAACGAGGTAGAAGGGGGGGGGAGTGGCATTATTAGTCAAAGACTGTATCACAGTGACAGAGAAGAAGTTTGATGAGGACTTGTCTGTTGAGGTAGTATGGGCTGAGATTAGAAACAGGAGAGGAGAGGTCACCCTGTTGGGAGTCTTTTATAGACCCCCTAAAAGTTCTAGAGAGGTTGAGGAAAGGATTTCAAAGTCAATTCTGGTCAGGAGTGAAAGTAATAGAGTAATTGTTATGGGGGACTTTAACTTTACTAATATTGATTGGAATAGCTATAGCTCTAGCTCGTTACAGGGGTCAGTTTTTGTACAAAGTGTGCAGGAAGGTTTTTTGACTCAGTATGTAGATAGGCCAAATAGAGGTGAGGCTACATTGGATTTGGTGCTGGGCAATGAGCCAGACCAGGTGTTAGGCTTGGAAGTTAGTGAACATTTTGGTGATAGTGACCACAATTCGGTTACGTTCACCTTAGTGATGGATAGGGATAGGCATGAAGCGGGGCAGTAGTTATAGCTGGGGGAAGGGTAATTATGAGGCCATCAGGAGAGAATTAGGGTGCATAGATTGGACTAGGAAACTACAGGGACTGGGAACATCTGGAATGTGGAGCTTATTCAAGGAGCAGCTGCTGCGAGTCCTTGATAAGTATGTCCCTGTCAGGCAAGGAGGAAATGGTCGAGTAAGGGAACCTTGGTGTACGAAAAAAGTTGATTTGCTGGTTAAAAGGAAAAAGGAGGCTTATGTCAGGATGAGGCTTGAAGGCTTAGTTAGTGCAATGGATAGCTATAGATTAGCCAGGAGGGAGCTAAAGAGTGAATTGAGGAGAGCTAAGAGGGGACACGATAAGACTTTGGCTGATAGGATTAAGGAGAATCCTAAAGCTTTCTTTAGATACGTTAAGAATAGAAGATTGGTTAGGACAAGATTAGGGCCAGTCAGAGAAGCAGTGGGAAGTTGTGCGTGGAGTCTGAAGAGATTGGAGAGGCACTGAATAAATATTTCTCTTCGGTATTCACGCAGGGTGATGTAAATGTAGTTATGGAGAACACTGAGGTACAGGGTTGCAAACTGGAAAGTATTGAAGTAGATAGGGAGGATGTGCTAGATATTCTCGAGGGTTTGAAGTTGGATAAGTCCCCTGGGCCGGACGGGATTTACCCTAGGATTCTCTGGGAGGCAAGAGAGGCGATTGCAGAGCCTTGGCTCTGATCTTCAGGTCGTCGTTGGTAGGGTGTGGTTCCGGAGACTGGAGGATAGCGAATGTG
This sequence comes from Sphyrna mokarran, assembly GCA_024679065.1. Taxonomy (NCBI): domain Eukaryota; kingdom Metazoa; phylum Chordata; class Chondrichthyes; order Carcharhiniformes; family Carcharhinidae; genus Sphyrna; species Sphyrna mokarran. The sequence goes on along the minus strand of JAGIQG010000004.1, from coordinate 100,209,537 downwards.
GTTACCATTGTTCAAGAAGGGGAAGAGAGACCTTCCAGGGAAATTATAGGCCAGTGAGTCTTACTTCTGTTGTGGGCAAAGTATTGGAGAGAATTATTAGGGATAGGATTTATAGTATTTAGAGAGAAATGAATTGATTGGAGATAGTCAGCATGGTTTTGTGAAGGGTAGGTCGTGCCTTACTAACCTCATTGAGTTTTTTGAAAAAATGACCAAAGAGGTGGATGGGGTTAAGGCGGTTGATGTGGTATATACGGACTTTAGTAAGGCGTTTGATAAGGTGGCCCATGGAAGACTTCTGCAGAAAATGCAGATGTATGGGATAGA